>OX451738.1:964488267-965968267 GCA_948472305.1 Vicia faba
AAAATCATTATAACATCAACTTAACAGTATTACTCAGCAGATATGCACACAACCTACCATCAACTTACAACCACATTAATATCCTCATAAATCAACAAATATCTCTGAGTTATCACAACACCTTGGCACATCATCCCTACATCCACAATCTACCAAATCAAGCATGTAGAGTCGCATACTCATAGCAACTACGCCACATATGCTTCAGCTGCACAACTCTGATAATCCATCTTAAGTCACCATCCTCATTAAAGTTTCTGCTAACTATACAGTTTACAAGTCTCATTCCAGTTTCAGACTTTCCTCAACATCCACCATAAAACCATTGTTCACTTTATATTCTCAATATTTCACTTTACGACGTTAGCTCGCATATCAACCCTCTACTTCGAATTGTTCAATACGTCACAACTCTTTCCTATCAATTCCCCTATTACTTCACACAAACTGGTGAGCGACTAGCTCCTGATATAACACCCACACTTTTTCACACCATTAAGATAGCAAGACAAATCTATAACATCCAACATAATCTCGTCTACTATTAACAATGGATTGAGGGTGATCAATTCCTCAATTTTTCAATTAGCATTCGACAACCATAAGGGAGTATAAATCATCGTACCAAACTATAATAGAGTTTCCTTAAAACTCGTATTCAAGTTTTCTAAAACACAACGTGTCTAATCCTCATTCACCCATCATCCCACGATGATCAATCATTTTCTAACTCGAGATCTGTTGGCATATCAATACATTACAAACCCTTCCACTCTAGTATGAGTCTTTATCTACATAAAAGATTCTAACAATATTATTAAACTATTGATCCTCTTCCAAATTTCACAACATCAAAAATACATGTATCTCCACCTCTCAAACTCATTCCAATCACACTCTCAACATTATCATCTTATCTAACAACATTTCATATATATCTACACCTCAAACAACTACGATAGTAATCATCTAAGCTCAACAAGCTACTAACCTCTATAACAGACTTCGTCGTTCTCTAACTTAGAACTTCATCCACCTTGAATGGATCTACATACACTTTCACTTGGAAATAAAATTACTCAAGAGAACTCTTCTCCCAAAACTATAACATACATCCTGACAAATTAACATAAATCTTCCTCTTTTTCAACACCGTAAATTCCACACAACTTTACACTATCGTCTTTCATTCTAATTAATAACACAAATGCTTTCCAAATGATACATTTTGATTTTACAAATTACTTTAAATAAACCTTCCAATTGCTCCTTTAATTTACCCAACTCGGACGCTGACGTCCCGTACAACACTGAAGAACAAGTCTAGCCCCAAAGACAAACTTAACAATAAACTGAACTTACTTCCAATATCATCACGTGATAAATGAATCTATTACAGCTACTAAAACCATTTTTAAAATGAAGCTCATTTCGTTAGCTTTCCAACGATTCAAACGAAACTCAAATCGGATGCCCGGAACTCCATAATTCTGCAGTTTCCTGGGATCTGCTTATGGAAATTCCACTCCAAAATTCATTTTTCTTCAACTTAGACATATTCCAAACAACTCTTAACATATCTCGTGCTCCCAAACTTCTTATAACTCAAGAGATGCATTCCTTCGCCAAAGTTCAGGTTCCAAAACACCAGGACAACAACTCTTTTTACAACGCTACTCACTTCTTCAAGTTTCGACTCAGACTCGCGATTCACAACTACTTATCATCGTCAACTACTTCCGACAATCACTTATGTGATACCAACACAAAAGTTACAGCAACTTTATTACTCCATCATTGTTCAAACATTGACATCTTACACTTGCTTCGTAAATCAACAAATATTACATCACTCTTCATTCTTCGAGAAGTAAGCACCAACAATGTCTGATCAATTTCTCTCAAGGAGCTCTAACTCGACTAACAACAAGACCTTGAATCCAAGTCACCTTCAAATTAGGGAATAACAAGACTAAATTTTTTTTGCATTGTCGTCGTCGGCAGCACACCGAACCAACACCTTTCAATTGAACATATCCGAGAAGTAAAGCTTCTCCCCCACTTATCTTCAACCAACCTCCTGCAATTTAAGGAAAACAAGTACCGCCAATGTTTAACACACATGTCACGCACTAAGGAACAAGCAACATTAGAAAATTTGGTCAGACCGACCGACCTGCTCTGATACCACTAATGTAACAGCCCATTTCTACCCGGCGGATAATAAGAAAATCAGAGTTCAACATAAATAGGATGCTACATTTTCAACTAAAAATCAATCTTCATTTAAACGCATACAAACAGATACATGACACTTAACTTGGATGAACCGATAACAATCTGATTTATTCTTCGAAATAAAAAAAACTTTTTATTGATAAGCAACAAAATATACATACTCAACTTCAATTCACTTAACATCTTTTATTCAAACTAAAACAACCTCAATACAACAATTATTTCATGTAATCAACTTAAAAATTCAGCAACTGAAATAATAATCAACAACTAAACATCAAGCGTTCATCCCCCGAGTGCTATGTATCAGAGCGACAACACCGACTCAAACTAACGAGGTAATAACTATCTTTCTTGATTACCTGTACGTTACCAACAGAGGGCAACATTCAAACAGAAGGGGTGAGATATCTAACGATATAATAAAACGTATGATAAATAATATATTAGATCATATCATATATCATCACCACTTCACAACTCACAAACAACATTAATCACAACAAAACATCAGCATGACATAACTACTAAATTCACAGCTTTTAGATAATACTTGTCACAACAAGTCAACAACATAAAGCAACAACAAATCTATCTTCACCGCAACTCAAGATGCAACATCAAATGAGACTTAATCACAATGCAAATTCATGTGGTACCATTGGAGCAGAACTCCCATCTGAAAATAATTGCCAATAAATAGAGGCATCAATAAGGAATAAGCCTTCATCTTAATATTCGCCAATACAGGCCATCTTAATGAGCATCAGCTCCATCATGATATGCAATGTATGCAATACAATCATGAATGTAGTAACAACAACCATAATTAACAACATCTTAACACAACATCATCGTTGGCCAGAAGGTTACATCTTAATAGCTGCCAATTATTAGAGGCATCTCAACATAATTCATCAACATGATTCATCAACACAATTCATCAATATAATTCATCAACATAATTCATCAACATAATTCATCAACATAATTCATCAACATAATTCATCAACATAATTCATCAACATAATTCATCAACATGATTCATCAACATAATTCATCAACATAAGTCATCAACAAAATTCATCAACATAAGTCATCAACATAATTCATCAACATAAGTCATCAACATAATTCATAAACATAACTCATCAACATAATTCATCAACATAATTTATCAACATAATCCCACAGCAACTCCGTCATAACAACAATACAACGACAAATCGACAATCCCTCAATGTTGGCCATAGGCCTACAACATGATAAACCCTATAATTACTTAATAATCTAAGCCTTATCCCTAATTACCAAACCTCTACATATTATTATTCTATAATACTACATCATTATCATTATAAATCTTACTGTTATGAACAAAGCATAATCTAAGGTCATCTTATCCTCATCATACTTCACAAAATCATCATAACGATTAACGCGGGAAGCTAACTCTAATCCTTATTTGGGTACTAGGATTATTCTTCTTATCATTGATTTTAATCCTTAAGAATTAAGTTCATCGCATTAGCTATCCAACACTTCAAACGATACCTCAAACGGAGTCCGGAAACTCAAGTTACAACCTTTGGAAGAATCTGTCAAAAATCAGACTCCATGAGTCGACGCATACTTCTTTGAGTCGACGCATACTGGGTTGAAATCCTGCATGATTCAACGCGTAATCCTCTTGTGTCGACTCATACTGAGTCTGCAACACTGCATGTATCGATGCATAATCCTATGTATCGACTCATCCTGAGTCTTAAAACCTGCATGTGTCGATGCAAGGCCTTTGAGGTCGACTCATACTGATATGTCATGAATATGTTCTGCTATTTCACTGCATTTTCACTGTGATTTCCCTGCCTTAGGCCCTAAAAAATCCTCTAATCATAGGTAATCATCAATTATAATAATCATATGTTTCTACATCAATTATACAACATTAAGACATCATTATTCATCTCTAAATTATTGATCCTCATCAACCAACAATATATATATATATATATATATATATATATATATATATATATATATATATATATATATATATATATATATATATATATATATATATATATATATATATATATATATATATATATATATATATATATATATATATATATATATATATATATATATATATATATATATATATATATATATATATATATATATATATATATATATATATATATATCAATCATAAACAAAACAACTTTTCAAATTCAATCCCACATACTACTCATCATAAACCCTATTATAGGGTCAGAACCCCACCCTTACCTTGGATTGAAGGTTGCTCTACAATTTTTCCGATTGAATTATGTTCTGCCTCTTTTCCTCCTTTTCTGCAACTTTCACGTTCTCTTTCTCTCTTCCAACCCTTATTCTTCTTCCTCTTGACAAAACCTATTTTTTTCCTTACTGTCATATCTAATTTCTATTAGTATAATCAAACTCAATAATAATATAATTATTTCTCTTGGGCTTAATTCTCACACCCCCTTAGTACTACATACCACCAAATAAAATAGGTCCAACAACATAATCTTATATTATTCCATTAATTTCAACATTATTATTATTATTAATCAACTACTTAATTAATTAATAATAATCTAACAACTTATACCAACAATCCACACATCTCACAACTTCAACAAATAATCCAAAATAATTTAATTAATTAATTAAATTAAATTAACGGGCATTACACTACATCTCTCATGAATCGAAGACCACAATTTTCCTGGGAACGAAGCCCCCCCTTTCCCTGCAATCGAAGGGTGCCCCCATTTGTATTTTTACCTTTTGGTTCATTTCTCTATTGATTTTTTTTAATATTAAAATAAAAATCACAAAAATATTTGGCTAGTTGTTTTTCCAACTAAATTAATTTTGTAAATAAATAAATTAATTATTTTAACATTTTTTCTTAAAAATTAAAATTAAATAGACTTAGGCCTTTGTTTTATTTTATACAAAAAACAACAAGAAAACTTCTTTTCTTTTGGATTTTTAGACGTCTTTTATATTTTTATGCGCGTTTATTTTAATTCCATATTTTACTATTATTGTATCTGTTTACTGGGTGTAATAGATAAATTAGGATATTTACTGCTTTATTCCCCCATTATCCTGGTACAATGTAAATCTCCTTCCCGAAGCATTGTAATAGCGTAGGACCTCTATTTTTTGCATCTTCCTTTTACTGCTTTTCATATTAATTGCTAGTAACTAGACATGTATGACAAAGACTGAAACCAAACGCTATCAAACTTAATAAAAAGACAAAAATAACTGAAACACAACACACTAGCACACAAGCACCTCTAAGGTACGCCCACTTTGGTTGCCTTTAAAAAAAGTCATGGGGCAGGAATGCTTTAGCAAAGACTCGTAAAATCAAAAGATCATAGTCCCTCAATGACCCTACGGTTGCCTTCTTGGTAAATGATCTAGTCTCTAAAACAGGATTGCTAAAGCATCCCCATAAATTGCCTTCGTGACTGTAACGTCCCTTCGATTGTCCCTCAAAACATCCAACGACAAGGCTACCTACTCACTAATAGTAGGATATCACTGTCTAAAGGAAATGAGGAAAAGAACAACCTTTTCGAGTATAAAAGTAGATAGCTGTTAGAAGTTTGCTCAAAAAATAATTTTTTGCACTTACACAGAAAACTACTTTTTCAAAAGACATTTTTCAAACACTTTGTATACGTTCTCTACTATTCCGAGAAACATTACAAAGTTCGCCGTACTAAGGCGTTTTTCAAAACATTTCAAACACAAAAAGCATAAAAGCATCTTGAAAAATGAGCAAACCTCTAAGAGCCCGTGGAAAACCACGGATGGAAAGAGTGCTAACACCTTCCCTTTCCATAATCTACCCCCATTACTTAGAAAACATCTCGAAAAGGTCTTTTTTTGTTCTTTTCACCCTTTCCTTTATTGGATAAAAGAAAAGACGGTGGCGACTCTTGCTTACCGCATATTTGCAAACAAAAAACACAAAAAACCAGTATATAACAGTCAATTCTTCCACCGTATCACAGTACTTCTTGTAGGAAGCAGCAGCCAAGTCTTCCCAGGTATGAAGCAACCTACCCAGGATCCTTCTCATTTCCAGATGCAGTCTTAACCGGACTCATCATGAAGCAACCCTACCCAGGTTCTTTCTTATTCCTAGATACAGTTTTACTCGGGCTCATCATGAAGTAACCCTACCCAGGTTCCTTCTCATTTCCAGATGCAGTCTTACCCGGACTCATCATGAAGCAACCCTACCCAGGTTCCTTCTTATTCCTAGATGCAATTTTATCCAAACTTATCATGAAGCAACCCTACCCAGGTTCCTTCTCATACATTCCCGGATGAAGTTTCACATGGATTCATCCTGAAGCAGCCCTACCCAGGCTTCCTTCTCATATGTCTCCTAAAGCAGCCATACACAAACCCATCATAAATTAAAGAATATCCAATACCTCTGCTGGTTAAGTTTAAATTGATCAATGGTTTATCCTGATTCCTCTCCGGTAGACATTTTCTCCGGTTCGAATAAATCACTTCAGAGATTTATTCTGATTCTTTTCCAGTTGAAGTCAAATTTAGACTTAGTCTAATTTCTGTCAACAATCACCTTTGGATGGAATCTATAAGCCCATCTCCGATAACTATCCATAATCCCTCCAAATGGCATTTGTAAGCCCATTCCCTACACAGTCAACCACCACATTATCAAGTGCAAATTTCTGGGCACTCTAGTGTTCAATCATCTTCCACCTTCAAGTCACGAATGGCAGATTTGCCAATCTAACTCTTCATGTTTAAAAAGATTGAACAGTGGCAGTTGTTGTACCCCAAAATTCCCCCTCTCATTTTTCAATGCATTTCTCACAAGGGTTCTCAAAGATCCAAGCTTGCACAAGTACAATTGGATTTTCCAAGTATCAAGTTAGAAGGGAAACTGTTAAAAAAGGAAAATAGGTAAAAATAATCTTTTTGACAAAATTGGAGAAAAATAAGTCTTTTTGATTCAGCTCTTTCGATTGGCCTCTTGGCCTCTTTCGATGTAAGCTTGGCTTGCATCCTTCGACTGGGCGTTGGCCTCTGACACACTGGCTTGGATTCATAAGGTAGGAGCTTCCTGCACGCCACCTTCGATTGCACCTTTGGCCTCACAGGGTTCACAATGCAATGGTTGCCTATGTGCCTGCTTCAATTGGATGTAAGATGCTTGCATGCTGGTGTTGACTGGACAAATATCTCCCACCATGCTAGCATGCACAAGGCACAAAGCCTCCTGTAGCCTCCTTCAATTACAAGGCAAAAGGCCTCCTTTTGGCATCCTTCAATTGCACACATACCTCCTGCGTGCACCCTTCGCTTAGTCATATGTCCCCTTTTATTACAAGCTTTGTTTGGGCGTTTATACCTCCTATATGTACACTTGGACAGGGCATTGGCTATGTTTATACTAGCTTTGAATGGACAACATTTCCCTTTAGTATGTTTCAGTTCCACCCTTGACAACCTTCAGCACACATGGTTGGTATATTTGAAGGGCCTACATAGGAGTCCCTATCGAAGGTTTTCATAGTCCATTCGAAGGATACATTTGGACCTTTTCAAATAAGAATACATGACCCATATGCCTCGACATCCCATTCGAAGGACATGATTGATGGCCCATTCAAAGGACACTTGTTGGAGGAAAATAAAATAATATTGTTGGGAGAAGAATCTGGTCGAAGGAGGTTCAAGATGAAAGGATGATATTCAAAGATGCTTGCTGCTAAGTTTATGCCTGGTACACTGGGCAAAACTGCTGCACAGCAGTCCTGAAACACTTCCCCATTCTTGCACCAAAATAGCATACAAACAATGTCCCTCGAAAGCTACAAAGAGCAGTTTACTCAAATTTTTCAAATTATTTTGTTTTCCCTCCAAAAGCTTCAACCAGCTTTTCTTATAAATAAGAGGCTCCACAACATGTTTAGAAGGACTTTTTCTTGCTAGAGGAAGGAATCTTCAAAAGTTCTCAAACATCATCAAACTCTCAAACACTTAAACACTCATCAAACACAAACCCAGAATCCAAACATTTGTCCCTTTCGAATCTGAAACATCCCCACACCTTGTTACCCTTTGAATCCAGTAGAAAGAACATGACACTTGTTTCTTCTCCTTCAAATCTAGCCTTAGAGACGCCACCTTCGTTTCCTCCCTTCGAATCCAGAAGCACTCAAGGCAGCCACCCAAGGTCCAGCGCTCGCTCCAACTCAAAGCATGGTAAGTCCCTCTTACCCTTGAATCCTTCGTTTCTGGCATGATATGTGAATAAACTTTATTTTTGTTTCAAACAAGTACATACCATTCTACATCTTTTCGTTTCCACCCTTTTAACTTGTTTTCATGGATAATCCTTTTGGGTTATGTTTCTTGGTTTATTAAATATGCTTTAAAAACTAACATGGCCCCAGGGTGATGCTAGCATGGCCTTATACCATGTTTCTATTCAAAAACTCAAACGAAAGAAACAGGAGACAAGAGTATGAAACGAAGCCTCAGGCTTCCCCACTAACTCCAGGCCCAATCGAAGGATGCAGCAAAGGACTTAAGGTGAAGAAGGCACACCATGCTGACACCCAGGCCCCATTTGAAAGGAACACCATGCTGACTTCCAGGCCCCAGTAGAAAGGCACACCATGCTGACTCCCAGGCCCTAGTCGAAAGGAACACCATGATGACTCACAGGCCCCAGTCGAAAGGCACACCACACTGGCTTCCAGGCCCCAATCGAAAGTCACGCCTTCACCACTTCCAGGCCCCAATCGAAATTCACGCCTTCACCACTTCTAGGCAAAATCGAAAAGAGCAAGAGAAGCAAAATCGAAGAGTTCTTCTGCTTGAATCGAAAAAGCCCTTTTTCCTTTCTTTATTTTATTTTGTCTTTACATTTTCATTCTATTCAATATAGTTGTAATAGTGTAAGATTTATTTTTCTCCATTTTTATTACTTTTGTACAATTGCTAGTAAGATAGGGTATGTATGATAAGATAAAATCAACAAGTAGATAACCCCTAATCAAAGACTAAATGCATGCAAATCAAACACACTATTCACACATGCACCCTTAGGGTAATCTCAATTGTTGCTTCGGAAAAATAGTCATGTCCCTCGAGTATGGGCGTTTTAGCAAAGACCCTCGATAAAAGATCATAGTCACTCGATGACCCTTAATGTTGCCTTCGATAAACGATCTAGTCCCTAAGTGACATTGCTAAAACGTCCCATAGGTTTCTTTCTATGACTATACAAACGTCCCACGCTCGTCCCTTCACATCCAACGATGGGGCTTCTTACCAAATCAATGGTAAGATAGCAACATCTAAAGGAGGAGGAAAAGAACATTTAAGACCTTTTGAGTAGGTAGATTGCTCCTAGTTTCTCGCTTGCTCACAACAAAAACATTTTATACATCAACACACTCATTTGAAACATTTTCAAAATACAAAACATTTTGAACGCGTTCTTATAGAAACGAGAACCATTACAAAGACACCTTTTCAAAATCACTTCCGAAAACACATTCCACAAACACCTCTTTGAACTATTTTCAAAACCAACACTTTGTACGCGTTCTTATAGAAACGATAACCATTACAAAGACGTTTTTCAAAATATTTTCAAAAAACACACCACAAGCACGTATTCAAATAAAAGCAATAAATCTATCAAGCAACTAAGAGCCCGTAGATAACTATGGATGGAAAGGGTGCTAATACCTTCCCTTTTCATAACCTACCCCCGAACTCAAGAAATAATCTCGATAGGTATTTCCTGTTCTTTTCAACCTTTCCTTATTGGATAAAAGAAAATTCGGTGGAGACTCTTGCTACCCGCAACAATTGCGATCAAACACAAAACACCCAAGTCAGTTCTCCCACCGTGTTACAGCTGTGAACTCAACCATGGGGTTAAATTGATCTGAAAAGTCCTTCATCATGGAAACCGAAGCTTGCACATCTCTAAACCTTAACAATGGTGATCTGTAATTCTGGCATTGTTCTTTGCATGTAACACGTTAGGAAATTCACAGGCAATAGTAACAATATAAATGTGCAGTCAAAAGGAGTTTATATTAAGAGTTAAGAGAGTTTGAGATCCTAGATTTTTACCAAAGTGAGAGGATCGGGATAGGACGATTATGTGCACTTTGGCCTTCAAGGATGGATGGGATGAGGTGCTGAGATCTCCAGGAGGTTGATGGAGTCCTTAGTTTTGGATGAAGCTGGATGGAGAGAGGAATCTCGAATTGCACCACTCTTTGAATTACTTTGAGAAAATGTTAAGATTCTTTTGAAGCTGCTGTGCGTGTCTTTGGCTTGGCATATTGTCATGTATATATAGTGAATCATATTAGGTTAAAACAAAAACCAAAAGAATCAACTATAATCATGTTTTTTAAAGCATAAGTGTTGTACCCCAAAATTTGCCCTCTTATTTTTTACAAGATCTTCTCTTACATGGGTGGTTACAAACACTTGCTTGAGGAAAAATAACAAATTTTGAAGTTAGTCAAAGTGTCCTTCGATGGGGTGTACTTCGAAGGCATGGCAACACAATGACATTGGATTGGCATCTGAACAAAGGCGTCTTCGATTGACATTTTAACGTCACTTTGATTGGTCCCAACTGAAGGAAGTCGAAGAGAGCAGAACAAATTTTTCGAGCGGTCAACAAGATCCTTCGATTGGCTTGTTAACAAGGCCTTTCGATTGGAATTTTAACAAGTACCTTTCGATTGGCCTATTAAGAAGGCCTTTCGATTGGCATTTGCATGGCACCTTTCGATTAGCATCTACATGGTACCTTTCGATTGGAAATTCCCAAATGCCTTTCGATTGGCATTTACATAGCGCCTTTCGATTGGAATTCCAAAAGGGCCATTTGAAGGAGGCAACAATGACTTATTCGAAGGGTGTATAAGAAGTCCATTCGAAGGAGGAAACTCATATGCCATTTGAAGGAGGAAACAATGACTCATTCGAAGGGGGAATGAGAAGTCCATTCGAAGGAGGCAGATCATAGGCCAATTGAAGATAAATGTTGGAGGGTGTTCGAAAGAATCAAGTGTCCAGGTTCATCCAAGATTTCCAAAGAGACATAAATGTTTCAAAAAAGGAATGCTTTTAATTTGTCTGATTCTTGTCTCATGGCTTTAAGGGCCTATTTAAGTGGTTGTCTCTTACCTTTACCAGGAGCGAACACCCTCCTATAAATATGAGGCCAAGGACACATTACCAGGGGAAAACAAAACGGAGAACGAAAGAGAGGATATAGGAAAATGAAAAAGAGAACATGCATACATACTGCACACGAAGAGACTACATACGCACTGCTCAAAAATCCCAAAATCCTCCTAGTCGAAACACCCTTTAAAGGTTCCCTCATCCAGGAGTTCACCCCAACTCCTAAGCAAACATCCCCACATCTAGATCCACGGATCATACATATTTGATTGGCAAGGGTTTGCAAAACCAAAATTGCACCTTCATGACATTTAAGTACACATTGTTATTACTGATAATATTGCATGTAAGCAAAAGCGCAGAGGTGAGATCGTTCCATTTCTGGGGCACATTCTAAGTTCTCCTTTGAATCCCTAGATAAAACGAACCTAGACCTCGACTCAGCAAATTCAAATTAAGGAAGTAGTTAAATTGGGAGGAGGTTTGAATCAGGGGGGGTAAAGTCCCCCTTGGATATCTAATGTTTGTTTCGTTTTGCAGGAAACATCTTCTCAAGATCTTGTTCAGAGCTTTGAAGCAGCTCAACTTCGAATTGGATCCAGGGTTCCTAGATCGAAGGATAGCATGTCCAGATCGAACACCCCAAAGTGCAGCCCTTCATGCACCTTCGATCAAACCTTTTCGCTGGATCGAAAGACAGCCAAGTCTCTTTCAATCCAGCCCCCCCCCCCCCCCCCAGAATTACTCCTTCTTCAATTTACTTCCAGATCCTTCAATTTCTTCTTTGTCTTGACCATTTTATTTCTTTTTTTATCAACATAAAACAATCCAAAACACACAAAAACATTAGGATAGTTTTTTTTCTATTAAATTAATTTTATTAATTAATCATTTAATTATCTTAACATTTTCCCAAAATAAAATAAAACAACAAAAAGCTTTTATTCTTAGGATTTTTAGACGTTATTTTCAAATTCGCGCACATTTATTTTATTGTAAATGCCTACTGGTTTGTAACAGCTTAATTAGGACTTTTTCACTTTACTGCTTTATTCCCCCAATTTTGGATATGTAAATAATCCCCCTCCCCGAAGCCTTGTCATAGCGTAGGATTTACAATTCCTGCAATTTAAATTCCTTTACATATATTAACTTCCTAGATCTATTCTAACTAGGATTGCATGACAAGATCTGAAAACAAATGGTAGAACACCTAAATGTTTAAAGATAAAATAACTGAAACACAACACACTTGCACATATACACCTCTAAGGTACGCCCAATTTGGTTGCCTTTAAAAAACAGTCATGAGGAAGGAATGCTTTAGCAAAGACCCATAAAATCAAAAGATCATAGTCCCTCGATGACCCTACATTTTCCTTCTTGGTAAATGATCTAGTCCCTAAAACAGAATTGCTAGAGCATCTCCATAAATTGCCTTCGTGACTGTAAAACGTCCCTTCGATTGTCCCTCAACATCCAAAGATAGGGCTACCTACTCATTAATAGTAGGATTGCACCGTCTAAAGGAAAAGAGGAAAAGAACAACCCTTTTCGAGTAATAAAGTAGATAGCTGTTAGAAGTTTGCTAAAAAAAAATACTTTTTTGCACTTACACAGAAAACTACTTTTTCAAAAGACATTTTTCAAACACTTTGTATACGTTCTCTACTATCCCGAGAAACATTACAAAGTTCGACGTACTAAGGCGTTTTTCAAAACATTTTCAAACACACAAAGCACAAAAGCATCTTGAAAAATGAGAAAACCTCTAAGAGCCCGTGGAAAACCACGAATGGAAAGGGTGTTAAGACCTTCCCTTTCCATAATCTACCCCCCTTACTCAAAAAATTCTCGAAAAGGTCTTTTTATGTTCTTTTCACCCTTTCCTTAAATTGGATAAAATAAAATACAGTGGCGAATCTTGCTTACTGCACATTTGCGAACAAAAAACGCAAAACCAGTATATAACAGTCGGTTCTGCCACCGTATCACAATAAGGATTTGATTCAAAACTTTCTAAAACAAGAAGATCTCCTTCTCTTTTTTTTCCCACGCGTTTTTCTACAGCAAAGAAGGCTTCTTGGACTTCCCATATTGATCAGCAACACATGCAATGTCTATATATCCCTTTTATTATTTATTTAATTTATGTTGAATTTTTAATGACTAAAAATCAAAATAAGTAAAACAAATGATCCAATAAGGCATGGATGGGTTTAGAGGTCTTGGACCATGTTAGAACCAAGTTTCAAACATAAAAAGATAGGCCAATTTGGAAAAAAAATCCAAGTTTGTTCAATAATGGCTTCATGCACTTTTCCAAAAATTGGTTAACTTTAGAAATGCATATCTCTCTCAATTTTAACCCTATGAGGGTGTTCTTGGACTTTTTAGAGAGTTTAGGATGTCCTATAAACAACCCTTTTGGTTTCATCTCAATTGGATCTTCCATGTTCATGTAAGGAGCTTTGACCCAAAAGGTGTTTTTGTTTACTTTTTGAAAGGACACATAAAGTCTGAGGTTGTATCTTTTAATTGATGCATTTCTAGAACTTGAGGGATGAAGAGAAATTGTAGGGAACTGGATTCTTTTCAAAATGATCCTTTATGGAAAAAAATTTGATAAAGTATGAGAAAGTTATGGCTGGTCAAAGTTTGGTTGACTTTTCCTATAGAAACCCTAATTACTAATTCTTGACTTTTGATGAATTAGTAGCATTTCTTGAGGAATCATGATAAAACCTTGATTAAATGATGAATATCACTTAAAAATGCTGATGTTGACCAAAAATCTTGAAGTTTGACTGTATGTTGACCAAAGTTGACTTTTGACCTAATATAGTTGATTTTCAGGCATTTGAGGAATTGACTGAGCATACTTGTAGTGGAAGGCATGAAATTTGTCCTGGACAATCTTGAAGACATATCAGGACCATGGAAGACATTTTAGACCTTCAGAGATCACACATCTTGGTGAAAAATGAATCCTTAGTTGGAAGGCCAATGCTTATGAGGGGAATTTGTCTGATCAATTCTTGGTCAACCTTGAGCAATTGAGGACCTCTAGGAGTATGTGTTGAGTGAAAATGGGAGGGAAAATTTTGGGGTACAACAAGAGGCTTTGGTCTTATCAATCCTCTAATGAATCTTCATGAGCTTTGGTCAAATTGAATCACTTAAACATCATTGATCATTTATTATCGCTTCGAGAACTTTAAATGAATGATATACTTGACAAAAAGAAAATGAGACTTGTTGTTGAGAGGCTTTGATTTTATCAATCTTCTAAACGAGTTTTCAAACGAAAGTTTCAAGATGGTCATTCAACTAACCTCTAATCTCTAACTCATTATCAATTGACTTTTGTCTTTGGGCTTTTACTTTACGTCTTTACTGTTATACACCATTTATTTTAGCATCTATATGTTGTTTTCATCTTTGCTCATTTGAGCTTTCATTTTCTTTTCGAAGATACCTAATAATCAACTTGAACTATAAAAAGATTTATGGTTATTTGGACTACTTGGTTACTATCCTTGGAATTTTGGAGTTGTGGACTTCTCAGACTTAAGATTAGAGACCTTAAACTACCTTGGGACCGTGTGACTTCAATTATTATTTTGTCTGGAGTTCTTGGGGTTTACCCTGAGACATAGGGTTGTTTGTTTTCTTTGTATGCAGGTTATTCTGATTATATGCCTTATTTGTGATTGGGAATTCGTCTGTATACAATCGTTACTCTGCCCAATTTTTTTGAAAGACCTAATGCATTTGAAGCTTGGTTTTCTTGAGAGGTTTATTATCTTTTCTTGTTTGGTTTCAATCCAAAGGATGGAAATTCTATATTGAATCATTGTGTCAAGTGTTGGCTTCTTGTTGGTTAGATGATTCTTTTCCCAAGATTTTACCTTATGCTTTAGGATAGCCTCTTCATCTCCTCCCATCTTCTTTAATTTCAAAAATGTTCTCCTTCCTTTGAAAACTCTTCTTGTTTTCTAAACTTGAACCTCTTTCACAGTAAACTTGGACTTAGGTCCATGCATTTTTCAAAAATATTTTCTTAATCAAACTCTAAACAACTTAACAATACTTTGACCTTTTTGTGAGAAGACTAAAAGTCAATCACTCTCATTCAAACTATCTTTTCCACATTGGATTTTTATTTTAAAAACTTTTCTCAAAAGATTAGGCTCTTGTCAGTCCTTGTAGTTATGCGAGCTACTATACTGCTACAATATGTAGTGAAGTTAGATATTTTCCGCTTGGGTGTTGAGCGAGGCTGTGTTGATTTTAAAATGCAAGCTATATCCTCCACTTTGAGATGATAAAAATTCTCCTTTCTCATAATCGTGGGTAGTAAGTATATTTTCCACTCGGATATGACGATGATATCTCGTCTCTAAAATTAACCAACACACTTGTGTTTTAAAATTTTTAAAGGTGAACTACGAGTAACCTAATCCCATATTGCATGAAAGGTGGTACATAGGCACTAAAGGTTCACAGTCTCCGTGGGTGAAAAATTGTAAAAAAATACTTCTTTTCTTATCTCCGCCATCTTTTTTTTATACAACACTTATAGCCAAAATACATAAATTTACAAAGAGGTTCCTGCGGAGTACCATACATGTTTAGGATGCTAATACATTCCCTTTGCATTACCAACTCCCGAAATTAGATTCTCTCCCCCTCTTTATTGGGTTATTTGCTCTTTTTCCATTCCTCTGGAAACAATAAAGCGTTGTGGTGATTTTTATTTGATCTGTGCGAGTTAAGTCAATCCAATGACTTAGTCTCAACATTTCTACCGCTACAAAAAAATGGCGACTTCACTGGGGATAGATCGACCTATTGTTGGTCCATCCTTAAGTGGCTTGAGCCTATCTTTTTTCATATGTGTATGTGTTATTATTTGTTGTATATTATGTGTTGTATATATGTTTGTCTGGATTTTCCTGGTTTTCAGGGTGCTTGGTGATTTCTCATAAGTCCTATACCCGAACTTGGGAAAACTTAAGATAGAACGGGTGGTATAGTCATGTTAACTTTGAGTGAGTAATCCCAAAAAAGGAGGCATGAGATCCCCCACTCAGTGGAGCCCCTTTGACTGTAGTGTCATTTACCGAGTAATCGGGAAGACATGCTGCTTTCGACCTGGGAGCCTGTTGAAATTGAGGACCGTAGAACCCTTAACCCATCTTGGACTTTTAGGTGTAGTGAGTAAGCTATGACGGAGTAATCTGGAAATGGTTGTCACGCGCTGCTACACTCAGACGAGTTTTTCCTGAGAAAATTACTAATTACCAAGTCAATTGGACGTTGGTAATATCCGAAGGACGGATGTAGACTCTGGGAACCTCTTAGAACCTTGTTTGGCATGTGATAAACTTTTAGATCATACCTTGCGGGTAGTACCTTTGACCTCATGCTCGTAACGTCGAACCTATAAACCCCCCCCCCCCCCCCCGTGTTTGTGATCTTGTGTTTGATTGTTGCATCATGCATTCATGCACTCATGAGCAACCTTTTAAAACATTTTGTTTCAAGGGACTTAAAGTTGACTCTTTGTGAATATCTCAGGTACTTTTTGACCATGAATTTTGGAAAAAGAAAGACTCGTAAGTACAATTTCAAGGATCCTAAGATAGAAGAATTGATAAGTCTGATTCCTGAGGTCGAGAGTTCTACAGATTTTAGGAGGAAGTTTGGGTCCATCATGTCTCTTATGAAGCTCAGGATGAAGGAGGGTATTCTCTCGACTTTGGTCCAGTTCTATGATCTGATGTATCGATGCTTTACTTTCCCTGATTATCAATTGATGCCTACATTGGAGGAGTATTCTTATCTATTGGCTTTCCCTGTTACCGATTATGTTCCTTTCACCGATTTGGAGGGGAAGCCAACGTCCCATGAGATAGCTGCTATGGTCCATTTGGGAAGCATGAGATTGAGGCCCACATGACTACCAAATAAGGAATCAGAGGCTTACCCACTCAGTTTTTATTGGAGAAAGCTTGCTACTTTGCTAGGATGAAGAGTACGGTTGCTTTTGAGGTCATTTTTGCTCTACTTGCTTATGGGTTATTCTTATTTCCTAATGTCGTTAAATTTGTGGATATCAATGCCATCAGGATATTTTTTATTGGGAATCCAGTCTCTACATTATTAGGAGATACTTATTACTCCATTCATCTTCAGGGTTCTTATCATGGAGGGATGATCATTTGTTGCAAGCCTTTGTTGTATCAGTGGTTTATTTCTCACTTACCTAGGTTCGACGCTTTCTGGGATGTCAGGAAGGAACCTCGCTGGGCTCCGAAGATTATGGCCCTCACTCATTCCAATATTGTTTGGTATCACCAGGCTTACTATGATGTGGATATTGCCGATATTTGTGGTAGTTTCCCCAATCTACCTCTTCTCGATACAAAGGGAGGAATTAACTACAATCCCGTTCTTGCACGAAGATAGCTTGGATATTCAAGGAGAGATAAGCCAAATAGTATTCATTCAATTGTCTTCTTTCTTAAAGAAGGAGAGGATCATAAGGAAGCTAAGGAGGAAATTGTGAAGGATTGGCATCATATTCACAAGAAGAGTAGAAAGGACTTGGGACCTAGAGGAGCTATTTCATTGGACCCTTGTCTTCGGTGGGTTCAACCAAGGGAAATTTAGTTGAAGATGTCGTATTCCCGTGAAGAATCTATGCTTGATATGTTTGTGAAGACCACTCTTCCCCTTTTAGATGATGTGTAAGAGCTTTAGCTTGCCCTAGTTAGGATGCAATTGAAGAAGGAGGCTTGGAAGAACAAGTGTCAGACTTTAGAGGTGTCCTACCGAGCAGACCTGAAGGAGAAAGATGACCCAATTGAGATTCTCTAGAGTCGTGTTGTAGATATGATATAGAGGCAAGGGGATTTATTTTCCGCTAGGGCTCAGTCAGGACCTAGTTGCTCAATTCCTGACTTTGGTGATTGGAAAGAGGTCGCCGATAGATATGCAGAAGAGATGAAGCAGTTGAAGGCTCAGATTGTAAGACTTACAGGAAAGCGTCAGTGTATGGAGTGATCTTCGTCAGCTTTGCTTTCTTAGGATTTTAGATTTTAGATTATCTTGTACTTGGGATTATTGAAACTTCTACTAAAAAGTTGTAATTCGTTTTGAAGTTGTTATAATAAGATTTTTAGTATTTCAAAATGTGTTAGTACTTTGGTATTTGAAAATTGTCTATAATTCTTGGAGTCCCTTGAAATTTTAATAATAATAAAATAAATCATGTGCATTGCATATCATGCATCATCTTGTACATATTTCTTGCATTTATTTTCATACCCAGGTGTCTTACTGTATTTATTTACCTCATCCAGAATAAGTAAGATGTCTCACCAGTATAATACCAAGGCCAATTCCAGGAAGAAGATGAAGAATCTTGAAAAGGAGAATCACGAGCTACGTGAAGAGGTTACTATTTTGAAGGCCGGTATGGCCAATCTGACTGCTTTGATGGAATCATTGGTGGCTGCTCATAATCAGCCACCACTTGCTCAACCTCAACATACAACAGTTGCTTCCAAAGCTCTGATAATTCACGTTTCTGTTACTCCAGTTATTGTTGTTCAGAATCGTATGCCTCAGGGTTATCCGTGGGGAATGCCAGAGAAATTCATTCCAGAAGGTTACAATCTTGATACTCAAGTTGCTCTATTTTCTTAAACTGCTGATGTTTCTGCACCTCCGGTAGTGCATGTTACTCATATGGCTAGAAAATAGATCCAATATACTGCACCTCCTTCGGTGAATGTTATGCCATTTGTGAATGATAAGGTTTATCTTCCTGCTCCTCCAACGAGTGAAAGTATGGGTTTCGACGACCGTTTGGATGACTTTCAAGACCAGTTTAATGAGATGCAGGAGGAAGTGAAGGCCCTTCGAGGAAAATAATTATTTGGACAGAATGTCAGTGAACTCTGTCTAGTTACAAATGTAAAGGTTCCAGCGAAGTTTAACGTGTCAGAATTTAATAGGTACAAGGGAAAATCTTTCCCTCGTGGCCACCTTGTGATGTATATCAGGAAAATGTATACCCATACTGATGATCAGTGTTTGCTCATTCATTTCTTCCAAGATAGTTTAACAGGTGCTGCTCTGAAGTGGTATATGAGTCTATACAGTAGTAGCATCCGTACTTTCAATGATCTGGGAGAAGCCTTCATCAAACAATACAAGTACAATATGTTCATGGCACCTGACGGTGACTAGTTAAGGGCAATGGCTCATAGAGACAAGGAGTCGTTTAAAGAATATGCACAGAGATGACGCGAGATAGCTGCCCAGGTGGTTCCACCTATGGGAGAACAAGAAATGACCAAGGTCTTCTTGAAAACCCTTGGATCATTTTATTATGAAAGGATGGTCGCTAGTGTGCCGAGTGATTTTACCGAAATGGCAAGCATGGGTGTTCGTTTGGAAGAGCCTGTTAGAGAAGGGCGCTTGACTAAAGATGAAGGGACGAAGAAGTTGTCATACAGGTTCTCTCGAAAGAAAGAAAGTGAGAAGAATTTTGTTATCGGGGAAAGAAAGATTACACCACCTAGAAGACATCAATGATACCAGCAACGAGTTGCTTATGTGACTATTGTCGTGTACGTAGATCCTACCACTGTTACCTGTCAAAGACCATCCCCTTAGAGAAATCAAGGGAAAAGTCAGAAAAGAGAGGATTTTGACTATATTCCAATGAGCTGTGCAGAGTTACTTCTGGATTTGATTCAGAAGACGTTGGTTCATACCAGGTCGCCTCCTGCTATACCATCAACTTTACCTTGGTATTATAAGGCATACCAGACGTGTGCTTTTAATCAGGGAGAACCAGGGCACAATGTAGAGAACTGTCATCCTTTGAAATCTTAAGTACCAAAGATGGTGAGATCTGGCCTCTTATCCTTTAAAGATGTTGGTCCTAACGTGAAAGATAATCCTTTGCCAAAGCATGGAGGAGAAAATGTTATAAACATGGTCGCTGGTTGTCAAGGGGACTTTCGGATTTTTGATATTAACTTGGTTAGAGGGGATTTGATAAAGATGGATGCTGACTTTTGCGAGTTTAGTTACTATATGCATGACCATGCTGGTTATGGTATTTGCAGTACATATATACAGGGGTGTGATAAGATAAAAGTTGATGTTCAGGAAATGATGGATGAAGGCCTCATTCATATAAACAGGCCTAGGGCAGAGTACAAAGAAGATGTGAGTATGGTCTACAGATGTCCCAGTGAATTCCTAGTTTTCGATGTGAATCATATGAATGATGATTTGGTGCAGTTTCATGCTACCTTCTATCACATGGATGGTCAAGAAGAACACCATTATGGGTCTTTCCAGATTTGCTGCAAAGATTCTTGTGGTTGTTCCATTGTTAGAAGGGGTATTTAGTTGTTATTGGATAATGCTACTATCAAAGTTTCATGCAATAGAGATGATTACAATGGGATTAATGTGATTTAAGATTGCTTGGCTGAGACTATGTCAGATGATGAGTATGCTTCTGCAAATGAGTTCTTTTCCTCAGAAGAAGATATGTTCTCCAGCAATGATTATGTGATGTCAAAGTATCCTGAAGAAGGGGTGAATGTTATTGTGCCTTGTTTCAGTGTTCCCTCCCCTATAGAGATTGAGTAATGTAGCAAGCCAGTTGTTACTCCAGTGGTGATTTACTTACCGGGTCCTGTTCCTTACGAATCCGACAAAGTCGTACCGTATAACTACAATGCTACAATTCTAGAGGATTGTGTGGAAGTTCCCATCTAACCTTTTTCTGATGTAAAGAATATTGTTAAAGCCAACCGAGTGACCCGTAATGGCCGTGTTTTTGCACCTGTCATTCGAGGGAATGTTAATGCTGATAAAAAGGTTGTTGAAAGTGTTAAACCTAAGAAAGCAGTAGGGGAATCCAGTGGTGCTACTCTGGAAAAAGATGTGGATAATATATTGAAGATTATCAAGATGAGCGACTACAGGATCGTAGATCAATTGTTGTAGACTCTGTTGTACCCCAAAATTTTCCCTTCCATTTTTCATGCAAGATACTTTCCTAGGGTTTCTCGAATACTCAATTTGTCTCAAAAGTTGATCAGATAGATTCTCTCCCTAGGCAGTACGTCAACAATTAGGGTTTGTTATTTCCTAAAGAAAATTGTCTCCAAGGTTTCAAATGGTCTTCATAGATCTTCATGTCTCCTCAAGGATGTTCGTGCCAAGTTTCAAACCTCGCATTGCAAGTTTGCTCAGTCAATGGTTCAAATGACTGAAAATGACTCCATTGACCCAAAAGTCGACCTTTGCGAGATCAAGTTAAAACGATTATAACTTCTTCATTAACTGATATTTTTGAACATTTCTTTTTGCGTATGACTCTCCTTGACGTCATCTCCAACTTCTCTTTACAAGTTAAGAGCCTTTTATGTGCGAAAGATCATCAAAAATTTGAATACTATAGAGGCTGCTTTCTGGATTTTTGACCTAATCTCAAATAACTGCTGCCTAACTTCCAAGAATCGTAATTTCCTCAATTTTCAAGATTTTGAGACGATTATTTTGCACATGGTCATAAGTGATGTCGTCAACAAGTTCGCTTCAAGAATCGAAGGAAAATTGTGTTTAGAAGACCTTGAAAGTTGTTGAATCGTCATAGGTCATTTTCTTGATTTATGAATGCTCTTTTGATTCATGCCATAATTGTTTTCTCAGGACTACGGTGAAATCTCTCTTGGAACAAGATGTTGAGTTCGGAGATTCATGTTGAGTTTGGACAAGATGTTTCCTATAATACAAGTATCTGTGTTGAAAATTGATCCAGGATCTTTGTGAAAGTAATTTGAACAATGGTTTTGGATTTCAATTCAAGGTAGCAAGGCACTACGAGTTTCGTCCAAATTTTCTATGATTCATTCGTGGGATTTATTTCAGATTCAAGATGTACAAAAGAACTAATTCCACACGCTACTTGGGAATTAAGATGTCCATCAATTTTTCAAGTCTTTTATCCAAAGATCACTCTCAAGATTCAAAATCGAGAGATCATGTTCATAATAGTCAAAGTGAAATCAAATTCTATAATTCACTTCATGATTCAAAGTTCAAAACTCCAAATTCAAGTCCATTGATTTCGAATTGACAAAAGTTTGACGTCATTCAAAGGTTCTTATTCAATTTTCAAGATGCGTCAAAAATACAATTTCAAAAGTTCCAAGTAACTAATGTTTCATTTACAAATCGTGCAAGTCAATTCTCAAATTATATTCAATAAAGTTTCAAGCTACAATCACAAAAGAAATTCTTCAAGTTTCTATGTCTAAAGACTTCATCTTCAAAGTCTCTCAAATTCTCCCGCCTTCATTATCAAAGCTCCATCTTCCAATCTTCATGTTTTCTTCATCAACTAGTGAAAAAGAAAAGAAGCGTGTGATTAGCAAAATTTTCAGCAATGCAAAAGAGTTTAAAGGCCCATAAATATCACAAGAAAGCAGTACAAGAAAACATCCATATAAACCAGTACAAGAAAACAACAAAGCAACCCATTTTTCTAGCCTTGTTTCAATGCATAACAAGCCAATTTTTGTAGTATCTTCTATCCAAAATAGAAGCCCAAAAACAGCAGCTTGTAAACAGTCCAAAAAACATGCTAAAAACCTGCTCCACTGCTGTCTAAACCTGTCTACAAACAATCAAGTATTACACAAAAATCAGCAAAACAAAATCTGCACCTGAAAGCAATAAAACAATAGTCAAAATTGTTCAAAAACTCATTAATTCCCCCCCCCCCCCCCCTAAACCTACTGTTGTTGTATATAAAACAGGGAAGCCCTGTATGAAAGAAGGAAGGAGAGAAAAAACAAAAAAACTGAAAAAAGAGATATTGTTTTCATAAAAAAATCATTGATTTCATACACCCTTCATCTCTAAAACCTTATACTCAACTCCATCTCGGAATACCTAAATTAATTCAGCCACTCACCCTAACCTTCCTCTCGTTGTCACCTTCAAGCAACAAATAACATTAACAGAGGCATAAGAACAACAGCAGAAGCACATAATCTCATAGTAGAACATAGAGAATAAGAGAAGAAGGGAAGCGTAAAGTGTAGAAGACGCATACTACATCACTTGATTCGTCTCTGAGAGGGAGCAAACGGTTGAATTTACCACGAGCTGGAAGCAAAAAAAGAGCAGAGAAGTGTTTTCACAATAAACCAGAAAAAGAAATCAGAACAAGAAGGAGCAAAACTGTAGCGTACCAACATCCGGTAAAAATAATCCTCCCTGTTATTACTGTTTGTCTAATTGCTGACTTTACTGGAGCAGTACTCACTGCTTCTCATAATTCATTTATATATATACCTGTGTTTTTGATGTTCTTTTCATTTTTTCTCACTTTAGTATAATTGTTGTTGTTTTTGCTGTGAACATCAGAGTAGAGAGAATCATGTTATTTTTGTTGTTATTGTTAAAACAGAAGAAAACCAAAACTGTGTTTGTGGACCGAATAGAGAAAGAAAACCTTACATTTTTTTACTTCCATCTTTGTCCCTAGTCTAAAAATTTCTTCTCTTCAACACTGAGTCCAAAAAAAACCCGAGTCGTTGGATATGGTATCCAAATCAGAACTCATCGCCGCCTATGTCAGTTCCTCGGTAGCTCTGACCTTACAACCTTCATACCTCCCTCCCTGCAACAAATTGAAAACTTCCATCAACACCTGCTGTTTTACCCCAAAATTTGCCCTCTCATTTTTCATAAGAAAAGCACAACCCTAGGTTTTCTCAAATTTTCAGGATTGGCTTAGGAATCCATCAGACAGATTTCCTCCTTTGGCATTAGATCAAGAATTAGGTTTTTTCTCGCATTTCTCAGAAGAAATTGAGTTCTCAGAAATTTAGTTGATTTTCACATATTTTCATGCTCTTTCAAATTTACTAGAAAAAAGGCAGTGTTTGTTTGATCCAGGTTAACCAGTTAATTTGCGTCTTTTAAAACATCCGCTTGTTTAAGGAATAAACATTTACCTGTTTATTGGAATACACAGTGTGTGTTCTGATTAGAATACTATTTCAAGGTTACAAGATTACATAGTTATTGGATTACTTGGAGTTTAAGTCATCTGGATTGGAATTATTGGAATGCAGTTTCATTTATTTTAATCAGGAATCTTAAAAAAATAAGTGAAGACATAAAGAGAGAATTATAAGTTGCTAACAGTAATGGACTTTTATTGGATATCAGATGATCTCATAAAGACTTTCTTCATTTATTTCAGATGTTGTTACAAAAATAATTCATTATTCAAATGTTGTATGTTTTACAACTTATAGTATTTGAAAAATAAATTATTACAACTAATGGAAAATCTCTCTAAGTTACAAATCTAAGCCTAAGCTTCCATTTCTCCCATGCTCGCCACAAAGTCTCCTGCTTCCTCTACTTTGTCACCATCCAATTTGCGTTCACATGAAAGAAAGACAAAAAAAAAGATTAGCACAGTTGATTGAACATAAATAAAAATTTCAAAAAAAAAGAAAGAAAAATGTTTATCATTAAAGTTTGCCGTTTGGAATCAGAGGGGTTATTTTCATTTCATCATGTTTTTATTTTTCTCTTTGCAAATCACAAGAAGATTGCTCTTCTTGGTTCACAAAAAGAAAAATAAGAATGCAAAGCAAATGGAAACATATTCCAAACAATGCAGCAAGTTGTCTTGGCAAACTAAACAAGGCGCCAAACTGAATGTAACAATGCCAAATTGAATGCAACAAGGCCAAACAAGCAAGTAACACAGCAGGCGCGCAAATGCAACAAGGCAAACTGAAAACATATTCAAAACTGAATGTACCAAGGCAAACTGAACAAAGCCAAACTCAACTAGATAAAGTACAAGGCAAGTACAATGCAACAAACAAAGTTCAAACAGCAGGAAATTAAAGAATACAGCATGGTAAACCAAACAACAAGCAAAGGGCTTGTTGCATACAGCCTTTTTCATCATTTTCCTAAAAGTTGGCAAACTCTTCAGAAAAGCAGAGAAAACCATTTTTGCTTTTATCATGGAGAGAGGAGAGTGAGAAAAGATATCACCTATTTTGTTGGGATTGTACAGTTTGGCTACTCTGTCACAAGTAAGTTGTAAAACAAAAGGCAACTAGAATATAACAGTAGAGAGACTGCAAGGAGAAAAAAATATTTTTTGTCAAAGCTGCAAAACATTTCACAGAAAACTCCCAACCTGTTAACAAAGAAGCCAACAACCTTTAACAGCAAAAACAACCAAAACACTGCCTAACAGTTTCAAACAAGCCACAACTGCAAAACATTCACAACAATCTCCAAAACCTTCAACAGTTCAAGCCTAACAAAACTTTCAAACAAGCAGTTGAAAAACAACCCAACCTATTAACAAAAAGCCAGATTCCAAACTGTAATGAAAAGGTTTTCAAAACTGCATAACAGTTTCAAACGGCCAAACCACCAACACTAGTTCTCAAAAGCAAATAAACTGCAACAAATACACAACCTACATAACTCAGAAATAAGCCAACAACCAGTTCATAAATCAAAAACTATCATCTCCCATTCTAAAAACACAAAAAAACTTACAACTGTAGCCACAACAAAACTCATAACATTTGGCCAAACTGTCAAATATCCCTAAACAACAAAAACTTGTAAACTGACATAAGCATCATCAAAACCAGTTCTCAAGCTTCTAAAACATATAATTCCAACTCAGTTCAACATAAACAAAACCAACAATCATCCTCAAGCTAGCATACAGTCTAAACATACAGACAAAGGAATCAAGCAACACCATCAACCAATAACAAAACAAAGTTTCAGAAGCAATAATCATCATCAATCATTAGCAAACAAAGTCATAGGGAAATACCATCATCATTCAAGTTCAAGGAAAGCTCACGCTTCATCCTCATTTCTTCTCCTCACGCCTCTGGCCACCAGGGAGCTTCATTTTTCCATCTCACCTTTCCTCTTCTCTTCACAGAGAAAATCTCGCAGGTATAACCACTTTGTATCCCTTCAATTCATTTACTGCATCTCAGGCATATAACATAATAGGTTAAACAAACTAAACATGAACAAAGCATGCGAATCTATGAAACTGTCAAGTCCAAAAAACCAAAGCAGAACCATACCTTTTAAGAAAAACCATTGATCATTGTGAGGAGGTAAGAGAAGGAGAGAGTGCTCCGGCGACTTGAGGGTGAGGAGAAGATCAGAAAACGTGTTTTAAAACCCCTTTTTGATAAATCGATTTAAAACATTTTCCCTGAAAAAAGTATAAATCAGATTGAAATCAAGGACCTAAAGAAGAGCATCTTCTTCATGAATCAAAAACGAGTAGAGGCGTTGAGTGAGAAAGAGATGAAGGGAGAACGAAGGAGAAGCGGCGCCGCTGTAAGTACAAACCAACGAACCCTAACTTTTCACAAAAAACCCTAATCAAACATTAAGCTGTAACTTAAGCGTTGGGCTTCCATTGCAAAGCCCATACACACAATTGCTGGCTCGCACCCCCCTCCATTCTGGCCTTATTTTCTTTTTTATTTTATTTTATTTGGGCCTAGCACCTTACAAATACCCTCTAAAGCCAACTTTTTTAATTTGTTTTCTTTTCTTTTCTTTTAGTTAAACAATATACTAATAATATGTTAAAACTTTATTTTGGTAAATTAATTTGATTTTTTTAATTAGTTTTATTTTAATCACTTTCTTCTTTTATTAATCCCCTTACACTTAATAAAAATACCAAAAACATTTAAGTTAGTTTATTTTTTTCTTTCTTTATTTACATGATTAATAAAATACATAGAAGAATAATAATAATATAATTTTTTTAATCTTTTTTAGAATAGATTTTTATTTATTCCTTTCCAAGTAAATACATACATCTCATGCTTTGTTGATTTTATTTTTTCATAGCTTTGTGTTGAATCGCACAACAATTCGATTTGGTTGTAATATTTGGACTTTGTTATTCTTATTAAATTCATCCCCATTTGTAATAATTGTACCCCATTCCCGAATACTTTTGTAATAGCGTAGACTTTTAATTCCCGCAATTTATTGCTTTCGATATACTGTGTAGTAATTAGGCATGTATGGCAAGATTCAAAAATCAATCGCTAGATGACCTAATCCAAGAACAAATAACTTGAAATCAATACACTTCTCACACGTGCACCTCTAGGGTAATCTCGCTTGTTGCCTCGGAAATGCAATCATGTCCCTCGAATATGAGACACTCTAGCGAATGACCCTTCGATAAACAAAGATCGTAGTCCCTCGATGACCCTCGATGTTGCCTTCGATAAAACGATCTTGTCCCTTACAAAATTGCTAGAGCGTCTCACAAGTTGCTTTTAATGATTGTATACGATGACCCGCACCTGTCCCGTTTAACATCCAAATACAAGGTTGTTTACCAAATACAATGGTAAAACAACACTGTCAAAGGGTTAAAAATGTGTAGGAAAGATCTTTGGTTACGGTAGACAACTCCTAGTTACTTGATCAAATTTGCAAACATCCTTGCTACTTTCAAAACACACAATTTCGAAACATTTTCCCAAATCAAACTTTCAAACATTGAAACATCTTTTCAAAAGACAAACACCTTTGTAAAACATTCAAACAAGAATTGTTACAAAGGTTGCCTAGACAAGGCCTCTTTTCAAAACATTTTTCAAAACCACACACACAAAGCACCATTTCAAACAATTGAAAAGCAAAAGCAAGTGATCTAAACAAGTAACTAAGAGCCCATGGAAAACCATGGATGAAAAGGGTGCTAGCACCTTCCCTTTTCATAATCTACCCCCCGAACCTAAGAAAACATCTCAAAGGTCTTTCCTGTGCTTTTTAACCTTTCCTTTGGATAAAATAAAAATTCGGTGGCGACTCTTGCTAAACTGCATAAGTGCGAACACAAACGCAAACCTCAAGTCAGTTCTCCCACCGTATCGCCAGAACTGGCGACTCTGCTGGGGAATTTTCTAAGAGTGGGGTTAACTTAGGGTTTAGATCACCTTTACATGCTTACTTTGTTTGCTTTGATTGCTTTACATTTGGTTCTATTGTTTGGGTTTGAAATCCTCTACCCGGATTTGGGAAACATTCATAGGTAAATAGCAATACATTGTGGAAACTGTGCAGGGTATACCGACATGGTTGAAGCAATAACTATATTATTGCGACATACTTGTGGGTACCGATAGCTTTTGAGTCAATCATAGAGAATACGGGGCCACTGAGTGATGTCATGAAGCACTAATGGACTTTTAGAACCTTTACTTGATCATCTTGGCCTTTTTAGGGGTAGTGAGATGACCGACTTTGGTGCAGTCTGAAGTTGGTAGATACTCGATACTACACTCATTGAGGGTTGTTTTCTTGGAATATTTTGGTCTCCAGTAAAGTGGCTAAACTGAAACAATGAACACAGAAAATAATCCAGTGATATTGAGCTCCTTAGAACCCGGTTACTATTTATAGGACAGGTTGAGCCAACTAACTTCAAGAGGGTACTTACCTATGAAAACCCATGCAAGCCTGAAACTAGGATCTTTTGTGATTTTTTTGTACATATACTTGTGCATACATCATGAACATCATGAAGCATCATATGCATCCACTAACCATTTCAAGGGTTTGGATCTTCATCTTTGTTCCTGTTTTGTAGGTAATGGAATCACTCCGTAGGAAAACAATTCAGGTCAACCTTGTGAGAATCCCTCCTCAACTGAAGGAGCTTATTTCCAAAATTCCAGAAAATTCTCCCTTCACTGAAAGACATGGTCGACTTCTCAACTTGGTCAACTACAACATATAGGAAGACATGGTGAAAGTTCTCTTCCAGTTCTTTAACCCCCTACACCACTGTTTCACATTTCCTAATTACCAACTAGTGTCTACTTTGGAGGAATTTTCTCAGCTCCTGAGGATTCCTATTCTCCATCAACTACCCTACAACGATACGGAAAGAGAGCCAAAGCCTGAAGTTGTTGCCCAAGCCTTACACTTGCAACCATCTGATATCATAGGTCATTGGGAAACCAGAAGTGGTGTCAAGGGTTTCTTGGCAAAGTTTATGTTTGAGAAGGCACAAGACTGCTGGAATTCTCTAGATCTGCAAGCTTTTGAGGAGATTGTAGCACTTCTCATCTATGGGTTGGTCTTGTTCCCAAACCCTGATCAACTTATAGATGTGAATGCTGTCAAGATTTTCATATCTCGGAATCATGTGCCTACATTACTTGGGGATATCCTCCACTTATTTCACACACGAACAATGAGGAAAAGAGGTGTTCTCATGTGCTGTACTCCTCTTCTGGAAAGATGGTTTATTTCTAACCTTCCCCAGTCAGTCTTGAAGAATGAACAAGGCTTGAGGTGGTCACAACGATTGATGACTCTTACACATTCTGATGTTCATTGGTGTTCTCGGTCCAGAGAAAATGTCATCATCATTGATCATTGTGGGGAATTCCCTAATGTCCCATTACTTGGCGTTAGGGGAGGAATTACCTACAACCCCTGCTTAGCTCTGAGACAATTTGGGTATACCCGAAGGGATGGCCCTCATGACATGCTGATTCCAGACTTGGTTTTTGACTTCGACAACGACGCTCAAGGACTTCGACGAATGTTTATCCGTGCTTGGATGATGCCCAACAAGGTGGACAGTAAGACTTTGGGACACAAGAATTCTATCCCTCTTAAGCCTTACCTCAAATGGGGACAAACCCGCGCCCAGAGTCTTATGATGCCTTACCCCTACATTCTCCCGGTGATCAAAGAGCCTGTTATGGAAGGAGAGGTTCCATACACCCTCCTACATCCTGACATGCCGACATCATTGGAAGATCTGCAAAAGAGTTGGATACACCTCAAGGAAGAACGGAACACTTTTGAAGCCATCTTCTACGCCAGTGAGAAGAAGGTTTTGGAACTTACTCGTCGACTCCACGAAGAGCAGACTCTCAACACCTACATTGCGCCAAAGAGGATGCGCAACGTCGTTTTACCTTAGAATTTTGTATTATTTTGCCCATGGGGCATTTATGTACTAACAAATTCTATTTTTATTAATATGACGTGTGTTATTTTTGTTTACAAAAAATTTGAATTTCTGAATCCTTGAATGCATTACATGAATACATATCATTCATCATATGTATAAACAGGTCTTCACACCAGGTTTCCTTATCTCTCTTTTGTTTATTTCAGCAAGATGAATATAGAGCAGACGGTCAAAGACTTACAAGCGCAGAATTCACAGTTCCAATAACTCCTCATGACCTTGGAAAAGGGCTAGGAGGATCTTAAAGAACTGTTAGAGAAGGAAAAGGAGAAAATGAAGAAAAAGAAAAGAGTTGGTGTGGCTACTTTGGGTAGAAGATTTGAAGGTCAAACTAGAAGGGTCCTGGATTTCCCCTTAACATATGATGAAGGGGTAGGTAAAGGAAAGGGAGTTGCAGTACCATCTGAGTTTGAGGCTGAAGAAGAAGAAGAGGAGGATGAAGACTATTCTGAACAGTAGTATCCGCCTGCAGATGACAAGTACAAGAATCTGGAAGAGCGTCTGGTAGCCATGGAAGTGCAAAGAGTTCCTGGGATGGATTTCAAAGAGTTAGGGTTGTTTCCTGGGATTGTCATCCCACCAAGTTTAAAGTTCCTCGTATTGCTAAGTACGATGGGTTGTCTTGCCCAAAGATGCACCTACGGTCTTATGTCAGAAAAATCCAACCTCATTCTTGTAACAAGGACTTATGGGTCCACTTTTTTTCAAGATAGTTTGTCGGGTACGCAATTGGATTGGTTCTACCAGCTTGAGAGGTCTGATGTGCACAATTGGGAGGATTTGGCTGCTGCCTTCTACAAACAATATCAATATAATGCGGACTTAGCACCTACTCATACTAAATTACAGAGTATGGGTATAGTCTCCAATGAAGGCTTTAAGGAGTATGCCCAGAAATGGAGGGACTTGGCTGGAAGGGTGCAACCACCATTATCTGAAAGAGAGCTTGTTGATATGTTTTTGGGGACTCTGTCAGATCCTTTCTTTAATCACTTGATAGGAAGTTCGTCTGCAGGGTTCACCGAGTTAATTCTTACTAGTGAAAGAGTTGAAGCTGGCATCAAGAGCGGTAAAATTCAGAAAGATACATCTGCTTTCGCTGCCGTTAAAAAGCCTTTTCCGGCAAAAAAAGATGTATTAGCTGTTTACTCCCAAAGAGGTCAGGGAAGAGTGGAGCGCCGACCAACGGTGGGGGCTGTAATGATTCAGAAGTCCGCAGCTGATCAGCCTCGAAACAGTCAACCTAGAACCAACCAGAAAAGGGTAGAAAGGCCTACACGGCAATATACCCGGATAAACATGACACCTGCTCAGGTTCTCCCCCATCTCCTGAAGTTAAACCTTGCCAGTTTAAGAGAGGCCCCAAAGAATACAAATACAACTTCTCCACATTACCATCCCAATGCCAAGTGTGCTTATCATTCAGATAGTGTGGGGCACGACACCAACGATTATTGGGCCCTCAAGAATAAGATCCAGGATTTAATAGACGCTAAGGAAGTGGAATTTGACGCGCCCGAAAAGCCGAATGTGATCTCTGCCCCAATGCCAAAGCATGGTTACAATGCCCATGCTATTGAAGAGGATCTGTATGTTGCTGCTGTTGATGATTTGATGACTCTGTTGCCAAAAATCAAGATGAATTTGTTGAAAGCCGGGATTTTCCCAAGCTATGAAAAAGATTGCTACCTTTGTTCGTCCTTACAATCCGACTGTCTGTTGTTGAAGTTAGGAATCCAACGCCTAATGGATAATCAAGAAATCCTCTTTGAGAAAACTCCTATAACTCCGACTCATGTCAAAGATGTTGCTATAATTACCATTTCCGCCAATCTTTCCAAGGTCTCCAAAAGACCTGTTAAGATTACACCCGATCCAAAGATTGTACCTCTGAAGATAACTATGCCGGGGCCTATCCCATACAAGTCCAACAAATCAATACAGTGGAATTATGGAGGAGGGATCTTCTACCATGGTGTTAAACAGATTGAATCAGTTGAAGAAAGTTATGATAAAGAGACTCCTGACATAGGAAATATTGCTGGGACGAGTAAAATCACCCGCAGCGGGAGAATTTTCTCTCCGGAGATTTCTCCTCCAAGGGCAATCTTCGGACTCTCAAGTGCTCCAAAGGATACTCCTGTGCCGGTCAACATATCCGTGCAAACTCCAGTGATTGAAGAAATTGTTACTCCCGTAGTTGTACCCTCTGTTGTTGCTGCTGATAAAGGTAAGGGGATCCAAGAAGCGCCCGTGAGGACGAGGGCTCAGCCTTTGGTCATCCCTGATACCACTCAAAAGGAAATGGAGGAGATTTTAAAAAAAATTAAGAAAAGCGACTATGATGTCGTAGAACAACTGGGGAAAACCCCTTCAAAAATCTCTATGCTGGCCTTGTTGCTCTGTTCCGAAGCTCATGCCAAAGCTTTGATCATGTTCTTGAAGACGGCCCATGTGCCTCAGGAAGCATTGGATAGACTAGATTGTGAATGTCTAATTTTGAAGCCCAGCAACATCATTGTAAGAGCCTTTGATGGTTCTAAACGGATGGTCCACGGGGAGGTGGACATCCCGATTAAAGTGGGAACGAAAACTTTCAACTCCACATTTTATGTCATGGACATCCACCCCTCCTACTCTTACTTGTTAGGAAGACCCTAGATTCATCATGCGGGAGCCGTTACATCTACTCTGCATCAGAAGCTTAAGTACCATGTCTAGGGGAAAATCGTGACAGTTCGCGGTGAAGAGGAATACATGATAAGCCATCTTAATTCTTTCCGCTATGTGGAATTGGATGGTGAATTCATCGAAACCCCCTTTCAGCATTTTGAGGAGGTAGCTCAGGAAATTGCAGCAGTACCTTCTGTATCTATCATTACCAAATCTGTGTCCCGGGTGTCATCCTTTAAAGATGCGAAGGTTGTGATTGAGGAAGGAGGAAGCACAGTATGGGGTCAGCTGCCAGATTTTCCTTACAAGACAAATAAGTTCGGCTTGGGTTTCACTGCTTCCGCTCAAAAGGCTGTACGCCGCTCCTGGGATGGAGGGCCGCCGTTGAAGATCACCCATCATGGGGTTCATGCTTTGGAGGATGGTGAAGATGAGAGCAACTTTGAAGACTAGATTTTCCCGACTGTTGAAGGAGGACTGAACAACTGGGAGGCGAAAGACTTCGTTTCCATTACTTTCATAAATCAGTAATTTATCTTTCGAACATTTTTTGTTGGTCTGTAATAATTCTTAAACAATTCGTACACTTTTTCCTTATGCCTTACCCGAGGCATATAGGTCCATTTGTAAGGGCTTCATTTTTTCATCCTCATATGCCATTTTTAATGAATCATGGACGTTTTCACATATAAACTTTTGTGTTCATTTTCTTTCTTTTTACATTTTATTTGTTTAAAGGTGGCTATCCCTTACACACACCCACACTCACAAAATGCAGGTACCCTTCCATTCCGGATTCCATGGGTAACAATTCTGCAATGGCCTCCAGTGACTCTGAAGATCTGGTCAATCATGCCGAATACGAAGGTGATGAAGACTGTGAGGTGCCGGGAGAATTGGCTAGACTTCTACAACAAGAAGAAAGGGCTATTCTACCCCATGAAGAGCTGTTAGAGACAATCAACTTGGGTTCTAATGAAGACAGAAAAGAAGTCAGAGTGGGTGCCAACCTTGAGCCAAGTGTCAAAGAGCGTTTAGTTCAGCTGTTGAATGAATATGTTGAGATCTTCGCCTGGTCCTATGAAGACATGCTGGGACTCGATATAGATATTGTGGTTCACCATCTCCCTACAAGAGAAGATTGTCCGCCAATTGAACAGAAAGTCCTCCGAATGAGGCCCGATATGTCTGAAAAGATCAAAGCCGAAGTAATGAAGCAGTTCAATGCTAGGTTTCTTGCTGTTACTTCCTATCCACAATGGGTTGCTAACATTGTGCCCGTGCCTAAGAAGGACGGCAAAGTAAGAATGTGAGTGGATTAGAGACTTAAACAGGGCTAGCCCTAAAGATGACTTTCCACTACCGCACATTGACATCTTGGTTGACAACACAGCTTAGCATAAGGTATTTTCTTTCATGGATGGATTTTCAGGATACAACCAGATCAAAATGGCCCCTGAAGACATGGAGAAGACTACTTTTGTTACACAGTGGGGTACCTTCTGCTATAAAGTGATGTCGTTCGGACTGAAGAATGTCGGGGCAACCTATCAGCGCGCCATGGTAGCTTTGTTTCATGACATGATACATCATGAGATTGAAGTCTACGTAGATGACATGATAGCCCGTTCACAAACGGAAGAAGAACACCTCGACCATTTGCAAAAGCTGTTTGTCAGGTTGAAGGAGTACAAGCTTGGACTAAACCCTAACAAGTGCATTTTCGGAGTCAGGTCCGGTAAACTCTTGGGTTTCATCGTCAGTAACAAAGGCATCGAGGTTGATCCTACCAAAGTCAAAGCTATACAAGAAATGCCTGCCCCTCGCACTGAGAAGGAAGTCATAGGTTTCTTGGGATGCCTAAACTACATTGCAAGGTTCATTTCTCACCTTACATCTACCTGTGAGTCAATCTTCAAGCTGTTGAAGAAAGATCAAGTGGTTAAATGGAATGATGATTGTCAAGTTGCTTTCGATAAAATCAAGGAGTATCTGCTAGAACCCCATATCTTGATGCCTTCCGTCGAAGGAAGACCGCTAATCATGTACCTGACTATTTTGGATAATTCAATGGGGTGCGTATTGGGCCAACATGACGAGTCTGGCCGAAAAGAGCATGCCATTTATTACCTTAGTAAAAAGTTTACCAACTGTGAGACCCGCTACTCACTGCTCGAGGAAACTTGCTGCACTTTGGTATGGGCTGCTCGCCGGCTAAGGCAGTATATGTTGACTCATACCACTCTACTGATTTCTAAAATGGATCCAATCAAGTACATCTTCAAGAAGCCTGCTTTATCTGGAAGAATAGCTAGATGGAAAATGATCATGACTGAGTATGATATCCAGTACACGACCCAAAAAGCTATAAAGGGGAGTGTTCTAGCTGACCATCTAGCTCATCAAGTTGTCGACGATTACCAATCCATGAAGTTTGACTTCCCCGATGAGGACATTATGACATTGGACGACATTGAAGATAACGGACCGTATGACGGACCTGAACAAGGATCCCGATGGACCATGTACTTTGATGGTGCCTCTAATGCACTGGGGAACGGTATCGGCGCGGTACTTATCTCTCCACAAAGTTGCCATACAACTTTCACAGCTAGACTCTGCTTTAACTGCACCAACAACATGGCCGAGTATGAAGCTTGCATCTTTGGTCTCAAGGCTGCAATAGACCTGGGAATCAAATCTTTGGTTGTGTTTGGAGACTCAGCTTTGGTCATCAGTCAAATCAAAGGAGAGTGGGACACTAAACATCCTAATCTCATCCCATATAAAGAACATGTCCTGACATTTCTACCTCATTTCGAGCAGATTACCTTCGAGCATTTTCCGCGAGAAGAAAATCAACTAGTAGATGCTCTAGCTACAATGTCTTCCATGTTTAAACTTAACTGGGATAATGAGGCTCCCCAAATCACCATCGAGCGAATGGACGAACCTGCACATTGTCATGAGATTAATACCGAAGAAGTAGTGTACCGACCTTGGTTTCACGAAGTCAAAAGGTATCTCGAGACTCGAGAATACCCTGAAGGAGCTTCAGTCAACGACAAAAAGTTCTTGAGGAGATTCTCTGCCAAGTTCTTCCGGAGCAATGGTATCCTATACAAGTGCAATCATGATTGCGTCCTGCTCCGTTGTGTGAACAAGGTGGAAGTTGAGCAGATCATGGCTGAATTACACAATGGCACATTTGGCACCCACTTGAGCGGACATACGATGGCTAAGAAGATTCTACGGGCAGGCTATTACTGGTCTACCATGGAAGCTGATTGTCATCAACATTCCCGTACTTGTCACAAATGCCAAATCTATGCTGACAAGGTACACATACCTCCACTTCCTCTCAATGTCCTAACAGCTCCTTGGCCATTCGCAATGTGGGGAATCGACATGATTGAAGAGATCAAGCCTACAGCATCTAATGGACACTGTTTCATCTTGGTGGCCATTGATTACTTTACCAAGTGGGTCGAAGCAGCTTCCTTCGCCTCTGTTACAAAGAATGTGGTTGCCCGCTTCATTAAGCAGAACCTCATTTGCCGATACGGTATCCCCGACAGGATCATCACGGACAACGGTACAAACATGAACAACACTATGATCACCGCTCTGTGCGAGCATTTCAAGATTCAACATCACAATTCATCTCCCTATCGGCCTAAGATGAACGGTGTTGTCGAAGCTTCGAACAAAAATATCAAGAAGATCATTCAAAAGATGACAATCACCTACAAGGACTGGCATGAGATGTTACCGTTTTCTCTTCACGGGTATCGTACCGCGGCGCGTACTTCAATTGGGGCAACCCCCTTTTCTTTGGTATACGGCATGGAAGCTGTTTTACCTATCAAGGTTCAGATTCCCTCCTTGAGAATCATGAAGGATGCTGGTTTGAGTGAAGACGATTGGATTCAGACCTGGCTTGATCAACTTAACTTGATTGATGAGAAGCGACTTACTGCTGTTTGCCATGGTCAGACGTACCAAAAACGGATGATCAAGGCTTTCAACAAGAAAGTCAGACGCCAGGTATATCAAGTCGGAGATCTTGTAATCAAGCGGATCATCTTGCCGCAAAGTGATCCCAGGGGAAAATGGACTCCTCCTTACGAAGGACCATTTGTGATCAAAAACATTTTTTCTTGTGGGGCAATGATATTAACCACCATGGACGGAGATGACCTGCTGCACCTTACCAACGCAGACATAAAAGAAACTACGCATAAATGACCCGACAAGTTGAAAACCCGAAAGGGCGACTTGGGCAAAAATGGGCATCCCGGTGAATCGAAAACCCGAAAGGACGATTCAGGCAAAAATTAGGGATAAACAAAAAAATTTGTACACCCGGCAAGTTGAAAACCCGAAAGGGCGACTTGGGCAAAAAAGGGTTTCCCGGTGGATTGAAAACCCGAAAGGGCGATCCAGGAAAAAGTTAGGGAATTAAAGTGTATGACTATGTCTCGTCGGATCACTTTAAGGACAATATCTTCATAGAAAAACCCCAGGCTTCTGATCAACTCAATCTTCGTCGAACGAAGCAACGAATGGACAAGATGTTCAGAGTTACGAAGGCTATAGCAGAATGGGAACCCCATGGAATTTTTACACATAGCCACCCTTCTTTGTATAAATTTTTCTCATTTTTTATGACAACATTCTCTTACTAGGATGTTTGTCTCCTTTGTACAAAATACTTACACAGAGTTAATACAAAGATACTTCGAAGTGCAGAAGACTATTTGCCTTTCCTTTCTTTTTACACTTGTGTTTTATTTGAAAACGTCCAATGATTTTTTAAAATGAGCATATGCATTTGAATATAATCACTGCTTACAAATAAACAAAATGCGAAAGAATAATTGTTGACAGGTTGAAAGTATAGGAAAATGTCTTTAGGCAATTCCAGGAGAAATCCCCTGCAGTAGATCATCCAGATCCCTAGCGGAGCTAAAACCTTGGAATACATATCCCCAATGGAGTTAAAATTCACAATCCCCGTCAGAGTTAAAGTCTTCAAACTCCCAATCCCAGCGGAGCCAAAACTTTAAATTACAGATCCTCGATGAAGATGAAACTTTCTTCCCCAACAGAGTCAAAGTCTTCAACCTTTAAAATTCCTCGGAGAGTCGCTTTAAAACCAGATAATTCCCCAGACAGTTATCTTAAAATCGTCTTCCCTAGTGGAGTCAAACTATCAATCCACAACGGAAACCGTTTAGCGTCTCCATATTCTCTAGCAAGTTGTCTTAAAGTCTGAGAATCAATCAGATAACAGTTAACTTTTTTCTTATTCCCAACCTAGGACAATTCCCCAGTAGATTGGCATACAACCCAAACTCCTGATCTCCCCAGCAGGATAGCTTACTCTCCAACAGTATAGCTATTCCCCTCAGAGTTTTTTTCATTCCCCAACAGATTGAAGATTCTTATTCTTGATTCCTCGGTGAAGTTGCCAGAGCATTCTTTACTCTCAGCATGAATTCATCAGAATTTTTAATTCCCCTAGCAGATTGAAGATTCAACTTTCTACGCAGAAGCCATCAGAATTTTCCTTATTCTCCAGCAGACCAAAGTTTTCCTTTGTGTGATTCTCGGTAGAGATCTCCAGAGTTTCCATTATTCCCCAGTCGAGTAAGGATTATCATCGTATAATCCCCACGAGTTGCCAAGGATTCTCTATCTCCAAGCAGTCAGCAAGGATTTCTCATATTCAGCAGTCGAAGATTTTGAATCTCCGGCAGTAGTCAAGGATTTATTTTCCCTGACAGCAGCCAAAGATTTTATTATCTCCAGCTATCAAGGAATTATTTTCCTCAGCAAGACAACTAATTAGCTTCCATATGCATACATTACAATCATATATCATAAACATTGATAACACACACATATATTGCATCATACATTTCATGCAACATAACTGTGTTTCAGCTAATATTTTACCCTTTTCAGGATAAGTTTACAAGCTACCAGTATAGGATCATGAAAATAGTTTACAGATGCTCCAGACATGGATGCTAATCTATCGCTTGTTCAGATTCAGCCTCATGAAAACAGTCTACGAATGCTCCAGACACGGATGCTAATCTATTGCTTATTCAAATTCAAGGATCATGAAAACAGTTTACGGATGCTCCAAACATGGATGCTAATCTATCGCTTGTTCAGATTCAGCCTCATGAAAACAGTTTACGGATGCTCCAGACACGGATGCTAATCTATTGCTAATTCAAATTCAAGGACCATGAAAACATTTTACGGATGCTCCAGACATGGATGCTAATCTATCGCTTGTTCAGATTCAGTTTATGAAAACAGTTTACAGATGCTCCAGACACAGATGCTAATCTATTGCTTATTCAAATTCAAGGATCATGAAAACAGTTTACGGATGCTCCAGACATGGATGCTAATCTATCGCTTGTTCAGATTCAGCTCATGAAAACAGTTTACGGATGCTCCAGACACGGATGCTAATCTATTGCTTATTCAAATTTAAGGATCATGAAAACAGTTTACGGATGCTCCAGACATGGATGCTAATCTATCGCTTGTCCAGATTCAGCTCATGAAAACAGTTTACGGATACTCCAGACACGGATGTTAATCTATTGCTTATTCAAATTCAAGGATCATGAAAACAGTTTACGGATGCTCCAAACATGGATTCTAATCTATCGCTTGTTCAGATTCAGCTCATGAAAATAGTTTACGGATGCTCCAGACACGGATGCTAATCTATTGCTTATTCAAATTCAAGGATCATGAAAACAGTTTATGGATGCTCCATACATGGATGCTAATCTATCGCTTGTTCAGATTCAATTTCATACCCCCAGCTCAGAGAAGTTCCATACACGGATACCTTTATGATACTCATTCTTTCGACTTACAACGTACAATTCAACAAACATTCTTGGATGGAATCTTTAAGCCCATTCCCTCAACTAACTTTGACAAGTGCAAATTTATGGGCACTCTAGTTTCCAATCCTCTTTTACCTTCGAGTCACGAACGACAAGCTCGCCGATCTAACTCTTCAGGTTCAAGAAGATTGAACAGGGGAAGCTGTTGTACCCCAAAATTTGCCCTCCCATTTTTCATAAGAAAAGCACAAACCTAGGGTTTCTCAAATTTTCAAGATTGGCTCAGGAATCGATCAGACAGATTTCCTCCTTTGGAAGTAGATCAAGAATTAGGGATTTTCTCGCATTTCTCAAAAGAAATTGAGTTCTCAGAAATTCAGTTGATTTTCACATATTTTCATGCTCTTTCAAATTTACTAGAAAAAAGGCAGTGTTTGTTTGATCTAGGTTAACCAGTTAATTTGCGTCTTTTAAAACATCCGCTTGTTTATGGAATAAACATTTGCCTGTTTATTGGAATACACAGTGCGTGTTCTGATTAGAATATTATTGCAAGGTTACAAGATTATAGAGTTATTGGATTACTTGGAGTTTAAGTCATCTGTATTGGAATTATTGGAATGCAGTTTCATTTATTTTAATCAGGAATCTTAAAAAATCAGTGAAGACATAAAGAGAGAATTATAAGTTGCTAACAGTAATGGACTTTTATTGGATATCAGATGATCTCATAAAGACTTTCTCCATTTATTTCAGATGTTGTTACAAAAATAATTCATTATTCAAATGCTGTAGGTTTTACAACTTATAGTACTTGAAAAATAAATTATTACAACTAATGGAAAATCTTTCTAAGTTACAAATCTAAGCCTAAGCTTCCATTGCTCCCATGCTCGCCACAAAGTCTCTTGCTTCCTCTGCTTTGTCACCATCCAATTTGCGCTCACATGAAAGAAAGACAAAAAAAAAAGATTAACACAGTTGATTGAACTAAATAAAAATTTCAAAAAAAAAGAAAGAAAAATGTTCATCATTAAAGTTTGCCATTTGGAATCAGAGGGACTATTTTCATTTCATCATGTTTTTATTTTTCTCTTTGCAAATCACAAGAAGATTGCTCTTCTTGGCTCACAAAAAGAAAAATAAGAATGCAAAGGAAATGGAAACATATTCCAAACAATGCAGCAAGTTGTCTTGGCAAACTAAACAAGGCACCAAACTGAATGTAACAAGGCCAAACTGATTGCAACAAGGCCAAAGAAGCAAGTAACACAGCAAGCGCGCAAATGCAACAAGGCAAACTAAAAACATATTTCAAACTGAATGTAACAAGGCAAACTGAACAAAGCCAAACTCAATTAGATAAAGTACAAGGCAAGTACAATGCAGCAAACAAAGTATAAATAGCAGGCAATTAAAGAATGCAGCATGGTAAACCAAACAACAAGAAAAGGGCTTGTTGCATATAGCCTTTTTCATCATTTTCCTAAAAGTTGGCAAACTTTTCAGAAAAGCAGAGAAAACCATTTTTTCTTTTATCATGGAGAGAGGAGAGAGAGAAAAGATATCACCTATTTTGTTGGGATTGTACAGTTTGGCTACTCTATCACAAGTAAGTTGTAAAACAAAAGGCAACTAGGATATAACAGTAGAGAGACTGCAAGGAGAAAAAAAATATTTTTTGTCAAAGCTGCAAAACATTTCACAGAAAACTCCCAACCTGTTAACAAAGAAGCCAACAACCTTTAACAGCAAAAACAACCAAAACACTGCCTAACAGTTTCAAACAAGCCACAACTGCAAAACATTCACAACAATCTCCAAAACCTTCAACATTCAAGCCTAACAAAACTGTCAAACAAGCACTTGAAAAACAACCCAACCTATTAACAAAAAGCCAGATTCCAAACTGTAACGAAAAGGTTTTCAAAACTGCATAACAGTTTCAAACGGCCAAACCACCAACACTAGTTCTCAAAAGCATTCAAACTGCAACAAATACACAACCTGCATAACTTAGAAATAAGCCAACAACCAGTTCATAAATCAAAAACTATCATCTCCCATTCAAAAAACACAAAAAAAAACCTACAACTGTAGCCACAACAAAACTCAGAACATTTGGCCAAACTGTCAAATATCCCCAAACAACAAAAACTTGTAAATTGACAGAAGAATCATAAAAACCATTTCTCAAGCTTCCAAAACATATAATTCTAACTCAGTTAAACATCAACAAAACCAACAATCATCCTCAAGCTAGCATACAGTCTAAAAATACAGACAAAGGAATCAAGCAACACCATCAACCAACAACAAAACAAAGTTTCAAAAGTAATAATCATCATTAATCATTAGCAAACAAAGTCAGAGGGAAATACCATCATCATTCAAGTTCGAGGAAAGTTCACGCTTCGTCCTCATTTCTTCTCCTCTCGCCTCTGGCCACCAGGGAGCTTCATTTTTCCATCTCACCTTTCTTCTTCTCTTCATAGAAAATCTCACAGTTATGACCACTTCGTATCCATTCAATTCATTTACTGCATCTCAGGCATATAACACAATAGGTTAAACAAACTTAACATGATCAAAGCATGCGAATCTATGAAACTATCAAGTCCAAAAAACCAAAGCAAAACCATACCTTTTAAGCAAAACCATTGATCATTGTGAGGAGGTGAGAGAAGGAGAGAGTGCTCCGGTGACTTGAGGGTGAGGAGAAGATCAGAAAACGTGTTTTAAAACCCCTTTTTGATAAATCGATTTTAAAACATTTTCCCTGAAAAAAGTATAAATCAGATTGAAATCAAGGACCTAAAGAAGAGCATCTTCTTCATGAATCAAAAACGAGTAGAGGCGTTCAGTGAGAAAGAGATGAAGGGAGAACGAAGGAGAAGAGGCGCCGCTGTAAGCACAAACCAACGAACCCTAACTTTTCACAAAAAACCCTAATCAAACATTAAGATGTAACTTAAGCGTTGGGCTTCCATTGCAAAGCCCATACACACAATTGCTGGCTGGCAACCCCCTCTATTCTGCCCTTATTTTCTTTTATTTTATTTTATTTGGGCCTAGCACCTTACAAATACCCTCTTAAGCCCACTTTTTTAATTTCTTTTCTTTTCTTTTCTTTTAGTTAAACAATATACTAATAATATGTTAAAACTTTATTTTGGTAAATTAATTTTTTTTAATTAGTTTTATTTTAATCATTTTCTTATTTTATTAATCCCCTTACAATTAATAAAAATACTTAAAACATTTAAGTTAGTTTATTTTTTTCTTTCTTTATTTACATGATTAATAAAATACATAGAAGAAGAATAATAATATAATTTTTTTAATCTTTTTTAGAATAGATTTTTATTTATTCCTTTCCAAGTAAATACATACATCTCATGCTTTGTTGATTTTATTTTGTCATAGCTTTGTGTTGAATCGCGCAACAATTCGATTTGGTTGTAATATTTGGACTTTGCTATTCTTATGAGATTCATCCCCATTTGTAATAATTGTACCCCCATTCCCGGATACTTTTGTAATAGCTTAGACTTTTAATTCCCGCAATTTATTGCTTTCGATATACTGTGTAGTAATTAGGCATGTATGGCAAGATTCAAAAATCAATCGCTAGATGACCTAATCCAAGAACAAATAACTTGAAATCAATACACTTCTCACACGTGCACCTCTAGGGTAATCTCGCTTGTTGCCTCGGAAATGCAATCATGTCCCTCGAATATGAGACACTCTAGTGAATGACCCTTCGATAAACAAAGATCTTAGTCCCTCGATGACCCTCGATGTTGCCTTCGATAAAACGATCTCGTCCCTTACAAAATTGCTAGAGCGTCTCACAAGTTGCTTTCATTAATTGTATACGATGATCGGCGCCTGTCCCGTTTAACATCCAAATACAAGGTTGTTTACCAAATACAATGGTAAAATAACACTATCAAAGGGTTAAAAATGTGTAGGAAAGATCTTTGGTTAGGGTAGACAACTCCTAGTTACTTGATCAAATTTGCAAACATCCTTGCTACTTTCAAAACACACAATTTCAAAACATTTTCCCAAATCAAACTTTCAAACATTGAAACATCTTTTCAAAAGATAAACACCTTTGTAAAACATTCAAACAAGAATTGTTACAAAGGTTGCCTAGACAAGGTCTCTTTTCAAAACATTTTTCAAAACCACACACACAAAGCACCATTTCAAACAATTGAAAAGCAAAAGAAAGTGATCTAAACAAGTAACTAAGAGCCCATGGAAACCATGGATGAAAAGGGTGCTAGCACCTTCCCTTTTCATAATCTACCCCCCGAACCTAAGAAAACATCTCAAAGGTCTTTCCTGTGCTTTTTGACCTTTCCTTTGGATAAAATAAAAAGTCGGTGGCGACTCTTGCTAAACCGCACAAGTGCGAACACAAACTCAAACCTAAAGTCAGTTCTCCCACCGTATCACACCTGCAAACATAGTAACTGTGATACGCTGGCCAGAACCGGGACTTGGATTCCTCTTTTTTAGGAATTTTCTGGTTTGCGTTTTACGTTTGTGTTCGCAAAATGTCGCAGTAAGCAAGAGTCGCCACCGACTTTTATTTTATCCAACAAGGAAAGTAAAAAAGCACAAAAAAATTCCTTTTTTGAGATATTTCTGAGTACGGGGGGTAGATTATAGAAAGGGAAGGTATTAGCACCCTTTACATCTGTAGTTATCTACGGGCTCTTAGGTACTTGCTCATCATTTTCAAAATTGTTTTCTTTGTGTTTGTGTGATTTGAAAAGCTTTTGTTTTGACTTCTATTTAACTCTTACTTCTATCTTCAAGAGTGTAATGAAGGGTTTTTGAAAACTTTGTTCGTAAAGGAGTGTAAGTGTGAAAAAATGTTTGTTTTGATTGAGCAAGTACTTAAGAGCTAATCTACCTACTCGAAAAAAGAATCATTCTATGTTCATTTCCTTTAGACAATTCCATCCCACTATTAGTGAGTAGGTAGCACCGTCGTTGGAGTTTTGAGGGTCAATTCGAAAGGGACGTACGGTCACTAAAGCAATGTTAGGACGTCTTAGTAATAACCCTAATGTATTAGATCAATTATCCGAGGCAATAATATCTGAGGCAACCTTTCCGAGGCAACTTTGATCTTTGGACAAAAGGACGACCACTAAAACATCCTATACTCAATGACCGTTTACCGAAGGCAACCAAATGGGAGTGTACCCTAGGAGTGCGCATGTGCGAGTGATTCAATTTCATATTATTTATCTTTGCATATTTAGGGTTATATAATCGTTTTAAAGTTTACATACATTATTGTCATGCAACCCTAACCATACATCTAACAGTTTAATACTTTGCGGAATTAAAGATGCAGAAATGAAACTACGCTATTACAAGGCTTCGGGTATTTACATAGCCAAAAACAAACCCTTTGAAAATAAAGCGATAAATGAAAGTAAAGACCTAATTAAGCTATTACAACTTGTGAGAAGATACAATAATTGGGTAAAAATAAAATAATAAAGTGCACGATGAAAATTAGAACGAAGAAAAAATAGGGTTTTGACCCTTTTTAACCCAATTTAAGAGAAAAATGTTTTTTTGTTGTTTTTAATATTTTTAAAGAAAAGAATTAAGTTTTCAAATTAAAATACGAAATAATTAGTTAATTAAATAATGAAAATAATTACATGGCCTATTTTATGGTTTTTGGTTATTTTAAGAAAACGAAAAATATAATTAAGTTTAGTCAAAACCCTAATTTTCTAATTATTTGTAAATTTATTTGTAAAAAGAAATTAAAATTATCTAAAATTAATAACCTAATTTAATTAATTTAATTTTTTGATAAAAAATAAAATCTAAACCTAATTTGTGAAAAGTATTATTTTTGTGATTTTTTTTATAAAAGAAAATAATTGATTGCTTAGTAAAATAAAATAAATTAATTAAATTAAATAAAGTAAATATAAAAAGAAAAATAGAGAAAGGAGATTGGGCCTGAGAATAACAATTTGAAGGGGGTGCAAATAGCAGCTATTGGGCCCAAAAGATGGAAGTCCACGTTGACTTCTGAGATCATATGCTATGTGTTTGACTAGGTATTTGATGCTCCCTCATGGATGGCCTTTGGATCTGGCCATTTGGCCACTTGGCAGACTGGATCTTGAGGTCACATGATGGACCTTGGTCTTGTACACGCATCTGATTGCTGAAAAGAAAATAACATGAATGGAATGGGGGACCTAGGATTCGAACCCAGGTCCTGAGGCACGTTCCAGTGACTGGCTACCAGCTGAGCTAGCGTGATTAGTTGTTATAATAATACAAAACAATAATTATATTATAAACAAGCGTAATATGAAAAAACTCGCGCGGAAATTCAAAATACCCAATGGGATGGTGCCAACAAATCATCTTTTTCCCTTCTCCGTGGGTAAAAGTTACAGGGACTTTTACCTACAGACGTATGTCCGTAGCTACAACCCTGGTTCATCTCAAAATTCTCTATGGGCATGATAAATGACTTCTAACACCATGGTTGGATTCGTCTTGTCATTTTGAACATGATGGTACCCTTCATGAAGACTAATTTTTCCTGTATACAAAAACCCTAAAACAGAACCAAAAAACCTAACAATGGCAATTATCGATTCAGTCCATGAAAACGCAATTGGATATTATAGAAAGCTTGCAATTGTCATGGTGAACAAGAATCTATGACTATATCATGCTATACATGCCAGAATTATGCAAACAAAATTCAAGAAAGAAGCCATGTCGTGATGGACTTACAGTGCGATATAGGGCCTGGAAATGTTTGAGTTTGATTGCTTTTGCTTGCTGATGACCTCAGGAAACGATTGGGATGGTCAAAGGATCTTGAATTTGCCTGTAACTAGGAATTCGATTCACCACTTTTTCTTGTTTTTTTTCAAGTTTTGTTCTTGATCATACGCCTCCCTCTAACCTAGTTTTTGGTCTGCAATTCTTCTATATGTATTGAGGAATGGATTAGGGTTCCAAAACTGATCTCAATATTCCTCCATCAATGGATTTGATTTTGATTTGATACACCTTGAATATATTTCCAAAAATGGCCTAATTCAATCTTTTTGTGCACACCATGCCTTTACACGAATTTGATTTGATTTGATTTGATTTAAAATGATTTAATTCAAATAAAAATCAAAACAAATAATAAAAATAATATATGAACAAATGAAAAAGGCTAGAGCTCATGGACTATGTTTCCAACTCAAAAAAAGTGAAAAAGATTGGGCCCATTTGGCAAAAATTGAAGTTTTAGGCATAGTTGACTTTTGGCAATTTTGCAAAAAAGGTAAACTTCACCATTGCATAACTTCCTCAATTTTGACTCTTTGAAGGTGTTATTTGACTTTTTAGAAATCTTGATATGTCCTCTAAGCAACCCTTTTTGTTTAATATCAATTGGGTCTTCCATGTTCATGTATGAAGCTTTGACAAAAAAGGTGTTTTTGTTGACTTTCCAAAATGACCTATAATGTCCAAATTCATAACTTCTTGTGAGTGCATATTTTGAACTTTGGAGATGAATATGGATTGTAGAGAAATGCATCCTCTTCAAAATGAGCTTTGGATGGGTCATTTATCATAAAGTATGAAAAAGTTATGCTTGGTCAAAGTTGAGTTGACTTTTCCTGCAAAATCCTAATTTAGCAACTTTTGGTTCTTGAGGAATTATGAGCAATCCTTGATGAATCATGATCAACCCTTGATCAAATGATGAAATATACTTCAAAATGAGAATGTTGACTAAAAATCTTGAAGTTTGACTGTATGTAGGCCACAGTTGACTTTTGCCCTAGCACAGTCGATTTTTAGGCCTTTGAGCAATTGACTGAGCAAACTTCCTCTGCAAAGCTTAAGACTTGATATGGATGATCTTGAGAACATATTAGGACATTATTTAGAATTTGGGATCCCTTGGACTCAATTATCTTGATGCAATATGAAACCCTAATTTGAGGTAGACTGCCTTAGGAGGGAGCTTGTCTGGTCAACCCTTGGGCTACCTTGAGCAACTTCAGGATCTTTCTTGAAATGTTTTGAGAAATATGGGAGGGAAAATATTGGGGTACAACAGCTGCCCCTGTTCAATTTTCTTAAACCTGAGGATGTAGATTGGCTTGCTGGCCTTTCGTGATCCGAAGGTGGAAGAGGATTGAACACTAGAGTGCCTAGAAATTTGCACTCGCATGATGTGGTGTCCATCTTGCGATGTCGGGAATGGGCTTATAGATGCCATTTGGAGGTTGCCGATGGGGGGTGGGCTTAAATATGCCACCCAAAAGAGCGTTGATCGCATAAGAGATTCCTTAGTGAGAGCTTGTATACCTGTTGTTGAGGAAGATTCCGCTGGGGAATGATGATCTCTGTCTTGAGAGAAATAGAATTCTAGGAGCTCCAATCGTCCGTTATTCTACTGGGAAATCATCTCTGTTTTGAGAAAGGTTGAAATTTAAGAACTTCGGTCGTCCGTTATTCTTGTTGAGGAATCATCTCTGTTGAAATTTAGGAACTTCGGTCGTCCGTTATTCTTGTTGAGGAATCATCTCTGTTGAAATTTAGGAACTTCGGTCATCCGTTACTCTACTGAGGAATCATCTCTGTTGAAATTTAGGAACTTCGGTCATCCGTTATTCTACTGAGGAATCATCTCTGTTGAAATTTAGGAACTTCGGTCGTCCGTTATTCTACTGAGGAATCATCTCTATTGAAATTAAGGAACTTCGATCGTCCGTTATTCTACTGAGGAATCATCTCTGTTGAAATTTAGGAACTTTGGTCATCCGTTATTCTACTGAGGAATCATCTATGTTGAAATTTAGGAACTTTGGTCGTCCGTTATTCTACTGAGGAATCATCTCTGTTGAAATTTAGGAACTTCGGTCGTCTGTTATTCTATCGAGGAATCATCTCTATTGAAATGTAGGAACTTCGGTTGACCGTTATTCTACTGAGGAATCATCTCTGTTGAAATTTAGGAACTTCGATCGTCCGTTATTCTACTGAGGAATCATCTCTGTTGAAATTTAGGAACTTCAGTTGTCTGTTATTCTACTGAGGAGTCATCTCTGTTGAAATTTAGGAACTTCGGTCATCCGTTATTCTACTGAGGAATCATCTTTGTTGAAATTTAGGAACTTCGGTCGTCCGTTATTCTACTGAGGAATCATCTCTATTGAAGAGGAAAGTTGAGAATGAATTACTATCTGGTTGTGGTCCAGGCTTCACAATAACTTGCCGAGCTGTAATCCGGGCTTTACGGCTTGTTGGGGATTAAACTATTAATCGGTCGAATCCCGGGCTTCATAGCTTAGAGAGAAACCACTATCTGGTCCAATCCAGGCTTCGCGGTGTTTGATACTGCTATCTGGTCGTAATCTGGGCTTCATAATATGCTGTAGAGATCAAGATACTATCCGGTCGGATCCGAGCTTCGTAGCTTTAACTTTTGTGAGAATTGATTGTATCTTTCCTGAAAGGTAAAAGTTAATTGTATGTAATACATGACATGTATCTAGCAATGATGTTCTCAAAATAAATGAGATTGTGTTGTATGATGCGTATGCGTATTTCATGATCTATGGACATGTAATGTTTTTAGCTGTAGGAAAACAAATCCCGTATTTCGACTTTGGATAAAAGAGTTGAATTCTTCATTTCCACTGGGGATAGTGAATGAAGATGATTGTGAGAATAAGCCTGTAGGAGAGAATAACTCCGCTGGGGGATAAATTGACGAGGAAATGACTCTGTGGGGAAGAGATGCTTTGCTAGAGAACTTGTTGATTTGGAGAAATAAACTCAGCTGGGGATGAGTTATCATTGCTGGCGATGATACACTCTGTTGGGAATTGAGCTTCTGTTTGTGAAAGGAATGAATTCCGCTGGGGATGATTTTCCAGTTGCAACTTCATTAGAGATAATCTTTTAGACTCTATGGGGAAAATCTTCCAGACTCTACTGGGGATAATTCTCCAAACTCCACTGGGGATAATTCTCTAAACTCCACTGGGGATAATTCTCTAAACTCCACTGGGGATAATTTTCTAGTGCTGATGATAGATATTCTGCTTGGGGAGAATCTTGTTGACTCATTCGCGATTGTGAGCCTCAGCTGGAGAGAGTGGTGTCTTGTGCGGGACGGCTAATATCACTGTCTTTTTCTTACTCTGCATGGAGTGAATGTACCTTCAATCGTTTTCTCCAACTAGGCCTATCCCTATACCTGGTGGACAGAGCAACTGTACGGTTTGGACATTTCTTATTTTCCCCCATTCCTGATATTACGAGTAATCATCTTTTGTTTCGCATGTAAATATTTATGAGCAACAATTATTTTCAAATGCATATATAAAAAATGAACATTGGATGTTCTTGTAAAACCAAACAGAAAAAAGAAAACAATTTGAAATTTCTTTGTGAAAAGGACTTGTATTGACTTTGAAGTTGTCCTGTAAATAGGCGTTTTTTGTACAAGAGGCTGACATCCTAGTAAGAGAACACCGCTGAACAATAGAGTTTATACAATTTGTGAAAGACAAAGAAAAACAGTTATGTGAACAATCCCACTGGGTTCCAACTCTGCTATTGTCTTTATATCCTTGAGCATCTCATCACTTTGATACTTGGTTGAAGGTAGATCAGATTGATTAGTGCCGTCCGAGCTTGATAGTTGATACTGGCGTCTGGTTGCAAGGTGATCCAATGAGACATAGTGTTACGCTTTTATCCCTAATTTTTGCCTGGACCGCCCTTTCGGGTTTTCAGTCCACCGGGATACCCTTTTTTGCCAAGCCGCCTTTTTAGTTTTTAGACTTGCTGGGTGTACATATTTTTTTATTCTCATCCCTTATTTTTTCCCGAACCCTTTTAGTTCACCGGGAAGCCCTTATTTTTGCCTAGGCCAGTCGACCTAGCGGGTCCTTAATTATGCGTAGAATTTTTCACTATGTCTGCATTGACGGGGTGAGGAAGGTCGTCACCATCCATGGTGGTTAGAATCATAGCTCCTCCTGAGAAAATGTTCTTAACCACAAATGGCCCTTCGTAAGTAGGGGTCCATTTGCCCCTGGGATCACCTTGCGGCAGTATGACGCGCTTGATCACCAGATCCCCGACTTGATACTCTTGTCGTCTGACTTTCTCGGTAAATGCCTTGATCATCCGCTTTTGATACGTTTGACCATGAAAAATAGCGGTAAGGCTCTTTTCGTTGATTAAGTTCAGTTGTTCAAGCCGGGTCTGGATCCAGTCATCCTCGCTCAAACCTGCATCCTTCATAATTCGAAGAGAGGGTATCTGAACCTCGATAGCTAAGACTGCTTCCATGCCGTATACCAAAGAGTAGGGTGTTGCCCTGTTGAAGTTCGTGCCGAGGTTCGTTACCCATGAATAGAAAATGGTAACATCTCGTGCCAATCTTTGTATGTCACTGTCATCTTCTGCACAATCTTCTTGATATTCTTATTAGCCGCTTCAACAACCCCATTCATCTTCGGCCGGTAAGGAGAAGAGTTGTGATATTGTATCTTAAACTACTTGCAGAGCTCAATGATCATAGTATTGTTGATATTTGTACCGTTTTCCGTAATGATCCTCTCCGATACACCATATCGACAGATCAAATTGTGCTGAATAAACCGTGCCACGATGTTCTTGGTCACTATAACAAAGGAAGCTGCCTCAACCGATTTTATAAAGTAATCAATCGCTACCAGGATGAAACGATGACCGTTGGACGCAGTAGGTCTGATCTCACCAATCATATCGATGTCCCACATTGCAAAGGGCCAAGGAGCTGTCAAGACGTTCATAGGAACTGGAGGTATGTGCACCTTATCAGCATAGACTTGGCATTTATGACAGGTCCGAGAATGCTGATAACAGTCAGATTCCATGGTGGACCTATAATATCCTGCCTGTAGGATTTTCTTTGCCATGGTGTGCCCATTGTAATGGGTTCCGAAAGTACCTTTATGTAACTCTACCATAATCCTTTCTGCCTCGTTTTTATCCACACATCGCAGTAAGGTTGAATCATGGTTACGCTTGTAAAGAATACCATTGCTGATGAAGAACTTCGTCGCGAACTTCCTCAGAAACTTCTTATCATTAACAGATGCACCCTCGGGGTATTCCTGAGTCTCAAGATACCTTTTCACCTCATGAAACCAGGGTTTATCTGCTACCTCTTCAGTTTCAATGTCACAATAATGCGCAGGTTTGTCCAACCTCTCAATGGTAATCTGGGGAGCCTCATTGTCCCACTTGACCTTGAACATAGAAGAAATCATAGCTAGCGCGTCCACTAACTGATTCTCCTCTCTGGGGAAGTGTTCAAAGGTTATCTCCTCGAAGTGCGGAAGCAACGTCAATACATACTCTTTGTAAGGAATAAGATTTGGGTGCTTCGTATCCCACTTGCCTTTGATCTAACTGATCACGAGAGCGGAATCTACGAACAAACTTAAGAACTTAATCCTTAGGTAAATTTCTGCTCGAAGGCCCATGATGCACGCTTCATACTCCGCCATGTTGTTGGTGCAGTTAAAACATAATCGGGCGGTGAACGGAGTATGACAACCTTCAGGAGATATGATCATAGCGCCAATGCCATTACCCAAAGCGTTTGAAGCTCCATCAAAATACATAGACCATCGGGATCTCTCCTCAGGTCCTTCATCCGGTCCAGGTGTTCCACAGTCAGTTACCAACATGATGTTCTCATCCGGAAACTCGAAATTTATAGACTGGTAATCATCCACGGCCTGATGGGCTAAATGATCTGCCAACACACTTCCCTTGATTTCCTTTTGGGTTATGTATTGGATGTCATACTCAGTCAAGATCATCTGCCATCTTGCTATTCTTCTAGACAAGGCAGGCTTCTCGAAGATATACTTGATTGGATCCATCTTTAATATCAATAGAGTAGTGTAAGTCAGCATATATTATCTCAGCCAACGAGCAGCCCATGCCAAAGCGCAACAAGTTTTCTCAAGCAGTGAGTATCGGGTCTCACAATCGCTAAACTTTTTTCTAAGGTAGTAAATAGCATGCTCTTTTCGGCCAGACTCGTCATGCTGCCCCAGCACGCACCCCATTGAATTGTCGAGTCTTGTCAAGTATAAGATCAGAGGTCTCCCTTCAACTGGAGGCATCAGAATAGGTGGCTCTTGGAGATATTCTTTGATCCTTTCGAAAGTGGCCTGACATTCATCATTCCATCTTAACACTTGATCTTTCTTCAGCAGCTTGAAGATTGGTTCACAAGTAGCGGTCAAATGTGAAATGAATCGGGCAATGTAGTTTAAACGTCCCAAAAATCCTGACTTCTTTTTCCGTTCGGGGAGCTGGAATTTCCTATATAGCCTTCACCTTTGTAGGATCCACTTGAATACTTTTATCACTAACGACAAAACCTAGCAGCTTACCAGACCTTACTCCGAAGGTGCACTTGTTCGGGTTTAACCTCAGCTTGTACAAGTTCAACCTGTCGAAAAGTTTCTGGAGATGGTCAAGATGTTCTTGTTCAGTTTGGGATCTTGCGATCATGTCGTCAACTTATACCTCAATCTCATGATGAATCATGTCATGGAACAAAGCGACCATGGCGCACTGATACGTTGCCCCAGCATTCTTCAATCTAAACGGCATGACTTTGTAGCAAAAGGTACCCCACTGTGTAACGAACGTTGTCTTCTCCATGTCTTAGGGAGCCATTTTAATCTGATTGTAACCGGAGAAACCATCCATGAAGGAGAAGACCTTATGCTTTACGGTGTTGTCAACTAGAACATCGATGTGAGGCAGAGGGAAATCATCCTTGGGGCTTGCCCTGTTCAGATCCCTATAGTCAACACACATTCGAACCTTACCATCTTTTTTCGGCACTGGAACCACGTTAGCAACCCACTGCGGGTAAGAAGTAACTGCTAGAAAACCGGCATCAAATTGTTTCATGACCTCAACTTTGATTTTCTCAGACATCTCTGGGCGCATTCGGCGAACTTTATGCTTCACTGGAGGACAATCTTCTTTGGTTGGAAAGCGGTGAACCACAATATCGGTATCCAACCCAGGCATATCTTCATAAGACCAAGCAAAGATCTCAACATAGTCACGCAGCATCTGTATCAACCGTTGCTTGACACTAGATTCTAGATTTGCACCAATCTTGACCTCTTTCTTGTCTTCCTCTATACCCAAATTTACTGATTCCACTGTCTCTTCATGGGGTTGTATGGCCCTCTCTTCCTGGAGTAACAATCTAGCAAGCTCACCAGGCACTTCGCAATCATCCTCACCTTCGTCCTCGGCTTGGTTGATTGGACTTTCAAAGTCATAACTGGTAGTAGCAGAGTCGTTATCAGTGGGATCCAGAATGGATGTGGACCTATATTATGATATGTGAGTGTGTGTAAGACAATAGCTATTTTAATAAAGTGCAAGATAGAAAAACAAGGAGCGCAAAATTTGTAATGCAAGAGAACGTCCAATGCTTTATTGATGATATATGGAAATTACAAATATTAAGCCCTCACGAACAAAGCCACGGTGCCTCGGGTAAGACACTGGGCCGTAAAGTTTCAAATTGTCTGTTACAAATCTCAAAACAAAAGTTTATTACTGTGTAATAAAAGAAATGGGCACGAACTCCTTCGTCGTCCAATTGCTTAATCCGTCGTTGATAGTAGGGTAAATCCATTTGTCGAACTCAGACTCTTCATCACCATCTTCAATTGAATTCACTTCTGGATTACTGATACGCATGGGAGGTCTTCTAATCCGCGCACGTTGAACCGCCCTTTGAGCTTCTGCAGTAAAACCCAAACCAAACTTGCCAGTCTTGTGTGCAAAGTCAGTGAGTTGGCCCCAATTCGCATACCCACCTTTTTCAATAACAGCCTGGGCATCCTTGAGGGAAGCCATCTTCATTAGAGGATCTTCAGTAATAGTTTCAGTCGACGCCAGAGTCTGGGGGACTTCTTCAAAATTTTGTCACGGGGTTTCAATGAACTCCCCATCCATCTCCACATACCAGAAAGAGTTAAGGTGGCTCACCATGTACTCCTCTTCTCCTCGTACTGTAACAATTTTTCCTTTCACTTGATATTTTAGCATCTGATGGAGCATGGAAGTTACTTCCCCAGCTTTATGAATCCACGGGCGACCCAACAAACAAGAATAAGATGGCCGAATGTCCATTACATAGAATGTAGATGCGAAATTCTGGGAACCAACTTTAACAGGGACATCCACCTCCCCGTGCACCATTCTTTTGGACCCGTTAAAGGCCCTAAACACAATATTACTTGGCTTCAAAACCAAACCTTCACAGTCCAACCGGTCTAACGCTTTCTTGGGTAAAACATTTAACGAGGACCCAGTATCCACCAGCACGTGGGCCAGAGTAGTGCCCCTGCACTCGATTGAAACATGCAGAGCGTCATTGTGATTCTTTCCTTTGGCAGTCAAATCTGCGTCGAAGAAACCCAACCCGTTATCAGCGGTCAAACTAGCCACACAGTCTTTGAATTGATCAGTAGATGTTTCCTACGGCACATGCGTAGTTTTCAGGAAAGCAATTAAAGCCTTAGCATGGGCTTCTGAGCACAATAATAAAGATAACATGCAGATCTTTGAAGGGGTTTTCCCCAGCTGTTCGACTATGTTGTAGTCGCTTTTCTTGATAATCTTCAAAATTTCCTCTATCTCCTGCCTAGAGGTTTCAACAATAATCTTCTTTGGTGCCTCCGTCCGGGCAGGCTCACCAGTGATCTCTTTTCCCCGAGCGTCAGATGAATCAGCGATATGGGTAATGATTGGAACATGAACAGGGACAACAAAAGATGTACTGGCAGGTGGAATAGCAACAGGTTTCTGAACAGTCGGTGGGGAAATCTTAGGAGAGAAAAGTCTTCCGCTTAGGGTGACCTTGCTAGACCCGACGATATTGCTGACATCAGTATCAGCCTCTTCAAGCTTCAAGTCTTGTTTAATCCCATGATAATATACATCGGCCCCATAGTGCCACGGGATAGCCTTATCCAAAGCGTACGGGATAGGACCAGGGATAGTGATGATCAATGGAGCAACTCTCAGAACAGATGTAATCCTAACAGGCTTTCTCGAGGAAGCCTTGGAAGGATTAGCGGAAATGGTAATTATGGAAACATCTTCAATAGGAATCAATGGAACCAAAGTTTTCTCGAACAAGACTTCTTTGTTATCCATCAGGCGCTAAACACCTGACTTTAATAGATGGCAACCAGTAGGTAGGATGGAACATAGGTGGCAACCTTCGCCACAACTCGAAAATAAACTGGCTGATAATAAGTTCTTCTTTACTGTCATTAACAGAGTAGAAACGTATTTCATAGAGGTTAAAAATGAATCATCGTCCACAGCATTTACTCCATGCTTGGGCATAGGAGAAGTCATAACATTAGGATTTTCCGGCGCGTCAAATTCAATCACTTTAGCCTCAATAAAATCGTGTACCTTATTCCTCAAGGCCCAACAGTTGTTTGTGTCATGCCCTGGGCTATCAGAGTGATAAGCACAGCGGGAATTCCGATTATACAACGGTGATGTAGTACTTGAAGATGTGAAAAACACAAGAAGGGGGGGTTGAATTGAAAAACTTAAATCAAAAGGCTTTTCAACACAGTATTTTTATCCTGGTTCGTTTGATCTCAAACTACTCCAGTCCACCCGTCAAGGTGATTTCGCCTCTCTCCAACGAGGTCTTAATCCACTATTCTCAAAGGATTAGAACAGCTACTTTAACAATTGTTAAAGTCTTCTTGAGTACAACCACAAACCGGTTAATCTCAAGGAACTTATTTTACAAATGATTGAACAAGTGTGTGTTGTTGTTTTCTTACAAAACTGTATATCACAACTGTGATAATTACACAAAATAAGCTTGTAATAAAATGAATTTGCTAAAGCTTTGAATATGCGTGGTTTGGATAGCTTGGCAAATTTTGAGTGCGTACGTACGTGCTTCTTTTCACAAGCAGGCCTGTTTATATAGGCAAGCAAGGATACATTGTCCATAAAGCAGGTTTTAATGATAATAACACACTTTCCTTTTGTAGAAGATATTTGTCTGAAGAAAGCCGTTAGCATTTAATTCTGTCTTGAATAACCAGTAACGCTTTAGAGTCTTCTTTGTTGTACCTGCTGATGACGCTTCAAAGTGTTGATGACTTGGTAAAGATGTCTTTGATCAGAGTCCGAGTATATTTGTTTAGGCGTAGATTCTGATGATCAACCTTCAGCGTATGATCTGGTAGCTTCAGCGTGTAGCACATATTGCTGATCTTCTGATGCTGATTCCATTCTGATGCTGATTCCATCAGAACTTCTGCATATACAAAACATAATTTTAAGGAGCATAATTGTTCTTTGTATATATCTTTTAAATAATTTAATCTTTGTATTTTGTTATCATCAAAACTCTAATCAAGGGTTGTAGAATCAAACTATGTTCTAACAATCTCCCCCTTTTTGATGATGACAAAAACCAGATTTTTCAATAAAGAATAGAGAATAAAAAGCATAGAATTTAAGAAGAAAAACTCCCCCTGAGTTGATTACTTCCCTTTAATTCCATGAGTCATTGAGCATCAGAATCTTACTGTATCTTTCATCAGAGTTTTGTACCTGTTCAAACTTTTCAGAAGAGATAAATTTAGTAGATCAGAATGTTTGAGACTTATGTCTCAGCAATCCGTTATTGAAAATATCTTATTCTTTCTCCTCCTTTTTTTCAGTTATCAAAAAGAACATATAATCATATCCAAAAATAGTTTATATTAAAATCAGAATCAACGATAATAAGTTCAGAACAGCAGCAATGTAGAAAATATTACAGATAAACAAGTTTTAAAACAAAGGAAAATCTAAGAGGGAGGAGGAAGACACGTGAACAAAGCTTCCAACAAGCCCTTGATCTGGATGTTGGTTTCCTCTTGTTTGGTTAACATGCTCTTGATTTCCGAAATTTTGTCATCCTGTTTATCCATCCTTTCCTGCATAATGATATCAGATCTCTTCAGTTCTTCCAGAGTCTGCCTTTCATAGGAGGAAGCTTGAGAATCTTCAGTAACTGGATGCTTCTCAGAGCATTCTGCAATGTCATCTTTTTGAACCAGTTCCTCTGCAGGAATCATCTGCTCTGGAGTATCAATCAGAATGAGATCTTCTGACTCTGGTTGAACTTTGTCTGTTGGATGATGTTCTGACCAGGGAGCATTGTCCAGAGGGAGAACTTCTTCCTTGAGCAGTTGGCTTAGAACTTGATCTTCAATTACTTTTAGCAGATTACTGAAGTTCTGTTGAACTTGTCCATAGCTTTGTTCTTGCATCTTATAAGTTTCAGAATTTACCCATTTTCTGAAACTTGTCCAAAGATAATCTGATGCAGCAGGATTAATCATCTCAAGACTGGCTTGCTTCAGGGAAGTTATCCACTTCTACATTTCTGTTTCAAATATCAATAAACTAGTACCAACATCTGGTGTAGGTTCAGATGGTTTTGGTTTTGGAATGATTGTTTTGTGGGTTATGGTAGCAAGACGTTCAAACACAGTTAAATCAATGACAATTTTGGCGTTGTCATTTGGATTGTCCTTTGGTGAGGGAGTGGGAGAGTCTGGAATGATTATTGGACTAGTTGGGGAGTTTGGTGGAGTTGATTCTAGTGAAGAAGGAATTTGGGGTCTGTCCAGAATGGTGAGGGGTATACAGATGGCCAGAGGTTCAGTGATACCTGGAATAGGAATGGTATCCGAATCTGAAGTGGGTTCTTCAGTTTGGTTGGATTGAGCGTTATTTGGTTCTGGTTCACAGGATTCAGAGGGTTGGACCTCAGAAGCTTGAACTTCTGGTTGGATTAGTTCAGGTTATGGAGATGGTGGATGACTATCTGGTTGTGGAGATGGAGGTAGTGGTATTTTTGGTTGTGGAGAGAGTGGAATTTCTGGTTGAGGTGCTTCTGAAATGGTTTCAGAGTTTGGATTTTCTGGTATGGGAGCAGAAATATTCTTGTCAAAGGTTTCAATATCTGACAGAACTTTTGCAAGTTCTGGTTGAGTTGTTTCAGAAATTGGATTGATAGGTAGGGAGTGAGATCCTCTAAGAGTTAAAGTTTCTGAGGGGTCAAACTCAATGTCAAAATCATCAAAAGTTTGAGGGGTAGGAATTTATGAATGGGTAGGAATTGGTGCAGATGTTGATACAGATACTGAATCTAAAACAGTTACAGAAGAAGGATTACCTCTCTTTTTAGCTGCTTTGGGAGTCAGCTTGGATGATCCTTCTGCTGCTGCCTTCCTTTTCTTGTTCTTCTTCAGCACAACTTCTGGAGCCTTCTTCTGCAGATTCTGAATGTTTAACTCTGGTGCAGTACAATCTGCCTTGCATGCATCCAGATATCTGACGATAATCTCAAGCTTGGAATCAATTTCTAAGAACATGGGAAAGTCATCTAGAGGGATTCTTCTGCTGGAGATTGTTGCAAAAGAAGTAACACTGGGTTCCTTCTTGATGTTCTCAATAATCTTCATCTTCTTCAAATTCTTCGCATTCAAAGGCTTTCCAACAGTTGCCTCTAAAGTGCTGATTTCCTGTGCTTCTGTTAGATAATTTATCAGCCTATTCTCTGTCAGAATATCTGATATGAGCATTCCAAGAGGTATCCAGTCCCTTTTAGTGTGCTCATCTTCTCTAGTTTCCTTAACACTAGTCCTCAGATGATTGAACAGCAAATGAGCGAGATTCACCTTAGTCTTCTGGGAGATGAAGTAGATCAGAAATTGCTGATCAATGTTGATGTAGTCAGGAGAGCTAGTTGGCTTCCTGTGGTTTATGCATCCTAGAATAATCTTAGCCCATATTCTGTGATGGTCCTTCAGATCCCTTATCTTGCTGGAGGGAAGACCCAGAGTGAAAATTTCTCTAGCAATTGAAGCGACATCAGCACATCTTTCAGCCATGTCTATACATCTTACGCCACCACCACTGTAGCCTATCAATCTTGCAATAAGGTCTTCCGTTATGACTATCTTCTTCCCCATTACATACGAAGTAACTTGATGGTTGGAGGATGAAGCATGAATCCAAAATTCCTTCACAAAGATTGGGAATGTTGGACCTACCAGATGGTCAAAATACCTGTTCCATCCTTGAGCCTTTACTTATTCAGAAAGATTGAACCCATTTTCTTGAAGACTGCCAAAGTACACAATCAATTCTGAGAGTAGTTCTAGGTTTTTAATGGGCGTGAGGAGAGTTCTGAATGGTTCTTCATATTGTTGTGGATTTTGTTCTCTGAGTACTGGAAGTTGGGTTGCTTGAGGAAGCCATGTTCACACATAAAATTTGAGAAGAAAATGAAAGGGTTTTGAAAGATGCAAACTGAAAACAATTAGATTGTAGAGAAAGTGAAAGTGAAAGAGTGTAAAGAGTAAAAAAGACGTTTACATAGATTTTGAAATCATAAACTGCAAGAGAGAGAAATAAATTGTAATGATTATAAGCATTAATGACAATTGATTTTGGGGGATTTAGAAAGATATTGGAACGGTTACCCATGACATGTGTCTCAATGCATCCAATCAGCGCTTTTGACCTTTCAGAAAAATGGACGCGTGTTCAGCCTCAGAAGGTAGCTGATGAATGGATGACAATTGTTTGCTTCTGTGAACAGCACACTTCTATCCTTGAAATGAAACGCTCAGATCTTCATGGATAGATTCTGATACAATATGGACTTCTAAAATTCTGAAGGTAGGTTGATCAGCAGTTCACAGAAAATAAAAAAAATTCTGAGGATTAAGATATGTAAATAAAACAGTTTATTCTGGGCAAAGCTTCATGCTGAGATGTTTCAGAATGAAGTTAAACCTATCTTCAGAAAGAGGTTTTGTAAAGACATCAGCCCATTGATGGTCTGTGTCAATGAATTTTAAATTAAGAATCCCTTTCTGAATATAGTCTCTAATAAAATGATGTTTTATTTCTATATGCTTAGCCCTAGAATGCAAAATAGGATTTTTACTAAGACAAATAGCAGAAGTATTGTCACAGAGGATAGGGATGTTACTCTCAAATATATTGAAGTCCTCAAGTTGACTTTTCATCCAGAGCATTTGCGTGCTACATCCAGCTGCTGCTATGTATTCAGCTTCTGATGTTGATAGGGCTATTGTGGATTGTCTTTTGCTGGACCATGAGATCAGATTTTCTCCCAGAAACTGGCAGCTTCCAGAAGTGCTTTTACGTTCTACTCTATCTCCAGCAAAATCAGCATCACAGTATCCTACTAAGCTGTAATCACTTGATTTTCTATAAAACAGACCCAGATTAACAGTACCTTTCAGATACTTGAAAATTCGCTTAACTGCTGTTAAGTGAGATTCTCTAGGATCTGATTGGAATCTAGCACAAATGCAAACGTTGAATAGAATATCAGGCCTTGAAGCCGTCAGATAGAGAAGAGAACCAATCATACCTTTGTAGACCTTATGTTCTACCTTTTTACTTACCTCTTCTTTTTCCAGAATGCACGTGGGATGCATTGGAATCCTTGAGGGCTTACATTCTGAGAGATCAAATTTCTTTAGAAGTTCTCTGACATATTTGCTCTGATGAATGTAAGTTCCTTCTAGAGTTTGATTAATCTGAATGCCCAGAAAGAATTTTAGTTCCCCCATTAGGCTCATCTCAAATTCTGTCTGCATACATTTAGAAAACTCTCTTCCCAGAGAGGGTTTAGTGGATCCAAATATAATGTCATCAACATAGATCTGACAAACTAAGATGTCATTCTTAACTATCTTACAGAACAAGGTAGTGTCCATTTTCCCTCCGGTGAATTCCTTTTCTAACAGGAAGTTACTTAGTCTTTCATACCAAGCTCTGGGAGCTTGTTTCAGACCATAGAGTGACTTCTTTAGTTTGAAAACATATTCTAGATTCTTGGAACTTTCAAAACCAGGGGGTTGGTGCACATAAACCTCTTCTTCTATATAGCCATTTAAGAATGCACTCTTAACATCCATCTGATACAGAGGGATGCCTTTATTAACAACAAATGAAATTAAGAGTCTGATAGATTCTAACCTGACGACTGGAGAAAAGGTTTATGTATAGTCTATCCCCTCTTGCTGACTATAACCTTGTGCTACCAGTCGTGCTTTGTTTCTGATGACTTCACCTTGTTCGTTCAGTTTGTTTCTGAACACCCATTTTGTACTAATGACGTTGAATCCTTTTGGTTTGGGAACCAGATCCCAAACGTCATTTCTTGTGAATTGATTTAGCTCCTCTTTCATTTCCAGAATTCAGTCATTGTCCAGAAGTGCTTCGTCAATTATTGTTGGTTCAATCAGAGAAACCAATCCCATGAGGGATTCTTCAGAGTTTATGAAGGTAGATCTTGTTCTGATTGGATCTTCCTTCCTTCCTAAGATTGTTTCTTCTGGGTGATCAATGCTGCTTCTGGAGTTGATCAACAGAAGGTGCTAGGTTGCTTGCAGTGACTCTTTCTGATGTTGAGGGAGTGTCTCTGTTGAGAGCCGCTGAGTTGTCTTCAGTACCTGTGAGTTCAACTTCCATACTTGCAAGGAATTTATTCTGCTTTGACTTTTGAGAGTCAAGCTTATCATCAAACCGAACAATGATTGACTCTTCAACAATCCGTGTTTCTGTATTGTATACTCTGTACCCTCTTGAGCATTCAGAGTATCCTAACATAATACACTTTTGTGCTTTAGAGTCAAACTTGTTCAAATAATTTTTTGTATTCAAAATAAAACATGTACATCCAAATGGGTGAAAATATGAAATGTTGGGCTTTCTATTCTTCCACAATTCATATGGAGTCTTTTCCAGAATATGTCTTATGGAGATTCTATTCTGAATGTAACACATTATGTTTATTACTTCTGCCCAGAAGATCTTAGCAACGTTAGTCTCGTTGATCATGGTTCTTGCCATTTCTTGCAATGTTCTGTTCTTTCGTTCCACAACTCCATGCAGAATGCCTTTTTCATTAAAGAATAATTTAAAATCTTTATTTTCAAATTCTCCACCATGATCACTTCTGACTTTGACGATTCTAAGATCTTTTTCATTCTGAACTTGGTTGCAGAAGGTAACAAACAGAGTGTGACTCGTCCTTGTGCCTTAAGAACTTTACCCATGTCCACCTGCTATAGTCATCTACGATTACTAACCCATACTTCTTGCCACTGACTGAAGCAGTTTTTACTGGTCCAAATAAGTCAATGTGCAGAAGTTCTAATGGCTTAGAGGTGGAAACAATGTTTTTGGATTTGAAAGTAGGTTTTGCAAACTTGCCTTTCTGACATGCTTCACACAGAGCATCAAAATTGAACTTCAAGTTAGGAAGTCCTCTGACCAGATTGAGTTTGTTAATTTGAGATATTCTTCTCATACTAACATGTCCCAATCTTCTGTGCCAGATCCATTGCTCGTTGTTAACAGACTGAAGACATTTTACATTCTGACTTTGCAGTTCAGAAAGTTTGATTTTATAAATGTTGTTTTTCCTCTTTCCATTAAATAGGATAGTCTCATATTTCTGACTAACAGCTTTGCATGAATTTTGATTGAAGATTATAGCATAACCGTTATCACTTAATTGGCTTATGGATAACAGGTTATGCATTAATCCATCAACTAATAAAACATTACTTATAGAGGGAATATTTCCATTACCTATTGTTCCAGAGCCAATGATCTTTCCCCTCTGATTGCCTCCAAAGCCTACGTGGCCTCCAAGCTTAAGTTCTAGGCTTTGGAACACATGCCTTCTTCCCGTCATGTGTCGTGAGAAGCCAGAGTCCAGGTACCATGACTGGTGTCTTTGCTTTGCTGCTAAAGATATCTGCCACATGTATTATTTTATCCTTAGGTACCCACATTTTCTTGGGTCCTGATTTGTTAGTTTTACCAAAACTCTGGTTGAATTTTGGTTTGATAGAGTAATCACTACTTGTATATTTTATGTCATGTGTGTGCCCATATATAAAGTGTGAATCAAATGGAGTACGTTTTATAACTAAATCCATGGCATTTTTTGGTGTAGGAACCTTACCTTGATATCCTATCCCTTTTCTTCCATTTCTGCTAACTCCATAGATCATTGAAGCCATTTTGCTTTTGTCTATGTTTTTAGCCAGAAACTTCTGAAAGTTGTGATCATAGTCTTTGATGATCTCACCAGCATTGTTGGGAGTTTCAGGGATTGTTTCCTTCTGAGAGTTTTGCAATTGGTTTTCTAATTTTGAAATTTTATCTTTTAACTCAGGATTCTCCAATTTGAGACTCTCAGTCTTATCAGAGTCAGAAGCAAGATTCCTTTTCAGGTTTCTGAATTTGACTCTGATCTGCTGATACCTTTCCAAAATTTCATTAAGGCTTTCAGCTAATTCAGCCTTAGTAAAATTTATAGTAAAGTCAGGGAATACCTCTTCTATATCTGATTCTGAGTCTGAACCAGAAGCTTCACTGTCTTCAGATACGTTTTCCATGAGAGCTATGTTTTCTCTTTCATCATCTGATTCTGAGTCAGCTTCAGATGTGTCAGAATCATCCCATGTAGCCATGAGGCTTTTCTTCTTTTCTTTGATAAACTTGTTCTTGGGCTTCTCCATCTGAAGTTTTGGGCAATCACTTTTGTAATTCCCTTGCTCGTTACACTCATAGAAGATGATGTCTTTGTTGTTTGGCTTTCTGTATCCTGAAGAGCCTTCAGATCTTTTGTGTCCAGAGGAGGATTCTGACCTTATGTATCTGGAGGAAGATTCATTCTGATTTTCTGATCTTCTGGGATTCCTGAACTTCCTTTGCCTCTGCTTCCACAGGTTGTTCACCCTTCTGGATAGAAGAGACAATTCATCTTCTTCTGATGAGGATCCATCAGAGGTTTCTTCCACAGCCTGCAAAACTTGGGAGTCAGATTTTCTGTTAGATTTTAAAGCTAATGGCTTACCTTGCTTTTGAGGTTCATCTACTTCTAGCTCTATCTCGTGACTTCTGAGGGAGCTGACAAGTTCCTACAGAGAGATTTTGTTGAGATCCTTGGCTAGCTTAAGCACTGTGACCATTGGCCTCCACTGTTTTGGCAAGCTTCTGATGATCTTCTTAACGTGATCAGTAGTGGAATATCCTTTGTCAAGAACTTTTAGACCAGCAACAAGAATTTGGAATCTTGAAAACATAGCTTCTATTGATTCATTATCTTCCATCTTGAATGCCTCATACTTCTGAATGAGCGTAAGGGCTTTTGTTTCTTTGACTTGAATGTTGCCTTCATGCGTCATTCTCAGAGAATCAAACATATTCTTGGTAGTTTCTTTGTTTTATATTTTCTCATATTCTGAATAAGAGATGGCGCTAAGAAGAATTGTCCTGGCCTTGTGATGATTTCTGAACTCACGCTTTTGCTGATCAGACATCATTTTCCTGTCAATCTTCTGACCACGTCCATCCACTGGGTGTGTGTATCCATCAGTCACCATGTCCCACAAATCAGTATCATGGGCCAGAAAGAAACTCTCAATTCTATCTTTCCAATAGTCAAAGTTCTCTCCATCAAAGACTGGAGGTTTGCCACTGAATCTGTCCCTTTCTTCATTGTTGTCATTGCTGATGTTTTGACTTGGTCCTGCCATTGTGTTTTTCTAACGCTAGATATTGTACTGACACAGTTAAGTGTTGAAGCTCAGAACCAGGCGCTCTGATGCCAATTGAAGATGTGAAAAACACAAGAAGGGGGTGAGGGGTTGAATTGAAAAACTTAAATCAAATGGCTTATCAACACAGTATTTTTATCCTGGTTCGTTTGATCTCAAACTACTCCAGTCCACCCGTCAAGGTGATTTCGCCTCTCTCCAACGAGGTCTTAATCCACTATTCTCAAAGGATTAGAACAGCTACTTTAACAATTGTTAAAGTCTTCTTGAGTACAACCACAAACCGGTTAATCTCAAGGAACTTCTTTTACAAATGATTGAACAAGTGTGTGTTGTTGTTTTCTTACAAAACTGTATATCACAACTGTGATAATTACACAAAATAAGCTTGTAATAAAATGAATTTGCTAAAGCTTTGAATATGCGTGGTTTGGATAGCTTGGCAAATTTTGAGTGCGTACGTACGTGCTTCTTTTCACAAGCATATTTTTTTATATAGGCAAGCAAGGATACGTTGTCCATAAAGCAGGTTTTAATGATAATAACACACTTTCCTTTTGTAGAAGATCTTTGTCTGAAGAAAGCCGTTAGCATTTAATTCTGTCTTGAATAACCAGTAACGCTTCAGAGTCTTCTTTGTTGTACCTGCTGATAACGCTTCAAAGTGTTGATGACTTGGTAAAGATGTCTTTGATCAGAGTCAGATTATATTTGTTTAGGCGCAGATTCTGGTCATCAACCTTCAGCGTATGATCTGGTAGCTTCAGTGTGTAGCACATATTGCTGATCTTCTAATGCTGATTCCATTCTGATGTTGATTCCATCAGAACTTCTGCATATACAAAACATAATTTTAAGGAGCATAATTGTTCTTTGTATATATCTTTGAAATAATTTAATCTTTGTATTTTGTTATCATCAAAACTCTAATCAAGGGTTGTAGAATCAAACTATGTTCTAACAGTATCGGGATTCTTCGAGGCCTCCCTTAGAGTCACCAAGTTGGTCTTCAATAATTGCGGCAGAATTTGAAATAGGGTCATACTGAGCCGAGTATACTTCCTTTGCGGTCTCTCTACTCCTTGTTGATTGTTGCGTTGTGGGGAAACAGTTGGTATTGATATTACCACCGCATTAACTGCTTAGCAGAGTTCAGGTCGGTTCTGGATCCTCAAGCTATATACTGCACTAGCTTCTTTTCTGAAAGGCTTATTCTTTGTGCTTGACGAAGCACCTTTCTATATCTTACCATTCTTTGAGCGTAGTCCTTAAAGCCTTCGCCTGTACCCATAGACATACCCTGAAGTTGGTTACCCGTGGGAGCAAGGGCGGCATTGTACTGGTATTGCTTATAAAAAGTAGCAGCAGGGTCCTTCCAGTTGATAGAACCATTCAAGTTGAGTCCCTGACAGACTATCTTGAAAGAAATGAACCCACAGGTTCCTATCAGCAGTATATGGTTGAATCTTTCTGACATACGAGCGGAGGTGTAACTTTGGACACGATACCCCATCGTACTTAGCAAAGACATGAGCCTTAAACTTGTACGGGATCACCACCCCAGATGCCAGACCCAAATCTCCAAAATCCAACCCAGGTATCTTCTGAATCTCCATTGCACTCAGCCGGTCTTCAAGTTTCTTATATCTATCCTCGGCAGGAGGATACTGGTCTTCATCAAAATCAGTGTCATTATCGGAGACCACAGTACTAGGAGCCTTCCTTTCCTTTTGATTCTCTCCTCCTCCAGATGAATGTGACAAATCAACTTCCTCTCGCAACCTGTTCCTAAATCTGTGACCCATATTCAGCAGGACCACCTTCTTCTTCTTCTTCTTCTTGTCCTTCAAGATGAGAGTCTTCAAATCATGTTGACTCTTGGCCAAGTTCAAGAACATCTCCTGGAACTGAGCATTCTGAGCTTGGAGAGCCTTGATGGCTTGATCAATAGGTGTTTCAGAAGATTAGATTGCTGAAATAAACAGCGAAGAGGATAAGTAACCTGTAACGGTACCTTTAATGAGTTTCATGGGAATGAAATGCATATGAAATGATTTCAAAGACTTTGGAAGATTCAAATTTGTAAACCAAAATAAAAGACACTTTATTATATTAAACTGGTAACAATGTTTAACAAATGCCTTTAAGGCGTTACAAAAGAAATACTGAAAAGCAAATCTAAACTAGAAACAATAAAAGACATCAGAAATCCCATGGTCTTTTTCCCTTTGTGCTGACGTAATCGTTGATTGTCCTCTCTTTCTCAAGCTGCCTTGTAAGCTTCAGGATCTTCCGCTCCTGCTCATGATACTTCTCCCTGTAGGTATCCCTTTCTTCCTTTAACTTGATCCAAGATCTCTTTAATGCCCCAAGATTAGTAGGCATGTATGGATGGATGACCGTATAAGGAACACTTTCTTCATCAGTATGCTCTATTATCACCAGCAAAACTGCTTCATATGGCATCCCCAGCTTTTGAGCACGGGCTCGAACCCACTAGAGATACGGTTGCATCGGGAGAGAAGTATTCATTCCTAGCTCATGTGGATCAGACTTGTTCACCCTGTCCCAAGCCCGTATAAACCTGTGGCGATGTCCCTCAACATTCCCCTTGTAGTCAAAGACAATGCCTGTAAGCAGCGGCTCATGAGGATGTCTCTCCGAGCGCGTCCAAACTGTCATAAAGCCAGACAAGGGTTGTAGGTTATACCCCCTATAATTTTGAGCAACAGAACATTAGGGTATTCTCCACATCGATCAATGGCATCTACCCTTTCCATGTCTTTAGTACTCCAAAGGATGTCCGTATGAGCAAGGGACATGATTCTATAAGCCCAACCTACGCCTTCTTCATTCTTCAAAACAGACTTGGGGAGGTGCGAAATAAACCACCTCGTCAGCAGCGGTGTGCAACATAAGAGAGTTCCCCTTCTCCGCACAGTATGGGTATAGAGAGCGTGTAGAATATCACCTAGAAGTGTAGGCACTGGGTTACGAGACATGAAGATCTTGACCGTGTTCACATCTATGAAAGAATATGGATTTGGGAAAATAACCAAGTCATAGATGAGGAGAGCCAGGATGTCTTCAAATGCTTGAAAGTCTAAACTATCCCAGAATTGTTGAGCTTGATCGATCAAAAACATAGCCAAGAAACCTTTAACCCCGCTCCGAGTCTCCCAGTTAGATACTACATCAGCCATTTTTAGATGTAGGGCTGAAGCAATATCCTCTGGCCTAGGATCTATCTCCAAACCTGTAAAGGGTGTGTGCTCTAGAATAGATATGCCCAGTAAATCAGAAAACTCCTCCAAAGTAGGGACTAACTGATAGTCCGAGAAGGTGAAACAATGATGCAATGGATCAAAGAACTGGAACAACACGCTCATCATTTTCTCATCTAACTTTGAAGTGACCAATTTAAGGAGATGACCATGTCTTCTAACAAATGAAGAAGTATCAGGAACCTTTGAGGCTAACTCTCTGAGCTGAGCAGGGATTTGCACGAAGCTGATTCGAATGGTATTTCTGCGCATAGAGGCCATGATCTGCAAAACAGAACAAAGATGAATCCCCTCGGTCTTTGAAATGGTTAGTATAATGAAATATGTATGTGATGTCATGATGCATGATGTCATGATAAAACACACCACAGGTATCACAGATAGCAAACATGGTAAAGCTAAACAAGTCACACAGTAGCCCTTAAATTTCATGATGGCATGAAGTTTAGGTATTACCCTCTTGCAGTTTAGTTGGTTCAACCTGTCCTAATAATAGTAACCGAGTTCTAGAGGTTCTCAATATCACTGACCATCCTCCATCGGTCATAACTCCAGTCACACAATCTTTTCTTGCGGCCAGAACCATCTCGAGAGTACGGTCTCAATGAGTGTAGCATACTGCTACTTCCTATGGCCAAGTTGGTCAATTATAGGTTCTAAGGTCAGTTGATGCTTAATGACCCATTAGCAGCCCCATACTCTCCTTGTTGCTCCACAAGGGATATCAGTACCAACTAATGTGTCACACCAACGTAGCTACTACTTCAACCGTATCGGTCTACGTCGTATAATTCCCTCACAGTCTATTGCTACTTACCTAAAAGGTGTTCCCCAGATCCAGGTTAGGATCTATAGTAGCTCCGATACAGAGCCCACAAAGATAAAGCAATCAAAATCAAACAATTGAAAACAATATGATGAACTAATCCTAAGGTACACCCCACTTATATTATCCCCAGTAGAGTCGCCAGTTCTGTGATACGGTGGCCAGAACCGGGACTTGGATTCCTCTTTTTTAGGAGTTTGCTGGTTTGCGTTTTGCGTTTGTGTTTGCAAAATGTCGCGGTAAGCAAGATTCGCCACCGAATTTTATTTTATCCAACAAGGAAAGGAAAAAAGCACAGAAAAATTCCTTTTTCGATATATTTCTGAGTACGGTGAGTAGATTATAGAAAGGGAAGATATTAGCACCCTTTCTATCCGTAGTTATCTATGGGATATTAGGTACTTTCTCATCATTTTCAAAAAAAAATTCTTTGTGTTTGTGTGATTTTAAAAGCTTTTGTTTTAACTTCGATTTAACTCTTGCTTCTGTCTTCAAGAGTGTAATGAAGGGTTTTTGAAAACTTTGTTCATAAAGGAGTGTAAGTGTGAAAAAATGTTTGTTTTGATTGAGCAAGTACTTAAGAGTAAATCTACCTACTCGAAAAAAGAATCATTCTATGTTCGTTTCCTTTAGACAATGCCATCCCACTATTAGTGAGTAGGTAGCACCATCGTTGGAGTTTTGAGGGTCAATTCGAAAGGGACGTACGGTCACTAAAGCAATGTTGGCTTGTCTTAGTAATAACCCTAATGTCTTAGATCAATTATCTGAGGCAAAAATATTTGAGGCAACCTTTCTGAGGCAACTTTGATCTTTGGACAAAAGGACGACCACTAAAACATCTTATACTCAATGACCGTTTACCGAAGGCAACCAAATGGGAGTGTACCCTAGGAGTGCGCATGTGCGAGTGATTCAATTTCAGATTATTTATCTTTGCACATTTAGGATTATCTAACCGTTTTAAAGTTTACATACATTCTTGTCATGCAACCCTAACCATACATCTAACAGTTTAATATTTTGCGGAATTAAAGATGCGGAAATTAAACTACGCTATTACAAGGCTTCGGGTATTTACATAGCCAAAAACAAACCCTTTGAAAATAAAGCGATAAATGAAAGTAAAGACCTAATTAAGCTATTACAACTTGTGAGAAGATACAATAATTGGGTAAAAATAAAATAATAAAGCGCGCGATGAAAATTAGAACGAAGAAAAAATAGGGTTTTGACCCTTTTTAAACCTAATTTAAGAGAAAAATGTTTGTTTGTTGTTTTTAATATTTTTAAAGAAAAGAATTAAGTTTTCAAATTAAAATACAAAATAATTAGTTAATTAAATAATGAAAATAATTACATGGCCTATTTTGTGGTTTTTGGTTATTTTAAGAAAAAGAAAAATATAATTAAGTTTAGTCAAAACCCTAATTTTCTAATTATTTGTTAATTTATTTGTAAAAAGAAATTAAAATTATCTAAAATTAATAACCTAATTTAATTAATTTAATTTTTTGATAAAAAATAAAATCTAAACCTAATTTGTGAAAAGTATTATTTTTGTGATTTTTTTTATAAAAGAAAATAATTTATTGATTAGTAAAATAAAATAAATAAATAAAATTAAATAAAGTAAATATAAAAAGAAAAATAGAGAAAGGAGTTTGGGCCTGAGAATAGCAATCTGAAGGGGGTGCAAATAGCAGCTACTGGGCCCAAAAGATAGAAGTCCACGTTGACTTCTGAGATCCTATACTATGCGTTTGACTACGTATTTGGTGCTCCCTCAAGGATGGCCTTTGGATCTGGCCATCTGGCCACTTGGCAGACTGGATCTTGAGGTCACATGATCGACCTTGGTCTTGTACACGCATCTGATTGCTGAAAAGAAAATAACATGAAAGGAATGGGGGACCTGGGATTCGAACCCAGGTGCTGAGACACGTTCCAGTGACTAGTTACCAGCTGAGCTAGCGTGATTAGTTGTCATAACAATACAAAACAATAATTATATTATAAACAAGCATAATATGAAAAAACTCGCGTGGAAATTCAAAAGACCCAATGGGAAGGTGCCAGCAAATCATCTTTTTCCCTTCTCCATGGGTAAAAGTTACAGGGACATTTACCTACGGACGTATGTCCGTAGCTACAACCCTAGTTCATCTCAAAATTCTCTATGGGCACGATAAATGACTTCTAAGGCCATGATTGGATTCGTCTTGTCATTTTGAACATGATGGTACCCTTCATGAAGACTAATTTTTCCTGTATACAAAAACCCTAAAACAGAACCAAAAAACCTAACAATGGCAATTATCGATTCAGTCCATGAAAACTCAATTGGATATTATAGAAATCTTGCAATTGTCATGGTGAACAAGAATATATGATTATATTATGCTATACATGCCAGAATTATGCAAACAAAATTCAAGAAAGATGCCATGTCGTGATGGACTTACATCGCGATATAGGGCCTGGAAATGCTTGAGTTTGATTGCTTTTGCTTGCTGATGACCTCAGGAAACGATTGGGATGGTCAAAGGATCTTGAATTTTCCTGTAACTAGGACTTCGATTCACCACTTTTCTTGTTTTTTTTCAAGTTTTATTCTTGATCACACGCCTCCCTCTAACCTAGTTTTTGGTCTGCAATTCTTCTATATGTATTGAGGAATGGATTAGGGTTCCAAAACTGATCTCAATCTTCCTCCATCAATGGATTTGATTTTGATTTGATATACCTTGAATATATTTCCAAAAATATCCTAATTCAATCTTTTTGTGCACACCATGCCTTTACAAGAATTTGATTTGATGCTAGCTGGACATTAAGTCCTGAAATAAGCACAAGATCTTTGAATTTCAATGTTTTGGATTTTATATGATTTGTTTTGATTTAAAATGATTTAATTCAAATAAAAATCAAAACAAATAATAAAAATAAGATATTGACAAATGGAAAAGTCTAGAGCTCATGGAATATGTTTCCAACTCAAAACAAGTGAAAAAGATTGGGCCCATTTGGCAAAAATTGAAGTTTTAGGCATAGTTGACTTTTGGCAATTTTGCAAAAAAGGTAAACTTCACCAATGCATAACTCCCTCAATTTTGACTCTTTGGAGGTGTTATTGGACTTTTTAGAAATATTGAGATGTCCTCTAAGCAACCCTTTTGGTTTCATCTCAATTGGATATTCCATTTTCATGTATGAAGCTTTGACAAAAAATGTGTTTTTGTTGACTTTCCAAAATGACCTATAATGTCCAAATTCATAACTTCTTGTGAGTGCATATTTTGAACTTGGGAGATGAATATGGATTGTAGAGAATTGCATCCTATTCAAAATGATCTTTGTATGGGTCATTTATCATAACGTATGAGAAAGTTATGCTTGGTCAAAGTTGAGTTGACTTTTCCTACAAAACCCTAATTTAGCAACTTTTGGTTCTTGAGGAATTATGAGCAATACTTGATGAATCATGATCAACCCTTGATCAAATGATGAAATATACTTCAAAACGAGAATGTTGACTAAAAATCTTGAAGTTTGACTGTATGTAGGCCACAGTTGACTTTTGCCCTAGCACAGTCAATTTTTAGGCCTTTGAGCAATTGACTGAGCAAACTTCCTCTGCAAGGCTTGAGACTTGATATGGATGATCTTGAGAACATATTAGGACATTAGTGAGCATTTGGTATCCCTTGGACTCAAGTATCTTGATGCAATATGAAACCCTAATTTGAGGTAGACTGCCTTAGGAGGGAGCTTATTTGATCAACCCTTGGGCTTCCTTGAGCAACTTGAGGATCTTTCTTGAAATGTTTTGAGAAATATGGGAGGGGAAATTTTGGGGTACAACAGTAACATTTAACCTACAAACAAAAAAATCAACACCGTCAAAGAGTGATTCAATTTCAACACAAATTTGGTGTTGGTTACTAAGAGCTCTCTTGGCACGCTCACTCTCCCTCCTTAGCTTGTCAAGAGTTCTGTTGTCCTTGCTAATATCCTTTCCATGATTTTTCTTGATCAATTTAATGAAGTACTCCATTATTATCTTATCAAAGTCCTCACCTAGTAAAAAATGTAAGAAAGTTAGCAAGCCGAAAGAGTATAATAAACTTGTATAAAAGGTATAACTTGTCTTAATTTCATATTCACCTCCGAGATGGGTATCTCAATTTTTGGCAAGAACCTTAAAAACACCATTGTTAATTGTCAAGATTCTGACATTAAAAGTTCCACCTTTCCATCCGGTTGTTTCCAACCCTGAATCAGGTTATCAATGATTCTAAAGGGAGAAATAAGTGAAGAATTAATTTCCAAAATAACAAATCAGCAACAATTCTTGCCCCGCTGAATCTGTCATCGCCAAATACACCACACATCAACGGTCCTCCCAGCATCCGTCCTCTCCCTCTCTGCACCTTCCTAAAACCCCAACCTCCTTATCACTTCACAACACTTCCCGTTTTTCCCCCTTTTCCATCTTCTACCAAACAACAAACCCCCGTTATTTCTTTCGTTATCTCTGCAATTTCCACTCCTAACTCTCACCGCTCAAGAAGCTTTCAAGCGTTTTGTCATTGATAACGACAGCTCATACCAGTGGTTAACGGCAAATGGAGAAATAATACACAACATCCTCAAAGCAGGTGAAAAAGAAGTCCACATGAGAATCGCATGTCCACCGATTATCGATTCTTGTTGTTACGGAGTCGATACACCTAGCTCTGAGGAGTTGATATCTAGCAGGATGAGTGTTGAAGAAATAAGAGATTTTACCGGATCAGATTCACTTGCTTTTCTTCCATTGAACAGCTTGCATAGTATGTCGGGGAGTGACTCTCCTAATTTTTTTTGCTATGCTTATTTTTCTGGGAAATACCCTGTTGAACTGAGAGAGCTTAAGCTTAAACGGGTTAGTTATTTTGTCGATGATGTTTTGAATGGAAGTTTGGAACAAATTGATGGTGATGCTGTTAAGTGGTAGTATTGGGGGAGAGAGTTATGAGAAGGAGAAAACAGAGGAATAAATTTAGGGAGATGAAGAATAGGGTAGAGAGAGGTTTTTTTGTTTCACGATAGACATGGAGATTAGAGTTTATTAGATATTATTAATAATTTAATCTGATTTCCCTTCCTAATCTTAGACCACCAGCGGCACCTTTCTTTATTTCTTTAGGGTTTCTGTAATCTCTTCCTTTTTCCTTTCCCAACCGGGTCAACCCCTTTGGGCCCGTTGGCCCAATCCCATTGTTAATTTTCACCTTATCTTAATTAAAACATGCATATAACACATAAATAACATAGTTCAGTTGGCAAGGCATATCTGTGACAATTCAAAATACCTGAGTTCAACTTCTCACTTTGGGATTTCTATTTTTTTTGTTCTTTTAGTCTTACCTCCCTATCTTATTTGTTTAGATTTAGTTTTAATTTTAAAAAAAAATCAATTAAATAAAAAATATAATTTCAAAGTTAGTTAATTTTCTTAATTAATTTAGTTTAGGACTTTGTGAATAATTTTATTAATTAATTTTTTTAGTTAACATTCTTTTAAATTGTTTAATTTCTTCATGATATAAAAAATAAAATACCAAGAATATTACTTTCATATTTTTACTTTTCTAATTAATTTTGTTTTATAGATTGTTTTAGTTTAATTAACTATTTATTTTATTCAATTGGGTTGTATTTCTTGTTTACTCGATCCATTCCCATTTGTAAATTTGTATCCCCCATTCCCAAAAGTTCTGTAATAGCGTAGAATTTTAATTTCCGAAATTTATTGTTTTCTTTTATACTGTATAGTAATTAGGTGTGTATGGAAAGTTTTAAAATCAATCACTAGATAACCTAATCAAAGACAAATTAACTTGAATCGAACACACTTTTCACACGCGCACCTCTAGGGTAACCTCGCTTGTTGCCTTGGAAACACAGTCATGTCCCTCGAATATGGGACGCTTTAGCAAAGACCCTTCGATAAAAAAAGATAATAGTCCCTCGATGTCTCTCGATGTTTCCTTCGGTAAAACGATCTAGTCCTTTATGAAAAATTGCTAAAGCGTCTCACAAGTTGCCTTCTATGACTGTGCGATTGACCCGCGCCTGTCCCTTCACATCCAACGATGGGGCTTCTTAACAAATCCATGGTAAGATAGCCACATCTAAGGGAGGAGGAAAAGAACATTTAAGACCTTTTGAGTAGGTAGATTTGCTCCTAGTTGCTCGCTTGCTCACAACAAAATATTTTATACACCAACACTTTCATATTGAAACATTTTCAAAAAATAATCACTTTATACACGTTCTTATAGAAACGAGAGCCATTACAAAGACATTTTCAAAATACTTTCAAAACCCACACCACACCACAGTCAAACAAAAGCAAGTGATCTAGCAAGCAACTAAGAGCCTGTAGATAACTACGGGTGAAAAGGGTGCTAATACCTTCCCTTTTCATAACCTACCCCCCGAACTCAAGAAAACATCTCTAAAGGTCTTTCCTGTTCTTTTCATCCTTTCCTTTTGGATAAAAGAAAATTCGGTGGCGACTCTTACTATGCGCACAATTGCGATCAAATGCAAAACAACAAAGTCAGTTCTCCCACTGTGTTACAGAACTGGTAACTCTGTTGGGGATTAACTTAAATGTAGGGTTACCTTAGGGCTAGATCACCTTTACTTTCTTTCTTTGTTTGACTTGTATGCTTTACATTTTGGTTCTTTGTTTGGGCTTAAATCCTCTACCCAGATTTGGGATACCTTATAGGTAAGTAGCAATACATTGTGGAAATTGTGTGGGGTATACCGACAAGGTCTAAGCAATAGCTACGTTAGTGTGACATATTTGTGGGTACCGGTAGCCCTTGAGTAGTCAAGGAGAATACGGGGCCGCTTAGTGATGTCATGAAGCACTAACTAACTTTTAGAACCTTTACTTTACATACTTGGCCATTAGGATGTAGTGAGATGACCGGCTTTGGTGCAGTCCGAAGTTGGTAGATACTCGATACTATACTCATTGAGGTTTGTCTTTTTGGGATATCTTGGTCGCCGTGAAAGAGGCTTGCGCTGAAACAATGCCCGAGAAGACAAATCAGTGATATTGGGATCCCTTAGAACCCGGTAACTATTACTAGGACAGGTTGAGCCAACCAAACTTCAAGAGGGTACTTACCTATAAAACCTCATGCAAGCCTAAACTTAAGGATTTGTTTGATTTAACTTGTGCATATGCTTGTATATAACATCATGACATCACACCATAGCATTTTAGACTAACCATTTCAAGGATTTTGAGATTCATCTTTGTTCTGTTTTGTAGGATATGACTCCCACTCGCAGGAACACAATCCAAGTCAACCTTGTACGAGTACCTTTTCAGCTCAAGGATTTAGCATCGAGGGCCCCTGAGAATTCTCCGTTCACCAAAAAACATGGACGACTTCTCAACTTGGTTACCTTGAGCTTTGATGAAGATATGATGAAGGTGCTTTTCCAATTCTTTGAACCGTTCCACCATTGCTTTAGCTTCCCCGATTACTAGTTTGTACCAACTTTGGAAGAGTTCTCTCAGCTCTTGGGAATTCTTATCCTCGATCAACTACCTTTCAATGGTACTGAAAGAGACCCAAGCCCTGAAGAGGTTTCCCGAGTTTTACACATGCAACAATCGGATGTCACAGATAATTGGGAAACAAGAAGTGGTGTCAAAGGGTTCTTAGCCAGGTTCTTACTGGAAAAAGCTCAAGGCTATTGGAATAACCTAGATTTACAAGATTTCTAAGAAATTTTGGCTCTTCTTATCTATGGGTTGATACTATTTCCAAATCCTGACCAACTTATAGATGTGATTGTTGTCAAAATATTTTTATCTCACAATCCGGTGCCTACTTTGTTGGGAGATATCTTGCATTCTCTCCACGCTCGCACTATGAAGAGAAGAGGAAACCTCATGTGTTTTACTCCTATGTTGGCTAAATGGTTTGTTTCACATCTTCCCCGATCTGTTGTGAAGAATGAGCAAGGTTTGAGGTGGTCCAATAGGCTGATGTCACTCAGGCATTCAGATATCCACTGGTGTTATCGATCCTTGGAGGACATTACTATCATGGATCGTTGTTGGGAATTCCCTAATGTTCCTCTGCTTTTCATTAGGGGAGGCATCACTTATAACCCTTGCTTAGCTCTGCGACAATTTGGGTACGCACGAAGAGATGGTCAACATGACGCGCTCATCCAAGGTGTGGTGTTCGACTATGAAAGCACTAATCAAAAATACCGTTGGAGGTTTATACGAGCCTGGAGGATGGTAATCAAGGTGGACAGTGGGGCATTGGGGCACAAGAATTCCATTCCCCTTGAGCCTTACCTTAGGTGGGTACGGGCTCGCGCTCAGAGTCTCGCAATGCCTTACCCCTCCATTCTCCCAGTTATCATAGAGCCTGTTGTTGAAGGAGATGTCCCATACATTGTCCTTCATCCTAACATGCCCACCTCCCTCGAATACTTACAAAGGGATTAGATATAACTTAAGGAAGAACGAGACACTTTTTAAGCCCAATTCTACGCCAGTGAGAAGAAAGTTATGGAACTCACTAAGCAGCTTCATGAAGAGCGGAGTCTGAACGCCTACATCGCACCAAAGAGGATGCGTTCAACTTTTTTGTCTTAGAAGTTTTGTATTTATTTATTTCATTGTAAGCCCAAAGAGGCATGATGTACTCAAACATGGATTTATTAATATAACGTGTGTTTCTTTTTTGTCTAAAGCAAATTTAAATCTCTAATTTCCTTGAAATCATTTGAATATGCATCTTCATTCATCATAACACAAACAGGTTTCTTACAACAGGTCTCCTTATCTTTCTACAGTTTATTTCAGTGAGATGGATATTGAACAGACAGTAAAAGATTTTCAGATGCAGAACGCCCAGTTTCAACAAATGTTCTTGACTCTGGCAAAAGGACAAAAGGAGTTGAAAACTCTGCTGATCAAAGAAAAGAAGAACAAAGCGAAGAAATCAACCGGTGTTTTGAATCTGGGAAGAAGGTTCAACGGACCAGACAAACAGACTCTAGACTTCGCAACATCATTGGGTGAAAGGGATAATCATGAAGGGAAAAACAAGGAAGTGACTGACCCTCCAGAATTTGAAGAGGAAGAAGAGGTTGACTACTCTGAAGAGAAGTATCCTCCAACTGACGACAAATACAAATAGTTGGAAGATCTCCTCAATGCTATAGAGATCCAGAAGGTACCCGGGTTGGATTTTGAAGAGCTAGGACTTATCTCAGGGGTTGTCATCCCACAAAAATTCAAGGTCCCCACTTTCGCTAAATATGACGGTGTCTCTTGTCCAAAGCTGCATTTGAGATCATACGTCAGGAAAATTCAACCCCATACTGCGCATAGGAATCTATGGGTGCATTTCTTCCAAGAAAGATTTTCAGCGACGTAGTTGGATTGGTTCTATCAGTTGGAAGGGACCAACATCCGCAATTGGGAAGATTTGGTGGCTGCTTTTTACAAGAAATACCAGTATAATGCTGACTTAGCTCCAAATCGGACACATTTGCAAGGCATGTCTATGGGTACAGGTGAAGGTTTCAAAACCTATGCTAAAAAATGGCGGGATCTCCCAGGAAGGGTCCAACCCCCTCTATCTGATAGGGAGTTGGTGGATATGTTCTTAGGCACGCTATCTGGTCCATTCTTCAAACACCTGATCGGAAGCTCCTCAGAAGGGTTTACCGAATTAATCATGACTGGTGAACGGGTAGAAGCGGGTATAAAAATTGGCAAAATTCAAAGAGATGCATCCTCGAGCTCAATGAAGAAACCCTTTAACAGAAAGAAGGAGGTCAGTGTTGCATATGACCATAGGAATCAGGACAGAACTGAACGCCGTCCAGCAGTAGGGGCTGTCATGACCTTTAAGCCTACACCTACTCAACAAAGGAATAATCAGTCTAGAACGGAAGGGCCGGTAATACAGTTTACCCGGATAAAATGACGTTGTCTCAAGTCTTTCCACATTTGTTGAAATCTAATCTGGTAACCTTGCGGGAAGCTCCGAAGAATCCCAACACTGCCTCTCCCCATTATAACCCTAATGCTCGTTGTGCTTACCATTCAGAAAGTCCAGGTCATGATACAAACGACTGCTGGGCTTTGAAAAACAAGGTGCAAGACCTTCTCAAGGCAGAGGAAATTGAATTTGATGCCCCTGAGATCCCAAATGTTATCACTGCTCCTATGCCCAAACATGACCGTGGTGTTAACGTTGTTGAAGATGATGTATTTGTTACTGTTGTTGATGAATTTGTTACTCCTATCCTGACCGTTAAGAGGAACCTGTTGAAGGCCAGTTTATTTCTGGGTTGTGGCGAAGGTTGCCACCTTTGTTTATCTCTATCGACTGGTTGTCATTTATTGAAGGCAGGTGTCCAGCACCTGATGGATAACAAAGAGATTTTGTTTGAAAAGACTCCTGTTACAACCATTTCTTACATGGATGTTTCAATAATAACCATTTCTGCCAATCCTCCTAGGGTCTCCACCAAAAGACCCGTTAGGATTACATCTGTTTCAAAGGTGATTCCACTGATAATTACTATGCCAGGGCTAATCCCATACTCCTCAGACAAAACTGTTCCCTGGAACTATGGGGGTGACGTCTACTACCACCGCGTCAAGCAAGATTGGCTGGTTGATGAAGACCCGATTTTTGAGAAGGCTGACCCCGACATTGGAAACATTGTGGGAACCAGCAAAATAACCAGAAGTGGAAGAGTGTTCTCCTCTGAGATTTTCATTCAAAAGTTGTTACTAGTCCTGTGATCATTCCTGCTTTTGTTCCTGTTGATACTACTACTACAGTTCCTGTGACTACCCCTGCTGACACCCCTATCACCGAGTCGACCAAGACTCGGGGAAAAGACATTTTGGTTGAGCCTGTATGGATGAAGGTGTAGTCAGTATCTATCCCAGAGGCTTCCAAGAAGGAGATGGAAGAAATTTTGAAAATTATAAAGAGAAGCGACTACAATGTAGTCGAGAAGCTAGGGCACACCCCTTCAAAGAGTTCTATGCTAGCTTTACTGTTGTGCTCTGAAGCTCATGCGAAGGCTTTGGTGAAATTTCTTAAAACTGCCCATGTGCCACAGGAAACCACTGCTGACCAATTCGAAGATTGTGTGGCTAGTTTGACAGCTGATAATTGTTTGGGCTTTTTTGATGCTGATCTGACTCCTAGAGGGAGGAAACACAATGATGCGTTGCATGTCTCTGTCAAATGCAGGGTCACTACTTTGGCCCATGTCTTGGTAGATACTGGTACATCATTGAATGTGCTGCCTAAGAAGGCTCTGGATAGACTAGACTGTGAAGGTTTGACCTTAAAACCCAGCAACATAGTGGTAAGGGCCTTCGATGGTTCGAAAAGAATGGTGCACTGGGAGGTGGACATACCCATCAAAGTTGGAACTCAGACCTTTGATTCAACTTTCTATGTGATGAATATTTTCCCTTCCTATTATTGTTTATTAGGCCGACCTTGGATTCATGGCGCTGGTGCCGTCACCTCTACATTACATTAGATGTTGAAGTACCCAATCAAGGGAAAAATCATCACTGTCCATGGAGAGGAGGAATATATGGTCAATCACCTGAACTCCTTCATGTATGTGTAAATTGATGGTGAGTTCATAGAAACTCCGTGTCAGCATTTCGAGGAGGTCCCACAAATAGTTGCGGCAACCAAGACTATTTCCAAAGTCTCGAAGATTACCAGACCTCCACTAAAGATGGCTTCTCTGAAAGATGCCAAGGCAGTAGTCGAAGAAGGTGGGTGTACCATTTGGGGACAACTTTGGATATTCCCTACAAATCTGACAAATTTGGTTTGGGTTTTACTTCAGGAGCCCAGAAAGTTATTCGTCGTGCTCTTGCCGGGGGACCACCTTTGCGGATCAGCAACCTTGGAGTCAACGCAGTGGAAGATAGTGATGACAGATGTGACCTGGAAGAATGGATTTTTCCAACTATCAGCGGAGGACTCAACAACTGAGAAGCCAAAGAATTTTTCCCTACTAATTTTATCCAACAGTAATTGTCTATAAATTTTTGTCGGACTTATAATAATTAAACGGTTTAGACTTTAAAACCTTATGTCTTACCCAAGGCACAACGGTCCATTTGTGAGGGTTGTTACTTCATTTTCATATGTCATCAATAAATCATGGACGTTTTTGCATGCAAATTTTATGTTCTTTGTTCTTATTTTTCTACATTTTAATTTTTTTCAAAGATAGCTATGCTCTTACACACACTAACATATTAAAATGCAGATCCACATCCACTCAAGATCCCATGGGTAACGATTCTGCTATGGCTTATTGTGACTTTGAAAATCCGATCTACCAAGCTGAAGATGAAGGTGAGGACGATTGTGAGGTTCCAGGGGAACTAGATGGTTACTACAACAGGAAGAAAGGACCATACAGCCCCATGAAGAGTCGGTTGACACAGTTAACTTAGGTACCGAAGAGGATAAGAAAGAAGTCAATGTAGGTGCCAACCAGGAACCTAGCGTCAAAAAGCGCTTAACTCAGTTACTACATGACTATGTTGAGGCCTTTTCCTGGTCATACGAAGACATGCCAGGACTCGACGCTGATATCGTGGTCCATCGTCTGCCGACAAAAGAGGACTACCCTCCGGTAAAACAGAAAGTCCGTCGCATGCGGCCAGAAATGTCAGAGAAGATCAAGGCTGAAGTCATGAAACAATTCAACACCGGATTCTTAGCCATCACCTCCTATCCACAATGGGTCGCCAATGTTGTTTCAGTGCCTAAAAAGGACGGTAAAGTACGCATGTGTGTGGATTACAGAGACATGAATAGGGCAAGCCCTAAGGATGATTTACCGTTTTCCCATATTAATATTCTGGTTGACAACACTGCATAGCATAAAGTATTCTCCTTCATGGATGGTTTCTCCGGGTACAATCAAGTCAAAATGGCACCTGAGGACATGGAGAAAATGACCTTCGTCATACAGTGGGGTATGTTTTGTTACAAAGTTATGCCATTTGGGCTGAAGAATGTCGGGGTAACTTATTAGTGCGCCATGGTAGCTCTGTTTCATGATATGATCCATCACGAGATAGAGGTCTACGTGGATGACGTGATAGAAAGATCTCAAACTGGAGAGGAACACCTTGACCATTTGCAGAAACCATTTGAAAAACTAAAGAAATACAAACTAAGGTTGAACCCGAGTAAGTGCACTTTTGGAGTGAGATCCGGTAAACTCCTAGGCTTCATTGTCAGAGGTAAAGGTATCGAAGTGGACCCTGCAAACGTAAAAGCAATACAAGAAATTCTCGCTCCTTTCACCGAGAAGGAAGTCAGAGAATTCTTAGTATGGCTAAACTACATCGCCAGATTCATTTCTCACCTAACCGCTACTTGTGAACCAATCTTCAAATTACTGAAGAAAGATCAAGTGTTGGATTGGAACGACAACTACCAGGCTGCCTTCGATAGGATCAAAGAGTACCTTCAAGAGCCTCATATTTTGATGCCTTCATTCGAGTCTGGCCGAAAAGAGCATGCAATATATTTCTTGAGAAAAAAGTTTACCGACTGTGAAACCAGATATTCACTGCTCGAGAAAACTTGCTGCGCTTTGGCATGGGCTGCGCTCCGGCTAAGACAGTATATGTTGACCCATACTACCTTATTGATATCCAATATGGATCCAATTAAATACATATTCGAGAAGCCCGCCCTCTCTGGAAGAATAGCAAGATGGAAGATGATCTTGACTGAATATAACATTCAATACACTACCCAAAAATTAATAAAGGGCAGTGTGCTAGCCGATCACCTTGCTTATCATGCTTTGGATGACTATCAGTCCCTGAAATTCGAGTTCCCATATGAAGACATCATGTTGGTATATAATTGTGAAGAATTCAGACCATATGACGGACCTGAAGAAAGATCCTGATGGACCTTGGTTTTTGACGGAGCTTCCAACGCACTTGGCAACGGCATAGGCGTTGTGATCATATCCCCTGAAGGATGTCATACTCCTTTCACTGTGAGGCTTTGTTTCAACTGTACCAATAATATGGTGGAATATGAAGCGTGTATTATGGGTCTCAAAGCTGCCATAGATTTGGGAGTCAAGTCCTTAGATGTATTTGGAGATTCAGCCTTAGTCATCAGTCAAATCAAAGGAGAATGGGACATGAAGCATCCTAATCTCATCCCTTACAAAGAACATGTGTTGACATTAATCCCACATTTTTAGGAAATTACCTTTGAGGATTTTCCCCGAGAGGAAAATCAACTAGTGGACGCGCTAGCCACTATGTCATCCATGTTTAAAATCAGGTGGGATAATGAGGCTCCTCAGATCACCATTGAGAGGATGGATGAACCAACTCACTGTCACGAGATTGATACTGAAGAAGTAGTGGACAAGCCTTGGTTCCATGAAATTAAGAGGTGTCTCGAGGCCCAAGAGTATCCGGAGGGAGCTTCAGTCAATGACAAGAAGATCCTGAGAAGGTTTTCTGCTAAATTCTTCCTCAGTAACGAAATCCTCTATAAATGCAACCATGACTCTACTTTGCTTCGTTGCATAGACCAGAGTGAGACAGAAACGATCATGGCTAATTTACACGAAGGTACCTTTGGCACTCATTCTAGTGGACACACGATGGCTAAAAAGATCCTACGGGAAGGATACTACTGGTCCACCATGGAAGCGGATTGTTATCAATATCCATGAACTTGTCACAAGTTCCAGATCTATGCTGACAAAGTAAATGTGCCTCTGGTTCCCCTAAACATCCTGACTGCTCCTTGGCCCTTCACAATGTGGGGCATTTACATGATTGGAGAGATCAAACCCACCGCTTCTAATGGACACCGCTTCATCTTGGTTGCCATTGAGTATTTCATGAAGTGGGTCGAGGCAGCTTCATTCGCTTCTGTTATCAAGAACGTTGTGGCTCGATTCATCAAACATAACCTTATCTGTCGGTACGGTATCCCGGAGAGAATCATCACAGATAATGGTACCAATCTCAAAAATACTATGATTACCGTACTATGCGTGCAATTTAAGATATAACATCATAACTCTTCTCCTTACCGGTCGAAGATGAATGGCGCTGTAGAAGCCGCTAATAAAAACATCAATAAGATCATACAAAAAATAACAGTGACCTACAAGGACTGGCATGAGATGTTACCATTTTCTCTCCATGGTTACCGTACCACGGCGCACATGTCAACAGGGGCAACTCCTTTCTCTTTGGTATACAACATGGAAGTTGTCCTACCAATTGAAGTCCAAATACCTTCTCTGAGAATCATAAAAGATGCAGGGTTTAATGAAGATGAATGGATTCAAACTCGACTTGACCAGTTGAACTTGATTGATAAGAAGAGGCTTACAATTGTCTGTCATGGTCAGATGTACCAAAAATGTATGATCAAAGCTTTTAACAAGAAGGTCAGACGTCAGGTATATCGGGTTGGTGACTTGGTAATAAAGTGTATCATATTGCCACAAGGTGATCCCAGGGGAAAATGGACTCCTACATACGAAGGACCATTTGTGATTAAAAACATATTCTCTGGTGGAGCAATGATCTTAACCACTATGGATGGAGACGACCTTCCGCACCCTGTAAACGTGGACATAGTTAAAAGATAATACGCATGAATAATGACCCGCTAGGTCGACTGGCCTAGGAAAAATTAGCGCATCCTAGTGAACCAAAAGGGTTCGGGCAAAAATTAGGGATAAAATACACACACAAAATCTGTACACCCGATAAGCTGAAAACCTGAAAGGGAGGCTCGGGAAAAAAAGGGTATCCCGGTGGACCGAAAACCCGAAAGGGCGGTCCAGGCAAAAGTTAGGGATTAAAAGCATATGACTATGTCCCGTTGGATCACCTTACAGACAACCTTTAGTATGGGCTGACAAACTCAAACGGTTCTAACCAATCCAATCGGCTTTGGACAAAGCACCAAGTGGATGAGACGCTCAGAGACACGAAGGCTATAGTAGAGTGGGAACCCCATGGGATTATTTCATATAGCTATCTTTTCTTTGTATCAGTTTTCATTTTCTACGACGATATTCTCTTACTAGGATGTTTGTATCTTTGTACAAAAATACTTATTCAAGTTAATACAAAGATATTCCTTTAAAAGTGCAAAACTATATATTTTTCTTTTATTTTCCTATTTTGTTTGCAAAAATGTCCAATGATTATTTTTGAACATATGCATTTGAATGTGATTTATGTTTAGAAAAGAGCGCAAGAAAAGAAGGAACAGAAAACAGAAAGACAATTACTAATGGCTTTAAGAAATAGGATAATATCTATAGGCCATTCCATAAAATCTTTGCAGGTAGATTTTCCAGCAAGAGCGGAAGCAAGGACATCCTACTACGGGATCACTAACGTATCTCCAGTATGCAGCCTAGTGGTATCAGGTACTCTCACATTCCCGATGGAGCAAAACTTCCAGTTACCGCTCCAAAGATTCCCCAGTGAAAGTCGCCTAGTTTCTCAGGATTCCCCAGCAGGATTTCACGAAGTCCACAAGAAATTCATGGTGTTTCCCTTCCCTAACAGAGTTTATTTCTCTAATTATGGAAACCCATCTATCAACACTTTAATTTCAAGAAAATATGAAGACTTACACCCCACATCCCCAGTAGCAGTCAGGGATTTATTTTCCCTAATCCAATAACACTGCAGCAGAACAGCTTACATGCGCATACATTACATTCATATATCATAAACATCAATGACACAAATGCATTGCACTATACATTTCATGCATCATGGAATTACATACAACTAACTCTTTACCTTTTTCAGGAAAGATCAATCAACAGAAAATTATTATCAAATTTTCAACGAGACAAGACAAATATCTATGAATAAATCAATCGTAGATCAATTCTCGAAACAAGACTAAATTGACTATCTACATGAAAAATACTCCCCTTCAAGTCTCTGCTGGTTCAGTTTATATCTCTCAACGGTTTATCCTGATTCTTTCCCACAAACATTTTCTCTGGTTCAGATAAGTCGCTCCAAGATTTATTTTGATTCTTTTCCAGACCCCTGCTGGTTCAGTTTAAATCTCTCAACGATTTATCCTGATTCTTTCCCACGGACATCTTCTCTGGTTCAGATAAATTGCTCAAAGATTTATTCTGATTCTTTTCCAGACTCTTGTCGGTTCAGTTTAAATCTCTCAACGGTTTATCCTTATTCTTTATCGAAGACATCTTCTCTGGTTCAGTTTTAAACCTATCAATACTTTATCCTGATTCTTTCTCGCAGACATCTTCTTTGGTTCAGATAAATCGCTCCAAGATTTATTCTGATTCTTTTCTAGACTCTTGCCGGTTCAGTTTAAATCTCTCAACGGTTTATCCTGATTCTTTCACACAGACATCTTCTCTGGTTCAGATAAGTCGCTCCAAGATTTGTTATGATTCTTTTCCAGACCCCTGCTAGTGCAGTTTTAAACCTCTCAACGGATTATACTAATTCTTTCCAGCAAACATCTTCTCTGGTTCAGATGAGTCGCTTCAAGATTTATTCTGATTCTTCTCCAGACCTCTGCTGGTTCAGTTTAAATCTCTCAACGGTTTATTCTTATTCTTTCCCGCAGACATCTTTTCTGGTTTATATCAGTCGCTTCAAGATTTATTCTGATTCTTCCCTAGACCCCCGCTGGTTCAGTTTAAATCTCTTAACAATTTATTCTGATTCTTTCCTGCAGACATCTCTTCTGGTTCAGATAAGTCGCTTCAAGATTTATTCTGATTCTTATCCAGACCCCTGTTGGTTCAGTTTGAATCTCTCAATGGTTTATTCTGATTCTTTCCCGCAGACATCTTCTCTGGTTCAGATAAATCATTCCAAGATTTATTTTGATTCTTCTCCAGACCCCTGTTGTTTCAGTTTAAATCTCTCAATAGTTTATCCTGATTCTTTCCTAGTAGACACTTTATTTGGTTCAGATAAATCGCTCAAAGATCTATTCTGATTCTCTTCAGTTAAAGAATATCCAAGACCTCTTTTGGTTCAGTCTAAACCTCTCAACAGTTTATCCTGATACTTTCCAAATAGACATTGACTATGGTTCAAATAAATCGCTCCAAGATTTATTCTGATCCTTTCCAGTCAAACAGAATGCAAGACTTCTGCTAGTTTCAGTTTAAATTGACCAAAGGTTTATTCTGATTCTTTTCCAGTTGAAGTCAAGTTTAGACTTAGTCCAATTTCTATCAACAATCACCTTTGGATGGCATCTATAAGCCCATCTCCGACAACTCTCCATCATTTCTCCAAATGGAATCTTTAAGCTCATTCCCTACACAATCAACCAACACATAACCGAGTGCAAATTTCTGGGCACTCTAGTGTTTAATCATCTTCCACTTTCAAGCTACGAACGACAAACATGTCGATCTCACTTTTCAAGTTTAAGAAGATTGAACAGGGGCAGCTGTTGTATCCCAAAATTTTCCCTCCCATTTTTCATGCAAGATACTATCCTAGGGTTTCTTGAATACTCAAGTTGGCTCAAAAGTTAATCAGACAGATTCTCTTCCTAGGCAGTAAGTCAACAATTAGGGTTTGTTATTTCCCAAAGAAAATTGAGTTTCTAAGGTTTCAAATGGTCTTCATAGATCTTCATATCTCCTCAAGGATGTTCATGCCATGTTTCGAATCTCGCATTGCAAGTTTGCTCAGTCAATGGTTCAAATGACTGAAAATGACTCCATTGACCCAACAGTCGATCTTTACGAGATCAAGTTCAAACGATTGTAACTTCTTCATTAATCGATATTTTTCAACATTTCTTTTTGCGTATGACTCTCCTTGACGTCATCTCCAACTTCTCTTTACAAGTCAAGAGCCGATTATGTGCGAAAGATCATCAAAAATTCGAATACTTTAGAGGTTGCTTTTTGGATTTTTGACCTAATCTCAAATAACTGTTTCCTACTTCCAAGAATTGTAATTTCCTTAATTTTCAAGATTTTGAGACGATTATTTTGCACATTGTCATAAGCGATGTCGTCAACAAGTTCTCTTCAAGAATCGAAGGAAAATTGTGTTTAGAAGACCTTGAAAGTTGTTGAATCATCATAGGTCATTTGCTTTATTTATGAATGCTCTTTTGATTCATGCCATAATTGTTTTCTCAGGACTACGATGTTGAAATCGCTCTTGGAACAAGATGTCTAGTTCGGAGATTCATGTTGAGTTTGGACAAGATGTTTCCTATAATACAAGTCTCCGCGTTGAAAATTGATCCAGGATCTTGGTGAAAGTAATTTGAATAATGGTTTTGATTTTAATTCAAGTTAGCAAGGCACTACAAGGTTCGTCCAAATTTTCTACAATTCATTCGTGGGATTTATTTTGGATTCAAGATTTACAAAAGAACTAATACCACATGCTACTTGGGAATTAAGATTCCCATCAATTTTTCAAGTCTTTTATCCAAAGATCACTCTCAAGATTCAAAATCAAGAGATCATGTTCATAATAGTCAAAGTGAAATCAAATTCTATAATTCACTTCATGATTCAAAGTTCAAAACTCCAAATTCAAGTCTATTGATTTCGAATTGACAAAAGTTCGACATCATTCAAAGGTTCTCATTCAATTTGCAAGACACATCAAAAATACAATTTCAAAAGCTCCAAGTAACTATTGTTTCATTTACAAATCATGCAAGTCAATGCCCAAATTATATTCAATAAAGTTCCAAGCTACAATCACAAAAGAAATTCTTCAAGTTTCTATGCCTAAAGACTTCATCTTCAAGGTCTCTCAAATTATCCATGCCTTCATTATCAAAGATCCATCTTCCAATCTTCATGTTTTCTTCATCAACTAGTGAAAAAGAAAAGAAGTGTGTGATTAACAAAACTTTCAGCAATGCAAAAGAGTTTAAAGGCCCATAAATATCACAAGAAAACAGCCCTATAAACCAGTACAAGAAAACAGCAAAGAAGCCCATTTTTCCAGCCTTGTTTCAATGCATAACAAGTCAATTTTTGTAGTATCTTCTGTCCAAAACAGCAGCCCAAAAACAACAGGTTGTAAATAGTCCAAAAAATCTGCTAAAACCTGTTCCATTGCTGTCCAAACCTGTCTACAAACAGTCAAGTATTACACAAAAATCAACAAAACAAAATCTGCACCAGAAATAAATAAAACAGTAGCCAAAATTGTTCAAAAACTCATTAGTTTTTCCCCCCTAAACCCACTGCTGTTGTATATAAAACAGGGCAGTCCTGTATGAAAGAAGGAAGGAGAGAAAAAACAAAAAAAAATTGAAAAAAGAGCTACTGTTTTCATAAAAAAATCAGTTTTCATACACCCTTCATCTCTAAAACCTTATACTCAACTTCATCTCAACATACCTAAATTAATTCAGCCACTCACCCTAACCTTCCTCTCGATGTCACCTTCACGCAGCAAATAACATTAACACAGAGCCATAAGAACAACAACAGAAGCACATAATCTCAGAGTAGAACATACAGAATAAGAGAAGAAGGGAAGCGTAAAGTGTAGAAGACGCATACTTAAGCACTTGATTCGTCTCTGAGAGGGAGCAATCGGTTTAATTCACCACGAGCTGGAAGCAAAAAAAAAGCAGAGAAGTGTTTTCACAAGAAACCAGAAAAAGAAATCAGAACAAGAAGGAGAAAAACTGTAGCGTACCAGCATCCGGTAAAAATAATCCTCCATGTTATTAATGTTTATATAATTACTGACTTTACTGGAGAAGTACTCGCTACTTTTCGTAATTCATTTATATGTATACCTATATTTTTGATGTTCTTTTCATTTTTTTTCTCACTTTAGTATAGTTGTTGTTGTTTTTGCTGTGAACATCGGAGTAGAGAGAATCGTGTTATTTTTGTTGTTATTGTTAAAACTGCAGAAAACCAAAGTTGTGTTTGTGGACCGAATAGAGAAAGAAAACCTTACATTTTCTTACTTCCATTATTGTTCCTAGTCTGAAAATTTCCTCTATTCAACACTGAGTCTAAAAAAAAACCTGACTCGTTCGATATGGTATCCAAATCGGAACTCATCGGCCGCCTCTGCCAGTTCCTCGGTAGCTCCGACCTTAACACCTTCATACTTCCCTCCTTTCAACAACTTGCAAACTTCCATCAACACCTACAAACGTAGTAACATTCAACCTACAAACAAAAAAAATCAACACTGTTAAAGGGTGATTCAATTTCCACACAAATTTGGTGTTGGTTACTAAGAGCTCTCTTGGCACGCTCACTCAACCTCCTTAGCTTGTCAAGAGTTCTGTTGTCCTTGCTAATATCCTTTTTGTGCTTTTTCTTGATTAATTTAATGAAGTACTCCATTATTCTCTGATCAAAGTCCTCACCTAGTAAAAAATGTAAGAAAGTTAGCAAGCCTAAAGAGTATAATAAACTTGTATAAAAGGTATAACTTGTCTTAATTTAATATTCGCCTCCGAGATGGGTATCTCAATTTGTGTCAAGAACCTCAAAATCATCATTGTCATGTCAAGATAATGACATTAAAATTCAACCTTGCTATCCGGTTGGTTTCCAACCCTGAATCAGGTTATCAATGATTTTAAAGGGAGAAAGAAGCGAAGAAACAATTGCCAAAATAACAAACTAGCAACAATCCTCGCCCCGCCGACTCCGTCATCGCCAAATCCACCATACATCGACGGTACTACCAGCATCCATCCTCTCCCTCTCTGCACCTTCCTAAAACCCCAACCTCCTTATCACTTCACAACACTTCCCGTTTTCCCCCCTTTTCCATCTTCGACCAAACCACAAACACCCGCCGTTTCTTCTGTTATCTCCGCAATTGCCAATCCTAACATTCACCGCTCAAGAAGGTTTCAAGGGTTTTGTCATTGATAACGATAGCTCATACCAGTGGTTAACGGAAAACGGAGACACAATACACAACATCCTCAAAGATCGTTAGGTTGAAGGTGCAAAAGAAGTCCACATGAGAATCACATGTCCACCAATTATCGATTCTTGTTGTTACTGAGTCGATACACCTAGCTCCAAGGAGTTGATATCTAACAGAATGAGTGTTGAAGAAATAAGAGATTTTATCGGATCATATTCACTTGCTTTTCTTCCATTGAACAACTTGCATACTATGTTGGGGAATGACTCTCCTAATTTTTTTTGATATGCTTGTTTCTCTGGGAAATACCCGGTTGAACCGAGAGAGCTTAAGGTTAAACGGGTTGGTGATTTTTTCGATGATGTTTTGAATGGAAGTTTGGAACAAATTGATGGTGATGTTGTTAAGTGGTAGTATTGGGGGAGAGAGTGATGAGAAGGAGGAAACAGAGGAATGAATTTAGGGAGATGAAGAATAGGGTAGAGGGAGTTTTTTTTTGTTTCACGATAGACATGGAGATTAGAGTTTATTAGATATTAATACTAATTTAATCTGATTCCCCTTCCTAATTCTAGACCACCAGTGGCTCCTTTCTTTGTTTCTTTAGGGTTTCTGTAAACTCTTCCTTGTCCTTTCCCAACCAGGTCAACCCCTTTGGGCCTGTTGGCCCAACCCCATTTTTAATTTTCACATTATCTTAATTAAAACATGCATATAACACATAAATAACATAGTTTAGTTGGCAAGGCATATCTGTGACAATTCAAAAGATTTGAGTTCAACTTCTCACTTGGGCATTTCTATTTTTTTTGTTCTTTTAATCTTACCTCCCTATCTTATTAGTTTAGATTTAGTTTTAATTTTTCTAAAAAACTCAATTAAATAAAAAATATAATTTCAAAGTTAGTTAATTTTCTTAATTAATTTAGTTTAGGACTTTGTGAATAATTTTATTAATTAATTTTTTTAGTTAACATTCTTTTAAATTGCTTAATTTCTTCAAGATATAAAAAATAAAATACCAAGAATATTACTTTCATATTTTTACTTTGCTAATTAATTTTATTTTATAGATTGTTTTAGTTTAATTACCTGTTTATTTTATTCGATTGGGTTGTATTTCCTGTTTACTCGATCCATCCCCATTTGTAAATTTGTATCCCCCATTCCCGAAAGTTCTGTAATAGCGTAGAATTTTAATTTCCTCAATTTATTGTTTTCTTTTATACTATATAGTAATTAGGCGTGTATGGCAAGATTTAAAATCAATCAGTAGATAACCTAATCAAAGACAAATTAACTTGAATTGAACACACTTTTCACACGCGCACCTCTAGGGTAATCTCGCTTGTTGCCTCGGAAACACAGTCATGTCCCTCGAATATGGGACGCTTTAGCATAGACCCTTTGATAAAAAAGATCTTAGTCCCTCGATTTCCCTTGATGTTGCCTTCGATAAAACGATCTAGTCCCTTACAAAAAATTTCTAAAGCGTCTCACAAGTTGCCTTCTATGACTGTACGATTGACCCACGCCTGTCCCTTCACATCCAACGATGGGGCTTCTTACCAAATCAATGGTAAGATAGCCACATCTAAAGGAGGAGTAAAAGAAAATTTAAGACCTTTTGAGTAGGTAGATTTTCTCCTAGTTACTCGCTTGCTCACAACAAAACATTTTATACACCAACACTCTCATATTGAAACATTTTCAAAAGACAAACACTTTATACGCGTTCTTATAGAAACGAGAACCATTACAAAGACATTTTCAAAATACTTTCAAAACCCACACCACAAGCACATTCAAACAAAAGCAAGTGATCTAGAAAGCAACTAAGAGCCCGTAGATAACTACTGATGAAAAGGGTGTTAATACCTTCCCTTTTCATAACCTACCCCCCGAACTCAAGAAAACATCTCTAAAGGTCTTTCCTGTTTTTTTCAGCCTTTTCTTTTGGATAAAAGAAAATTCGGTGGCGACTCTTGATATCCGCATAATTACGATCAAACACAAAACAACCAAGTCAGTTCTCCCACTGTGTTACAGACTCCATCAAAGATATCCATTTTAGCCTTGCTAATGAACTCTTCTGACCACAGGGAATCTTTTATGAGAGTATTGGATCAAGCTTCCATGGAAAATGATATGCCTTTGGACCAATTCAGTAGTGTGGTAGGGAATATTACATCCTTTAATAACCTGAGTTTCTATGATGATGAGCTTCCCGATGAATGAAGGAATCATAATTTGGCTCTCCATATCTCCATGAACTGTAAGAATGATTCATTGTCAAATGTGTTGATTGACAATGGGTCCGCTTTAAATGTCATACTGAGGAGTACGCTCACGAAGTTGACGTACCAAGGAACTCACACGCTCCCGAGTGGCATAATTGTGAAGGCTTTTAATGGATCAAGAAACTCTGTTATCGGGGAAGTAGATTTTCCTATTCATACAGGCCCACCCTTATTTTAGATTACTTTCCAGGTTATGGATATTGTGCCCACTTACAGCTGTTTACTAGGACGACCGTGGATACACGAGGCATGGGTTGTCACTTCAACTTTGCACCAAAAGCTGATGTTTGTTCGTGAAGGAAATATGGCCATCATAAATGGAGAACATGCATTGTTAATATCTCATTTATCCTCTTTCGGTGTTGTGGAAGCAGATGAAACTTTTGTTGGAACTTAGTTCTAACCTTTATTCGTTGATAATGTAAGGGAGAATGATAATTCTATGGCTTCATTTAAGGATGCTCAACAGGTAGTGCGTATTGGCCTTAGTAAAGTGTAGGGGCAGATTGTTGATCCACCGACGAATAAAAATAGAGCTGGTTTGGGATTTTCTGTGAAGGATAATGAAGGTGAGAATTTGAAGCCAAATTCTGCTTTGGGAAAATATCAAGATATTTTTCGCATCGGAGGTTACCTTTATCCAACTGTTCCTAGGATTAATGCTATTCTGGAAGGTGAAGAAGAGTAAGAGATACCGAACTACGTGACGCATGGAGTCAGAGTCCAGAATTGGACCACTATTGATGTTTCCTCTTGCATTCATATTTCAAAGTAATTTGTTTTTTTGTTAATCTTTTCGAAAAATCTTTCACTCTGTCCAAGGCGAAAGTATTGATATTGTACGGGCATACTTGTTGCTTTGATCTTTAAAATCAATAATAAAAGTTATCTTTGATTCCCAAATTGTGTCTTTATTTTCTGCTTTTTCTTGGAAAATGGTAATCAGAATAAAAACCTTTCAGAATAAATAATAACTGTAAATAAATCTGCATAATCACTTGTTATATGTGTCAGTTTCTAAAAGTAATCATAAATCATATGTGCAGATTAATTAAAAAACCTGTTGAATACAATGACCCTGCACCCTCTCCTAACTTTGAATATCCTGCATATCTGGCCGAAGAAGAAGAATATGATGAAATCCCTGAAGAGGTTTCTGGGTTTCTTGAGCGCGAGGAAAGTGCCATTCAGCCGTATAAAGAGTCATTGGAGACAATCAATTTGAGTTCAGAGGAAGATCCAAAAGAAGTCAAGATTGGAGCATTGTTGCATCCCGGTGTGAAGAGCAGGTTGATTGAATTGTTGAAAGAGTATGTGGATATCTTTGATTGGTCTTATCAAGACATGCCTGGTTTGGATACTGATATTATGGAACATCATTTGCCGCTAAAGCTAGAGTGCCCGCCAATCAAGTAGAAATTGTGAAGAACTCACCCTGATATGGAAGTAAAAATTAAAGAAGAAGTTTTAAAGCAGATTAATGCCGGTTTTTTGTGACATCAGTGTACCCTCAATGGATTACCAATATTTTCCCAGTACCAAAGAAAGACGGAAAAGTTTGCATGTGCGTTGATTATATATATTTAAACAAAGCTAGTCTGTAAGATGATTTTCCATTGCCACATATTGATATGTTGGTTAATAGTACATCAAAATTCAAAGTATTCTCGTTCATGGATGGATTTTCCGGATATAATCAAATCATAATGGCTCCTGAGGACATGGAAAAAACAATGTTTATCACACCCTGGGGAATATTCTGTTACAGAGTGATGCCCTTCGGGTTGAAGAACTCTGGTGCAACGTACCAGAGGGCTATGACAATCCTATTCCATAATCTGATGCACAAGGAAATTGAGGTATAGGTTGATGATATGATTTCCAAATCCTAGTCTAAAGAAGGCCATATAGAGGATTTGTTGAAATTGTTTCAGCGTTTGAGGAAGTATCATCTCCATTTGAATTCAAATAAATGCACCTTTGGTGTCCGATCAGGGAAATTGTTAGGTTTCATTGTCAACCAAAGAGGAATTGAAGTTGATCCTGATAAAGTCAAAGCAATTCAAGAAATGCCAGCGCCAAGAACTGAAAAGCAAGTTAGAGGCTTCCTTGGGCGTCTGAATTACATTTCCAGATTTATTTCCCATATGACTGCAGCATGTGAACCGATCTTTAATTTGTTAAAGAAAGATCAAGGTTGTGTATAGACAGATGATTTCCAAAGGGCATTTGAAAGTATTAAAGAATATCTGCTTGAACCTCCTAACTTACTCCCTCAAGTTGAAGGAAGACCATTGATTATGTATATGACAGTGTTAGATAATTTTATGGATTGTATTTTGGGACAACAAGATGAAACAGGGAAGAAGGAATATGCCATTTATCATCTCAGCAAGAAGTTTACTGACTCTGAGTTGCAGAACTCTATGCTAGAAAACATATGTTGTGCTCTGGCCTAGGTGGCAAAGCGGTTGCGGCAATATATGTTGAATCATACTACTTGGTTGATCTCCAAAATGGATCCAATTAAGTATATTTTTGAAAATCCTGCTCTTACTGGGAGAATTGCCCGTTGGCAGATGCTGTTGTCTGAATATGATATTGAATATCGTACTCAGAAGGCTATAAAAAGCAGTGTGTTAGTGGATTATCTTACTCACCAACCAGTTGATGACTATCAGTCGATTAAATATGATTTCCCTGATGAGGGCGTGATGTATTTAAAAATAAAAGATTGTGATGAACCTTTTCCTGGGGAAGGTCTTGATCCTGAATCTCGGTGGGGTATGGTATTTAATGGAGCTGTGAATGTTTATGGGAAAGGAATTGGTGTTGTGATTATTACTCCTCATGGGTCACATATCCCTTTTACTGCAAGGCTGGTATTTGATTGCACCAATAACATGGCGGAGTATGAAGCTTGTATCATGGGTCTCGAGGAGGCTATAGATCTCAAAATCAAAGTTCTAGATGTATATGGTGATTCAGCTTTGGTAGTAAATCAGATTAAAGGAGAATGGGATACTCGTCACCCTGGCTTGATCCCCTACAAAGATTATGCTAGAAGATTATTACCCTTCTTTAATAGAGTTGAGTTCCATCATATTTCCAGAGATGAAAATCAGATGGCGGATGCTTTAGCCACTTTGGCTTCTATTTACCAAGTAAATACATGGAACAATGTGCCTCGTATCATAGTGTGACATTTGGATAGTCTGGCCCATGTTTTTGTAGCAGAGGGAATGTCAGACGAAAAACCTTGATATTATGACATCCAGCATTTTCTCCTGACTCGGGAATACCCGGCTGACGCGTCTAATAAAGATAGAAAAACATTGAGAAGGTTGGCAGGCATCTTTTTTCTCAATGAAGATGTGTTATACAAAAGAAATTATGACATGGTCTTACTCAGATACGTGGATAGACACGAAGTAGACATGTTGATGCATGAAATCCATTAAGGTTCCTTTGGTACCCATGCCAATGGATATTCGATGGCAAAAAAGATGCTTAGGGTAGGTTATTATTGGCTGAAAATGGAATTGGATTGTTACATATTTGCAAAGAAGTGCCATAAATGCCAGATTTATGCTGACAAAATTCATGTGCCTCCAACGCTTCTCAATGTTATTTCTTCCCCGTGGCCTTTCACTATATGGGGAATTGACATGATTGGAATGATTGAACCCAAGGAGTTGAGTGGACATCATTTTATCTTGGTGGAAATTGACTACTTCACCAAATGGGTGGAAGCAGCTTCATATGTTAATGTTACTAAGCAGGTGGTAGTCCGCTTTATCAAGAACAATCTTATATGTCGATATGGTGTGCCAAGCAGGATTATCACTGATAACGGCTCGAATCTGAATAACACGACGATGACAGAAATTTGTGAAGAATTCAAAATTATCCATCACAATTCATCTCCTTACAGGCCAAAGATGAATGGGGCTGTTGAAGCTGCTAATAAAACATTAAGAAAATCATCCAGAAGATGGTTGTTACTTATAAAGATTGGCATGAGATACTCCCTTTTATTTGAACGGGTATCGCACATCCGTCTGCACTTCAATAGGGGCCACCCCTTTCTCTCTTGTATATGGAATGGAAGCAGTGCTCTCCTTAGAGGTTGAGATTCACTCTTTACGTGTGATAATGGAAACCAAGTTGTTAGAGGCTGAATGGGTCCAGAACTGGTTTGACCAATTGAATGTGATTGAGGAGAAGAGAATGATAACCTTGTGTCATGGTCGGTTATACTAGAAGAGAATTAAGAAAGCTTTTGATAAGAAGGTCAAGCCTTGTGAATTCAGAGAAGGAGACCTCGTGCTCAGGAAGATCATGTATATTAACGCTGATTCCAAGGGCAAGTGGACTCCCAATTTTGAAGGCCCATATGTTGTCAAGAAAGGCTTCTCTGGCGATGAATTGATTCTTGAAACTATGGATGGTGAGGAGTTCCCACGTCCTATAAATGTTGATGTAGTCAAGAAATACTTCTCCCAAATAGATAAAAGAATAGCTCGCTAGGATGAAAACCCGAAAGGGTGGCTTAAGCAAAAAGGAGCGTCAAGGTAGGCGAAAACCTGAAAGGGCGGTCTAGGAAAAAATAAGAGACATAAACAAAATAGGTTCTTCCCGCTAGGTTGAAACTCGCAAGGGAAACCTATGGAAAAGTTAGGGATTTCTTGGAAAGTAACTGCGTCAGACAAGACTTGATCATTGAAGTAACAATCTTCTCGGATTATCACCATACTTCAACAGACGTCGCTACTTAGGAATTCAAAGTTGTTAGGGAGAATAGTGGTCATTGTAATTCAATGTATATTTTCCAATATATTACCATTTTCCAAACTTTGTAATCATCTATGGAGTCTCGCCACTCGTAGACTACCATTCTATTAATAAAGTTTAAGCTTTTATCCAATTCTTTGCAATTCTTATTTATTATGCTTACAAAGACTCCATTTATTATTGATTGTAATTTTCAAAACAAAATTGTTTTTTGAAAATAATTTACAAATTACTTTGTACTTTAGATTTTATGACTCAAGAAAAACAAAAATGGTGATTCCAAGGATGGACGAACTTTGAAATTTCGAAAGTATGTATTCCCCAGGAAGGTTCTCCCAGATCACTTTTGCTGGTATGTGTATGATCTTCTAGTGTTTCTCAGATAGTTGGAGTGATACCAATTGATGTATGGCACGATGTTGGGTTTGTGATCCCATTTTCCCCAGTCAAGTATTGGTTCATTTTGATTTCAGGTTTTCATGGTCTAAAGCCTCTATCCCAGATTCCCCAGTAAGGTCTTCGCGCATATGACGAAATTCCCTTCTCCCTTTATGTGTTAAGGTGAAATCATTTGCAAAACATCGTCCTTCGTAGTAATGACATTATTATTGTTGTTTGTTTCACAGGAAACTAGACAAGGGCAATATCTTTTCTAAGAAGTGTTGAAACAGTTGTCAACTTTTTGGGTTTTCTCCCACCAAGTGCTGGGTTTGATTTAAAGTCCCCATAATTTTGATTCCTTGTTGTATCGTTTGACTTCTTAAATCTCCAAGTAAAGCTGAGATAATGTTTCTCTCTTAAAGTTGTTATTCCCATGAGGTTTCATGATTTCTCCCCAGAGAATTTTGTGTAATCATTACTCTTGGTATTAAAGAATTTATTTTGGGCTCCTCTCAACGATGTGATATTGTCCTCCCATTAAAGTTAGCACAAGATCCCTAGTTGATATTTCGATGATATGGTATTATCCTTCCATTGAAGTCAGCATGAGATCCCCAGTTGATATCTCGATGATGTGGTTTTTCATATGTCCTAATGAGGTTGATATTATTATCTCCATTGGAAGTCTAGACGTAGAAACATTGTTTTCCCCATTGAAGTCCGTGTGATGTTCCCTGTTAAAGTTAGGAGGAGGATGTTATATTCCTGTAACTGTTCTGATTTATTATTTTCATTTGATTATTTTCCAATTATGTTTTTTCCCAGTGAAGTTAAGCCGTGAAATAGGAATTTTTTTCCTCAGTTGGTGCTTAGTTTCTTGTGAAATTTTCCTCTTGGATGTGATTTAGTCGAGTGTTGACTATACCCAAACTGATTTTGTCTGGTCATCCCCAATATTGTATGTCTTTTTTGTCGACATATACATGATAGAATTCATACATTCATACATACATCATGCATAGCTGAATTAAAGTTCATTTCTCATTTGCATGTATTAATGTTTTTGTTGGCATGTTACCCTATTTTGCAGAATTATGTTACCCTCTCTCTAATAGAGTGTCAACCTTAAGCAGAAAGTGCATATCCTTTCAAACTCCCCACTGAGTTAATCCTCGTGGAAGAATTTTGCTTCAGCCTTCCTATTCAGCTCATTATCTGGATGGAATGTGCTTCCCTTTTGAGTTTATTTCTCATCAGGTGCTATCTTGGTTGACTGTCTCATTGTGGTTTATTTCTAGTTTGAACTTGTGGTCCCCGAAATCATTGTTATTATGTTTTCTGCAAGCTTTGAGCCCTGGCTTGAGAATGTGCATTTATTTTGCACGAGAAGACTTTACCTCTTCAGTAGGAATATATCGGTATTTCCCCAGGAAGTCACTATTACAACTCTTTCTCGTAACAGCAAGTGGCAGGTCTCCTTATTTGAGAAACTTGTACTTCCCCAGTAAGTCTGCTAGTTCCCAGAGAAGATTCATTTATTACTCCGATGAATGGTAGTCTCGTCATTATGGGAGATAGTTTGTTGTTGAGATTTTGTTACTTCGATGAATGGTAGTCTCTTCTTTAAGGGAGATAGTTCGTTGTTGAGATTTTATTTACTCCAATGGATGGTAGTATCGTCATTAATGGACATAGTTCGTTATTGAGATGTTTACTCCAATGAATGGTAGTCCCTTCTTTATGGGAGATAGTTCGTTGTTGAGATTTTGTTACTCTAATGGATGATAGTCTCTTCTTTAAGGGAGATAGTTCATTGTTGAGATTTTGTTTACTCTAATGGATGTTAGTCTCTTGTGTAAATGAGATAGTTCATTTTTTAGATTTTGTTTACTCCAAAGGATGGTAGTCTCATCATTATGGGAGAAAGTTTTTTGTTGAGATTTTGTTACTCCGATGAATGGTAGTCTCTTCTTTAAGGGAGATAGTTTATTGTTGAGATTTTGTTTACTCCAATCGATGGTAGTCTCGTGATTAAGGGAGATATTTCATTTTTGAGATGTTTACTCCGATGAATGGTAGTCTCTTATTTAAGGGAGATAGATCGCTATTGAGATTTTGTTTACTCCAATAGATGGTAGTCTCGAAATTATCGGAGATAGTTCGTTGTTGAGATTTTGTTACTCCGGTGAACGATAGTCTCTTCTTTAAGGGAGATAGTTTGTTGTTGAGATGTTTACTCCGATGAATGGTAGTTTCTTATTTAAGGGAGATAGTTTGTTGTTGAGATGTTTACTTTGATGAATGGTAGTCTCGTCATTATGGGAGTTAGACCGTTGTTGAGATTTGTTACTCCGATGAATGGTAGCCTCGTCATTATGGGAGATAGTTCTTTGTTGAGATTCACTTTTCTCTAAGGAAGTTCATTTGTTTCCAGTTATAAGTATTGATCCCGATCATTTGTTACAACCCATAATATTGGTATTTATCGATATTATCTTACCATTTCTATTCAGTAAAATTTTATGTTACTTTTTATTTTGCTATCTTCTCTATGAGTGGATAGTTTGCAGTTCATTGTCAAATTACTCCAATGAATGGCAAGTATTTTCAATATGATAAAGATAGTTTGTTGTGAAATCATTTCAAGTGGCAGTCTCTTTATTTGAGGTAGCTTGTAATTTACCCTTTCCAGGAAGAATGCCTTAGTTAAAGAAGAAGTTGAGATCCGTTCTAGGTAAAATGCCAGAATTTTGGGAAACTTGTTATTATTAATACATTTTTTCTACCTTCAATAAAAGTTGGTAGCTCACCTTCAGTAAAAATTGGTGCATCTTTGATCCTCTACCCGCAGTGAAATTTGGTAGTTTCACCTTCAGTAAACGTCGGTGTGTCTTTTGTTTCCTTACCATCAATAAAAGTTGGTATTATTCTATTTTTTTTATATCTTCAACTATTGAGTTGATAGCTCACCGTCATTTGCGAGTCTATATATTTTGATCTTCCATCTTCATCTATTGAGTTGGTAGTTCATAGTTATATGTCAATCATTGTCATCTATTACTTTTTCCTTATTATTTGAGTTGATGATGCCTTATCTCCCCATTGGGATTTACCCCAGTAGAGTTGAGTCTTCTGTTCCTCAGTGATTTATTTTCCTGGCTAAATTTTCTTTTGGTCCTTTGTTTTATTTCCCTCTTCCCCAGTGGTGTCCCGTGTCACTTTTGAATTTGTTTGTTTGCGTGCATGATCGTAAGCATTTAATGGAATCTTAGGGCCAAAAATAGGGCTTTTTTTATATTTAAGTATCTTCAATCGCGTTGACACGAAGATTTTAATCTTCGTATCTCCGGATAGCAGACACTTAAATAAGAGAAACTGTTGTACCCCAATTTTTCCCCTAAGATTCCTCTATCATCTCATATCAACTCAATCACAACAAGGTCACACTAGGGTTTGGGTACTCCTCCTACTTCATCCTATCTTTACGTTTGCTTTTGAAAGATCATCAAGCACATTAAATTGTGTATATTGTACATACATCCTTTTGACTAACATCAAAATATGTATATATATATATATATATATATATATATATATATATATATATATATATATATATATATATATATATATATATATATATGTCTCTTTAAATGTCATCTTATAGGTAATGGCACAATTGCATATATCTTACCATCTCCTAGCATAGAGGATCAAAAATAAGGTTTGGAATTTAATTAGGAAATCTCTGACTTTTTTGGCAATACTTAATTCCATGCTTCTTTACATGTCCATGAGCATCTATGATTGGAATTTTGATCATCAATTTTGGTTTAGAAAGGTTCAATTGACAAAAAGGGGTAAATTAGTCATTTTGTCAGAAGTCAACTGTTGACCAAGGGGACTTTTGGTCAACTATCAATTCAATGTACCTATTTTCACATTTCATGGTCAATGGTGGCATAAAATCAAGAGGAAGTAAGAATTGGAGATAACTTGTCAAGGAAGTTATTTGAAATTTTGGATTTTTTAAGTGTTCATAGTGCTGACTTTGATTGATCATAACTTTCTCAATTTTTATTGAAAATGTACAAACTTTACATGCCTAGAAAGAGGATACCAAATTCTTTAACTTTGCATTAGAGGCCTCAAGTCAAAAAAGTGAAAGGAGAAAAAGTTATGGAGCTTTGAAATTTCTGGACCCTTAGTGAAATTTTTAAATATGTACAAAAATCTAATTTCTTCATGGCTAATTTTAAGTGTTCATTTGGGCTCAAATAAAACAGTTGGCAACATCAAAGTTGGAGTTTGAAGTTTTCTCTTCATTTTTTATTTTATAATCATATTAAATGGTCAAGTGTAGAAGGAGATACGATGCTTAGGACTTGGAGTTTTAATATGTCATCTTGCCCAGCCACCAGGCTTGTCATGCGTGCGCCAGGCCAAACATTTCATCAAACAGTTCATGGGCATGCATTCACCACCTTTTTTCTCTTTGAATTACTCATTTTTTGAAAAAATTTCAACATGAAAGATCAAGATACATGTGTGAGGTACAATTTGGCTTCAGGAAGATTTTCAAAATAACTCCTACATTTTAAGATATAATCATAGAAAGAAGGTGCCATGTTGCTGAATTTTTCCCCATAATACAAGGCATTTCGTACGCATGGCTTTCCCATCCAGACCTGGAATTTCATCAAATAGTGCGTGAGTATGCATTCATGATCAATTTTCGCCATGATTAAAGATTTATTTGGAGTTGTGTTGAACTTTAAGGTTATTGCTTTCTCTCCTAGGTTTCCAACAAGCTTGAAATCATCCTTTTTGGTCCATTGAATCATGATTGATAGTCACTTAATGTTGGGTTTTTTAATTGTCTAAAATGACAAGCCACTTAGAGATATTTGTGACATGCTCATGATCAGTTGCAAGAAGGCATTTTCTAGCTTGATTTCAAGGAGCTTCTAGTTTTCAAATTTTGTTTTCTTCAACATAAAGTTGTTGACCATGGTACCATCTTTCTAAGGAACCAAATGGTAGTTCAAATAGTCAATAAATAGAAGAGATATCAAGTAGAGAACATGATTGGTCATTAAGGATTTCATGCAGTTGGTTAAGGGTATTGCACAACAGGCCTCGATGTTGCATCATCACCTTTGTTCTTTGCCTAAAAAGGCCAAACAAATGCATTATCATGCATGCACGTGCCTCCCTCGTTTTGTCCCAAAGTAACAAATATTATTTCCACCCATTTTTCCCCTATGTTCCAGCTACCAGCTCACTCCTCACACCTATCACATTCAATTTTCACTCTCTTATTCTCTCCAAAACGCAACAAACTCACACTCTTTTACACACAAAACACATGGCTGATGTAATCACACTTTTGATCAAGCTTGCTCAACAAACTTTGATTAACCATGGTTAGCTCTTAACCTCACTCCAACGATTATAAAATAGACTTTTCTCTCTTCATTTCACACACCTCATCCTTACAGAAGCAGGACTTCCTCTCTGTCTATCTCCATCAAATTGCTTCCAAATCCTCTCAAGGTTCCAGAATTTCCGCAAAGAGCTCTTATTCTTCATCGCTATCTCTTCTCTTTCAAGCTTTCTCAAGTGATTTTCCGAGTTTCTATTATCTCCTTGCTCAATTTGAAGGGTCAGTGGAACTCCTCCACTAGGTAAATCGTCTGAACTTCATCAATTCAGATCTGAGCTTGCATCACCATTTCCAGTTGTCTTTAATTGTTAAATTCATGTTCATTGCATTCTTAGTTGGCCAAACGATAAGTTTGATGTATAAATCTGAGTGAATCTGAGCTTGCTTGGTGTTCTGAAAATTTGTGAAAAAGTGATAATCAACAAGCTTGTGATTTGTTTTTCCTGTGTGAATTCGCATTCGCTTAATGTAATGCTTGATGTCACGTTGTAGATCACCATGAGATCTACAACTTTGCTTCAGATCTCATCCATTTTCATGCAGAAACGAGTAAGCTATAAGAACATGGTTCTAGGGTTTTTCTTCTGGTTATTCAAATGAAGAAGAAGGCACGTGATTGGTCCATTTGAACCTCTGGGACACACTTCTGCGCGCCGTCACCATTATTTATTATATTTTGAATTATGTTTTAAATTTTCCCTCTCTTATTTCTATTAAGTTCTTGATTTTATTAAAAATAGTTTGGATCATCAAAAAATTATAAAAAAAATACGACATGAATCCTTAGAGAGTCTATTATTTTTATATATTTTTTATTTTAATTTTTAAAAATTAGGGTCACGAAAATTAATTTGATTAGTTAAATGTGTTTTGTTGTAAATATTTGTGCACTTATATAATTTTGATTTTATTTTTAATTTTCCATCCATTTTAAAAATATTCAAAAATATACTTACTTATCCTTAGAATTTTCTTGAAATTTATGGGGCCTTACACCAAATTTATTTGAATTTTAGATTAAGTAGATTAATTTTGAACTTAATTTCCTTTTTTAGGGTTTTGGTTGATCATTCACATTGATTGCTTGAAAATTCTAACTACCTATGCTTATAAAATCATAAATAAATGTTTAGAGTGCTTGTACGAGTTGAGGTCACAAAGATCATTTTCCTTGAATTTTAAAATGTGATTTCATAATTTCTAAAAATTGTTTTCCAAAACACCTCTAGTTTAAGCACTTTGCTAGCTAGTTTCAAAGTTTGCATATTTAAATCAAGTCTCCACCTCAATCCAAGAACTCTAAACCCCATTTCTGACTTTTATAGATCTTTAGGAAGTTAGGGTTTAACTATCATGATTTTTTTACAATCCCCTTATTTTTTTAACCTGATTTTTGACTTAGGATTGTATTTAGAGTTTTGCTTTTGATCAAAGTTTATGATTGAGAACTTTTGTACATAATTCTTGGCATGGAATGTGATACTGATTTGGGTTTTATTTTGGGACAAATTCTTCAACCTCATTGGATCTAGGGTGTTGATAGGTTGAAAAACCAAATCCACTAAGATGGATGAATGATGTTCATGATATTTGAAACTAAAATTTCATCTAACACATCCCCCCCCCCTTCATCTTATCCATTTATCACTTGTACTATATGTTGTCGGAATGATCTATATATCATTTCTATAAACATGTGGCACAAAGATTTCTATTGACCGGCCTTAAAATAGGTGAAACTTTTATATAAGTCCACTTACAATTGCTTAACATAGTGCTAAAATTTGTCCTGATTCGAGAAATGATCATTCGTGGCCCAAACCCATTTTTACAAGCCCAAGTATGATAATTTGAAACTTTTGAACCAATAACCTTGAGATTCATTGTTAGGAGGCTTTGGTCTTATCAATCCTCTAATAAATCTTTATGAGCTTTGGTCAAAGTGAAGCACTTAAACATCATTGATCATTTATTATCGCTTTGAAAATTTAAATGAATGATATACTTGACAAAAAGCAAATGAGACTTGTTGTTGAGAAGGTTTGATTTTATCAATCTTCTAAATGAGTTTTCAGATGAAAGTTTCAATATGGTCATTCAACTAACCTCTAATCTCTAACTCATTAACAGTTTACTTTTGTCTTTGGCCTTTTACTTTACGTATTTACTTTTATAAACCATTTATTTTAGCATCTATATGTTGTTTTCATCTTTGCTCATTTGAGCTTTCATTTTATTTTCGAAGATACCTAATAATCAACTTGAACTATAAAAAGCTTTAAGGTTATTTGGACTATTGGTTACTATCCTTGGCATTTTGGAGTTGCGGATTTCTCGGACTTAGGATTAGAGACCTTAAACTATCTTGGGACCTTGTGACTTCTATTATTATTTTTCCTGGAGTTATTGGGGCTTACCCTGAGATATTGGGTTGTTTGTTTTCTTTGTATGCAGGTTATTCTGATTATATGTCTTGTCTGTGATTGGGAATTTGTCTGTATACAGCCGTTACTCTGCCCAATTATTGTGAAAGACCTAATGCATTTGATGATTGGTTTTCTTAAGAGGTTTATTATCTTTTCTTGTTTGGTTTCAATCTAAAGGATGGGAATTCTATATTGACTCGTTGTGTCAAGTGTTGGATTCTTGTTGGTTAGACGGTTCTTTTCCCTAGATTTTACCTTATGCTTTAGGATAGCCTCTTCATCTCCTTCCATCTTTTTTAATTTCAAAAATCTTCTCCTTCCTTTGAAAACTATTCTTTTTTTCTAAACTTGAACCGCTTTCAAAATATACTTGGAATTTAGGTCCATGCATTTTTCAAAAATATTTTCTTAATCAAACTCTAAACAACTTAACAATACTTTGACCTTTTTGTGAGAAGACTAAAATTCAATAATCTCATTCAAAATATCTTTTCCACTTTAACTTTTTATTTTAAAAACTTTTCTCAAAAGATTAGGCTATTGTCAATCCTTGTAGTGATGCGAGCTATTATACTTCTACAATATATAGTGAAGTGAGATATTTTCCACTTGGATATTGAGCGAGGCTTTGTTGATTATTAAATCCAAGCTATATCCTCCACTTTGAGATGACGCAAATTCTCCTTTCTCATAATCGTGGGTAGTAAGTATGTTTTCCACTCGGATATGACAATGATGTCTCGTCTCTAAAATTAACCAACACACTTGTTTTTAAAAATTTTAAAGGTGAACTACGAGTACTCTGATCTCCTATTGCACGGAAGGTGGTACGTAGGCATTAAAGGTTCACAACCGCGGCGGGTGAAAAATTGTAAAAAAATATTTCTTTTCTCATCTCCACCATATTTTTTTATACAACACTTATAGCCAAAATACACAAATTTACAAAGAGGTTCCTCCGGAGTACCATATATGTTTAGGGTATTAATACCTTCCCTTTGCATAACCAACCCCCGAACTTAGATTCCCTCCCCCTCTTTCTTGGGTTATTCTCTCTTTTTCCATTCCTATTGAAACAATAAAACATGGTGGTGATTTTTATTTGATTTGTGCGAGTCAATATAATCCAATGGCTTAGTTTCAACATTTCTACCGCTACAAGCGGGATCACCATATCAGAAACTAAACCCATATCGAGAGCGTCGACATTGAAAGCATCGTAACCCTCCACAACTTTTAACCTTTCTTCAATAGCTTTGTACTATTTGAGCGCCAATGGAGTTTCAGTAGCATTCATATGGGTTGTCCTTTGAGGTTCTTGGTGGACATCTTCTAAGTCATGGCCTCCATACTGCAAATCTATGTATTTGTCCGTGTTGTTGATCAAAATTTGCAAGGTATGAGATACCCCTACCTTCAGTGGGGTGGACAAACCCTTCAGTATCCATTTACCTAACTTCTTGTTGTGCTATAGTCGACTTCAAAAGTCCTGATTTTGGTTCTCTTCTTGGTTCGTGACCGCTCGATATACCAATGGTTTGGGCTACTTCTTCAAAGGCTGCCTTGGGGATCTGTTCTTGCCTCTCAATGATATTCTTCAAGGCTAGCAAAACTTGACTCATGTCTTCTTTCATCGAGTCAATGTTACCCTTGACTTGCTCCAAATCCTCTTTGAATGCAACTTGATTTTCTTCAATTTGATCCATCACTTTTTGTTGGCGGGCTCTTGTTTGATATGGTGGTCAGAGAGGCGGCGCTTCCCTAGCTCTTATACTAATGGTTTAACTGGAGAATGTTTTTTTGAAAAATGATGAGTTTTTTTTAATGAATTTATGAGATGCAAATGCCCGTGAATGCATGAATGCGTATGAATATGCTAAGGGCTTCGTATTTTAATGTCTTATTCACTTGGATATACATTATATATATATATATATATATATATATATATATATATATATATATATATATATATATATATATATATATATATATATATATATGTTTTTCTTTTTATTGCTGAGTATCTAAAAAAATACGTAAACGAGATATGAAAACAAATGCCTTTATTGAAATAGTTATTGTCTTTAAAAATAATACAATTCAGATATTGAAATATATTCATACTTGAAATATTAAACATGCTGAAAGAAATAATCAAAGGGAAACAAAAGTATTCTAAGTGCGCCTTTAGATTTATGCTCTGAAGCCATCGACCATTGTCCTACAAAGTTTGAGGAAGTCTTCGACATCTTTCAAAAGAGGAACCATCACATTTTGTGCATCTCTCAAACACCTAGGGATGTCGCCGATAAGATTGTTGGCCAAGAAGGTGAGTCTTGCATGCTTGTCTTTCTAGAACCGGTATTCTTGGTAAAGTTCAGGAATTATCTTATGATTATCCTCTCCTGCTTTGGCAATCTTTACATATTGTTCCTCCCAATATAAATTTTCATCCCTCATCTCTGTATAGAGTTTCCGTTGTATTAGGAAATCCTTTTGGAGGCCTTCTAACTCAAGACACACTTGCTTGTATTCATCAGTCTTTTGGGCGAGAACTCTATCTATCGTCATCCTTTTGAGGTATTCCCCTAACTTCGATTCTTGGATATCTCAAAGTCCGGTGGTAAAATACTTCATTTGTTCTTCTTGATCTAAATAAGCATGCGCCAAACTTTGGATTTGAGCCCTCAAATCTTCTTCCATCACCTTTTTGTCTTGCATATCCTTTTTGTACCACCTATTTAATTTCCCGGTCTCGCTAGAAGCATCCTCCAATTGTTGTTTGTGGAAATCCAGGTTGAAAGTAGCACTTAACAACCCTTCAGTCGAACGCTTCCCCTTAAGACTCTCCTTCTCAAATGCCTCGCGATCTTTCTGAATCTGTTGATCTTTTGATTCAAGTATGTGTTGCATTTGTATTTTATCCTTAGTTAAGTTATGAAGGTTAAGTTCCAATTCATCTTTCTTCCTTTGAGATTTTTTCAAAGCATTCTTCAAATTGTCTATTTCTTCTAAGGACATAGACAGAGAATCTGGGACATCTGGCTTGTACTCAGGATCAATGTTAAACGGTAACTTAACAACTTGCACCCTATCTAAAACCCATTGAGTGTAAGGCTCTTTTTCCACAACATTCTTCCTTTTAGCCTTTCTTTTATTGACCCTACACCAAGCTCGGATGATCTTGTTGAGCAATTATTGGTCGTTCTTTCCCATGTCATGAATGATCAATTGTCGAACTTATTCATCTGCGGGTTTATCCTCCAAAGGGTACCCTAGTTGTCGTAGAGTCAAGGTAGGGCTGTAGTTGATTCAACCACGTGATCCAATCAATGGAACATTTGGAAATTCTATACAACTATAGATGATATCTCTAATGTCAAGCCTCTCCATATACTACAACACAGAATTAGCAGTAAGAGACCTTAATTTTTGAGGCAACTCGTATCTTGTCCGATTTGGAATCATGTAATCTTCCTTATATATATGAGTTATAAACCAATAATATAAGAGTGGGATGCAACAGTTTAGAGTATACCCCCTCTTATCGTACCGAATGTGAAGTGCATAATAAACATCAACAAGTAAAGTGAGAGTTGGATCCGCATTGAAAACTTGTGCGTTCCAAAATACACTAATAGTTGTAGGGTCAATATAGTCCAAAGTCCACAGAAATAAGATTACACCAAACACAAGCAAACCTAAACAATAAACACAAGACTCCCATTCTTTGTTATCAGAAAAATAAAGAGCTTTAGTTTCCAAATAACATTTCTTAATCCCTTGTACATCACCTTCTTTTTTGTAATTAAGTGACAATTCGGGATAAGGGATCCCTAAACCATCCGATAAGTTTTTAATGTCAATATTCTGCCCGATTCCCACATAAGCTTTCCCCTTATAAAAATCAAAAGTCTATCAAATTCTTCCAGAGTCGTTGCTAGCTGAATGTCTTGGAAGGTAAAACACCTCAATGGAGGGTCATAGAACTGAATTAAGGAAGAAACAACATCCAATTGTACCTCCACTTTTGTTAATTCAAGGATATCCCTGTAACAACGAGTAAACATATTCAAAGCTCTTTCAGACAGTTCCCCTTTTGATGGTCTTGATCTTCTCCATATGTGGCTTGATGGTATTAATACGAACAAGTTGTTTCCCTTTGGCATTCATTTTTAGGACACTTCACCAAAAACCTTTGGTTATTTTTTTATCCTTTTAATAATACAGGCAAAAGGAAATGGAGGGTAATGAATATATAAAATTCAATATGTATGAATGTATGATTGTGTATCTTAGTGACGGGATTTCATGAAAGGTATCCTTAAATGGTAGGCTCCTAGTTTTGGCCTACGTACATTCTACCATCCCCATGAGGTGGTTTCCTTAAGGGTATCATGGATAACACTAGAGGGAAAGGCACAAGGGCCTCCCTTAAGTGGAGCCTCTTTGTAGACCGAAACTTTCGTCTTTAGGCCATGAAAGGTATCACCATGAGATTTTGGTTTAAGGGTTATACAAAGAGTCATAGGTTTCATTACAAAGTCCTACCCCCCTAGAGGATGTCTCTTGAGACGTATTTCTTTTTCGGAATTCCACTGACTCTGGGCGAAGTCGTCACATAAACTCATAGGAATGATGTATCCCCTTGGCTAATAGACGAACCTTCTTTCTAAGGTTTTTTTTTAAAAATTTTTTTTTTTAAATAAAAATCTCACCATCAAATGAATATAATATGATAAAAATAAATAATAAATAAAAGAAAATAAACAAATAACATCAAATGTTGAAAACATTAGAGATCCAAACAAAAATCCTAAACCTAAGAGGAAGGCTTCTAAACCCTAGGTTTGAGTCCCCAGCAGAGTCTCCAGCTGCTATAATCAATTTTAAAATGAGAGTCTCCACCATTAATTTTTATCTTTAGGAAGGGAATATAAATGATAATCCTAATCTGGTCAGAGATTCTAAATTGTTTAACTCATTCTTAGACGAAGGGAAGGTGTTAGGCACCCCTCATCTACCTTATTTGCAAGGATACTAGGGTTTAGAATTATGACTTAGGAGATAGGGTTTTAAGTTTTATTAGGGGAACTCACCACGATTTTAGTCTTATGCCTACATATCCTCTTAGGAAGAATTAGAGTCCCAATTCGTAGTTCGCAGTTGGTTGGTATTTTTTATGGATTACGAAGATATTTCGAATTCTACTTGAACCAAGTCTGAGTGTGTGAATAGCGGAATTGTAAGACGAAGTTCGTAGTTGATTAAAAGTATTTCCATAATTCTTTTTGAAAATTTTCATGGATTTTAATTAAGATAGAAAAAAATGATTTGATGTTGGTTAGGTATTTTTTAAAATATATTAATATATAAAAAAAACTCTTTTTAAAGCATGAGAAAAATAATTTTAATGTAATTTTTAAAAGTAATTAAATAATGAGCTAGTAGAAAAAATAAATATTTGAGTTTTATAATAATAAAATAATTTCAGAATTTATAAATATATTAAATATAAAAATGTTAATTATAATATAAAAATAAATAAAATATAAAAAATAAAATAATTAATTAAAACGCAAGGGGGTGTATTTTGTTTGGACTGAGTAAATCAGGGTGTGTGAAAAGCAGGGCTCTGAATTCAGATATTGAATTCAGGCCCAAAAATGCAGAGGGTACAATTTCTAACGTAGTAGCAAATCTAGGGGGGTTTGTTCAGCAAGGGCCCAAGTTAAGATGTTTAATTGGGCCTAGAATGCAATGTGGGGTGTTTTTTCAAGCGTGGTAGTAAACTGAGAAAATAGGGAGGGTGTGATTAGTGATGGGCTAGGCTCAAAACAGCTACCTGATCCAATGTGCAAGGTCAGAGAGATAACATAATTATGATGGATGCGCGCTTCTGGGATGTCTGGTGATGATCCAAAGATTGTGATGGGAAGTGCATGGTAAGGTTCATGGAAACTCAAACACATAACCAATGAGGGTTTATAAAAATACAGGCACAGCGTTGGGCCTTATTTTCATGTTTTCTTTCTCTCTCTATTCTTGTTTTCTCATCTCTCAAACAAAATTCTAGAGAGATATGCTCTCCCATCTCTCTAGAATTCAGGCGATCGGGAATCGCCTCCGCCTTGGGTGCCACCAACCAGAAAACACTTTAGCCGATGTCTATGCCAAGGCAACACCATATTCAAACATAAACGTCATCTGGGTTCATATGAACCCTAAGGGTTCAAGATGAACCCTAACCTTAAAAAACCAACAACCTTCAACAACGATGAACCCTAATCCTAGTCTTAAGAACCCTAACCCTAATATGATGAATCCTAACCCTAACCTAACTCTAATTTGACCTCAGAAACCCCAAATTAAACCTCAATCATACAATTAAACATCAATCATGATGCAATCAAAACCCTAAAATCTAAGTGGTTTCAAGCTTACCTCTCCTTGTCGTGATTCTTAATTTTTTGATTTTCTGATTCTCCCTTCTAATTTATTTCTTCCCCCTTTTTGACAGGTAAGATGATGATGGCTTGAAGGTGATAGTTGTGCAACACAGATCTAGGATTTCAGAAGTTGAAACCCAGATCTCAAGTAATAAGATTGATGCGCCTCTTATGCTTCTTCTCTTCTTTTTTGTTATAATTTTCTCCTCCGGTTTCTTTATAATTTTTAGCTTTATTTAGTCTTAGATTTTTTAGATAAATTAGGAAATATTAGGTTAATTGTCGTTATGAATTGTTGATTATGAATTTTAGAATCTGTAATTGATATAATTTTTTAAAAGAATCTCATATTTAATTTGATTAAAAATTAGAGATTGTATTCTTAGGGTTTTTGTATTAATCAATATATCCAGACGTTTTTACTTGTATATTCTCATCAATCATCATCAACAAAAAAAATCTTCCAATTGATTTGTTTTGATTCAATCTGGAATTACGGATATGGGCCTCTTCTTTGAGTTGTCTTAGTGAAGAAGAAAAACAGTGAGTCAGGGCGCCTCTTGTGTTTTTTAGAACATAGGGTTTTTGTTCTAATTTTTACGCAAAAGTTAACAAAATAATTATTTCTAATAATAATAATAATGAAAAAATAATAATAGAAATAATAATAATAAAACTAATGTAATAACAATAATTAGCCAGACAATTATAATGATCAAATAAGCTAAAGAAAAATGGGCCAACTTTTAGTAATTCTCCAAAAAAAGTGCAAGCAATGAAAATGAGCCTTACCCAATTAATGGGTTTAAGAACTAAATACACCTCTTCTTTAATTGTAAGGAAAATCGAATGGATCATCAATTTTACATGGGGCTTTCTGATTTAGAAAGCCCATAAACCCCTTTATAAAAAACTCACCCCCTCTTCAAGGTTTAAAACCCCCAATGAATTTATCAATAGCAATCTAAACTTTATAAATAAAATGGTAATAATAATGAAAAAAATTTAGTTAGAAATTAATAGGGCATAATTTGGAGTATGACACATGCCAACAACGATGATGGATGTCCTAAATAGTAGTACATCAACATTCCCTAATCCAAGAGTATCTACCTTTTTACCATTACAAGGACCAGGATAAGGAAATAATAACATGAGTCAAAAAATTTCATCCCCAGGATTTGCTCCCTAACTACCTCTTCTAACAAGGAATTCTGCAACAGCGTTTCGACAACAAATGGATGATAGAAATCATGAAATTGTTAGTGTTTTAGTCCAACAAATGGGTACAATCTTTAAACCATTAATCCAAAGTGCTACTCAAACTAACCAACAAAATTCCAAGACAAATCAACAGTTAGCAGCGCAGATGGCGCGAATTTCAGATTTTTTTGGTACCTCTAGAGCCCCAGTGCAACATCCCCGTCCATAGTGGATAAGAGAAAACCAGGGAGTAGTTTTCAAAGAAAATTAAACAGTTAACCAAGCGCAACCAATTGCGCAAAATGTTGACGAAGTCAATCAGGGGCCAAGAATTGAACAAACTAGGGTCAAACAGGCATACCAAGGGAAGTTCAATCCCCAAGGATAGTAATGGTCAATAGAAACTAGGACACTGACGAAGTCCTTCAATGTGTTCGACAAGACGAATACCCAGGGGAAAATAATCTAGTATCCATGGTCGATAGATTAATGGCTCGAAATAGGGTAAATATAATCCTTCGAAAGCTAAATTACACATCCCTTTTGTCTGAATATGTTCTACAAACTGAATGTCCATGGGTTGGAAAGTCCCCAAGTTCACAAAATTCTATGGTGACACCAGCGAATCCACTGTCAAACACATAGTTAGGTATCTTATCGAGGCTGGAGACATAGCGAATAATGAAAACTTAAGGATAAAATACTTCCCTAGTTCGCTAACCAAAAATGATTTCACATGGTTTACCACCCTCCCAGTGAGTTCCATCCATGATTGGACTTGTTTACAGAGATTATTCCATGAACAATTTTATATGGGACAATCAAAGATCAGTCTCAATGAATTGGCTAGTATCAAGAGAAAGTTCACATAGATAATTAATGGTTACTTAAACAGGTTCCATTTGTTGAAGGCAAGGTGTAAGTGCTTGAACTTGAGTAGGTCGAAATGGCCGCAGGCGGTTTAGATTACTCCATTTGAAATAAATTAGGAACTCAATACTTAAGGTATATGTCCCAATTAGCAGACCGAGTTCGACAAGTCGAACGTCTAAAGGCCGAAAAGGCTAGGGCAAATAAAAGTAATCGAAAAGAAAGTGTTGCATACATCGAAGCCGAAGAATATAAACAGAAAATATATAGTGACCCTGTAGGCTTTAAAGAAGGCGAAGTGGACTTGAATGAATTGAAACAAGGCCCACCCTATTCTTGTAAAGTCTTAGCCCCTTTGAATTTGAAGAATCTTGTCGAACCTGAAAAGAATGATAAATTCCCTAAGAAAACATACACTTTCGACGTAACGAAATATGATGAAATTTTTGATTTATTAGTGAAGGATGGCTAGATGATAGTTTCACTTGGCGCCAAAATTCCTCCGTTAGAACAACGTAAGAAAAGAGGTTTTTGAAAATATCATAATTTTTTAGGACATAAAACTTCACAATGCTTTCTTTTCAGGGATCTAGTTCAAAATGTTATCAGAGATGAAAGGCTAAGGTTCAGCGAAAAGAGAAAGATGAAGGTTGATGATGACCCTTTTCAGATAGAAGATACCAACTATGTTGAACCAGCAGATATTAACATGGTTGAGGTCACTGAGGGCCCATCCACCAGGACACTGAAGGCAAAATGACCTATGATTTTTCTATAGGTGTCGAATCGAAGGAAGCTACTGAAGGCTTCGTCAACAAAGATGCTAAGGGTAAAACTACTGATGGTTTTACCCCAGTTTCTAAAATGAAGAAGGCCATTGAAGACCTTAGAATCAAATTCCAAGAGGTCAAGATCACTAATGGTCCCCACCTCGAAGTAAACATGATGGAAATGAGCCAGCATGCTGAGATGGATGATGTCAAAAGGTGCATCCAAAAAGAAGAAGAGTAGATGAAAGTGGCGTACCCAAAGAAAGGAGAAAGTTGGTTGGACTTTATTATTCATTGTCAGAAGAAACACTCTGAGATTCTCATGTGTCCCAGATGCAGTGCATTATATGATAGAAATTCTGCAAAAAACTATGTGTAATACGGTGGGAGAACTGACTTGGGATGTTTTACGTTTGATCGCAATTGTTGCGGTTAGCAAGAGTCGCCACCGACTTTTCTTTTATCCAAAAAGGAAAGGCTAAAAAGAACAGAAAAGACCTTTGAGATTATTTTCTTGAGTTCGGGGGGTAGATTATGAAAAGGGAAGGTGTTCGCACCCTTTTCATCCATAGTTATCTATGGGCTCTTAGTTGCTTGCTAGATCACTTGCTTTATTTGAAAATGTACTTTGTGGTGGTTTTTGAAAGTATTTTTGAAAAGGCGCCTTCGTTTAGGAAAAATTTCTAATGGTTCTCGTTTTATAATAATGCATACAAAGTGTTGTACTTATGAAAATATTTCATGTTTTGAAAGTGTTTGGTGTATGTTTATTTTGAAAGTGTTTAGTGTTTGTTTTTAAAGTGAGCAACAAACTAAGAACATTTCTACCTACTTGTTGTACCCCAAAATTTTCCCTCTCATTTTAATCAATACATACTCCTAGAGATCCTCAATTTGCTCAAGTTTGCCAAGAGTTGACCAGACAGACTCTCTCCTAAGGAAGTGTATCTCAAATTAGGGTTTCCATTTTCAGTAAGATGTGTGGATAACAAAGGCCCTAAATTATTTCCATGGTCCTAATATGTTCCCAATATTCTCCATGTCAAGTCTCATGCCTTGCACAAGAAGTTTGCTCAGTCAACTGCTCAGATGCTTGAGAATCGACTGTATTAGGTCAAAAGTCAACTATGGCCCACATACAGTCAAACTTCAAGATTTTTGGTCAACATCAACATTTTGAAGTGAATTTCATCATTTGATCAAGGGTTGATCATGATTCTTCAAGGAATTCCCTGAATTCATCAAAACCCAAAAGTTGCTAAATTAGGGTTTCTTAGGAAAAGTCAACCAAACTTTTACCAAGCATAACTTCCACATACTTTATCAGAAATTTTCCATCCAAGGCTCATTTTGAAGAGGATGTAATTCCCTACAATTAATCTTCATCCCACAAGTTCAAAATATGCACTCATCAAAAGATATGAATTTCGCCAGGTTCATTTCACATTTGACTGTTACTTGTGAGCTAATCTTCAAGCTTCTGAAGAAAGATCAAATGGTAAAGTGGAATGATGAATGCCAGACCACTTTCGAAAGAATCAAGGAATACCTTCAAGAACCACCTATTCTAATGCCTCCAGTTAAAGGAAGACCGTTGATATTATACTTAACAGTACTAGACAATTCAATGGGGTGTGTGTTGGGGCAGCATGACGAGTCTGGTCGAAAAGAGCACGCAATATACTACCTTAGCAAAAAGTTTACCCACTGTGAGACACGATACTCATTTCTCGAGAAAACTTGATGCGATTTGGAATGGGCTGCACGCCGACTGAGACAGTATATGATAACTCACACTACCTTGTTGATATCGAAGATGGATCCGGTCAAGTATATTTTCGAAAAGCCCGCTCTCTCCGGAAGGATAACAAGATGGAAAGTGATCTTAACCGAGTACGACATATAATATACAACCCAAAAAGCAATAAAGGGGAGTGTATGGGCTGATCATTTGGCTCATCAGGCCGTGGATAACTACCAGTCCATGAATTTTGAGTTCCCGGATGAGAATATTATGTTGGTGACTGACTACGAAGAACCTGGACCGGATGAAGGACCTGAGGAGGGATCCCAATGGTGTATGTATTTTGATAGAGCCTCAAACGCACTAGGTAACAGCATTTGCATTGTAAACATATCTCTCGAGGGTTGTCATACTCCGTTCACTGCCCGATTACGTTTCAATTGCAACAACAACATGGCGGAGTATGAAGCATGCATCATGGGCCTTTGAGCTACTATTGACCTAAGGATCAAGTTCTTGAATGTATTCGGGGATTCTCCTTTGGTGATAAGTCAGATCAAAGGCGAGTGGGATACGAAGCACCCGAATCTCATTCCTTACAAGGAGTATGTATTGACATTGCTCCCACACTTTGAGGAGGTAACCTTTGAACATTTCCCACGAGAGGAGAACTAGTTAGCGAACGCGCTAGCTACAATGTCTTCTATGTTCAAGTTTAGGTGGGACAATGAAGCTCCCCAAATAACCATTGAGAGGTTGGATGAACTAGCACAATACTGTGAAATCGATACCAAAGAAGTGGAAGACAAACCCTGGTTTCACAAAGTCAAAAGGTATCTCGAGGCTCAAGAATATCCCGAAGGGGCATCTGTCAATGATAAGAAGTTTCTGAGAAGGTTCACTTCAAAGTTCTTCCTCAGTAATGGAATCCTCTATAAACGCAACCATGACTCCACACTACTATGGTGTGTAGACAAGAATAAAGTAGAGAGGATCATGACATATCTACATGAAGGCACCTTCGGAACCCATTCCAGTGGACATACCATGGCAAAGAAGATCCTACGGGAAGGATACTACTGGTCCACTATGGAAGCCGATTGTTATCAGCACTCTCGAACTTGTCATAAATGCCAAATCTACGCTGATAAGGTGCATTTGCCTCCGGTCCCCTTAAATGTCTTGACAGCTCTGTGGCCCTTTGCAATGTGGGGCATCGACATGATCGGAGAAATCAGGCCCACCGCTTCCAATGGACATCGCTTCATCTTAGTAGCCATTGATTACTTCACGAAGTGGGTTGAGGCAGCTTCCTTTTCTACAGTAACCAAGAACGTTGTAGCGCGATTTATCCGACATAATTTGATTTGTCGATATGGTGTGCCAGAGAGAATTATTACTGACAATGATACGAATCTCAACAACACAATGATCACTGAGCTCTGTAAACAGTTCAAGATACAGCATCATAATTCTTCCCCTACCGGCCGAAGATGAATGGCGCTGTTATAGCAGCTAATAAGAACATCAAGAAGATTGTACAGAAGATGACAGTGACATATAAGGACTTGCATGAGATGTTACCATCCGCTCTTCATGGGTACCGTACCTCAGCACGAACGTCGACAGGGGCAACCCCCTATTCTCTGGTATATGTCATGGAGGCAGTGCTACCCATCGAAGTCTAGATACCTCCTCTCAGGATTATGAAGGACGCGGGTTTGAACGAAGATGACTGGATCCGAACCCGACTTGATCAGTTAAATATAATCGATGAAAAGAGACTTATTGCTATCTGCCATGGTCAGACGTATCAAAAGCGAATGATCAAGGCTTTTAACTAGAAAGTCAGGCGTCAAGAATATCAATTCGGGGATCTAGTAATCAAATGCATCATACTGCCGCAAGGTGATCCCAGGGGCAAATGGACCCCCACGTACGAAGGGCCATTTCTGGTTAAGAACATTTTCTCGGGAGGAGCTATGATTCTAACCACCATGGATGGTGACGACCTTCCTCACCCTGTCAATGGGGACATAGTGAAAAAATACTACGCCTAATCAAAGACCCGCTAGGTTGACTGACCTAGGCAAAAATAAGTGCTTCCCGGCGAACCAAAAGGGTTCGGGAATAAGTAAGGGATGAAAATGCAAAAAAATCTGTACACCCGGCAAGTCGAAAACCCGAAAGGGAGGCTTGGGCAAAAAGGGGTATCCCGGTGGATTGAAAACCCGAAAGGGCGGTCCAGGAAAAAGTTAGGGATATAAAGCGTACCACTATGTCTCATTGGATCATCTTGCAAACAGACTTCGACATCGACTATCAAGCTCGGACGGCGCCAACCAATCTGATCAACCTTTGGCCAAGAAGCAAAGTGATGAGACACTTCAAGATATAAAGGAAATAGCAGAGTTGGAACCCAATGGGGTTGTTTTACATAGCTGTTTTCCTGTCTTTTACACAAATTGTATAGTTTCTATTTTTCGGCGGTGTTCTCTTACTAGAGCGTCAGCCTCTTTGTACAAAAACTCCTATTACATGCCAACTTCAAAAGTCAATACAAATCATTTTCACAAGAAACTTCAATCTGTTTTTTCTTTTTCTGTTTTGTTTTGAAAGAATGTCCAATGACTTATTTTTTATATATGCATTTGAAAATGATTGCTGCTCATAAATATTTACATAAGAAACAAAAGACAATTACTTATAATCCAGAAACAGGGGAAAAAACAAGAAGTGTCAAACCCTACAGTTACTCTGCTCAGCAGGTACTAGGATAGAGCCAGCTTGGGAACCTAATTATTGGTACATACACTCCCCACAGAGTAAAAGTATCCAAAGGCATTTGATGTCAGCTTTCCCGAAATAGGACGTAACCACCCCAGTTGAGGTTCATAATCGCGGGCGAGTCAGTAAAATTCATCCCCCAAGCAGAGTTTATTTCTGTAGATATAGAGGCTCAATCCCCGACAGAGTTCATCACTTCACCTACAAAAATACATTTTCTAAGTTCGTTCCCCGCAGAGTTTATACTCAAGAAGCATCTCTTCCCGACAGAATATTTACAAATCTCTAGCAACTATCAGGGATTTATTTTCCCAGACGCGAGCATACCCCGATAGAATTTCATGAACATACATCATGACATACGCATACATATCATATACAGCATAATCTCATTTATTTTGAGAACACCATCTCACCCTGCATTTCATGCATCGCATATAACTAACCCTGATATCTTTCCAGGAAAAGACATTTAGCTTCAACAAATCCAATAGTTATGTAAGTCACATCTGCAGACGACTAATGGGAACTCAGTTCCCAAAACCAAATGGGTCAACTAATCTACACTATCGCTTCAAAGTAACCCTACTATCCAGGTTCCTTCTAACATCCCTACTATTCGGGCTTTCATATCAAAGTAACCCTACTATCCAGGTTCCTTCTCACAGCCCTACTATCCAGGCTTTCATATCGAAGTAACTCTACTATTCAGGTTCCTTCTCATAGCCCTACTATCTAGGCTTTCATTTTGAAGTAACCCTACTATCCAGATTCCTTCTCACAGCCCTATTATCCAGGCTTTCATATCGAAGTAACCCTCTTATCCAGGTTCCTTCTCACAGCCCTACTATCCAGGCTTTCATTTCAAAGTAACCCTACTATCCAGGTTCCTTTTCACAGCCCTACTATCCAGGATTTCATATCTAAGTAACTCTACTATCCAGGTTCCTTCTCACAGCCCTACTATTCAGGCTTTCATATCGAAGTAACCCTACTATCCAGGTTCCTTCTCACAGCCCTAATATCCAGGCTTTCATTTCGAAGTAACCTTACTATCCAGGTTCCTTTTCACAGCCCTATTATCCAGGCTTTCATATCGAAGTAACCCTACTATCCAGGTTCCTTCTCATAGCCCTACTATCCAGGCTTTCATATCGAAGTAACCCTACTATCCAGGTTCTTTCTCACAGCCCTACTATCCAGGATTTCATATCGAAGTAACCCTACTATCCAGGTTCCTTCTCACTGCCCTACCATCCAGGATTTCATATCGAAGTAACCCTATTATCCAGGTTCCTTCTCACAACCCTACTATCCAAGATTTCACATCGAAGTAACCCTACTATCCAGGTTCCTTCTCACAGCCCTACTATTCAGGCTTTCATATCGAAGTAACCCTACTGTCGAACTTCCTTCTCACGGCCCTACTATCCAGGCTTTCATATCGAAGCAACCCTATTATTCAGATTCCTTCTCATAGGCCTACTATCCAGACTTTCATTTCGAAGTAACCCTACTATCCAGGTTCCTTATCACAACCCTACTATCCAGGCTTTCATTTCGAAGTAACCCTACTATCCAGGTTCCTTCTCACGGCCCTACTATCTAGGCTTTCATATCGAAGTAACCCTACTATCTAAAACGACAGTTTACAACACGGTAAAACCTAGACCCGACCAGTTTCGGTCAATTTCACCTTTCCCCAGTAAGTTGCGATGCAGTCTTTACACTGACCAGATATGCAGTTCACCTCCGGAGTTAATTCCCCAGTAGAGTAACAGACAACTGAAGCTCCTAAAATTCTATTTCTCCCAAGACAAATACCAACATTCCTCAGCAGATTCCTCCTCAATGACAGGAGCAGGGACTCTCATCAAAGGAATATCTCAGGAAATCAACATCCTCTAGATGGCATCTTTAAGCCCATCTCTGACAATTCTCTGGCAACTTTCAAATGGAATCTATAAGCCCATTCCCGATATCACAAATCAAGTATCACTTCATGCGAGTGCAAATTTTTGGGCACTCTATTGTTCAATCATCTTCCACCTTCAGATCACGAAAGGCAGACGAGCCAATCTACATCCTCAGGTTTAAGAAGATTAAACAGGGGCAGATGTTGTACCCCAAAATTTGCCTCTCATTTTACTTAATACATACTCCTAGAGATCCTCAATTTGCTCAAGTTTTCCAAGAGTTGACCAGACATGCTCTCTCCTAAGGCAGTGTGTCTAAAATTAAGGTTTCCATTTTCATCAAGATGTGTGGATCACAAAGGCCCCAAATTCTTTCCAAGGTCCTAATATGTTCCCAAGATTCTCCATGTCAAGTCTCATTCCTTTCATAAGAAGTTTGCTCAGCCAACTGCTCGGATGCTTGAGAATCGACTATATTAGGTCAAAAGTCAACTATGGCCCACATACAGTCAAACTTCAAGATTTTTGGTCAACATCAACATTTTAAAGTGACTTTCATCATTTGATCAAGGGTTGATCATGATTCTTCAAAGAATTCCCTGAATTCATCAAAACTCAAAAGTTGCTAAATTAGGGTTTCTTAGGAAAAGTCAACCAAACTTGGACCAAGCATAACTTCCACATACTTAATCAGAAATTTTCCATCCAAGGCTCATTTGGAATAGGATGCAATTACCTAAAATTCATCTTCATCCCACAAGTTCAAAATATGAACTCGTCAAAAGATATGAATTTCTACATTATAGGTCCTTTTGAAAAGTCAACAAAAACACCTTTTGGGTCAAAGCTTCTTATATGAACATGGAAGACCCAATTGAAATGAGACCAAAAGAGTTGCTTAGGGGACATCCTAAGCTTTCTAAAAATTCCAAGAACATCCATCTAAGGTTAAAATTGGAAAAGATATGCCTTGTCAAAGTTGACCTTTTTGCAAAATTGCCAAAAGTCATATGGGCCCAAAATTACATTGTTTGCCAAAGGGGCCTAACTTTTTATGCTTGCACCTCACTTTTAATATGGTCCACGACCCAAATATTCACCCACACATTATTTGTTTCATTTTTCATTTTATTTTGATTTTTTATTAATTAAAATTTGAATTAAATCAAATAAATGACAAATAATAGTAAAGATATGTCTTGATATGATTTTATGACAGGATCTCAATCAAATTATGCAGAGACATCAAGACCAAAATGAATCAGGACTGATTGGTACAAGAAAGGAATGATTTGGCTCAATTTAGAAAGATTACCTATGGCACAATTTTATAACCCTAATTCACTCAAGGGTATATAATGAACAAGTACAAGGCAAATTACAAGGGTTACAGTCGTGAAAAAGCAAGAACAAAACTCCAAAATTTCAAAGAAAAGTGTGGATCGGATTTCAAGCTACAGGTCAATTTAATCCATTCCAACATTGCCAATCGCATCCTAGAGCATCTCTGGAGCTAACTGGATCATTTGCAAGTCCTCTCGCGCCCAAAAACGCACGCTACCACTCACACGATTTGCTTTATTTTTTGAAATCGATTACATCAGTTCTTGTATCATTAGCATATTTGATTGATATATTTGTGATTATGGATATGTTTGCAATGTAACTGAATGATTCAATTGAATTTTTGATTCCTAGATATGCATTTTCCATTCCTAGGGTTTCAAGCTCCATTTTAGGGTTTCTTAATTCAAGAGAAATTAGCCCAAGAATAGGGTACTGGAGGATCGTGACATCAAGACCAATTGATCCCTGGTCTTCAAATTCATTTATCATGTGTATTTTTGATGTTTGAAGCACGCAAGTTTTAGTTACAGACATGGTCTGTAGGTATAGGTTACATACCTAAGACGACGGGCTAGAGGTAGAAGAAGGTGATTTGTCACCACCTCATTGGGCTATTCAAATCAGCGTACGCGTTTTGTCTTTTTCCTACTAATCCACTTGTTTTGTTATATTGTATTATGTTTTCATTATTTGTATAACAAAGTAGCATAGCCCAGTGGAAGAGCGCGTTGTTGGTGAGTATAAGGATTTGGGCTCGATCCCAGGTCCAAACATTTTCATATTTTCTGATTTATCTTACGCAGATTCCATGCATCTCACGCGCAGGCCTATACCATACGCTCACAAGATCCAGCCAGTGAATAGTCCCTAATTCAGATCCAACGGTCCAGTAAAGGTAGTGTATGGTGGACTCTCAAAAGCCAATTGCACTGGATCCCACGTAGGGCACTTGGGCCACCAACCTTGGGCCCATCAAATCCAGAGCTGCACCCCCATTCTACTTCATCATTCTAGGCCCATCTCCAATCTTTTTCTATTTTTATTTTATTTCTTATTCTCTTATTATTCACTCAATTGATTTTTTTTCTAAAATAATAAAAATCCTTTTTTATCAAATCAAAATCACAAAAAAACATAAAAATATTTTTTATAAATTATTTTATTTTCTTTAATTAATTAGTTTAGTTTAAATTAGGTTAATTTCAATTTATTTTTATAATTAAAACTAATTAGAAATTAGGGTTGTAAATAATTAATTTTTCTCCAAAAATAACCAAATAATTTTTTAATTAGATTTTAGGTCTCTTAATTAATTCTTTGCATTTAATTCCTCGCGCGTCTTAATTACCATTTTGATTATTATTTATGTAACTGTTTCGAGGTTGTAATAGATTTTAATTAGGTTTTTAATTGCCACATTTTATTTTCAGTTAAGTAATTTTGTATCTGCGAAATCTATGTAATAGTTAGGTTTTATATTTTTGCACTTTTAAATTTCCGTAATTATTAATTGTTAGATGTATGTTAATAGAATTGTATGGCAAGATTATCTGAAAATTAAAATGGTAGATCACCTAATGTGCAAAGACTAATTAACTGAAAAATTCACATGCACATATTCACTCCTAGGGTTTGCCTCACTTCAGTGTAAAAAATCAAATGTCCCATTCGAATGTTGCCTCAGAAATGTTGCCTCAGAAATGTTGCCTCGAAAATGTTGCCTCAGAAAGATCTTAAGACTCTAGGGTTACTACTAAAGTTTCCAACCCATTGATTTAGTGAATGTACTCGTCCCTTTCGAACGTCCCTTAAAAACTCTAACGGCGGGGCTACCTACTCCTTAATAGTAGGATAGCGTTGTCTAAAGGAAATGAGAACGAACAATCTTTTTTCGAGTAGGTAGAATCTTAAGTACTTGCTCAACAAAACTTTTCACACAAACACCTTTTAAAACAAATTTTCAAAAACAACTTTGTCACACCCTTGAGGACTGATACAAGGGTTATCACAAAGTAAAACTTTTTTTCAAAACAAGCATACACGAGCAATTTTAAAAAGATGAGCAAGTACCTAAGAGCCCATGGAAAACCATGGATAGAAAGGGTGCTAACACCTTCCCTTTCTATAATCTATCCCCCGTACTCAGAAATCTCGAAAAAAAGGTTTTTTCTGTTCTTTTTCCTTTTCCATGATTGGATGAAATAAAAATCGGTGGCGACTCTTGCTTACCTCGAAATTTTGCAAACAAAAAACGCAAAACGCAAACCAGTATTAACAGTCGGTTCTTCCACCTTATCACACTACTCAAAATTCCTTTGTTCATTTCTCTCCTTTCCTTTGATATTGCTATCTTACCATTGATTGGTAAGAAGCCTTATCTTTGGATGTAAAGGGACGAGCGTGGGTCATCGTATAGTCATGATAGAAATGTTGTGAGATATCTTAGCATTTATTTTTAAGGGACTAAGATCATTTTCAAGGCAACATTCATAGCATCATCGATGGACTATGATCTTGTATTTTTTATTGTTTTTGCTAATACATCCCACATGTGTAACATGACCATTGTTTAGGCAATAAGTGGAGTTAACCTTAGGAGTGCATGTGTGAATAGTGTGTTTGATTTTCATGCATTGTTTATCTTGAATTAGGGTTATCTACTTGTTGATTTTTATCTTCCTATACATCCTAATTTACTATTTATATGAAAGTGATAAATTGCTGAAAATAAATATTCTACGCTATTACAACCATTAGGGGGATGGGGTGTACAAATCTACAAATGGGGATTGCAAGAAATTTAAAGTCCTAATTATCTATTACAACCATATTGAAATAATGTACAAGAAATGAAATGGACTCGTTTTGTTTTTGTTAAGAGAAGAAAATAAGTTTGCTTAAGAAAATATTTTTTTTATCTTTTGGTTTTGAAAGAAATAAGATAAAGTATGTGAATATAAAAATGTTTTTGGTGTTTTTGATTAATGAAAATAAAATGATGATAAAAATGATCAGAGGAAAAAGGGGTCAGGATCAGCACATTGCTGAAATAGGAGAGAACAGAAGTTCTGACTCTGGTGCGCTGCAAGTCAGAAAGAAAATGTTAGCAGAAAAGGGGGACAAAAGTTCTGGGTCCGGATACACTAAAGTTCTGGGGTTCTTGGAATAAGGGAAATCCTAGAAGTTCTGATGTGACTGGAAGCCTAGAAGTTTTAATGTTACTTGAAGGTTAGAAGTTCTGGTTATTGAGAGAGTGTGGAAGTTCTGATGTAGTTGGACACCTAGAAATTCTGATGATGGGTAAGTGAAGTGTCAATGCTGTTGGATGAGAATGTCTAGAAGTTCTGGTCCATGATCACTGTTTTGATAAGTAATTAAAGGGAATTAACCTAGAAGTTCTGATCCAACTAATGGGTAAAAATGTTGAGAAATAAACATAAAAAGGTGTTTTTGGGACTAGAACTCAGGACCCTTAGAACTAATGTTTTATGCGTGTGTTCTCTACCACTAGGGTGGCTATACATCCGGTATTAGAAGCAAAAACATAAACATATATTGCAAATTAAAACTATGATGCTGAATTTCATCTCCTTTTCCATGCCAGTCAGAGCATCTGCAACTTAGCCATTTCTCAACAAAACAGAAAATACAAACATAACAGTTATGGCAGGTTTCATCATGGTTTCAGAAATATAAAGCATTAGAACTGTAACTCAGCGGCAAGCATGAATTTTGATAATCCTAATTCTGAATCCTAACTTCCTCAAGAAGTTTTGAACTGAAATTCTCCCTATGTAGGCAAAAAATACATGAAATGTATTAATATGTACAACATCAGAGTCAGGATGTCTACATTGTATTTTTGAGCATGCCAGCTTATCAATGCCTAAGTAATGAGGAACAACCCTTAACTTGACCCATGAATGGCTAGAAAATTCTAGAGCAGTTAAGGTGCAAAGTTCTGATTTTTAAATGGAGGTTGGTGGAGATAGTATTACAGTCTAAATAGAAGTTGGGATTGTTTCTAAATGTATATCAGAAACTATGTTGATGATTTGGTCAAGAAACACTAGAGAAAAATTGGAATATGAATGCAAAAATCAGAAACTAGCAGGTTTTGTATTTGTGTTTGCAGTTTCGGATTCTTGGGAATTTCAGCAAGGTTTAAAGGCTTTTTCTTTTCAATTTTTCGACCCCCTCACAGTTGCAAATGAAGTTCAATTTATAGGCAAGGATTTAGTAGCTTGGATAAGTCAATAGTACAATTATCATGCTAGGGCGCTGACTTATTCTTGAACCAAGGTTAAACAAGTATGGTGGTTAGCAGCTTTAGCCGCGCTTAAGCTGGATTTATAAGGTGAATTGAGGAAAAGTACCCTCAGAACCAAAGGTAAAGCATGGGTCCATCATACACTTGTACAAAAGTTTGCTTTTCAAGGACAACAATCGTACTTCTATGCCACACGTGGGGAAATCCTTTGGATAAAGACTCAAAAGTGGGTGTGAGCATTAAATGATGATGAGATTTATCAAAACAGGAAACCTGCAGTATGAGATTATGTATCATAGCTTAAATTGGATCAGAAGTTCAGCATCAGCGCAACTTAGAATAAATATCCAATCTTCTGATCTTTGAACCTCCTTGCTCCAGCATGTTCTGAAGGAATTCTCAAACTTTTCAGAAAGCTTGTAATATGCTTTGTAGGCCCTCTTTGAACCTCTTGCAAACTCTTCCTGAAACTACATGAAAACTGGCCCAGAAGTTGTAACCAAATTCTGATTTGAAAATACTCAGTGTTATACCCAAAAATTTGCCCTCTCATTTTACTCAAAACATGCTCATTGAGGTCCTCAATTTGCACAAGGATGCTTAAGGATTAACCAGACAAATCCTCCTCCTAAGACAATTAGCCTCAAACTAGGGTTTCCATTCTCATCAATATGTTTGAGTTACAAGGGTCCCAAATGATTTCCATTGCCCTAATATGTTCTCAATACCATCCATGTCAACTTTCATGCCTTGCACAAGAAGTTAGCTCAGTCAACTACTCAAATGCCTGAAAATCAACTATACTAGGTTAAAAGTCAACTGTGACCCACGTGCAGTCAAACTTCAAGATTTGTGGTCAACATAAACATTTTGAAGTAGCATTCATCATTTGATAAAGGGTTGATCATGATTCCTCAAGGAATGCCCCAAATTCATCAAAACTCAAAAGTTGTTAAATTAGGGTTTCTATAGGAAAAGTCAACCAAACTTTTCCCAGACATAACTTTCTCATACTTTATTAGAAATTTCCCATCCAAGGCTCATTTTGAAGAGGATGAAATTCCCCACAACTCATCTTCATCCCTCAAGTTCAAGAAATGCACTCGTGGAAAGATATGAATTCAGACATTATAGGTCATTTCAAAAAGTCAACAAAAACACCTTTTAAGTCAAAGCTTCTTACATGAACATGGAAGATCCAATTGAGGTTAAACAAAAAGGGTTATTTATAGGACATCCTAAGCTTTCTAAAAAGTCAAAGAACACCATCTTAGGGTCAAAATTGAGAGAGATGTGCCTTGTCAAAGTTGACCATTTTTGGAAATTTGCACAAAGTCAACAATGCCCAAAATGGCATTTTCTCCACATGGGCCTATCTTTTCAAGTTTGGAGCTTGTTCCTAACATGGTACACGACCCATGAACCACTCCATGCCTCATTAACTTATTGATTTAATTTATTGTGATTTTATTCATTTAAAATTCAAATAAAATCAAAATAAATCATATAAGTTGCTTTTGGAATGATTTTGGCATTGAATGAAGATGATAAATGCTATCAAACAAGGATCAAATCGTGCAAAGGTTGATTGGGATAAAAATTGCATGATTTGGCTTATTTTGGAAACAAATAATGCAAGGAACAAATCAAATCTTTTCTCCATGATTGTTCAAGATTCAATCTATTTTTGTTGACCTAATGCATTTTAATACATATATACAATGTTGCCAGACCAAAAAGACACGAAAAGGCTGCCTCCATAAGTCCAGAAAAACTCCAATTTTTGACCAAAAAAATGTTGTTTGAATTCTAATTTAGAGGGCGGTTCAAGGTGATTCAAGGCCACCAATCCACTCTTGGGAACCTCCTGAAGCTAACAGCATCATTTGCACGCGTAAAAGCTCCAGGAATCCTCACCTTACAGTACCACAGTTTGCCACTTTTCTTGAATTTGGTTCTGCTAATTTATGCATTATGAATAATTTCTAAGCATGTCTTCATGTTTGTATCATCATTTAGAATGTATTTGTGTGATTAATTATGATTTTTAGCGCATGTATAGATAACTGCCATTGTTAGGGTTTAAGGTTGTGTTTTAGGGCTTTTTGATACAGATAAAATCAGGGCAAAAGATGGATACCATCATACTCACAAGATCAAAACTAGTTGATATGTATGTTTGGATTTAATTTATCTTGCTTGGTTGATATTTTTGAAGTTTGCATGGTTATAGTTACAGCTTGTGTTCGTGGGTAAAGGTCCTCACCTAAAATGACAGCTTCCTTGAAGAAGATGATCACGTGTCAAAGCTCGGTTGGCTGATGTGAAATTGCGCGTGCTTCCTGAGGCATATCATTTTACTTCTTTTATAATGTTATTATGTTATTGTATTAACAAATAAATAAGACAGCACAGATTGCAAAGGGTAACGCTGGTAAGAGGAAGGACCTGGTTTCGATCCCAGGTCCAGGAATTTTATTATTTTCCTAACATGCTTTGCAGGATTCCATACTCCACGCAACCAAGTGCCTATCATGCACCACAAGATCCATACCATTAGATCGTCTGCATCCCATATCTGACACCTCAAACAAGCAGTCACGTGGTGGACCTCCTACATACCAGCTGCACTAGATCTCACGCTGAGTACTGGGCTAGCATCTTGGGCCTAGTACAATTTCAGTTTCACCCCCCCCCCCCTCCCCCCAGATTGCCAATAGCACACCAGGCCCATTTATTTCTTTTCTTTATTTCTTTTGTTTTTTAATTATTTGTTAATTATCTTTAGAAAAAGCAAAATTATTTTTTATTAAATCAAAAAATAGATTTAGGTTTTATAATTAAAATTAATTTTTGAAAATTAATTATCTTAATTATTTCAACATTGATTATTTTGTTAAATAAAATTAACTAGAAATTAGGTTTAATTTGCAATTTAATTATTTTCTCAATAAAAAATACACCAAAATATTTTTTAATTAATTAGATTCATTAGGATATTTAATTCTCGTGTCCATCCTCGCGCGCGCTTTATTTATTTATTTATTTTTCAAATTATTGTAATTGCTTCGAGATTGTAATAGTTTAATTAGGTCATTTACCGTCATTCCCTATTTACTGTTTTCATTCCCCAAGTTTTGGTTATGTATACCCCCTCCCCGAGGCCTTGTAATAGTTAGAACTTTAATTTCTCGCACTTTACTTTCTGCTATTATAAACTACTAGATGTATGGATGATAGGATTGTATGCGAAAGACAAATGAAATTAAAACGGTAGATAACCCTAATTGTGCAAAGATAAATAAACTGAGAAATAACACGTGTACATGTTCACTCCTAGAATTTTCCTCACTTTGGTTTCCTTCCGTAAATGGTCATGAAGCATAGGGAATTTTAGTGGTAGTCCTCTAGTCCCAAAAGATAAAAAATGACCCGTTCGGATATTGCCTCAGAAAGATCTTTAGGACTATAGGGTAACTACTAAGGTTTCCTAACCATTGCTTTTGTGACCGTACTTGTCCCTTTGAATGTCCCTTAAAACTCCAACGATGAGGCTACCTACTCCTTAATAATAGGATAGTGCTGTCTAAAGGAAACGAGAACGAACAGTCTTTTATCGAGTAGGTAGAAACTCTTAAGTACTTGCTCAAAACAATAAAAACTCCTTTACACAAACACTTTCAAAACAGTTTTCAAAACAACTTCGTCACACTCTTAAGGACAGATACAAGGGTTATCACGAAGTTAAACAAAAACTTTTCAAAACACACACAAGCAATTTCAAAATGAGAAAGTACCTAAGAGCCTGTGGAAAACCACAGATAGAAAGGGTGCTAACACCTCCCCTTTCTATAATCTACACCCCGTACTCAAAAACTCTCGAAAAATGGTTTTTTCTATTTATTTTCCTTTCCTTTGTTGGATGAAATAAAAGTAGGTGGCGACTCTTGCTTACCGCAATATTTGCGAACAAAAAACACAAACCAGTATAACAGTCGGTTCTGCCACCGTATCACACTTAGAATTTACTAAGTGTTTTAGTTTTAGGGACGTGTCTTCAAGGATGTATAACTTGAAATCCCAGCATTTCCAGGAGAAGTTATGTTTTTCAACGTTTGAGATCTCATTGAGGTTTAGAATTCTTGTGTCAGAAGTTCTTCCAGAATCATCTTGCATCATGGTGAAAATCTGGCCAGAAGTTCTGAACTCGTCATATTTCTTAAACACTTAGAAAAATTTCTAAGTATTTAGAATTTTGACTTTTCCAAAGTAGCTTTGACTTTTGATTTTCTTGATGAAAAAAATTTCATATTCCAACATGTCTTGATGAAATATGATTCTTGAAACTTGATTTTGATCCAAAAGTTAAAGTTTGATTTTTCAGTATGCAATTGACCATTTTTCCCTTGTGTCAATTCCAAACTTAAATTGATGTATTAGTTCTGCAAACTTGATGTCATGGAAGATCTTGTGAGAAAATACTTGAGAAATGAGAGGGAAAATTTTGGGGTACAACAGCTGCCCCTATTTAATCTTCTTGAACCTGAAGAGTTAGATTGGAGAGTCTGCCATTCGTGACTTGAAGGTGGAAGATGATTGAACACTAGAGTGCCCAGAAATTTGCACTCAATGATGTGTTAGTTGACTGTGTAGGGAATGAGCTTAAAGATGCCATTTGGAGGGATGATGGAATGTTGTTGGAGATGAGCTTATAGATGCCATCCAAAGATGATTGTTGACAAAAATTAGACTAAGTCTAAATTTTTTACTTCAATTGGAGAAGAATCAAAATAAATTTTTGGAGTGATTTATCTGAACCAGAGAAAATGTCTACCGGAAAGAATTAGGATAAATCATTGAGAGATTTAAATTGAACCAGCAAAGATAGTGAGGGGAGTATCAGAATAATACCCATAAATGGATTTTATCTGACTCATATTTGAAAGATATATTAAATGAACGTCAGAATGACATCCGTATCTGGATCGTATCTGGACTGTATTTGAAAGGTATGTTGAATGAGTGGCAGAATGACATCCGTATCTGGGTCGTATCTGAATAGTATTTAGAAGGAATCTGGAGTAAGTAACAGAATGTCATCCATATCTAGATTGCATATGAACTGTTTCTATAGGAGTGTATGAGAAGGAGCCCGGGTAGGGTAATTTCAGGATGAGTCCGTGTAAAACTTCATATGGGAATGAGAAGGGGCCTGGGTAGGGTAACTTCATGATGAGTCTGTGTAAAACTGCATATGAAAATAAGAAGGAACCTGGGTAGGGTAACTTCAGAATGAGTCCATGTAAAACTGCATCTAGAAATGAGAAGGAACCTGGGTAGGGTTTCTTCAAGATGAGTCCATGATAAACTTCATCTGGAAATGTCTGAGAAAGAACCTGGGTAGGGTTTCTACATGATGAGTCTGTGTAAAACTGCATTTGGAAATGTCTGAGAAGGAACCTGGGTAGGGTTGCTTCATGATGAGTCCATGTTAAACTTCATCTGGAAATAAGAAGGAACCTGGGTAGGGTTACTTCAGCTGGTCGTGTAGATAATTTCCCTGTCTTGTTTCAGGAATTAATCTTTGACCTGAGAAAGAAAGATAGTTTTCCTGGCTTGTTACAGGTATTAATCTTTAATCTCTTCATGTAGATAGTTTTCCTAGCTTGTTACAGGTGTTAATCTGGAACTTGGAAAGGTTGGTCGTTGAGATAGTTGTCCTGTCTGGTTTCAGGTATTAATCTCTGACCTGAGAAAGAAAGATAGTTTTCCTGGCTTGTTACAGGTAGTAATCTTCAATCTCTTCATGTATATAGTTTTCCTGGTTTGTTACAGGTATTAATCTATAATCAGTCGTCCACAGATAGTTTTCCTGGCTTGTTACATGTATTAATCTGGAACTTGGAAAGGTTGGTCGTTGAGATAGTTGTCCTGTCTGGTTTCAGGTATTAATCTCTGACCTGAGAAAGAAAGATAGTTTTCCTGGCTTGTTACAGGTATTAATCTACAATCTCTTCATGTAGATGGTTTTCCTGGCTTGTTACATGTATTAATCTACAATCAGTCATCCACAAATAGTTTTCCTGGCTTGTTACAGGTATTAATCTACAATCAGTCATCCACAGATAGTTTTCCTGGCTTGTTATAGGTATTAATCTTGAACTTGAAAAGGTTTACTTCAATGATGAATAGGAATCCATGTAAGATTGTTTCATGATGAGCCTGCGTAAAGCTGCATCTGGTCACATAGGTAGTTGCTCTATCTTGCTTCAGAAACTAAACTTGGACCTGTTAAAAATTGTTGATGACAGCCATCTGTTGATTGATCTTTCCTGAAAAGATAGAGTTAGTTGTATGCAATGTCGTGATGTATGAGATGCATGGATTAATGAAGTTTCTCAAAATAAATGAGATTATGATGTAAGCATTTGTCATGTATGTGTTATGGTTTATGAATGTGATGCGTTTCTTGCAGCGTGTCTTTGTCTAGGAAATTTAATCCTTGACAACATGCTGATGAGCCTTGGGGAATGAGCTTCCAGTTTGCTGCTGGGGAAGAAGGGTATGCTCCTTTTATTTTAGGATGTTTTTGCTGGGAATTCTTGTTCCGTTGTTTGAGGAGAAACTCTGATGGGGAATACTGGCTTTAAGAAGACTCTATGGAGAGTGTTGATTTCTCCTTGGAGGAATAAGGTTTAGGAGTCGCAGTTGTTCGTTACCCTACTGGGGAGTTATTTTGGGGAGGATTAAATTAATTGTTATCTGGTCAGATTCCAGGCTTCGCAAAAAATTTCTTACGGAGCGTGAAGTTAGACTATTATCTGGTCGGGTTCCAGGCTTTGCAGTAACTTGCTACAAAGGATGAAGTTGAACTGATATCTGGTTGGGTCCAGGATTTGCAGTAACTTACTGGGGATTGTAGAAAAGTCTACTGGGAAAGAGGGGTTGAGGTCCCTTGATTTGTAGTAATCGGAGAGGCACACTCAAGCTGGGGAATTTGTAGACTGTTGGGGAAATAAATCCAATTGCCAGTCTGTCAGAGAGATGTCTTCTTTTGGAAGAACTCTACGAGAATTCTCGAGATCAACTCAGTTGAGGAGGAGTTTTCAGAGATTGAAACCCTAGCTAGGGGTCATCCTATGAACGGGATTTTAGGGGAGATTTTTCACTGCCCCTAGTAGCAGGTATTTGTGGCACTGCCAGGAAATATTTGACTGTACGTAACCCTTTGTTGGGATTCGCGTTTAATGCCCAAGGTGATTTAGATACAGAATTGCCCCTGTATATTCAGCAATTCTTGAGAGATTTCTTAGAATCTTGACTTGACTGCCCCAGGTGTGTTGGATAATGACACGACATGCCCCCTTTGCTTATAAGAAATCTGTTATTGGATGCGTCTTCCCGCTTGAAATGATTTTGTTCATTGAGAGGGTTTTTGTTTACTGGATAATCGTCGTGTGAATTTCTCTGCTGTCAAACAAATAGCCATATGCAAACATCGATATTCAAATAATTCAAAGTTTATGCTTGTCTTTGAAGTTTTGAAAATTCATTTTTAGCAGATAAAGATTTTTTGTAGGAAAATTCAACTCAGAATTTAGAGTAAGCCTTACAGGAGTCAGGATACCTTTTGTAACAGTATGCTTTCGAATTAACCCATGCTTAAATTAGGACTTTTGAAGGGTTGTAACATGGATTGGTTCATGGTTTAAGAAACAAGGGATAAAGGCTCAAATTTTATTTGTACCCACCCATTCTTCGTGATGTTCTTCAGTCCTAAACTCAGTTAATTGTACGTTCGAACTTCAATGACGTATTGGTGATGGTTCAGACAAGGTTAGTTTATTGGAAAGCAATCATTTTCTTTTGCAACATTTTTCATGTTGGTCGAGGATCTGTAGTGACCTCTTTTTGATTTCTCATCCTTGATTTTTCCTGATTGTTCTTGTTTTGTGATTATAGTCAGCGGGATGCCCCAGTTTTCTTAAGTCTCCTTTGTATGTTTTGACTTAGTGGACTTTTTTTGGGAAATATTGACTGCCTATGTGATAGGGAACCATCACCGTCTTTTGATTCCAGAGGAATGTTTTTGATGTCATTCATTGTATTACAAAGTGAAAGTTCGCGACTGAACGCGCATTTGAATTAACTGAGAGACTACCCTGCCCCCGGTTTTGATTAAAGGTTTCAATTTGTGTAAAAAGGAAACTCCTACTTCTTTGGCTCAAAGGTTTTGACTAGGGATTATATTCCTTATAACTCCAGTGTTTAGGATTTGAAAGAACGCCTGTACATCTTCAGCAAGGTCTGTTCAAAAGCATATTGTATGAGATCATGGCATTATTTTCGTCATCCTCCCTCTAAAGGCTTGGAAATTTTAAAAACAAGAGTTTAGTATCATAAAGGGAGTAAACAGCATAGTTTAAATGTAATGAAAACGAATGGACCAATTCAAGACAAACATATGCAATGCATTAATGAAACAAAGTTTGACATTAATATATAATGTTTGAATAAACAAAGAAATTACAACTGAAAATTCAAATGAACAAAAGCCTCTTTGCCTGAACTTGTCACTTCAGGTGGTGAGCCTTTGAGGGACGGTAGAAGAATTCAGTCTGACCATCTTGTGTGAAATCCAGCACTCCTTCGTCGATCAAATCTTGAATCTTATTTTTCAATGCCCAACAGCTATTCGTATCAAGTACAGGACTATTGGAATGGTATGCACACATTGTATCAAGATGATAGTTAGGAGCGGAGGTATTGGGATTTCGAGGAGGATCCCTCAACGTAATCAACTCCATCTTTAACATGCGTTGCAATAATTGAGCCAATGACATGTTGATGTTAGTAAACTGTCTCTCCTACTTATTTTGCCTTTGCTGACTTTCCTATTGATGTTGACGAGGTCGTTGTTGGGTCCGTGACGTGGCAATAATTTGGAAAGGTTTGTTCTCCCCTGAACCAGCTTCTTGTCTCATGGGTATATGAATAGTGACTTGATCCCCAATCTTGACCGTTTGCTTCATACGGTTGCAACCGTCTTGATGAAGTTGGTTGACAAGGGCTCTTAGCTCTACTTATCCTTGAGCCAGGTTTTGGATAAGAACCATCTGGCCCACCAGTTTTCCCATCATTTGGACCTTCATTACAGCTATCTCAGTTTGTAGCTGCTCCAGCCGGTTATCCTTGTCATCCTCAGGACTTCCCATGATCATGCCCCTAGTGAGAAGCGCCTTCACCTCTTCTTTCCCTTAGATAGGTTCCAGAACATCTCTTGAATTTGAGCGTTTTGAATCTGAATGTCCTTGATAGTCTGTTCTAGGGCCATCTCTACTAAAATTAATAGTAAGCGGATGAGAGACTTGTGTGGGAGAAATCTGTCATGATATGATGCATGTCATGTGGATGCAAAGTTTTAAAGGATTAATGAAATTTAAATTCGTCTAGATAAAGAATGAACAAACGTTAAATTACATTAATTAGTCCAACAAAGTTACAATGTGCCCCTTAGGCTTACAAAGTAAATCTCTAAGATAAAAAGGTCGAACGCATCCTCTTCGGTGCAAGGTAGGCGTTCAAGCTTTGATCTTCATGTAGTTGCTTTGTAAGCTCCAAAACCCTTTTCTCGCTTGCATAGAATTGAGCTTCAAAGGTGTCTCGTTCTTCTTTTATCTGAATCCAACCCTTTTGCAAGTCTTCAAGAGAAGTAGGCATGTCAGGATAGAGGAAAGTGTACGGAACATCTTCTTCAGTCATAGGTTCCACGATAACTGGAAAGATGGAAGGGTAAGGCAATTATTAGTTTCTGAGCACGAGTTCGTACCCACCTAAGATAAGGCTCAAGGGGAATAGAATTCTTGTGTCCCATCGTCCTACTATCCACTTTGTTTACCCTCCTCCAAGCTCGTATAAACCTCTGACGCCAGCCTTGATTGTAACTCTCGTAGTCGAATACCACCCCTTGGATGAGCATATCATGAGGACCATCTCTTTGGGCATACCCAAGTCGTCGCAAAGCTAAACAAGGGTTGTAAGTGATACCTCCCCTAATGCCAAGTAAAGGGACATTAGGGAAGTCCCCACAATGGTCAATTATGGAAGTATCTTCCAAAGATCTCGAACACCAACGAATGTCAGAGTGGGTGAGAGACATCATCCTTTGAGACCATGTCAATCTTTGCTCGTTCTTCAATGTTGACCGAGGTAAGTGCAAAGTAAAACACTTGGCTAGTAGGGTAATGCAACATAAGAGAGTACCTTTTTTCTTCATGGTGCGGGTATGGAAACAATGTAAGATGTCTCCCAGCAAGGTAGGTATAGGATTACGAGAGAGAAAGACTTTGATGGCATTCACGTCTATGAATTGGTCCGAGTTTGGAAAAAGAACCAAACCATAGATGAGAAGGGCTAGGACGTCTTCAAAGGCCTGAAAATCCATATCTTCCCAGAATGAACGAGCCTTCTCCAATAAGAATTTGGATAGGAACCCTTGAACCCCGCTTATTGTTTCCCAATTTGCTATAATATCGGCTCTCTTCTGATGCAGGGCTTCGGCCATGACTTTAAGTTTCAGAATCCCTTCTAAACCAGTGAACGGTGCTTGACCAAGCATGGGAAATCCCAATAGTAAATAGAATTCTCCTAGTGTTGGCACCAACTGATAGTCAGGGAAAGTGAAGCAATGATGCATGGGATCAAAGAATTGGAAGAGCACGCACATCATCTCTTCTTGGAAATTGGAGGTAGACAAACTGAGGAGTCGAGCATATTTCTTGGTGAAAGGAGAGTCTTCAGGTACCCTTGACACTAACTCTTGGAGTTGAGGGTGTGCTTTCACAAAGTTGATTCTAATGGTATTTCTTCGGACGGAGTTCATGGCCTACAAAACAAAAAACAAAGATAAATTCCTAAATCCTTGAAATGGTTAGTGAGGATGCTTATGATGTCATAATGTTCATGATGTTATGTACAAGTAAGCAAATTGTTATGTACATACAAAGCAAACAAATCCTTAGGTTTAGGCTTGCATGGATTTGATAAGTAAGTACCCTTTTGAAGTTTAGTTGGCTCAACCTGTCCTAGTAATAGTAACCGGGTTCTAAAGGATCTCAATATCACCGACCTTTCTTTTAGGAATTGTCTCAGCACAATCAATCTTTTCTTGCGGCCGAGATATCCCAAAAGTCCAATCTCAATGAGTGTTGTATCGAGTATCAACCAATTTTCATCTTTCCACCGAAACTGGCTATCTCACTACGTACTAATGGCCAAGTTGTTCAATTAAGGTTCTAAGGTCAGTTAGTGCTTCACGACGCCACTCAGCGGCCCCGTATTCTCCTCGATTCAACATAAGGGATACCAGTACCAACAAATGTGTCACACTAACGTAGCCATTGTTTCAACCATATCGGTATACGCCTTATAGTTTCCACAATCTAATGCTACTTTACCTAAAAAGGTGTCCCAAATCCGGGTAGAGGATCAAAACAAGACTAAACAAGGAACCAAAATGTAAAGCAAATAAGTAAAACAAAGAAAAGCAAGTAAAGGCGATCTAGCCCTAAGGTAACCCCACTTTTAAGTTTTCCTCAGCAGAGTCGCCAGTTCTGTAATATGATGGGAGAATTGACTTAGGATGTTTTGCATTTGATCTCAATTATTGCGGTTAGCAAGAGTCGCCACCGAATTTTCTTTTATCAAAAAAGGAAAGGCTAAAAAGAACAGGAAAGACCTTTGAGATTATTTTCTTGAGTTCGGGGGTAGATTATGAAAAGGAAAGGTGTTAGCACCCTTTTCATCCATAGTTATCTATGGGCTCTTATTTGCTTGCTAGATCACTTGCTTTGTTTGAAAATATGCTTTGTGGTGGTTTTTGAAAGTATTTTTTGAAAAGGCGCCTTCGTTTAGGAAAACTTTATAATGGTTCTCGTTTCGTAAGAACGTATACAAAGTGTTGGACTTTTGAAAATATTTCATGTTTTGAAAGTGTTTGGTGTGTGTTTGTTTTGAAAGTGTTTGGTGTTTATTTTGAAAGTGAGCAAGCAACTAAGAACGTTTCTACCTACTCAAAAGTATTTTGTTCATTTCTCTCCTTATCTTTGATATTGCTATCTTACCATTGATTGGTAAGAAGCCTTATCTTTGGATGTAAAGGGACGAGCGTGGGTCATCCTATAGTCATGATAGCAATGTCGTGAGATATCGTAGAATTTCTTTTTAAGGGACTAAGATCATTTGCAAGGAAACATTCGTAGCGTCATCGGGGGACTATGATATTGTATTTTTGATTGTTTTTGCTAAGACATCCCACATGTGTAACATGACCATTGTTTAGGAAACAAGTGGAGTTAACCTTAGGAGTGCATGTGTGAATAGTGTGTTTGATTTTCATGCATTTATTATCTTGAATTAGGGTTATCTACTTGTTGATTTTTATATTCCCATACAAATCCTAATTTACTATTTATATGAAAGGGATAAATTGCAGAAAATAAATATTCTACACTATTACAATCATTAGGGGGATGGGGTGTACAAATTTACAAATGGGGATTGAAAGAAATTTAAAGTCCTAATTATCTATTACAACTATATTTAAATAATGTACAAGAAATTAAATGGACTTGTTTTGTTTTTGTTAAGAGAAGAAAATAAGTTTGCTTAAGAAAATATTTTTTTATCTTTTGGTTTTGAAAGAAATAAGATAAAGTATGTGAATATAAAAATGTTTTTGGTGTTTTTGATTAATGAAAATAAAATGATTATAAAAAGGATAAGAGGAAAAAGGGGTCAGGATCAGCGCATTGCTGAAATAGGAGAGAATAGAAGTTCTGACTCTGGTGCGCTGCAAGTCAGAAAGAAAATATTAGCAGAAAAGGGGACGAATGTTTTGGGTCCGGATACACTAAAGTTCTGGGGTTGCTGGGAACAAGGGAAATCCTAGAAGTTCTGATGCGGCTGGAACCTATAAGTTTTAATGTTATTGGAAGGTCAGAAGTTCTGGTTATTGAGAGAGTGTGGAAGTTCTGATGTATTTAGACACCTAAAAATTCTGATGATGGGTAATTAAAGTGTCAATGCTGTTGGATAGGAATGTCTAGAAGTTCTGGTCCAGGATCACTATTTTGATAAGTAATTAAAGGGAATTGACCTAGAAGTTCTGAGCCAACTAATGGGTGAAAATGTTGAAAAATAAACATAAAAAAGTTGTTTCTGGGACTAGAATCAGGACCCTTAGCACTAATGGTTTATGCATGTGTTCTCTACCACTGGGGTGGCTATACATCTGGTATTAGAAGCAAAAACATAAACATATATTGCAAAGTAAAACTCTGATGCTGAATTTCGTCTCCTTTACCATGCCAGTCAGAGCATCTACAACTTAGCCATTTCTCAACAAAATAGAAAATACAAACATAACAATTATGGAAGGTTTCATCATGGTTTCAGAAATATAAAGAATCAGAACTGTAAATCAGAGGCAAGCATGAATTTTACTAATCCTGATTCTGAATCCTAACTTCCTCAAGAAGTTCTGAACTGAAATTCTCCCTATTTAGGCAAAAAATACATGAAATCTATGAATATGTGCATCATCAGAGTCAGGATGTCTACATTGATTTTTGAGCTTGCCAGCCTATCAATTCCTAAGTAATGAGATACAAGTCAGAAGAAACATACCTTGCAACTGAAAATGGTTCTGTGAACTAGAACCTGGTTCAGACTGTTGTGATGTTCTGGTCAGCTTCCTCACGTTCTCAGACAGCTGGAATAACCCTTAATTTAAGCTATGAATGGCTAGAAAATTCTAGAGCAGTTAAGGTGAAACGTTCTGATTTTGAAATGGAGGTTGGTGGAGATTGTATTAATGTCTGTAAACAGAAGTTGGGATTGTTTCTAAATGTATATCAGAAACTATGTTGATGATTTGGTCAAGAAACACTAGGGGAAAATTGGAATTTGAATGCAAAAATCAGAAACTAGCAGGTTTTGTATTTGTGTTTGTAGTTTCAGATTCTTGGAAATTTTATCAAGGTTTCAAGGCTTTTTCTTTTCAATTTTTCAACCCCCTCACAATTGCAAATGAAGTTCAATTTATAGGAAAGGATTTAGTAGCTTGGAGAAGTCAAGAGTACAACCATCATGCTAGGGCGCTTACTTGTTCTTGAAGCAAGTTTAAACAAGTATGAAGGTTAGCAGCTTTAGCCACGCTTAAGTTGGATTTATAAGCGTGAATTGAGGAAAAGTACCCTCAGAAGCAAAGGTAAAGCATGGGTCCAGCATACACTTGTACAAAAGTTTGCTTTTCAAGGACAATAATGGTAATTTTATGCCACACGTGGGGAAATCCTTTGGATAAAGACTCAAAAGTGGGTGTGAGCTTTAAATGATGATGAGATTTATCAAAACAGGAAACCTTCAGTATGAGATTATGTATCATAGCTTAAACTGGATCAGAAGTTCAGCATCAGCGCAACTTAGAACAAATATCCAATCTTCTGATCTTTGAACCTCCTTGCTCCAGCATGTTCTGAAGGAATTATCAGACTTTTCAGAAAGCTTGTAATATGCTTTGCGGACCCTCTTTGAACCTCTTGCAAACTCTTCCTGAAACTACATGAAAACTGGCCCAGAAGTTGTAACCAAATTCTGATTTGAAAATACTCAAAATTTACTAAGTGTTTTAGTTTTAGGGACGTGTCTTCAAGGATGTATAACTTGAAATCCCAGCATTTCCAAGAGAAGTTTTATTTTGCAATGTTTCAGATCTCATTGAGGTCTACAATTCTTGTGTCAGAAGTTCTTCCATAATCATCTTGCATCATTGTGAAAATCTGGCCAGAAGTTCTGAGCTCATCATATTTCTTAAACACTTAGAAAAATTTCTAAGTATTTAGAATTTTGACTTTTCCAAAGTAGCTTTGACTTTTGATTTTCTTGATGAAACAAATTTGATATTCCAACATGTCTTGATGAAATATGATTCTTAAAACTTGATTTTGATCCAAAAGTCAAAGTTTGACTTTTCAGTATGCAATTGACCATTTTGCCCTTGTGCCAATTCCAAACCTAAATTGGTGTATTAATGCTGCAAACTTGATATCATGGAAGATCTTGTGAGAAAATCCTTGAAAAAGGAGAGGGAAAATTTTGGGGTACAACCCTATGAAAGGGTTCGGATTGCTCGAAAGAGGGGCAATTGGAGAGAGGCCAAGAGCGGGTTTGTATTCGAAAAAATAGGAGTCCCTTGAAGTCCAGGTAGTCCTTATCCTCAGGTTAATCGAAGGGAAACTTTCAATCCACACGCCAACGCTCCAACTGACCGATGGGTGAAGCCAACTAAGAATAAGGGGTCAAGGCAAGAGAAATGGAGGAATTTTAAATTCGAAAGAGGCTCATCTTTAGCTTACAGGAAAGAGTTTTATGTGTCAAATCAAAAAGCCTATAAGTTGGAGAACTATAAGGAAAATAATCCAATGTCAAGGTCTCAATGGAGGGGACATCAGAGGATAAAGATTACACAAAGGGAAATGGTTACGAAGGACGTGGGTGAACCCAGCACCAATCAACTCCCTCCTTAAATAAGACTGAGGAGAAAAAGCCAGTGGGGAGAAAACTTTTTTCCCTAAGAAAAGAGAAAATCAACGAGAAAGGACGAAAAAAATCCATTGAAGATGAATAAATGATAACTAACAACTTCGAATCTGAGGATGAATTCCCTCTAGGCTTGAATTGTAATGTGGTTTTTGTACTACCACATGAATACAACCAAATGACTGAAGCTGAAGAAAGGGAAGAGGATAATGATGTCGAAATGGCCAGGCATAGGCCAATTTGTTATTATGTTATGAATAATGGAGCAGTAGAGGGAAAAATGCATTCTTCAAGCGTCTAGGTCAATCCATGAAGAACCATCTAAAACCCTTATTCATTAGGGGTAAGGTGGAGAATGTGGGGATTAATAAAATCCTAGTAGAGGGAGGGGCAATAATGAATCTGATGCCACAATTTATGCTCAAGAAGATAGGAATGTTTGATACAGACCTCAAACCTCACAATATGGTCCTATCAAATTATGAAGGCAAAGATGACCATACTTTAGGTGTAATCCGAGTGGACCTTGCAGTGGGATCTATCCCCAGACCCACCATGTTCATAGTGATTACCTCAAGGGTAAATTACAACTTGTTGCTTGGGCGTGAATGAATCCATGGTGTGGGGGTAGTTTCATCCTCACTTCATCAAATCATTGCAATTTAGAGAGAAGATGGCATCATCGAAAATATAGAGGCATATCAAAGCTATTATGTGGCTGAGATTAATCATGTTGACAAAAGGAATTTCGACAGGAATCTTGCCAACATAGGCCCATGAAATCTTGAAAATGTTGCCTACTCACCAATAAAAAATGCCCTCTATTTCCTCACTTTGCACTCAACCTATGGATTTCAGTGGAATAGGGAAATAATGGGGGAAGAGAATGACGTAGAGGGAGTTATAGGACTTCGACCAATTGGCTGTGGGGACGAAGATGATGATGATGTCTGAGTCCAGTTTTTTCGAAAATATTTTGGAAATTATATTATTTGTGTGTATTAGTGTGACATTAATGAATGAAAATTATTTGTAGTGGCAAAAACAAACTGACGTCCATTCTTGTGGGTGTTATATTATGAGATATATGCTTCATATCATCTCCGGGGGAATTACATATGGATGGGTAAAGAACAAGGTATTAGCTTAATCCAATAATACATATGTATACTTCTTAAACTAATGTTGTTTTTAGTTTATAATAGTAAAATTATGTTCTAATTGTAGGAGCATAGGATCCAAACATCATACCCTACAAAAGATATTTATGACATCCGATCATGTTGGGCCAGTGTCTTCTTATCTCATTATAAAGCTCGACAACCACAACAATAGTTTTTTTTGGTTGTGATAATTTTATTTTTTATATGAACAGAGGTTTTGTCATTTTGATGTGCATATATGATCATGTCAAACAGTATATTCTGTCTTGATGTAAATTTTCATATTTTAGTTTAAAATGATATGATATATATATTCGAATTCTATTACATATTTTGTACTGGCAGATTAATAAATTTATTATAATGATATGATACAGGCCAATGAAAGTGATACAGGCCAATGAAACTGAAAATAAAGCCAAAAATCTTCATTTTAAACCCCTCGGTTATTACATAAAACTGGGGCAAATGAATACCTTATTACCTCGAATTATAAATAAAACCGACATATATATGGCTTGCACAAAGAAATGTAGGAAATAAAAATATGCAGTACCGAGGGATCGAACCCATGACCTTTTCAATTATACACTTGGTATTTAAAACACTGAGGTGTTAAGTGGAGACTTTTCATGACAACCTTATTTACCTCGCCTGGCTAACTGATGTAAAACGCAGTTCGCGTCCGATGTTACAAGCGTTATTTGTAGTAGTGCTAGCATTATTATTCTAACATAATCTTCCCTATAAGAGTGAGTCTTCCACACCCCATAACATGATACAACACATGATCCAACTTTAGCTCCCCCATCAAGTCGAACCATGACTCTGATACCAATTGATGGGAAGTCCGAGGAAGCAGAGAGAAACAACGAGACCAATGCTCCAAGGAGACAACACATCTCCACTCAAAACATTAAGGCAACACACTTATGGGTACATTACAATAACTAATATATTTTATGATAAAACTTTTACCTCAACCAACAAAAAAAATGAGGTGTAAACCACCGACACGCCACATTTTAATTTTTTTAAAAAAATACTAGATATTTTGTCGGTTTATTTGGCAAATGAGGGGAAAGGTTTGGATCAACCCTCTTTCGAATCCCAACAACTTCATTTTAACACATTTTTTAATTTTTTATTTATGACATATTCTCTTGGTTAAGTTGACAACCAAGGGAAAAGTTTTGACCAACCCCTTTGAATCCCACAACTTTATTTTACCGATTTTCAAAAAAAAATTATGACATATTCCCTCGATTAAGCTTTCAACCGAGTGGAAAACTATTTTTTTATTTATAATTAATTAATAATATTATCGTCCATTAATAAAGTAATAACGGTCACAACATTGTCCATTAATATTGTTGATTTCCCCCTTCGTTATCCCATCTACCACACCAAGGTGAAAATCATTTTCCAACTGAGATAAAAACACTTATTCACAGTAGTGACGTTCTATTATTATAAATTCAACATACCACTCATTCATAAGTAATGTGAGACTTCATTAACACATATTTTTTCAATTAACACCAATAATCTTCACCTTGATTGAAAATAATAAATTAGCTTTGATTCTCTTTACCGGTAATCATAGTTCAAAAGAACTATCATACTCCACTATAAAGAGTACAATCACTTAAAGCTCTACCACTATAAGATTTTTCACATTTCCTTTACCAGCAACCATAGTCCAAAATAACTAACATACTCTAGCATCAATAGTTTAATTCACTTAAAGTCAAATCACTTCAAGAATTTTCACATGTCGAAAATCATACTGAAAATTTATGTTGCAACCTCCATGTCGACATAATGCTCTTTAACCAATAACATAATATCACATCACACCTTGCATCAATGTAAATTAATGCTCATGTAGCCTCTAACTAACACCTTATGTAATTCTAATTGTATTAACATATCTTTGACTTGATTTTTTCACATGTCAAAAAATGATTCTTCCATTAGTTTTTTCTAGGCCAAACTGCACATTAGAACTTGTGGCTGCAGTTGAGCAAACTTTCACAACACCACCACTCTTTTTTTATGTGAAAGATCAGACAAAGTTGCAACCACATAGCATACTAAGAACTCATATGTCCATATCAAACCAAAAGCTCAGATACTAGTTGTTGGAAAAAATAAGCATAAAAGACAATGAAAAACACAATAAAAACATAAGGACATGACGTGAAAACTTCAAAACAGAAGAATAAACCATGGTTTTTGCCAAATGACAATCAGAGAATACTACTATATGAAAATTGTTATAACATATAATCTACGATCAACCACCTATACGACCTCTCAATACATCTACCCCCAAGCAAAAATTTAAACACAAGAGGACATAAAAAGTCAAATACAAAATTAAAGTGCTTTGACTAATGCATTTAAGAATGAAGAGTTTGAAACATTATATAACTGTGAACCTCTTACTTTACATAACTAAGTGATGTAAAACATCTTCAATATATATATATATATATATATATATATATATATATATATATATATATATATATATATATATATATATATATATATATATATATATATATATATATATATATATATATATATATATATATATATATATATATATATATATATATATATATATATATATATATATATATATATATATATATATATATATATATATATATAGCCAACGTAGGCTAAAAAAATAAAACAAGAAAAAAAATTAAACGAAAGTCCAAGAAAAGAAGGAAATACAAAGAATTACAAAGAGAAATTTCAAACCGGTAAAATAATATATATATTTTTATAAGAGAAAAGGCAAAAGCCACTACTACAAAAAAGGGAAAGACAACGCTTTTTTAGGCTTTTAACAGCGCTTTAAAGCACTGCCTAAAGCAGCGCTGCTAAAAGAAAAGACAACACTTTTTTTCAATGTAAAAGCACTTTCTTATGCCCACTTTAGACAGCGCTTTTAGAATAGACAACCCTTTTTTATATACCCCTTTAGCAGCACTTTTGCTTTAGACAGCGCTTTGTTATTTTTTAAGTTAGGCTTTAGACAACGCTTTCCTTTAAAAGCGCTGTCTATTTCCCCACTTTAGACAGCGCTTTCACACTTTAGGCAGCGCTTATTTTTGAGTTTTTACAGCGCTTTTCTCCTAAAGCGCTGTCTATTGTTCATGATTTTTTTAAATAAATTATCTATTTTGACTTACAAAAGTGTTGTCCAATATATATAATGCATTTTAATCAGAATTTTAACCATATTTGAACCAGGTTTTCACCATATTATGCACCGTATTTGGTAGCTTCATTCCAATAAAATATGCATATATAAAAATTACACATATATATATATATATAAATTGATGATATATACAACAACAATTACAAAATTTATGATACAAGTTAAAATTCTACAAGTTAAAAATCCTAAAATTCAAAATTGATGTTACATTTGTACATCTTTCTATCTTCGAGAATTCTCATGAAACAACAACAACATGAATATCTTAGCTCTATCTTCTACACATGCACCTATAAACTTGGAAAAAAACCAAATGATCAAAATTCATAACATGATAATATTGACGTTGCACTTTATTCGAATTTAATTTATACTCAAAACTCGAAAGTTCTCATCAAAGGAAATAAGACAATATACCTTAGCTTATAAAATTCTCAACCCGATAATGAATTGACACCATTCCTTCATAAGTTCATCCAATTGATCTTTTGAGTAATATGCACAATTGAATTCCTTAAAGTACTACATATATAATAATATAACATAGTATGTGATTTAGTTAAAACAATATGTCATTGTATGAGAAACACAAAATATGAAAATAGTATGTAATTCCTAAGTTAGAAATCCATACCGTGGATGGAATCTCTAATCGTTCCAAAAGAATAGTTTCTTTCATAAACCTCAACATAAAATAGCCGCAATCTATACCGTTACGCTGGTGAGGACACTACACATGGAAAGAAAATACGAATATATATCAGGATATACCCCTTAAATTGTTTTATCAAGTATCATCACTAATGTAATCAAAACTGAATATCTCTTTGTGAAAATATACCTCCACTCTGATTCATGTAACGTTGTTGGCTCTACTTTTTGGCACTTGAATATCTCTTTGAGAGCGAAAAGCTAGTAGAACGCTATAATAAAATATAAATGATTGTTTATAACAATCTCACATAGAAACATAAACATAAACACAAATCCAGATATGTTGACCATAAACATAAACATAAACATAAACTTGAATATCTCTTTGGGAGCGAAAAACTTACGTGTCAATCATTTGTTTCAAATCTGGATATATTGACCAATCATTGTATAAAGAATCCAGATAATACACAGTTTCTCTCATAGGATTAATTGCAACCAATAACCAGTGTCCACTGTAAGATTAAACAAAGATTAAACAATGGCCAAAAACGGAAAATTATAATAGATCAAGTTAGGATGAAAATCTAACCCGTTGCCAGTATTATATGGCAAAAAGAACAACTTCTCAGTATCTTTGCTGGCCACGAATAAACCTAGTACATATGATATGACATCATCTGGTTTCGTTACAATTAACCCTGAATTGATAGTGTTGGGAGCTAAGAAGCCAAATCTTGCTTCTAATCCACGCGGGCGCACAATGTTGTCATACATAAACCTTAAATTAAAACATCATTAACATTACACTATATTCATTGAAATGAGGGATTAAATTGTCCATCTAATTAAACAAAGTTGATCGGAGTATACCTGATGTATATGCCTATAACACCGAGACCTAATTCCAAATGTCTAAAAACTTGCTCCATATCCTCTCTACCAATTGCTTTAAGGTATTCAAAACCAAAGATGTTTGCACTCATAGGTAGGCGGGTACCACCATCCATAATATTTTTAATTCCTAAATATGTCAAAAGACACGACCTGAATTGAGCAGTAGTTTTTTTGCTAGCCACGGTCTTCTTAGCAACATTCTTTTTTTGTGTAGAAATATTGCTAAATTTTAGGCGCCTTACCCCTACTGACTTGTGCAGTCTCTTTAGCATGAATATAGTTATCATATAATTAGTTAGGGGAAGTATACAATCACAAATTAGCATTTCTCATAGCATAAATGTCATATAATTGTGTTGTACCTCAACTGATGCAATTGACTCGGTCTCCCGCCTAATCCCCTTATCTTTTGGAATGGATTTTGTTGGAGTCTAACATTACCATGTAAATAAAATGTAAGTATAATTGCCTTAAAAACTTTGAATAGTAAACGATTTTAAGCATACCTTATTATTTACGCAAATGAGGCTTGACGGCCATGCAACAAACGATCTTATTGCATCTGCCACCAATGTTGCATCTGCCACATCGTCAGGTAGTGGTAACAACACACTCCCATCTAAAACGACATAGACCGATACTTTCAAAAATCCATCTGTGAGCGGTCTATGGTGAAGCATTTCTCCCGAAGTATTATACACTTTTCCCTTGCCAACCATCCGATAAGTCGATACCGACAAATAGAGTTGACACCAGGAAATGCCCTATAATTTAATAAATATGGTTATATAATTAATAAATATAGTTATATAATTAATAAATATGGTTATATAATTTATAAAGATGGTATATAATTACCTCGGGAATATTTTGTCCAAAGTTACCATTGATACTACCTTTGTCACTAGTATCTTTAAAACCTGTAGCTTGATCGATTTCCTTTTCCTTTCTCGGCTCATATACTTCTTGTTGTAACTTTTCCAACTTCTCTTGAAGTTCTTTATTGCTTGGAGCTTTTGTATTTGATTTTTTTTCAAGGATGTCGGAGTGATCCCAAATCCCTTACCCCTCACCTGACCAGAATACTCATGAATATCTAATGCTCGTGAGAGTATTCTCCTGCAATCATTATCTTTATTTGGAGGTATAGACTGAGAAAGAGTCTCATGAAACTCATATAAACATTATAATTAAAGAATGATATGTTAATAAAAGAATTATGTAATTAAATAAATAATGTTATGCTTACATATCTCTCGAAAATTTGTTGAACTTTTTGTTCAACAACTCCATCCTTACACACACAGGCATCCTTCCACAAAATGTGTTCCGGAAGAGATGTTTCATAAATATTATCCTTTGTTTGCTACACATTAAGCCAAATAACATGATCAAATATAAGCGTGCATATATTATAGATACTTTGCAATTTATAGATACTTACAATAGATTGTTGTAAGCGTGCATATCCCATACGGCCTTTTCTGTATGGATATGCTGGACTTGATGCTCGTTGTCGATTTAAGACACTTAAACTCTCAAATTTTTAGGTATTTTTTTTGGATTTAAAAGTTTCCCATTCTTCATATGTAATCAAATCAGCATATTTCTTTGGAAGCTCTTCATCAACAAAAAATTTATCTGCATCCCTAAGAAACTTGTTTGACAAGAAAGCTTTAAACCCTCTATGTAGTTTCCCAGCCAATTTAAGAATATAATCTCTCCTGGTATCCTCAATGATGAACGACCTCTACGAAAATCATACACAAAGTGCGTTAGTATAAGTAATTTAGAGACATAATCGTCATTAAAAACAATTAACATCACATATGGTACCTGTATCTCACTCCATATTTTATCTTTAGCGTCGTCCAACACTCTTTCTCTCCAATCTTCACATGTAATTGAAATTTCTCTCCTTACCACCGAACCGAGATAACTCATCAACGTTGAAGCGTTAGGCTCAATTAGTTGGCCTTCTTGACTCTAATGCACATCATACTTTATGCCTTGGTCTCTATCCCGAATTATTATCTTCATTATTGTTATTCCTCGTCTATATTCTATTTCTGTTTTACTAACGGCCTTATCTCCATCATGCACATAATCATCACGTGGGTGATCGTCGTTAGTAGCCATCTAACCTGTAATAAACATAAACATAAACCCGATATAAAATTCCATAGTCATTTAAATATATATATAAAATGACAATGCCAAAAATTAACATAAACATAAACTTAAACGTAAACACAAACATAAACATAAGCATTTTAATATGCTACCTCTTTCACCAACATCTCTTTATTTTCTTGATTGGAACATGAATTACTTGTTCCTTAACAATGCGGACGGATGTATTTATCTAAATTCCCTCATTATGATCATTTCTGATATATGATTCATCCGCTATAATATTCTCATCTTAATCATTTATAATATACGACTCATTCCGTCTAATACATGACTCATTCTCATCATCAATATCACCTTGGTCTACACCGTTATCATCAACCACTTTGTTAGATAAAAGCACTATAGACCATTTTGTACTCGTCGGGTCAGTGACATAGAACACTTGTTTAGTTTGAGAGGCTAGAATAAAAGGCTCTTCTTTGTACCCCTCCCTATTAAGATCCACTTGCAAAAATTCTGACTTATCCATTCGTATGCCACCACTACTTACCCATTTGCAACCAAAGATAGAAATCTGAAACTTCTCGTAATCAAACACCCAAATATGCTCGATAACCCCAAAATATGACAGATTTGCATATTTGGGGTTTAGGTCCTTCATACTTGAAATGTGCATTGCTTCAGCAAGCACGGTGACACCACTATTTTGCATAGTACTTTTATCATCTTGTTCTTTGGTATAGAATGTGTATCCATTAATTGCGTATGCGCTATAGGAAAACACATGCAAACTTGGACCATATGCCAAACATCTCAACCTTTCTGTTATTGAAGCGAGATCTGAATGAAGCTTTGAAAAAATATGATACTTAAACCATGGTATAAAACTTTGATTGTGCTCCCGTACTATCCAATTTTCATTTCTATTATGATTTAACCCTCGGAGTACATCCTTGTGCATTTCAACATATGGCTCAACCTCACAGTCATTGTGCAGAACATACAGATGCACTTGATCCCGTTCATCTTTTGATACTGTCACAATTTTATTTCCAATTAATCTTTTACCTTCCTTTTTTTTCAAAAATATGACTTTTGGGGAGTCCAATGGATTGAACTTTGGACAAATATTCAGTACAAAACTCAACCGCTTCTTCAACAATGTATCACTCAACAATATAACCCTCTGGGCGACTTTGGTTTTTCACGTACCCTTTTAATACTTTCATATAACGTTCAGCAGGGTACATCCATCTCATATAAGCTGGGTCGCACAACTGTGTCTCTTTCACAAGATGAACAACTAGATGTACCATTATGTCAAAAAATGAGGGAGGAAAATACATTTCAAGCTCACACAAAGTAATAACAATTTCTTTTTACAATGTTGGTAAGATCTCAAGATCAATCACCTTACTACAAATTGACCTAAAGAAAAAACACAACTTAGTTATCGCACTCCTTACTTTATCTGGAAAAATAAAACCTATACCTATTGGTAGAAAATGCTCCATTATAACATGGCAATCATGTGTCTTTAAACTATTTAACTTGAGGTATTTCATATACACAAGTCTTCTAATATCTGAAGAGTATCCTTCTGGAACTTTAACTTCACTTAGAAACTTACACAAAATCTTTTTCTCCTTTCTAGATAGAGTAAAAGCAGCAGGTGGTAGATATATTCGGCTTCCTTTCTTCACAGGTCCTAGTTCAGTTCGTATTCCCATCTTTAACATGTCCTCCCTTACTTTAAGGCCATCCTTAGACTTTCCTTTAATATTGAGTAACGTACCAATAACACTTTCAAATACATTTTTTTTCAATATGCATAACATCGAGAAAATGTCTCACATACAGAGACTTCCAATATGGAAATTCAAAAAAAATTGATCTCTTCTTCCACCCACCATTGATAACCGTATGCGCAAAAGGCTTGCCAAACTGAGTACACACATCTTTCACCTTTTCAAAAGTTTGGTCACCTGACAATGCAGGTTGAGCTTTACGTTGTTCGTTGTCTCCATTGAATTCTTTTCTCCATGCACGGTAGTGATGTTTAGAATGTAAGAATCTACGATGACCAAGAAACACATTCTTCTGACAAAATTCCAAACGCGTCGTATCAGTTCCATCTTCACAAACAGGACACGCACTTTGACCTTTAATGCTATACCCAGATAGATTCCCGTATGCTGGAAAATCATTAATTGTGCCAAACAACATCGCCCTCAAATTGAAATTGTTTCCTATATCCATCATAAACCTCCACCCCGTTCTCCCACAAAATCTTTAAATATTTGATCAAAGGTGTCAAGTATACGTCTATGTCATTCCCTGGTTGTTTAGGCCCAGATATTAACATAGATAACATCATGTACTTATGCTTCATACATAGCTATGGAGGTAGGTTATAAATCATAAGAATCACAGGCCATGTGGTATGTGAGATACTTTAAAGACCATGCGGGTTCATTCCATCAGTAGATAAAGCCAAGCGAAGGTTTCTTGCTTCTTCTCCAAAATCAGGATAATCATTATCAATTTTCGACCACTGTGGTGAATCTTCCGGATGTCGATACTTTCCATCAATAATTCTTTCATCTGCATGCCAAGTAAGGTGTCTTGCATCAGTTTCACTACGAAACATGCGCCTAAATCTCGAAATTATAGGAAAATACCATAAGACTTTTGCTGGAGACAATTTTTTCTTATATCGAGACAAAACGCATTTAGGGCACTCATTTAACGATGCATATTTGTTTCGAAACAAAACGCAATCGTTTGGACAAGCATGTATCTTATCATAGCTCATGCCAATAGAGCACAACATTTTTTTGGACTCATAGGTTCGATTAGGAAGAACATTATCCTCCAGAAGCATATCTCTCATAAGGGCTAATAACTCTGAAACTTTTATCTGACCATCCATTGCCCGCCTTTAAGTTGTACAACTTTAATACCACAGACAGTCTTGTGAATTTAGTGCAACCTTCATACAACAGTTTCTCTGCATCGCTTACCAATCTCTCAAACATTTTGGGACAATCCTAAAGATCTTCTTCAAGTGCATCTGCAATCTCTTCGACTCGATCAAAATCGTATGTATATGTGTCCTTGTTGTCTGAAGCATAGGCCGTACTACTTTTCTCCCCCAATTCAACGTTGTCGTTACTTTTTTCACCGTGAAATATCCAACACGTATAACTTCTATCAATTCCACGCATTAGTAAATGCGATTTCAATCCATCTGCGTTAACCCGACCCACATAACAACAACCCAAGCAAGGACACTTCATTCGACTGGGATCTTTGGCGTGTTCAACAGCAAACTTAACGAATTCCAATACCCAATTCTCATACTCTTGTGACAATCGATCGGCAAACATCCATTTTTATTCATTTTTTTCTACTTATTCAAGAAAACAAAAACACTATAAACAAATTATTCTCTTTTTGTTTGAATTAAACGAATTATTTCTAGAAATTTATTTCTAGAGTTAATAACATGGACTAAAAATAAATATATCTATATAAAAATAATTATGTTTTTTAATTGATCGATATAGATAGAATTTGAACTTGACTTACCAAAGAAAGAAAAGGGGCTATTGGTGTCGACAGCGGATGATACGGATTTGATGTTCTTCGAATCGGTGATGGTCTTCGACTAACTACACCAATACAAAGGGATCATCAAAAACAAGTTGTATATATATATATATATATATATATATATATATATATATATATATATATATATATATATATATATATATATATATATATATATATATATATATATATATATATATATATATATATATATATATATATATATATATATATATATATATATATATATATATATATATATATGTTCAAAATAGTAGTAAAAAAATACTAGTTCGTGGAGAATATAAACATGATAAACAATTCATAAACCAATTAAAATAACAAAAAAACCCATCATATATATCATCTATTTTATTCCAAAACAAAGAACCAAAAGAAAATGCAATAATGCTAAATGCTAAAAGTGTTGTTGTTATACATCAAGCCCTACCAAGAACCCAAAAATCAAAATGCATACATATAACTTAGTTTAGACATCAATAAGAGGATAATGTCTTAGATGTTAGCATAGTACATTATCAATAGAAGGATAACTCAGTTTGGACATCAATGGAGATAAAGACATTTTCAAGAAAGAACCTACCTTGAGAACCGGCCGGTGTGGGTGGAGGAAAACCGAGAGAGACGGTGGAAGACGGAGGGGGGCTGGTATGACGGCGAAGGATTTATGGTTTCTGTTCAAGGAGGAAAAGGGTTACGCTTTATGTTCAAAGGAGGGAAAGGGTTACGCTTTCTGTTCTTGAATCTGTGAATACACTAATTCTATTTTTTTTAATTTTCATTTATATGGCTTTAGACAGCGCTTTCTAAAAGCGCTGGCTAATATGGACCTATAGCAGTGCTTTTGAAAAGCGCTGGCTAATAGGGTCCTTTAGCAGCACTTTTCTGATATTTTTTTTTAATTTTTTATGACTTTAGACAGCGCTTTCTTAAAGCGCTGTCTAAAGTGGACTTTTACCAGCGCTTTTGATAAAAGCGCTTTCTAAAGCAATACTTTAGCAACGCTTTTTAAAAGCATTGTCTAAGGTCATATTTTTAACAGTGTTTTTACTAATTATTTTATACAGTTTTCGTGTTTTTTTTTTAAAATTCACTTATAGCAGCGCTTTTGTATAAAAGCGCTGTCTAATGTGCACTGTTAAAAATCACTTTTGGCATAGTGAGCCTAAAAAGAGAAGGAATACACTACTATCATTTTAGGAGTAGCAAATCCTCTTATATCTCCATCATAAATCTCCTTAATAGAAGCAGGACAATCATAAAAAAAAACTTAAAATCTAAATCCAGAATAGATCTTAAATTGGCTAAAGCATATGCAACCGATTAACCAAAGATTTGAAATATCTCATATTACTCTCCAATTCCACACCTTCTTCTTGATAGATCAAAGTAAGTCTCCAAAATTACAAACCGAAGCTATCAAGCTATATATTTAGCTTGAGTTAAGATTTGGCACATCATCCTTATTATCTTTTGTATAATTATTTTTAATTAAATTCTTATTTATCCAATACAAAAAGTTGAATATATAGACTTATTTTTAGAATAAAATGTTTTAGAAACTATAAAAAAAATATAATTTAATAAATAATTTAATAAATTAAAGTTAAATGTTACTATGTAAATGGTGAGAGTACACTACTCAATTTTTTTGTAATAGATAAATAAATTGTTCCTTTTTTTAGTATTTAACTAATAAAAACTTTAAAAAAAAAGATTTACCTAAAAAGTGAATCTATAGTAAAACAAAAGAAGAAAAAAAAGTGGTTATCTTTGGGACAGTGTTTGTTGTGAGCAGTACTCAATAGCCATTAAGACAGAGACATATACAAGTGAAGTTCACCCCACGATCCTCCTCGTATAAGTATATTAACAGATAATCAAAAATTCTGAGGCTAATACGTGTTCACAATGTGGCCTCACCCTCAATTCAAATTAAACTACTTTTGTTGTAAATAAATGAACTCAAATCCGCGACTTTCCCACGGCTTCATCCCATTCGTTCATCACTTTCACTTTCTTTTTCTTCTAATCAAATCACACAAATCTCCTCTCCTCATTCATTCACATTGTCGATATATCTATATGTACACATATAGATATATATATATAGATATATATTACCTAACATACCATTCATATATGTATTACTACTGCCAGTATCATCATATTCTCTCTAATACCACTTGTTTATCATATGTGCTAAGTTAACCTACAACAACCCAACCAACAAAATATTTTATTATTTTTCTTCTTCTTCATGGATGGCAACAACCCTTATAACTCTCCTACAGTTCCACCACCACCTATACAACTTCCAAAAGTAGTAACTTCTACATCTGCACCAACAACTCCTTCATCTTCGACAACCCCGACAGCGACGACCGGTATTGTTGTTGGAAGATACCGTGGAACCAGATGTAGGAGTGGGAAATGGGTATCTGAGATACGTGAGCCGCGTAAGACGAAGCGCATTTGGTTAGGGACATACCCTAAAGCTGAAATGGCAGCAGCTGCTTATGATGTTGCTGCTCTTGCTTTAAAAGGACCTGATACGACTCTTAACTTTCCGGATTCGGTACTTTCTTACCCTATTCCTGCTTCTTTGTCTTCCGCTGATATTCGCGCTGCGGCTGAAGCTGCTGCACAAGCCAAACTCAGGAGAGTGAAACCACCTGATCAACATGAACAAGGAAGACAACAGCAACAGCAAGAAAACGTTTCTGGTTTTGGTTTTGGTGGAAGTTCTTCAGCTAGTACTGGAATGCAACAACAACAACAAAACCCTTCTGGTTTTGGTTTTGAGGAAAGTTCTATAGCTAGTAGTGGAATGCTGCAACAACAACAACAACAACAAGGTTATGAATATATTGATGAGGATGAGTTGTTGAATATGCCGAATTTGTTGGACGATATGGCGAGAGGAATGCAGGTTAGTCCACCAAGGATGACCTCGTTTTCGAATTACTCTTCCGACCATCATTCACCGAGGAATTCTGATGGAGGAGATGATAATCTTTGGAGTTACACTTTTTGAAGACAGACAGATTCTTTCATTTTCTGTCTTTTTCTCTTTGGATTTGTTTGATTTTGGATTTATGCTCTTGTGACTTGTACGGAACATCTTAATTTACCCTCTTTTTCTAGCTAGGAAAAGACTTTAATTGCGCTTCTTTGTTGTCAATTTGCGGTAACCTAGTTGGGTTTTTCATCGATCTCGATGCTGATCTTGGTTCAGTGTGTAAATACAAGGAAGGATCTTTAAATTAGGTCATTTTCTTTCCATTATGAAATAGGTTTTTGTTTTAGGTAATGAACTGTCTGAATCTGATAGAGTTCCGTACGATCTACTGAGTATCGGGTTTGCACCATACTGAGTAGATGTGATTTGATGTGAGTGTAAACAGATTCAACTTTTGATTCTGGGTCTTTTTTGTTACACTCTATCAATATATCATTTCATGATCTGTATATGGAGTTTGCACTTTTTCTGTTGAGTCAAAATTAATCTGATGCTGAGATTCATAGAGATGTTTTCCGTTGAATCAAAATTAATCAGTTGCTTAAATTCTATAAAGCGCGGATACCTGAAACACCAACAGTAACACGCCAAAACTGTTAATAATATGAAAAAGTGAATAAATTAATCGTAATTACAAGTTTCAGTATCGCTTCCAGACAAGGACACGGATACTCTATTTTACAGAGATGAGGAATGAAATTGTCATACATGATACATATGATATAGGTTGAACCTTATATAATTCTCTTGTGCAAAAAATCAGTGTACAGATTAAGGATATTTCTGCATATGATCAGAACTTTCTTCATCTTATATATAGGGGATTAACCATATATCAACATTTAAAAAGTTTGTTAGGATATGATTAGTTTTAAACTAATTAGTACATGATCTATATATATAAATATTTCTCCTTGATGCTTCAAATTCAATATCTATTATTGAGTCAGAAGAGACAATAATAATTGATAGTCCTCTTTTTCTGTCATGATGTACTATCAAAGAATTGGCATTAAAATCAATAAGAAGTCTCGAGGCTTTTTAAGTTCAGTGTTGGAGAAAATAAGACATTAATTTATGAACCATATACTGTAATCACATTCATGGCAGTAGCTATGGCCTGGTTATTTCTGGTATGCAGCAGGTTTCTATTTTTGAGACTTAGGTAGGATATTCTTTCTTTTGCTATATAAAAATTTAGATAATTAGATGAAGTGAAACACTCATGCAATAATGTTAGACGGTAGACTTATTATAGGTTATTTGGTAAGAGATATGGTTTTAAATTGTGGTTGCAACTCATGAGGTTGAAAGGTGTTGCGATTGTTGAATAAATTTTCAATGTTATAGTTAGTGGGTTCTATTAATAACTTAGTGAAAAGATTAAGAGTCTATTTTAGTTGGAAGGCCAAGAAATAGTGACTTATAATAATATTTACTAATATTATTTACTTTCCAAGAATAGTAGAAATCTTTGAGTCTATATAAAGACCAAAGTTGTATTCTATTTGATAAGTAGATACAAGAAATTATAAAGTATTTGTTTTCTCTTTCTAACAAATTGACATCAGAGCTAATGATAAACATGATGAATCAAATATCGTTGTCACGGCTTACGAAGTCAAATTACAAAAATTGGAGTATCTAAATGAAAGCTCTTCTTAGATCTCTAGACGCGTGGGAGGTGACCAGAGATGAGTTTGAAAACTAACAGATGTTGTGGGATATACGACAGCTCAAAACAAGACGTTGAAAGAGACACAATCGAAGGATAAAACGATACTATACATGTTATTCAGGACTATTAACGAATCAGGCTTCGAAAAGATTGTCGGTTCGACTACGTCGAAAGAAACATGGGACATGTCAGAGAAAGTGTTCAAAGGAGCAGACCAAGTGAAGCAAGTTCGACTCTAAACTCTTTGTGGCGAATTGGAGAAGATGCAGATGAAGGAGTCAGAAAATGTATATGACTACATCACGCGTGTACAAAAGGTGGTGAACCAACTCACTAGAAATGGAGAAACAGTAACTGATGCATGAGCTGCTAAAAAGATTTTGAGATCTTTAACAGATAAATTTGAGAATATTATGTGTGAAATAGAAGAGTCAAAGGAACTTTCGACGCTCTCAGTCAAAGAGCTCGCTGGTTCTCTCGAAGCACATGAACAACGTAAGATGAAAAAGAAGGAAGAAACAGTCGATGAAGAAAATCAAACCAAGGAGTCGATCAAAGACGAAAATATACTCTTTTCTCAAAACTTTCGAGGAAGAGGATGTGGCTGTGGAGGCCGAGACAGTGGTTGAAGTGGTCGAGGCAACAACTTTGAGAGAGGACAGTCGAACCAGCAAAATTGGTGTGGCAGATCGAACATGGTCAAAGAGGTGGTCGGTCAAACCACTCCAACTTCGAATGCTACAAGTGTGGGAAGTATGGTCATTACGTGAAGGATTGCAATTCCTACAAATGCTACAACTATGATAAAGTGGGACATCTTGCAAAAGATTGTCGAATCAAAAGGAAGGTAGAAGAAACAACCAATCTAGATTTGGAAGTTAAAGCGAATGAAGGTTTTCTCTTGATGGCCCAAAATGAAATCAACACCAATAATGACAATTTTTGGTATCTTGACTCAGGAGCAAGTAATCACATGTGTGGTCACAAACACCTGTTTAAAGAAATGAAAAAAATTGAAGACAGTAATGTGTCTTTCAGAGATGCATCGAAAGTGAAGGTCGAAGGCAAAAGTACAATCTGTTACTTACAGAAGGATGGCTTGATTGGATCAATCCAAGATGTTTACTAAGTACCAGACCTCAAGACCAACATCTTATGTTTGGGACAACTTACATAAAAAGGTTTTTCAAAACTTCTAAAAGATCGGATACGACATTTGAAGGATAAAGTAGGACATCTGATCGCTCGTGTCGAAATGAAAAGAAATCGAATGTACAAACTGAATCTAAGGAACGTTCGAGAGAAATGTCTACAAGTCGACATGCAAGACAAGCGCCACTATGACATCTGCACTTTGGTCATCTATATCATGCTAGTTTGAGAAGGTTGGCGAAAAAGAACATGGTGCAAGGACTACCAGACATGGATTATGGAGGAAAGTTTTGTGAAGAATGTGTGCCTAGCAAACAAACAAGAACCTCATTTCAAAAGAAGGAAAAATATCAAGCTAAACATATTCTCGAATTGATTCATATCGAAATATGTGGGCCAATCACTCTGAATCTTTCAGTGGAAAAAGGTACTTCATTTCCTTTATCGACGATTTTTCACAAAAAACCTGGGTTTATTTCTTGAAAGAAAAACTGAAGCATTAGAGGTGTTCAAAAAGTTCAAAGTAACGGCGGAGAAGGCAACCGATAGATATATCAAAACAGTTCGATCTGACAGAGGTGGTGAGTATATTTCGACAGCCTTTATGAAGTATTGTGAAGAGCAGGACATAAGGAGATTCCTAAATGCACCATATTCACCTCAACAAAACGGTGTGGCTGAAAGAAAAAATCAAATAGTTCTTGACATAGTTCGATCAATGCTTAAGAGCAAGAACATATCAAAAGAATTCTGGGCAGAAGCTGTACAATGTGACATTTATGTTCAGAATCGATGTCCACATTTAAAGTTAGAAGATCAAACACCACAAGAAGCATGGAGCGAACAAAAACCAACAATTTCTCATCTCAAAGTATTTGGTAGTGTAGCTTATGCACATGTGCCAAATTAACAAAGAACAAAACTAGAAGACAAAAGTCAAAAGTACATATTTGTTGGGTATGATGAAAAGACAAAAGGATACAAGCTATTTGATCCCATAAGCAAGAAGGTGATAATGAGTAGATACGTTCGAATAAACAAAGCGAGCAAGTGGGACTGGAACAAATTGACAGAAGTTATCGACAAAGTCGAAGAATCATCTATGATTGTATCAACAAGCATCTCGACAAAACATGAAGATTATGAAAATGAAGATGAACCTCTACAACCTAGAATGCGAAGTTTGCAAGATTTCTATGATTCAACAAATGAGGTACACCTTGTATGCCTTTTGGAAGATGCTGAAAACATCAGTTTCGAAGAAGTGCTACGAGACAAGAAGTGGAAAAGTGCCATGGACGAAGATATTAGAGCAATGGACCGCAACAACACCTGAGAGCTAGTCGAATTTCCAAAAGGCAGTCGACCCATTCGTGTAAAGTGGGTATTCAAGAAAAAGATGAACGCTCAAGCAGAAATAGAACGATATAAAGCGCGACTTGTTGCGAAGGAGTTCAAACAGAAAGCAGGAGTCAACTATGACGAAGTATTTGCACCTGTTGCAAGAATGGAGACAATTTGATTGCTCATTTCTCAAGCTGCTCAATACAAATGGTCGATATTTCAAATGGATGTCAAGACAACATTTTTGAATGGTATACTGGAAGAAGAAGTCTATTTCGAACAACCACTCGGGTATATGAGGATTGGAGAAGAGAATAAGGTGTTGAAATTGAAAAAGTGCTATATGGACTAAAGCAAGCAACGCGGGCATGGAACACACGTATCGACATATATTTCAAGGAAAATGGATTCGAGCAATGTCCGTATGAACATGTCATTTATATAAAGAAAAATGGAAGTAATGTATTACTTGTTGCTCTCTATGTCGATGACCTTATTTTTCTAGGCAGTAATGATCAAATGATAGAAGAACTCAAGTGCACAATGACACGTGAATTCGAAATGACAGACTTAGGTCTGATGAGATTATTTCTTGGTCTGGAGGTTCGACAAGAAGAAAAAGGAATCTTTATTTCACAAGAAAAGTATGCAAAAGAAATATTGAAAAATTATAAGATGGAAAGCTGTAATCCAACTTCGACGCTAATGGAATCAGGTGCAAAATTGTCAAAATTTGATGGAGGAGAACATGTCTGGTGATACGGTGGGAGAACTGACTTGGTGTTTTGCGTTTGTGTTTGCAAATGTTTCAGTTTAGTAAGAGTCGCCACCGACTTTTTATTTTATCCTAAGGAAAGGTCAAAAAGCACAGGAAAGACCTTTGAGATGTTTTCTTGGGTTTGGGGAGTAGATTATAGAAAGGGAAGGTATTAGCACCCTTTATATCCATGGTTATCCATGGGCTCTTAGTTACTTGCTTAGATCACTTGCTTTTGCTTTTCAATTGTTTGAAATGGTGCTTTGTGTTTGATTTTGAAAGATGTTTTGAAAAGAGGCCATCATTGTGGCAACCTTTGTAATGATTCTTGTTTGAATGTATACAAAGGTGTTTGTCTTTTTGAAAGGTTTTCAATGTTTTGAAAGTTGTTTTGAAATTGTGTTGTGGAGTGTGTTTTTAAAAAACAACAAGGATGTTTTTCAAGATTTTTGATCAAGTAACTAAGAGCTGTCTACCCTATTTTACTCAAAGATCTTTCTTATGTTTTTAACCCTTTTAACAGTGTTGTTTCACCATTGTATTTAGTGAACAACCTTGTGTTAGGATGTTAACGGGACAGGCGCGGGTCATCGTATGACCATGATAGCAATGTTGTGAAATGACTTAGCACTTTTCTGTAGGGACTAAGATCATTTTGAAAGGCAACTTTGATAGCGTCATCGAGGGACTATGATCTTTTTTCAATTTGTTTGTGCTAAGACATCCCACATGCATAACATGGCCATTTTTATAAGGCAACAAGTGGATGGAACCCTAGGGGTGCAAGTGTGCATTGTGTTTGTTTTTTATGCATTGTTATCTTTGATTTTTGGGTTGTCTAACTGTTGATTTTATCTTGCCATACACGCCTAATTACTAGCATTTGTACAAAGCAATAAAAATGCAGGAAATAGATATCCTACACTATTACAACCTTATTGAATTGCATGAGAATATAAAGGCAAAAATAAGGTAAAAGCAAGAAAAATGAGTGTCTTTCGACCCAGGAAGGAGCACCCTTCGATTTGCATTCTGTTGGCCTCCTTCGATTGGGGGCTGGCATCAGTAAGGTCCTGTCCTTCGATTGGGAACTGGCGCCAGTGAGGTCATGGACTTCGATTGGGCTTTGGCACCAGTCAGGTCACGTACTTCGATTGGAGGCTGGCACCAGCATGGAAGTGCCTTTCATCTGAGCCTGGACTTAGTGGAAGTGTGCCTCTGGCTGAGCCTTTCTGCCTTGTTGCCTTCTTCGATTGGGCCTGGAATCTGTGCAAGATGCAATCTGTCTTTCTGTCTCCTTCGATTGGGTCTGGAGTCAGTGAGGAAGCCTGGGGCTTCGTTTCATACTCCTGTCTTTTGTTTAACCTGGAGAAAGAGGGTAGAAGCCAGAAGCTTCGTTCCCTATTTCCTGCTCCCTGTTTCTTTCATTTAAAGCATTAAATGGCAACATGGCCTGAGGCCATGCTAGTATTTGTCTTTCAAACAGTTTAATAACTAAAGCTAGTTCAGGCAAACAACAAGCAAAACGAAAGGGTTAACTTTTAAAAACATGTTAACAGGGTGGAAACGAAAAGAACCAAAGTGTTATGTACATGTTTTGAAATGAAAGGGAAGATTATTCACATACTATGCCATGAAACGAAAGGTTCAAGGGTAAGAGTGACTTACCTTGCTGGAGGCGTTGAATGGGTGTGGGACCTTGAGTGGAGGTCCAAGGTTCTGGATTTGACAGAGGGGGCCAACAGCTGTGCTTGGACTGCTGGATTCGAAGGAAGGAAAGAAACAAGTCTTGTGTTTCTTTCCAAACTGGATTCGAAGGATATTGAAGAGTATTTGTTCTTCAGAATCGAAGGAAGCAAGTGTTTGGGATTCTGGGTTTTGATTTCTCAAGTGTTGATGAACTTGAGAGTTTTTCTGTGTTTGAGAAACTCTGGGAGATTCGTTCTGCTGGTCCAAAGATCCTCTCTTAGCTTTGCATAAATTCCTCTATTTATAGAGGAAAAGAATGGACATGTTTTCAACAGCCAGCCTTGCAAAAATAGTAAAATAATAGGTAACGTGACAATACATGTGGTGGGCCTGTTGGCAGTTGGGGTGCAGAAGTTGTGACTCATGCTTCTGTCATTGCTTGTGGAGCGAAAATAATAAAATAAGGCCCAGCTGGAAAGTAAATGTCCACTTGTGCCACAAAAGCAAGATGAATGGTTCAGATGGGGTTGCTTCATGCTGAAGGAAAATAGGTGCAAGACTCAAGACAGACTTTCCTAAAAGGTAGTACTGTGCTATTAAGTGCAAGTGGTCTTACACAACAGATGGGTACAGGCCTAAAAAGGGAAGACACGTGGCCTAGCCTACGGGTCTGAATGTTCAACTTGATCTTTTGAGTCCAATCCTACACCTTTCGACCAGACTGGAACAACACAACATTCGTTTTCACCAGTTGTGTGTCCTTCGAATGGACCAACTGTGTGTTCTTCGAATGGCCCTTTTCAGAAGGTTATTAACTTCTGAATCGAAAGAAGCTTTCAGAACATTATTGACTCTTTGAATTGAAGAAAACCAGAAGGAGGACTTTGCCTCAGTCGAAGCTTGTGGTCGAAACAAGGTAACTCGAAGGAAGCTATTGCCCAATCGAAAGCTCATGCTCGAAGGAAGCATATTGCCCAATCGAAACCTGGGTCGAAGCAAACATATTTCCCAATCGAAAGTCCATGTTCGAAGGAAGCTTAGAGTTCAACATGAAGGACATATCCAAGTTGCATTCGAAAGAGACTTTTGCTAAAAACGAAGGATGTAATCCAAGTTGCATTCGAAGGAGGCTCTTGCTCAACTGAAGTTTTCATCCAGGCACACAGAAGGTGAGTGCCCAAACGAAGACTTGCCTTGCAGGGGGGTACATGTGACCAGTAGGTCATGGCCTTCGATTGCAAGCATGCAGGCAGCAATCTTGTCCAGTCGAAGCAGGCATACATGAGGCAAAATGTTCAGATTCGAAAGAGGCATACATGAGGCAAAATGTCCAGATTCGAAAGAGGCATACAGGAGGCAAAAAGTCCATATTCGAAAGAGGCATACATGAGGCAAAATGTACAAATTCGAAAGAGGCATGCAGGAGGCAAAATATCCAGATTCGAAAGAGGCACGCTAGTAGCCATTTTGAGCAATCGAAGGAGGCCAAGAGTCAATCGAAAGAGCTGAATCGAAAAACACTTGTTTTTATCCAAATTTTCCAAAATATTAATTTTATCTGTTTTCCCCCTTTTTGACAGTTTCCTTTTGGTATTGGAAAATTCCAATGCACTTGTTTAAGCTTGAACCTTGAAATCCTTGTAAGAAAAGCCTTGAGAATTGAGAGGGCAAATTTTGGGGTACAACAGTGTCGAAGTAAGCAAATATCGAAGCTTGGTAGGTAGTCTTCGCTATCTCACATGTACAAGACCGGACATTTCATTAAGTGTCGGTATTGTAAGTCGATTCATGGAGGAGTCAGTATATTCACATTGGAAGACATTGAAATGAATCCTAAGATACATCCAAGGAACAATGTCATTTAGAATGTTTTATTCAAGAACATAAGATTACAAGTTGGTTGGTTACTCTGACAGTGATTGATGCAGAGATATAGACGATCGAAAAAGCACTTCTGGATATGTGTTCTACATGGAAAATACCGCATTTACTTGGCTTTTCAAAAAAGCAACCGATGATAACAATGTTGACATGTGAAGCTGAATATGTAGCAGCATCTTGGTGCGTTTGTCATGCAGTATGGCTTAGAAGATTGATGAACAAAATGGAGTTAAAACATGAAGATACAATTGTAATACAAGTGGATAACAATTCATCAATTGAGTTAGCAAATAATCTAGTAAACCATGAAAGAAGCAAATACATTGACGTTCGCTTCCATTTCATTCGAGAACATGTGAAGGAAGGAAGTGTCGAATTGAGGCATGTAGCAAACAAGGATCAAGCAGCAGATATTTTCACAAAACCATTATCGAAAGAAATTTTTGATAGAGGCAGGAAATTGATAGACATGATGGATAGAAGAAATATTTAAGTTTACAGAGGAGTTTTGTTGAATAAACTTTAAATGTTATAGTTAGTGAGTTTCTATTAATAAGTTAGTGGAAATATTAAGAGTCTATTGTAGTTGGAAGGCCAAGAGATACTGATTTATAATAGTATTTACTAATATTATTTGTTTTTTTAGAATAGTAGAAATTTTTTAATCTATATAAAGACCAAGGTTGTATTCTATTTGATAAGAAGATATAAAAAGTTATAAAATATTTGCTTATTCTTTCTAATATCGATTATGGTCATCGTTGGTGCTCTGACGAACATTGCACCAGTTATAGCCTGCATTTTGATTGGGAGGTTGTTTGAAAAACATTAAATGTTGAAAGATATTTCTTTACAATAAAAGTAAATTGAGTTTTAGTATTAAAAAATTTAGATTTTTGATAAAAATACTTGAAGAAAGATAGTACTTGTCTATGCAATTTTTAATCACATCGCAATCGCGGTCTAATATAATTACAACCACATCAGCAATATTAGGATACAATTGCAGTAATTTAAAACTATGAATAAAAAGGTTTTGGTTTGAAATCTTTCTTTGGCATCTCCGATTGGAAAGTAGGATTTTTTTCTATCAATAAATGATATTTCTGAGTGCATCAAAAGCTTTACCTATGAAATGAGACAGACAATTATTACACAATAAGTTCTTAGATGTATTAGTAATAATACAGGTGACAGTTACTGCTTTTCCTTTCTTTGTTGTGTCTGAGAGTGAGACCACTTGCATGCATGTATGTGTACACGACAAAGAACTTCTTGGACTATTAGACCAAAATTACAGATAGTAATAATTTTTTTAGAAATAAAACATAAGGATCAAAATATATAGAACACTCTAGTGTTTTCTATGACAGTAAATTTTATTGCGATTACTAGATTCTGGATTTGCCGACAGGATGCAAAGTTTGTGCCGAAGGTTATGACAGGATGTTGATTTGTTGATCGTACCAAGGCGCCTCTATTTGAACAGGAAACTACTTTTTATTGGTCATGTTTGACATATTTGAACAATTAACAAGTTACATATATTATATTTATGTTAAGGAAATATTTCAAGTGCGCCCACAAAGAGATTAGTCATCACTAACGGAAGTTGAAATTTTATATTCATAACATGTTGACCAAAAAATAATCATGAGAGAGAAAGAAACAAAAAGAGTAATGTGATGTCATTTGATGTAATGAGAAGAAAGGAAAAAATTGAAGTTTTATAATATTGAAAATTTATGATATTTAAATAACAAGACTCTTCTGTTAATTTGGTTTAGTGCATGATATCTTTTTCCCACTATGATGATAACTTGATGCTGCATCTTATTTATGACAATCGAACTTTTTCTAAGTGGTGATTTTTTCTCGAGAAATTTTGCAGGATAAATTTAAATTTTCTTTTATAGCGAACCATCAATCCAATTGGTGTCTTTTGTATGCGCAACAACTGAAAGAGGGTTGAATGAGGAATATTTTTTATTTTTGGGATTTTTCATTTGAGCAATATATTTTTGTGGAAGACACACCACTTGCTGACCTAAAATCTTACGTTGTTAGGTAAGTGGATTCCCCCACTTATAAATGCTCAAGTCACCACATTCACATTCAATGTGAGACTATTTTCCTCACATTCACACTTGCTATATTCTCAACACTCCCCCTCAAGTGTGAGCCCACAACACTCCTCTCAAGTGGAAGTTCTCTCTCTTCCACATACACTTGTACTGTCGTTGGACACTTCTCAACAGGACACTATACTCACATGCGAGATCTTTACCCAAATGTGAGACACTTACCCACGACCATGTGGAGACCCCCCTCAAGTGAAAGTTCTCTCTCTTCCATATACACTTGTACCATCGTTGGATACTCTTTAACATGACACTCTACTCACATGCGAGACACTTACCCACATGCAGGACACTTACCCACGACCATGTGGAGATCCCCCTCAAGTAGAAACTCTCTTTCTTCCACATACACTTGTACCGCAGTCCACAATGCTCTCCTCAAGTGAATTTTTTCTCTCTTCCACATACACTTGTACCGTCGTTAGACACTCTTCAACAAGACACTCTACTCACATGTGGGACACTTACCCACATGCGGGACACTTACCCATGACCATGTGGAGATCTCCCTCAAGTGGAAGCTCTCTCTCTTCCACATACACTTGCACTGCCATTTGACACTCTTCAACATGACACTCTACTCACATGCAAGACACTTACCCATGACCATGTGGAGATCTCCCTCAAGTGGAAGCTCTCTCTATTCCACATACACGTGTACCGTCGTTGGACACTCTTCAACGGAACACTCTACTTGGACATTTCGATACTAAGTTGGTCTGTTTCTCGAACCAAAGGCTCATGATACCATTTGTTAGGGGAGTTCACTAGAGAGCATTGATATATAGTGTAGGACTAACACCTTTGTGAGAGATACCACTTGTCCACCTAAAACTTTAAGGTGATAGGTGGGTGGGTTCTCCCACTTATATATGCTCAAGTCTCTATATTCTTATTCAATATTGGACTATTATTTCCCCATTTACTCAGACTTGCATTATTATTCTAACACTCTCTCTCAAGTGTGAATCCACAATACTCCCCCACTTGTACCACCATTGACACCTTGCATTAGAAAACCTCTTCTTGGGCATTTCCACACCTATTCTTGGGCATTTACATACAAGTAAGCCAATCTCTTTCTCAAATCAAAGGCTTATTATACCATTTGTTAGGGGAGTTCACTATGGAGCATTGATACATAGTGTAGGACTATGCACCTTTGTGAGAGACACCACTTGTCCACCTAAAACCTTAAAGTGATAGGTGAGTTGTAACACTCCAATTCTAACCGGTAATTATGAATGTTAATCAGAGTTTTAAAATTCATACAACTGAATCAGGATGCCACAAATTCAACTTAAAAACATATTGCATTAAACGTGGATACATAACACTTTAAACTTCGGATGAACCAACAGCAGAATAATTTAATCTTTTAATTCAACAACTTGAACAACTATGCAGCGGAATCATAATAACATCTTTTTCCAAATATTACATCAACTTCAAAATAACATATACTTAGCAACAATCAAATTAAAGTTCAACAATTGAAATAATCAATAATTAAAAGCAACAAGCGTTCATCCCCCCGAGTGTTACATATCAGAGCAATGACACCGACTCGAACTATCGAAGGTATACTGCCTTCACTCTGGATTACCTGCACGTTACCAACATAAGGGTAACATTCAAACAGAAGGGGTGAGATATTTAACATTATAATAAAAGTATGATAAATAATATGTTAGATCAGATCATATAATATCACCATTTCACATCTTATAAACAACAATAATCGCAATAGAACACTAACAATATACAACATTTACCGCATCAATACACAACTTATTTATGCAATCATATCATGCGACTCAATACTATGCAAATGCATGTGGTACCATTGGAGCAGAACTCCCATCTCAAAATAATTGCCAATAAATAGAGGTATCAACAAGGCATAAGCCTTCATCTTAATATTCTCCAATACAGGCCATCTTAACAAGCATCAACTCTATCTTGATATGCAATGCATGAGACACAATCATGAATGTAGTAATAACAACCACACTTAACAACATCTCAACACAACATCATCGTTGGCCAAAAGCCTACATCTTAATAGTTGCCAATTATTAGAGGCATCTCAACATCATTCATCAACATAATTCATCAACATAATTCATCAACACAATTCATCAACATCATTCATCAATATAATTCATCAACATAATTCCACAACAACTCAGCCAAATCAACAATACAACGACATATCAACAATCCCTCAACGTTGGCCATAGGACCCCAACATGATATGCCTATAATTAATTAATCATCTAAGGCTTATCTATTATTACCAAACCTCTACATATTATTATTTGGTAATACTACATTATTATCATCATTAACCTTACTGTTATGAACCAAGCAATAATCTATAATCATCTTATCCTCATCACACTTCACAAAATCATCATAGCGATTAACGCGGGAAACTAACTCTAATCCTAATTTGGGTACTAGGATTATTCTTATTATCCTTCATTTTAATCTTTAAGAATGAATTTCATCGCGTTAGCTATCCAACGCTTCAAACGACACCTCAAATAGAGTCCGGAAACTCAAGTTACAACCTTTGGAAGAATCTGGAAAAAATCAGACTACATGAGTCGACGCATGTTTCTTCGAGTCGACGCGTACTGGGTTTTGAGTCTTGCATGAGTCGATGCGTAACTTCTTATGTCGACTCATACTGATTCTAAAATACTGCATGTGTCAACGCATGGTCCTTATGTATCGACTCATCTCGAGTCTTAACTCCTACATGTGTGGACGCATGGCTTTTAAGGTCGACTCATACTGACCTGTGATGAAAACATTCTGCGATTTCACTGTGTTTTCACTGCGATTTCCCTGCCTTAGGCCCTAAAAACATCCTCTAATCATAGGTAATCATCAATTATAATAATCCCATGTTTCTACATCAATTATACAACATTAGGGCATCATTACTCATCTTTAAATCATTGATCCTCATCAAACAACAATATATAAATTTCAATCATAAACAAAACAACCATTCACATCTAATCTCCCATACTAGTCATCCTAAACCCTATTATAGAGTCAGAACCCCACCCTTACCTTGGATTGAAGGTTGCTCTATAACTTTTCCGATTGAATTCCGTTCTCGCTTTTTTCCTTCTTTTCTGCAACTTTCACGTTCTCTTCTAACCCTTATTTTCTTTCTCTTCTTACTGCTGCTTCTTTTTCCATATTAATTCTAAATAACTAATATAATAACTCTATAATTCTCATTATGTCTTAATGGGCTTAAAACTCCTACACCCCCTTTCTACTACTTCTAGTCCTTAAAATAAGCTGACGTCAAATTATATTATTATTCTAATATTAATCTACAACTTAATAGAATAAATAAATCCAATAACAACAACACATAAACTATTATCATAACACAACTTAACAAATAATCCAAAAATAATTTAATTAAATAATTAATTAAATTACGGACGTTACATGAGTGAATTTTCCCACTTACTCACACTTGTATTATTATTCTAACACTCTCCTCAAGTGTGAGTCAACAATGCTCCTTTTTAAGTTACTTGTACTTTCGTTGACACCTTACAATGAAACACCTCTTCTTAGGCATTTCCATACTAAGCCGGTACCTTTCTCGTACTATGCCCTAATACCGTTTGTTAGCGCAACAATCAGAAGAGGGTCGAGTGAGGAGCATTTTTATTTCTGGGACTTTCCGTTTGAGCAACACACCTTTGTGGGAGACACACCACTTGTCCCCCTAAAACTTTAAGGTGATATGTGAGTGGGCTCTCCCACTTATAAATGCTCAAATAACCATATTTCTATCTAATGTGAGACTATTTTTCCCACACTCACACTTTCTATATTTTCAACCATATTTTGTGTGGGATTTGTTAGAATATGTCTCTAATTTGTTACTTGTGATTTAACTTCTACAATTTGGTATATGATTTGTAAATGATTAATGTAGCAAGTGGTTCTCTCTAGAGATCCTATAATTTTTTTTTAATAGTTTTTCCTCTCTTTCAGGATAAGATGATGGGGTGTATTGAATTAGAATGTTAGAGTTTGGACTATTTGGAAATAAAAAATGATAAGATTTTTTTTGTTGATCAACAAACGTCAAAGTAGTGGAGGAAAATATTATTTTTGTTTGAACACTACTACAAAAAACACATTTAATCTCGGAGGGAAAATTCATTTAATCTCAGCTAAAGAAGCAAGGTAACGAAGGACATCATGAAAAATTGTCACTTTACCCCTCGATTAATAAAAAAATCGAAGGATATAACTATTTGCACATGGATTCACTGCATTTTTATTATTTTCAAATCTAGCGCATCATACGTCTCGTTTTATCAATAAAACCAAGATGTAAGATACATGGTTTTTTAAAACCTGTTATATTGTTTACACAGAATATTAAAAAATTAATTTCTTTACAAGTTATACCGTTTATCCAGAATATTACATTGTTTATACATAATATTAAGGTAAAAATTAATTTTCCTGAAGACTGATTTTAGATCTTCGAATCATTGAATTTTGGAGAAGAAAAAATGTTGGGTGCAAGATATTTTCAATTGCTTTTGTTTGCATGTGTTTATGAAATAAAACAAAAAAAGGTTAAATAAATAAATGTTTTTTGGCTCAAATGAATATTTAAGAACACAAACCTTAAACCCAACTAATTTTCTACCCTTGCAATCCATCATAGAGATCTTTTCATGGTGTCACGGAGGGAAAATTGAGATTAAGCTATTGATTAACTTAACTCTGAAAAAACAAGAGTCGCCACCGAAATTTATTTTTGTAAAGGGAAAAAGGAAATGGTAAAAAAAAAACCACACAAATTTTTGAAAACCAAAACAAAAGAGAGATTTAGGTATGGGGGTTGGTTATGCAAGTGGAAGGTATTAACATCTTGTCGTAGCCCAAATTTACCCTACCTCGACGATTATATTTTCAAGATTTAAAATAGAAGAAGTGTTTAGTTAAGGATGGTTCAACAATATCTGATGGATCATTCTTAAATCCAAGACGACCAGGGGTGTATTTTAATTAAAGGGAATGAGGCTTTTTAAATCAGAAAGACTCATGCACCCATAAACCCATTCACCAAGCATGTTGGCCAATGACCTATGAGATTCGAAATTGGAAAATTATTTTAGCAAAAAATTGTTAAGTTAATTATTATTAAGTCCATTAGTATTTATTGTTGTTAGTAAAATAGGAGGTGAAAATTCAATTTAAAAAAAAAAACCCATTAAAACTCATACTGGCCCATTTCTGTTTAGGTGGTTGATTAGCAGAAAGGGGGTAAGGTTTCAGTCTATTCATATGGCCCATTTGATTTTTATAGCAAATATTGAACAACAAGCCTATTAAAGTTTTTAGCAGTCCATCAGAAATATTGTTGCTGTTTTAGAAAAAAAGGGTATTATTATTAAAACTGTTTGTTACTATAAAAAAAGAGAGATAATAAATAATATATTTTTCTTTATTAAAGGAAAACGTAATATATTTTTTATTGTTGATAAATTTTTTATTATAATAATGTTTGTTGTTAAAACTTATCTTTATATTTTATTTATTAAAGATTTTTTGTTTCGGAAAAGAGGTCAATTGGGCCTAGTTATATTAAAAACTATTTTGTTGTAATAGAAAAATAATGTTGGTGGGCTGAATAAAAAAGTAGCATGTTGGCCCAGATATTGAATAAACAACTATTGTACCAATCATCACCAAGATTTGCGCATAATTTACAATTAACGTTTACTGTAGAAATTGAAACCAAATCAAATCTCAAATTATACAAACAGTCCAAGCCCAGAACTTCTAAACATATGCATAACTAAATCAAATCTCTACACATAATTAAAACAAAACAAATCTTCTTTTAAGAATTATACAGAGTCCAAGCCCAGATATACAGTACGGTAGAACAAATCAATTCCAATCCCTAAATTACAAATCCAAACTAAATCAATTACCATATTAAATCCCTAATTCTTTCTAATTTCCTAAATTTGTGCTAACAATTCTATAACAACAATTCACAAACCCTAAATAATTAACTCTATAAATACGAAGCTAAATTAATAGAAAAGAGGCTTGAATACATAGGGGGATACAATACAGAACGAAACTGCGAGTGGACCTTGAAGTTAGAAAAGAAGACATTGATTGAAGATTGAGACGAACAGAAGAACGAGCACCGATATGAGAAGAGGAACAAATGACGATTAGAGTTTCAATATCTGGTACCCTAATCGTCGTATCTCCGCCTCCATCCACCATCATCCTCAAGCTCTGTCGGAATCTGCAAAATCAAAGTAGAAGATCAGAATCGCACCGAATCGGAAGCCAAAGTTAGAGGAAACAAAATCATGCAAAAGGGGTAGCTTAGCTTTTTCTTCTTCTTGATTGTTGATTTTGGGGATTGGTGGGGGCAGTCATGCTAGGGTTTTGGTAGGGACGCCGCCACGGTGTTGATTGAATGAGTTTAGGGTTAGCGAGGAAGAGAGAAAGGGTTGAAAGCGAGAGAGAAAGATGAAACAGTTACTGTAAAAAAACAAAAACAAAAGAATGATTGTAAAAATGAAAAAAAACAAAACATGTTATATTCCGCTTCGATTCAATACCCACACGTTCACTGTAGTTAACATGCACCTTAGATCCCATCCATGCAATCTTCATCAGATGGTCATCAGCCAAGTCTCCACCATAAGCCCGTGCTCCCTCACCCACTCAATCAATCTGGACCTCTCCAATTTGCACAATGGGCCTAGCCCAGTATTTTTAACACCCCTTTCCCTGGTTTTACTACAATGCAGGACAATCTACACCCCTTTCCCAGAACTGCATATTAGGCCTAGCCTAGCCTGACTATTAGTACCCCCCTCTGTTTTACTTATCAACTAGAAACATACCCCCTGTTTAATTGCATTTTTTTCTTCTATTTTTTATATTTTCTTATTTAAATATTTCTTTATTATTATTATTATTATTATTATTATTATCTATTATTATCTATTATTATTATTTTAAATGTTTTCTTATTAGTATTATGTGATACGGTGGCAGAACCAGACTGTTTTTTGAGAAAATGTTGATTTGTGTTTTGCGTTTGTGTTTGCAAAATGTCGCGGTAAGCAAGAGTCGCCACCGACTTTTATTTTATCCAACTGGAAAGGAAAAAAGCACAGAAAAATTCCTTTTTTGATATTTTGAGTATGGGGGGTAGATTATAGAAAGGGAAGGTATTAGCACCCTTTCTATCCGCAGTTTTCTATGGGCTCTTAGGTACTTGCTCATCATTTTAAAAATTGCTTCCGTGTTCGTGTGTTTTGAAAAGTTTTTGTTTTACTTCGTTTTAACCCTTATATCAGTCCTCAAGAGTGTTACGAAGTGTTTTTGAAAACTTTGTTTGGAAAAGTGTAAGTGTGAAAAGGTTTGTTTTTGAGCAAGTACCTACTAGCATCTACCTACTCGAAAAAAAGAATGTTTCTGTTCTTGTTTCCTTTAGACAGTGCTATCCCACTATTAAAGAGTAGGTAGCACCGTCATTGGAGTTGTAAGGATCAATTCGAAAGGGACGTACGATCACTAAAGCAATGTTAGGACGTCTTAGTAATAACCCTAGTGTCTTAAGATCATATTGGAGGCAACATTTTCGAGGCAACCTTTCCGAAGCAACATTTCCGAGGCAACATTTCCGAACGGGACATTTGATCTTTGTTTAGACAAGAGGGCAACCACTAAAACACCCTATACTTAATGATCGTTTACCGAAGGCAACCGAAGCGAGAGTATACACTAGGAGTGCGCATGTGCGAGTGATTTGATTTCAGTTATTATCTTTGCATATTAGGGTTTGCTAACCATTTTAAATTAACATACAGTCTTGTCATGCAATCCTATTATCATACATCTAACAATTACTATTTTGCAAGAACTAAAATGCGAGAAATAAAAACTATGCTATTACAAGGCTTCGGGGAGAGGGGTTAATTACATAGCCAAAAACCCGTAAAATGATAAATAAAAGAAAATCCTAATTAAACTATTACATACCATGAGCAGTTACATTAATATCGCAAAAACTAGTAAACGCGCGCGATGAATTAAGAATGAGAAAAATTAGGGTTTTGACCCCGTCTAAACCTAATTGAAAGAAAAATCATATTTTTTGTGGTTTTTATGTTATTTTGAGAAAAATAGAGTTAAATTGAATAAATAAAGAAAACCTAATGACTAATTAATTTTATTTGATAAAAATAATTAAATTAACTATTTTTTGTATTGTTGTTATTGAGAAGAGAAATAAAAATTAAATCAAGAACAAACCTAATTTTCTAATTTGATTTTAATTATTTACAAAAGAAGTTAGAATTAAACCTAAATTAAAACTAATATAAAATTAAATTTGGTAAAATAAAATAAAACCTAAATTCTAAATTGGTGAAAAATTAATTTTATGATTTTTTTGGGAAAAAGAATTAATTTTGGTTAGAAAATAATTAAATAAAATAAATTAAATAAAAGGAAAAATATAAAAGGAAAAGAAACAGGCTTGGTGCTTGAGCAAAAAAGGGGGTGTCACTTGTAATTATGGGCCCAAAAACTCCTTGGCCCTTTTGACTTCTCCAGATCCTATGTTGCTAGCTTGACTGATGCCCATGGTGGACTTTCAGGGAGAAGGCATTGGATCTGCCTTGTTGATGATCTGGTGGCTGGGCGCTGAGGGCATATGGTGGACTCATTGTATGCACGTATACCTGATCATGTAAAAGAAAATAATATTGAACAAATATGGGGACCTGGGGATCGAACCCAGGCCCTTTGGCATTTTCCATTGCACGCTGACCATCTGAGTTAGCTTGCTTATTTGAACAAAGAACAATAAACAAACATTATATTGGAAAAACAAAATAATATATTATAAAACGCGTGAATTTTGAACTGCGCCAGTCAGGGAAGGCCACGTTATCATCTTCCTCATCATCTCCGTCGTTTTAGACCCGGGACTTTTACCTACGGACAAAGGGTGTAGGTATAACCCTTGTCCATTCCAAATCCTTATCCCTGCATGATAAATCAATATCAGTGGTACCAATCAACTCGTTGCAACCTCACGAGCATCATGGTACCACTATCCATGGCTAATTGTTCCTGCAAGCAAAACCCCTAAAAATGAAACTAAAACCCTAAACATGGAAACTTGCTGTATAGCCAATAAAAATGCAATTGGATATTACCATTAGCTTGCAAACACCATAAGGATTAAGAATATGTCCATAAAACATGCTAATAATGCCATAATTATGATATACGATTTCAAAAAAACATGGAAGTCGTGGGGTACTTACAGCGTGTTTCTGGGTTTGAGGGAGCTTGCTAAGGGTTGCAAAGTGATCCTTGGATGTCCAACAAACGCATGGTGTGTCTGGAATGGCTTGAGGAAGCCTGGAACTAGGAAATCAGATTGCAACTTTTCTTTGAAATTTTGAGATTTGTTATCCTCTTCTCACGCCTCCAATCCCCCTTCTTTTGATCTGCCAATGTTCTATATGTACCCTAGAACAAATTAGGGTTACAAACTTGTTTCAAACCTTCCTCAATTAAGATCATTGTTTCAAGATTTGATCCTTATGCAAATATTTCCAAATCAAGCCAAATCCAATCTTTTTGTGTCCAAATGAAGCTTTCACAGTTTGATTCTCTTTCCAGCTGTACAATAGGCCTAAACATGCACAAAATCTCAAGCTTTGATTAGTTTTGATATTTTCATGATTTTATTTTGATTTTATTTGATTTAATTGAAATAAAAATCAAAATAAATGTCAAAAATAAAATAAAGACAAATAGAAAGTATCGTGGGTCGTGGGTCATGTTACAAACTCAGTGCAAGCATAAAAAGTTGGGCCTATTTGATAAAAATTGAAATTTTGGCCACATTTGATCTTTGGCAATTTTGCAAAAAGGGTCAACTTTGCCAATGCATAACTCCCTCAATTTTGACCCTAGAGATGTGTTCTTAAACTTTTTAGAAATCTTAAGATGTCCGCTAAGCAACCCTTTTGGTAGCATCTCAATTGAGTCTTCCATGTTCATGTATGAAGCTTTGACAAAAAAGGTGTTTTTGTTGACTTTTCAAAATGAGAGATGAAGATGGATTGTAGGGAATTACATCCTCTTCAAAATTATCTTTGGATGGATCATTTTTGATAAAGTATGAAAAATTTAAGCTTGGTCAAAGTTGAGTTGACTTTTCCTACAAAACCCTAATTTAGCAACTTTTAGGTTTTGATGAATTGTGAGAAATCCTTGAGGAATCATGATCTAACCTTTATCAAATGATGAATAACACTTCAAAATGAGAATGTTGACCAAAAATCTTGAAATTTGACTGTATGTTGGACACAATTAACTTTTGCCCTAGCATAGTCGATTTTCAGGCCTTTAAGCAATTGACTGACCAAACTTCCTCTGCAAGGCTTGAAACTTGCCATGGATGATCTTGAGAACATATTAGGACAATTGTGAGCATTTGGGATCCTTTGGACTTAAACCTCTTGATGCAAACTGAAACCCTAATTTGGGGTAGACTGCTTTAGGAGAGAGTTTGTCTGGTAAACTCTTTGACTTCCTTGAGCAATTTGAGGACCTCACTTGAAATGTATTAAGAAATATGGGAGGGAAAATTTTGGGGTACAACACATTATTACTAGTTTTTTATAATAATAACAATTATTATTAATATTAGTTGTTATATTATTTATTATTATCTTTTAAAATAATAATTTTTATTTAAAAACTCATGAACATATTTTCTACATTATTTGCATTAAACATTTTTTAGTCATGCATTAATCAAGAATTTTTACAATTAATACAATAAAAAATATTAACAAATCTCAAACTATTTTTCGCAATAAATTAATCTAAACAATCAATTTTCGCTAAAGAGTTTCAAATCTATTTTGACTAATCGCGCATTCAGTCTAAAATTCCGCAATCTCTACTCCCGGTTAAAATGCAAGGCGATTCAAAATACTTTTGTAACCCCTAAAAAACACAAACTCATACGAACTACGAATTGGGACTCTGATTCCTCATAAGAGGATACGTAGGCATATGACTAAAATCGCAGCGAGTTCCCCTATTAAAACTTAAAACCATGTTTAACCAGAAACCTAAACCTAAAACCTAATAACCTTAAGAATAAGGTAGATGAAAGGAGCCTAACACATTCCTTTCATCTAATGAGGTCCGAAACTTATAATCTATGTCTCTACAAATTAGGGTTTCATATTAGATGCCCTTCCTTAGGATAAAAACTAGTAGTGGCGACTCTCATTTAAAAACCAGTCGCAACATCTGGCGACTCTGCTGGGGACCCTCAATCCTAGGTTTTAGGTTTATTTTGGGTTTTTATTTGCTTTATTTATTTATTTATTGCATTTATTTATTCTTGTCTATTTTTTTATCATTTATATATTTGCTGTGTGGCGGGTTTTTATTTCAAAAAAATATATTCTCAAATAACCCTTAGAAAGAAGGTTCGTCTATTAGCTTAGGGGATACTTCTTCCCTGTGAGTTTATGTGACGACTTCTCCTAGAGTCAGTGGAATTCTGCAAAATGAATACTTATCGAGAGATATCCTCTTGACGAGTAGGACTTTGGAATGCCACCCATGACTCTTTGTAACGACCTTAACCAAAATCTCATGACGATACCTTTCACGACTTTGAGACGAAAATCTCGGTCCGTAAAGAGGCTCCACCTAAGGGAGACCTTTGTGCCTTCTCCCTCTGGTGTTATTCATGATACCCTTAAGGAAACCACCTTATGGGGAGGGAAGAATATTCGTAGGCCAAAACTAGGAACCTACCTTCTAAGGATATCATTCATATAATCCCATTTCCACTATCACTAAACCTGCAAGGGTTACTTCCAGTATACTATAATCCCAGCCTATAAGGTCTATCTTTCATAAATCATAACCCATAACATGTAGGTATTCTTCAATCATCCATTATTCTATTACAATCCCTAGCTTGTAGGAATTCTCACCCCTCAATTACCATCTCTAGCTTGTAGGGATTCCCCTTCGTCTTCTATGGTCCTTAATCCCTAAGAAGTTCCTATCTGACTCAATATCTGAGTCAATGTAGGGTATCCTCATTTCCATGTCTATCATTATCTTCACCTTTAAGGATTTCCTATATGCCTCAATATCTGAGTCAGTGTAAGGTACCTCTAAATCCACATCAAATTACTTTCGTCCTTAAGGAATTCCTATCCGTATAAATCTCTGAGTCTGTGTAGGGTATCCTCAAATCCATATTTATTATCTTCATCCTTAAGGAATTCCTATCTGTTTCAATCTCTGAGACAGTGTAGGACATTACCATTTTCATATCTACCATCAAACCTGTATAGGCTACCCCTGCGTCTACCCTCATACTACATATGCGTTGCATTGCATATCCATGAAACTATTTTTTCATACCCAAAATCCAAAAACATTTTGGCATACCCATGCACTCACATACATTCATACATTTGCATCTCATGCATTTCCACCTTCACCCTTTATTATCCATATGCTAGTCGATTTCTTGATACTCGCCAATGAACTTAAGAAAGTCTGAAATTGTGGAAGAAAGAGATTATCTACTAAAGAATAAATGGAGCTTGGTCCTACAAGTCCTATTGGAGAGAGAACGCAACCCTTCACCATGACAACTACAAGCCTATACAGTGCCACAAATGCCACTACTGTTGGTGATTCCTCTACATCAAGAGCAACTGCCTTATCAACAAAATAGGTATTCCCGAGAAAAGTCAAAGGTCACCCATTCTCTGACAAGTCCAAGAACTACAAAGCATCTCCTAAAGACAATGGATCAACTAAAAGCTCTTCCATAGGATCATTAGGCTTTATCAGTTTCAATTTGTAATTTCCAAGTTTCTAGGTTATATTTGGTGTAAACTTATATATTTTGATTAGTAATTCTAATAAAACTAGCATGCACGTTTTGGAATCAATTCAATCGTTTCACTCTTCACCTTTCATCACTTTCCATAAATAATCAACGACTTTCCATTTTCCACTCTTCTTTTCCATTTTCAAATTAACAAACTTCGATGGAGAATGATGAAAATCAAATAACTGAATTTTGCTAAGCTATGCTTTCAATGTAAGACCGAGATGATGATGTAAGGCATTATTTCAATTCCTACACAGTGGAGAAATAAGGAGTTAATCCGTAGTCAACCCCCTCGAGCCAGAAATTGGAGTTATTTCTATTTTCTAAAAAAAAACTTAATTTCAACCAGGGGTAGGGTAGTCTTTAAATAATTCAATGGCGTGTTCTATTCTCAAGAGAAGTGATTTATCTAAACAAAAGGTTCAAGCATATATCTTCCCTCGATACATCATTGAGGAAACGATCTAAGAAAAGATTCAAGCATCCTTTTCCTCACGTTCATCATCCAATATTAAGAAATCAATAAATACAAAGTTCACGATGTCTTCTTCCTCAATACATCATTCAAGATCAGGGAAACAATAAAATGAAGCCTACAACAATCAGCGTGGCAATCACAAATTTCCAAAATCAAAAGCAAAAAGAAATTAAAAAAAAATCCCACTAAGTCAAAGGAAATCAAAACTTAACTTAGGCAAAAGTTAGGGCATCCCGATGGACCGGAAATTCAAAAGAATTGGCCTATGCAAAATAAGGGATTGAAAACAAAACTGGAGAAAAATCTTGTGACTGCCACCTCAAAGGCTTCTCATCAATGCTTGAATCTTACCGATGCTTGGATCTTATTAATGCTTCTCATCATCTGCGCGACTATGAAATTTCTCTTGGAGATTGAACGTATCCGTTGGATTAATTGAACTTAGGATTGGAGAACATCAAGGAGAATGGGGTGGGATAAATAAATTTTGAGCCTTATATCCTTTTTTCTTAAACCACGAACCATGGCCATGTTACAACCTTCAAAAGTCCTAATTAAAGCAAGGTTAACTATGAAAGCATACTAAGCAAAATTTGTATTAAACTGACTCCTACGTTTGTTAAATTTATTACTAATCACTTCTCTTCTTCAAATCTCCATCTCTAATCACCCATTTCTAATGAAACTTTGATTTCAAAACTTGCATGTACATCACTAAGAATTATTTTTTCAAAATATACAATTTTATCTACGAATTAATAGTTAGCCTCAAGGATATTTCAAAAAGTTCTGATCAAAGGCAACATTTCTAAGAAGCGTCTAACTAGGGGTAAAACATCTAAGAGGAATCCTATAAACAGGGGCAAATACTAATGATCATAGAGGTATATCACATGAAGATGCTATTGAAAAGGGGTGATCATTCTAAGATTCAATCAACTCGGATCAAATTTCAAGGCACTGTTCAATCAGAGACATACCATTCGAAGGAGCATTCCTTAATCAAGTCGTATCACAATAGGGTATGACTCGGTTCCCTCATTTTAAACAAACCTCTCAAGGACTTGATTCAGGGGCAACCTTCCAAGATTTAAGTGTTGAGGCAGTACGTACCAAGTTCATCCTACTGCACGTAGGGTCCAAATTCCCCTTCAAGCAACTTCAAGTACAAAATTTTCAAGCTTAAGATATTTGGGGCAATCCATGCCAAGTTCATGGTGAGGTCTAAGTTCTTCCTGAGGGTACTTCCTCCAGATCCAGGGAATTGAGGGGCACCTCTTTCAAAATTCTAATGGTGGGGCAAACCACTGAGAGGCTCATCAAAATGAGTTGATTCAAAAATAGCCCATCAAGGGAAAACCATCCAGGAGCCCATTAGTCAAGGGCATAATGTTTCAAAGTGCAAAATAGTGGGGTCTTTCATACTATGATCAAACTATCCCCAAGCTCATAGTAATGAGAATCTCCTCCAACACCCTACCAAAAATTAGGGAAAGACAGTCCACATAGAGGCAAGCTCCCCGCGTACTTTCATAATCTCCGATGGATCTTTCTTCTATATCAGCAATCTTCCGAGTTTAAAGCGAGTATTAGGAAATCATGCAAGCACAGCATTTAACCATCATGTGACAAGCAACTGTGTTACATAGTCAAACCTCTACGCTTAATCGTTAACGACCCATCACAGGGGCATCATTCAATAAATCATGTGAGTCATAATCATAAAGCGTACGCCTGCATAAATCATTAGCATACATTTGTTAGGATATTGCTATCCAAAACCAAACTACACCTATCATCTCATTCGGCTGAAAAATTCCGACAGCATAGATCTAACAGAGAGCCAAATTCTCATTTGCGCATCATAATTCAAGTGACGCATATCCAAGTCACCCATTACATGCATTGGTCAGTCATTCTACGCACCTACATCTGCATGCATGCATATCATAGCATAGTCCGAGACTTAGGACCCCATAAAAGTCTAGAGTCAATTTCTAGGAGATTCGCTATTACAATGTCTAACATCTATCCGACTATCCCTCTGAGTGAGTCTATGATACAAGTATTCTTCGTCAAACTAAACCGTAAGCAACCTTACTTACCATCGTCCAAGACGTGAGCAACCTCACACATTTTCTAATATGTGTTTCATCAAAGACGTGAGAATCCTCACGCAACCTCACACATTTTCTAATATGTGTTTCATCAAAGACGTGAGCAGCCTCACGCAACCTCATCCACTATTCATTCATAGGAAGCCATACGAGGCATGAGCAACCTCATGCATTCATCACCCATCCTGCATAAGCAGCCTTATGTTAAAGTCGTGAGCTACCTCACACTTTCAAATTAATGTCTCTAGGCAACCTTACCAATATTAGCGACCTTGCTATCCGTTTCAGCTTTCTAAGCCACTGAGTTGATATTATTCACGCAACCATATGGATATGGGTGCAAAGCCCAGTTCCCGTCTGGCCCATCTTTTCAAAATCCCAGTTCCCATCTGGTATATATTTTCAAAAGCCCGACCCTAATTGGCATGGCTTCTTAGAAAGAATAAGTCTTGGCTTATAGTCTTCCTTGAGCATTGGTTCTGTAGTTCAAATAACAGGGGCATTACATTTATCAATCATCGCATCATTTCAATTCATAACATTATCATATAAAGCATACATACCATACATCATGCATACATCAAGAATAATCATATCAAACATGCATTACATTCAATCATACATGCCCATAGAAAATGGAGGAAAATTTTCAAGGCATGACTACCAGCTAAGACAAACTCAAATTCAAATCCAAGCTCAGCATTATCCATTCACCTTGCTATATCTACCTCAGTTGACAACAGACACAATCATCAAAGGTGTCGCTATCAAATTCTCACTAGGAAGCTTACTTATGATTCATATCCGCGCCTATGTCCATATCCACGCCTATTTCTACGACCACGCCCACACCTACGTCCATGCCTACGCCTGCGCCTATGATACAAATGTCAAGACACTCTTCATCATGTCCACACCAATTCATCATGTTGGGGAATTGATAACTCAAAACCAATGGTTTAACAAAGGAGAATTATCAAAAACATTTTCAAACTACTTGGTACATACAAACATTTAACACACATACACTCAGGGTTCCATATCAATATCAAACACTCAACATACATACACTCAGGATTACATATCAATATCAAACATTCAATGCACATACACTCAGGGTTCCATATCAATTTCAGACATCATACGCACGCGTCATACAGTAAACAAGCAATCTCACCCTCGATTTAGCTATCTAGGGGTCAGTCATCAAAGCACACTTCTTCTACAAATATGACCCATCACCTAAGACTCAATGCAGTGATGTGTTCATCCCATCACCTAAGCCTCCACGCATTGATGTGTTCCTTATAACGTAGCATTACCTAAGTCTCCATGCAGTAATGTACGAAACCCAGTACATTGTCTAAGACTCCACACTGCAATGTTTAAAAGCCAAATAAGACCGGCCACTTAAGACTCCATGCGGTGACGTATCCAACCCATCACCTAAGACTCCATGCAGTGATGTGTTCAGCCCATCACCTAAGACTCCATGCAGTGATGTGTCCCTTACAACGTAGCATTACCTAAGTCTCCATGCAGTAATGTACGAAACCTAGTACATTGCCTAAGACTCCACGCCGCAATGTTCAAAAGACAAATAAGATTCGCCACCTAATACTCCATGTCGTGACGTATCCATCCCATCACATAAGACTCCATACAGTGATGTGTTCAGCCTATCACATAAGACTCCATGCCGTGATGTATCCCTTACAATGTAGCATTACCTAAGTCTCCATGTAGTAATGTATAAAACCAAGTACATTGCCTAAGACTCCATGCCGCAATGTTCAAAAGCAAAATAAGATCCGTCACCTAAGACTCCATGCAGTGATGTGTTCAGCCCATCACCTAAGACTCCACATAATGATGTTTTCCCTCTACAATGTAGTTCATTACCTAAGACTCCATGCAGTAAGGTACGAAGCTCGGTACATTGCCTAAGACTCCATGCAACGATGTATTCTCCTCATCTTACCCATTACCTAAGACCCCAGGCCGTAATGCGTGAAACTTAGTTCATTGCCTAAGACCCCAGGCAACAGTGCAACATAACCTATTGCCTCAGACTCCATGCAGCAATGCGTTTCCCTTCCTCTACCCATTACCTAAGACCCCAGGCTGTAATGCACGAAACTTAGATCATTACCTAAGACCCACGCAATAGTGTTCGAAATCCAAATTTAGCTTGTCGCCTAAGACTCCACGAAGAGATTCACAAACCTAACCCATTGCCTAAGACTCCATGCAGCAGTGCGTTTCCTTATTCCGTAATACAAACCATTGCCTAAGACTGCATGCAGTGATGCTCGAAAACCAAAATCTAGCCTGTCGCCTAAGTTTCCACGCAAGGATTCGCGAACATAACCCATGGCCTCAGTCTCCAAGAAGCAATGCCTAATCAAGTGTTGTTTTATTCATCCCCCCAAATGGATGAATAAGCTAAAGCAAACTAAGACATACAATATTTCTCTCTCAAGCTCAAAATCATCTACCTCATCATCAAACCTTGTAAGCGATATATTATCAGCTTCGCCTACTTCCTCAAGACTCGTAAGGGTATGCTATATCAGCGTAACCTTATGTTTGTCAGACAAATTTTAAGGTATTCCAAGTATTCAATAAACTTCCAATCAGAATGCGCAAGACTCGTGTATTCTCACGTTATTCGATTGGAAGATGATTGAATAGGGGAAGCTATCGTACCCCAAATTTGCCCTACCTCGAAGATTATATTTTCAAGATTTAAAATAGAAGAAGTGTTTAGTCAAGGATGGTTCAGTAATATCTGATGGCTCATTCTTAAATCCAAGAAGACCAAGGGGTGTATTTTAATTAAAGGGAACGAGGCTTTCTAAATCAGAAAGACTCATGTACCCATAAACCCATTTGCAAAGCATGTTGGACAATGACCCATGAGATTCGAAAATGGAAAATTATTTTAGCAAATAATTGTTAAGTTAATTATTATTAAGTCCATTAGGATTTATTATTGTTAGTAAAATAGGAGGTGGAAATTCAATTTTAAAAAAAGCCCATTAAAACTCATACTGGCCCATTTCTGTTTTGGTGGTTGATTAGCAAAAAGGGAGTAAAGTTTCAGTCTATTCATATGGCCCATTTCATTTTTATAGAAAATATTGAACATCAGGCCATTTAAAGTTATTTAGCAGTCCATTTGATATATTGTTGTTGTTTTAAAAAAAAGGGTATTGTTATTAAAACTGTTTGTTATTATAAAAAAAAAGATAATAAATAATATATTTTTCTTTATTAAAAGAAAATGTAATATATTTTTTATTGTTGATAAATTTTTTATTATAATAATGTTTGTTGTTAAAAATCATCTTTATATTTTATTTATTAAAGATTTTTTGTTTCAGAAAAGAGGTCAATTGGGCCTAGTTGTATTAAAATCTTTTTTACTGTAATAGAAAATTAATGTTGCTGGGCTGAATAAAAAAGAAATGCGCTGGCCCAAATATTGAATAAATAACTATTATACCAATCATCACCAAGATTTGCGCATAATTTACAATTAACATTTACTGTAGAAATTGAAACCAAATCAAATCTCAAATTATACAAACAATCCAAGCCCAAAACTTCTAAACATATGCATAACTAAATCAAATCTCTACACAGAATTAAAACAAAACAAATCTTCCTTTAAGAATTATACAGAGTCCAAGCCCAGAGATATAGTACGGTAGAACAAATCAATTTCAATCCCTAAATTACAAATCCAAACTAAATCAGTTACGATAAACATTAAATCCCTAATTCTTTCTAATTTCCTAAATCCGTGCTGGAAATTCTATAACAGCAATTCACAAACCCTAAATAATTAACCCTATAAATACGAAGATAAATTAATAGAAAAAGAGGCTTGAATATAGAGGGGGATACAATACATAACGAAACCGCGACTGGAACTTGAAGATAGAAAAGAAGAAATTGATTGAAGACGGAGACGAACAGAAGAACGAGCACCGATTTGAGAAGACGAACAAAGGACGATTAGGGTTTCAATATCTGAAACCCTAATCTCCGTATCTCTTCCGCCATCCACCATCATCCTCAAGCTCCACCGGAATCTGCAAAATCAAAGAAGAAGATTAGAATCGCACCGAATCGGAAGCCAAAGTCAGAGGAAACAAAATCACGTGTGTTGTACCCCAAAATTTTCCCTCTCATTTTTCAAGATATTTCCTACAAAGATCTTCAATGACTCAAGTTTGTGCAAGCACCGACTAGATCAAATAATCTCCTCAACACTAACTCCTCAAATTAGGGTTTGGGTTTGTACAAAGGCAGTTGGATTTTTAATGTTTCAAATGACTTTCATGGATCATTATCGATCCTCAGGATTATTTCTATCAAGATTCAAGTTTGGGAGCACAATTTTCCAAGAAAGTCATTCAAATTACCAAAAGGGAAAAATGGGAAAAATTAGGGTTTTGACTGTAAATGACCGAACTCTGATTTTTGACCTAATACTTGGCTTATTGATTGGAAGCATGATCTCAAGGATCCGAGCGTGTCATTTTGACCTAATTTCATATTCTAAATCATCTTCTGAGATCAGTGGATTGATAGACAAAATTTGGTCAACTGGTGGGAAAAGTCAACTGTACACTAAAGAGTCAAACTTTGACTTTTTGACCAAAGTTGAGTCCCAAAAATCATATTTCATCAAGACATCCAAAATATGAAATTTGATCATCAAAAATCAAGAAAGTTAAAAATCCAACTTTTGCAAGACTTGGAAATTTTTCTAAGTTAAGTTCATTGCTTCGTGACATCTTGTCAGTACAACTCAAAATAGTTCAAGATGTTACAAATAATTCAAGTTATTACAAAGTGTAATTTTTGCAAGTTTACAAATCCTAAACTTTGTATTGCTTGGACTTTTTCCTTTGACTCAAAACCTTGCCACAATGCTTTGTCTTTGATACAATGTGCATAAATTGCTCCACAAACCAACTTGTTTCATGCTGCAAACTATGTTGTCCAAGTTATTGCTGAACAAAGTATGGTATGCTACTTTTATACATTGCCACAACACTCCAAAACCCTGCTCAATTGTTGTCCTACAAAACCTTGTGCTATGCTGCACCACAAACCTGTCACAAAACCTGCATATGCTGTCCTATACAGTCTAAAATCTATCCATAAAACCAGTCCAAAACTGCTCTGTGTAGTCTACTCCAACCTGCATCATAACAGCCACAGAATTGCACCAAAATGGCAAGAGAAAATTGTGTTGAAAAAGTATCAAAGTAGCAGGCAAAAACAGTTCAAAACAACTTATTTTTTTCCCCTCCTAAACCTTAGTAAAGGATCTACAAAAAGGACTGTTTCATAAGACTCAAGGGGTATTTTTGGAGAGAGAAGAGGGAGGAGAAAAATATAACTTTTGTTAAAACTCTTCTCACTCATAAAACTCAGTTCATCCATAAAACTCTGCTCATCTTCAACTCTGTTCTCACTTAAAAAACAGAAAAATCCTCAACCCATTGTTGTACAACCTTGCAAACTTTCCCATAAACCAACTACCCAAACACCTCATATACATCACATAGAGATCGTTCTAACATAAGAACAATTTCTGTAACACCTTTATCATCACCTTCCAAGCATAAACAAAAAAATAGTACTTTGCACCTTTGACTGGGTTGGAGCGATTCTGGAACTTGGTCACACAGAGCAAGGATTGAAGTAGCTCTAAAGAGGAGCTCGGTCATTCATCACTTTGCATCCGGAGATATCCATGCGTATTCTAAAGTTTCTCTTCAAGAGGACACGTCCGTGTCAGACATACTGGAAATTTACGTTAACAAAAATGCAGGTTAGGGGCTGACACGGGTGCCCGTGTCACTAGACGCGGCCCATGTCAGTTTAGCTGGTACAAAAAAAGAAAAAATGCACATGGACCATTACAGAAGCTGACACGGGTGCCCGTGTCAGACCAGACAACATGAATTTTGATTTTCTTTTGATCTTTTGCTTTTATTTTCATTCATTTTGGTTGTAATAATTAGGACTTTTATTTTTTGCAACCCTCACTTGTACACTTGTATACCCCATCCCTCAAAAAACATGTAATAGCGTGGTACCTTTATTTTCTGCATTTTTTGCTTTCATAAATGTTAGTAATTAGGGTGTATGGCAAGATAAAACCAACAAGTAAACCACCCTAATCAAAGACTAAATACATGCAATCAAACACACCATTCCCAGATGCACGTCTAGGGTAATCTCGCTTTGTCGCCTTGGAAAACAGTCATGTCCCTCGAATATGGGACTCTTTCGCAAAGACCCTTTGAAAAAAAAGATCATAGTCCCTCGATGTCCCTCAATGTTGCCTTCGGTAAAACGCTCTAGTTCCTCAAAAAAATTGCTAAAGCGTCTCACAAGTTGCCTTCTATGACTGTACGATTGACCCACGCTCGTCCCTTCACATCCAACAATGGGGCTTCTTACCAAATCAATGGTAAGATAGAAACATCTAAAGGAGGAGGAAAATAACATCTAATACCTTTTGAGTAGGTAGATTTTCTCGTAGTTGCTCGCTTGCTCACAACAAAAACACTTTATACACCAACACTCTCATATTGAAACATTTTCAAAAGACAAACGCTTTGTACGCATTCTTATAGAAACGAGAACCATTACAAAAAAGACACCTTTTCAAAACCACTTTCAAAAACACATTCCACAAACACCTCTTTGAACTATTTTCAAAACAACACTTTGTACGCGCTCTTATAGAAACAAGAACCATTACAAAGACATTTTAAAAATACTTTCAAAACCCACACCACAAACACATTCAAACAAAAGCAAGTGATCTAGCCAGCAACTAAGAGCCCGTAGATAACTACGGATGAAAAGGGTGCTAATACCTTCCCTTTTCATAACCTACCCCCCGAACTCATGAAAACTCTCAAAAGGTCTTTCCTGTTCTTTTCACCCTTTCCTATTTGGATAAAAGAAAAGTCGGAGGCGACTCTTGCTATCCGCAACAATTGCGATCAAACTTAAAACACCCAAGTCAGTTCTCCCACTGTGTTACAGTGCGGAATGGATAACTTAGCTTTTTCTTCTTCTTGATTGTTTATTTTGGGGATTGGTTGGGGAGGTTCATGTTGTGGTTTTGGTAGGGACGCCGCCGCGGTGTTGATTGATTGAGTTTAGGGTTAGCGAGGAAGAGAGAAAGGGTTGAAAGCGAGAGAGAAAGATGAAAGAGTTACTGTAAAATAAAAACAAAAGAATAATTGTAAAAATGAAAAAACAAAACATGTTATATTCCGCTTCGATTCAATACCCGCGCGCTCACTGTAGTTAACATGCACCTTAGATCCCATTCACGCAATCTTCATCAGACCGCCATAGACCAAGTCTCCACCATAAGCCTGTGCTCCCTCACCCACTCAATCAATCTGGACCTCTCCAATTTGCAAAATGGGCCTAGCCCGATATTTTTAGCACCACCATCCCTGGTTTTACTAAAACACAGAACAATCTACACCCCCTTCCCAGAACTGCATATTGGGCCTAGCCCAGCCTGACTATTAGCATCCCCTATGTTTTACTTATCAACTAGAAACGTACCCCCTGTTTAATTGAATTTTTTTTCTATTTTTTCTATTCTCTTATTTAAATATTTCTTTATTATTATTATTATTATTATTATTATTATTATTATTATTATTATTATTATTTTTATTATTATTATTATTATTATTATTATTATTATTATTATTATTATAATTATTATTATTATTATTATTATTATTATTATTATTATTATTATCTCTTATAATAATTTTAAATGTTTTCTTATTAGCATTATTACTAGTTTTTTATAATAATAATAATTATTATTAATATTAGTTGTTATATTATTTATTAATATCTTATAAAATAATAATTTTATTTAAAAACTTAAGAACATATTTTCTACATTATTTGCATTAAATATTTTTTAGTCATGCATTAATCAAGAACTTTTGCAATTAATACGATAAAAAATATTAACAAATATCAAAATATTTTCCGTAATTAACTAATCTAAACAATCAATTTTCGCTAAAGGGTTTCAAATCTATTTTGACTAATCGCGCATTTAGTTCAAAATTCCGCAATCTTTACTCTCGGTCAAAATGAGAGGCGATTCAAAATACTTTTGCAACCCCCAAAAAAAAAACCCATATGAACTACGAATTAGAAGTCTGATTCCTCATAAGAGGATACATAGGCATACGACTAAAATCGGAGGGAATTCCCCTATTAAAACTTAAAACCCTGTTTAACCTGAAACCTAAACCTAAAACCTAATATCCTTAAGAATAAGGTAGATGAAAGGTGCCTAACACCTCCCTTTTGTCTAATGAGGTCCGAAACTTAGAATCTCTGTCTCTACAAATTAGGGTTTCCTATTAGATGCCCTTCCTTAGGATAAAAACTAGTAGTGGCGACTCTCATTTAAAAACCAATCGCAACATCTCTCTCACATATATGGTACTCCATAGGAACTACTCGCATTTGTTTATGAAAATAGCTTTGATTGTTGATTGATTTTAGGTTAAAAATACATTTTGTCATATAGGAATTTGCACCACTTAAAGAATAGACTCATATCCTTTCTTTCATAAAAAAAGTCAGGTTTGAAAAGAAAAGTGAACTGAGGCACAAAAAGAAGTTTGATGAGGTTTGTCTTTTTTAGGAGTTTTGAAAAGAGTTTAAATATGCTTAAGTGATTTAGCATTTATTAAGAAAAAGATTTAATGGATCTCATGACAAAGTCAAAGTTTGTTTAAGAAAATATGTGAAGTTTGAAAACAAGAAGTTTTTAAAATAAAGAGAATATTTTGAAAATTAAAGAAGAGGATGAGATGAAGAGGCTGTTAGAACATAGTTTTATTCTACAACCCTCTAATTAAAGTTTTGATGATAACAAATACAAAGAACAAATATGCACCCTAAAAATTATGTTATTTTGTATGCAGAAGTTCTGACCAAAGCAGCATCAGAAGATAAGCTATAGAAGCTACACACTGAGGTAATCAGAATTTACGCTGAAGAATGATGATCAGAACCTGCGCTTAAGTGAAGTAAACTCCGATTCTGAACAGAAGGAATATAATCTAAGGAATCAATTTTCTGAAGCATCAGCATCAAGCAAGGATGTAAGATTCTGAAGTGTTACTTTACAATCAAGACAACATCAATTACAACGACTTCTTTTAGACATGATCTTCTCAAAATGGAAACTGCGTTAATGACCATAATCACGCTTAAAGTTGGAAAGAATTCCATTTCCTATAAATACAAGCTAAGAGATCAAATCATTCACGATTTGCTAACGCAACTGCAATACAATTAAAAAACACTGCAAGCTTTCTCTAGTATTTTTCCACGCTCTAAAATTGTGTAAATTATCACAGTTGTGATAACTATTTTTGTAACGAAAAACATCTACACTGAATTCTTGTATCTTTGATTAAGAACAATTTTCCTTGAGATTAACCGGATTGTGGTTGTACTCAAGAAGACTTTGACTGTTGTCAAAGTAGTGATTGTAATCTGTTTGTGATTAGTGGATTAAGACCTCGTTGGAGAGGGGAGAAATCACCTTGACGATTGGAATGGAGTAGTTTGATATCAAATGAACCAGGATAAAAATACTGTGTCTTTGCGCATTTGTTTCAAGTTTTCAATTCAACCCCCCCTTCTTGTGTTTTTTACTTCTTTAATTGGCATCAGAGCGCCTGGTTCTGAGTTCATACACTTAACCGTGTCAGCACAAGATCCAAGCTTCAGAAAAACACTATGGTGGGACCAAGTCAAAACATCAGCAATGACTATCATGAAGACAAAGACAGAATCAATGGTAAACCTCTAGTCTTTGATGGAGAAAACTTTGACTACTAGAAAGACAAAATTGAGAGCTTCTTTCTGGCCCATGATGTTGATCTATGGGACATGGTAACTGATGGATACATACATCCAGTGGTTGGAAGGGGTAAGAAGATAGACAGAAAAATGATGTCTGACCAGCAGAAACGTGACTTCAGAAATCATCATAAGGCCAAAACAATACTTCTCAGTTCTATCTCATACTCAGAATATGAGAAAATCTCAAACAGAGAGACAACCAAAAATATGTTTGACTCTCTGAGAATAACGCATGAAGGCAACATTCAAGTCAAAGAAACCAAAGCCCTTGCGCTCATTCAGAAGTATGAGGCATTTAAGATGGAAGATTGTGAATCCATAGAAACAATGTTCTCAAGATTCCAGATCCTTGTTGCTGGGCTGAAAGTTCTTGACAAAGGATGTTCTGCTGCTGATCACGTAAAGAAGATCATGAGAAGTCTACCCAAGTAATGAAGGCCAATGGTCACAACACTAAAGCTAGCCAAAGATCTCAACAAGATATCTCTGGAGGAACTTGTCCGCTCCCTCAGAAGTCACGAGATAGAGCTTGAAGAAGATGAGCCTCAAAAGCAAGGTAAGCCACTAGCTTTAAAATCTAACGGAAAATCTGATTCTAAGGTTTTGCAGGCCATGGAAGAAACCTCTGATGGATCCTCATCAGAAGAAGATGAACTGTCGCTCCTCTCCAGAAGGGTGAATCAACTGTGGAAGCAGAGACAAAGGAAATTCAGAAATCCTAGAAGATCAGAGAATCAAAATGAATCCTCTTCCAGATACAGAAAGTCTGAGTCTTCCTTTGGACATAGAAGATCTGAAGGCTCTTCAGGACATAGAAAGTCAAATAACAAGGACATCATCTGCTATGAGTGCAATGAGCAAGGGAACTACAAAAGTGACTGTCCAAAGCTTTAGAAGGATAAGCCCAAAAAGAAGTTCTTCAAGGAGAAGAAGAAAAGCCTCATGGCAACATGGGACGATTCAGACACTTCTGATGCTGACTCAGATTCAGATGATGAAAGAGCAAACATAGCTCTCATGGAAAATGTATCAGAAAACAATGAAGCTTCTGGTTCAGACTCAGAATCAAACACTGAAGAGGTATTCCCTAACTTTGCTATTAATTTCACTAAAGCTGAACTTGCAGAAAGTCTAAATGAAATTTTGGAAAGTATCAGCAAATCAGAGTCAAATTCAAGAACCCGAAAAAGGAACTTGTCTCTGACTCTGAAAAGACTGAGAGTCTTAGATTAGAAAATTCTGAGTTAAAAGAAAAAGTTTCAAAATTAGAAAAAGATTTTCAAAACTCTCAGAAGGAAATAATCTCAGAGACTCCCAGTAATGCGGATGAAATCATCAAAGAATATGATCACAACTTTCAGAAGTTTATGGCTAAAAGAATAGATAGAAGCAAGATGGCTTCAATGATCTATGGAGTTAGCAGAAATGGCAGAAAAGGGATAGGATATCAAGATAAGGTACCTACACCTAAGAAAGCCATGGACTTAGGCATAAAATGCACACCACTTAAATCACACTTCATATATGGGCACACACATGACCTAAATTACACTAGTCATAATTACTCTGTCAAACCAAAATTCAACCAGAGTTTTGGTAAAACTAACAAACCAGGACCCAAGAAGATATGGGTACCTAAGGATAAAATTATATATGTAGCAGATATCTTTAGCAGCAAGGCTAAAACACCAGTCATGGTACCTGGACTTTGGATGCTCTCGACACATGACGGGAAGAAAGCATATGTTCTAAAGCCTGGAACTTAAACCTGGAGGCTACGTGGGCTTTAGAGGCAACCAAAGAGGAAAGATCATTGGCTCTAGAACAGTAGGTAATGGAAATCTTCCCTCTATAAATAATGTGCTATTAGTTGATGGATTAATGCATAACCTGTTATCCATAAGCCAATTAAGTGATAACAGTTATGATATAATCTTTAATCAAAATTCATGCAAAGCTGTTAGTCAGAAAGATGGAACTATCCTTTTTAATGGAAAGAGGAAAAACAACATTTATAAGATAAAAATTTCTGAACTAAAGAGTAAGAATGTAAAATGCCTTCTTTCTGTTAACAACGAGCAATGGGTCTGGCACAGAAGATTAGGGCATGTTAGTATGAGAAGGATATCTCAGATTAACAAACTCAATCTGGTAAGAGGACTTCCTAATTTGAAGTTCAGCTCAGATGCTCTGTGTGAATCATGTCAGAAAGGCAAATTCTCAAAACCTATTTTTAAATCCAAAAATGTTGTTTCCACCTCTAAGCCATTAGAACTTCCGCACATAGACTTATTTGGACCAGTTAAAACTGCGTCTGTCAGTGGCAAGAAGTACGGGTTAGTGATCATAGATGACTATAGCAGATGGACATGGGTAAAGTTCTTAAGACACAAGGACGAGTCACAGTTTGTGTTCATTGCATTCCGTAACCAAATTTAGAATGAAAAGGATCTTAGAATTGTCAAAGTCAGAAGTGATCATGGTGGAGAATTTGAAAATAAATATTTTGAATCGTTTTTTAATGAAAAAGGCATCTTGCATGACTTCTCTTGTCCTAGAACTCCCCAACAAAATGGAGTTGTAGAATAAAAGAACAGAACATTGCAAGAAATAGCCAGAACCATGATCAATGAGACTAACATTGCTAAGATCTTCTGGGCAGAAGCAATCAACACAGTGTGTTACATTCAGAATAGAATCTCTATAAGACCTATTATGGAAAAGACTCCCTATGAACTATGGAAGAACAGAAATCCCAACATTTCTTATTTCCATCCTTTTTGGATGCACTTGTTTCATTCTGAATACTAAAAATTATCTGAACAGGTTTGACTCTAAAGCAAAAAAGTGTATTATGTTAGGATACTCTGAACGCTCAAGAGGGTATAGAGTATACAATATAGAAACAAAAATTGTTGAAGAGTCAATCAGTGTTAGATTTGATGATAAGCTTGACTCTCAAAAGTCAAAGCAGAATGAATTCCTTGCAGATATAGAAGTTGAATTCGCAGGTATTGAAGACAAATCATCAGAAGATCTCAACAGAGACGCTCCAACAACGTCAGAATGAAATGCTACAAGCAATCCAGTACCTTCTGTTGATCAACTCTAGAAAAGGTTTTCCAGAAGCAGCATAGCTCACTCAGAAGATAAAATCTTGGGAAAGAAGGATGATCCAATAAGAACAAGATCAACATTCAGAACTCTGAAGAATCCCTCATGGGACTAGTATCTCTGAATGAGCCAACAACAATTGATGAAGCTCTTCTGGACAATGACTGGATTCTGGAAATGCAGGAGGAATTAAATCAGTTCACCAGAAATGACGTATGGGATCTGGTTCCCAAACCAAAAGGTTTCAACGTTATTGGACCAAAGTGGGTGTTCAGAAAAAAACTGAACGAGCAAGGAGAAGTCATCAGAAACAAAGCACGACTGGTGGCACAAGGTTATAGTCAGCAAGAGGGGATAGACTATAGAGAAACCTTTGCTCCAGTCGCCAGGTTAAAATCTATAAGACTCTTAATCTCATTTACTGTAAACAATGGCATCACTCTATATTAGATGAATTTCAAAAGTGCATTCCTAAATGGATATATAGATGAAGAGGTATATGTGCATCAACCCCCTGGGTTTGAGAATTCCAAGCACCCAAAATATATTTTCAAACTAAAGAAGTCACTCTATGGTCTAAAACAAGCTCCCAGAGCTTGGTATGAAAGACTAAGTAACTTCCTGTTAGAAAAGGAATTCACCAGAGGGAAAGTGGACACTACCTTGTTCTGTAAGTCATTTAAGAATGACATTTTAGTGTGTCCGATTTATGTAGATGAAATTATCTTTGGATTCACTAAACCATCTATGGGAAGAGAGTTTGCTAAGTGCATGCAGGAAGAGTTTGAGACGAGCTTAATGGGGGAACTCAAATTCTTTCTGGGAATTCAGATAAACCAAACTCCAGAAGGAACTTACATTCATCAGAGCAAATATGTCAGAGAACTTCTGAAGAAATTTGATCTCTCAAAATGTAAGCCCTCCAAGACTCCAATGCACCCCACGTGAATTCTGGAAAAGGAAGAGGTAAGTAAAAAGGTAGAACAGAAAGTCTACAGAGGTATGATTGGTTCTCTCTTTTATCTGACGGCTTCAAGGCCTGACATTTTATTCAGTGTTTGCTTATGTGCTAGATTCCGACTAGATCCTAGAGAATCTCACTTAACAGCAGTTAAGTGAATTTTCAAGTATCTGAAAGGTACTACTAATCTAGGTTTGTTTTATAGAAAATCCAAAGAATACAGCTTAGTAGGATACTGTGGCGCTGATTTTGCTGGAGACAGAGTAGAGCGTAAAAGTACTTCTGGAAGCTGCCAGTTTCTGAGAGAGAATCTGATCTCATGGACCAGCAAGAGACCGTCCACAATAGCATTATCAACAGCAGAAGCTGAATACATAGTAGCTGCTGGATGTAGCACTCAAATGCTCTGGATGAAAAGTCAACTTGAAGAATTCAACATATTTGAGAGTAACATTCCTATCTTCTATAATAACACTTCAGCTATATGTCTCAGTAAGAATCCTATTTTGCGTTCTAGGGCTAAGCATATAGAAATAAAACATCACTTTATTATGGACTATATTCAGAAAGGAATTCTCACTTTAAAATTCATTGACATAGACCATCAATGGGTTGATGTATTTACAAAACCTCTTTCTGAAGATAGATTCAATTTCATTCTGAAACATCTCAGTATGAAGTTATGCCCAGAATAAAATGTTTTACTTGCATATCTTAACCCTCAAAACTTTATTGTTTTCTGTGAACATCTGATCAACATGTCTTCAGAAGTTAGAAGTATAGTTTCCTCAGAGTCTATCCAAGAAGATTTGAACGTTTCATTTCAAGGATAGAGGCGTGCAATTCACATCATCAAACATCTGTCATCCTCTCACAAGCCACCTTCTGAGGTTGAACACGCGTTCAAAATTTGAAGGGACCAAGGCTCTGATTGGATGCATTGAGACACTTGTCAGTGGTAAACCGTTCAAATATCTTTCTGAATCCCCTAATCTCAAGTTTCATTAATGCATATAATCATTACATTATTTTCTTACTTACTGATTACGTTTTCCAAAAACCTATTTAAACTCAAATTCACTATTTCAATCATTCACTTTTACTATTTTCTCTATTCACTCTTGTTTCAAGTTTCGTTTTCAAAAACCCTTTTCATCTTCTCCAACAAACCTGTGTGAACAATGGCTTCTTCATCAAACCTCAAAAATCTCAGTGCTCTTGAATCTGCTTCAACGGAACAATATGAAGAACCCATCAGGACGCTTCTCACTCTTATTGATAACCTGGAAGGTCTCTCAGAACTGATCATTGATTTTGAGATTCTACAAGAAAATGGGTTCAATCTCTATGAAGACGTGACTGCTCAAGGTTGGAACAGGTATTTTGTCCGTCTGTTGGGTCCAACGTTTCCCATTCTCGTCAAAGAATTCTGGATTCACGCTACATCTTCCAACCACCAGGTTACTTCTTATGTTATGGGAAAGAAAATCGTGATTACAAAAGATCCTATTGGGAAGCTCATTGGATACAATGGTGGTGGAGTCAGATGCATAGATATGACAGATATATGTTCTGACCTAAAATCAATTGCCAAGGAAATTTTCACTTCTAGACAACCATCAAGCAAAATTAGAGATTTGAAGGATCATCACAAAATCTGGGCCAGAATCATTCTGGGATGTATCAATCAGAGGAAGCCCATAAGTCTCCTGATTACATCAACATTGATCAGCAGTTTCTGATCTATTTCATTGCAAAGAAGACAAAGATTAATCTTTCACACTTTTTATGAGATGGTTGATATCAGATATTCTAATAGAAAACAGGCTGATAGAATATCTGACAGAGGCTCAAGAAATAAGCACTTTGGAAGCAACTGCTGGGAAGCCTCTGAACGCAAAGAATTTGAAGAAAATGAAGATTATTGAGAACATTCAGAAGGAACCAACTATTGCTTCTCACGAAACCATTACTTCAAGGAGGATACCTCTGAAGGATTTTCCTCTATTCTCTAAGATAGACAACAACCCAGAAGTCATAGTCAGATACCTTGAAGCTTTCAAGGCTGATGGGACTGCTCCAAAAATAAACATTCAAGATCTGCACAAGCCAGCTCTAGAGGTTGCTTTAAAGAAATCCAAGAAGAGGAAAGCAGCGGGAGAAGGATCCTCTCAGAAGGCACACAAAACTGCGAAAAAGAAAGGTAATCCATCTTATGTTTCTGTTATAGAATCAATTGCTGTTACAACATCTGAAATCAATCCCCCTCAACCTATAGAAAATCCTTCACCTCAAACCTTTAAAGATTTTGACATTGAGTTTGATCCATCTGTAACTCTAGGAATTTTTTTGAATGAACCTCACTCCCCCAATCAAAATAAAAACCCAGAACCTCATCAACCAGAACTTGCAAAAGTTCTATCTGACATTTAACTATTTGATTCAGACTTTCAATCTCCACTCCCAGAAAATCCAAACTCCCAACAACAATCAGATAATCCACAACCACACTCTCCAGAACATCTAAATCCCAACTCACCACAACCAGAAAATAGACACTCTCTTTCTCCATCTTCTGAAAACCCATCCTTTGTAATTCCTGAACCAGAAACTCAACACACCTCCACAAACCAATCTGAAGACTCTCCTTCAGATTCTGATACCATAATCCAAATTCGTGGAATAACAGAACCTCTTGCGGTTAGCATGCCTCTCACTATTCATGATATTCCAGAAATTCCTTCATCCCTTGAATCCACACCACCAAACTCCCCTAACAGACTAATTCTAATTCCTGACTTTCCCACTCCTTCACCCATCAACCATCCAACTGACAACCTCATAATTTTCATTGATCCACTAGTGCTGGACAAACTAGCTTCCACCTCTCGCAAAATTGCCATTCCCAAACCTAAACCAAAATCAGATGTTGGTAAGAGTCTGTTGATTTTTGAAACAGAAATGCAGGAATGGATCAATTCTTTGAAGCAAGCAAGCCTAGAGATTTCTAATCCTGCTGCTTCTGACTTTCTCTGGGAAAGTTTCAGAAAATGGCTCAACGCTGAAACTCTGAAGTTGAAGGAATTGGGTTATGAAAGAGCTCAGCAGAACCTCAGTGATCAGATGAAAGATTTTCAAGATCAAGTTCTGAGTCAATGGTGCAAGGAAAAAAAATCTTCCGCTGGATAATGCTCTCTGGAAAGAGCACCATCCTTCAGAAGTTGCTGAACCAGATTCAGATAGTCTCTCCCTGACTACTGCTCTAGAAGACATGGTTGTAGCAGAAGAAGTGGTTCAATCAGAAGAAGCTGCAGAATGTTCTGTACAACATGCAACCCCTGAAGAGACACCAACTTCCTCTCTAGTCATGCAAACTCTGGAAGAGTTGAAGAAAGAGAATGCATTAATCCATGCAAGACTGGACAAGCAAGATGATACGAACAAAGAGCTCAAAGGAATTCTGGATAAACAAGAAGATACTATAAAGGAAATAAAAGATATTCTGGGCAAGCAGGAAGAGTCAAGCACTCATATCAAGAGCTTGTTGGAAGCGTTGTTCACACGCCTTCCCCCTCCTTCTTAGATTTTTCTTTTAAAAACTGTTTATCTGTAATTTTTATCTTTACCTCCTTATTTCTGAAACTTGTCATTGCATTATGTTTTTAATATAACTCATCTTTTTGGCTCTGATTATATTGCCTTTTTGATATTTGACAAAAAGGGGGAGAAATTAGGATATTTTCAATAACATTATACTGGACAAAAGTCTCAAACATTCTGTATTATTTAACCTCTACTTTCTAAAAAGTTTGAACAGGAACAAATTCTGATAGGAGATGCAGCAAAAGCTCTGACGAAAAGGAACTTCAGGGAAGTAATCAACTCAGAGGGAGTCTCTCTTAAACTTTTTGTTCTCCATTTTTCATTGAAAATTCTAGTTTTTGTCATCATCAAAAAGGGGGAGATTGTTAGAACATAGTTTGATTTTACAACCCTTAATTAAAGTTTTGATGATAACAAATACAAAGAACAAATATGCACCCTAAAAATTATGTATTTTGTATGCAGAAGTTATGACCAAAGCAGCATCAGAAGATAAGCTATAGAAGCTACACGCTAAGGTAATCAGAATTTACGCTGAAGAATGATGGTCAGAACCTGCGCTTAAGTGAAGTAAACTCTGATTCTGAACAGAAGGAATATAATCTAAGGCATCAATTTCTGAAGCATCAGCAGCAAGCAAGGACGTAAGATTCTAAAGTGTTACTTTACAATCAAGACATCATCAATTACAACAGCTTCTTTCAGACATGATCTTCTCAAAATGGAAACTGCGTTAATGACCATAATCACGCTTAAAGTTGGAAAGAATTCCATTTCCTATAAATACAAGCTAAGATATCAAATCATTCATGATTTTATAACGCAACTGCAATACAATTAAAAAACGCTGCAAGCTTTCTCTAGTATTTTTCCACACTCTAAAATTGTGTAAATTATCACAATTGTGATAACTATTTTTGTAACAAAAAACATCTACAATGAATTCTTGTATCTTTGATTAAGAACAGTTTTTCCTTGAGATTAACCGGATTGTGGTTGTACTCAAGAAGACTTTGACAGTTGTCAAATTAGTGATTGTAATCTTTTTGTGATTAGTGGATTAAGAACTCGTTGGAGAGAGGCGAAATCACCTTGACGGGTGGACTGGAGTAGTTTGAGATCAAACGAACCAGGATAAAAATACTGTGTCTTTGCGCATTTGATTTCAAGTTTTCAATTCAACCCCCCCCCCCCCCCCCCCCCCCCTTCTTGTGTTTTTCACTTCTTCAGAGGCTATCCTAAAGCATAAAGTAAAGGACAGGAAATAAAAGGTTTCATTGTAAGGTAGACCAAGATAAAGCCTTTGTGTGTGCAAGTGAACTAACCACAAGAAGAGCAAGCATTTGACATTGGTCAAAATGAGCATTCCTTTCCCTTTTGGAGTAAGCCACAAGATAAGCAATAAGACCCAGATGAAAACACAAAGTGTTAGATGAATAATAAAGTATCAGATACAAATTGCAATCATCAGATGGAAATTTAAGGTCTCAGATAACACACAACATCAGATGAAATATAGAACACCAGATGAGATCCAAAAGTATATGATAAAGGTCTAAAGTCTCAGGTGAAGCTAAATGTGTCAGATGAAATTCCAAGTATCAGAGCACCACTCCAAGCCAAGGGAAAACTAAGTCCTAAGTCCAAAGTCCAACAATCCTCAAGTAAGAGATAGTAACCAATATTCCTCAATAACACATTACATTTTTTTTAGGGTTTTGCCTTTAATAATGTCTTTTGATCACTACAACAAATAATACATTTCATGAATGAGCTTTCATGTCCAACACACTAAAAAACGAGAGAATATATCTTGGGAGCGCAATGTTTGATTTTATTAATAAGATAATAAACATGTTACGACAATGTTATAAAAAACCGAGGTAACACAACTATAAGTTATCTTTTTTTTAATCCATAAAATAATAATAAACATGTTATCTCTTTTTTTTTAGAACGAAGGTAATATAGCTATAAGGAACCTTGCTTCGAATCTTATTTGCCATATTTTTAACTGTTTTCAATGACTTAACATAAAAACCGGGTTAAACAAGAATAGGCAATAATAGTAAAATTTAAATATTTCATTGATAGGAACTACAACATCACCAAAGTAACTACAACAAGATAAAAAAATAAAACTACTCAACAAATTCAAACTTCTCAGTCCACTCAACTACAACATCACCCCTAACTTATTGAAAAGTTCAGAAAGAACTCTTCCATAAGGTATGAGGAAAGTATTTTCCTCACGATAATTCTCTATCATTTTCTTCAAGAAGTTGAAAATGGTAAGAGGAAGATTAACTCTCATGTTGTAGGTGAGGAATAACAAGAGATGTTTGTCATACCAAGTAAGTGCTTCCATGTCTTTCTCTCTTGGGTTGAGGTTTGACCTTAGAAGTTGAAACCAAAATTTTGCAATAGGGCGTAGAGAAGCAGGACTAGAGAGATTAGTATCTTTGGCATAAACTCGGTGAAGTTTATTTTCATAGACATGGTTGGATTCATAATATTCAACACAACTACCAAACTCTACATAGTTGATTGTCAAAGAAATTATTGATGGAGTAATAAAAATTTCATCGCCATTGACATAAGACTGGATGATTTCTTTATCACCAGCTGGCACAACAGACACATTCATCCATAACTCTTTAACAAGGTTAGGTATATGGGGCCATGTAGAATATTAAAGTAACCACTAAACTTTTGTTTGTTAGCAACTTCCCTGAATGTTTTTTTATACACCTTCGAAATCATTGAAGTTAACATACTTTTCTTTGATAAAAAATAACATATTTGCATCCATTTTTGATAAGTTCGTAACAAGGAAACAGAGAGTTGGTAATGAGAAGTTGAAAATAGGAAAAGACTTTGAATCAGTGAGTTGGTAATTAGACATTTAAATAGCTTAAAAGCCTATTTGATAATCTAAAAGAGACGTTACGAATTTAAAATAAGATGATCATTTCTATTCTAGTGATATGATAACCTAAAAGAGACGTTTCCAATGCATGAGCGCCACCATGTTGCTATAAATTCTCTGTTAATTATATTTTTTAATTGTAAATTAAATGTTATAACTCATCGATTTTCTTACAAAATCGAGGGAAACTTTAGCGTTAAAATATAGCGTTAAAATTGGAACCTCTATTTAATTGTTTTTTTTTAAAGTTAAAATGTTATAGCACTTCGATTTTCCTTACAAACAGACGTAAAATTTAGCGTTAAAACTGATACATTTAACAAATCCTTAATCAAATCCTTGTCGTCCATTTCATGACTATCAATGCTCAAGGCATTACCATTAGTGATCCACATGAAACATAAAAAACCTCCACTATAAAAGCATACTGAACATCAAGACTTGTTCCTCTCAAGCATTGTAACGTCATGAAGAGTTTTAGGTTTGCAAGAGTGTTTTCCATGAAGATTTCTTTATGATGGATTGAAATAGAAGAAAATCATTTGGGTTTAAGGTTTATGTTCTTAAATATTTATTTGAGCAAAAGATTATTTATTTATCTAACCTTTTTTTGTGTCTAACCTTTTTTTTGTTCATATCAAAAACAAATGGGTGCAAAAATGATTGAAGATCTCCTTGCACACAACATTTGATCTACCCTTTCATTATATGATTTAAAGATCTAAAATCTAGGTCTTCAATGTAACGATTGAATATCTCCTTGCACCCAACATTTGACCTACCCTAAAATTATATGATTTGAAGATATGAAATCTAGATCTTCGGGAAATTAATTTACCTAACCTAGTATTTGATCTTCATGGGCAATTGGTTTTTTTTCCTGTGTAAAAATGAAATAATCTGGGTAAACAATTTAACAATTTTTATTTAAAAAAATGATCACCCCTCGATTTTATTTGAAAACCGAGATAAAAAAGATGCTAGTTTTTGTAAATAATAAAAATGTAGACGTTGTGGACCGAACCTGCACTATTAAAATATCCCTCAGTGTTTTAAACACCAAGGTGGAAATTTAATACTTTTTATGGCGATCTTATTTACCTCACTTCTGGTGCCGAGGAAAAATGCATTTCACGTTCGACATCTTTTTTTTTTCATTTGTAAACAGTAGTCACGTTCAAATGCATATGTTCAAAAATAAGCATTGGACGTTTTCACAAACAAAACACGAAAAATAAAAGAAAAACATATAGTTTTTCACTTTCAAAGGGATATCTTTGTATTAACTTGAATATGTATTTTTGTACAATGAGACGAACATTCTAGTAAGAGAATGTCTTCGTAGAAAATGAAAATTGATACAAAGAAAAGATAGCTATGTGAAATAATCCCACGGGGTTCCCATTCTGCTATAACCTTCATGTCTTTGAGCGTCTCATCCACTTGCCTCTTTGTCTAAAGCTGATTGGATTGATTAAAACCGTTTGAGTTTGTCAGTCGATGCTAAAGGTAGTGTGTAATGTGATCCGACGAGACATATTCATACGCTTTAATTCCCTAACTTTTGCCTGGACCGCCCTTTCGGGTTTTTAGTCCACTGGGATACCCTTTTTTGCCTAAGCCGCCTTTTTAGGTTTTCAGCTTGTCGGGTGTACAGATTTTTTTATATTTTATCCCTAATTTTTGCCTGAACCTTTGTGGTTCGCTGGGATGCCCATGTTTTGCCTAGGTGTGTCAACCTAGAGGGTCTCTTATGCGTAGTATCTTTTAACTATGTCCGCATTCACAGGGTGCGGAAGGTCGTCGCCATCCATAGGGGTTAAGATCATTGCCCCACCAGAGAATATGTTTTTGATCACAAATGGTCCCTTGTATGTAGGAGTCCATTTTCCCCTGGGATCACCTTGTGGTAATATGATACGCTTGATTACCAAGTCACCAACCTGATATACCTTACGTCTGACCTTTTTGTTAAAAGCTTTGATCATACGTTTTTGGTACATCTGGCTGTGACAGACAGTCGTAAGCCTCTTCTCATCAATTAAGTTCAACTGGTCAAGTCGAGTTTGGATCCATTCATCTTCATTCAGCCCTGCATCCTTTATGATTCTCAGAGAAGGTATTTGGACCTCAATTTGTAGGACAACTCCCTTACCGTATACCAAGGAGAAAGGAGTTGCCCCTGTCGACGTCCACGTCGTGGTAAGATAACCATGGAGAGAAAATGGTAACATCTCATGCCAGTCCTTGTAGGTTACTGTCATTTTTTGTATGATCTTCTTGATGTTCTTATTCGCGGCTTCGACAACACCATTCATCTTTAGTCGGTAAGGAGAAGAATTATGGTGTTTAATCTTGAATTATGTGCATAGTGCAGTGATCATAGTATTGTTGAGATTCGTACCATTGTCTGTGATGATTCTCTCTGGGATACCATACCGATAGATGAGATTCTGTTTAATGAATCGGGCTACAACATTCTTGGTAACGGAAGCGAAAGAAGCTTCCTCAACCAACTTCGTGAAATAGTCAATGGCCACTAAGATGAAGCGGTGTCCATTAGAAGCTGTAGGTTTGACTTCTCCAATCATATCGATGCCCCACATCACTAATGGCCAGGGAGCAGTCAGGACGTTTAGAGGAACTGGAGGCACATGTACTTTGTCAGCATAGATCTGACACTTGTGATAGGTTCGAGAATGCTGATGGCAATCTGCTTCCATGGTAGACCAGTAGTACCCCACCCGTAGGATCTTTTTAGCCATCGTGTGCCCACTGGAATGTGTGCCAAAAGTGCCTTCATGTAGACCAACCATGATCTTTTCTGCGTCAACCTTGTCTACACAACGAAGCAAAACAAAGTCGTGGTTGCGCTTGTAGAGAATGCCATTACTAAGGAATAACTTAGCAGAGAATCTTCTCAAGAACTTCTTATCATTGGCTGAAGCTCCTTCTGGATACTCTTGAGCCTCGAGATAGATCTTAACTTCATGGAACCTAGGCTTGTCCACTATCTCTTCAGTATCGATCTAGTGACAGTAAGCTGGTTCATCCATCCGCTCAATGATGATCCGAGGAGCCTCGTTACCCCACTTGAGTTTAAACATGGATGACATAGTGGCCAGCGCGTCCTCTAGTTGATTTTCCTCTCGTGGAAAACGCTCAAAAGTAATTTCCTCGAAATGTGGGATTAATGTCAACACATGCTCTTTGTGGGGGGTAAGGTTAGTGTGCTTCATGTCCCATTCTCCTTTGATATGACTGATGACTAAGGCTGAATCTCCAAATACACTTAAGGACTTGATTCCCAAATCTATGGCAGCTTTGAGACAAAAAATACACGCTTCATATTCTGCCATATTATTGGTACAATTAAAACAAAGTCTTGCGGTGAATGGAGTATGACATCCTTCATGGGATATGATTACAACACCTATTCCATTGCCGAGTGCGTTGGAGGCTCCGTCAAAAACCAAGGTCCATTGGGATCCTTGTTCAGGTCCGTCATATGGTCTGAATTCTTCACAGTTGTTTACCATCATGATGTCTTCATCTGGGAATTCGAATTTCATGGATTGGTAGTCATCCACAACTTGATGAGCAAGGTGATCGGCTAGTACACTGCCCTTTATTGCTATTTGGGTAGTGTACTGAATGTCGTATTTAGTCAGAATCATCTACCATCTTGCTATTCTCCCAGAGAGGGCAGGCTTCTCGAATACGTATTTAATTGGATCAATCTTGGATATCAATAAGGTAGTATGGGTCAACATATACTGTCTCAGCCGGTGAGCAGCCCATGCCATAGCGCAACAAGTTTTCTCGAGCAGTGAATATCTTGTTTCATAGTCGGTAAACTTTTTGCTCAGGTAGTATATAGCATGCTCTTTTCGGCCAGACTCGTCATGCTTCCCCAGCACACACACCATTGAATTTTCTAAGATAGTTAGATACATGATTAAAGGTCTTCCCTCGAATGGAGGCATCAAACAGGATGCTCTTGAAGGTACTCCTTAATCTTGTCGAAGGCAGCTTGGCATTCATCATTCCATTTGACTACTTGATCTTTCTTCAGTAATTTGAAAATTGGTTCACAAGTAGCGATTATGTGAGAAATGAATCTGGCGATGTAGTTAAGTCGTCCTAAGAATCCTCTGACTTCCTTCTTGGTGCGAGGAGCATGCATTTCTTGTATTGCTTTCACCTTGGCAGGGTCCACTTCGATACCTTTACCGCTGACGATGAAGCCTAAGAGTTTATTGGACCTCACCCCAAATGTGCATTTATTCGGGTTCAACCTTAGCTTGTATTTCTTTAGCCTTTCAAACAGTTTCTGCAAATGGTCAAGATGTTCCTCTTCAGTTTGAGATCTGGCTATCATGTCATCCACATAGACCTCTATTTCGTGATGGATCATGTCATGAAAAAGAGCTACCATGGCGCGCTGATAAGTTTCCCCAGCATTCTTCAACCCGAATGGCATAACCTTTTAACAAAAAGTGCCCCACTGTATGACGAAAGTCATTTTCTCCATGTCCCCAGGTGCCATTTTGATTTGATTGTAGCCTAAGAAACCATCCATGAATGAGAACACTTTATGCTGTGCAGTATTGTCAACCAGAATATCGATATGGGAAAGTGGGAAATCATCCTTAGGGCTTGCCCTATTCAAATCTCGGTAATCCACACACATGCGTACTTTGCCATCCTTTTTAGGCACTGGAACAACATTGGTGACCCATTATGGATAAGAGGTGACAACTAAGAATCTGGTGTTGAATTGTTTCATGACTTCAGTCTTGATCTTCTCTGACATGTCTGGCCGCATGCGACTGACTTTCTGTTTTACCGGAGGGAAATCTTCTTTTGTCGGTAGATGATGGACCACAATATCAGCGTCAAGTCCTGGCATGTCTTTGTACGACCAGGAAAATACCTCAACATAGTCATGTAGTAACTGAGTTAAGCGCTTCTTGACACTAGGTTCTAGATTGGTTCCTACCTTGACTTCTTTCTTGTCCTCTTTGGTACCTAAGTTAACTATGTCAACCTGTTCTTCGTGGGGCTGTATGGCCCTTTCTTCTTGTTGTAGTAACCTGGCTAGTTCCCCTGGCACTTCACAATCTTCCTCACCTTCGTCTTTGGCTTGGTAGATCAAATTTTCAAAGTCACAAAAGGCCATAGTATAATCGTTACCCATGGGATCCTGAGTGGATGTGGATCTGCATTTTGATATTTGAGTGTGTGTAAGAGCATAGTTATTATTGAAAAAATAAACATGTAGAAAAAGAAAAACAAAGAGCGTAAAGTTTGCATGCAAAAACGTCCATGATTCATTGATGACATATGAAAATTAAGTAACAACCCTTACAAATGGACCGTTGTGCCTCGGGTAAGACACAAGGTTTTAAAAGTCTCAATTGTTTAATTATTATAAGTCCGAAAAAAATTTAAAGACAATTACTGCTCGATAAAAGTAATTGGGACAAAATCTTTGGCTTCCCAGTTGGTGAGTCCTCCGTTGATGGTTGGGAAAATCCATTCTTCCAGGTCGTAGCTGTCATCACTATCCTCCACTGCGTTGATTCCATGGTTGCTGATCCGCAAAGGTGGTCCCCTGGCACAAGCACGACGAACAGCTTCCTGGGCTCCTGAAGTGAAAACCAAACCAAATTTGTCAGATTTGTAGGGAATGTCTGGGAGCTGGCCCCAAATAGTACACCCACCTTCTTCGACTACTGCCTTGGCATCTTTCAGAGAAGCCATCTTTAGCGGAGGTCTGGTAATCTTCGGGACTTGGGAAACAGTCTTGGCTGGCGCAACTGTTTGTGGGACTTCCTCGAAATGATGAAATAGAGTTTCAATGAATTCACCATCCATTTCTACATATCTGAAGGAGTTCAAGTGACTGACCATATATTCCTCTTCTCCATGGACAGTGATGATTTTTCCCTTGGTTGGGTATTTCAGCATCTGATGTAATGTAGAGGTGACGGCACCAACGTTGTGAATCCAAGGTCGGCCTAATAAATAGGAATAGGAAGGGCGAATGTCCATTACATAGAAAGTTGAATCAAAGGTTTGAGTTCCAACTTTAATGGGGATGTCCACCTCCCCATGCACCATTCTCTTCGAACTGTCGAAGGCCCTTACCACTATGTTGCTGGGTTTTAAGGTCATACCTTCACAATCTAGTCTATCAAGAGCCTTTTTAGGTAGTACATTTAAAGATGAACCAGTATCAACCAGGACATGGGCCAAAGTTGTGCCCCTGCATTCGACAGAGACATGCAACGCCTTATTCTGTTTCCTTCCTCTAGGTGTAAGATCAGCATCAAAAAAGCCCAAACCATTATCAGCGGTCAAACTGGCCACACAGTTTTTGAATTGGTCAGCAGAGGTTTCTTGTGGCACATGGGCAGTTTTAAGAAATTTCACCAAGGCCTTCGCATGAGCCTCGGAGCACAACAGTAAAGCTAGCATAGAAATCTTTGACAGAGTCTGTCCTAGCTATTCGACTATGCTGTAGTCACTTCTCTTTATAATTTTCAAAATTTCTTCCATCTCCTTTTTGGAGGCTTCTGGGATAGATACTGATTACGCCTTCATCTGGATAGGCTCAACCAAAATGCCTTTGCCCCGAGTCTCAGTCGACTCGGTGGTAGAGGTGTCAGTAGGGGTAACCATAGGGATTGTAGTAGTAGTGTCAATAGGAACAAAAGCAAGGATGATCACAGGACCGATAACATTTTTTGGAGGAGAAATATCAGGGGAGAATACTCTTCCATTTAGGGTTATTTTGCTGGTTCCCGCAATGTTTCCGATGTCGGGGTCAGCATTCTCAAAAATCGAGTCTTCAACAGCCAGCCAATCCTTCTTGACACCGTGATAGTAGTCATCACCCCCATAGTTCTAGGGGACAGTTTTATCTGAGGAGTACGGGATCGGCCCTGGAATAGTAATTATCAGTGGAGTCACCTTAGGAACAGATGTAATCCTAACGGGTCTTTTGGTGGAGACCCTGGAAGGATTGGCGGAAATGGTTACTATTGAAACATCCTTGTAAGAAATGGTTGGAATGGGAGTCTTTTCAAACAAAATCTCTTTGTCATCCATCAGGTGCTGGACACCTGCTTTCAATAAATGACAACCAGTTGGTAGGGATAAATAGAGGTGACAGCCTTCGCCACAGCCTGGAAATAAACCGGCCTTCAACAGGTTCATCTTGATAGTCAGAAGAGGAGTAACAAGTTCATCAACAACAGTAACAAACACATCATCTTAAACAGTGTTAAAATCACGGCCATGCTTGGGAATAGGAGCGGTGATAACATTTGGGATCTCAGGAGCATCAAATTCAATTTCTTTTTCCTCGAGAAGGTCTTGCACCTTGTTTTTCAAAGCCCAACAGTTGTTGGTATCATGGCCTAGACTTTCTGAATGGTAAGCACAACGAGCATTAGGGTTGTAATGAGGAAAGGCGATGTTGGGATTCTTCGGGGCTTCCTTCAAAGTTACCAGATTAGGTCTTAAGAAATGTGGCAGGACTTGAGACAGTTTCATATTTATCCGGGTAAATTATCTTACTGGTCTTTCCGTTCTAGGCTGGTTGTTCCTTTGTTGGGTAGGTGCAGGCTTAGGGATCATGACGACCCATACCGTTGGACGACATTCAGTTCTGTCTTGATTACTTTGAGGGTACACATCACCAACCTCTTTCTTCCCAATGAATGGTTTTCTCACGGAACTAGAGAATGCGTCTTTTTGGATCTTCCCACTCTTAATCCTAGCTTCCACTCTCTCCCCAGTCAAGATTAATTCAGTGAAGCTGACCGAGGAGCTTCCAATTAGATGATTAAAGAAAGGACCAGCCATGGTACCCACAAACATGTCTACTAGCTTACTGTCAGCTAGGGAAGGCTGGACTCTTACCGCTAATTCCCTCTATTTCTGAGCGTAGTCTTTGAAACCCTCATTCGAAACCTTAGTCAAACTTTGGAGTTGAGTATAGGTGGGAGCAAGGTCTGCATTATACTGATACTGTTTATAAAAAGCAGCGGCCAGGTCTTCCCAATTATGGATATTGTCCCTCTCAGTTGATAGAACTAATCTAGCTGAGTCCTGGATAGACTATCCTGAAAGAAGTGGACCCACAAATTTGTGTCAGCAGTGTGAGGCTGTATCTTCCTCACATAAGATCGGAGGTGCATCTTGGGACACGAAACTACATCGTACTTAGAAAACACTGGTGCCTTGAACTTTGGTGGAATAAAAATCCCAGACACCAAACCCAACTCTTCAATGTCCAGCCTGGGCACTTTCTGAATCTCTATTGCACTTAGCTTCTCTTCCAGATGTTTGTATTTTTCGTCGGCCAGAGGATACTGCTCTTCAGAGTAATCATCTTCTTCTTCCTCTTCAGATTCTGGATGGCCAATCACTTCCTTGTTTTTCCCTTCTTGATTATCCTTTTCACCTGATGATGTTGCAAATTCTAGGGTCCGTCTAGCTGGCCCTGGGAACCTTCTTCCTAGATTCAAAACACCGGTTGATTTCTTTGCTTTCTTCTTATTTTCTTCGATCAACAAAGTTTTCAAATCCTCTTGTCCTTTTGCCAAAGTAAAGAACATTTATTGAAACTGAGCATTCTGCGCCTGGAGATCTTTTACCGTTTGTTTCATGTCCATCTTACTGAAATAAACAGTAGAAAGATGAGGAGACCTGTTGTAAGAAATTTGTTTATGTCATGGTGAATGAAAATGCATATGCAATGGTTTCAAGGAAATTAGAGATTTAAATTTTCTTTAGACAAAAAGGAACACATGTTATATTAATAAATCAAAGCTTGACTACATCATGCCTCTTTGGGATTACAAAGAAATACAAAAACTCTAAGATAAAAAAGTTGAACGCATCCTCTTTGGTGCGATGTTGGCGTTCAGACTCCGCTCCTCATGAAGCTGCTTGGTGAGTTCCAGAACTTTCTTCTCGCTGGTGTAGAATTGGGCCTCGAAAGTGTCTCGCTCCCCCTTAAGCTGTATCCAATCCCTTTGCAAGTCTTCGAGAGAGGTGGGCATGTCAGGATGCAGGATAGTGTATGGGACATCTCCTTTCACAATAGGCTCTTTGATAACCGGGATAATGGAGGGGTAAGGCATCATAAGACTTTGAGCACGGGCTCATACCCGTTTTAGATAAGGCTCAAGAGGGATGGAATTCTTATGCCCTAATGTCTTTCTATCTACCTTGTTCAACATCCTCCAAGCTCGGATAAATCTCTGGCGGTGACCTTGATCATCATTCTCGTAGTCAAATACTAACCCTTGAATAAGCATCTCATATGGACCATCCCTTCGGGCATAACCAAACTGTCTTAAGACTAAGCAAGAATTGTAGGTGGTACCTCCTCTAATACCAAGTAAGGGGAAATTAGGGAATTCTCCACAACGGTCGATGATAGTAACACTCTCCACAAACCGGGAACACCAATGAATATCTGAATGTATGAGCGTTATCAACCTATGTGACCACCTTGAACCTTACTCGTTCTTCAATACAGATTATGGAATATGTGAAATAAACCATCTTACCAAGAGAGGAGTACAAAACATAAGGATACCTCTTTTCCTCTTAGTGCGGGTGTGAAAAGAATCTAGGATGTCTCCTAACAAAGTAGGCACCGGGTTATGAGACATGAAGATTTTGATGGCGTTTACATCTATGAGTTGGTCAGGATTTGGGAACAAAACCATCCCATAGATGAGGAGAGCCACAATTTCCTAAAAAGCTTGCAAGTTCAAGGAGTTCCAACAATTTTGAGCTTTCTCAAACAAGAACTTGGCTAAGAAACCTTTGACGCCACTCCTTATTTCCCAATTAGTTGTGACATCAGATGGTTGCAAGTGTAGGGCTTGAGAAATCTCTTCTGGTTTTGGATCTCTTTCTGTACCGTTGAAGGGTAGTTTATTGAGAATGGGAATCCTCAAGAGTTGGGAGAATTCTTCCAAAGTTGGCACAAGTTGATAATCGGGAAATGTGAAGCAATGGTGTGAAGGATCAAAGAATTGGAAGAGCACCTTCAACATATCCTAATCAGTGTTGGAGGTAACCAAGTTTAGGAGGCGACCATGTCTTTCGGTAAATGGAGAATTCTCAGGAACCCTTGATTCTAACTCTTTAAGTTGAGGAGGTATCCTTACGAGATTGACTTGAATAGGTTTCCTGCGAATAGAATCCATGTCCTACAAAACAGAACAAAGATAAATCCCAAAATCCTTGAAATGGTTAGTGAGTATGAGCATGATGTTATGATATTTTATTATGTTATGTACAGGTAAATATATACAAACAAAACAAACAAGTCCTTAGGTTTATGCTTGCATGGAATCTCATAGGTAACTACCCTCTTGAAGTTTAGTTGGCTCAAACCTGTCCTAGCAATAGTAACCGGGTTCTAAGGGAGTTCAATATCACTGGTTTGTTTCCTCGGGCATTGTTTCAGCGCAAGCCTATTTAATGGCGACCGAAATATCCCAAAAAACCAAACCTCAATGAGTGTAGTATCGAGTATCTACCAACTTCAGACTGCACCAAAGCCAGTCATCTCACTACGTCCTAATGGCCAAGTTGGTAAAGTAAAGGTTCTAGAAGTTAGTTAGTGCTTCATGACATCACTAAGTGGCCCCGTATTCTCCTTGACTACTCAAGGGCTACCGGTACCCACAAATATATCACACTAACGTAGCTATTGCTTAGACCATGTCGGTATACCCCGCACAGTTTCCATAATGTATTGCTACTTACCTATAAGGTATCCCAAATCTGGGTAGAGGATTCAAACCCAAACAAAGAACAAAAATGTAAAACATACAAGTCAAACAATGAAAGCAAGTAAATATGATCTAGCCCTAAGGTAACCCCACTTTTAAAATTGTTTCCCCAACAGAGTCGCCAGTTCTGTAACACGGTGGGAGAACTGACTTGGTGGTTTTGCGTTTGATCGCAAATGTTACGGTTAGAAAGAGTCGCCACCGACTTTTCTTTTATCCAAAAGGAAAGGTTGAAAAGAACAGGAAATACCTTTGAGATGTTTTCTTGAGTTCGGGGGGTAGATTATGAAAAGGGAAGGTATTAGCACCCTTTTCATCCGTATTTATCTACGAGCTCTTAGTTGCTTGCTAGATCAGTTGCTTTTGTTTGAAAATGTGCTTTGTGTGGTTTTTGAAAGTATTTTGAAAAGCGCCATCGTTTAGGAAAACTTTTTAATGATTCTCATTCGTAAGAATGTATACAAAGTGTTGATCTTTTGAAAATGTTTTCAAGTTTGAAAGATGTTTTTGAAAGTGTTGGTGTTTGTTTTGAAAATAGCAAGGGATGTTTTTTTGGTTTGAAATTGAGCAAGCAACTTAGGAACATTCTACCTACTCAAAAGTCTTTCATGTTTATTTCCTATTTCCTTTGACATTGTTATCTTACCATTGATTTGGTAAGTAACCTTATCTTTGGATGTAAAAGGGACGGGCAAGGGTCATCGTATAGTCATGATTAGCAATGTTGTAAGATATCTTAGCATTTTTTGAAGGGACTAAGATCATTTTTTGAAAGGCAACTTTGATAGCGTCATCGAGGGACTATGATCTTTTTTTTTTATTTTCTTTTGCTAAGATACCTCACATGCATAATATGACCATTTTCATAAGGCAACAAAGTGGATTTACCCTAAGGGTGTAAGTGTGCAAGTGTATTGATTTACATGCATTGTTTTGTCTTTCAATTAGGGATTTCTAAGCATTGGTTTTATCTTTCCATACAAACCCTAATTACTAGCAATAATATTGAAAGCGATAAATTGCGGAATTTAAATGTCCTACGCTATTACAATGCTTTAGGGGATGGGGGTACAAGTTTATGAATGGGGAATGAAAGCAATAAACCCTATTTACTATTACAAAAATTGACAACAAATGCATAGTCACAAAATAATGTAAAAGAGTAAATAAATAGGCAAAGATGGAAAAAGGGCTAAGTATAAACCCTAACAAAATTCTAAATATTTTAAGAAAGAAAATGTTTTTGTTTGTTTTTTGTTTGAGAAAAGAAATTGAAATTTTTAATGTAAAGAAATTAGAAGTTAAATTCTAATTCTATTTTATTTACAAGTTAATAAAAAATAAAAAGAAAGGTGTAATAAATTAATTTATTTATGAAAATAAATTAAAACCTAAAGCAATCTAGATATTTTATAAAATATTTTTTTTTTGGAGTTTTTGTTTAGAAAAATATTTAAATGTAGTGTAAAAAAAACTAGTTTTAATTAATTTAAACAAATTAATAAAATAAACCTAAGGTGTGATTAAAATAAATAAATTTTATTTGTGAAAATTAATTAATTAATTTTAAAAAAAAACTTAAATATATATTTTTATTATGATTTTATGATTTTTTTTATTGAAAATAAAATTATTAAAAGGGATCAAATAAAAAAAAAAGAACAAGAGAAAAATATAATGGGCCTGAGTTGCAAGAGTGATCAGGGGGGTGAGAAATAGCAAAACAAAGATAAGCCCAAAGACTCTGCTGGCCCAGGCGCCTGTGCTATAATCCAGTGTGGGTGTTCTTTTGAGGGTCCATCAAGGTGGAAGCATATAGTGCGCTGCATCTGGCTTGATGAAGATCAAATGGTGTTGATTGAGGGTATACCATGCGCATGTAGAAGCCGCCTCTACAGGATCTGTAAAAATAAAACGTGAAAATGAAAAAGGGTACTACTGGGGCTCGAACCCAGGTCCCTATAGTCACAGGCGCGCGCTTCTACCATTGGGGTGGCTATACATCCGTTTATTAATACAAAACTAAAAATATATATTTGAAACACCTTCCTAGGCCTGTATCATCTTCAACCTCGCGCCAGACCATTCAACATGATTTTTGAAATTGCTATCTCTTCCATTTCTCAACCATTTTCAAAAGTACAAACACGAAAGTTGTTGGAAATTTCATCACAGATCCAAACATGTAAATAAATTGAGCTAACACTCAAAGATGAACATAAATTTTAAATGGTACCAAATTCTGACCTAATTTTTTCAGAGATTCAAACTTAAAATCCTCTCAGCTCAAGCAAAATAAATGAAAACTATGGACATGGTTAGCTTTAGGGCAATGATTTCTACATTTTTCATTCATAAATTAAACATTAATGATGCCTATATGAAGAGTTCAAAAGTCAGAAAACTCGCCTTGCAAGAGGGTATCATGTTTTGAGTTTGAGCAACTTTTGATGAGTTCTAGTGATTGGGTTAGCTTCCTCAAGTTCCCAGGAAGCTAATGTGATGCTTTGCTTGAGCTGAAAGTGGCTGAGGAGTTATGGAGAAGTCAACTTGCAAGGTCTTGTTTTTGGTTATGGAGGTTGATGAAGATGGAGTTACAGTTATGGAACAGGGTCATGGATGAGTTGTATTTGATGCTTAGAAGCTTTAGGAACCAAAAGGCTTGGAAACGCACGAGGGAGATGTGAGTTTCAGGTTTTTGGTCAAATTATGCAACAATGGTGATTTGTGATAAAGTTATGAGTTCTAAGGAGTTTGAGGGCTTGTGTATGTGTGTGTTTTGATGCAAATAACTTGTGCATAAGTAAGGAAAAGGATGTGAGGCTTGAGAGGGTCAGAATGACACAAGTACAAGTTATGGCTATGTTACTTCAGTTTGAAGAAAAGTGAAAAACATGGTTTCAAGGTAAAGTACAAGCATGGGCTGACTTGTTAGAGGCTTGGGACAAATTTCTTTTGGGTTATAGGCCGTGTATGATCAGAAGAGACCAAGTGCAAAGCTCAAGAACAAATTTTATGCATAAAGCTACTTTTCCAAAATGGCAATGTGCACTTTCTTCCTAAAATGGAAATAAGCATGGGCAATGCATTGAATGCTTGAGTTGAAGCCTCTAACAGCTGTGCCAAACATTAATTATAGAGCACAAAATAAGTTTGAGGCCTACAAATCAAATATTGTGCAGCATAAACATGGATTTGAATTCTTGCTCATCATGAAATTGACCTATAATTCAAGAATGAAATGCCAACTTCATGCGTTCGATTCTCCTTGTTCAAACATCATCTCAAGGAGTTCTTAGATATTTTAGAAAGCTTGTAATGTGTTCTACAAACCATATTTGAATAAATTTTGAAAATTCCCCTTGGAAATATGTGAAAAATTGCCATGAAGTTAGGTCAAAATCCTGCCTAAACTAGGGCAAAATTTTCACTAAGTGTTTAGTTTCATGAACATGTATTCAGAAAATCATAACTTGAAATCCATTCATTTCTAGGAGAAGTTGTGTAAAGTAATGTTTTATATCTCATTGAGATATACAACTTTCATGTTGAAAGTTTCCTTTGAATCATCTTGCATCATGGTGAAAAATGGCTCAAAGTTGTGAAAAAACATGAAGTTTTCAACACAAAAATTTCTAAGTTTGGAAACTTTGACTTTTCAAAATGAAATCTTGAATTTTTCATTTCTTGATGAACAAGTTTCATATTTTGACATGTTTTGATGAATTGTGATCTTTGACACTTGATTTTGACCAAAAAGTCAAAGTTTGACTTTTTAGTATGCAGTTGACTTTTGATTAGTTGACTAAAAATCAACCATCAATCAAATGACCTTGATCAATGTTTTGAGTGATGCCATTAGGTCAAAATGATGCAATTGAAACCTTTGGATCATGTCTCAAACCAATTAACCATTTTCTAGGTCAAAAATCAGAAATTGCCCTTTCTCAGTAAAAACCCTAATTTTGACCATTTTGCCCTTTTGATGATCTGATCAAATTTCATGAGGAATTATGGTCCAAACTTGATCAAATGACATATATGAGTTCACAATGTTGATATGGATAAAAAATTATGAAGTTTGACTGTAAATTGACCACAATTGACTTTCCCCCCAATACAATTGATTTTTAGGTCAACTGATCAATTGACTGAGCAAAAATGTGATCCAAGACTTGAAACTTGACATGAACAATATTGAGGGTACATAATGTTCTATGAAAGTCATATGAGGCATTAAAAGTTCAATTATCCTTGTGCAATCTCAAACCCTAATTTCAGTCATCAGTGCTTAAGGAGGTGTCTTGAGCTGATCAACCCTTGTGCAATCTTGAACCAAAGGAGATTTTGTGAGAAAATGCTTGATAAATGAGAGGGAAAATTTTGGGGTACAACACACTTTCATGAAATATTTTCAAATTCAACACTTTGTATACATTCTTATAGAGACGAGAATCATTACAAAGTTTTCCCAATGATGGAGCTTTTCAAAATATTTTCAAACAAACACATTCACACAAAGCATTTCAAAGTGAGCTAGCAATTAAGAGCCCATAGATAACTACAGATGAAAAGGGTGCTAATACCTTCCCTTTTCATAACCTAGCCCTCAAACTAAAGAAAATTCTCAAAAGGTCTTTCCTATTCTTTTCACCCTTTCCTTTATTGGATAAAAGAAAAGTCGGTGGCGACTCTTGCTATCCACAACAATTGTGATAAAGCGCAAAACACCCAAGTCGGTTCTCCCACCGTATTACAGAACTGGCGACTATGCTGGGGAGTAAACTTAAAAGTGGGGTTACGTTAGAGACTAGACCACCTTTCAATGCTTTCATTGTTTAACTTTCTTGCTTTACTCTTAAAAGGGTGTTTGGGCTTTATATAGATCCTCTACCCGAATCTGAGAATATTATTAGGTAAGTAGCAAAGATTGCAGAGACTGTACGACATAGACCGACATGGTTGAAACAATAGCTACATTAGTGTGACACATTTGTGGGTACCGGTATCCCTTGTGGCAAATCAAGGAGAATACGGGGCCGCTTTGTGGTGTCATGAAGCACTAACTGACCATAGAACCTTTAGTTAAACAACTTTGCCATTAGGAAGTAGTGAGATAACCGGTTTTGGTGTAGTCCAAAGTCGGTTGATACTCGATACTACACTCATTAAGATCAGACTTTTGGAATATTCCGGTTGCCAAAATAGAGGCTTGCGCTGAAACAATGTCCGATGAAGAAAGATCAATGATATTTAAATTCCCTAGAACCCGATTACTTTCTAGGATAGGTTGAACCAACTAAACTTCAAGAGGGTACTTACCTATGGACTCCATGCAAGACTAAGCTTAAGGACTTGCTTATTTTGATTGTATATGATTATTTGTACATAACATCATGACATCATGCCATAACATTTGAACTAATCATTTCAAGGACCTATAGGTTTATCTTTATTCTGTTTTGTAGGATATGGCTTCCACTCGCAGAAATACCCTCCAAATCAACCTGGTGAAAGTGCCTCCTCAACTCAAAGAGTTAACATCAAGGGTCCCTGAAAATTCTCCGCTCACCAAGAAGTATGGTCGACTCCTCATCTTGGTTATCTCAAACTTTGAAGAAGACACTGTACATGTGCTTTTTCAATTCTTTGATCCTAAACATCACTGTTTCAAATTTCTTGATTACCAATTGGTGCCTACCATAGAAGAGTTCTCTCAACTATTTGGGGTACCCATTCTTGATCAAATACCCTTCATCGGTATTGAGAAAGACCCAAGACCTGAAGAGATTTCTCTAGCCTTACATTTACAATGGCCCGACATCGTGGCTAATTGGGAAACAAGAAGTGGTGTTAAGGGTTTTCTAGCCAAGTTTCTGTTTGAGAAGGATCAAATATTTTGGGATGCTCTGTTAGAACATAGTTTGATTCTACAACCCTCGTAAGAGTTTTAATGATAATAAACACAAAGAACAATTATGAACTCTAAAATTGTATTCTATTTTTTAGAGAAGTTATGATGGAAGCAGATCAGAAGATAAACTACAAGGATGTTCCTGCTGTGAACGTAGACTATTCTCAGAAAGTTTTGATGAATGAAGATCAGAAGTTGCACTAAAAGAACGACGTTTTAAATCTGAAAGAAAGTCTAACGCGGCAAACAGGACCTTATGATTCTGACCTTCCAAAGTTCTGAAGCAAGCAGCAAACATATTCCTTAATGTTCTGAAGCCTTACAATTCATCAAAGCTATATCAAATGCAAAGGCTAAAAACATACAAGGATCTTTTATTTGAGGAAAGCACATTAACTGTCATTTATCAAGTTTCCAAATACTCAAGATTGCTGCACCTATTTAAACAAGGGATGAGGATAAATTGTTTACGATTTACACAATATAATTTACAATACTTCAAAGCTTCTATCCTTTCTACTCGTCATTCATACTATTCTATAAATTATGTAATACATCACAAATCTGTGATACTGTTTTTTTAAGGAAAAATATATTGTACACTGCTTTATTCATACTTTGTTTAGTGCAATTCCTTGAGATAAACCGGGTTGTGGTTATACTCAAGAAGACTTTGGTAGTAGTCAAAGTAGATTTGTAATCAAGTTTAATTAGTGAATTAAGACCTCGTTGGAGAGAGGCGAAATCACCTTGGCGGGTGGACTAGAGTAGTTTGAGTTCAAACGAACCAGGATAAAAATTATCGTGTTATTTCCATTGATTTTTAAGATTCCAATTCAACCCCCCTTCTTGTGTTTTTCAATTCTTAAATTGGCATCAGAGCACCTGGTTCTGAGTTCAAGTACTTAACCATGTCAGTAAAAGATCCAAGCTAAGAAAAACACTATGTGGGACCAAGTCAGAACATCAACAATGACTACCATGATGAGAAAGACAGAATCAACGTCAAACTTCCAATCTTTGATGGAGATAACTTTGATTACTGGAAAGACAGAATTGAAAGCTTCTTTCTGGCTTATGATGCTGATCTCTGGGATATGGTAATTGATGGGTACATGCATCCTGTGGATGAAAGTGGTCAGAAGATTGATAGAAAAATAATGCTTGATCATCAAAAGCGTGACTTCAGAAATCATCACAAGGCCAGAACTATTCTTCCAAGTGCTATATCATATTCAGAGTATGAGAAGATCACAAATAGAGAGACAACTAAGAACGTGTTTGATTCTCTGAGAATGAAGCATGAAGGAAAAATGCAAGTAAAATAAACCAAAGCCCTTGTGCTAATTCAGAAGTATGAAGCATTCAAGATGGAAGAAAGTGAAACCATTGAAGCAATGTTCTCAAGATTACAAATTCTGGTTGCTGGGATGAAAGTTCTGGACAAAGGGCATTGAACTGCTGGTTATGTAAATAAGATCATCAGAAGTTTACCAAAGCAATGGATGCCCATGGTCACTGCTCTCAAAATGGCAAAAGATCTTAACAAGATATCTCTAGAAGAACTTGTCAGCTCTCTCAGAAGTCATGAGATAGAGTTAGAAAATGATGAGCCCCAAAAGAAAGGTAAGCCTTTAGCTCTTAAATATAACAAAACATACGATTCTAAAGTTTTGCAGGCTATAGAAGAAACCTCTAGTGGATCCTCATTAGAAGAAGGCGAATTATCTCTTCTCTCCAGAAGAGTCAATCAGCTGTGGAAGCAGAGGCAAAGGAAGTTTAGAAATTCCAGAAGAACAGGGAATCAAAATGAATCATCTTCTGGATACAGAAGTATGAATCAACTTCTAGACACAGAAAGTCTGAATCATCTTCTGGACACAAAAAGTCAAGCAACATGGAAATTGTCTGCTACGAGTGCAATGAACAAGGGCACTACAAAAGCGATTGTCTAAGGCTTCAGAAGCAGAAACCCAAAAATAAGTTCTTCAAGGAGAAGAAGAAAAGTCTCATGGAAACATGGGATGACTCAGATACTTCTGATGCAGACACAGAATCAGAAAATGAAAGAGCCAACATTGCTCTTATGGCCAACATAATAGAAGATACTGAATCATCTGAGTTAGAATCAACATCAGACACTGAAGAGGTATTTCATGACTTTACTGTAAACTTTACTAAAGCTGAATTAGGAGAAAGTCTAAGTGAAATTCTTGAAAGATATCAGCAGCTTCGAGTTAAATTCAAGAACCTGAAAAAGGATCTAGTTTCCGACTCTGAAGAAACTGAGAATCTGAGACTAGATAATTCTGAGCTAAAAGAAAAAATTTCAAAACTTGAAAATGATTTACAAAACACTCAGAAGGAAACTATCTCATAGGTTCCTAGTAATTCTGATAAGATCATAAAGGAATATGATCATAGCTTTCAGAAGTTCCTTGCTAAAAACATAGATAGAAGCAAGATGGCTTCAATGATCTATGGAGTTAGCAGAAATGGCAGAAAAGGTATAGGATACAAAGGTAAAGTATCCCAACCTAAGAAAGTCAAGGACTTAGTTATTAAACGCACTCCTTTAAAATCTTACTTTACCTATGGGCACACACATGACTTAAAATATACCAGTAATGATATTTCTGCTAAACCAAAATTCAAACAGAACTTTGGTAACACTAACAAATGAGGACCCAAAAAGATATGGGTACCTAATGATAAAATTGTATATGTAGCAAATATCTTTGACAAAAAGACTAAAACTCCAATCATGGTACCTGGACTCTAGATGCTCTCGATACATGACGGGAAGAAAGCATATGTTCCAAAGCCTGGAACTTAAATCTGGAGGATACGTAGGTTTTGGAGGCAATCAGAAAGGGAAGATCATTGGCTCTGGAATTGTCAGTAATGGAAACCTCCCTTCTATTAATAATGTTCTGTTAGTAGATGGATTAATGCATAACTTGTTATCCATAAGACAATTAAGTGATAACGGTTATGAATAATCTTTAATCAAAATTCCTATAAAGCTGTTAGTCAGAAAGATGGATCTATCATTTTTAATGGAAAGAGAAAGAACAACATTTACAAAATAAAACTTTCTGAAATAAAAAGTTAGAAAGTAAAATGCCTACTGTCTGTTAACAACGAGCAATGGGTCTGGCACATAATTTTGGGGCATGTTAGTATAAGAAGAATATCTCAGATTAACAAACTCAATCTGGTTAGAGGACTTCCTAATCTGAAGTTCAGCTCAGATGCTCTGTGTGAAGCATGTCAGAAAGGAAAGTATGCAAAACCTCCTTATAAAGCAAAAAATGTTGTTTCTACCTCTAGACCATTAGAACTTATGCACATAGATCTATTTAGACCAGTGAAAACTAAATCCGTTAGTGGCAAGAAGTATGGGTTAGTGATCGTAGATGACTATAGAAGATGGACATGGGTAAAGTTCTTAAGATACAAGGACGAGTCACACTCTGTGTTCGTTGCTTTCTGTAACCAAGTACAAAATGAGAAAGATCTTAGAATTGTTAAAGTCTGAAGTGATCATGCTGGAGAATTTGAAAACAAAAAATGTGAAATATTTTTTAATGAGAATGGCATCTCTCATGATTTCTCTTGTCCTAGAACTCCCCAACAAAATGGAGTTGTAGAACGAAAGAACAGAACTTTACAAGAAATGGCTAGAACCATGATCAAAGAGACTAACATTGCTAAGAACTTCTAGGCAGAAGCAATTAACACATCGTTTTACATTCACAATAGAATCTCCATAAGACCTATTCTGGACAAGACTCCATATGAACTGCGGAAGAACAAAAAGCCCAACATTTCGTATTTCCATCCATTTGGATGTATTTGTTTTATGCTTAACACCAAAGAACATCTGAACAAGTTTGACTCTAAAGCACAAAAATGTATTATGTTAGGATACTTTGAACGCTCAAGAGGCTACAGAGTATACAACACAAATACACAGATTGTAGAAGAGTCAATCAGTGTTAGATTTGATGACAAGCCTGGCTCTCAAAAGTCAAAGAAAAATGAATCTCTTGCAGATATAGAAGTTCTATTCACAGGTACTGAAGGCAATACATCAAAAGCTCCCAACAAAGATCACAAACAACATCAGAAGGAAATGTCACAAACACTACAACAACATCTGAAGAACCTCTCCAGAAAAGACTATCCAGAAGCAGCCTAACTCAGCCTGAAGACAAAATTATGGGAAAGAAGGAAGACCCAATCAGAACAAGAACCACATTCAGAAATTCTGAAGAATCTCTCATGGGAATGGTATCTATGATTAAGCCAACTTCCATTGATGAAGCTCTTCTGGACAACGACTGGATACTGGCTATGCAGGAGGAATTAAATTAATTCACCAGAAATGACGTATGGGATCTGGTTCTCAAACCAAAAGGGTTCAATGTCATTGGAACAAAACGGGTTTTTAGAAACAAGCTGAATGAACAAGAAGAAGTCATCAGAAACAAAGCACGACTGGTTGCACAAGGTTATAGTCAGCAAGAGGGGATAGACTATACATAAACCTTTTCTCCAGTCTCCAGGTTAGAATCAATCAAACTCTTAATTTCTTTTGTGTGAATAATGGAATCACTCTCTATCAGATGGATGTCAAAAGTGCATTCTTAAATGGATACATTGATGAAGAAGTTTATATGCACCAACCCCCTGGGTTTGAAAATTCCAAACATCCAAAATATGTTTTCAAACTAAAGAAATTACTATATGGTCTGAAACAAGCTCCCAGAGCTTGGTATGAAAGACTAAGTAGCTTTCTGTTAGAAAAGGAATTCACCAGAGGGAAAGTGGAACAACCTTATTCTGTAAGTCATTTAAGAATGAAATTTTAGTTTGTCAAATTTATGTAGATGATATAATATTTGGATCTACTAAAGCTTCTCTGGGAATAGAATTTGCTAAGTCTATGCAGGAAGAGTTTGAAATGAGCTTGATGGGAGAATTCAAATTCTTTCTGGGCATTCAGATCAATCAAACTCCAAAAGGAACCTACATACACCAGAGAAAATACGTTAAAGAACTTCTGAAGAAATTTGAATTATCAGAGTGTAAGCCATCTAAGACTTCAATGCATCCCACATGCATTCTGGAAAAGGAAGAGGTAATTAAAAAGGTAGAACAAAAGTTCTACAGAGGTATGATTGGTTCTCTCTTATATCTTACAACTTCAAGACCTGGAATTCTATACAGTGTATGCTTATGTGCTAGATTCCAATCAGATCCTAGAGAATCTCACTTAACAGTTGTTAACAGAATTTTCAAGTATCTGAAAGGTACTACTAATCTTGGTTTGTTTTATAGAAAAACCAGTGAATACAATTTAGTAGGGTACTGTGATGCTGACTTCGCTGGAGACAAAGTAGAAAGAAAAAGCACTTTTGGAAGTTGCCAGTTTCTGGGAGAAAATATGATCTCATGGACCAGCAAGAGGCAATCCACAATTGCTTTGTCAACAGCTTAAGCTGAATACATAGCAGCTGCTGGATGCAGCACACGGATGCTCTAGATGAAGAGTCAGCTTGAAGACTTCAACATATTTGAGAGTAAAATTCCTATATTCTTTGATAATACTTCTGCGATATGTTTACCTAGGAATCCAATTTTGCATTCTAGGGCTAAGCATATAGAAATAAAACATCACTTTATTAGGGACTATATTCAGAAAGGAATTCTTTCCTTAAAATTTATTGACACAGACCATCAATGGGCTGATGTCTTTACTAAACCACTTTCTGAAGATAGGTTTAATTTCATTCTGAAACATCTCAGCATGAAATTATGTCCAGAATAAGAGTTTTATTTATATATTCATTAACCCTCAGAATTTTATGTTTTCTTTGTGAACATCTGATCATCAATTCTTCAGAAGTTAGAAGGACAGTTGCATCAGAATCGATCTAAGAAGATCTGAACAGTTCATTTCAAAGATAGAAGCGTGCAATTCACATTATCAACATTTGTCATCCTATCAAGCGTCCTTATAAGGCTAAACAAGTGTTCAAATTCTGAAGGGTCTAAAGCTTTGATTGGGTGCATTGAGACGCATGTCATTGGTAACTGTTTCTTATCTCCACACCATCCCCTATTTTTAGGATTCATAACTGCTGTGTAATCATTAATATTTTTCTCTTTCTTATTGATTAAGTTTTCAAATTGATCATACACATTCACTATCACTCTCACTTCTTCTCGCTTCTATTCCCTCTCTAGTTTTCATTTGCAAAAACCCTGTTTCAGTAATCTCAAACAGTCAGTGTGAACAATGGCTTTATCTTCAAGCGCTAAAAATCTTCAATGTGCTCTTGGTTCATCTTCATCAACTGCAGAATAATACGAAGAACCGTCAAGAACCTTACTTACTCCAATTTATTCTCTTGAGGTTCTCTGCGAACTTATCATTGACTTTGAAAGCATGAAGGAGAATGGGTTTGATCTTACTGCAGATGTAGTTATTCAAGGATGCAACAGGTATTTCGATCGTCTTCTAGGTCCAGTGTTCCCAATTTTGGTAAAGGAATTCTGGATTCATGCAACCTCCTCTAATCACCAAATAATGTATTATGTAATAGGGAATAAATTGCAATCACTGAAGATTTAATTGCAAAGCTGATTGGTTATAATGGCGGAGGAATCCGTTGCAGTGACATGGCTGAGAAATGTTCTGATGTAACAGCCATATCAAGAGTAATCTTTACTTCTGGGAAGCCATCCAACAAGATTAAAGATCTGAAGGACTACTTCAGAATCTGGGCAAAGATCATTCTGGGATGCATCAACCATAGGAAGCTAGCAAGCTCTCATGACTACATAAATATTGATAAATCGTTTCTGCTATACTTCATTGCAAAGAAGACAAAAATAAACCTTCCTCACTTGCTTTTAAATCATATGAGAACAAGCATGCAAGAAACAAGAGAAGACTAAAGAACCAAGAGGGATTGGATACCTCTGGGCAGGTTAATATCAGATATTCTGACTGAGAATAGGTTAATAGAGCATCTGACTGAAGCTCAGCAGATAAGCACGCTGGAGGCTTGTGCTGGAAAACCCCTTAATGTCAAGAACCTGAAAAAATGAAGATTATTGACAACATTGAGAAGGATCCAACCATTTCTACAAAGGAAGTCATCACATCAAGGAGAATCCCTCTGAAAGACTTTCCTCTATTTTCTGAAATTAATGCTTCACCAGAAATAGTTGTCAGATATTTAGATGCATGTAAGAAGGATGAAACTGCTTCAGAGCTAAACATTCGTGATATGCATCAGCAAGCTCCAGATGTTGTCCTAAAGAAGTCCAAAAAAAGAAAATCTACAGGAGAAGGATCTTCCCAGAAGACTCCAACAGTTGCTAAAAAGAAAGGCAACTCTTCTTTTATTTCTGTTGTAGAATCAATAGTTTTTTCCAACATCTGAAACACCCTCCTCTCCGAAACCAATTGAAGATCCCTCACCTAAAACATTTGAAGATTTTGACATAGAGTTTGACCCCTCAGTAACTCTAGAAAACATACTAAATGAACCTCTCTCTCCCAATCCACATCTTGAACAAAATCAGCCAGAACTTGCTAGAGTTCTTTCTGATATTGATCAATTTGATACAGATTTTCAAACTCCTCACCCTGAAAATCCAAACTTTCAAACTCCTCAAACAGAAAATCCAAACTTCCAAACCACTCACCCAGAAAATCCAAACGCTACTGCTTCCCAACCGGAAAATTCATACACAGGCTCTGATACCACCACAATAATTCCTGGAATAACAGAACCTCTCATGGTTCGAAAACCTCTCTCCATCCAAGACATTCCAGAAATTCCATCACCTTACCATTCCACTCCACCAAACACACCTCCATCACCAGTCATCATTTCTGATTCGCCTACTCCCTCTCCTATTAATCCTCCAGAAGATCATCTTAGAACAATCATAGACTAAGAAGCGCTGGATCATCTAGCCTCAACCTCACAAAATTGCCATTCTCAAACCAAAACCAACTATCACCAAAGCAGATGTTGGTAGAAATTTATTGATTTTTGAAATAGAAATAATGGAATGGGTTAACTCTTTGAAGAAAGCAAGCTTAGAATATCAAATCCTGCTGCTTCTAATTCTCACTGGAACCGGTTCAGAAGATGGTTCAACTCAGAATCCCATAAACTCAAGGAATTAAGCTATGAACTGGACCACCAGAACTTTTGTGATCAGCTGAAAGTTTTCAAGGATCAAGTTCTGAGTCACTGGGAAAGGAAATCTATTCTTCTACTGGACAATTCTCCATGGAAAGAGCACTAACCTTAAGAAGTTATTGAACCATGCTCTGAAAATCTTCCTCTAGCTATTATTCAAGACAAAGGCAAAGCAACTGAAGAAGCCACTGAATCAGAAACTGCTATAGAGTGTTCTGAGAAACTTGCATCTTCTGTGGATACACCAGCTTCATCTTTGGTTATGCAAACTCTGGAAGAGTTAAAGAAAGAAAATGCAGTGATCAAAGAAAGATTGGAAAACAAAGAAGACACAAGCAAAGAAATCAAGGAAATGTTGGGAAAACAAGAGGAATCAAGCACTCAGATTAAGAGCTTGCTGGAAGCGTTATTCACACGACTTCCCCCTCCTTAATCTTAGTTTTTTTAACTTGTTTTCTGCATTCATTTAATTTGTTTTATTTGGCTCTGAAAGTGTTATTGAAATCTTGTTTTAATATAACTCATCTTTTTGACTCTGAATATTAGTGTTTATATTGCTTTTTGATTCCTGACAAAAAGGGGGAGAGCGTAAGATATTTTCAATAACAGTATATCGAGACAAAGTCTCAAACAATTTGAATATCATAACTTATCGTTTTTTTTCTGAAAGCAAAACAGGAAAAACTCTAATGAAGACAGAAGGAGATGCATCAAAAGCTCTGATCAGAATGAACATCAGGGAAGTAATTCATCTCTATCTGAGTACTCAACTCAGGGGGAGACTCTCTAATGCTTTATGTTATGTCTAATTTTAATTGAAATATCCTAGTTTTTGTCATCATCAAAAGGGGGGATTTTTAGAACATAGTTTGATTCTACAACCCTCATAAGAGTTTTGATGATAACAAACAAAGAGAACAATTATGCACTCTAAAATTATATTCTGTTTTGTAGAGAATTCTTGATGGAAGCAGATCAGAAGATAAACTACAAGGATGTTCCTACTGTGAACGTAGACTATTCTCAGAAATTTCTGATGAATGAAGATCAGAAGTTACGCTAAGAGAAAGACGTTTTAACTCTGAAAGAAAGTCTAACGCTGCAAACAAGACCTTATGATTCTGACCTTCCAAAGTTCTGAAGCAAGCAGCAAACAAATTCCTTAATGTTCTGAAGCATTACATATAATCAAAGCTATATCAAATGCAACGGCTACAAACAGACAAGGATCTTTTATTTGAAGAAAGCGCATTAACTGTCATTTATCAAGTTTCCAAATACTCAAGATTGTTGCGCCTATTTAAACAAGGGATGGGGATAAATCGTTTACGATTTACACAATATAATTTACAATACTTCAAAGTTGCTATCCTTTCTACTCCTCATTCATACTATTCTCTAAACTGTGTAATACATTACAAATATGTGATACTGTTTTTGTAAGGAAAAACATATTGTACACTTCTTTATTCATACTTTGTTAGTGCAATTCCTTGAGATTAACTGGGTTGTGGTTATACTCAAGAAGAATTTGGCAGTATTCAAAGTAGATTTGTAATCAAGTTTGACTAGTGAATTAAGACTTCGTTGGAGAGAGGAGAAATCACCTTGGCGGGTGGACTGGAGTAGTCTGAATTCAAACGAACCAGTATAAAATCATCGTGTTATTTCCATTGATTTTTAAGATTCCAATTCAACCCCCTTTTCTTGTGTTTTTCAATTCTTCATGCTCTAGATTTGCAAGCTTTTAAAGAAGTTTTGGATCTTCTAATCTATGGGGTGGTTCAGTTTCCTAACCCAGACCAACTTATAAATGTGAATGCGGTCAAAATATTCCTATCTCGTAACCTGATGGATACCTTATTTGGAGACATATTGCATTCTCTTTACGCCCGTAACATGAAGAGAAGGGGGATTCTTATGTGTTGCACTCCATTTCTGTCTAGGTGGTTTATTTTGCACCTTCCTCGATCAGTTTTGAAGAATGAACAAGGCATGAGGTGGTCTTAAAGGTTGATGTCACTGTCGCATTCATATCTCCATTGGTGTTATCGATCTTTGGAGGTTGTTATCATTATCGATCGCTGTTGGGAATTTACAAATGTCCCAATCCTTGGCATTAGGGGAGGTATCACTTATAATCCTTGCTTGGCTCTATGACAGTTTGGGTATGCTTGGAGGGATGTCCTCATGATGCATTTATCTGAGGTATTGTATTTGACGATGAGAACAATGTCCAAGGTTATCATAAAAAAATTATACGAGCCTGGGGCATGTTAAACAAGGTTGATAGCAAATCTTTGGGGCATAAGAACTCCATTCCCTTGGAGCCTTATCTCAAGTGGGTGCGAGCTCGCGCTCAAAACCTCGTGATGTCGTATGTGGCCATCTTACCAATAATTGTGCAGCCTATCACCGAGGGGATGTTCCTTATACCGTTTTTCATCCTGACATGCCTACTACTCTCGAGGAATTGCAAAGATTGTAGATTCAACTCAAGGAAGAGAGAGACGCCTTTAAATCCTAATTCTACACAAGCGAGAAGAAAGTGTTAGAGGTCACAAGGAAACTTCATGAGGAGCGGAACTTGAATTCCTACATCAGTCCAAAGAGGAAGCATCCATGGGAGACCTGATTCTTTTGTTGTATAATTTCATTTTGTTGTTTTTCTTTCATTGTAAGCCCAAGAGGAAATTTGTAACCTTTAAACTTATTAATACAATTAATGTTTTGTTTCTTCTTTGTTTAAGAAAATTTAAATCTTAAAGGTCCTTGAAAACATTGCATATGCATAACATGTATCATATGATAAGCAGGTTTTCTGACACAGGTTTCCTCATCTTTCTACTATTTATTTCAGTATAAGATGGATCTCTAGCAAACTGTCGAGGACCTACAGGCTCAAAATTCTCAGTTTGAAGAGACTCTGCTCAACTTAGCAAAGGGGCAGCAAGAAATGAAGACACTTCTTGTCACGAAGAAGAAGACCAAGAAGAAAGCTGTAATCAACATGGGGAAGAGATTCAAAGGCCCCGTATGACAAGTTCATGTTAAAGAAGACTCCTCCGAGGAGGATGAGAATCAAGATGAAGATGCTAGGAGCACCCGTGCTGGGGGTGGAAACAATCAAATCTCTTAGGAAGAGGATTATTATGATAAACAATATCCACCGGCTGACGATAAGTATATGCAACTAGAAGACATATTGAAAGCTGTAGAAATCCAAGTTGTGTCTGGTTTGGACTTTGGTGACTTGGGTTTGGTTCCTGGGATAATAATTCCCCATAAATTCAAGATCCCTATTTTTGCTAACTACGATGGTGTGTCATGCCCGAAGCTTCATCTCCGATCATACATCCTTAAAATTCAACCGCATACCGCTGATAAGAAACTATGGGTGCACTTTTTTCAAGAAAGTTTATCTAGGACGCAATTGGAGTAGTTTTACCAATTGGAAGGGACCAATATCCATACTTGGGAGGATTTGGCTACTGCCTTTTACTGCCAATATCAATAGAACGCTGATCTTGCGCCAACTATGGTGCAATTGTAAGGAATGGCCATGGGATCAAATAAGGGATTCAAAGAATGCGCTAAAAAATGGAGAGACCTGGCTGGAAGGGTGCAGCCACCTTTGACTGATAGAGATTTGGTAGACATGTTTATGGGAACATTGACTGGACCATTTTTCAACTTGCTGATTGGAAGTTCATCATCTAGATTTACTAAATTAATCTTAACTTGTGAGAAGGTTGAAAGCGGGATTCAAAGCGGGTAGATACCTATGGCCTCTACCTCAAATGCAATGAAAAAGACATTTACTGGTAAAAAAAGAGAGTAATGTTATGTATGGGTCAAGTAGACATGCTAAGAATGACCGTCATCATTCAGTAGGGGCAGTTTTGATCTCCAATCCAACTTCTACTCAAAGACCACAACAACAAGCTAATCAACAAAGACCATACATCCCAAGGATATAATTTACCAGAATCAACATGTCACTATCTCAAGCCCTACAACACTTGTTGAAGGCCAATTTGGTAACATTGCGGGATCCCCGTCCAAATCCCAATGTTTCATCTCTAAAATATAACCCGAATGCAAAATGTGCTTACCACTCCAATAATCTCGGACATGACACTGGTCATTGTGGGTGTTAAAACGCAAAATCCAAGACCTAATTGATAGAAAGACAATTGAATTCGACCATCCACCAACTCCCAACGTGATCACCGCACCCATGCCAAATCACGGTAAGGGTGTCAATGCTATTGAAGATGCTTCTTTTGTTTCCTTCGTCAATGACTTGACCACTCCTTTAAAGAATGTTAAAGAGAATTTGTTGAAAGTCGAGTTATTCCCTGGCTGCCTTGAAGACTATTTTTGTTGTGTTGTACAAATTAATGGTTGTGAATGGCTGAAGAAAGGTGTCAACACCTGATGAATAGCCATGAGATTCTATTTGAGAAAATTCCATCTGTGAAAAGTCTCACCAAAAGTGTATCTCAAGAGCTTTAAGATGTTTCCATCATTACTATATCAAACAAACCTATTTGGATCACCTCCAAAGGTCCTATTAGGATTTCCATTGATCCAAGAATAGCTCCACTAATTATCACCACACTGGGGCCAGTACCCTACTCTTCAGATAAGGCTGTGCCCAAGAATTATGGGGCGAAAGTGTATTACCATGGTATGAAACAAGATTCATGGATTTCTAAAGATGAAATTGTTGACATTACAAACATTGTTGAGTCAAGTAAAGTTACTAGGACGAGGAGGATCTTCTCTCCAGAGATTTCACCTCTGGCAACCACAACTACACCCATTCATATTACCGATGTTAAACCTATTGCTGATACTCATGGAAAAGAAAAAATGACCGAGCCTTCCAGGACGGAGACACCCACAAAAGATATTACCATTGAGGATCCATCTACCCAAGAGATGGAGGAGATTTTAAAAATTATCATAAAAAGTGATTACAAGATAGTGGAACAGTTGGGGAAAACAACCTCAAAGATTTCCATGTTGTCTTTGTTGCTATGATCTGAGGCGCATGCTCAAGCGGTGATAAAATTCTTGAAAAATGCACATGTCCCTCAAGAAAATAGAGCCGACCAATTTGAAAATTGTGTAGCCATTTTGACTACTTACAATGGTTTGGGATTTTTAGATGCAGATTTGACCCAGGCGGGGAAGAATCATAACAAAGCTCTACATGTTTCCATTGAGTGTAAAGGAACCACTTTATCCCATGTGTTGGTGGATATTGGGTCCTCTCTGAATGTCTTACCTAAAGGTGCTCTAGATAGGTTGGATTGTGAGGATTGATGCTGAAACCCAGTGACATCATGGTGAGCGCTTTTGACGAATCAAAGAGAATGGTCCATGGGAAGGTTGATCTACCTATCAAAGTTGGGTCTTAAGTCTTCAACTCAACATTCTATGTGATGGATATCCATCCTGCTTATTCTAGCATGCTTGGACGCCTATGGATACATGGGGCATGTGCGATGACTTCCACACTACATCAAAAGTTGAAATATCTGGTCAAATGGAAAATTGTCACTGTATGTGGAGAAGAGGAGTTTATGATTAGTCATCTAAATTCATTCAAATATGTTGAAATGGATGACGAGTTCATAGAAACTCCTTGTCAAGTTTTTGAAGTGGTCTCTCCAATGGTTGTTATTGCCAAAACCACTCATGACATTCCCAAAGCTGCGAAAAATACACCAAGGATTGTCTCTCTCAAGGATGCCCATGCTGTTGTTGAAGACGGAGTTTGCACCATTTGGGGACAACTTCCTGATTTCCCTTTCAAGTCAGACAAATTTCGGTTGGGTTTCACTTCCAAAGCTCAAAAGATGGTTCGACGTGCTCGTGTAGGGAAACCACCTCTTCACATTGATAACCATGAGGTTAATTCTCTTAAATACTCTGATGGTGATTGTGACTTTGACGACTTGATCTACTCGACTGCTGGTGAAGGACTCAACACTGGAAGAACAAGGACTTCATCCCAATCTCCTTCAGTCAGGAGTAACTATCATTTCATGTTTTTATTACTTTGAGAAATTTGTCTGTAGTTTCCATTAAAACAATGACTTTAAGCCATGTTCCTTGCCCGGGGCACAATGGTCCATTTGTTAAGGGTTTGTCATTTTCATATGCCATATGCTCATTTTAATGAAAAAACATTGGACTATTTTGCATTCAAATTTTGTGCTCCCTGTATTTTTATTTCTTTATTATATTTTCAAACTAGCCATGTGACCTTACATGCACACACACATTTGCAGATCCACATCCACTCTGGGTCTCAGTGATAACAATTCTATTATTGCCATCTATGACTTTGAACATCCAATTTGTCAAGTCGAATATGAAGTTGAAGAAGATTGTGAAATACCTGGAGAACTCGCCAGACTTCTGATACAAGAGGAAAAGGTCATTCAACCGCACGAAGAACCAGTTGAAGTGATCAACTTAGGTACTGAAACAAATAAGAAAGAAGTCAAGATCGGCACCAACTTGGAAGATGGTGTCAAGCGAAGAATGGTCTAGATGTTGCACGACTATGTTGATGTGTTCACTTGGTCATACAAAGATATTCCATGGCTTGATACTGATATCGTAGTTCATTGTCTGCTAATGAAGGAAGGTTGTCCTCCTGTCAAGCAAAAGGTTCAGCACATGCGGCCAGACATGTTTGAGAAAATCAAAGCAGGGGTAATGAAATAGTTTAATGCAATTTTTTTGGCAGTGACATCATATCCCCAATGGGTTGCAAATGTGGTCCCAGTGCCAATGAAAGATTGAAAAGCCCGTATGTTCATGGATTACAGATATTTAGATAGGGAAATCCCCAAAGAAGACTTTCCTCTACCACATATCAATGTTTTGGTTGACAACACTGCTCAACATAAAGTGTTCTTCTTCATGGATGGCTTCTCGGGTTACAACCAAATCAAAATGGCGCCTGAGGACATGGAGAAAACCACTTTTGTTACACAATGGAACACCTTCTACTATAAGGTCATGCCGTTTGGACTAAAGAATGCAAGACCGACCTATCAACGGGCTATGGTAGCTCTATTTCATGACATGATTCATCACAAGATAGAAGTCTATGTTGATGACATGATTGCAAGATCAAAAACTGAGGAAGAGCACCTAGATCATTTATACAAGCTATTTGAAAGGTTGAAGAAATACAAGCTGAGGCTAAATCCCAACAAATGCACCTTCAGGGTGAGGTCTGGAAAACTCCTAGGGTTTATCGTAAGTGGAAAAGGTATTGAACTCGATCCTACAAAAGTTAAAGCCATACAAGAAATTCCACCTCCCTGCACTGAGAAGGAGGTCAGGGGTTTCTTGAGTCGACTCAACTATATTGCCCGGTTCATATCTCACTTAACTGCTACTTGTGGGCCAATCTTCAAACTATTGAAGAAAGATCAAGTAGTCAGATGGAACGACGATTGCCAAGCTGCTTTTGACAAGATTAAGGAGTACATACAAGAACCTCCAATCCTGATGCCTCCAGTTGAAGGAAGACCTCTGATTATGTACTTGACTATATTATAGAATTCAACGGGCTGTGTGTTGGGCTAACATGACGAGTCTGGCCGAAAAGAGAATGCAATATACTACCTTAGAAAATAGTTTACCGACCGTGAAACAAGATATTCACTACTCAAGAAAACTTGCTGCACTTTGGAATGAGTTGCTCGCCGGCTAAGACAGTATATGTTGACTCACACCACTTTATTGATTTCTAAGATGGATCCCATCAAGTATATCTTCGAGAAGCCAACTCTCTCCGGACGAATAATTAGATGGAAAATGATTTTGACTGAACATGAAATCAAGTATACTACACAAAAAGCAATCAAGGGAAGTGTGTTGGCGAACCATTTGGCCCATCAAACTGTTGATGACTACCAATCCATGAACTTTGAATTCCTGGATGAGAATATCATGTTAATAACTGATCATGAAAATCCTGGACCGTATGAAGGACCTGAACAAGGATCCCGATGGACTATGGTTTTTGATGGATCTTCCAATGCCTTAGGCAACAGAATTGGTGTTGTGATCATTTCTCCCAAAGTTTGTCATACACCTTTCACTGTCAGACTTTGCTTCGAATGTATGAATAACATGGCCGAGTATGAAGCATGCATCTTGGGTCTAAAGGCCGCCATTGACCTAAGAATCAAATTCTTGAGTGTATACGGGGACTCAACCCTGGTGGTAAGTCAAGTTAAAGGAGAATGGGATACCAAGCATCTAAAATTGATCCCTTACAAAGAGCTTGTGCTAACCTTGATCCCATACTTAGAGGAGGTCACCTTTGAACATTTCCCGAGGGAATAAAATCAGTTGGAAGATGCTTTAGAAACTATGTCATCTATGTTTAAGGTCAATTGGGACAATGAAGCTCCCAGAATTACTTTCGAAAGATTTGATGAACCTGCACACTGTTATGAGATCGACACTGATGAGGAGAAGCCTTGGTACCATGAGGTGAAGAGGTACCTTGAAGAACAAGAGTATCATGAGGAAGCCTCAATCAACAACAAGAAATTCATGCAGAGGTTCTCATCCAAATTCTTCCTAAGCAACGAGATCCTGTACAAATGCAACCATGATTCAACTATGCTCCACTATATGGAAAAGAAGGAGGCAGAGAAGATCATGGAAGACATGCATGAAGGTATCTTCAGGAGTCACTCTAGTGGACACACTATAGCCAAGAAGATTCTTCTAGCTGGATACTATTGGTCGACTATGGAAAATGATTGTCACCACCACTCAAGGACCTGCCATAAGTGTCAGATCTATACTGACAAGGTTCATGTGCCTTCGATACCCATGAATGTCATGACTTCTCCATGGCCATTTGCAATGTGGGGCATTGACATGATTGGTGAAACCAATCCCACTGCCTCTAATGGACATCGTTTCATCCTCTTCGCCTTTGATTACTTCACCAAATGGGTCAAAGCTACTTCATTTGCCTCAGTTACCAAGAACGTTGTAGCCCAGTTTATCAAGCATAACCTCATCTGCCTGTATGGCATCCCTGAAAGGATCATCACTGACAATGGAACCAACCTCAACAATGCTATGATTACTGAACTATGCACGCAGTTCAAAATCAAGCATCACAACTCTTCTCCAGACAGACCTAAGATGAATGGATTATTAGAAGTTGCCAACAAGAACATAAAGAATATTATGCAAAAAACAGTGATGACCTATAAAGATTGACATGAGATGCTACCGTTTTCTCTTCATGGCTATCATTTTTAATCATGCATTAATAAGATATTTTAATATATTAATACGTTAAAGAAAATACTTAACCAACACTAAACTCTTTTTATTAAATTAATTAAATCTAAATCAAGTTTCAAAAAGCATTATGAAAATATTTTAATCGAATGTGCAATTCTAATAATTCCACTATTCACACACCGGACTAAGTACAAGGGAAATTCAAACATCTTTGTAATCCATAGAAAACACCAACCAACTGTGAACTACGAATTTGGGCTCTGATTCCTCATAAGAGGATATGTAGGCATACGAATAAAATCGTGGCAAGTTCCCTTAATAAAAATTAAAACCCTGTTTCTTAAAGATTGCGTTTCTAAACCCTAGTATCCTTGTGCACAATGTATATGGGGGATGCCTAACACCTTCTCTTCGTCTAAGAAAAAGTACAACAACCTATAATCTCTGAATTATTTAGGGTTAACCTTTATATTCCATTCGTTAGGATAAAAATTAAGGGTGACGACTCTATAATTTTAAACCGATTACAACACATGCAGCAGAAGCATCACATATAACTCAAAGCATAAGACACAACAATGCTCATAACTCAGAATACAACACATGAAAGACACGAGTCAAACAGAAAAGACACAACAGAAAGGATGTTATGACATCCAATAGGACATCATGCAAACATCAACAACAGAAGCAACAGCAAAAGCAGAAACAAGACAGACTCAAGACTTTCATGACAGACAGTCAAGCCCCACCTAAAGTGGTGCATACATCAAGCAACAACATAAGACTAGACTCACTAACACTTTTCACCCTGTTTAACAAAAAATTGACAAACAAAGTTGAAAATAAATTGACACACAAAGAATCAAAAGAAGACACCAGAATTTATTCATGACAAACAAAAGAATATTCAAAATTGACTCAAGATAAACTGACTTAAAAGAAACAACAAAAAGAAACAAAAAGAAAACAAACTTACCCAAAGAGACAAAAACTAATAATCACCCAAAGAGACAAAAAATAATAAAATAAAGGAAAAATGAAAAACCAAACACATAAAAACAAAGGACTCAACTGGAAACACACAAACAGACTCAAACAAAAGGCAAAATGAAAATAAAGAACACAAAAAGAATCAAAGAAAGGAAACAGAAAACACACCTTTTTTTATTTTTATTTTTCTATTTTTTTTATAATAGATAGCAGACACTAGCTATCTAACTCTACCTCTTGAGTCAATGAAATTTACCCAATCTTCATCAGCATCTGAGTCTGAATCAAGTATTTAATCATGCTTTTCTCGAGGGACTTTATCTTTGTTCCTGATGTTTTCCATGTTCTGGATGTTCCAATAGATGTTCCAACATTTGTTACAGTGTGGGACACTACTCTCTTTGAACTAGAACCCACTTCCTTATTGGTTTCCAACAAAAGAGCCTTCTTTGCATCAGCAATTTTGGAAGATTTTTGCTCATGTTGTAATGCAGCTTGTGAGGTGGTGAGGTTGTAAGGATTTTAAATACAAGGAGACTTACCTAGATTGTAATTATACCTTGCTTGTAATGACAGTCCAGTAAATGAGAGTGTTTTTGGAAAAATACAAGATCAACCTTAGTAATAGTTAACTACTCACCATAGGAGAAAGACACATTCTTGTTCATCTTTCTCTCTCTCTCTCTAAGCTTTGACTTCTAGAAAATGTTACAAAATTTGAAATTACATTCTCCATGCCATTGAAAATGATTCTTCTGGGATTACACACTTCACAAGGTGAAGGAATATAGTTGGCAGACCGTCCAAATAGTTACTACTATAATTATTCAACAGTGCAATTCCAAAATAACCCTTCACATTCTCAAAATAACTTGCACCTCAAGTCTTGATGAAATACTTCCTAGAGCTTCTCAGACACACCAAGTTTAGGAGTGCAAGTATTTGCTTATAGCAAGACCCCTGACATAATGATAACATAACCAATGACTTTTTTCTGTAAGTAGAATAAAATCCTTGAGTACCTTAATTGTAGTAGCATGTCACACTACAATGTCATGACATCCATTTTGGCATTGTACTCTTTTAGTAACCAACTGAAATGAGTATACATATTCCTTCAGCAATATACCTAATCCTAAAGATAGACTAGGATTAATTAATTTCTGATTCAAGAGACAATATTGTTTCTTAAACAAGAATATTCACCATTACTACTATCTCCCTTAGACTTGGCCAATACCTTTTACTCCAAGACTCACTATCATTAGATATTTCATCTTTAAACCTACTGATGATCATATACTAAAAGAAACTCCAAATAATGAACTCCTTTTTAGACAAAATTGTGTTTTCTTGAGAGTTTTCTTACTTAGTGCCTGCTATCCCTTGAGAGTCTTTCACAATTTCTTGAGTGACAACATGCTGAGATGATGTTTCAACATCTGATTGAACATTATTCCCTTTCTAAATGACCAAATCACTGATTTTGGTCCTGAATTTAATATGACTAAAAGCGCTTCTCTCAGTAGAAAAACTCATAAGCATACCTTGTTCTCATTCAAGGACTCGATAAGAACATTTGAAGACTTTATTGATACTAGATTTTTCTTTTCTATAGATCACAAAAGAAAAAAATTACATATATGTCTCTATCCTCCAGGACACTCACCTTGAATTAGACTAAACAGACCCATATAACATGTTATAGAGCTTTTGCAAATGTTTGATGTTACACCTTCTGGTGTGACATCTAGACTTCATCTTCCTTAAACATCAAGCAAAAGGATAAGAAATTAAATACTTGTAAAGTCCACAAATATCAATTATTTTTAAATCCTCATAAGAAATCCATATATCTCATTAGAGACAAAACATTCTTCATTGATGACGTGTACTATCAGACGTTGATCACTTAATTGACTTATGTTTGACATAATAGTCATCACTCCTTTGGTAATAAGACCACTAAAAAAACTTAGATACTCCAGCGTTTATTCTTTAGATACCCAATTCCCTTTTAGCATCAACAAAAAGTAACAATTGATATAATGAGACTAAACAAACAACCAGTAACACTTTTACCGTAGTCAAGTGTCTGGAACATTTAGTGCCAAAATACCAATCATCTTAGTTGAAGTTATAAGAACGGTATGATAAATAAGGAAATTATCACCTTCCCATAGTTTTAACCACTACTTGGTTAACTAGCGCTAATTTTGAACTTTGAGGAAGTAAACAAAATTGTTAACATCATCTTTTCACATAAGAGACATCTTCAGTGCAAGTATATGCCTTTAGCTTGAGTATTCTGATGTCTAGCACAATGTTGAGACATTAAGATTGACATCCTTGACTTAGCTTGCCTTCTGATAAAAAAGCCTTTTGTCACTTGAGTTTTCTCTTTGCCAATTATAGCTTGAAAACTCTATCCCTTTTAGCTTTCCAATCATCTTTGCACTTGAGGAAACTCCTCCAATATAACGGAACTAACCTTACAGACTTGATCATGAAATAAAGTTTGAAGGATGATAGAGTTACTGCACCCTGCAAATAATAGATTGTACACAATCCTTCCTTCTCTTAAGACATAAGATAAGAGATAGTCACCTCCTATTTTCTTCATGGTTGACGACCCTTTATTCTAGATGCACAAATCTTGAATAAACAACATGCTCATATTTAGATAATTCTTCAATACATAAATCTTCGTCAGAAGTCTATCTTTTAGTCAAAGCAGTAATATCCTTGGCAGATTCAAAATCAAGATTACTTTCCTAATTAAACCAAGGAATAGAAAACCGATATAGTTGTTCTTTGAGATAAGTAGAGAATTCTTCTCCACAAAGATCTAAGGTCTTCACACTCATATTAATCAATGCTCTAACATTGATTGGTCTTTACTCCAATTCTAACTTTTTTTTGAGCATCACAGACTTGCTGAAATCATAACAAACATTCTAGTCATTTAGTTTAGAGATTTTGTCCATTCACCTCAAAGCCTGGTTGGATTTTCTTTCCAAGGATTACAATATCAATAAGAAACCCTTCATTAGAGACCAGGGCATAAGCTTCTACAAGTTGGGAACAAAAAGATTGCTCCAGTTCTTATCAAAAGTTGTAACTTTTATGTCAAGACTCTTGAATAGACACTTGAGTATATATTTCTTAATCTCCGTTTCTTCTGATTTCTTCTCTCCCAAACACTTATATGTGCCTTTATGAGTGGACTTGAAAAACTCCCAAATATCTTTAGCCACAATAAAAGTGATAATAAGTCTGAGAAAAATTTACCAATTCCATTGGCTATTGTATTGGCAACTTAAAGGATACATAAAACCAACTCATACTCTTCCCTTCAATATCCTTAGCACCAGGTTTCTGCTACTTATGATAACTTTTCAAGTTTTGATGTCCATTGACATCAAGAATGATATCATTTTGTCCTTCCAAAAGACCAGTAGCACCATAAATATTCCTTGAAACTCACCCAATAAACAAACCAGGGTGTTTGCTCTGATACCAATTGAAATTCTGGAACTTGCAATACATGCACATACTAATGTCTCAAACATCAAAACACAATATCAAGATAGATGTTGAGACATTTATTCCTGATACAAAATAATATCAAACTATAAAAAAAATTGCAGAATGATAAATAACACAGTAGATTGATAACCCAGTTTGGTGAAAAGTAACTTACTCTACGGGCTACCAAGCCGGGAAGGAAATTCACTATGATAATACTAGTTCAAAGCCTAAATAGTCCTAATTTACAACTTCTAGCCTAATCACTACCTTGTGCGACTTCTACCTAGAAATCACCATCTAGATATGAGATCCCCCTCTCACTTTCAATCACTGCAGTGATACCTATAACCACAAACCTTGTTATAGACTTAAACCAATCACAATCACATTGATGGTATAAAACCTAATAGAAGATTAAACTTCAAATAAAAAATACTTAGTCAATACTCTTAACTAAGAACAATATTTGGTGTCACTTAAAAGCTTCAACCAAGAATAATACTCAAATCTTTACCTAAAGGCTTTTGGGTGAGAACACTACATCTACCACGAGTATCAAAAGATACAAGGGTGACTTACAAATACAAGAACACAAAAGCCTCTCAAAGCTAATACTTAGACTTCCCCTAATTTTACAATTGTGAAAAATAAAATTATATTAGGTCTAGGTCTTCCTTTTTATAGACTTTAATTGTCCATGGGCTTTAAATTCTCTGCACAATTATTCCTTGATCCATATGTTGATTGTTGCAGAAAATATCTCCTTAAATCTTGGAACAAATCTTTCAAGATTTCTAAATTATCTGAACAAACAAATTTAGAAATATTAATGTTCTTAGATTTGATTCTCTTGTTCCAGATTAAATCATCTTGACCTGCGTAAATCATTGAGATATATCACAAAATCAAATCAAATTTATCAAGATATAAACAGCTTGTACTGATATTTTGTTTTAGGATGTTACGACATCTGGCAGAACATTTGGTCTTCAAAGTAAGCTCATACTCTTATGTACCTGTTTAATCAAGATGTTATGACCTCTTGCTTAACATCTTTTAGGAACCATATTTTAGCAAAATTATTGTCAATCCTAAAACCATGGATCTAACATGGGGGGATCTAACCACTCCATTCTATCACATGTGTTTTCTTGTTTTGTCCACCTATCGGAAAGATACATTGTCATGATCAAAAAGAGGGAGAATGTGGGTATGTATGCTTACATGTACTACAGTTAAGGATGCCTTAACACATTGAGTGATTATAATGGTTTTTATGAAGACTTTGATGTTCGGTGGAATCATTATGCTTGATTTTGTGTGTGTCTCTAGTGATGTATTTCCAAATGTCTCCGATGATGATGCTCATCCTGAAGCTATCTAAATCTTCATCAAGGAGAATATTCAAGGTTCCTTTAAATTTCTAAAGTAAATGATAATGTAGAAAAGAAGTTGAAGCTTCAAATTTATGAATAAGAGGAAGTGTGAAAGCTTGTCTAGTTTGTCCTGTAATTAGCATAATTCTTGAGTGAGCATAGTGTGATACGGTGGGAGAACTCACTTGAGGGTTTGCGTCTGTGTTCGCAAATGTTGCGGTTAGCAAGAGTCGCCACCGACTTTTCTTTTATCCAAAAGGAAAGGTGAAAAAGCACAGGAAAGACCTTTGAGATGTTTTCTTGAGTTCAGGGGGTAGATTATGAAAAGGGGAGGTATTAGCACCCTTTTCATCCATGGTTTTCCATGGGCTCTTAGTTACTTGCTAGATCACTTGCTTTTGTTGCTTGAAAAGGTGTTTGGTGTGATTTTTGAAAGTATTTTGTAAAAGAGGCCATTCGTTTAGGCAATCTTTGTAATGATTCTCGTTTGTAAGAATGTATACAAAGATGTTTGTCTTTTTGAAAATGCTTTCAATGTTTGTAAGATGTTTTTGAAATGTGTGTGTTTGTTTTAAAAATAGCAAGGATAGTTGTTTTGAAATAGAGCAAGTAACTAGAAGTAATCTACCTACTCAACTGTCTTTCTTGTATATTTTATATTCCTTTGACATTGTTGTCTTACCATTGATTTGGTAAGCAAACCTATATTTCGATGTTTTACGGGACGGGCGCGGGTCATCGTATAACCATGATTAGCAATATTTCAAAGTATCTTAGCATTTAGAGGGACTAAGACCATTTTATAAGGCAACTTTGAATAGCGTCATCGAGGGACTATGATCTTTTGATTTTGTTTGTTTTACTAAGATACATGTGTAACATGGCTATTTTGTATAAGGAAACCAAGTGGAGAAACCCTAAGGGTGTTGGTGTGCAAGTGTGTTTGATTGCATGCAGGATTTTATCTTAAATTAGGATTTTCTATTTCATTGATTTTATCTTGCCATACATATCCTAATTGCTAGCATTTACATTTGAAAGCGATAAAAATGCGGAAATGTAAAGTCCAACGCTATTACAATATTTAGGGGGTGGGGCTACACACTTATGAATGGGGAATATAGCGAGAAATATAAAGAAAAATAACAAGGGGAAGAAAGAAAGAAAAAGGAAAAAGTCAGCGCGCTGCTGAGAGGAAGTCAGAAGTTCTGACCCTGACCTGTTGCAAAATAACAACCTGTTAGTGAAAATGTGTAGGTCAGAAGTTCTGACCCTGGTACGCTGCAAAACAGAAACCTGTTAGTGAAAATGTATGAGGTCAGAAGTCTTGACCCTGCTGGGCACATAGTAATTTTCAGAAGTTATGATATTATTGATGACAAAACAGGCCTCAGAAGTTCTGGCGCCAAAGTCAGAACTTGGTCTCCCCCTGTGCTAGTCAGAACATCTGCAATTTGGTTATTTTTCCACAAAACAGAAGGCATGCCTAGGACAGTTTCAGCAAGTGCCACAGCATTTCAGAAGTCAGAACCAAAAATCAGAGGCAAGTTCTGAACTGATTCAGTCTCTACTTAAGCATACACATGCATGAAAATCTCAGAACATGAACAACATCAGAAACATGATATCTACATTGTGTTTTTGAGGATGCAATTCTGGTGATGTTTAAGCAATGTGGTGAGGGTCAGCAAGTGCTTACCTTGCATCTAGAAAAATCTATGGACTGGGGTCAGCCTCAACTCTGATGATGTTCTGAACAGGTTCTTTGAATGGAGGGATGGAGGGTATATATATGAGTCAGAAAACTGTATGGGTGTTTCTTAGTAAAGAAATACTTTGAGAGCAACGGGAGTTTGAAAGCAGGAGATTCAAAGTTGTGTTTAAGGCTCTTGAAACACTAGGAATTTTGGCAGAGTTTCAAGGTGTTTTCTTGCTACAATTTTCTGTTTCTTTTATAGCAATTTTTCTGGGGTTGGATCCAGGATTTTTTAGTGGGCAATGGTGCTCTATTTATAGGCAAAGCTTTGTGGGTTTTTTAAACGTTAAGTGGCGCCAATGCCATGCAATAGATGCTGACTTACTCTTGAAGAAAATTCCTAAAAAGTTGTGATGATTGACAGCTTTTAGCCTAGGCTGGGTTAGTAAGCGAGGATTAAGGAAAAGTGACACCCATGAGCAGAAAGTAGCGCATGAACCCATACTTAAATCTGCACAAGAGAGTTGTTATGCTGCACGTGGAGAGACCCTTTGGACAAATGCTCAAAAGTGGTTGTGGGCATTAATGAGCATTAAATGGTGATGAGATTGGTCAAGACTTAGAAATCTTGTAATATGAGATTTGCATCATTACTTAAATCTGAGCCAGCAGTTCCTACTTCAGAATAAGTCTAGAATAACGCACCCAAGTTCTGATCTTAGTATCCTGCTGCCTCAGCAAATTCTGAGGGTTCTCCAGACTTTCCAGCATGTTCTTTTGATTTGCCTCTGAAAACTCTGTACTTAAAGATTCTGCTTCAGTGTAACACCCAATCTTCTGACCCCCTTTACCTTCTGATTCCAGCATGTTCTGAAGGAGCTTTCAGGCTTCGTTGCTTTCTTTGCATTCATCTAGCAAACTCTGACTGAACTTGCGTAACTGCTGAAAAAGGCATGTTGTGATTGAAGATTATGTGTTGAACCATATTTACAACTTCTGACTGAGTTGGCGTAGCTGCTGAAGAGCCACATTCTGACTGAATCTTATGTGCTGAGCCAAGTTTGCAATTTCTGACTGCTCCTGCCTGGAGGTTGGTTCAGAAGTTCTGAAGTGTCATTTTTTCTTAAATACTTTAGAAAAATTCTAAGTATTTAAAATTTAACTTTTCCAAGGTAAAATTTGACTTTTGAGCTTCTTGATGAAACAAACTTCATATTCTAACGTGTCTTGATGAAATATGATTTTTGTGTTTTGATTTTGATCCAAAAACCAAAGGTTGACTTTTTAGCTTGCAAATGACAATTTTGCCCTTGTAAATGGCTTGCTTGGAAAGAAATGATAATTCAAGGCTTGGATTTGTTCAAGGGAAAGCTTGAGAATTCAGGGTGATTTTCTTGAGAAATTAGAGGGCAAATTTTGGGGTACAACACATAGTAATGTAAAATGTTGGAGTAACTCATAAGTTACTAAGGAAACCTTCACACACATACAAAATTGTTTTTTGAGGACCCTTTCTTTTGACAAAATCACCTAGAACTGTGTTTTTCACATATAACTAGTTAATTATAAACTTAAATATTAAATTATGAGTGAAAAATACCCTAATAATTAATTATCTAATAATCGTCTTTGATCATATCAATTGTAATGTGTCATAATCGATTATTAGGGTTGATAGTCGACTAGTAAAGGTGCAACTTGAAAACTTTCCATTTTTAAATTACATAATTGATTATTGGATATACATAATCGATTATGAGCATTAAAAATTTCATGGATAATTTAATTTTTCGAGCTATATTTTATCATAGATAAGGAGGACTCCTTTTCACTATTTCACACACCATAATTTGATTTTAAATCATTCTTCTCTCTTGAAACCTCTCTCTCTCTCTCTCTCTCTCTCTCTCTCTCTCTATATATATATATATATATATATATATATATATATATATATATATATATATATATATATATATATATATATATATATATATATATATATATATATATATATATATATATATATATATATATATAATACAACAACAAATTATCTAGAGGGGTGGTGAATAGATCCCCAATTAAAAATTAAGTTTAAAACTATTTTCAAAACATGTAAAAACAATGGCAAGCGGAAGTCGTGTCCTAGACTGCAAGTTGTCCCAAAATAAACCGATTATTAGAGCTCGGATATGCGTTCAATCAATTATAAATGAGTAATGATGATAAGAAAGTAAAACAACAAATTCTCAAACAATGGTTTGATTACAACAATCAAGTAAGCAATTTCTAATGAAATTAAAGGTAAAGCTTGATGAGACAATTTATTGAACACTTAGTGTGCACTTTGATTTTCCAGAACTCCCTTTGAACTTTATTTGTATTAAAACCTCTTAGAATCAAATGGATAGTAATATTATCAACAAAGAAATTAAACAATCAAATGATCTTTCTATTCTAATCAATTTGCACAATCAAACGTTTAATGTATCGCTAAAGAAAATATAAAAGTGAGAGAGAGAGAGAGAGAGAGAGAGAGAGAGAGAGAGAGAGAGAGAGAGAGAGAGAGAGAGAGAGAGAGAGAGAGAGAGAATGCATAAGGATTTGCTAAGGAAGTTCACCAATCGTCCTCGCTATGACTACATGTCCCCCCAATTCCGTGGAATTGAGATAAATTTCTTACTATTGCAAAATATTTCTTTACAAGGGAAATGCTGCAATCCAACCCTACAAAGCCTATACTTGATGATGATCCAACAAAATTCTCTTTTCTTAATCAGATTTAGATCAAGCCAACTAACTAACCAATTTTATCCACCCTCCCATGATACTAATTTACAAGAAACCTCGTTCTTCAAAGAGTTCACTCGGCCGAATCCAGAATTGCAAATTGTTGTCCCCCAAGATTACCAAACGATTCACCGTCTCACACTAATTAGCTTGCAAGAACCTTATGTTCTTCAAGGTCTTCACTCGGTCGAATCCAATATTTTCATAATCTTGTCAAAAACTCTCAAATCTTCACTTTATATTGAGGTTAAAGTTTTCACGGTTTTTCCGAAGAAACCCCCTTGATTATCAACTGAGTCTAAATGGCACCCAAACTATGAATGATTATTTGTACTTAGTTTGTGTGTATGCGTAGGGTCAAGGTAGAAGATAAAGAGAAATCAAGTATGTGTTTATAGTTTCATCAAATTGAAAGAGATGCATGTATGAAGTAAATATAGGTGATTGACATGGAGGATAAAAGGAAACCTAGAAACTTGTCAAGAAAACTAATTTTTGAATTTGGCTTCAGTATGTGTCGACACATGTAAGTTGCGTGTCGACACATGATGGTAAACATTGATGCATGTGTCAACCTGTAGGATGTCATGAGTCGACTCATGTAACAATACAGGTCGACCTATATAGGTTTTTGAGTCGACACAAATAAAATAAGATTTTGGCTTTAAAATTATAGCACATGTGCCGACACAAAAGAAAGGATGAGCCGACACATGTAAACAGAAGCTACAGGCTTTATAACAGCAGTACATGTGCCAACACGAAACATGGCTGTGTCGACACATGCAATGGATTTTTGTGCAAAAATGATTTTTTATGCATGTTACCAAATGATAACCTTTTCAGACTTATTCTAGATGCTTTCTAAGATTCCTAATTACAGGGTGCACACAAATACTCGGAGATATCTTTCAATATATAGAAAAGATAAATAATTCTAATTTTGACATCATGCAAAACATCTATAAGGGAAAATGCATTCACATGCTCCCCCTTTTTGATGATGGAAAAACTCAAGGTTTAGATGATGCTAATCTTGTCTTCATGAAAGCTCCCTCGGAATATGTGCATCCATCTTCCCTTATACTTTTCACCCTTTGAAAACATCAAAAAGAGACAAAGCACGGGATGAGAAGTATCATTATTCACACAAATACAAAAATAAGACACATAGGCCTTTTTAAAGGGAACAACGTAAACACACATGTCCCCATACACATGTAGTTACGCAAAGCTAATATACATAAAAAGCCAGACAAACCCAAACAATATATTAACAAACAAACATTGATTGTAATTGTCATAACAAGCCAAATAAACATATCATAATGTGAACACTTAAAATAAGTGATATTGTTGTTAATATATTACCAAACAAAACAATAGAGAAACATGATATGGAGAATGCAACAAGAAACACATCAATGCATGAAATCCACTGACCCCTATAATTTCCTCGATGATATAGTCTTCCACCATTTCACATTTGGTCATGCATGTCATGGTACAATTGCAAGCTTTATTCATGATTTGAAATGTCGAGATTCATGACACTGTTTAATTTGTTGTCAAAAGTTGCATAATGGGTAGACATGCCTTGTTGGATTGAAGACATTAGTGCGGTCTAATCCAAATAGCTCAAAGTTAGAGTCTTGTGATGTTAGATGCTCGTGAACATGTCTGAACCTCTCATCTTCAGTTGTCTGAACATTTTTCCTCCAAAACACTTCTTCCTCATACCTTTTATCTTGCTTAATATCCATATTTTGGAGCAAATTCATCAAGTGGACTCATTGTTAGGTGCACTCCCAAAATTATTGTGTGATCCAGATCCTTGTTCTTGGTACCCATCATCATTTTGTTGTGGCCAACTATCTTGTGGCCCTTGTTTCCATTATTGATCAGCAGTAGCATTTATCCAAGCTTCATCTTCCTCATAGTCACCATCGACCATGTTTATATCTTCCTCAACATTTCCACCATTGGGTTTCTCATCAATTGTGGGAGCATCAACTTTAACTTCAAATGTAGTCGGATCATCAACATTAAAGATCTTTTTTCTACCAACACAGAGATAATATGCTTTTGTCTTGATATCACAAAAGTACCCCATATGAGTTAGGGTACTTTGATAAATTGTTAAGCTAGTACTAGAGATGTAAAAAGAAGATTTGGAACTTCAATATGGATTGAGTTAAGAATCTTAGAAATCATGGAGATATAGAAGAAGGAATTTCATTTGATACCTTTCTTAATGGAAAAAATGCGAGTAACAATGTAATTTTCCCAATTTATTTTGACTTTGTGAAGCAGTTAGTAGACAAGGTGTGCCTCCATTTGATCGACCCTCGAATGTCCACCGTTCTTTAGACGTAAAACATGAGATGAAATCCAATGTAAGATGCGAGGGAGTTGTTTCAGTTGACCAGTTGTTATTCCCTCATGGTGGTTATTTTCCCATGGAACCTTCGAAATTTTATTTGAGTGGATTCTCCAACGAAAGAGATCATGAAAAGGATCTCCACTGGTTATAGTAATCCCAAAAAGGATCTCCGTATATCATTTGTAAATTTGTAATTATTACCTCTCATGCTAAACATGAACTTTCTTCCATGGTGTTTATTCATTCCGTCATAGAAAACTCGAATGAGATCCTCATTGTAATCTTGCAACAGTTGTAGTAAGTAATTAATTCCTTGATGCTCCATACAATTAACCACATTCGGAATGTCGAGTTCATCAACCACTGATGGGTTGTACACATGTTGTTTTACTACTTGTCTATTTTTGCACTTGTCGTCAAAGAACTCAAGATCCTTCTCGTCAACCAAGGCAAATGCGTTTTCAGGTTCATTTATCACAAAAGGAGCCTTACCTTTACCTGTGGCACCCCCTTTCTTTGTTGCAACTCTTGGAGATATGGTTAGATTTGAAAACAAAGTTTGCACGTAAGGTGTTTGATGAAAGTTCTAAGAGAGTCAAATTGTTGTTTGAGGGAATTTTGATTACCCATAAAGCCCAATTTCTAGAGAGTAATGCAATCACACACAAAAATGATAATGCAATGACAAATAGGTAGAAATTCATGATATTTATGATATGAGTGTGTGTGAGAATATGAGGGAGAAAGGGTTTTATAGAAGATGGTTTTAAGTGGATAGACAAATATTTTTTGGTCAATGTGAGGATAAATGATTTGTAGTGGATTACTAAAGAAGTTTTAGTGGATAATTAAGTGTGTGAGTTGACCTAATTTAGACACAAATTGAAATTTATGAAGTAATAATATTGGTTAATGAATGAGACTAAAGGAAGAGAAAAAGAGATAACAAAAGAAATTTGAAGAAATGACTTAATTTATTCACGTGTTGACATGTCCAGAACTTATGTGTCGACTCATGCGTCCTATGTATCGAAACATACTGAACTGAAATTGAATAAATGAAATAAATCAACACATGTGTCGACCTATAAGTATCATTTATCAACACATGATACACAAAGAACAATATTTATGCTGAGAACCAAGATTTTGAGCATATTTAAGTTGACACAACTAGAGTCATACATGAATTATTGTTAAATGCATATGAAAATGAACATGTTTCATGGTTTGATAGCAATAAACAACATACATATGAGCAACAAAGGATATAAAGATATACATGTGATGAACTTGTAATTGAGGTCACTATAAACATGTAAATTGAAAACACATAGTTTGTCAATTAGAATTTTTTGGAAATGAACACTCATAACATATATCACACATCAAGTATATCACATACCTTTGAATAGTAAATAGGTTAAAGAAGGAAACTTACATACAAAGAGAAAATAGAAATGATAAAACCTCATCGTTCAATATGACGGAGGATTCACTATCCATTTCACAAGGAACTCTCAAACAAAATTTGAAACAAATGCAATAATGTGCCATAAGATCTTTTACAAAAACAACATTTTCACCACTTTTCTCTTTGATGAAGTATCATACATATTTCACCAATTACGAATACTTTTTGATACTTTCATGGTAACAACATCCCTTTCCATTTCCATAAATTCAATGAGATTTGGAGATGTCACCTATCTTGTGCCTTGAGCTGCTATAGAAGATATCACATACTCTCTTTATAGGCCAAAACACCTTTCCTGTAAAATCAACAAGATGAAATAGGTACGCAATCTTCATTGGGTCCTTAAGGTTAGTTAAACCATGGTTGTATTTAGGTAACCATTGATAAATTCCCTTAGGAACTAAAAACTTCCTAAGTTTGCATTTAACAATCGCGTGACGTTTCACACAACAATAGTGACTGAAATTCTGGTAAGACAGAACTCAAATGTCCTATGACATGTTGGCACATCTCATTCGACATAAACAAACAAGCAAGGTATTAACAATAAAAAAAGGCATGAAAAGCATAACAACATATAGAATCGTTAACCCAGTTCATAACAACCTACATACTCAGGGGGCATTCCAAGCCATGGACAAATCCACTATGATAGTATCAATTCATAGACCCTACATCAAACCTCCAGTTTACAGCCTAATCACTTAATCATACCCTTTCCAGGTTTCTACCTAAGACTCACCTAGATATGAGACCCTCCTTAATCCCTCTTTAATCACAGACAACGATTGGATCAATACAATTTTGAACAAGACAAGAAGACACACTTACATGACAATCACTAGCCAAGACTCTTGACTAGGACCACAATTTGGAGTTCCTTGAAATATTCCTCCAAGAACAATACTCACTCTTGCCTTATAGCTTCGAGGAGAACATAATGACCATCTCACAACCCAAGTAGTTCACACATACCAACTCCCGTAGAGAGTGGCTAACAGACTTAGCCCTAATGATTACATCTTTTAAATTCTTTCCTGGTACAAATCCTAGGTTACAAAGCTTCTATTTATAACATATACCCACTTGGATTTGGGCCTTCAAACTACAGCATATCAACTATAACAAACATCAGTAACTTCTACTACAAACAAGGTCTTCAATCAAATCTTCCTAAAATATCTCCAAATTTAAACTGTATATTCTTCAATATTTTGATTGATTCTTCTTGACCTTTTAATAAATGCCCTATAATGTTTCATAATATTTCTCAAAATATTTTGCATCAGTTAAATCATAACAGAATCTAATTATCCACTTCAGCTCAGGCGCGATGTCATATGCTCCTTCATAGGACATCTTATTCGACGTGTTGTTCCAGATGTGAAAAATCTTCAACTCAACATGTCCTAACATAAGAGGACTTCTTTCTAAACCTATTCTTGTTAGCAAAAGTTAATAAATCATATCTAACTTACGATTATATTATTTGTTTTACGAAGATTAATATCAATCCTTAAAACTAGAGAACTTACAATCTCCCCCTTCAGCGACTGTTGAACACTGTAGCATAGTAACATGGAGTCAGTCTTCAGTAAATATGTTAGGACATTTTTGTTGACATCTACCAGTATTTTGAATGAACTCCATTGCAATACCAAACCCATCACCAAAGTGAAGAACCTTCAAGAAAAGGAGTAGAAAGTCCTGAAGTAATTTGGTTTGGTTCACATGAGGAAGAAGATAATTAACACTCCCCCTCAAACCAGGTATCATCTCTTGTCATAGAAGACCAATGGTGGCATAAGATAATTCACAACCATTCCTTGATCAACAACCTCCAGTGGACCTAGACAAATCAACCCCCATCCCTAGTAACTCATAACACAGGTCAAAAATGTAACGCCCATTTAAATACTTAGTCATTGTTTGTTGAATTTGAATTGCTTTGGCATTTTATGGTGAAACTTAGTTCTGAGGGAAATACTAATGATAATGGAATTGAAGGATAATAATATTATTATTAATATTATAGTTATTATTAAGTTTATTAATATTGTTATTAATATTATTATAAATATTAATATTATTATTATTAGTTAAGTCTTACTAATAATAAAATACAATAGAATAGGGTTAGACCACTTGGGAGAAAAACTATTGTCACGTAGAAACATAGAAGATAAGAGAAGAGAAGATATAACTAGGGCAAAGTAAAGTTCTCCATTGTTGAAGCATCAAAGCTTCAAATTAAAGTAAATGGGGTGAATGGGTTCTGGAAATTGGTGATATTAACATGAGAGGGTAGTAAGGGTTCATTTCCCTCTTTAGATTTTTCATGAGTGAATTGATGAATGTCTTCTTTGTTTGAATTCTGTGATTCCATGTGATTTTTGTGTGAAATTCGTGATCTAATATATTCAATGAACATGTTGTTGCTGCTGGTTTTTACTATTGTTGTGTTGTTCATATAAATCCTAAATCTGAATAATTGTAGATATAGGGATAAGACAAAAATTGGAGGAATTGTTGTAGAAATTGTTGTAGGATTGTAGAATAATGAAGTAGAATGAAATCCCTAAGTTAATATGTGAAATAATGTTGTTTTGGACCCAATTTTGGAGGTTGAAAGTGCTCAAAATGAGTAGAAATTGTTCTGATGCAAAAACATGGTTATTTTTGTCACAAAATGCCGTTACGCGTAAGGCAGGCATCGTTATTTGTAATGCAAGCAACATTACACGTAAAGTAGGAGCATTTTGTGTAAGGCAGGGCAGGACAATTACACCTACTGCAGGAGCATTACGCGTAAGGTAGGGGAGGACAGAAGGCATTACACGTAATGTAAGAAGCATTACGCGTAAGGCAGGGCAGGACAAAAGGCATTACTCGAAATGCATGCAGCATTACACGTAAGGCATGGCAGAAAGAAAGGCAATACACATACCGCCGACAATATTACACATAGGGGCAGGCGAAGGTGCAAAAGTTCTCGTTTTCATGTTTCTTCTTGTTTTCACGTGTGGAGTGTATTCTCTCGATCCAAAATGACTAGTAAGGCTTAGATGGACATAAGAAGGCTAGTAATAATAATAAATTCAGTTTAAATTATGGGATCTTATGTGGAATTTATGTTTTATGATAACGATGATGGTCTGTATTGACGAATGTTTAAGGCTTATGCCTTGTGGTTGTATAGTTATTTTGTTGCATATGATGTCGCATGTTGCATAGTGATGAGGGCTCATGCCATATTGTTGGCCTGTAATGGTGTTGTGAGGAGGGCTTATGCCCTGTTATTTCCCAAATTGGCATATGTGATGAGGGCTTATGCCTTGATGGTACCACATGCATTGAGTTGATGTTTGTCTCATTGCATTGCATTGTTTTGATTTTATGTTGTATTATGTGAATGATGTGTTATGTTGTGAAGTGTTGTATGATGTGTGAGTTGTGTGATTACTACTCCTTATCATGTTACATTCACCATACATTTATTGAATAAAATCCTCATCCCTTTTGTGTTATTGTGTCTGTGCTCCCTTGGGAGTACAGATAATCAGGTATCTGAGTAGTGCTTGGAGTGAGTGTTACTTGATCGAGTCCTATGAGTCACTCTGATACGTAACACGGGAATTAGGAATCATTGTTATGTTTTGATTTATTTCATTTGTTATGTATCTTCCATTTGAATTATGTTGGACCACACATTTGTGGAGATTTATTTGTTGTTGAAGCTGTAATGACATGGAATTGAACTAATTTTATTATTCTGTTGTCGAATTGATTATGTTTGAATAAAAGAAGTAATAAAGTGACTTTAAACTTTATGAATATTTGAAATATGTAACATCCTGCTTATGTACTCTGATATATGTTAATGTAATTTTTATTGTGGGAAAGTGGGTTGTTACAATTGGTATCAGAGCAAGTCAGTTTGTCCGGCCAGGTTGTTGAGTTGTTAATCTAGTGTGACAGTGGAATAATGTCGATGTTTTTCTATCTAACTGTTGTTTTATGTTGTGATGTAAAGCAGAGTAATGGCTGGAATAGGAAATGGTGCACTTGCTAATGTGTTGCATGCTTTGGCTCAAGCAAAGCAGAATCAACCTAATGCTGGTTGTAACACCCACATTCTACCCGACAATTATATAAATAAATCAGAGTTATAAAATCATTCATGCAAACAAATCGGTATGCCACAAATTCTTCTTTAAAAACACATTGCACTTATCGTGGATATATAACACTTTTAAAACACCGGATGAACCATCATCATAACATCTTTAGTTAAATAATTCAACATCTACGCAACAGAATTCTTAATAACATCTTTATCATCATTACAACAACTTCGAAACAACACAATTTAATAATAATCAACTTAAAGTTCAACGACGAAATTTAATCAATAATCTAAAGCCACAAGCTTTCATCCCCCCGAGTGTTACATATAAGAGCAATGACACCGACTCGAACTATTGAAGGTAAAAAGCCTTCACTCTCGATTACTTGTACGTTACCAACATAATGGCAACATTCAAACAGAAGGGGTGAGATATCTAACAATATAATAAAGCGTATAATAATTAATATATTAAATTAGATCACATAACGTCACCACTTCACATCTCATAATCAACAATAATCACAACAATAATACACATTCACAACATGAATACACACTTCTTTATGAAATCATATAATGCGACTCAACACTATGCAAATACATGTGGTACCATTTGAGCAGAACTCCCATCTCAAAAATTGCCAATTAATAGAGGCATCAATAAGGCATAAGCCTTCATCTCAATATTCGCCAATAAAGGCCATATTAACGAGCATAAGCCCCATCTCAAAATGCAATGTATGCGACACAATCATGAATGTAATAACAACACCATAATTGACAACATCTCAATAAAACACCATTGTTGGCCAAAGGCCTACATCTCAAAAGCATCTCATCACCTCTTCATCAACATCATTCATCATAAATCATTATACATCATATATACATCATAATCCATCAAACAAAATCTCATTAACATCATCTCATCAACAATTCAGCCGTACAGTAATACAATAGCACTCATCATCTTCACAATGTTGGCCATAGGCCTACAATAAGATATTGCCTATAATCAGTTAATAAACTAAGGCTTACTTCTAAATCACCAAATATCTACATACTACTATTCTGTAATATTACATCGTTATTATTATTAATCCTACTATTACAAATCAAACAGCAGCCTATAAGCATCTCATCTTCATCATTATGCATAAAAACCAACACAACGATCTACACGGTAACTAATTCAAATCTTATGGTTATCCTTCCTATTCCTCATTTTAATCCTTAAGAATAAAGCTCATCGCGTTAGCTATTCAACTCTTCAAACAACACCTCAAACGACATCTGAAAACTCAAGTTACAACCTTTTCTAAACGATTCTGCCAAAAACCAGACAACATGGATCGATGCATAACTCGTTGGATCGACGCGTACTGCACTGAACTCGCAACATGAGTCGATGCATCCTCTCTTGTATCGACTCATCCTGAGTCTAACACACAGCATGTATCGACACATGCTCCTACGTGTCGATTCATCCTGAGTCTAAAAGTCCTCATGTATCGATGCAAGACTTCTTTGTGTCGACTCATCCTGAGTCTCTAAACCTTCTTGTATCGACACATCATGTTTGGGGTCGACGCATACTGCTCTGTCCTGCATAATTTCTGTGATTTTCTCTGTGTTTTCACTACGGGTTCCATATTTTAAGCCCTAAAAACCTAATCTAGTCATAGATAATCATCACTTACAGTTATCCTATAATTCTACATTAAATAAACAGTATCGGGACATTATCGTTCATCTTTCAATCATCAATTTCCATCATACAACATCATATACATTCAATTCATGAACAAGACAACAATCACCTCTAACCCCAGAAACTAATTAGCATGAACCCAATTATAGAGTCAGAATCCCACCCTTACCTTGGATTGAGGGTTTCTCTATAACTTTCTCCAATTTAATTCTCGTTCTGCCGTTCTTCCTCTTTTCCAACAACTTCATGTTCTTCCTCTCAAACACTTATTCTTCTACTGCTTCTTCTTTTCTATTCTTTCTAAAAATATAAGAAAATAACCTATTATTCTCTTAACTCCTTATTGGGATTTGTGATACGGTGGGAGAACTGACTTGAGGTTTTGCGTTTGTGTTTGAAAATGTTTCGGTTTAGCAATAGTCGCCACCGACTTTTTATTTTATCCAAAGGAAAGGTCAAAAAGCACAGGAAAGACCTTTGAGAAGTTTTCTTGGGTTCGGGGGGTATATTATGAAAAGGGAAGTTGTTAGCACCCTTTTCATCCATGGTTATCCATGGGCTCTTAGTTACTTGTTTATATCACTGGCTTTTGCTTTTCAATTGTTTGAAATGGTGCTTTTGTGTGTGGTTTTGAAAATATTATGAAAAGAGGCCTTTGTCTAGGCAACCTTTGTAATGATTCTTGTTTGAATGTATACAAAGGTGTTTGTCTTTTAAAAAATGTTTCAATGTTTGAAAGTTTGTTTTGGGAAATGTTTTGAAATTGTGTGAGTGTTTGAAAATAGCAAGGATGGTTTGAAAGTTTGATCAAGTAACTAGGAGTTGTCTACCCTACTCAAAGATCTTTCCCACACATTTTAAACCCTTTGACATTGTTATTTTAGCATTGTATTTGGTAAACAACTTTGTGTTTGGATGTTAAACGGGACGGGCGTGGGTCATCGTATGACCATGATAACAATGTTGCCAAGTATCTTAGCAAGTTTTTTGAGGGACTAGATCATTTTTTGTATAGGCAACCAAGATAGCGTCATAGAGGGACTATGATCTTTTGTTTTTGTTTTGTTTTGCCAAGATACCTAGCATGCATACCATGGCCATTTTTAAGGTAACAAGTGAGTCAAACCCTAGAGATGCTTGTGTGCATTGTGTTGTCATTTTTCATGCATTCTTGTCTTGTATTAGTCATGCTATTTATTTTTATTTTTGGTTATCATACAAACCCTAATCTTACTATCATGCATATTTGAAAGCAATAAAGTGCGTAAAAGTAAATCTATAACTATTACAACATTGATATGGGGAGGGGGATACAAGTTTGAATAGGGGGATATTTGCAAGAAAATAAATACCTAATTCAACTATTACAACCAAATTGAATTCATTGTACAAATAATAAATTGACAATTATTTAAATATGCAATATATTATAAATATGCAAAAAATGTTTTTGTATTTTATTTTATGTATGTAAAATGAATTATTTATGTCCTAAAAAATATTAATGATTATTTTTGGAAAGGGTGAAGAAACCCTAATTTTGTTTTATGAAAATATATATTCTAAATATTTATTTATTCATTTATGTACAAAGAAAATAAACAAAGATATTCACAAAAATATTAAAAAATAAAATATGTGAGAAAATATTATTTTATATGTATAAATAATAAAAATAAAAATATGTAATATTTTTGTATTAATTATAATTTTTTGTTTAAGAAAATAAATGTATTAAACCTAATAAACTAAATATTATGCCAAAAATAAAATAAATAAAAAATTAAAATAAAATCTGAAAATTTAAGAAAATATTTTTGGTAATTTTTAATGTTTAGAAAAATTAATAAAAGTCAAAAAATGTAAAATAAATGAGAAAATATAAAAAATAAGAGAAATGGGCCAGGGGGTGCAGAAAGAAAGCTAAGGGGTGCAAATAGTCAAAATAATCCAAGCCCAGCCCAAGTTGTCTTCATCCTTGTCCTTGAGACAGAAGCAAACACGCGCCATGTTCAAATCTGGAATTCCTGCATACGTGCTCAAAAACAAAAAACTTGCAACATGAAAGTTATAGCTCTTGATCACACGATTCTAACCATGTAAAAACTTAATCTAACTCTCAAAGACCAGAGAGAATTTCATTGGCCCTAAATCTTGACCTAGGTTTTTCAAAAAGTCCAACTATCGAATACTCGTAGCTCAGTTAACATAAAAGAATTCTATGCATATGTACAGCTCAAGGACAATGAGGACTACATTTTTGCTTCACAAACCTAAGCCTAATGATTCCTAAATAAGGATATAGAAGTTTGAGAAATAGCTGTTTCAGTCAAGTTCGAATATGGCAATGCAGCAACTTTCAGTGAGGCCTGAGGTTCTTTTGAGTTTGCTTGATGTTCCCTTGACCTTTCCCAATGCTTGACTTGCTTTGAAATGGTCTAAAACTTCTTGTAGAACTCAACCTGCAAACTCAGAATTTGAAAATGGTGAAGTGTGTAAATGGAGTTACAGTGGCTTGGGAATGATTGGGATAGTTTAGGTATGTTGTATGGAGTGTGTTGGAACTGGTTGCAAGCAAAACACACGAGTGGATTTTGTTTTGGAAGTCAATCTGCAGAACCTGCCCTGTTTTGACAAGAACTTAGTGTTTTGATGTTAAAGGGTGTTTGAGAGGCTTAGGGCTCGTGTTTCTGGCCTTAGGCAATGTGTAAAACTTGTTTGAAATGTGCACAAGACTTTGTTATATCAGATTACAAAGTTGTGGTGATTTTGCAAGTTGACTTGTGTTTGAAGAAAAGGTGGGAAGTGACAAAGGCAAGGCCTGTACAGGCTAGCTCCAGGCCTGCACATAGTTCGTAAACCTTTTCTGATCTTTTTGAACTTTGTTTGCTGCAAGAACTTTGGTCCATGGCTCAAGGAACATAATTTGACATAAAGCATGCTTTATGTAAATGGCATTGTTAACTTTTTTCCAAAAATGGATTAATTCTTTGTACAATGCTCTAAAGCTCAGAATAAAGCCTTAATCCAATATGTTTGCATTTAATTTATGAGTATGGAAAGGTTTAAGGCCTCTAAAACAAGTACAATCATGTTTGGACAGAATTTGCAACTTGTATCATTGTGCAAAATGCCTTGGCGAAAAGTGATAAATTTCCATTTTCAAACATTCGATTCTCCCTAACCATGAATGATCTTGGAGAGTTATTGGACATTTTGGAAAGCATGTAACATGCTCTACAATCCATCTTTGAAATTAATTTTTATATTCCACTTGGAACTATGTGAAAAATTTCCATGAAGATAGGTCAACATCCTGCCTAAACTAGGGCAAAATTTCACTAAGTTAAAAGTTTCATGGACCCTTGTTCACAAAATCATAACTTGAGATTCAAGCATCTTTTGGGAAAACTTTGTGAATAAAAGTTGTATATTTTGTGGAGGACTACAACTTTCATGTTGGAAGTTTTCTTTGAATCCAATTGCATCATGGTGAAAAAGTTGGGAAAGGTTGGGGAAAAATAAGAAATTTTCATAACTTAGAAAATTTCTAAGTTATGAAAATTTTCCATTTTAAACTCTAATTTTCAAAATTAGGTTTCTTGGTGAAAAAGTTTCATGTTTTGACACATCTTGATGAAAAATGACCCTTGGCACTTGATTTTGACAAAAAAGTCAAAGTTTGACTTTTCAGTGTACAGTTTATTTTTGATCAGTTGACTGGAAAATTCATCTGTCAATCCAATGCATTTGAGATCTTTTGAACCTTGTGATTAGGTCAAGATGATGCCATTGAGTCCTTGAGTCCATGCTTGAACCCAATTTGCCATTGGCTAGGTAAAAAATCAGAAATTGCCCTTCTGCAGTAAAAACCCTAAAAATGACCATTTTGCCCTTTTGATGATCAGATCAAATTTCTTGAGGAGTTGTGGTCCAAACTTGATAAAATGGTTAATATGAGTCTATAATGTTGTTGTGGATAAAAAATTATGAGGTTTGACTTCAAATTAGCCACAATTGACTTTTTCCCCAATATAGTTGATTTCTAGGTCAATTGTCCAATTGACTGGGCAAAAATTTGATTCAAAGGTTGAAACTTGGTATGGGTAATCTTAGAAGTCCAACATGAAGTATGAAAGTCACATTGATCATTGAAAGTCCAAAAAACCCATGTGCAAACTCAAACCCTAATTTCAGGTCATCAGTGCAAGGAGATGTCTTGAGCTGAGCAAACCTTAATCTGGTCTGGAGCCCAAAGAGTCTTGTGAGGGGAAATCTTGGTAAAATGAGAGGGAAAATTTTGGGGTACAACAGCTTCCCCTGTTCAATCTTCTTGAACCTGAAGATTTAGATTGGCGAGTTTTGCCTTTCGTTACTCGAAGGTAAAAGATGATTGGACACTAGAGTGCCCGTAAATTTGCACTCGTCAAAATGTAGTTTGAGGAAATGGGCTTAAAGATGCCATTTGGAGGGGTGACAGAATCTTGTCGGAGATGGGCTTAAAGATGCCATCCAAGAATGTTTGTTGAAAACCAGGAGAATGTATCATCAGAATGGTGTCCGTATCTGGAACGTAACTGAGTTGTATCTGGGGATTGAATTTGTATGAGCAAGGGAATAGCATCCGTGTTTGGAGCGTATCCGAGTTGTAACTGTATCTGAATCTGAACAATAGAATGACTTCCGCGTCTGGAGTGTATCTGTATTGTATTTGAATCTGAAATCTGAACAAGCGACAGAAGGGCATCCGTGTCTGGAGCATCTCTGAGCTGGGGAAAAAGTTTGAATGAGTGACAGAATGGCTACCGTGTATGGAGCGTATCTGGACTGTATCTGAAGTTGAGATCTGTATGAGTAGCAGAATGACTTCTGTGTCTAGAGTGTATCTGAAACTGTAACTAGGATCTGAATAAGTGACAGAACGACTTCCGTGGCGACCGCACTAGGGAGAATTGAACTTGAAATTGATAGTTGAATCTGAATGAAAAATAGAAAGGCTTCCGTGTCTGGAACGTATCTAATCTGTATCTGAAATCTTTGAATATCTGTTAAAGATAGCTTTTAATCTTATCCTGAAAAGGGTAAAATGTTAGCTGAAACACAAAGTTATGTTGCATGAAATGTATGATGCAATAGAATGTGCTTTATCAATGTTTATGATATATGAATGTAATGTATGCGCATGTAAGCTGACTAGCTGTCTTGCTGAGGAAAATAAATCCTTGATAGCTGGAGATAATAAAATCTTTGGCTGCTGCCGGGGAAAATAAATCCTTGACCGCTGTTGGAGATTCAAAACCTTTGATTGCTAAGAATGAGAAATCCTTGTTGATTGCTTGGGGAATAAAGATCCTCGACAACTTGCAGGGATTATTAAAAACTTTGACAACTTTTGTGGGGATGTGAGAATCTTTCACGACTTTCCTGGGGATTGCTCAACGAGAATCCTTACTCGGCTGGGGAATAAGGAAAATTCTGGAGATCTCTACTGGGGATCAAACAAAGGAAAACCTTGATTTGCTGGAGAATAAGGAAGGCTCTGATGGCTTCTGCGGGGAACTGAGAATGAGAATCTTCATTCTGCTAGGGGAACTGAATCCTTAGGGACTTCATGCTGAGGGGTCAAGAATGAGAATCTTCAATCTACGGGGGATTAAAAATTCTGACAAATTCATGATAGGGAGTAAAGAAGGCTATAGAAAATTCACTGGGGAATCGAGAATGAGAATCTTCATTCTGTTAGGGGATGAAAAACACTATAGGGAGTAGCTATACTGCTGAGGAGTAGCTATCCTGCTGGAGAGTAAGTTCAGGACTCTGGGGAAAAGCTTATTCCTGTTTGGAAAAAGTTCAGGAGTTTAGGTTGTATGCCACTTTAAGAATGAGAATATTCATTCTGTTGGAGATATCAAGAGTTTGGGTTGTATGCCACTTTAAGAATGAGAATCTTCATTCTGTTGGAGATATCAAGAGTTTGGGTTTTGTGCCACTTTAATAATGAGAATCTTCATTCTGTTGGAGATATCAAGAGTTTGGGTTGTATGCCACTTTAAGAATGAGAATCTTCATTCTGTTGGAGATATCAGGAGTTTGGGTTGTATGCCACTTTAAGAATGAGAATCTTCATACTGTTGGAGATATCAGGAGCTTGGGTTGTATGCCAATCTACTAGGGATTCAAGAATGAGAATCTTCATACTGTTAGAGATATCAGGAGCTTGGGTTGTATGCCAATCTACTGGGGATTCAAGAATGAGAATCTTCATTATGTTGGTACTTAAGCAAAAGTTAACTGTTATCTGGTTGATTCTCGGATTTTAAGACAACTTGCTGGGGAATCTGGGGAAAACTGGATGGTTTCCGCTGGCGGTTGAAAGTTTCAGCTCCGCTGGGGATCTTAATGACATGCTGATTTGATTGTGTATGGAAATTAAACTCCGTTGGGGAAGAAGGTTTCATCTTCGCCGGGGTCTGTAGTTTAAAGTTTTGGCTCCGCTGAGGATTGGGAGTTTGAAGTTTTAACCCTGATGGGGATTTTGAAATTTAACTCCGCTGGGGATATGTTTTTCAAGATTTTAGCTCCGCTGGGGATCTAGATGATGTACTGCAGGGGATTTCTCCTGGAATAGCCTAAAGACGTCTTCCTATACTTTCAACCTATCAGTAATTATTCTTTCCCATTTCGTTTATTTGTAAACGTGTGATTATATTCAAATGCATATGCTCATTTAATAAATCATTGGACGTTTTCAAAATAAAACACAAGTGTAAAAAAGAAAAACAAATAGTTTTCTGCACTTTGAAGTATCTTTGTATTAACTTTGTGTAAGTATATTGTACAAAGGAGACAGACATCCTAGTAAGAGAATGTTGCCATAAAAAGAGAGAAAAAATTTATACAAAGAAAGATGGCTATGTGTAAAAATTCCATGGGGTACCCATTCTGCTATAGCCTTCGTAACTCTGAATATCTTGTCCATTCGTTGCTTCGTCCGAAGATGACTGAGTTGATCAGAAGCCTGGATCTTGTCTGTGAAGAGACCGTCCTTAAAGTGATCCGACGAGATATAGTCATATGCTTTAATTCCCTAACTTTTGCCTGGACCGCCCTTTCGGGTTTTCGATCCACCAGGAAACCCTTTTTTGCCCAAGTCGCCCTTTCGGGTTTTCAACTTGCCGGGTGTACAGATTTTTTTATTTATCCCTAATTTTTGCCTGAATCTCCCTTTCAGGTTTTCGATTCACCGGGATGCCCTTTTTGCCCAAGTCGCCCTTTCGGGTTTTCAACTTGCCTGGTCATTTATGCGTAGTATCTTTTGACTATGTCTGCATTCGCAAGGTGCGGCAAATCGTCGCCGTCCATGGTGGTTAAGATCATTTCCCCACCAGAAAAGATGTTTTTGATCACAAATGGTCCTTCGTAAGTAGGAGTCCATTTGCCCCTGGGATCACTTTGCAGTAAGATTATCCGCTTGATTACAAGATCTCCGACTTGATATACCTGGCGCCTAACTTTCTTGTTGAAAGGCTTGATCATCCGTTTTTGACACGTCTGACCATGGCAAACAGCAGCAAGCCTCTTTTCGTCAATCAAGTTAAGTTGATCAAGCCGGGTCTGAATCCAATCGTCTTCACTCAAACCAACATCTTTCATGATTCTCAAGGAGGGAATCTGAACCTCGATAGGCAAAACAACTTCCATGTCGTATACCAAAGAAAAGGGTGTTGCCCCAGTTGATGTACGCGTCGTGGTACAGTACCCATGTAGAGAAAACGGTAACATCTCATGCCAGTCCTTATAGGTGACTGTCATCTTTTGAATGATCTTCTTGATATTTTTGTTCGCAACTTCGACAGCACCGTTCATCTTTGGCCGATAGGAAGATGAATTGTGATGTTGAATCTAGAACTGTTCGCACAAGGCGGTGATCATAGTATTGTTCAGGTTTGTACCGTTGTCAGTGATGATCCTGTCGGGGATACCGTACCGACAAATGAGGTTCTGCTTGATGAAGCGGGCAACAACATTCTTTGTAACAGATGCGAAGAAAGCTGCTTCGACCCATTTGGTAAAGTAATCAATGGCCACCAGAATGAAACAGTTCCCATTGGATGTTGTAGGCTTGATCTCTCCAATCATGTCGATTCCCCACATAGAGAATGGCCAAGGAGATGTTAAGACGTTGAGAGGAACTAGAGGCATATGTACCTTGTCCGCATAGATTTGACATTTGTGACAAGTACGGGAATGTTGATGACAGTCAGCTTCCATGGTAGACCAGTAATAGCTTGCCCGTAGAATCTTCTTAGCCATCGTATGTCCGCTAGAGTGAGTGCCGAAGGTACCATTGTGCAGTTCTGCCATGATCTGCTCAACTTCAAATTTGTCCACACAACGAAGCAGAATGCAATCATGATTGCGCTTGTATAGGATACCATTGCTCAGGAAGAACATGGCAGAGAACCTCCTAAAGAACTTTTTATCGTTGACTGAATCTCCTTTTGAGTATTCTTGCACTTCGAGATACCTTTTGACTTCGTGAAACCAAGGTCGGTCCACTACTTCTTCGGTATTAATCTCGTGATATTGTACAGGTTCGTCCATCCGTTCAATGGTGATTCGGGGAGCCTCATTATCCCAGTTAAGTTTAAACATGGATGACATTGTAGCTAGAGCATCCGCTAGCTGATTCTCTTCTCGCGGGAAGTGCTCGAAGGTAATTTTCTTGAAATGAGGTAACAATCTCAGGACATGTTCTTTATAACGGATGGGATTGGGATGTTTAGTGTCCCACTCTCCTTTGATCTGACTGATGACCAAAGCTGAGTCCCCAAACACAATCAATGATCTGATTCCCAAGTCTATTGCAGCCTTGAGACCAAAGATAGAAGCTTCATACTCGGCCATGTTGTTGGTACAGTTGAAGGAGAGCCTAGCAGTGAAAGGTGTATGGCAACCTTCTGGTGAGATGAGCACAACACCGATACCGTTTCCAAGTGCATTGGAGGCACCATCAAAGTACAAGGTCCATCGGGATCCTTGTTCAGGTTCGTCATACGGTCCGTTATCTTCAATGTTATCCAAGGTCATAATGTCTTCGTTGGGGAAATCGAACTTCATGGATTGGTAATCTTTGACAGCCTGATGAGCCAGATGGTCAGCTAGCACACTCCCCTTTATAGATTTTTGGGTCGTGTATTGGATATCGTATTCAGTCAGGATCATCTTCCATCTAGCGATTCTTCCAGATAAATCCGGCTTCTCAAAGATGTACTTGATCGGATCCATCTTAGATATCAATAGAGTGGTATGAGTCAACATATACTGCCTTAGCCGACGAGTAGCCCATACCAAAGTGCAGCAAGTTTTCTCGAGCAGTGAGTATCGGGTCTCACAGTCGGTAAACTTTTTGCTAAGGTAATAAATGGCATGCTCTTTTCGGCCAGACTCGTCATGTTGGCCCAATACGCACCCCATTAAATTCTCCAAGACAGTCAGATACATGATTAGCGGTCTTCCTTCGACGGGAGGCATCAAGATAGGAGGTTCTAGCAAATACTCCTTGATTTTATCGAAAGAAACTTGACAGTCGTTATTCCATTTAACCACCTGATCTTTCTTCAACAACTTGAAGATTGGCTCACAGGTTGATGTTAGGTGAGAAATGAACCTTGCAATGTAGTTTAGGCATCCCAAAAAACATCTGACCTCCTTCTCAGTGCGAGGGGAGGGCATTTCTTGTATAGCTTTGACTTTGGCAGTATTAACCTCGATGCCTTTGTTGCTGACTATGAAACCCAAGAGTTTACCGGACCTGACTCCGAAAGTGCACTTGTTAGGGTTCAGTCTGAGTTTGTATTCCTTCAACCTGCCAAACAACTTTTACAGATGGTCGAGGTGTTCTTCTTCTGTCTGTGATCAAGCTATCATGTCGTCTACATAGACTTCAATCTGATGATGTATCATGTCATGAAACAAATCTACCATGGCGCGCTGATAGGTTGCCCTGACATTCTTCAGTCCGAATGGCATCACTTTATAGGAGAACGTACCCCACTATGTAACAAAAGTAGTTTTCTCCATGTCTTCAGGTGCCATTTTGATCTGGTTGTACCCTGAAAATGCATCCATGAAAGAAAATACCTTGTGTTGAGCTGTATTGTCAACCAAGATGTCAATGTGCGGTAGTGGAAAGTCATCTTTAGGGCTAGCCCTGTTTAAGTCTCTGTAATCCACGCACATTCTAACTTTGTCGTCCTTCTTAGGCACGGGCACAATGTTAGCAACCCATTGCGGATAGGAAGTAACAACGAGAAACCCAACATTGAACTGCTTCATCACTTCAGCATTGATCTTTTCAGACATGCCGGGCCTCATGCGGCGGACTTTCTGTTTAATTGGTGGACAATCTTCTCTTGTAGGGAGACGGTGAACCACAATATCTGTGTCGAGTCCCGGCATGTCTTTGTAGGACCAGGCGAAGATCTCAACATACTCATTCAACAGCTGAATTAAGCGCTCTTTGACACTTGGCTCTAGGTTGGCACCCATTCTGACTTTTTTTCTGTCTTCAACAGTACCCAAGTTGATTGTCTCTAACAACTCCTCGTGAGGTAGAATAACCCTTTCTTTCTGTTGTAGCAGTCTAGCCAATTCTCCCGGCACTTCACAGTCTTCATCACCTTCGTATTCGGCATGGCAGACCAGATCTTCAGAGTCAACAAAGGCCATAGCATAATTGTTACCCATGGAATCCGGAATGGAAGGGTACCTGCATTTTGTGAGTGTGGGTGTGTGTAAGGGATAGCCACCTTTAAACAAATAAAATGTAAAAGGAAATAAAATGAACACAAAAGTTTATATGTGAAAACGTCCATGATTCATTAAAATGGCATATGAAGATGAAAAATCAAACCCTTACAAATGGACCTATGTACCTCGGGTAAGGCACAAGGCTAAAAGTGTACGAATTGTATATGAATTGTTACAAACCAATAGAAATTTTTGAAAGATAAATTAATGATTTATGAAAGTAATGGGAACAAAGTATTTTGCATCCCAGTTGCATAGTCCTCCTTCAACAGTAGGGAAAATCCAGTCTTCCAGGTTGCTCTCCTCTTCACCATCCTCCAAAGAACTGACTCCATGATGGGTGATCTTCACTGGTGGCCCTCCAGCCCGGGAGCGACGCACAGCCTTTTAAGCAGAAGCAGTGAACCCTAAGCCGAATTTATCTACCTTGAATGGAAAGTCTGGTAGCTGACCCCAGATTGTGGATCCGCCTTTTTCAATCACAGCCTTTGCATCTTTGAGAGAGGACATCCGAGGCATAGGTATTGTAACTGTAGGTACAGGGGACACTGTCTTGGTTGCTGCAATTTCAGGAGAAACCTCTTCAAAGTGTTGGAAAGGGGTCTCTATGAATTCACCATCCAATTCTACATAGCGAAAAGAATTAAGATGGCTTATCATATATTCCTCTTCGCCATGAACTGTTATAATTTTCCCCTGGACAGGGTACTTGAGCATTTGATGCAGAGAAGAAGTAACGGCTCCAGCATTGTGAATCTAGGGTCTTCCCAACAAGCAAGAATAGGAAGGACGGATGTCCATCACATAGAATGTGGAGTTGAAGGTTTCAGTTCCCACTTTAATCGGGATGTCCACCTCCCCGTGGACCATCCTTTTAGAACCATTAAAGGCTCTGACAATGATATTGTTGGGCTTCAGGGTTAGGCCTTCACAGTCCAATCTGTCCAAGGCCTTCTTCGGCAAGACATTCAGCGAAGAACCAATATCTACCAGGACGTGTGCTAGAGTAGTCCCTCTGCATTCCACCGAGACATACAAAGCATCATTAAGTTTTCTCCCTTTAGATGTTAAATCGGCATCGGAGAATCCTAGACCATTGTCAGCTGTTAGGCTAGCTACACATTCCTAGAACTGATCCACGGAGGTTTCCTGTGGCACGTGGGCCGTCTTCAAAAATCTGATCAAAGCTTTAGCATGAGCTTCTGAAAAAAGCAGCAGGGCCAACATAGAGATCTTTGAGGGGGTTTTCCCCAGTTGTTCCATAACATTATAATCACTTTTCTTGATTATTTTCAAAATCTCTTCCGTTTCTTTTTGAGAGCTCTCAGGGATGACCAAAGCCTGAGCCCTCGTCCTGACGGGCACTTCTTGGATCCCTTTCCCTCTATCATCAACAACAACAGAGGGGACAACCACATGAGTCACAACTTCTTCAATAATGACTAGAGTTCTCGCAGATATGTTGACCGGCACAGGGGTAACCTTAGGAGCAATTGAGGGTCCGAAGATTGCCTTTGGAGGCGCAATCTCCGGAGAGAAAATTCTTCCCTTGCGAGTGATTTTACTCGTTCCGGCAATGTTTCCAATGTCGGAAGTCTCTTCATAAGAACTCTCTTCAGTTGATTCAATTTGTTTAACACCGTGGTAGAAGATCTCTCCCCCATAGTTCCACGGTATTGATTTGTTGGACTTGTACGGGATAGGCCCCGACATAGTTATCTTCAAAGGTGCAATCTTCGGATTGGATGTAATCTTAACAGGTCTTTTGGAGACCTTGGAAAGATTGGCGGATATGGTAATTATTGAAACATCATTGACAGGAGTCAGTGTAACATGAGTCTTCTCAAAGATGATTTCTTGATTATCCATTAGGCGTTGGATGCCTAACTTCAACAATGGACAATCGGTTGGTAAGGATGAATAAAGGTAGAAATCTTCTTCACAACCTGGGAAAATCCCAGCCTTCAACAAATTCAGCTTGATTATCGGTAACGGAGTCATCAAATCATCAACAATAGCAACAAAAAGATCTTCTTCAATAGCATGGGCATTATGGCCATGCCTTGGCATGGGAGCAGAGATCACATTCGGCTTTTCAAGGGCGTTGAATTCCACTTCCTTAGCGTCTATTAAATCCTGAATCTTATTCTTGAGGACCCAACAATTGTTGGTGTCGTGCCCTATACTCCCTGAATGATAAGCACACTTGGCATTTGAATGGTAGTAAGGAGAAGTTATATTTGGATTCTTTGGTGCCTCTTTCAAGGTTGCAAGGTTTAACTTCAAGAGATGGGGAAGAACCTGAGCAGGAGTCATGTTTATCTGGGTGAATTGTCGTACAGACCTCTCCACCCTTGCTTAGTTGGTTCTGGGTTAATTGTTTCTGGGCTGATCAGCTGCAGACTTCTGAATCATTACGGCCCCCACCGCTGGCCGGTGCTCAACTCTTCCTTGACCTCTTTGGGAGTAGAAAACTGATACTTCCTTCTTTGCTGGAAAATTCTTTTTGATGGCAGCAGAAGTAGATGCATATTTCTGAGTTTTGCCACTTTTAATGTCGGCTTCAACTCTCTCACCAATTAGAATTAACTCGGTGAACCCCGCAGAAGAGCTTCCTATCAGGTGATTATAGAAAGGACATGACTGTGTCCCCAAGAACATATCAACTAGCTCTCTCTCAGATAGAGGTGGTTGCACTCTTCCCGTCAAGTCTCTCCATTTCTCGGCATACTCCTTAAAGCCTTCATTTGAGACCATGCCCATACTCTGTAATTGAGTACGGGTTGGTGCTAAGTCGACATTGTACTGATACTGCTTGTAGAAGGCAGCAGCCAAATCCTCCCAATTATGCACATCAGACCTCTCTAGCTGGTAGAACCAATCTAATTGCGTCCCCAACAAATTGTCCTGGAAGAAATGTACCCACAGGTCTTTATCAGAAGAATATGGTTGAATTTTTCTGACATGGGACCGTAAGTGCCTCTTTGGGCAAGACACCTTATCGTACTTAACAAACAGAGGTACTTTAAACTTAGGGGGAATGACAATTCCAGAAACCAAACCTAGCTCTTCAAAGTACAGCCCAGGAACTCTTTGAATATCCATGGCTGCCAGACGTTCTTCCAAGTTCTTGTATTTTTCATCTGCAGGAGGATACTGCTGTTCAGAATAGTCTTCATCCTCTTCTTTCTCTTCTTCCTCAGACTCAGATGGCACTGCAGCTCCCTTTCCTTTTCCTACCCCTTCATCAGATGTTGAGGGGAAATCCATGACCCTTCTAGCTTGACCTTCAAACCTTCTACCCAAAGTAGCCACACCAACTCTCTTCTTTTTCTTTTTCTCTTTTTCCTTTTCCAGCAGAGCTTTAAGATCCTCTTGACCCTTTGCCAAGGTCATGAGTAGTTGTTGGAATTGTGAATTCTGCGCTTGCAAATCTTTGACCGTCTGCTCTATATCCATCTTGCTGAAATAAACAGCAGAGAGATAAGGAAACCTGGTGTGAAGACCTGTTTATGCATATGATGAATGAAGTGTATTCATGTAATGCATTCATGGATTCAGAAATTCAAATTTGTTTTAAACAAAAAGAACACACGTCATATTAATAAGATATAATTGTTAGTACATAAATGCCCCATGGGAAAAATAATACAAAATTCTAATGTAAAAAGATGTTGCACATCCTTTTCGGTGCAATGTAGGTGTTAAGAATCTGCTCTTCGTGAAGTTGACGAGTAAGTTCTAAAACCTTTTTCTCACTGGCGTAGAATTGGGCTTCAAAAGTATCGCGTTCTCCCTTGAGCTGTATCCAACTCCTTTGCAAATCTTCTAGTGATGTTGGCATGTCAGGGTGTAAGAGGGTGTATGGAACCTCTCCTTCCATAATAGGCTCTTTGATCACAGGGAGAATGTAGGGGTAAGGCATCATAAGACTTTGGGCGCGGGTTCGTACCCACTTGAGGTAAGGCTCAAGGGGGATGAAATTCTTGTGTCCTAATGTCTTATTGTCCACCTTGTTGGGCATCCTCCAAGCTCGGATGAACCTTTGTCGAAGTCCTCGAGCGTCGTTGTCGAAGTCAAAAACCAAGTATGGAATCAGCATGTCATGTGGGCCATCCCTTCGGGCATACCCAAACTGTCTCAGAGCTAAGCAGGGGTTGTAGGTAATGCCTCCCCTAATTCCAAGTAGTGGGACATTAGGGAATTCCCCACAACGGTCAATGATGATAACATTTTCTCTGAATCGAGAACACCAATGAACATCTGAGTGTGTAAGAGTCATCAATCATTGTGACCACCTTAAGCCTTGCTCATTCTTCAAGACTGATTGGGGAAGGTGAGAAATAAACCACCTTGCTAGAAGAGGAGTACAACACATGAGAACACCTTTTTTCCTCATTGTTCGTGTGTGAAATGAGTGGAGGATGTCCCCAAGCAAAGTAGGCACAGGATTCCGAGATATGAAAATCTTGACAGCATTCACATCTATAAGCTGATCATGGTTTGGGAACAAGACCAATCCATAGATGAGAAGTGCTACAATCTCCTCCAAAGGTTGCGGATCTAGAGAATTCCAGCAGTCTTGTGCCTTCTCAAACAGGGATTTTTCCAAGAAACCCTTGACACCACTTATGGTTTCCCAATGACCTATGATATCAGATGGTTGCAAGTGTAGGGCTTGAGCAACATCTTCAGGATTTGGATCTCTTTCCGTACCGCTGTAGGTTAGTTGATGGAGAATAGGAATCCTTAGGAGCTGAGAAAATTCCTCCAAAGTAGGCACTAACTGGTAATCAGGAAATGTGAAGCAGTGGTGTAGGGGGTCAAAGAACTGGCAGAGAACTTTCACCATGTCTTCCTATGTACTGGAGTTGACCAAGTTTAGAATTCAACCATGTCTTTCAATGAATGGAGAATACTCTGGAATCTTGGAAGCAAGCTCCTTGAGTTGAGGAGGAATTCTTACAAGGTTGACTTGGATTATTTTCCTGCGGAGTGATTCCATAACCTACAAAACAGGAACAAAGATGAAGATCCAAATCCTTGAAATGGTTAGTGGATGCATATGATGCTTCATGATGTTATGATGTTATGCACAAGTATATATGTACAAAAAAATCACACAAGTTCCTAGTTTCAGGCGTGCATGGGGTTTTCATAGGTAAGTACCCTCTTGAAGTTTAGTTGGCTCAACCTGTCCTATAAATAGTAACCGGGTTCTAGGGAGCTCAATATCACTGGATTATTTTCCGTGTTCATTGTTTCAGTTTAGCCACTTTACTGGAGACTGAAATATTCCAAGAAAACAACCCTCAATGAGTGTAGTATCGAGTATCTACCAACTTCGGACTGCACCAAAGCCGGTCATCTCACTACCCCTAAAAAGGCCAAGATGGTCAAGTAAAGGTTCTAAAAGTCCATTAGTGCTTCATGACATCACTCAGCGGCCCCGTATTCTCTTTGATTGACTCAAAGGCTACCGGTACCCACAAATATGTCGCACTAATATAACTATTGCTTCAACCATGTCGGTATACCCCGCACAGTTTCCACAACGTATTGCTATTTACCTATGAATGTTTCCCAAATCTGGGTAGAGGATTCAAACCCAAACAACAGAACCAAATGTAAAGCAATCAAAGCAAATAAGATAAGCATGTAAAGGTGATCTAAACCCTAAGTTAACCCCATTTTTAGATTATTCCCCATCAGAGTCGCCAATTCTGTGATACAGTGGGAGAACTGACTTGAGGTTTTGCGTTTGTGTTCGCAAATGTTTCGGTTTAGCAAGAGTCGCCATCGACTTTTTATTTTATCCAAAGGAAAGGTCACAAAGCACATGAAAGACCTTTGAGAAGTTTTCTTGGGTTCGGGGGGTAGATTATGAAAAGGGAAGGTGTTAGCACCCTTTTCATCCATGGTTATCCATGAGCTCTTAGTTACTTGTTTAGATCACTTGCTTTTGCTTTTCAATTGTTTGAAATGGTGCTTTTGTGTGTGGTTTTGAAAATATTTTGAAAAGAGGCCTTTGTCTAGGAAACCTTTGTAATGATTCTTGTTTGAATGTATACAAAGGTGTTTGTCTTTTAAAAAATGTTTCAATGTTTGAAAGTTTGTTTTGGGAAATGTTTTGAAATTGTGTGAGTGTTTGAAAATAGCAAGGATGGTTTACAAGTTTGATCAAGTAACTAGGAGTTGTCTACCCTACTCAAAGATCTTTCCTACACATTTTTAACCCTTTGACATTGTTGTTTTACCATTGTATTTGGTAAACAACCTTGTGTTTGGATGTTAAACAGGACGGGCGTGGGTCATCGTATGACCATGATAACAATGTTGCCAAGTATCTTAGCAAGTTTTTTGAGGGACTAGATCATTTTTTGTATAGGAAACCAAGATAGCGTCATCGAGGGACTATGATCTTTTGTTTTTATTTTGTTTTTCCAAGATACCTAGCATGCATACCATGGCCATTTTTAAGGCAACAAGTGAGTGAAACCCTAGAGATGCTTGTGTGTATTGTGTTGTCATTTTTCATGCATTCTTGTCTTGCATTAGTCATGCTATTTATTTTGATTTTTGGTTATCATACAAACCCTAATCTTATTATCATGCATATTTGAAAGCAATAAAGTGCGTAAAAGTAAATCTACAACTATTACAACATTGATATGGGGAGGGGGATACAAGTTTGAATAGGGGGATATTTGCAAGAAAATAAAAACCTAATTCAACTATTACAACCAAATTGAATTCATTGTACAAATAATAAATTGACAATTATTTAAATATGCAATATATTATAAATATGCAAAAAATGTTTTTGTATTTTATTTTATGTATGTAAAATGAATTATTTATGTCCTAAAAAATATTAAAAATATTAATGATTATTTTTGGAAAAGGTGAAGAAACCCTAATTTTGTTTTAAGAAAATATATATTCTAAATATTTATTTATTCATTTATGTACAAAGAAAATAAACAAAGATATTCACAAAAATATTAAAAAAATAAAATATGTGAGAAAATATTATTTTATACGTATAAATAATTAAAATAAAAATATGTAATATTTTTGTATTAATTATAAGTTTTTATTTAAGAAAATAAATGTATTAAACATAATAAACTAAATATTATGCCAAAAATAAAATAAAAAAATAAAATAAAATGTGAAAATTTAAGAAAATATTTTTGGTAATTTTTAATGGTTAGAAAAATAAATAAAAGTCAAAAAATGTAAATTAAATGAGAAAATATAAAAAATAAGAGAAATGGGCCAGGGGGTGCAGAAAGCAAGCTAAGGGGTGCAAATAGTCAGAATAATCCAAGCCCAACCCAAGTTGTCTTCATCCCTGTCCTTGAGACAGAAGCAAACACGCGCCATGTTCAAATCTGGAAATCCTGCATACGTGCTTAAAAACAAAAAACTTGCAACATGAAAGTTATAGCTCTTGATCACACGATTCTAACCATGTAAAAAACTTAATCTAACTCTCAAAGACCAGATAGAATTTCATTGGCCATAAATCTTGACCTAGTTTTTTCAGAAAGTTTAACTATCAAATACTCCTAGCTCAGCTAACATAAATGAATTCTATGCATATGTACAACTCAAGGACAATGAGGACTACATTTTTGCTTCACAAACCTAAGCCTAATGATTCCTAAATAAGGAGATAGAAGTTTGAGAAATACCTGTTTCAGTTAAGTTCGAATATGGCAATGCAGCAACTTTCAGTGAGAACTGAGGTTCTTTTGAGCTTGCTTGATGTTCCCTTGACCTTTCCCAATGCTTGGCTTGCTTTGAAATGGTCCGAAACTTCTTGTAGAACTCAACCTGCAAACTCAGAATTTGAAAATGGTGAAGTGTGTAAATGGAGTTACAGTGGCTTGGGAATGATTGGGATAGTTTAGGTATGTTGTATGGAGTGTGTTGGAACTGGTTGCAAGAAAAACGCACGAGTGGATTTTATTTTGGAAGTCAATCTGCAGAACCTGCCCTGTTTTGATAAGAACTTGGTGTTTTGATGTTAGAGGGTGTTTGAGAGGCTTAGGGCTCGTGTTTCTAGCCTTAGGCAATGTGTAAAACTTGTTTGAAATGTGCACAAGACTTGGTTATATCAGATTACAAAGTTGTGGTGATTTTGCAAGTTGACTTGTCTTTGAAGAAAAGGTGGGAAGTGACAAAGGCAAGGCCTGTACAGGCTAGCTCCAGGCCTGCACATAGTTCGTAAACCTTTTCTGATCTTTTTGAACTTTGTTTGCTGCAAGAACTTTGGTCCAAAAATGGATTAATTCTTTGTACAATGCTCTAAAGCTCAGAATAAAGACTTAATCCAATATGTTTGCATTTAATTTATGAGTATGGAAAGGTTTAAGGCCTCTAAAACAAGTACAATCATGTTTGGACAGAATTTGCAACTTGTATCATTGTGCAAAATGCCTTGGCCAAAAGTGATAAATTGCAATTTTCAAACTTTCGATTCTCCCTAACCATGAATGATCTTGGAGAGTTCTTGGACATTATGGAAATCTTGTAACATGCTATAAAATCCATCTTTGAAATGCATTTTGATATTCCACTTGGAACTGTGTAAAAAATTTCCATGAAGATAGGTCAACATCCTGCCTAAACTAGGGCAAAATTTCACTAAGTTAAAAGTTTCATGGACCCTTGTTCACAAAATCATAACTTGAGATCCAAGCATCTTTTGGGAAAACTTTGTGAATAAAAGTTGTAGATTTTTTGGAGGAATACAACTTTCATGTTGGAAGTTTTCTTTGAATCTAATTGCATCATGGTGAAAAAGTTGGGAAAAGTTGGGAAAAAATAAGAAATTTTCATAACTTAGAAAATTTCTAAGTTATGAAAATTTTCCATTTTAAACCCTAATTTTCAAAATCAGGTTTCTTGGTGAACAAGTTTCATGTTTTGACACATATTGATGAAAAATGACCCTTGGCACTTGATTTTGACCAAAAAGTCAAAGTTTGACTTTTAAGTGTACATTTGATTTTTGATCAGTTGACTAGAAAATTCATCTGTCAATCCAATGTATTTGAGATCTTTTGAACCTTGTGATTAGGTCAAGATGATGCAATTGAGTCCTTGAGTCCATGCTTGAACCCAATTTGCCATTGGCTAGGTAAAAAATCAGAAATTGCCCTTCTACAGTCAAAACCCTTAAAATGACCATTTTGCCCTTTTGATTATCTGATCAAATTTCTTGAGGAGTTGTGGTCCAAACTTGATCAAATGGTTCATATGATTCTATAATGTTGTTGTGGATCAAAAATTATGAGGTTTGACTGCAAATTTGCCACAGTTGACTTTTTCCCCAATACAGTTGATTTATAGGTCAACTATCCAATTGACTGGGCAAAAATTTGATTCAAAGATTGAAACTCGGTATGGGCAATATTATAAGTCCAACATGAAGTATGAAAGTCACATTGATCATTGAAAGTCCAAAAATCCCTGTGCAAACTCAAACCCTAATTTCAGGTCATCAGTGCAAGGAGATGTCTTGAGCTGAGCAAACCCTAATCTGGTCTGGAGCCCAAAGAGTCATGTGAGGGTAAATCTTGGTAAAATGAGAGGGAAAATTTTGGGGTACAACAGGCTTAAACTAATACACCCCCTTATTACTACTTCTATTCCTTTAAAACAAGCCCGCATCAAATAATATTATACTTCTAATATTATTTCTCCACTTAATAAAATAATTAAATCCAATAATCACAACATATCTTCACAAATATTCCAAAATAATTTAATTAAATAATTAATTAAATTACGGGCGTTACACTGGTGGGAACGATATAACTCATACTTTGGAAACTTTCCAGAGGAACCATCCACCTATTTTCAAAGGGAAGCATGATCTTGAAGGAGCGCAAGAGTCGCTCAAGTATATTGAAAGGATCTTTTGAGTCATGGACTATTCTCATGAACAGAAAGTGCATTTTGGTACACATATGCTAGCAAGTGAGGTTGATGACTGGTGGGTTGCTACTCGCCAGAGACTAGAAGGCACAGGTTAGGCTATTACTTGGGTTGTGTTTCACAGGGAATTCCTGGTGAAGTATTACCCAGAGGATGTCCGTAGGATAAAGGAGATTGAATATCTGGAACTGAAACAAGGGTATTTAACGTTAACTGAGTATGCTGCCAAATTTATGGAGTTGGCAAACTTTTATCCTCACTACACGAAGGAGACAACTAAATTTTCTAAGTGCGTCAAGTTTGAGAATGGCTTACGTTCTAAGATCAAGAAGGAAATTGAGTATCAGTGAATCCGTAAATTTTCGATTTGGTGAATAGCTGCGTAATTTATGAAGAGGATAGTAAGGCTCACTACAAAGTTGTAATTGAGAAAATAGGTAGACAACAACAAAATCGTGGAAAGCCTTACAATGCTCCAAATGACAAAGGCCGACAGAGGGTTACTGATGGCAGAGGAACCAGTGGGGGAGGTGATCTTGCTGACATTGTGTGTTACAACTGTGGGAAGCCAGGTCACCGAAATAATGCATGTATTGGAGAAGTGAAGAGGTGTTTTCACTGTGGTAGCACTGGGCATGAGTTAGCTGACTGTAGACACAAGGTAGTGATATGTTTAAACGGTGGTGAGGAAGGACACATCAGTACTCAGTGCTAGAAACTGAAGAAATCTCAAAATTCTGAGAAAGTTTTTGCTTTAGCAGGAACTCAGACATCCCGTGGAGACCGTTTTATTAAAGGTATTTGCTTCATTAATAGTACTCCTTTAATTACTATAATTGATACTGGTGCGACGCATTGTTTTATTGCTGCTAATTGTGCTAAAAAGTTGGGCCTCGAGTTATCCTTTATGAATGGAGAAATGGTTATCGACACTCTAGCTAAGGGATCGGTGACTACTTCTCTAGTATGCTTGAAGTGTCCTTTGTCCATCTATAACAGAGACTTCTTTGTTAATCTAGTTTGTTTACCGCTGAGTGGTCTGGATGTAATTTTGGGTATGAACTGGTTGGAATATAATTATGTTCATATTAACTGTTACAACAAACATGTGTAGTTTTCTACCCCTGGTGAGGAAGAGGAAGCGGGATTCTTATCTGCTAGATAATTGAAGAAATTGATGCAAGATGAAGCTCTAGTATTTTCATTATTTCCGTCCTTATCCATTGAGAATTAGGTTGCTATAGATAAGTTTCAAGTAGTGCATGAATTTTCAAAAGTTTTCCTATATGACATTACAGACGTACTGCCAGAAAGGGAAGTAGATTTTTCTATTGATCTTGTTTCGAGTACCAAACCTGTTTCTATGGAATCCTATCTAATGTCAGCATTTTAATTAGCATAATTGAAGAAACAATTGGAAGAATTGCTTGAAAAGAAATTTATTAGACCAAGTGTATCACCTTGGGGAGCTCCGGTGTTGTTGGTGAAAAAGAAGGATGGTAGTATGAGACTCTGTATGGACTACCGGTAATTGAAAAAAATGACGATAAAAAACAAGTATCCACTTTTGAGAATATATGATTTGATGGATGAATTGGTAGATTTGATGGTTGGAAGTAATCATTTTGAAGATAGTGATTTCAAGGTAGACGCGCAAGGTGTGCTTATATTTTGAGATAGAGTATGTATTCCCGATGACTCCGAGATGAAAAGGATAATCCTAGAAGAAAGTCATAAAAGTAGATTGAGTATCCATCCAGGTGCAACTAAGATGTATTAAGACTTAAAGAAGTTGTTTTGGTGGCCAGGATTGAAACGTGATGTGGCTCGGTTCGTGTATGCATGTTTAAGTTGCCAGAAGTTGAAAGTCGAATATCAAAAACCTGCAGGGTTCTTGGAACCATTAGATATTCCAGAATGGAAATGGGACAATATATCCATGGTCTTTGTGACGCGATTGTTGAGCACTCTAAGAGGACATGATGCGATTTGGGTGATTGTGGATAGGCTAACGAAGTCAGCTCATTTTATTCCAATCGGTATGGTGCCAAGGTTATCAGATATTTATATTCGTGTGATTGTGAAGCTACACGGTGTTCCGTCAAGTGTTGTATCTGATAGAGACCCAAGGTTTACTTCAAATTTTTGGAATAATCTGCAAGATGTGTTGGGTTCTAAACTGAGATTGAGTTCTGCGTATCACTCGTAAATAGATGGTCAGATAGAGAGGACTTTTAAGTCATTAGAGGATTTTTTGAGAGCTTGTGTTCTTGAGCTAGGAGGTACATGAGGTAGTTACCTTCAACTGATTGAGTTCTCTTATAACAATAGTTTTCATTCGAGTATTGGTATGGAACCTTTTGAAGCATTGTATGGTCGGAGGTGCGGAATGCCTTTGTGTTGGTACGAATCTTGTGAAAGTGTGATGCTTGGACCCGAAATTGTACGAGACACTACGGAAAAGTGAAGTTAATTCGAGAAAAGATAAAAGCTTCGCATAGTAGACAAAAGAGTTACCATGACATGTGAAGGAAGGACCTTGAATTGCAAGAAGGAGATCATGTCTTTTTGAGAGTCAACCCAGTGACCGGTGTTAGGCGAGCATTGAAATCCTAGAAGTTTACTCCTCGATTTATTGGCTCGTATCAAATTTCGGATAAAGTGGGAATTGTTGCGTATAGGATGGCCTTACCACCTAATCTTTCAAATTTGCATGATGTGTTCCCTGTGTCGCAACTTCGGAAGTATATTGCGGATCCATCTCATGTAATTCTGATGGATGACATACAAGTGAGGGATAATCTTACGGTAGAGTCCTTACTAGTAAGGATCGAAGACCGTGAAATGAAGAAGCTGAGAGGAAAGGAAATCCCTTTAGTGAAAGTAGTTTAGGGAGGAGCAGCTGGGGAAAGTATGACATGGGAGTTAGAAAGCGATATGAGAGAGAGATATCCTGAATTGTTCATATAAGGTAATTTTCAAGGACAAAAATATTCTAAGTGGGGAAGAGTTGTAACGCCCCATTTAAATACTTAGTCATTGTTTGTTGAATTTGAATTTCTTTGGCATTTTATGGTGAAACTTAGTTTTGAGAGAAATATTGATGATAATGGAATTGAGGGATAATACTATTATTATTAATATTATAGTTATTATTAAGATTATAAATATTTTTATTAATCTTATTTTTAATATTAATATTATTATTATTATCATTAGTTAAGTGTTAGTAATAATAAAATACAATAGAATAGGGTTAGACCATTTGGGAGAAAAACTATTGTCACGTAGAAATAAAGAAGAGAAGAGAGAACTTGGGAAAAGGAAAATTCTCTATTGTTGAAGCATCAAAGCTACAAATTAAGATAAAGGGGGGTGAATGGGTTCTCAAATTGGTGATATTAACATGAGATCATAGTGAGGGTTCCTTTCCCTCTTTAGATTTTTCATGAACGAATTGATGAATGTCTTCTTAGTTTGAATTTTATGATTCCATGTGATTTTTGTGTGAAACTTGTGATCCAATATATTCAATGAACATGTTGTTGCTGCTGGTTTTTACTGTTGTTTTGTTGTTCATAAAAATCCCAAATCTGAAAAATTGTAGATCTAGGGATGTGACAAAATTTGGAGGAATTGATGTAGAAATTTTTGTAGGATTGTAGAATAATGAAGTATAATGAAATCCCTAAGTTATTATGTGAAAGAATGTTGGTCTGGACCCAATTTTGGAGGTTGAAAGTCCTCAAAATGAGTGGAAATTGTTCTAATGCGAAAACAAAGTTCTTTTAGAAACAGACTGCCATTACGCGTAAGGCAGGCATTGTTTCCCATAATGCAGGCAACATTACACGTAAGGCAGGGCAGCACAGAAGGTAGTATTACACGTAAGGCAAGAGCATTACGCTTAAGGCAGGGAAGGAAAAATGATATTACATGTAATGTAGGAAGCATTAAGTTTAAGGCAGGACAAGACATAAGGCATTACTCATAATTCAGGAAACATTACATGTAAGGCAGGGCAAGCGGCAAGGAAATACGGGTAACGCAGGCAACATTATACGTAGGGGCAGGCGATGGTGTAAAAATTCTCGTTTTTGCAATTTCTTCCCATTTTCGCGTGTGGAGTGTATTATCTCGATCTATAATGACTAGTAAGGCTTAGATGGACATAAGAAGGCTAGTAATAATAATAAATTAAGTTTAAACATGTGATTTTATGTGGAATTTATGTTGTATGATGACGATGATGGTCTGTATTGACGAATGTTGAAGGCTTATGCCTTGTGGTTGTATAGTTATGTTGTTGCATATGATGTCACATGTTGCATAGTGATGAGGGCTCATACCCTATTGTTGGCATGTAATGGCGTTATGATGAGGGTTTATGCCCTATTATTTCCCAAATTGGCATATGTGATGAGGGCTTATGCCCTGATGGTACCACATGCATTGAGTTGATGTTGGTCTCATTGCATTGTATTGTTTTGAGTTGATGTTGTATTCCGTGAATGATGTGTTATATTGTGAACTGATGTCTGATGTGTGGATTGTGTGATTACTACTCCTTAGCATGTGATATTCACCATATATTTATTGAATGAAATTCTCACCCCTTTTGTGTTGTTATGTCTGTGTTCCCCTGGGAATCTTTGTTATGTTTTGCTTTATATCATTTGTTACATATCTTCCATTTGACTTATGTTGGACCACACATTTCTGGAGTTTTATTTATTGTTGAATCTGTAATGACATGGAATTGAACTAATTTTATTATTCTACTGCCGAATTGATTATGTTTGAATAAAAGAAGTAATAAAGTGAATTTAAACTTTATGAATATTTGAAGTATGTGACATCCTGCTTATGTACTCTGATATATGTTAATGTAATTTCTATTGTGGGAAAGTTGGGTGTTACAACAAATGTTTTCATAACTCATATTACATATCATAAAACCATAACTGACTATAACAAGCCACGACCACAAGATGGAACTTCCTGTCCGACATTTGAAAGTAACATCTGTAGCTGCAGATTCTAGACTGACCCTCTGTGTACACCCTTTCTTCCCCTTTTTTATGAAAAATTAACAAAGGAGGCCTTCACAGAACCAGACACAGGCACATCTTACCCAGACCCTAACAAAACCCATAGTGATGGTGAAAAAAATCAAAGACTCACATGGAGATATAGGATAAGAGAGACCTCTATAAATAGCTGAGAAATTTTCTTAGGAATTAACGATCTTTGAATGAGACCATCTTGGTCAAAGAGACGTTACTTAAGGAACAAAACTTCCACTTACATCAAAGTGCACCATCTAAAACAACTTTGAACGCCTTTAAATGCTCTAGATTATTTCTGCTAAAAAGAACCAGTCCCAATTAATGCACATGTATGGTCAAACACACCTTCTGACACATGTTTGATCACAAAGTGTCATAACACTCCCTTGTTGGTCGCACAGGAAACATGTCCTGAATAATATCCTGACATTTAGTCAGACATTGTCTTCTTTTTCCAGTATTGACTAACACATATTCATCCATGTTGTCTTCCACTGGATTCTAAATGTTCTCCTTTCACTTAGACTTGATGATACTCACCAAGATATCAAAAAATCAAATTTGTGACATCTCTCAATAATGAAGACCTGAAGAGTCCTTTTAGCATCTGCAAAGAATAATAAATTCTCCCAGACATAACCATTAATCACTAGAGAGATATGTGAACTTATGATCCACCAGCTTCACATGGCTAAGACCAACCATGCCTTGTCAAGATCATCAATAATTTCATAATGTCGTAACATGTTGTCTGACATCACATCCTCGTGAGAGGCATAAGATCTCCAAAAGCTTGAACAACGCTCTAACAAAATTTGTACCATTATAGAAATAATCCAAAGACAAATACATGACTCCCCTTGTCATGAATAACCAATACTCCAGCTGAAGATGAATGCTTGAGTACTAGATGAAAGACTTCAGCATTTCCCGCATATGTTGAACCTCGACTCCCTCAGTAGAGGCAAACCAGAGTCAGATATTCTCACTCATTAAGAACACTTCAAGGAACTTTGACTTCTTCAAGGACACATCTGGATACTTACCTTTCATAACCACACTATGTATCATGACCTTTTGAAAAGACAAGATGTCATGCATACTAGGTGTGATGTCAATTACAAACTCCAAAACTCTAAATTTGCTTAAAATCTTTACTAAAATCCAAATCGTTTTTGGAGTGACTTGCAATAGAAGAAAAAACAACTCCTCAAAACACTCTGCTCAGACCTCAATATCTGCCAGCAGTCTTCTACCCTTACATTCACTAGTAGTTGTTGATAGTAGTGGAGTCTTCAACAAAGTAGTCATGTATTCACCATGCATACTACTGTAGATAGGATTAGCTTCTCCACATTCTAATCCACTTAGTCAGAAATTCTACTTCTCACTATAATGCTTGAGCATCCAACTTCACATGCACAATCCCAAGCAGTAAAACAAAACAGCCATCAACAATCATGATGTTAAGATATAATGTGGAACATCAGCTCCATAATACATAATCAAATCAAACTGGTTCTTGATCTATTATTTAAAGGACTCATTGTTCTTAAAAATCCTTTTAAGAAGCTCCCATTAGAACACACAACCGGTGCAACTTACTCAGGTTCTTCCAAACTCTTGAAAGTAATACAGAGATATAAACTCTCACATATTCTCTGAACCACAATATTCAGAATGCAGATTTGCATAACTTCCTCAAGCAAATAATTAGTCTCCTATCAAAGTATTCACCATCAGCCTTCATGCACAACATCCTTAGAGGACAGATAAATACTCAGCCCCCATCAAAGCATTTATCAAAATTCAGATAAGATTACATTCTCACACAAGGTAGGACATTTTGTTTGACATCCTTCTTCTGCATACGTCTGGCACCAACTGATGACATTCATTCATGTCATTAAAATAGTCCATATTAGGTCAGTGGCTTGACCTTAGCTCCACTCTAGAAAATAACAACTTCCTTGGCCGAATGAATAACACAACCTTTGAGATGATGTTTCAACATCGGATCCGACATCAGTTTCATACACATGGATTTCATTATTAACTATGGTCTGGAAACACCATAGTAATCCATAAATCTTGCAAGGGATACAAAAAGATCAACCATCAGTAGCTGATCAACATTCTATATATGATCATACATACATATAGAAACCTGCATATTTTACATCTCAAGAATCTTCTTCTGAACTTCACATCTACTATCTGACTTTGAAATGTTGGACGCCATTCTTCTTCACCTAAAGAGGAGATTCCCTCTAACAGGTATCTGGAGCAAACTTCAAAAACTATGGAAATGTAGGATTATGTTTCACCATAAGCAGACTATTCAGACTAAGTTTGCTTCTCCTAATACACAAGGATTACCTTTAGGCCTTGCAGACACATCTGTTCCATTATGTGAGAATACCATATAATTGAATCCTAGCAGAGAGAGGAACTTTCCATAAATCCTCCTTACTTCAAATAACTGAGATGCTCATCCTAGGTGATTTGGATGACTCTCCATAGTGCAAACACCAATCAACCACAGAACTCCGGTTGACATTCCTCCAATGCTCACCATCCCTTGAAAGACCTTTCCATAATAACAAAATAAGAGTTACATGTTATGATATACTTGATAAGAATACCAAGTTAGATCAGACAACCTCCATCTTATTTATGAAAAGAACCACTAGTCATATTGAGAAAAACAAATCTTCAATACAAAGATGTCAAGAGATTATGTCTAAAACTTCTTCAAGTTCTTCTAGCTTCATATTAAGGACTCCGCCTTATTAACTAGTAAGAATTCCTTGAGAACCATACAGTAGCTGCACATCATGTGATTAGTGCATTACTTCCCTCAATTAGAATTTGTTTCATGTCCATAAATAAGATTACATAAGCTTGTCTCCTTTGATCAGAAGGATCTTCCAAATGTTAGAGAGAGTTTTGACACTATAGCTTGTCCTTCACATATAAAGAATCCAGATGGGATACCTTTATCAAGCCTCCATAACAAAGCACAACCACTGCTCCCCAACTCACATAGATCAGAAATAAACTAATCTAAAGAGTGCTAAATATGTTGATTATTTTCTGACCAACATACTTATTTAAGACATGTTTCTATCATAGAAATGTCTTAGATAGAAATGCCTCCTCTTCCACATCAGGAGTAGGTCCAAAACATATGGGATTTAAGACACATTTGTTTAGCCCTCAAGGATATGTTATGCTCTACCTTTGTCCAACCAGATTCTGCATAATCTACTAGCTTGATGTTCCAACATATAGTAGGAAATCAGTTCCATTTACATGGAAAACATCAAGAGATCCTTAATCAAAGCCTGAAGATTGGCCTTTTAGGGTAGAAAGAAAAAATAAATTGCCTCTACCAGATCTCTTTTTAATAAACTGACATAAAAGTGCATTTATGAGTGGACTTGGGATAACCCTCAAGTATCTTTGGTTGCTCTAGCAAGCTAGTCGAACCTTTCTTCAAGTATCACCACACCATAGGATACGCCTTCAGAGGATAAAAAGGTGTTGCATCCTCAACACACTAAATCACTAAGAGTTTTCCATCAAATATATATGAAGCGGAATACAAACCAGAAAAAATCCTCAACCACCTTCAGGAAAAAATAGTAACCCTTGCATAACACCATCCTTCAGGTGCAAAAGGTTAACCTGGATTTGAAAATAAATCAAACCCTCAACACAGTAGCTTTCCATAAAAGCTACACGCCTGAAACCAACACAGATAGATTCAATATACACACTGTCACGAACAGTCCAACCTTCACTTCTAGGGACCATTCAAACAACAACATGAACTCTCCAAGTTTATACAACTTTTTAGTAGATCCAATATACCTTGCACATAACCAGAAAGTATTCCCCTTGGATCTCATCTAGAAATAGATGAATGTCTGCTCTGATACCAATTGAAATTCTGGTAAGACAGAACTCAGATGTCCTATGACATGTTGGGACATCTGATTTGACATAATCAAACAAGCAAGGTATTAACAATAAAAACAATACTTAAAAGTATAAACAACACACAAAATTGTTAACCCTGTTCAGAACAACCTTCCTACTCTAGGGGCATACCAAGCCAAGGACAAATCCACTATGATAGTATCAATTCATAGACCCTACTACAAACCTTAATTTAACGGCTAATCACTTAATCACTAACGTTCATAGATTACTATCTAAGACTCACCTAGATATGAGACCCTCCCCAATCCCTCTTCAATTACAGACAACGGTTGGATCAACACAATTCTGAACAAGACAGGAAGACACAATTCCAAGATAATCACTAGCCAAGATTCTTGACTAAGACCACAAATTGGAGTTGCTTCAAAGCTTCCTCCAAGAACAATACTCACTCTTGCTTAACAACTTTGAGGAGAACACTGTGACCATCTCACAACTCAAATGGGTCACACATATCAACTCTCCTATAAAGTGGCTAACGAACTCAACCCTAATGATTACATCTTTTAAATTCTCGGCTCGTACAAATCCTAGGGTACAAAGCTTCTATTTATAACCTATACCCAACCAGATTTAGGCCTTCAAACTACAACATATCAACTGTAAGAAACAATAGTAACTTTTTTCTACAAACAAGGTCTTCAATCAAATCTTCCTAAATTATCTCCAAATTTAGAATATGTATATTCTTCAATATTCCAAAATATTTTTCATCAGTTAAATCATAACAGAATCTAACTGTCCACTTCAGCTCAGGCGCGATGTCGTATGCTCCTTCATAGGACATCTTATCTGACATGTTGTTCCAGATGTTGAAACTCTTAAATGCAACATGTCCTAACATAAAATAAGTCTTCTTGCTCAACATGTTCCTGTTAGCAAGTTAATACATCCTATCTAACATATTGTTGTATTATTTGTTTTACAAAGATTAATGGAAATCCTTAAAACTAGAGAACTTACGGTGTAAAGTCAAATTAAGATGAGATGAGATTTTGTCCTTTGATTCCTTTTCAAAAAATTTATACCACTTATAAGGATTATGGGTAGGAAATTTGTGTTTTGAAGTATCAATGGCAAAGTTATCTTTGGTTATGGAGCCTTGTATAATTTGACTTTTAGAGATCTAACCTCTTATTGCCAAATAAAATTAGTATCACAACCAAATTTAAAACATGAGAGTTTTTCATTTTCATCTCTTACTTTTTGAATATCTACTATAGAACGCTTTAGAGCTTCCATTTTCTTTTTGGTTTCGTCAACCTTATCTTCCAAAGAAGAAAATATCTTTTTGTTTGAAGTGAGCTTTTTAAAAGATTCTATAGCTTCTTTATGTAGATTTTCAAAACCATTCAATAAATCGAAATGGGATAATTTATTTATGGGTACTTGTTTAGAAATAATTGCATCCTTTTTATTCTCTTCATGATAATGCGGTGAGAAGCAAACTTCATCATACTTTGATAGCTTGACATCCTTTTTCTTCTTTTCATTATAATAGGCTGAGAGACACACGATCGTCGATTATTCATTATCACTTAAGTATTTATCACTTGAGAACTCAGTTTCACTACCCCAAGCAATATAAGTTCTTCTAGATATCCTATAATTTGTGTTTTTTTTCCTTTTTCAATGTCTTTATCAACAGATGGACATTCTGGCCTATAGTGACCTAATATTCCACAATTGTAGCATATACCTCTTGACTTTCCTTTGTTGTTGTCTTATTATTTTGAGGATAATGATTGTCTTATATACTTTGTGAGATTTTTATCGGAGTGCTTTAGTCCATTCTTTCTCATGTATCTATTGTACCTCTTCACGAATAACCTCATTTCTTCCACATCATTCAACTTTTTGTTGTTAGTATTTTCAACTCAAGTATTTATATTATCGCTTTCCTCTGGGATTGGTGTGATATTAATGTCGTTCAATAGTTTTAGTGACTTTAAGTGTTTGAATCATAAACAAAGTTTTGGTATTTTCTTTTAGTAACATAAGATTAAGTTTCAATGCACTAGATGGTGATTTAGATAAAAGAGAGGTTATTGTTTGAAAAGGATTGTTTTGATAAAAGACATGTCAAAATTAGTTTTCATCAACCTATTCCAAATATATTCGATTAATCATGCATATGAACTAATTAATGATCGATACATTCATGTATCCTCTCAATATTTCTCATGTCTAAGCAATATTGTGAGTGTTATCATGTTAATCATTAAATGATATCTTAACCTAACTATTAACATGATAATATTTAAAGTTTGATACAAGTGAATACTAACTCACAAATCTATGTCTAGAGCTTGTTTATTAGTAGATGAATATCTTAGGTCAAGTTTGGAACTTACTTCTCAATAATGAACCAAACCATAAAAAAGAACAATGATACAAAGATATTCAACATGTATTAATCTTCAATCAAGTTCATATACAAAATGATTAAAAGAAATACATAAAGTCTAGGTTGACTACTTCTAACCTTGACACAAAAAATGCTTAGCTACTCATGGTTATGATACTTTAATCAATGAATAAACAATGAGTGTTGATGAACATCAATCTTCAAGTCTCCTTGATTCAAGATGCAAGAGTGTTTTTATTCTCCCAAAAAATAAGAACCAAGGTTTTCTATATTATGATGTTATGATATGTAGAATAAAGGTTTATACCCCTAAATATGATTTTCTTCCCTCAAAGTACATAAAGTCGGTGAAAAGTTTCCCTAAAAGGTGGCAAAAGTAGCCAAAAAGTATGGCCATCTGCGAACCATCGTCGGGCGACCATAAAGCATCATCGGGCGATGTTGGTTATATTCCACACGTGACCACTTGGGCATGATATATCCTCAGGAGAGCATCATTCATCACCGGACGACAAGGATGCTTCGCCGTGCGGTCCTTCTTTCGCCAAGCGATCTAGAAGCGAAGCATTACAGAAGCAAACCTAAAAAGACTCATCTTTTCTCACAACTTTCATAGGCCGATGCATCCTGTCGCCGAGTGATCCTTTTCAGAATCAAAACATTGGTTTCTTTTGCTTAGAAAGCATAAAGTATCCCTTTGGCTATCTTATCTGCACAAAATTTGCTGAAAAACTAGCAAACAAATTAAAACATTCAAAATTCTTTGTACTCATGCAAATTGGCTTAAAATAAGTATTTAACCTAATCAAAAGTAAAATAATGGATTTGAAAGTGTCAATAAATGATATGAATTTTATACAAAAGTTGACACTTAACACTTTTCATTGTCATTATCATCAATATCACTTTGCTCGCTTGTTGATAACTTAGAACTAGAATTCTTTAGAGAAATGGACTTATTTTCAACCTCATTATCTTTTCCCTTTTCTTTATTTATCTTCTTCTCATATTTATTCTAATTTTTTTCTAAGCAAGTGAGTTCTTGTTCATGTTCTTCAAGCTTATCGAACAATGTACTTAGGTTAAGTCTTATAAGATCGTTGGCTTCCTTGATCGCGGTGACCTTTGGATGCCAATTCCTAGTAAAACATCTCAAAAAATTGTTAGTAGAAATTTCATTGGGAACCAGTTTCCCAAGTGTATTCAATCGATTAATAAGATGAGAGAATATCTTTTTCATTTCAGTAATGGTTTCATCATGCTTCATGCGAAAGAGTTCGAACTCTTGATTTAGTGTATTTACTGTAGCTTGTTTAACTTCCTTAGTTCCCTCATGGGAAACCTATAATGCATCCTAATTTTCTTTTGTGGTTTCACAATGGGAGACACGATAAAACTCATCAACTCCAAGGGAGGACATGAGAATGTTTTGTGTCTTCCAATTGTAACCCTACTTTTCCTTATCATCCTTACTCCATTGTGCTTCAGGTTTGGGTACAGTGACACCATCAACGTCCTCGATAATTTTGTTTGGACCATTTATGATGACATCTCACACACCCTTATTATAAGAATTGAAATGATTGTGCATACAAGTCTTCCAATAACCATAGTTTTCACCAGTAAAACTGGGCGTTATATCATACGCGTCTTTAGGTTCATTTTCCATTTTCTAATAAGCGTTTTTGAAGCACACAGAATGAACCAGGCTCTTGATGCCACTTATTAGACGAAGACAACTTATCTAGAGGGGGTGAATAGATCCCCAATAAAAAATAGTTTAAAAACCGTTTTCAAAACACGTAAAAACAATGACTAGCAGAAGACGTGTCCTAGATTGCAAGTCATCCAAAACGAACCAATTATAGAAAATCAGATATGCTTTCAATCAATTCTAAATGAGTAATGATGATAAGAAAGTAAAACATCAAATTATAAATCAATGGCTTGATTACAACAATCAAGTAACCAATTTCCAATGAAATTAAAGGTAAAGCTTATTGAGATAATTTATCGAACACTTAGTGTGCACTTTGATTTTCTAAAATTTCCTTTGAACGTTGTTGGTATTAAAACCTCTTACAATCAAATGGATTGTAATATTATCCACAAATAAATCAATCAATCAAAGTATATTTCTAATTTAATCAATTTTCATAATTTAATGTTTAATAAATTGCTAATGAAAATATAAGAGAGAGAGAGAGAGAGAGAGAGAGAGAGAGAGAGAGGGAGAGGAGAGAGAGAGAGAGAGAGAGAGAGAGAGAGAGATAGAGAGAACAACACAAGGTTTTGTTAAGGAAGTTCACCAATCTTCATCGCTATGGCTGGCTACATGTCCCTTCAATTCCATTTTGGAATTAAGATAAATTTCTTACAATTGGAAGAGATTCATTTACAAGAGAAATGTTGCAATAAGATCCTACAAACCCTATGGTTGATGATGATCCAACACAATTCTCCCATCTTGATCGAAGTTAGATCAAGCCACCCAACAAACCAATTTGATCAACCATACCACGCTACTAATTTACAAGAAACCTCATTCTTAAAAGAGTTCACTCGGCCGAATCCAAAGTTGAAAATTATTGTCACCCACTACTAGGCTTGCAAGAACCACTCGTTCTTCAAGGTCTTCACTAGGTCGAATCCAATATTTTCATAATCTTGTCAAAAACTCTTAAATCTTCACTTGATATTGAGGTTAAAAATCTCACAATTTTTTCGATGAAACCTCCTTGATTCTCAATTCAATCTTAGGTTACAACCAACCTAAATTGAACGTTATCAAACGATTCTAAATGTCACCCAAACTATGAATGATTATGTGTACTTAGTTTGTGTGTATGCATATGGTCAAAATTTAAGATGAAGAGAAATCAAGTAAGTGTTTATAGTTTCACCAAATTTAAAGAGATGCATATATGATGTATATATGGGTGTGAGACATGGAGGAAAAAAGGAAACCTAGAAACTTGGCAAGAAAACTGATTTTTTTTAATTTGGCTTCGGTATGTGTCAATGTAACACCCCCTAACCCCACATAGACATAAATAACATAATCAGAGTAAATTAGCATACACCTCAAAGAGGGCGTCCCAATTGACTTCACAAAATGATAAATAAAATTCAAACATGCATATTGATCATGATCATAATAAGTATTCAAATTCAAGATTCCTACACCAACATAAAATATGCATCTCACGGCAGAATCATTATCTCAACATAAAAATATAAATGATTGAAATCCCATACTGACAATCATATCATAAGTACTAGGCACTGAGGCAAAACATCACATAATCTCATACATATCCAAATAAAATAGAGTAATAACAAATATCTTTCAAAACAAATCAAACATGAGTTCGAATATCCCCCGTGTTATATAGACCAGAGAAATGACTCACTACCTAGGAATACGAAGATAAATAAGGATCTAGCGCCTCCTCTAATCCTAGAAAGAAGCATCATTATCTCCCGTACCTGAGCATTGTCGCATAAAACATCATTCAACAGAAGGGTGAGAATTCATATCATTATGAAAATATATAATCATAAGCAATGTAAAACATACATACACCAATATAAATCCATCACTCTTTATAAAACCACTTATTAGTAATAACATAATCCAATATATCAAACCACATATACAACATAGCTCACCAATTCATATTCTAAATGAAATAATTCTCCATTATCACAAGTATATCAATCAATTCAATCGTCACGCATTTCGCACCAACCATAACATTCACACCGAGATTACATAATGCACAATAAGTCAACAATTCACATCGGCACATGTGACTCCAATGCAACTCAAGTGAATTATGCATGTGGTACCAAATGTTATCCTTACCGGTCTTGTTGGGTCCACATCTCCAAGACAGATAACCACCAATAAAAGCTTAATTCAGCCTTAAGCTTTCAAACCCCATTCAACGTTAGATTTTGGACAAGTAAATATTTCCCCCGGAATTACCAAACCTTTCCTCTTGATACAAATGATGCATGTACATGTGCAATCTCAACAACTCATCACAATAACTCATCACATAATTCAACACATTTTGAATTATCTTCACAACATTGCACAACATACATATTTCATGCCAATCGATCACATATACGCAATCTCATAGTATAAATAATCTCAAAACATCATTATAACATGTAGCAATTAGATACAGATCATGCTACACTCAAACATCACCAAATTCCAACACTTACATACACAATTCAAGTGTTAAGTTTCTCATCAAAACACTTCCAAAACCAAGCTGAATCAAGTCAAATAAACTATTAAAATACATGTAAATCCATGATAAATCATAACATAAAAGATCCCAATTCTATTCATGTATAAAATAATTTTTATGTGTCCAACCACCCGCGCTAAGCGGCCTTACCCGCGCTAAGCGCCTCCTGCGAAATCCTGAATACATTTCTGCGAACAACATTTTTTCCATACACGAAAATCCACATTGAGACGTGTTCCAATGCTCATTTTTCATCAAATAAACTTATTCTAATATGTATACATCATATGGAACCTATTTATATCATAAAAACTAGATTTCAAAATCCTAATTTCCAAATCCCTAAATCAATTTGGGTAATTCAAACCCTAGAAATTCACATACCCAGTCCTATTACATGTTACTATCCATCATATACTCCCATAATAACATAGATTTTCGCCCTTACCTTGAGTATAAAGTCTTTAGGGTTGCCTCTTCACTTTTCCTCTTTTCTCCTCTTTCCCCTCTTCTCTTCTCTTCTCTTCTTTGTTTTTGTTTTATGACAACACTAATTCTAATCCCTCTTCTTACTACTCTATTTCGTTAATGGGTCTAATTCCACTTACGTATTCTATTATGACATAAAGCCCAATTGTAATTGTTTTCTATTCTTACTCATAAATCCATTATCCAAATAACACATATATTCAAATAATTTAAATATTCACCAAATCACACAATTAAATCAATTACTATATAATATAATAATTAATAAAATCATTAAATAATAGCAAATAAAAATTGGGGTGTTACAGTCAACACATGTAAGTTGTGTGATGACACATGATGGCGAACATTGATGCATGTGTTGACCTGTAGCATGTCATGAGTCGACTCATGTAATGAAACAGGTCCACCTATATAGGTTTTTGAGTCGACACAAAGTAACAAAGAGTTTTGGCTTTAAAACGATAGCACATGTGCTGACACAAAAAGAAGGATGAGTTGACACATATAAACAGAAGCTACAGGCTTTAAAACAACAGTAAATGTGCCAACACGAAACACAGATGTGTCGACACATGCGGTGGATTTTGGTGCAAACTATAATTTTTTATGCATGTTACCAAATGACAACCTTTTCAAACTTGTCCTAGATGCTTTCTAAGATTTCTAATGTCAGGGTGCACACAAATACTCAGAGATATCGTTCAATGTACAAAAAATTTAAATCAATCCTAGTTTTGACATCATGTAAAACATCTATAAGAGAAAACGCATTCACAATATATATATATATATATATATATATATATATATATATATATATATATATATATATATATATATATATATATATATATATATATATATATATATATATTATGCATTTTCTTTCACTAAAGGTTTCATTTGTGTTATTGTGAGTGAAATAATTTGTTGAGGCATAAGTTGTAGTAGTATTTAGCTATTTTATCAAGACAATGATTCTCTTGAACTCTATCTTAGCTTGTGGTGAAGGTTGTCCTAAAAAAATATATTTGGTTACCTACATTAGCAGCCAAAATTTGTATCTTGGTGTTTCAACTTAGCCTGTGAAAAACTCCACTTTTGGTTTGAGGGATCATCTTGTTAAATTTCTCAATCGACTGTAATAATTTTTTGGGCATAACATGGTAAAAGCTCAACAAATATTATTTATGGAAATCTCAAGAATCTTGTTTCTCGGGGATAGTATTAGGCCAAAAGATTTGCTTAACCTCTATAAATCTTAGTTCAATCTATCTTAACTCTCTCATTCTCTTTATTTACTTTCAGTTATTTAATTTTTCCTATACATTTCTTTCCATTTATTTTCCATTTCTTTCTATTTTTTAACTATAGTGACACAAATTGTTGTTTTAGTAATTAGTCTTAATGTAATTAGGAATTTTGAGTAACATGATTCACTCCCCATAATCTTGTGCTTAGAGCCACTTATTTGTTATTAGAGTCTAACTCCTTCCAAACACTAATCGTCTCAGGAGGAAAGAAATGACTCCAGGAAATTCACTAAAGAAACCACCATCCTTTAATGAAGAAGGGTATTGTTTGTGGAAAGAGAAGATCATAACATTCATTGAAGGGGTGGATCATGGTATTTGGAAGGCTGTGTAAGAAGGTTTATTTGTTACCACACTTGAAGTTAACGATGTTATTATGAACAAAGACAATGAAGTTGATTGGACCAAAGATGAGAAATTAAAGGTGCAATATGGTATGAAAAGAAAAAAAGTCATCTATACCACTCTCAATCTTTATACGTTCTTGCATTTTTCTCATTGTGAAACTGCTAAAGAAATGCGTGATACCCTCATAATTACCCTTTAAGGTACTGATAAGGTAAAGAGGTTAAGGTTGAACACATTGACCCATGAGTATGATCTCTTCAGAATGAACCCTGAAGATAACATTTATGACATGCAAAAGCGACTCACTCATAGTGTGAGTCACATGAAAACTCTTAGGAAGACTTTTCAAAATGAGGACTTGGTCGTAAAAATTCTTAGATCCCTAAATTGCACCAGGAAACCAAAATTCACTATGATTTATGAATCTATGGTTTTTCAACCATGCATGTGGAAAATCTATTTGGTAAATTGCACGAACACGATACAGAACTGAAAAGATTCACTGATGAGGATGATGGAGACTAGAAGAAGTAGAGTATGGCTCTAAAGGTTGAAAAAGAGAAAGACTATGACACTGATGAACAAATGAAAGTAATTGGGAATAAATTTAAGAGGTTCATAAAGCGAGAAAAATAACAAGAAGGATAAAGCCAAAACAAAGGAAGATCAATATTCACTCTCACATGCTTTCAATATGGGAAGAAAGAGCATATAAGACCAAAATTCCCCCAAAATCAAGAAGAATATCATAATAATAAAAATGGAAAGAAACCTAAAAAAACAAATGCAATATCGCATGGGGTGACAATGATATAGACTCCTCCAACGAAGAACACAACATATGTCTCAAGGATGACCACAAGGATAACATGGTATTCTTTATAGCATTTAACGCTAAGTAGTACCACAATAGCAGTAGTTTAAAGCAGGATGTGTCTCATATGGTGATAACAATAATGTTAGAATCATTAGTATTGGTACCGTTGGTAAGTTCCCCAGCCAAACTATTAGGGAGGTTCTCTTAGTTGACGTCTTAAAGTATAATTTAATAAGTATTAGTCAAATATTTGACATATATATATCAATGTGATATTTGATTCTTCTGGATACAAGATTATAAAGTCCAAATCTGATCATATCATTTTTACTAGCTCTAGAAGTAGGAACATCTGCTTCATGATTCTAAATAAGATACATTCAAATTATTTTTTCCTTCTAAGTAATGAGGAAGAATGTTGGATATGGCATAGGACAATATCCCATATCCATATGGTTCACTTAAACAAGTTAGTTCACGAGGATCTAGTGATTGGGCTACTCAACACGCACTTTGAGAAACACAAACTATGTGATGCATGCCAAAAAGGGGAACAAGTAAGACCCACTTTTAAATTAAAAAATTTGTTTCTATAAAAATGGCACTTACAACTTTTTCACATGAATATTTTTGGCCCATCCATAACCAATAGGTTTGGTGTTAATATTTATGCCCTTGTAGTTATGGATGACATCTATAGTTATAGATGGACGTTATTCCTAACTCGGAAAAAAGATGCTTATGTTGCCTTTAGAAAATAATCTCGATTTATATTGAATGATAAAGGATTAAACATTGCATCAATTTATAGCGATCATGGTGGGGAATTCCATAATGATGAATTCTAAAGATACTATACTGATTATTTTATTTAGTTTTATTTCTCCACTCCAAGAAATTCCTAATGAAATAGGATAATGGCGAGGAAGAAGAGATCTTGAAAATAGCTAGTGACGACGATTCTCAATGAGACTAATCTTAATAAATACTTTTGGGTTGACATTGTAAGCATTGATTTCTATGTAATAAACTTTGTCTGGATGATACCAATTTTAAAGTAAACACCCTACGAGTTGAATAAAGGAAGGAAGAAGAATATCTCTCATCTATGTGTATTTGGATGGAAATATTTCTTCCTTAATAATGCAAAGGATAACCTTGGGAAATTTGACACTAAAGTTGATGAAGGCATATTTCTAGGATATTCCACTTCTAGCAAGGCTTTTGGATTTTGTAATAAAATAACCCTGACGATAGATGAATAAGTTCATGTTACCTTTTATGAGTCTAACCCCTCTACCGTAGAGGTATATGTTATTGACTACACATGTATTCTTGAAAAAACGTATAAGTAATATGATGATGAAAACAAATATAAAATTCAAAGTCAAGTAGAAGGTCATAATCTGAATGAAGAGACTCAAGCCAAATAATTCAACACTGAGAGTTAAACTTTACTCAAATTATGGAGGTCCATAAATAGAACCCAATTCAAAATGCTATCGGAGACATTTCTAAGGGAGTTACAACCCGACACTTCCTTAGAAAGGTATGAGCTCATATGGCCTTTTTTAATAAATTACGCCAAAGGAAAATGATAAGTCCCTCATCGATGAACATTGGTATCTTGCTATGGAAGAAAAGTTAAATTAATTTAAACGAAATAATATTTGGGAACTTTTTCCCAAAGCTTCTTTTAATCAAGTGATTAAGACCAATTGGTTATTTCATAATAAGCTTTATGAAATCTATGCTCATGAGCTCGATTAGAAGTCATTTGAATGCTAATAGAGTTTTCTTGCATCATGAAATTTAAACTCTTCCAAATGGATGTAAATAGAAACTTCTTGAATGGTTACAACAAGAAGGGGCGGTTTGTTGATAAACCTCAAGTTTTTATCATACCAACCTTCCCTAAACATGTCTTCAAGCTTAAAAAGGCCTTATACCGTTTAAAACAAGCTCCTAGAGCAAGGTATGCTTGTCTAAGCAAGTTTTTGTTGAGAACAAGTTTTAGAGAGGAAAAGTTGATAAAACTCCTTTTAGAAAAAAAATATAACATGACATTTTTGTTGTTAAAACTTATGTATAAGATATTATATTTTGTGCTACTAAAAATTCCATGTGCAAGGATTTTTCTGATATTAGGTTGAACGAATTTGGTGTCCATGATGGTGGAGATCTGCTACTTCCTAGGGTGGAAATATATCATTCAAAGGAAGGGGGATTCATCAACTAGGCCAAGTATTATTAGGAACTCCTAAACATGTTTAACATGGATAAGTCAAAGGCAACTGATACTCCAATGGATACATCATTCAATTTAGACATTGATCAAGGAGGAAAGCCAACTAAAGAGAGCAATTATCGAGGTATGCTCATTTCTATCCTTTATCTTACTTTATCTCATCTTATTATTATCTTTTATGTTTGTCTGTGTTCTCGCATTCAAGCATCCCAAAAATAATCACATTGTTATACCTTAATTTTTGCCCCTAAGATTTTTTCTGTCATCACATAACATCATTGCATTGAGATCGCACTGTCTTCAACCTTCATTCAACACGGTTAAGGCGATTTCGGTTGCTTGGTTCTCAAGACTCTTCGAGATAGGTTCATGTGTTTATTTCCATGCCTTCTTCAGCAAGTAAATCTAAAATATTGGCAAGTGTGAACAGTGTGAAATAGAATTTTGCCATCTCAAGCTCATGTGTTCCGTCAAGCAGTACCAAAGCATAAATTTAGGGCTTTCAAGATTCAAATGCACTCCGCATATTTCTTTCTAGTTTCACAATAAGTGAGTAATCAAATCACCAGCCTACCAAGCTCTCATGTGTTCCATCATGCTTCGAATTACAAGGAAAATCAAGCGTTTTAGTTGATTTGGGACAGTTTGAACAGAAAATCAATGTTTCACAGCAAGACTTCAAAAATTTCGAACTTAAGATCAGAAAATGGTTTGATTAATTCTTCAGTCACTAGAACCGTCTTGAGGTATTCTTATATTCATATGATCATGCAAAAAGCTAATTCTTTGATCTAGATTTTCTAAAGCGCCAAATACTTGAAATATGTTATATGGTGGATTTACCGTTTCTCTGGTTTTTAGATTCTTAAAAAATTGTAACTTCTGACTGGAGAATCACCTTTGAGTGCCTCTTGGAGAATTTGAATCGTCTTAATATTTCCTTAAATTTTCATGTTCTCTCGAAGGCCAAAGCTTTGAGGAAGATCTCTGAATGCGTGAGTACTTTGAAGCTAAGAAGTGAAAAAATAGTGAAAATACTGTGTTGAATCGTTATTTTGTGGACGTTCAAAAATTCACAACTCTTTCCTGGATTGAGGTTTTTGAGTCGTTCTTTGTGAGACAAATTTGTCTTGATGTGATCTTCATTTTGTATGTTCAGGTCGAAGATTAATTCATTGAGGAAAGTCCCAAGAATATTGGATTACCAAAATAAATTTTTATGCTGAATCGGTATTTTAATTCACTGTTTTATGATATTGTAAAAATCATAACTTCTTTGATTTTTATCATACCAAGACAGTTATTTCTGCATAATTTCACAAATTTTGTTAGCTCCGACTTTGATTCGGATATCGAGTTTAAACGGTACTCCAAAGGCTTCCGTTTATAATCAAAATTGCAAGCGAGATGGCAAAAATTTTAAGTTGAAAAGTAATGTGTACGTGACAGTATTAGCGCATCTTCAAAAATTCATAACTTTCTCGTTATTTTTCTGTTTGAGCCAGTTTTTTCGGCATCGCGTCACAAATTTTGTAATCTTGGATTTTCGGGTTGAGCTCGAGCAGAGATTTCTCACCTATGATGATGTGGAATTTTATGGTCGCGTTATGCTTACATTGTCAAATTGAGGCCCAATAAAATTATTCATCCAAGGCCCAATTCACCCACACTATATATTTTTAAAATAAGATTTTTTGCCGGAATAATTCACAAATTCTCAAAAAACACAAAAATTATCTCTCTCAATTTGCTCCAAGATCAAAGCAAGATTTTCTCTCACTTTTCATCAAGAACACAACAACAACTTCAACAAAATTTTCAAATTGAAAGTTTACCTCCAAGGCTACTTCTCTTATTCTCCTCCATGAACACCACCTCCCTCCTCCCTCCGGCCACCACATAGACACGCGCTGCCACCTTGCTGGAAACTCGCGGCCAAATACTCCCTCCTTGCCCCTCCGTGGAAATCGCGGCTCTCTCTCTCTCTCTCTCTCTCTCTCTCTCTCTCTCTCTCTCTCTCTCTCTCTCTCTCTCTACTCTCTCTTATAGGATAGTTATCCTTGCCTTTAGGTTTTTCGTATGCTAACTTAGGTAGGGATTTCCCTTGTATGCTCTCTCGAACTTATTGATTTCTCGTTTTCTTTTCATCCTTGTATGTACCATGTTCCCTTAGATTTTGAACCATTGTATGCTCCCTTAGGATTCACTTGTGGCGTTTCCAGTGCAATCTAGACATTAGGATTGTTATCCATGCATGTTAACATAGCTAGAATTTTCCTTTCATCCTCGACTTTAGGTTCATCATTGCATGATAACACTAGGGATAGAAATATGTTACTCCCCTTTAGACTTTTTCCACTCCCCTTTTGCATAACTAAAACTAAAATCCTTTATCTTTGGCAAATTCATAAAATACTCTAACCCTACTTAAATATGTTCTCAATATAAAAAATACTAATTAATCCAAACCTTTTTGCCTTCGGGCCTCTTTTCTTTGAAAACCTTTTTCATGTAAAAACATGTTAATTCCTTTCTACTACAATGTGAGTCTCTAAAGGTCAAGCTGCGATAGAATGCGAAATAGGCATTATTCATAAAAACCATCCAACACATCAAATTGTTTTAGATAAACTATGAGTGTCTTGATCTCTCATTGCACAAAGAGGGTACGTAGGCACAAAGATTCACAACCGTGGCAGGCACCACTAATAAAACCTTTTTCATTGTATACACACTTTGCATACATGCATTTTTTCTTTAGCTTGATTAGCGTTTAGATGGAACACACCCTTTAGATTAGAATAATAAGAATGTATCCTATGGAGTACCACTGACGTGAGGGGTGTTAATACCTTCCCTTTGTGTAATCGACTCCTATACCCGATCTCTCGGTCGTAAGACTGTGACTTCTCCCTTCTTAGGTTTTTCTTTGATGATTTTCCTTTCCCTTCTTGTGGGATAAATAAATACTCGATGGCGACTTCATTGATTCTCTCTTGTTGATTTTCCGCTGTTTTCTTAAGCCGACGACTTCACTCAGGACAGATTGACCAATTGCTGGTCCATTCTATGAGTCACTCCTAGCTCTTGCTTTTCTTTTCTTTTGGTGTTTATCTTTATGATTTATAGCTTATTCATTTGTATGTATATGAGCATATATATGCATTTTATTTTATTGCTTTACATAATGATTATCTATTGTATTGGATCTTTGTTTCTTGTTGGGTGGGTGTTAACTTGAGGTAAAAGGCCCAATACCCAGGCCAGAGTGATACACAATAGGAACACTAAGAATAGAGCGGAGATGGCTGCTACGTGGAATCAAAGCGTACAAACTCTTGGAAATGAGAACATGGCATTTATATTGCATGTTATGCATCATTTTTCATTTATTTGGCATTTCATAAGTATCCCAGAAGTCTCACTTAGATTCTTTGGTCCTCATAAACAATTTGTCTCATAGGTACAATACTTGATCCAATTTTAAAAAGAAGATGGGAAACCTTGAATAAGGGAATCGCGATCTGCGTGAAGAAGTTATTGCTTTGAGAGTTTAAATGACTAATCTGACTACTTTGGTAGAGTCGTTGGTGGCTGCTTAGAATCAGATACCACCACCTTCGTCTCCTCATGCTACTCAACCACAATAGACAATAGTTATTTTTGAGGTTATGTCGGTTCCCATCTCTTTTACTCTGGTTGTTAATGCTTCTCAGTATCGTATGCCTCTCGGTTGTTCATAGGGAATTCCTGAAGGTTACATGCTAGAAGGATATAACCCTTATGTTCAAGTTTCCTAGCCTATTCAACTAGTTATGGTTTCTTCCCCTCCTGTGGTGCATAATACTTCTGTTTCTAATAATGAGATCCACCATGTTTTACCTTATGTGGTAAATGTTGTCCCTTTTATTAATGATGAGGTTTATCATCCTGCTCCTCCACCAAGTGAAAGTTTGGGTTTCCATGACAGGATATATGACTTTGAGGATCAGTTCAAAGAAATGCAAAAAGAAATTTTGATCTATGCTTGGTTCCAAATGTGAAAGTGCCTGCAAAATTTAAGGTTCCAGAATTTTAGAAATACAAGGGAAATTCTTGTCCCTATGATCATCTAGTGATTTATATCAGGAGAATATCCACTCATACTGATGACCAACGCTTACTTATTTATTTTTTCCAAGACATTTTGACTGGCACTACCTTGAAATGGTACATGGGTTTGGATAGTAGAAACATCTATACATTCAATGATTTGGGTGAAGCTTTTATCAAGCAGTATAAGTACAACATGTTTGTGGCACCTGACTGTGACCAATTGAGAGCAATGACTCAGAAGGATAAGGAATCCTTTAAGAAGTATGCACAATGTTGGCACTAAATGGCAGCCCAAGTGGTACCCATGATTGGAGACCAAGAAATGACTAAGGTCTTGCTAAAAACCCTTGGTTCATTTTACTATGAAAGAATGGTGGCGAGTGCGCCAAGTGATTTCACTGTGATGGTAACTATGGGTGTCCGTCTAGAGGAAGCCGTCAGGGAAGGACGATTCTCAAAATATCAAGGTTCTAGTGGTACAAAGAAGCCATCATATGGGTTTTCTAGAAAGAAAGGATAGATAAATGTTGTTGTTCAAGAAATAAGGGTTAGACCTGCGAGAAGATGTCATCAGCATCAAGAACAGGTTACTTTGGTAACTCTAGTTGTCAATAGCTTCAACTGCTATTGCATAACAAAGAGCACCTCGACAAGGTAATCAAGGGAAAGGTCAGAAAAGAGAAGCCTTTGATCCTATACTAATGAGTTATGCATAGTTGTTATCGACTTTAATTCAAAAGAATCAAGTGCAGACTAGGCCTCCTCCTACTATACCTCCAACTTTTCCATGGTATTATAAAGTTGATCAAACTTGTGCTTTTCATCAAGGAGCCCCTGGACACAATATTGAAAATTGCTATTCGTTGAAGTCTGAAGAGCAGAAAATGGTAAGATCTGGTCTCTTGTCTTTTAAAGATGTAGGTACTAATGTGAAAGCTAATCCACTACCCAAGCACAGAGGTGGAGATGCTGTGAATATAGTTGCTGGTTATCTAGGGGACTTCAGGATTATTGATATTAATCTGGTTAGAGGTTATTTAGTTAAGATTCATGTTGATCTCTATGAGTTTAGCTATTATACACATGACCATGCCACTTGTAGTTTTTGTAGTACAGATGTTCATAGATGTGATATGGTGAGAAGTAACCTCTAATAGATGATGGATGAAGGTCTTATCCATATAATCATATCACGGGCTGAATATGAAGATATTAATGTGATTGAAGGCTATGATGATGAGTATGTTTCTGCTGATGAGTTTTTTTTCTTCTGATGAGTCTGAGTCTATGAATGAGGGTGTTTTGTATAACAATGATTCTATGAATCTTGAGAATGCTGAAGAGGTGGGGGTAAATATCATTGTACCATATTTTGACATTCCCACTCATGTAGAGATTACATACTGCAAAAAACCGGCCGTAACTCCTATTGTCATCTGTCTACCTGGACTATCCCATATGAATAAGATAAAGTTGTACCTTATAAGTATAATGCAACTATCCTGGAAGATAGTGTGGAAATTCCCATACAACCCTTGACCCATGTGGAGAATATTGTTGATGATAGTCGGGTGACCCGTAGTGGTCATGTCTTTTATCTTACCTTTCGAGGAGATGTTGACCATGGTAAGAAGGTTGTTGAAACAAATGTTGAACCTAAGAAGGTGGTAGGAGAATCTACTGGTGCTTCCTTGGAAAAAGATGTGGATGACTTATTGAAGATCATTTAGATGAGCGATTACAAGATTATGGATCGGTGGTTATAAGATTTCCATCTTATCTTTGTTGATGAACTCCTCTAATCATCGAGAATCTATGGTGAGAGTATTGGATCAGGATTTTGTTGAAAGGGATGTATTTATGGATCAGTTCAATGGGTTGTGGGGAATGCCACTTCTTGTAACAATCTGAGCTTTTGTGATGAGGAATTGCCTGATGAGGGGAGAAACCATAACATGGATATGCACATATCTATGAATTGTAAGAATGACTCCCTATCCAATGTATTGATTGATAATGGCCTTGCTTTAAATGTCATGCCAAGGATCCCTTTTATGAAGCTTAAGTACTAAGGAAATCCCATGCGCCCAAGTAGCATTATAGTGAAAGCTTTTGATGGCTCGAGAAAATCAGTCATTTGAGAGGTGGATTTACCTATTTACATAGCTCCGCACATGTTCCAGATTACCTTTCAAGTGATCAATATTGTCCCAGCATACAACTATTTATTAGGACGACCATAGATCCATGAAGAAGGGGTTGTTACATCAACTTTCCATTAGAAGCGGAAATTTATCTATGAAGTGAAAATGGTTATCGTGAATGGTGAGCAAGCTTTGTTGATGTCTCATTTGTCTTCTGTTGTACCCTAAAATTTTCCCTCCCATTTTATTCAACAAATGTCAATTGAGGTCCCCAATTTGCTCAAGGAAGTCCAAGAGTTGACCAGACAAACTCTCTCCTAAGGCAGTGCACCTTAAAATTAGGGTTTCTATTTTCATCAGGATGGGTGAACCAAAAAGGCCTCAAATGCTTTCCAAGGTCTTATTATGTTCCCAAGATCATCCATGCCGAGTTTCAGGCCTTGCATAAGAAGTTTGCTCAGCCAACTGCTCAGGTGCTTGAGAATCGATTGTACTAGGTCAAAAGTCAATTGTGGCCCACATTAAGTCAAACCTCAAGATTTTTGGTCAACATCAACATTTTGAAGTTATATCCATCATTTGATCAAGGGTTGATCATGATTCCTCAAGGAATGCTCCAAGTTCATCAAAATCCAAAAGTTTCTAAATTAGGGTTTCTCAGTAAAAGTTAACCCAACTTTGACCAGGCATAACTTCTTTGTACTTTATCAGAAATTTTCCATCCAAAGCTCATTTTGAAGAGGATGCAACAAAAACACCTTTTGGGTCAAAGATTCATACATGAACATGGAAGATCCAATTGAGATGAAACCAAAAAGGTTGTTCAGGGGACATCCTAAGCTTTCTAAAAAGTCAAAGAACACCCTCCTAGAGTCAAAATTGAGAGAGTTGTGCATTGTCAAAGTTGGTAATTTTTGGAAAATTGTCAAAAGTCAACACTGATCAAATTTGCATTTTTTCCAAAGGGGCCCATGTTTTCTTGCTTGAAACATGTTTCTAATAGGACCCACGACCCATGAGATTTTCCACCTATTATTTTATTAATTTTATCATTTATTTTGATTTTTTATTCATTTAAATCAAAATAAATCAAATTAAATGGTAAAATAATGAAAACAAATCAAATCTTGAGATTTTTGTGCACATTTTGAGTCCATATACAGCTAGCATGCCAGCCAATTCGTGCAAGGATCATTAGGTTTGAAAAAGATTGGATTGAAGCAAGTTTTGGAAAGAAATCATACATGAAGAAAATCAAATAAAATCTCCATTATTTCTCAAGATTCATGTCAATTTTGTTGACCTAATTCAGTCTCCTACATATACACAACAATTCCATACCATAAGCATAAGGATTGGAGGCGTGAAACAGCAAGAGGAAAATCAAAATTTTGCAAGAAAAGTGTGAGACCTATCTTTGTCTACAGGCCAGTTCAAATCATTCCAAGGCTTTTAACCCATCCCTGGACATCTCAGGAAGCTAACAACATCATTTGCTAGCCTCAAAGCATCCAGAAATCTCCCCTAGAGATATCACAGTTTGCTTTTTTTATTTAAATTGGTTTACGCATCATAAATATATTTTAATCACATATCCATGTTTATTGTCATGCTTGCAACGTTTTTGAATGCTTTGATTTGAGTTTCTGCACAGGAATCGCGTAATACCATTGCTAGGGTTTACGAGTTTGTTTTAGGGGTTTTCAATGCAGGAACGATTGGCTCTCATATTGGGTACCATGATGATCAAGGCTTCAAGCCCAGTTGATTCATGGTCACCAATTTCATTTATCTTGCTTGTATGCAATTTTTGAATGAAACAGGGTTATAACTACGAAAAAATGTCCATAAATTAAAGTTTGAACCTAAAACAATAGTCCTAGTGAAGAAGATAATGGCGTGGCAAGACGTGGTTGGTCAATTCAAAATTTCGCGCGTTTTGCTGGCAAAATACTTGATTTGGCTTTTGATTTTATTTATTTATTATATTTACAACTAACAAGTCCAGCGCAGATGGTTGGAAGGAGCGCCTTTGATGCACACGTCTTGGGTTCGATCCCAGGCGTGTGTATTTTTTTATTTTCTTAATAATTTCAGGCCAATCCAATGCAATACATCATCCCACGCCTATCATGTACCATCAACGCCCATCCATTGGATGCCCAACTGTCCAAATCTCACGCTTCTCCCTTGAAGGCCCATGGTACACATGCAAGGAAATGCTACACCAGATCCAAAGGTTGACTGGGCTTAAAGGATTAATGGGCCAAGGATTTCAGTTCAACACCCCCCAGAATTGCTAACAGCAGGCCCACTTGGTTATTTTTACTATTTTTTTTCTTTAATTCCTTTTTTCAATTATTTTGTTTTTTTAATAATACAAAATTATTTTATTAAACTAACCAATCAAAAATCACAAAAATATTTATTTTCTTAATAAATATTTCTTTTAAATTAATTAGTTTAATTAATTTATGGTAACTTTAATTTCTTTCATAATTTAAAACAAGTAGAATTAGGGTTTGAGATTTTGGCACAATTTAATTAATTTTCTTTAAAAAATACATCAAAAATCATTTTTCTTGTAAATATTTTTTTCTTTAATTAATTAGGCTAATTAGAAAATTAGATTAATTTATTTCCTTTCATAATTTAAAACAATTAGAAATTAGGTTTAATTAATTTGCAATTGAATATTTTCTCAGATAAAATCCAAAAATACTTTTTCTCTCAAATTAGGGTTTTAAATTATCCCAATCGTCCTCGCATTTAATTTCCCGCGCGCTTGTTTATTGTTTTTTGCCATTATTTTGTAATTGTTTCAAGGTTGTAATAGTTTTAATTAGGGTTTTAAATTCCATACTTTTATTTCCCGTCAAGGCAATTATGTAACTGTCAAAGCCATGTAATAGCTAGGTTTATTTCCGCTTTTACTTTCTGCAAATTATTAACTGTTAGATGTATTAACAGGGTTGTATGGCAAGAATGCATGAAAAATTAAAATAGTTAGAAAATCCTAATGTGCAAAGATTAAAACAACTGAAGTAAATCACTTGCACATGTTCACTCCTAGGGTTTACCTTACTTCGGTTTCCTTCGGTAAACAATCATTAAGCATAGGAGATTTTAGTGGTTGCCCTCCAGTCTAAATAGATCAAATTGTCCCGTTTGAATGTTGCCTCGGAAATGTTGCCTCGGAAATGATCTTAAGAGTCTAGGGTTACTACTAAGGTTTTCTAACTATTGTTTTAGTGATTGTACTTGTCCCTTTCGAATGTCCCTTATAAACTCCTACGACGGTGCTACCTACTCCTTAATAGTGGGATAGCTCTGTCTAAAGGAAATAGAACAGAAACAATCTTTTTTCGAGTAGGTAGATGCTAGTAGGTACTTGCTCAAAATAAAACTTTTCACATAAACACCTTTCAAAAACAATTTTCAAAATAAAACTTCGTCACATCCTTGAGGAATGATACAAGGGTTATCACGAAGTAAAACATTTTCAAGACAAACACACACAAGAAATTTGAAAAATGAGCAAGTACCTAAGAGCCTGTAGATAGCTACGGATAGAAAGGGTGCTAATACCTTCCCTTTCTATAATCTACCCCCCCCCCCCCCCTCGTACTCAGAATATCTCGAAAAAAAGGTTTTTTCTGTTCTTTTTCCTTTTCCATGATTGAATGAAATAAAATTTAGTGGAGACTCTTGCTTACCGCGACATTTTGCAAACACAAAATGAAAAACGCAAACCAGTATTAACAGTTGGTTCTGCCACCGTACCACATCTTCCTTTATAATTGTAGAAGATGATGAAGCCGCTGTTGGAACTCAGTTCTAAGCTTTGTCAATTGATAATATAAGGAAGAATGGGGATTTTATCACCTCGCTTAAAGATGCTCAACAGGTAGGTCAAAATGGCCCTGGCAAGGTGTGGAGGCAAGTTATTGGTCCACCTGTGAACAAGAATCGGATTGGTTTGGGTTTCTTCTTGAGGAATAATAAGAATGAGATTATGAAGCCGAAGCCTGCTTTCAAAAAGTATAAGAAATCTTCCACAATGCAGGATATCTCCACCCATCTACTCCAAAGATCAACGTTATCCTTGAGGATGAGCTAGAATAAGAGATGCCAAATTTCGTGACACGTGGAGTGAGGGTCTAGAATTGGATCAATGTTGATGTTCCTTCTTGCCTTCACATTTAGAAGTAATTTTTCTTTTGTTTATCTTTTTCAAAAATCCTTTCACTCGGCCCAAGGTGAAATTGATGTTGTACGAGCGTGTCTTTTATTTTGGATTTTCAAATCATTAATAAGTTTTTTTTGTTTACCAATTGTGTTTTATTTGTTTCTTTTTCTTGGAAAATGGTAATCAGAAAAAATCTTTCAAAATAAATAATAACCACAAATAAATATGCATAATCACTTGTACGTTGGTCAACTTCTAAAATCAATAATAATCATATGTGCAGATTAATTAAAAAACTAGTTGAATACAATGACCATGCGTCCTCTCCCAACTTTGAATATCATGTGTATTTGGCTGAAGAAGAGAAGTCTATTGAACTTCCAAAAGAGGTTTCACAGTTGCTTGAGCGCGAGGAGAATACCATTCGGCCATACAAAGAGAAGTTTGAAAAGATTAATTTGGGTTCATAAGAAGATTTGAAAGAAGTTAAGATATGGGCACTGCTTCATCCCAATGTGAAGAGAAGGTCGATTGAGTTATTGAAGGAACATGTGGATATATTTGCTTGGTATTATCAAGACATGCTTGGGTTGGACACCGATATTGTAGAGCATCATTTTCCATTAAAGCCTGAATGTCCATATATCAAGTAGAAGTTAAGAAGAACTCACCCTGATATGACAGTAAAGATTAAAGAGGAGGTCTTAAAATAGATAGATGCTGGTTTTATTGTGACATCAGTATACCGTCAATGGATTGTCAATATTGTTCAAGTACCTAAGAAAGAAAGAAAAGTATGCATGTGCGTTGATTATAGATATTTGAATAACGCAAGTATAAAAGACGATTTTCCTTTTCCACATATCGATATGTTGGTGGATAGCACATTAGAATTTAGTGTGTTCTTATTCATGAACGGATTTTCCGGGTACAATGAAATTAAGATGGCTCCTGAGTACATGGAAAAAATAACATTTATCACACCTTGGGGAATATTCGGTTACAAAGTGATGCCCTTCGGGTTGAAGAACGCTGGTGTAAAGTACCAGAGGGATATGACAATCCTATTCCATGATCTGATGCATAAGGAATTCGAAGTATATGTTGATGATATGATCGCCAAATATCATACTAAGGAAGGGCATATGGAATATTTGTTGAAGTTGTTTCAGCATTTAAGGAAGTATTATTTATGCTTGAATCCTAATAAATGCACCTTGTTGACCGCTCAGGAAAGTTGTTAGGTTTCATTATCAGCCAAAAAGGAATTGAAGTTGATTCTGATAAAGTTAGGGAAATTTGAGAAATTCCGGCACCAAGAACTGAAAAGAAAGTTTGAGGCTTTATGGGGTGTCTGAATTATATTTCCATGTTTATTTCTTACATGACTGCAATATGTGATCCAATCTTCAAGCTTCTGAAGAAATATCAAGCTTGTGTATGGACGGATGATTGCCAAAGGGAATTCGAAAGTATTAAAGAGTACCTTCTTGAACCTTCTATATTGCTCCCTCTTGTTGAAGGAAGACCATTGATTAGATATCTGACTATGTTGGATGGTTCTATGGGTTGTATTTTGGGACAACAAGATGAAACAGGAAGAAAAGAATATGCCATTTATTATCTGAGCAAGAAGTTTACTGACAGTGAGTCACGATATTCTATGAAACAGGAGTCAAGAATATGCCATTTGAAAAGCCTGCTTTTACTGGAAGAATTTCCCGTTGGCAGATGGTGTTGTCTGAATATGATATCGAATACCGTAGTCAGAAAGCTATTAAAGGCAGTGTGTTGTCAGAAAACCTTGCTCACCAACCGGTTCATGATTGTCACTCTGTTAAATATGATTTCCCTGATGGGGATGTGATATACTTGAAAGTTAAAGATTGTGATAAGCCTTTTCCTGAGGAAGGTCCTAATCCTGAATCCCGGTGGGGTATGGTGTTTGATGGAGCTGTAAATGCTTATGGAAAAGGAATTGGTGCTATGGTTATTACTCCCCATGGGTCTCATATACCTTTTACTGCAAAGTTGACATTTGATTGTACCAATAACATGGCAGAGTATGAAGATTGTATCATGGGTCTTGAAGAGGCTATGGATCTCATAATCAAAATTCTTGATGTATATGGTGATTTAGCTTTGGTAATAAATCAGATTAAAGGAGAATGGGATACTTGTCACTTTGGCTTGATTCCCTATAGATATTATGCAAGAAGGTTATTATATTTATTTAATAAAGTTGAATTCCATCATATTCCCTGAGGCGAGAATCAGATGGAAGATGCTTTAGCCACTTTGACTTCCATGTACCAAGTGAATGCTTGGAATGATGTACCTCAAATTAAATTTCGATGTCTTGATAGACTAACTCATGTTTTTGCCATAGAGGCGGTATCAAATGATAAACCTTGGTATTATGATATCAAGCACTTCCTCTCGACTCAAGAATACCCAGTTGGTGCATCGAATAAAGATAGGAAGACATTGAGAAGTTTGACATGTAGCTTTTTCCTTAATGAAGATGTGTTATACAAGAGAAATTACGACATGGTCTTGCTCAGATGCATGGATAGACAAGAAGAATACATGTTGATGCATGGGATCCATGAAGGTTCTTTTGATGCCCATGCCGATGGAAATTCTATAGCAAAGAAGATGTTTAAGGCAAGATACTATTGGTTGTCAATGGAATATGATTGTTATAAATTTGCGAAGAAGTGCCATAAGTGTCAAATTTATGCTGACAAGATTCATGTGCCTCTGATACTTCTCAATGTTATTTATTCGCCATGGCCTTTTATCTATGTCGGGTATTGATATGATCATGATGATTGAACCCAAGGCGTCAAATGGACATCATTTCATCTTGGTAGCAATTGACTGCATCACCAAATAGGTGGAAGTAGCTTCTTATGATAATTTCACTAAGAAGGTGGTAGTGTGGTTTATCAAGAACAACCTTATTTGTCAATATGGTGTGCCCAGCAGAATTATCACTGATAACGATTTGAATTTGAAAAATAAAATGATGGAAGAACTTTGTGAAGAATTCAAGATTGCCCACCATAACTCGTCTCTTTACAGGCCTAACATGAATGGGATTGTTGAGGCTGCTAATAAGAATATTAAAAGGAATATCCAGAAGATGGTTGTTACCTATAAGTATTGGCATGAGATGTTTTCTTTTTCTTTGCAGGGGTATCGTACATCTATCTGCACTTCAACAGGGGTAACCCTTGTTCTCTCTTGTTTATGGCATGGAATCAGTGCTCCCGGTCGAGGATGAAATTCCCTACTTACGTGTGTGTTGTACCCCAAAATTTGCCCTCCATTTTCTCAAGACATTTCTCACCAAATATTTCAAAATCCCAAGGACTCTCAAGGTTTGATCAGACAAGTTCACCTCCTAAGCATTGAGTCCACAAATTAGGGTTTTGATTTTCTCACAGACAATTGGACTTTTGATGCCTCAAATGACTTTCATGGTTCATTATAGGTCTCCAAGAATGCATGCCCAGTTTCAAGTCTTACATCACAAATTGCTCAGATAACTGAAAATCAGTTGTATTGGGTAAAAAAGTCAATTGATACACAAAAATTCAAACTTTAATTTTTAGTCAACATTAAATTTCAAAGATCAAAATTCATAAAGACATTCAAAAATATAAAACTCGATCATCAAGAATCAAGAAATTCAAGAAAGTCAACAAAAAGTCAAGATTTCCAAGAGTTAGAAAAATTCTAAGTGTTTTCATCCTTGATAATTTCATTACTTCATGACATTTTTTCACCAAGATGCAAGATGGTTCAAAGAAAATTTTCAATATGAAAATTTTAGATCTTGATGAATTAAACAACTTTGTATTATAGGGTTGATGTCCAAAAAATGCTTAGATTTGAATATATAAGCCCATGAAGTCATGACATTTTTATCTAACATTTAGAGAAATATTCAACAGGTTTTGGTCAGTTTTTATCTCAACTTCTTAGCCAATTTTCATCAAGTTCCAATTTGATTTAGTCAAAGTGGTCAACATGAAAGTTGTAGGCAATGTTTCAAGCTTTCTAAAACATCCAAGAGCATGAATTTATCATACTTGAGCCGGGAGATTCAAAGGCATGAAGTTGGGCATCAATTCTTGAATTACAAATCATTTTGGTGAAGAACACATAATCCAAGCTGCATGCTTTGCTGCATAGTATTGCTTTGCAGGCCTTATAACTTTCAAATATCACCATAATTTAATGTTTACACAAACTTTTGAGCTATAGTCCATTTGATTTAAGCATTGTCCAAAGCATAATTCCATTAATGGCACAAAGTAAACACTTCCATTTTTGAAAAGCATGCTTTTACAAAATGTCAATGCATTGAGCTTTGTGATGTTTATAGTTGATTACAAGAAATCTCAAAAGCATGTAAAAAAACCCACTACATCCAACAACTTCATAACATGCTTGTACTTGAAGCATTAGAACTCTGAAAATTCATCCAACTTGGTTTTTCACTTTCAACCAAACCATAGAGGCTATCTTGAAAATCTGATTACTTCAACCTCCCAAATCTCTTGCCTATAAATAGAGAGGTCAATTACAAAAAAATAGGAGAAGTAACAAGCCCTTAAAACCTCTTTACTCTCAAAAAACCAGAATTGTCCATAAAACCTCCATTTTTGAGCTTTGAAGTCCAAATCTTGTAATCTCTCAAACCTTGCAAGTTTTGCCCAAACAAACCACCCAAATACTTCCCATACATCATATAGAAGTTGTTCAAACACAAGAACAACTTATGTAACATCATTATCACCATCTTCCAAACTCAAAAACAGTACCTTGCAACTTGACTTGGTTGGAGTGATTCAACAACTTTCAGCATAAAGTGACGATTGATATAGCTTCAAGAAGGTCCAAGGGAGCTTAATCAATCATAATATTGCACCTGGAACAACTAGAAGAGGCTTCAGATTTTTCTCCAAGAGAGGTAAGTTTCCTTAAACTTTGATATCTTTATCCATACATTATTTGTTTTCGTTTTCAAAATAATAAAACAGGAAAAATCAAGGGATAAGAGTGCAAACATCCAGAAATTTCAAGAAAGTGCTTCAGGAGCCTTGACACAAGCGTCCATGTCACTTAAAATGGGTCGTGTCACCTAACATGGGCTGTGTCAGGGAGAAGTAATGGCAAAAGGGCAAGGTAAGATTTGATACGGGTGCCCGTGTCACACGATAAGACTCGTGTCAACTTAATTGGGACTAAAAATGTGTAAAAAGGGAAGGGCAAATGCTGACACGGTTGTCTGTGTCACGCGACACAGCCCGTGTCAACTCAACTGGGGTTAGAAACATGCAATGAGACAGGACAGAGGCTTACACAGGTGCCCGTGTCACACGATACAACCCTTGACAATTCAGCTGAGACAAGGAAAATGCGTAAGGCCAGGAACAAATTCTGACACGGGTGCCCGTGTCCAGTGACACGGCTCGTGTCAGCCTAGACATTTGAAATCAAAATTTTGAGATTTTTTCTATAATTTTGGGTCATTAAGGGTACATTAGACATTTTGCATTGCTGGGAATTGACACTAACATTCAAAAATTATTTTCTAAACAAATTAAATTAGACTTAGGTTGTATTTTAATTTAAATTTTTATGTTTTAATTAGATACTTCATTAACTTTTTTTTATAATTAAAATCAATAAGTTAATTAGGTTAACTTCCAAAACTTTGTTTTCTATAAAAAAAACCTAAAAAAATAATTTCCTTTTTCTCTTTACATTTTGTACATTCTATTTTTATACATGTTCAATGGTTTGTAATAGTAATTAGAGCTTTATTACTTTCGTCCCTTCATTTACAAACTTGTACCCCCATTCCCAAAGCGTTGTAATAGCGTACGACACTTAAATTCCATAATTTATCGCTTTAATTATTATTTCTAGTAATTATGGTTTGTATGGAAAGACTAAGATCAAACATTAGACAACCTTAATTTAAGATAAAATACCTGAAAACCAAAACACTTTGCACATATGCACCTGTAGGACAAACACTTGTTGCCTCGGATATAAACAGTCATGTCCCTCGAACATGGGATGTTTTAGAAAATACCCTCAATTATGAGATCATAGTTATTGTACCCCAAAATTTCCCCTCTCACTTATCAAGAGTTTTCTCAGAAGATCTCCTTGGGCTCAAGACTGCACTAGGGTTTGATCAGCTCAAGACACCTTCTAAAGCATTGATGACCAAAATTAGGGTTTGAGTTTGCACAAGGATTTTTGAACTTCCAATGTACCATATGACTTTCATGGATCATTATGGACCCCCAAGATTTCTCATGTCAAGTTTCAAGCCTTGGATCACATTTTTGCTCAGTCAATTGAGCAGTTGACCTAAAAATCAGCTGTATTGAGGAAAAGTCAACTATGGCCAATTTAAAGTCAAACTTCATAATTTTTTATCCACATCAGCATTTTAAACTAATATGTATCATTTGATCAAGTTTGGACCATAACTCCTCAAGAAATTTGATCAAATCTCCAAAAGGGTAAAATGGTCAAAATTAGGGTTTTGATTGGGAAAGGGCAATTTCTGATTTTTGACCTAGCAAATTATCAATTGGTTTAATGAATTATCTCGAGAGTCCAATTGCATCATTTTCACCTAATGACATGGCTCAAAACATTGCAAGTCCATTGGATTGACAAATGAATTTTTCAGTCAACTGATCAAAAGTCAATTGTATACTGAAAAGTCAAACTTTGACTTTTTGGTCAAATTCAAATACCAAAGATCATAATTCATCAAAACATGTAAAAATATGAAACTTATTCATCAAGAAATTTAAAAAGTAAAGATTTCATTTTGAAAAGTCAAAATTTCTAAACTTAGAAATTTTTGTAAGTGTTGAAAACTTCTTATTTTTTCATAACTTTGAGCAACATTTTCACCATGATGCAAGATGATTCAAGAAAAACTTCCAATATGAAAGTTATATATCTCCATGAAATATACAACTTTTATTCACACAACTTCTTCCAAAAGTGCTTAGATCTCAAGTTATAATTTTAAGAACATGTGGTCATGAAACTAAACACTTAGTGAAATTTTGCCCTAATTTGGTCAGGATTTTGACCCAACTTCATGGCACTTTTTCATATAGTTCCAAGGGGAATCTTCAAAAGCAATTAAAATATGGGTTTTAGAGAACATTTCAAGTTTCCAAAATGTCCAAGAACTCCTTGAGATCATTCTTGAGTAGGGAGAATCGAAGAGATGAATTTAGGGTTTTATTACTTGATTTACAAGGCATTTTGTGATGAACCAATTTCAAAATTCAAACTATGCTGCATAAACACTACTTTGCAGGCCTCAAACTTTTTAGGCACTCTATAATTAATGGTTTACACAGCTGTTAGAAGTCTCACATCAAGCATTAAATGCATGGACATGCTTTATATCTATTTTTGGAAGAAAGGTTACATTGCCATTTTGATAAAGTAACTTTTTGTACAAAATTTGTTCTTGAGCCTTGCATTTGTTCTCTTCTAATCAAACAAGTCCTATAACTCACGAGAAATGGTTTAGACACTTCCAATCACCCATCCCATGCTTGTACCTCCTCTTGAAACTTGTTTCCCTATTTTCTTCAAAATCAAGTAACCTAGCCAAAAGTTAAGAACTTGTACTTCTTATTGTCCAAAGCTCTCAAACACTTTTGCTTATAGATACACAAACTATTTGCACCAAACACATGAATTATCATGCCTTAAAAACACCTAGAACTAAGAAACACATTTCATACTTCCATTTTCACACAAACTGACCAAAAACTTGAAACTCATAATCTACTCGTGCGTTTCTTGGACTTTTGGTTTCTAAAGCTTCTAAACATCATATAGAAGTGATCCCACACCCTATTACAGAACTGTAACACCAATAACACCATCCTCAATTTTCAAAAATAGAGTTCTGCACATTGACTTCTTCAGACCATTTCAGCCATCTATTATTCAAGCTAATCATTGCATTAGCTTCCTGGGGACCTCAAGGAAGCTAACCTGATCATCACCATCACTTGAAACAAGCTCAAACTCAAAACATGATTTCCAGTTTTGAGGTAAGTTTTCTTAACTTTGAACTCTTCATACAAGCATCATTAATGATTTATTTGTGAACAAAACATGTAGGTATCATTGCCCTAAAGCTAACCATGTCCATAGTTTCCATTAATTTTGCTTGAGCTTAGAGAATTTTGAGATTGAAATTTCTGAGATTTTTAGGGTTCAGATTAGGGACATTAAAATTCATGCTTATCTTTGATCTATAGTTTTAATGCTTTACATTTCTGAAACCGTGAGGAAATTTGCTACAAGTTTCATGTTTACAGTTTTCATTTTTGATGAGAAATGAGCAAGTTACAATTGGTATGGCTGGAGGTTGAAGATGAAGTAATCAGGGCGTGTTTTGTATCATATATTTATTGATTTGCATATGTTAACGGATGTATAGCCACCCCTGCGCTAGAAGCGCGCGCCTGTAACCTTTGGGACCTGGGGTCGAGCCCCAGTGGTACCCTTTTAATTTTTTTCACATTTTTGCTTTCTGATTTTGTTTTTTTTTGGCAGGCGCTGGGCCTTGTTAGGCTCTTGGTATTTTTGTTTTTACTTACTAACCCCCTTTCAGGCTGTTTGCATCCCTGACCCAGTTTATTTTATTTTCTTATTTTTATTTTATTTATTTTCTTAATATATTTTCTAATATTAAAAGAATCATAAAAAATAAAATAAAAATAGATTTTCGTTTTAACTTAGTTTATTTTATTTTTCTCACGAAAAATATTTTATTTAACTATACTTTATTTACTTTTACTAACCAATCTTTCAAATTAAATTAAAACTAGGTATTTATTTACTTTCTTTTACACATATTTAAATATATTATTTTAATATAAAAAATGGCTAAAACTATTTTATAATGCTATAAATATTTTCAAGACAAAAACACCAAAAAATACTTTTTCTAAACTTATTTTCTTTAATAAATTAATGAATTAGGGTTTTATTAATTTCTTTTCTTAATAAGTTAGGTTTACTTTTAATTTTAATTGAGTATTTTCTTTAGTTAATTACATTAAGACAAAATCCCATTTATCATACAAAAAATCCAAAAAATATCTATTTCCTTGACAATTATATTTCTTGTATATCTATTTCATTTTGTACATTGTATTCATGTAATTCTTTGTACATTTATACCAATTCAATATGGTTGTAATAGATTAACTAGGTTTATATTCTTGCAACCCTCATTCACAATTTGTATACCCCCTCCCACAAATATTGTAATAGCGTAGTAACTTTAAATTCCGCAATTTATCGCTTTATATATAACATGCTAGTAATTAGGGTTTGTATGGAAAAACTAAAACCAATCAATTAGAAAACCCTAATTCAATACAAAATCAAGCATGAAAACAATACTCTTGCACACAAGCACCCCTAGGGTAAATCCACTTGGTTTCCTTTACAAAATGGTCATATTACGCATGTGAGGTATCTTAGCAAAAACAAGCAAAATACAAGATCATAGTCCCTCGATGACGTTATCCAAGTTGGATTTCAAATGATCTTAGTCCCTAAAAATAATGCTAAGATAACTTGCAACATTGCTAATCATGGTTATACGATGACCCACACCTGTCTCGTTTACATCCAAAGATAGGGTTACTTACCAAATCAATGGTAAGATAACAACGTCAAAGGAAAAGGAAAATGAACAAGAAATACTTTTGAGTAGGTAGAATTCTCCTAATTAATTGCTTAATTTCAAAACATCCTTGATATTTTCAAAACAAACACCCACACTTTCAAAAAACATCTTTTCAAACTTGAAAACATTTTCAAAAGATCAAACACTTTGTATACATTCTTACGAACGAGAATCATTACAAAGTTTTCCTAAACAATGGCCTCTTTCAAAATACTTTCAAAAACCACACAAAGCATAATTTCAAACAAAAGCAAGTGATCTAGCAAGTAACTAAGAGCCCATGGAAAACCATGGATGAAAAGGGTGTTAATACCTTCCCTTTTCATAAACAACCCCCGAACTCAAGAAACAATTTCAAAGGTCTTTCCTGTGCTTTTTCACCTTTCCTTTTGGATAAAAGAAAAGTCGGTGGCGACTCTTGATAACCGCAACATTTGTGATCAAACGCAAAACCCTCAAGTCAGTTCTCTCATCGTATCACAGAATTGGCGACTCTGCTGAGGAATATTCTAAAAGTGGGGTTATCTTAGGGTTAGATCAAATCTACTTGCTTTCATTGTTTGTTTTGTTTTCTTTACATTATGGTTCTTTGTTTGGGTTTCAATCCTCTACCCGGATTTGGGATACCTTATAGGTAAGTAGCAATACATTTTGGAAATTGTGCGGGGTATACCGACATGGTCTAAGCAATAGCTACGTTAGTGCGATATATTTGTTGGTATTAGTAGCCCTTGAGTTAATCAAGGAGAATACGGGGCCGCTGAGTAATGTCATGAAGCGCTAATGAACTTTTAGAACCTTTACTTGACCAACTTGGCCTTTAGGATGTAGTGAGATGACCGGCTTTGGTGCAGTCCGAAGTTGGTAGATACTCGATACTACACTCATTAAGGTTTGATTTATTGGGATATTTTGGTCGCCATTAAAGAGGTTTGTGCTTAAACAATGACCAAGGAAACAAACCAGTGATATTAAGCTCCTTAGAACCCAGTTACTATTACTAGGACAGGTTTGAGCCAACTAAACTTCAAGAGGGTACTTACCTATGAGACCCCATTCAAGCCTAAACCTAAGGACTTGTTTGCTTTGTTTGTATATACATACTTGTATATAACATCATGAACATCATAACATCATACACATTCACTAAACATTTCAAGGATTTTGAGATTCATCTTTGTTCTTGTTTTGTAGGACATGGATTCTATTCCTAGGAAAACTATTCAAGTCAATCTTGTAAGGATCCCTCCACAACTTAAGGAGCTAGCTTCAAGGATCCCTGAAAACTCTCCATTCACCGAGAGACATGGTCGCCTACTCAACTTGATCACCTATAGCACAGATGAGGATATGATGAAGGTGCTTTTTCAGTTCTTTGATCCTTTACACCATTGCTTCACATTTCTCGACTATCAACGTGTGCCTACTTTGGAAGAATTCTCCCAACTCATGAGGATTCCAATTCCTAATCAACTACCTTTCAATGGTACGGAAAGAGACCCAAAGCCAGAAGAGATTTCTCAAGCTCTACCCTTGCACTCATCTGATGTCACAACTCATTGGGAAACAAGGAGTGGTGTCAAGGGTTTCCTAGAAAAGTTCTTGTTTGAGAAATCCCAAAACTATTGGAACTCCTTGTATTTTCAAGCCTTTGAGGAAATTGTGGCTCTCCTCATCTATGGGATGGTTTTGTTTCCAAATCCTGACCAACTCATAGATGTGAACACCGTCAAAATCTTCATATCCCGCAACCCAGTACCTACATTGCTAGGGGAGATCCTACATTCTTTTCACACTCACACAATGAGGAAAAGAGGTGTCCTTATGTGTTGCACTCCTCTCTTGGCAAGATGGTTTATTTCTCATCTTACCCAATCTATATTGAAGAATGGGCAAGGTTCAAGGTGGTCACAAAGGTTGTTGACGCTCAAACATTTAGACATCCATTGGTGTTCCCGGTCCATAGAGAATGTTACTATTGTCGATCGTTGTGGAGAGTTCCTTAATGTCCCTTTACTTGGAATTAGAGGATGTATCACCTACAACCCCTGCTTAGCCTTAAGACAGTTTGGTTACGCACGAAGGGATGGCCCGCATAAGATGTTGATTCAAGGTTTGGTATTTGACTATGAGAACGATGATCAAGGTCTTCGCCAGAGATTTATCCGAGCTTGGAGGATGTTGAACAAGGTAGATTGCAAGACATTGGGACACAAGAATTCCATCCCTCTTGAGCCTTACCTCAAATGGGTACGAACTCGTGCTCAAAGTCTTATGATGCCTTATCCTTCCATTCTCCCGATAATCATTGAGCTTGTTATGAAAGGAGATGTTCCATACACTATCCTAAACCTTTACATGCCCACCTCTCTTGAAGACCTACAAAGATATTGAATACAACTCAAGGGGGAGCGAGATACTTTCGAAGCCCAATTCTACGCTAGCGAGAAGAAGGTTTTGGAACTCACTAAACAACTCCATGAGGAGAAGACTCTGAATTCCTACATTACACCAAAGAGGATGCGTACTACCTTTTTATCTTAGAGTTTTTTGTATTATTTTGCCCAAAAAGGCATTGATGTACTCAAGCTTTAATTTATTAATATAACGTGTGTTTCCTTTTTGTCTAAAACAATATTGAATCTTTAAAATACTTGAAATCATTGCATACGCATTTACCATTCATCATAACATAAGCAGGTTCCTTGCAACAAGTCTCCTCACCTTTCTACTATTTATTTCAGTAAAATGGATCTCGAGAAAACGGTGAAGGACCTCCAAGCTCAGAATGCACAGTTTCAACAAATGTTCTTAACTCTAGCCAAAGGATAAAAAGAGTTGAAGACTTTGATGGTGGAAGAGAAAAAGAAGAAAAGGAAAATAACCGGAGTTCTAAACATGGGAAGAAGATTCCAAGGGCAAACAAGAAAGGCCTTAGACTTTGAAACGACATCCGGTGAGAAAGACAATCAAGATGGGAAGGGCAAAGAAATAGTTGTCCAATCAGAGTCAGAAGAGGAAGAGAAATAAGAAGACTATTTTGAAGAACAATACCCTCCAGCCGACGATAAGTATAAGCATCTAGAAGAACGGTTGAGTGCCATGGAAATCCAAAAAGTGCCTGGCTTGGACTTTGAGGAATTGGGGTTAGTATCGGGGATTATCATTCCTCCAAAATTCAAAGCACATGTGTTCGCCAAATATGACGGAGTCTCATGCCCCAAAATGCATCTCCGGTCCTATGTGAGGAAAATCCAGCCTCATACCACTGATAAAGATTTATGGGTACACTTCTTCCAAGACAGTCTTTCTGGAACTCAACTTGATTGGTTTTATCAGTTAGAAAGAGCCAATGTTCATAACTGGGAAGATCTGGCCGCTGACTTTTACAAACAATACCAATACAACGCTGATCTTGCGCCTAACTGTACTCAACTTTAGAGTATGGCCATAGTTTCAAGTGAAGGCTTCAAGGACTATGCGCAAAAATGGAGGGACTTAGCAGGAAGAGTTCAACCTCCCCTATCTGAAAGAGAGTTGGTAGACATGTTTCTGGGCACCTTGTCAGGTCCCTTCTTCAATCACTTAATTGGGAGTTCATCGACAGATTTTACTGAATTGATATTGACCAGAGAAAGGGTAGAAGTCGGGATACAGAATGGAAATATTCAAAAAGATGCATCCTCTACTACTGTAAGGAAGCCATTCATCGGAAAGAAAGAAGTGGTTGTTGTATATCCTCAGAGAAATCAAGATAGGGCTGAACGCCGTCCAATGGTGGGGGCTGTCATGATTCCTAAACATGCGCCTGATCAGAAAAGGAATAATCAACCAAGAATGGAAAGACCAATCAGACAATTCACTAGAATCAACATGACCCTATCTCAAGTATTACCACATTTGTTAAGGTCCAACCTAGTGACTTTGAAAGAAGCTCCAAAGAACCCTAACACAACCTCTCCTCACTATCATCCCAATGCCAGTTGTGCATACCATTCTGAGAGTCCTGGCCATGACACTAATAACTGTTGGGCTCTAAAGAACAAAGTACAAGACCTCCTTAAAGCTAAAGAGATTGAATTTGATGCGCCAGAAAAGCCCAATGTCATTTCTTCCCCTATGCCAAAACACGGCCATAATGCCAACGCCATTGAAAAAGATATGTTTGTTACTTTAGTTGATGAACTTATGACCCCACTCATGACTATCAAAAAGAATTTTTTGATTGCCGGTGTATTCCCAGGCTGTGATGAAAGTTATTGTCGCTGTCTGTCCCCACCAACCAGCTGTCCTTTGTTAAAAGCAGGCGTTCAGTGCCTAATAGATAACAAAGAAATTTTATTCGAGAAGACATCTATTCCAACTGTTTCTTATAATGATGTTTCCATCGTGACCATTTCTGCCAATTCTTCCAGGGTCTCCACCAAAAGACCCGTTAGAATTACATCAGTTCCAAAAATAGCTCCTTTGATAATTACAATGCTTGAACCAATCCCGTATTCTTCATACAAAACCGTACCATGGAATTATGGAGGGGATGTCTACTACCACAATATCAAGCAAGATTGTCCAGCCGCTGAAGATTCAAATTCTGAGAAAGTTGACTCTGATATCAGTAACATCGCAGGAACTAGCAAGATTACCCGAAGTGGAAGGATATTTTCTCCAAAAATTGCTCCTCCAAAAGCAGTTTCTGGACCTGTAACCATTAATGTTGTTGTTGCTCCTCCAAAGGCTATTCCCAGTCCTACAATCATCTCTACTAATACTTCTTCTGACAAATCTGTTACAATCCCTGTTACCACTCCTACTGACATTCCTGCTGTTGAGTCAACCGAGACTCGAGATAAAGGTATTCTGGTTGAGCCTGTCCGGACGAAGGCACAATCAATCACTATCCCTGAGACCTCCCAGAAGGAAATGGAGGAAATTCTGAAGATCATAAAAAGAAGCGACTACAATGTAGTTGAGCAACTGGGGCAAACTCCATCCAAAATTTCCATACTGGCTTTATTACTATGTTCTGAGGCTCATGCAAAATCCTTGGTAAAATTCCTGAAAACTGCCCATGTACCCCAAGAAACGTCTGTCGATCAGTTCCAAGACTGCGTAGCCAGCTTGACTGCAGATAATGGTTTAGGTTTTCCAGATGCTGATTTAACGCCAAGAGGGAGGAAGCATAATGAGGCATTGCACGTCTCAGTTGAATGCAGGGCATAACCTTGGCTCATGTATTGGTTGACACCGGTTCGTCTCTGAATGTATTGCCTAAAGAGGCTCTTGATAGGCTTGACTGTGAAGGATTGACTTTGAATCCAAGCAACATAGTAGTGAGGGCCTTTGACAGCTCAAAAAGGATGGTGCATGGGGAAGTGGACATCCCCATAAAGGTTGGAACCCAAACATTTGATTTAACTTTTTATGTAATGGATATTCGCCCTTCATATTCCTGCTTGCTAGGTCGACCATGGATTCACAATGCTGGCGTTGTTACTTCTACGTTGCACCAAATGCTGAAATATCCAGTTCAAGGGAAGATTATCATCGTTCATGGAGAAGAAGAGTATATGATCAGTCATCTCAATTCCTTCAGATATGTGGAATTAGATGGTGAATTTATTGAAACTTCATTCCAACATTTTGAAGAAGTCCCGCAAGATGTGGCAGTAACCAAGGTTGTGTCTCAAGTTCCCAAGATCACAAGGCCTCCACTCAAGATGTCATCTTTGAAGGATGCCAAGGCAGTGATAGAAGAAGGTGCCCAAAAGGTTGTACGCCGTGCTCATGCGGGAGGACCACCCTTGAAGATCAGCAACCACCAAGTCAGCACTGCGGGGGATGATGAAGACAGCTACAACCTGGAGGATTGGATCTTTCCAACTGTTAGTGGAAGGCTCAGCAATTGGGAGGCTAGAGATTTTGTCCCGATCACATTTATCCCACAATAATTTGTCTTTACATTTTGTTGGATCTGTAATATTAAAACAATTCAGACTCTTAAAACCTTGTGTCTTACCCGAGGCACAATGGTCCATTTGTAAGGGTTATTATCTCATTTCCATATGACATCAATGAATCATGGACGTTTTTGCATACAAACTTTGTGCTCGATGTTTTTCCTTTTTACATTTCCATTTCTTTCAAAGATAGATATACCCTTACACACACTTACACTCACAATGCAGGTCTACATCCATTCGGGATCCCATAGGTAACGGTTCTACTATGGTCTTCTGTGACTCTGAAAATATAATCTACCAAGCAGAAGACGAAGGTGAGGAAGATTGTGAAGTAGCAGGGGAACTCGTCAAGTTACTACAATAAGAAGAGAGGACCATTCAGCCTCACGAAGATCCAGTGGATACAATCAACCTAGGTACCGAAGAAGACAAAAGAGAAGTCAAGGTGGGTTCCAACCTGGAACCCAATGTCAAAGAGCGTCTGATTCAGTTTCTACACGAGTATGTTGAGATCTTTGCCTGGTCATACGAAGACATGTCAGGACTTGATACAGATATCGTAGTACATCGTCTACCTACAAAAGAGGATTGCCCACTGGTAAAGCAAAAGGTCCATCGAATGCAACCAGATATGTCGGAGAAGATTAAAGCTGAAGTCATTAAACAATTCAACGCTAGATTCTTGGCCGCCACCTCTTATCCGTAATGGGTTGCCAATGTTGTTCCCGTGCCCAAAAAGGACGGCAAGATACGAATGTGCATGGACTACAGAGATTTGAATAGGGCAATCCCTAAGAATGATTTCCCACTTCCCCACATTGATATTCTAGTTGAAAATACAGCACAGCATAAAGTGTTTTCCTTCATGGACGGTTTCTCAGGATATAACCAAATCAAGATGGCGCCTGAGGACATGGAGAAAATAACCTTTGTCACCCAGTGGGGCACATTCTGCTACAAGGTTATGCCATTCGGACTGAAGAATGTTGGGGAAACCTATCAGCGTGCCATGGTAGCTCTATTTCACGACATGATACATTATGAAATAGAGGTCTATGTAGATGACATGATAGCTAGATCTCAAACAGAATAAGAGCATCTTGATCATTTACAGAAACTATTTGAGAGACTAAAGAAACACAAGGTGAGGTTGAACCCAAATAAATGCACGTTTGGAGTGAGGTCTTGTAAACTCCTAGGCTTTGTCGTCAACAATAAAGGTATCGAAGTGGATCCCGCCAAGGGGAACGTGATATAGGAGATGCCTGCTCCTCGTACTGAGAAGGAAGTCAGAGGATTCTTGGGACGTTTAAACTACATTTCCAGATTCATTTCTAACCTGACAGCTAGTTGTGAACCAATCTTCAAGTTACTGAAGAAAGATCAAGTAGTCAAATGGAATGATGAGTGCCAAACTGCTTTTGACAAGATCAAAGAGTACTTGCAGGAGCCTTATGCTTTGATGCCACCAGTCGAGGGAAGACCATTGATCATGTATCTAACTGTTTTGGAAAATTCAATGGGTGTGTGTGTTGCGGCAACATGACGAGTCTGGCCGAAAAGAGCATGCTATTTATTACCTGAGCATAAAGTTTACCGACTGTGAAACAAGATATTCACTGCTCGAGAAAACTTGTTGCGCTCTGGCATGGGATGCTCTCCAGCTAAGACAGTATATGCTGACCCATACTACCTTGTTGATAATGAACCCAATAAAAGACATCTTCGAGAAACCTGCTCTCTCTAGGAGAATAGTGAGATGGCAGATGATCCTGACAGAATATGACATACAGTATCTGAGTTGTAACTGTATTTGAACTTCGAATGAATATCAAAATGACTGCCGTGTCTGGAGTGTATCTGTATTGTATCTGAATTTAAGATCTGTATGAGTAGCATAATGACTTCCGTGTCTGGAGTATATCTGAGACTGTAACTGGGATCTGAATAAGTGACAGAATGACTTCCGTGGCGATTGCATTGGGGAGAATCAAGCTGCTGGTGTAAGGGCCAGAATGGCATCCGTGTCTGGAGCATATATGAACTTGAAGTTGATAGTTGAATCTGAATGAGAGATAGAATGGCCGCCGTGTCTGGAGCATATCTAGTCTGTATCGGATTGCTGAAGTCTGAATGAGTAGTAGAATGACCGTCGTGTCTGGGGTGTATATGTACTGTATTTGACTTGAAATTCTGAATGAGTAATAGAATGACCGCCGTGTCTGGGGTGTATCCATACTGTATCTGAATAATTGTTAACGATAGCCTTTTAATCTTATCCTGAGAAGGGTAAAATGTTAGCTAAAATACAAAGTTATGTTGCATGATATGTATGATGCAATGAACTGTATTTCATCAATTTTTATGATATATGAATGTAATGGATGTGCATGTAAGCTGAGTAGCTGTCTTGCTGAGGAAAATAAATCCTTGATAACTGGAGATAATGAAATATTTGATTGCTATCGGGGAAAGTAAATCCTTAACCAATGTTGGGGGTTCCAAAAATCTTTGAATAATGAAGATGAGAAATCCTTGCTGACTGCTTGGGGATTAAAGATCTCTGATTGTTGAGAATGAGAAATCCTGGGACCACTGCTGGAGATTGAAAATCCTCGGCAACTTGTGGGGATTCACAAGGCCTTTGACAATTTCTGCAGGGAATGATAATATTTTATGACTTTCCTGGGATGCAGGGAAAATTCTGAAAATCTCTACTGGGGGAGTTAAAACCTAGGAGGCTTCTGCTTGAAAAAAAGAGACCGAGAATCTTGGATCTTGCTGGGAGATAACTCTGTGGGGGAAAAGTTCACTATTCTAGCTCCGTTGGGGATCTTGAGACTTAACTCATCCGGGGGAATCAAGTTTTAGAATGCACTGGCTCCACTGAGGATCTTGAACCTTAACTCCGCTGGGGGATTTATACACCAAATTTTAGCTTTGTTGAGGATCTGAATGATGTATCGTATGGGATTTCTTCTGAAATGGCACAAAGATTTCTTCCTACACCTTCAACCTATCAGTAATTATCCCTTTTCAATTTCGTTTTATTTGTAAGCAGTGATTATATTTAAATGCATATGCCTATTCAACAAAACATTGGACGTTTTCAAATAAAACATAAGTGTAAAAAGAAAAGAAAGGCAAGCAAATTTTTGCACTTTAAAGTATATTTGTATTTAACTTTTGTGAGTATCTTTGTACAGAGGAGACAGACATCCTAGTAAGAGAATGTTGTCGTAAAAATCGAAATAATTTATACAAAAGAAAGATGGCTATGTGTAACAATTCCATGGGATTCCCGTTCTGCTATAGCCTTCACAACTCTGAATATCTTGTCATTCGCTGCTTCGTTCGCCGATGACTGGATTGATCAGAAGCTTGGAGCTTGTTGGTGAAGAGATTGTTCTTAAAGTGATTTGACGAGACATAGTCATACGCTTTAATTCACTAACTTTTTCCTGGACCTCCCTTTCGGGTTTTCGATCCACCGGGAAACCCTTTTTTGCCCAAGTCGCCCTTCCGGTTTTCAACTTGCCGGGTGTACAGATTTTTTTGGTTTTATCCCTAATTTTTGCCTGAACCGCCCTTTCGGGTTTTCGATTCACCGGGATGCCCATTTTTTCCCAAGTCGCCCTTTCGGGTTTTCAACTTGCTGGGTCGTTTTATGCGTGGTATCTTTTGACTATGTCCGCGTTCGCAGGGTGCGGCAAGTCGTTGCCGTCCATGGTGGTCAGAATCATTGCCCCACCAGAAAAGATGCTTTTGATCACAAATGGTCCTTCGTAAGTAGGAGTCCACTTTCCCCTGGGATCACTTTGCCGCAAGATGATCCGCTTGATTACAAGATCTCCGACTTGATATACCTGACGCCTGACTTTCTTGTTGAAAGCCTTGATCATGCGTTTTTGATACGTCTGACCATGACAAACAGCAGTAAGTCCTTTCTCGTCGATCAAATTAAGTTGATCAAGCCGAGTCTGAATCCAATCGTCTTCACTCAAACCAACGTCCTTTATAATCCTTAAGGATGGAATCTGAACTTCCATGGGTAGAATAGCTTGCATGCCATACACCAAGGAAAATGGGGTTGCCCCTGTTGAAGTACGTGCCGTGGTACGATATCCATGCAGAGCAAACGGTAACATCTCATGCCAGTCCTTGTAGGTGACTGTCATCTTTTGAATGATTTTCTTGATATTTTTGTTCGCAGCTTCGACATCACCGTTCATCTTTGGTCGATAGGGAGATGAATTGTAATGTTGAATCTTGAACTGCTCGCACAGAGCGGTGATCATAGTATTGTTCAAATTTGTACCGTTGTCAGTGATAATCCTGTCGGGGATACCATACCGGCAAATGAGGTTCTGCTTGATGAAGCGGAAAACAACATTCTTTGTAATGGAGGCGAAGGAAGCTGCTTCGACCCACTTGGTAAAGTAATCAATGGCCACCAGGATGAAGCGGTGTCCATTGGATGTTGTGGGCTTGATCTCTCCAATCATGTCAATGCCCCATATTGCGAATGGCCAAGGAGCTGTTAGAACGTTGAGAGGAACAGGAGGAATATGTACCTTGACGGCATAGACTTGGCATTTGTGGCAGGTGCGGGAATGTTGATGACAATCAACTTCCATAGTAAACCAATAGTAGCCTGCCCTTAGAATCTTCTTAGCCATCGTATGTCCGCTCAAGTGGTTGCCAAATGTGCCACTGTGTATCTCAGTCATGATCAACTCCGCTTCAGATTTGTCCACACAACGAAGTAAAACACAATCATGGCTGCGCTTATAAAGGATGCCATTGCTTAGGAAGAACTTGGCAGCAAATCTCCTTAAGAACTGTTTTTCATTGACGGAAGCTCCTTCGGGGTATTCTCTAGTCTGGAGATACCTTTTGATTTCATGAAACCAGGGTTGTTCCACTACTTCTTCGGTATTAATCTCATGACAGTGCGCAGGTTCGTCCATTCGCTCGATGGTGATTTGGGGAGCCTCATTATCCCAGTTGAGTTTAAACATGGAAGACAATGTCAAGACATGTTCTTTGTATGGGATAAGATTAGGATGTTTAGTGTCCCACTCTCCTTTGAGTTGACTGATATCCAAAGCCGAGTCCCTAAAAGCTAACTTGATCATCACCATCACTTGAAACAAGCTCAAACTCAAAACACGATTTCCAGTTTTGAGGTAAGTTTTCTTAACTTTGAACTCTTCATACAAGCATCATTAATGATTTATTTGTGAACAAAACATGTAGATATCATTTCCCTAAAGCTAACCATGTCCATAGTTTCCATTAGTTTTGGTCTAGCCTAGAGAATTTTGAGATTCAAATTTCTGAGATATTTAGGGTTCAGATTAAGGCCATTAAAATTCATGCTTATCTTTGATCTATAATTTTAATGCTTTACATTTCTGAAACTGTGAGGAAATTTGCTACAAGTTTCATGTTTACAGTTTTCATTTTTGATGAGAAATGAGCAAGTTACAGTTGGTCTGGCTGGAAGTTGAAGATGAAGTAATCAGGGCGCGTTTTGTATCATATATTTATTGATTTGCCTATGTTAACGGATGTATAGCCACCCCAGTGCTAGAAGCGCGCTCCTGTAACCTTTGGGACCTGGGTTCGAGCCCCAGTGGTACCCTTTTAATTTTTTCACATATTTGCTTTCTGATTTTGTTTTTTTGGCAGGCACTGGGCCTTGTTGGGCTCTTGGTATTTCTTTTTTTTTACTTACTAACCCTCTTGCAGGCTGTTTGCACCCCTGACCCAGTTTATTTTATTTTCTTATTTTTATTTTATTTATTTTCTTAATATATTTTCTAATATTAAAAGAATCATAAAAATATAAAAAAAAAAATATTTTCATTTTTACTTAGTTTATTTTATTTTTCTCACAAAAAATATTTTATTTGACTATACTTTATTTATTTTTACTAACTAATCTTTTAAATTAAATTAAAACTAGGTATTTATTTACTTTCTTTTACACCTATTTAAATATATTATTTTAACATAAAAAAGGGCTAAAAATATTTTATAATGCTATAAATATTTTCAAGACGAAAATACCAAAAAAATAATTTTTCTAAACTTATTTTATTTTATCAATTAGTGAATTAGGGTTTTATTAATTTCTTTTCTTAGTAAATTAGGTTTACTTTTAAGTTTAATTAATTATTTTCTTTAGTTAATTATATTAAGACAAAATCCCTTTTCTCATACAAAAAATCCAAAAAATATCTATTTCCTTAACAATTACATTTCTTGTATATTTATTTCATTTTGTACATTGTATTCATTTAATTCTTTGTACATTTATACCAATTCAATATGGTTGTAATAGATTAACTAGGTTTATATTCTTGCAACCCCCTCCCACAAATGTTGTAATAGCGTAGTAACTTTAAATTCCACAATTTATTGCTTTATATATAACATGCTAGTAATTAGGGTTTGTATGGAAAGACTAAAACCAATAAATTAGAAAACCCTAATTCAAGACAAAATTAAGCATGAAAACAATACACTTGAACACAAGCACCTCTAGGGTAAATCCACTTGGTTTCCTTTACAAAATGGCCATATTACGCATGTGAGGTATCTTAGCAAAAACAATCAAAATACAAGATCATAGTCCCTCGATGACGCTATCCAAGTTGCCTGTCAAATGATCTTAGTCCCTAAAAATAATGCTAAGATACCTTGCAACATTTCTAATCATGGTTATACGATGACCCACGCTCTTCCTGTTTACATCCAAAGATAGGGTTACTTACCAAATCAATGATAAGATAACAATGTCAAAGGAAAAGGAAAATGAACAAGAAAGACTTTTGAGTAGATAGAATGCTCCTAATTACTTGCTCAATTTCATAACATCCTTGCTATTTTCAAAACAAACACCCATACTTTCAAAAAACATCTTTCAAACTTGAAAACATTTTCAAAAGATCAAACACTTTGTATACATTCTTACGAACGAGAATCATTACAAAGTTTGCCTAAATAATGGCCTCTTTCAAAATACTTTCAAAAACCACACAAAGCACAATTTCAAACAAAAGCAAGTGATCTAGCAAGTAACTAAGAGACCATGGAAAACCATGGATGAAAAGGGTGCTAATACCTTCCCTTTTCATAATCTACCCCCCGAACTCAAGAAACAATCTCAAAGGTATTTCCTGTGCTTTTTCACCTTTCCTTTTGGATAAAAGAAAAGTCGGTGGCAACTCTTGCTAATCGCAACATTTGTGATCAAACGCAAAACCCTCAAGTCATTTCTCCCACCGTATCACAATAGTCTCTCGATGACCCTTCAATGTTGCCTTTGGTAAATGATCTTAGTCCCTTACATCAATTTCTAAAATGTCTCACAAGTTGCATTCTTTCATTGTACGATATCCCACGCCTGTCCCTCACATACAATTATATGGTTTCCTACTAACTAATGATAGGCAAGCATTATCTAAAGAAGGCGGAAAAGAACAAAGACTTTTTGAGTAGGTAGATTGCTAATAATTGCTTGCTCACAAACAAAACCACTTGCACCTCACACTTTCAAAACATTTATCAAAACAAACATTTTGTATACATTCTCAATGATACGAGAATTATTACAAAACTTCCTTACATTGGCATTTTCAAAACATCTCTCAAACATTCCTTTTCAACAAATATTTTCAAAACTAACACTTTGTATACATTCTCAACGATGCGAGAATCATTACAAAGTTTGTCAAACTTATGCGTTTTCAAAATATTTTCAAATTTAAACAAACACAAAGCATTTTATAGTGTTCAATAAATTAAGAGCTTGTAGATAACTACAGATGAAAAGGGTGCTAGCAACTTCACTTTTCATAACCTACCCCTCGAACTCAAGAAAATTCTCAAAAGGTCTTTCCTGTTCTTTTCACCATTTCCTTTATTGGATAAAAGAAAAGTCGGTGGCGACTCTTGCTATCTACAATATTTGCGATAAAACGTAAAACACCCAAGACAGTTCTCCCACCGTATCATAGAACTGGCGACTCTGCTGGGGATTTTATTTATAAAAAACTGGGGTTACCTTAAGAGCTAGATCAACTTTATTGCTTTAATTGTTTACTTTAGATTTTTGGGTTATGCTTGGGTTTATTACTTGTAAAAATCCTATACCCGGATTTGGGGCATATTAGGTAAGTAGCAATAGATCGTGGGGACTATGCGGCATAATACTGACATGGTTGAAGCGATGGCTTCGTTAGTGTGACACATTTGTTGGTACCAGTGTTCCTTGAGTCTAGTCAAGGAGAATATGGGGCCACTGTGTGGTGTCATGAAGCACTAACTGAACTTAGAACATTAGTTGAACAACTTGGCCATTAGAAATTAGTGAGATAGTTGGCTATGGTGCAAGACTAAAGTTAGTTTATACTTGATGCTACACTCATTGAGATCGGACTTTTGGGATATTTTGGCCGCAGTTTGGATGCTTGATCTAAAATAATGCCCAATGAAAAAAGATCAGTAATATTGAGATTCTGTAGAACTCGGTTACTTTTGTTAGGACAGGTTGAACCAAATAAACTTCAAGAGGGTACTTACCTATAAACCTTATTCAAGCCTAAACCTAAGGCCTTGTGTGTTTTGTTTGTGTGTGATTATTTGTTCATAAACATCATAATATCATGCCATAGCATTTTCACTAACCATTTCAAGGACCTAGGGATTTATCTTTATTCTGTTTTGTAGGATATGGCTTCCACTCGCAGAAATATCATATGAATCAACTTCGTAAGGGCGCCTCCTCAACTCAAAGATATAACGTCAAGGGTTCTTGAAAATTCTCTTTTCACCAAAACATATGGTCGAATTCTCAATCTGGCTACCTCAAGCTTCGAAGAAGATATAATGAGGGTGCTTTTTCAATTCTTTGACCATGTACATCATTGTTTCTCTTAACTATTTGGGGTACCAGTCCTTGATCAAATAACATTCACCGGTTTAGAGGAAACTCCAATACCTGAAGTTATTGCCAAGGCCTTACATTTGAAGAGTTTTGAAATTATAGCTAATTGGGAGACAAGAAGTGGGGTCAAAGGATTTTTGGATAAATTTCTGATAGAGAAGGCTCAACTATTTTGGGATGCTATGGATTTACAAGCTTTTGAGGAGATCTTGGATCTTCTAATCTATGGGTTGGTTATTTTTCCTAACCCTGGCCAACTCATAGATGTGAATGCCGTCAAAATTTTCCTTACTCGTAATCCCTTGCCTACTTTTCTTGGAGACATTCTACATTTTCTTCACACTCGCACCATGAGGAAGAGATGGGATGTTATGTGTTGCATTTTGTTGCTGTCTAGGTAGTTTATTTCACACCTTCCTTGATCAGTATTGAAGAATGAGCAAGGTTTGAGGTGGTCGCAAAGGATAATGTCGCTTTCTCATGCAGATATCCATTGGTGCTCTCGTTTTGAAGAAGACATTACTATCATTTAGCATTGTGGGAAGTTCCCTAATGTTCCACTTTTGGGCATTAGAGGAGGTATTACTTATAATCCTTCTCTAGCTCTATGACAATTTGACTATGCTCGAAGAGATGGTCCCCATAACGCACTCATTCAAGGTATTGTATTCGACTATGAGAACGATGTTCAAGGTTATTATCGAAGGTTGGTGTATGCTTGGGGCATGGTAATAAAAGTTAATAGTAAGACTTGGAGCATAAGAATTCCATCCCTCTTGAGCCTTATCTCAAATGGGTACGAGCTTGTGCTCAAAGTCTCATGATACCATATCCTTCTATTCTACCAATAGTTGTGGAGCCTGTTTCCGAAGGGGATGTTCCTCATACCATTCTCCATCCTGACATGCCTACGGACCTCGAAGAATTGCAGAGATCATGGATTCAACTCAAGGGGGAATGAGACACCTTTGAAGCTCGATTCTATGCAAGCGAGAAGAAAGTGTTAGAGCTTACAAGGAAACTCCATGAGGAGAAAAGCATGAATGCCTACATTGCACCAAAGAAGAAGCGCCCATGGGAGACCTGAGTTATTTTGTTTTAGGATTTCATTTTGTTGTCTCTTTGAGGCATTTTTGCTTTTTCATTGTAAGCCCAAGGGGAAATTGTAATCTTGGAACTTTGTTAATACAATTGTTGCGTTTGTTTCCTTTTTGGCTAGAAAAATTAAATTCCTTAAGGTCTTTGAAAACATTGCATCCGCATAGCATCCATCATATCATAAGAAAGTTTCCCGACACAGGTTTCCTTATCTTTTTACTGTTTATTTCGGTATAAGATGGCTCTAGAGAAAACCGTTAAAGATCTGCAAACTCAACACGCATAGTTCCAAGAGACTCTCCTCAACCTAGCTAAAGGTCAGCAAGAAATGATGGCACTCCTTGTCACCAAGAAGAAGACTAAGAAGAAGGTTGTCATCCTCAACATGGGAAGAAGGTTAAACGGGCCTGTCCGACTAGCTCAAATAGAAGAGGCTTCTTCTGAGGAAGAAGACAATCAAGAAGAGGAAGCTAGAAGCACTAGAGATAGGGGTGTAAATAACCAAGCTACTTAGGACGAAGACTATTCTGAGGAGAAATACCATCTGATGGATGATAAGTATAAACAGCTCGAAGACCGACTTAAGGCTGTAAAGATCTAAACATTCCTCATAAATTCAAAGTCCCCGTCTATGCCAAATATGATGAGGTCTCCTGTCCAGAGATGCATCTAAGGTCATATGTCTGCAAGATTCAACCACACACCGTGGATAGGAAGTTATGGGTGCACTTTTTCCAAGAAAGCTTATCAGGGACACGGTTGGAATGGTTCTATCAACTTGAGGGGACTAATATCCACACATGGGAGGATCTGGCTGCTTCCTTCTACAAACAATACCAATACAATGTTGATCTTGCACTGACTCGCTTGCAATTACAAAATATAACTATGGGCTCAAGCGAAGGCTTTAAGGAGTATCCTCAAAAATGGAGGGACCTGGCTCGAAGGGTGAAGCCCCCGTTGACTGACAGAGAATTGGTGGAGATGTTCATGGGAACTCTGTCTGGTCCATTCTTTAATTTTTTGATTGGGAGTTCTTCGTCAGGGTTTACTGAGTTGATTTTGATCGGCGATCAAGTTGAAAGTTGAATCAAAAGTGGGAAGATATCCATGGCCTCAGCCTCTAATACTGTAAAGAAATCATTTGTTGGTAAGAAGGAAACTAATGTTGTTTACGGATAAAGGAGCCGTATCAAGAGTGATAGTCATCAATCGGTAGGAGCTGTATTAATTTCAAACCCAACCCTAGTTAAACGACCATAACAATCAAACAATCAACAAAGGTCTAATACCCCGAGGAAGCAATTCACAAGAATTAACATGCCGTTGTCTCAAGCATTGCATCACATGTTGAGGATAAATCTGGTTACGTTGACAAAACCTCATCCAAACCCCAAAACTTTTTCTCCTAACTACAATCCCGATGCAAGATGTGCATGTCATTCTGGCAGCCCTGGACATGATACTAACAATTGTTGGGCACTGAAATACAAGATTTAAAACATGATTGACGCTAAGGAGATTGAATTCGACCCTTCTGAGATTCCCAACGTGATTACTGCTCCCATGCCAAATCATAATTAGGATTAGGTTAATGTTGTGGAAAATGTCGATAGCGGCAACAACCTGAATAACTAGATTTCCTCTACTGCCAACGAAAAAAGCTTCTTCATTCAAATTTTTATTTGTAATTTATTTGTTTGTTCAAACAATTACTTCTATGTCAGACTTTGGTTGTTCTCATTAATGCATTTCATATGTTTGCCTTGAGTTAATCCATTCGTTTTCACTCTACTGAAATTATACTTTTACTCCTTTTTTATGATATTCAACTCTTGATTAAAATCTACAAGCCTTTAGAAGGAGGATGACAAAAAAGATACCATAATATCATATAATATTCTTTTGAACGGACCTTACTGACGATTTACAAGCGTTGTTTCAAATCCTAAATAGTGGAGTTATAAGGAAGTTAATCCCTAATAAACCCCTTTGAGCCTAAGAAGTAGAAGTTTTCTTTTTTGCATAAATAGAAACCTTTAATCATAACCTGGGGTACGGTAGTTTCTCAGTTAATTCAAATGCGTATTCATTCGCAAGCTCTCACTTCGTACATAGAGAAATGCATCGGAGACGTCCTTCCAAAACAAAAGACGGTGATGGTTCCCCGTAAAATAGTCAGTCATTATCCTTCAAAAGAAGAACCCGCTAAGTCAGAAACTGTGAAGGAGACTTAAGAAAAAAACTGGGGCATCCCGCTGACTGTAATCAGAAAAGAAATTGTTCAGGAAAAAGTTAGGGATAATAAAATTAAAAAGAGGTCACTACAAATCCTCGATAACAGAAAAATGTTACAAAAATGACTGCCTTCTCAAATAAACTTCCAGTATCCAAACCATCAGCAAAATATTATTCAAGACTCAATTGGAATCCAAATTCACAATTAACTGAGTATAGGGTTGAAGGACATCATGAAGAATGGGTTGGGTACAAATAAACTTTGAGCCTTATCATTTGTTTCTTAAACCGTGAACCGGGCTATGTTACAACCCATAAAAGTCCTAGTTGAAGCATATGTTAGTTTGAAAGCATATAGTTACAAAAGGTATCCTGACTCCTGTAAGGTTTACTACAAATCCTGAGTTGAATTCATATTCTTACAAAATTCTATTGTTTGCTAAAATTGTATTTTCAAAACTTCAAGACATACATAAGCTTTGCATTTATAATACAACTGTTTACATATAAATAATTTTTTGATAGCATAGGAATTCAAATGACGATTATCCAATGAATGGAAATCTTCTTAATAAACGGAATCACTTCAAATAACAAACCTTCCATAACCAAGGGGAATGACATGTTATTGTCCAACTCATCTGTGGCAGTCAAGTCGAGATTCCAAGAAATCTCTCATAAAGTCCTGAATAGCCAAGGGCAGGTCTCCACCTGAATAACTTAGGGCATTGAACATGAATTCCAGCAAAGGGTCACATACGATCAAGAAAATATTTCCGGGCAGTGCTACAACACTTACTACTATAGACAGTGACAATTCCTCGCGCCCTGAGAACACAAACATAGTCAGAAGATATTACATACAAAAGAGACCCGCTAGGTTGACATGCCTAGGCAAAAGTAAGGGCATCACAGCGAACCAAAAGGGTTCGAGAAGAAATTAGGGATATACATACATAAAGATGGTACACCCGACAAGTTAAAAACCTGAAAAGGTGGCTTGGGCAAAAAAGGGTATCCATGTGGACTAAAAATCTGGAAAGACGGTCCAAGCAAAAGTTAGGGGTTAAAGCGTACGACTATGTCCCGTTATCTCATCACTTGTCTATTAGTAAAAGACTTATCACTCTTATAAGCATTTATCGAGGACTCTAGGAGATAAGACAATGTTCATGTCATCCCCACAGAAATCTCCATGGGCATTATCCCCATAGAGTCATCTTCATTAGCTCATCTTCAACAAAGATACATTCCCTGACAAGTCTAAATGCCTTCAAACAAAAAGCGTGGCATCATCCAGCCAATAACATAGTCAAACTCACCAGCAGATCCCCTAGAGGATAAAGGAGTATGATCTTCTCCCGAAGAGCGCACCAATACATTACACACATCTTGCTAGTTCCCAAACAGATAGATATTGTCAACAGTTTGTCATATTTTAGATACAGTTCAAATACAATCTAAATATAGATTCACTCTGGCACTCATTCTAGATTCTCTTCTAGATACAGTTCAGATATGATCTAGATATAGATTCATTCTGACACTCATTCCAGATTCTCTTCTAGATACATTTCATATACGATCTAGATATAGATTCATTCTGACACTTATTACATATTCTCTTCTAGATATGGTTCAAATACGATCCAAATATAGATGTCGTTCTGATACTCATTCAATGCATCTTTCATATACAGTTCAGATACAATCTAGATATAGATTCATTCTGACACTCATTCCAGATTCACTTATAGATACAGTTTAGATACGATCTAGATATGGATATCATTCTAATACTCATTCAGTATATCTTCAGATACAATCAAGGCATAGATTCATTCTGACACTCCCCAGCTTGAGTGTGCTTCTACAACAAATCACTGGCAAAATTCATCTCTCTAGTGAAATCGCCACTATCCCTAGAGAATTTCTATGAAACCTGGAACTGGACCAGATATTAGTCAACTTTATCCTCCCTAGATGAGTCGGAAGGTTATCCATCTCTTTTATCCCCAGTCAGGGTATATAAGAATTAAACTCCCCAGTAGAGCAACGAACGACTAACGTTCCTGAACTCTTATCCCCAAGCATAAATCAACATTCCCCAGTGGAGTATCCTCAAATAGAATGCGGGAATCCCCGAAAAAATTATTCCCAGAAGAAATTGAAGAATCATTTTCTTCATCTCCAGCAACAGGCCGGGATTTATTTTCCCAAGCTAGACATTGCTGCAAGAAGCTACCAATACGCTCTAACGACATATTTCTTCCATAACACCATTTACAAAATATCATAACACATGCATATAAACGCATATAACGTACTCATTTATTTTGAGAGCATCATCATGCAATGCATTACATACATTATGACATTCCATAAATCTAATTTTGTCTTTTCAGGTAAAGTTCGCAAACAAACGAATATCATTAACAACATTCAAACATATCACAAATTAATTCCCGAAATAGGACGGGGCAACTATCTACACGACCAAACGAACCAATCTTACACGGGTTCCTTCTAATATATTTCTAGATGCAGCTTCACACGGGCTAATCCTGGAGCAATATTATATGGGTTCCTTCTAATATATTTCCAGATTCAGCTTCACACGGGCTCATCCTAAAGCAATCTTACACGAGTTCCTTCTAACATATTTCTAGATGCACCTTCACACGGGCTCATCCTGAAGCAATCTTACACGGGTTCCTTCTAATATATTTCCAGATGCAGCTTCACACGGGCTCATCCTGAAGAAATCTTACACGGGTTCCTTCTAATATATTTCCAGATGCAGCTTCACACGAGCTCATCCTGAAAAAATATTACACGGGTTCCTTCTAATATATTTCCTGATGCAGCTTCACACGGGCTTATCCTGAAGCAATCTTACATGGGTTCCTTCTAATATATTTCCAGATGCAGTTTCACTCGGGCTCATCCTGAAGCAACCTTACATGGGTTCCTTTTAATATATTTCCAGATGCAGCTTCACACGGGCTCATCCTGAAGCAATCTTACACGGGTTCCTTCTAATATATTTCCATATGCAGCTTCACACGGGGTCATCTTGAAGCAATCTTACACGAGTTCCTTCTAATATATTTTCAGACGCAGCTTCACACGGTCTCATCCTGAAGTAATCTTACATGGGTTCCTTCTAATATATTTCCAGATGGAGCTTCACACAGGCTCATCCTGAAGCAATCTTACACGGTTTCCTTCTAATATATTTCCAGATGCAGCTTCACACAGGCCAATCCTGAAGCAATCTTACACGGGTTCCTTCTAATATATTTCCAGACGCACCTTCACACGGGCTTATCCTGAAGCAATCTTGCATGGGTTCCTTTTGATACATTTCCAGATGCAACTTCACACGGGCTCAACTTGAAGCAATCTTGCACGGGTTCCTTCTAATACATTTCTGGACACGACTTAACACGGGTTCTTTCCAGCATATCATTCAGATTAAATCAACTAGAGATTTATTCTGATACTTCTCCTAGTTAAAGTAGAGCGTGGACTTAGTCTAATCTCTCTATCAACAGTTACCTCTGGATGGCATATATAAGCCCATCTCCGCCACCTCTCCAAATGGCATCTTTAAGCCTATTCCCGACATAATCAATAAACAATATCACTTTGTGCATGAGCTAGTGCAAATTTCTGGGAACTTAACTGTTCAATCATATTCCACCTTCAAGTCGCGAATGGTGAACAAGCCAATATAACTCTTCAGGTTTAAGAAGATTGAACAAGTGCAGTTGTTGTACCCCAAAATTTTCCCTCCCTTTTCTCAATACATTTCTCACCAAAGATTTCAAATGCCCAAGGGTTTTCAAGGTTTGATCAGACAATTTCACCTCCTAAGCACTGAGTCCACAAATTAGGGTTTTGGTTTTCTTAAGGACAATTGGACTTTTTATGCCTCAAATGACTTTCATGGTTCATTATAAGTCTCCAAGAATGCATGCCCAGTTTCAAGTCTTACATAAAAAATTGCTCAGATAATTGAAATTCATCTATATTGGTAAAAAGTCAACTAATACACAAAAAGTCAAACTTTGACCTTTTAGTCAACATTAAATTTCAAAGATCAAAGTTCATCAATACATTCACAAATATCAAACTTGATCATCAAGAATCAAGAATGTCAAGAAAGTCAACAAAAAGTCAATATTTCCAAGACTTAGAAAAATTCTAAGTGTTTTCATCCTTGATAATTTCATTACTTCATGACATTTGTTCCCCAAGATGCAAGATGGTTCAAAGAAAGCTTTCAACATGAAAATTGTAGATCTTGATAAATTACTCAACATTTTTTTAGAGGGTTGATGTCCAAAAAATGCTTATATTTGAAAATATAAGCCCATGAAGTCATGACATTTTTATCTAACACTTAGAGAAATTTTCAACAGGTTTTGGTCAGTTTTCATCTCAATTTCTTAGCCAATTTTCATCAAGTTCCAATTTTATTTAGCCAAAGTGGTCAACATGAAAATTTGTAGGTAATTTTTCAAGATTTCAAAAACATCCAAGAGCATGAATTTATCACACTTGAGCCAGGAGATTCAAAGGCATGAAGTTGGGCATCCATTCTTGAATTACAAGTCATGTTAGGGAAGAACACATAATTCAATCTGCATGCTATGCTTCATTATATTTCTTTGCATGCCTTCTAACTTGCAAATCTCACCATAATTTAATGTTTACATAAACTTTTGAGCTATGGTCCATTTGATTTAAGCATTATCCAAAGCATAATTCCATTAATGGCACAAAGTTAACAATTCCATTTTAGAAAAGCATGCTTTTGCAAAATGTCAATGCATTTATCTTTATAATGGTTATAGGTGATTACAAGCAAGCTCAAAAGTATGGAAAAAACCCTCTGCACCCAACAACTCCAGGACATGCTTGTACTTGAAGCATTGAAACTATGAAAATTCATCCAACTTGGTTTTTCACTTTCAACCAAACCATAAAGGCTATCTTGCAAATCTGATTACTTCAACCTCCCAAACCTCTTGGCTATCAATAGAGAGGTCAGTTGCAAAAAAAAGAAGAGAAGGAACAAGCCCTCAAAACCCCTTTACTCTCAAAAAACAAGAATTGTCCACAAAACCTCCATTTTTAAGCTTTGAAGTTCAAATCTTTGAATCTTTCAAACCTTACGAGTTTTGCCCAAACAAACCATCTAAATACTTCACATACATGATATAGAAGTTGTTCAAACACAAGAACAACTTTTGTAACATCATTATCACTATCTTCCAAACTCAAAAACAGTACCTTCCAACTTGACTTGGTTGGAGTGATTCAGCAACATTCAACACAAAGTGAGGATTGGTATAGATTCAAGAAGGTCAAAGGAAGCTTAATCAATCATAATATTGCACCTGGAATAGCTAGAAGAGGCTTCATACTTTTCTCCAATAGAGGTAACTTTCCTAAAACTTTGATATCTTTATCCATACATCATTTATATTCGTTTTTAAACGAATAAAACAGGACAAATCAAGGCATAAGAGTGCAAACATCCAGAAATTTCAAGAAAAATGCTTCAAGAGCCCTGACACGGGCGACCGTGTCACCTGACACATGCCGTGTCAAGGAGAAGAGATAGGAAACCGGTAAGGCATGAGTTGACACGGGTACCCGTGTCACACGATACGACCCGTGTCAACTTAACTGGGACTGAAAACATGCAAAATGGGCAGGGAAGTTGCTGACACTGGTGCCCGTGTCACACGACACGGCCCGTGTCAACTCAACTGGGGTCAAAAATGTGCAATGAGGCTGGACATGGGCTGACACGGGTGCCCGTGTCACACAACACGACCCGTGTCAATTCAGTTGAGACAAGGAAAATGTGCAAGGCTGGGAACAGATTCTGACACGGGTGCCCGTGTCCGGTGACATGGCCTGTGTCAGCCTAAACACTAGAAGTCCTAATTTTGAAATTTTTGCTATAATTTTGGGTCATTAAGGGTACATTGGACATTTTGCATTGCTGGGATTTGACACTAACATTCAAAAATTATTTTCTAAACAAATTAAATTAGACTTAGGTTGTATTTTATTTAATTTAAATTTTAGGTTTTGATTAGATAGTTCATTAACTTTTTTTTTGTAATTAAAATCATTTAGTTAATTAGGTTAACTTCCAAAACCTTGTTTTCTATTAAAAAACCCTAAAAAACAAATTTCTTTTTTCTCTTTACATTTTGTACATTCTAGTTTTATCCATGTTAAATGGTTTGTAATAGTAATTAGGGCTTTCTTACTTTCCTCCCCTTATTTACAAACTTGTACCCCCATTCCCAAAGCATTGTAATAGCGTAGGACATTTAAATTCCATAATTTATCGGTTTCCTTATTATTGTTAGTAATTAGGGTTTGTATAGCAAGACTAAAACCAAACATTAGACAACCTTAATTCAAGATAAAATACATGAAAACAAAAACACTTTGCACATATGCACCTCTAGGGTAACCCAAACTTGTTTCCTCGGATATAAACAGTCATGTCCCTCGAACGTGAGATGTTTTAGAAAAGACCCTTGATTATGAGATCATAGTCCCTCGATGATCCTTCAATATTTCCTTCGGTAAATGATCTTAGTCCCTTACGAAAATTGCTAAAACATCTCACAAGTTGCCTTCTATGACTGTATGATAACCCACGTCTGTCCCTCACATCCAATAATATGGCTTCCTACTAACTAATGGTATACAAGCACTATCTAAAGGAGGAGGAAAAATCTATAACTTTTTGAGTAGGTAGATTGCTCGTAATTTCTTGCTCACAAAAAAAATCATTTGCACCTCACACTTTCAAAACATTTGTTAAAAAAACATTTTGTATACATTCTCAATGATACGAGAATCATTACAAAATTTTATTACATTGGAATTTTCAAAACATCTTTCAAACATTCCTTTTCAACAAATATTTTCAAAACCAACACTTTGTATACATTCTCAATGATGTGAGAATCATTACAAAGTTTGTCAAACTTAGGCGTTTTCAAAATATTTTCAAACTTACACAAACACAAAGAATTTTAAAGTGATCAAGCAATTAAGAGCCTGTAGATAACTATGGATGAAAAAGGTGTTAACACCTTCCCTTTTCATAACCTACCCCCCGAACTCAAGAAAATTCTCAAAAGGTCTTTCCTGTTCTTTTCACCCTTTCCTTTATTGGATAAAAGAAAAGTCGGTGGCAACTCTTGATATCCGCAACATTTGTGATAAAATGCAAAAGACCCATGTCAGTTCTCCCACTGTATCATAATGTGATATTGGAAACCAAGTTGTCAGAGGCTAAATGGGTTCAGAACATGTTTGACTAGTTAAATTTGATTGAAGAGAAGACAATGACGGCCTTGTGTCATGGTCCATTATATCAGAAAAGAATGAAGAAAGCCTTTTATAAGAAGTTCAAGCCTCGTGAATTTAGAGAAGATGACCTCATGCTCATAAAGATCATGTCTTGTAACCCTAATTCTAGCGACAAGTGGACTCCCAATTATGAAGGCTCATATGTTGCCAAGAAAGCCTTCTCTGGCAGTGCATTAATTCATGAAACTATAGACGGGGAGGAGTTCCCATGTCCCATGAATGATGATGCAGTCAAGAAATACTTCTCCTAAAAAATAATAGAATAGCTCGCTAAGTTGAAAACCCGAAAGGGAGGCTTAGGAAAAAGTGAGCATCTCGGTAGGCTGAAAACCCGAAAGGGCGGTCTAGGCAAAAGTTACAGAAATAAACATAATACATTTTTCTGGTAGGTTGAAAACCCACAAGTGCAACCTAGGAAAAAGTTAGAGATTTCTTGGCAAGCAACTGCATCGAACAAGACTTGATCCTAGAAGCAACAATCTTCTTGGGTTCTCATCGCTTTTCAACTGAAGTCTATGCGCAGGAATTCAAAGTTGTTACAGAGAGAATAATGGTCATTGTAGTTAAATATATATTTTCCATGTATTTACCATTTTCCAAAATTTGTAATCATCTATGGAGTCTCGCCATTTGTGGACTACCATTCTATTATTAAAGTTTGAGCCTTTATCCAATTCTTCATAATTATTATTTTATTTTTCTTATAAAACTTTCATTTATTATTGATAGTAATTTTCAAAACAAGAAGACTTAATAATAAAACATGTTTTTTGAAAATAAATTGCAAATTATTTTTTACTTCGATTTTATGAATCAGGGGGACAAAAAATTGGTTCCAAGGATGAACAAACTCTGGAATCTCAAAATGTTTTCTCCAAGAAATAATCTATGTTTGCTCATGCTGGAAGGTGCATGCTTTCCTTGCGTTTATGCTCAGAGGTGTTGGGTTTGTAATCTGATGTTCCCCAATTAAGTATTGATGTAGATTTCTCCAGATGAATGTGATTCCTCTTCCACAGCCAGGTGGGGATCAAGTCGAGATTGTAAATATGTGTTAGTATCTTCTTAGATTCTAAATTCTTTCTCGCTTTGTATGTTGATGTAGAATATCTTACAGAGCATTGCTCCCTCCAGTTATAACAGTATTGTTGTAGTGAACCCCAAGTGTTGAGACAACTGACAACTTTTTTGGTTTTCTCTCGCCAAGTGTTGAGTTTGATTTAAAATCCCCATAATTTTGACTTCTTGTTATGATGTTAACTTCTTAACTTCCCTAATTAATCAAGGATGATGTTTCCCTTTAAGGTTGTTGTCCCCATGAAGTTTATTTCATCTTCCCTAGTGAAGTCAGTACGACATCCCAAGTTTAATTTTAGACGATGTGGCATTGTCTTCCTAAGTGAAGTCTATATGATATTCCCTAGTGAAGCCTGGAGTAGTTTATTATATCACTGCAATTTTATTTGTTTATTTGCTATCAGATTATGCTTTGATTGTTTTCAAGCCATTTTTTCTTCCCAATGAAGTTAAACCTTGAAGTAGGACTTTGTTTCCTCAGTTGGTTACTTACTCTCTTACTGAATCTTCATCTTGGATGATATTTGGCTGAGTGCTATCTTACCCAAGTTTTGTTTCATCAGGTTTACCCAGTGCAGTATGTTTGTTTTATCTGCATATACATGACAACGTTCAGCATTCATACATTCATACATTCATACATACATCATGCATAGATGAATTACAATTTATTGCTCATTAGAATTCATTGATGTTTATATTGATATTTTATTCTCGTTGCAGATTATCCTCTCCCCAATAGAGTATTAACCTTAAGAAGAAAGTCTATATCCTTTCAATTTCTCCACTGAGATATTCCTTAGGGAAGAATTTTGCTTAAGCCTTCCTACCAAGCTCATTACCTAAATGGAATTGATCCCCGTTTGAGTTTAATCCACATTGGGTGGTGTCTTGGTTGACTGTTTCACTCTTGTTTGTTCCTGGTTTGAATTTGTGGTCCCTGGAAGCAAGGCTATTTTGATATCTCTACACTGGTTTGTCTTCCCATGATAGTAAGTGGTGGCCTCTTTATTTGAGCAACCTTTACTTCCCCAGTAAGTCTGTTATTACCAGAGAAGATGTTTTTACTCCGATGATGGTAGTTTCTATGTTATGGGAGATAGTTTGTTTTTAAGGTTGACTTTACTCTAATGACAAAGACAGTTCGTTGAAAAATCGCTACAACAATTCATCACCCTTTCCAATTGATATCTTGGTTAAAGAAGAAACTCTTACCGTTCTCGGTGAAATCCATAAGTTGGTAAAGTTTGTTACCCTTTCCAGGTGGAATTCCTCAGTTAAAGAAGAAGTTGAGACCCATTCTAGGTGGAATGCCAGAATTTTTGGAAAATTGTTATTGTTATATGTTTTTTCTACCTTCACCTCTGATTTGGTAGTTCATCGCCATTCGTTAGTATGTATTTATCTCTTTCTCCTCATTGGAATTTACCCCAATAGAGTTAAGTTGTTTCCAGTCATAAGTATTTATGTCAACCAATTGTTCCCAGTCATAAGTATCGATGTCAATCATTTGTTCCCAGTCCCAAGTCTTGATGTCAACCAATTGTTCCTAGTCATAAGTATTGATGTCAATCATTTGTTCCCAATTATAAGTACTGAGGTAAATCCTTTATTCTCAGTCATAAGTACTGATGTCAACCAATTGTTCCCAGTCATAAGTACTGATGTCAACCAATTGTTCCCCGTAATAAGTACTTATGTCAATCAATTGTTCCCAGTCATAAGTATTGATGTCGATTCTTTGTTACCAGTCATAAGTATTGATGTTAACCCTTTGTTACAGGTCATAAGTACTGATGTCACTCATTCATTTACTAGTCTCGATACTGATGTTTACCATCATCTCTGAGTTGGTATTATGTTTTTTTTCTACCTGCAATCCTGAGTTTGTAGTTTATTATCCCTTGTGAGTCGGTATTACTCACTTTTTGCTATCTCCTCTATGAGTGGGCAGTTCATTGTTATCTATTAATCATTGTCATCTATTGCTTTTTCCTCATTTTTTGAGTTGATGTTACTTTGTCTCCTCTTTGGGCTTTACCCCAATAGAGTTGAGTACTCCTTTCCCCGGTAGAGTTTATTTTCCTCCAATGGGTTCAATTTTTTATCCCCAAAATCGTGTTGTTCCCTAGAGATTTATTTCCCTGGTTGAATTCTTTGGTGGTCCGTTGGTTTTTATTTTTTGCTTCCATAGTGTGTCCTGTTCACCTGCATGAAGTTTATATTTTACATTCACAATCATAAGCATTGTATGGCATCTTAGGGCCAAAAATAGGGTTTGTTTTGTATTTAAGTATCTTCAATCGCGTCGAGACGAAGACTTTAACCTTTGTATCTCCGGATAGAAGACAATTAAATAAGAGCATCTGTTATACCCCAATTTTTCCCCTAAGATTTTTTCTATCATCACATAACATCATTGAATTGAGATCGCACTGTCTTTAAGCTTCGTTCCACACAATTAAGGCGAGTTCGGTTGCTTGGTTCTCAAGACTCTCCGAGCTAGGTTCAGGTGTTTATTTACATGCCTTCTTCAGAGAGTAAATCTCAAATTTTGGCAAGTGTGAATAGTGCAAATCTGAATTTCGACAACTCAAGGTCAAGTGTTCCGTCAAGCAGTAGCAAAGCATAAATTCAGAGCTTTCAGGATTCAAGTGCACTCCGTGTATTTCTTTTGATTTTCATGATCAATGAGTAATCAAATCACCATCCTACCAAGCTATCATGTGTTCCATCATGCTTCGAATAGCAAGGACAATCAAGCGTTTCAGTTGATTCGGGCCAATTTGAATTGAAAATCAGTGTTTCACAGTGTGACTTCAAAAATTCACAACTTGAGACCAGAAAATGGTTTGAGATTAATTCTTCAGTCATTGAAACCTCCTTGAGGTCTTCTTCAATTCATTTGTTCATGCCAAAGGCTAATTCTCCGAGGAAGATTTTCTAAAGGGCCAAATACCTAAAATATGTTATAAAGTTGATTTACTATTTTTCTAGTTTTTGAATGCTTAAAAAATTGTAACTACTGAATGGAGAATAGCCTTTTAGTGCCTCTTGGATCATTTGAATCATCTTGTTATTTCCTCTAATTTTCATGTTCGGCTCGGAGGACAATTCTTTGAGGAAGATCTCTGAATGCGCGAGTACTTTGAAGCTAAGAAGTGAAAAAATAGTGAAAATACTGTGTTGAACTGTTAGTTTGCAGACACTCAAAAATTCATAACTCTCGCCTGGATTGAGGTTTTTGAGCTGTTTTTTTGGCGAAAAATTCATCTTGATGTGATCTTCATTTCGTATGTTCGGGTCGAAGGTCAATTCATTGAGGAAAGTCCCCTGAATTTTAATTCATGGTTTTCTGATATTTTAAAAATCATAACTTCTTCGATTTTTATTGTATCGAGACGGTTCTTTTGGCATAATTTCACAAATTTCGTTAGCTACAACTTTGCTTCATACTTCGAGTTCAAACGGTACTCCGAAGGCTTCCGTTTATGGTCCAAATTGCAAGTGAGACGACAAATATTCTAAAGTTAAAAAGAAATGTGTTTGAGATAGTGTCAGCGCATCTTGAAAAATTCATAACTTTCTTGTTGTTTATCCGATTGAGCCAATTATTTCGGCATCGCGTCACAATTTTTGAAATCTTCGATTTTCATGTTGAGCTCGAGTCGTGATTTCGCACCTATGATGATGTGACATTTTATGGTCTCGTTATGCTTACATTTTCAAATTGAGGCCCAATCCAATTATACATCCATGGCCCAATTCACCCATGCTATATATTTTCAAAATCAAATTTTTTGTAGGAATAATTCACCAATTCTCAAAAACACAAAAATTCTCTCTCTCTCAATTTTCTCCAAGATCAAAGCAAGGTTTTCTCTCACTTTTTATCAAGAACACAACAACAACTTCAACAATTTTTTCAAATTGCAAGTTTCCCTCAAGGGCTACTTCACTCTTTCTCCTCCACAAACACCACTTCCCTCGTCCCTCCGGCCACCACGCTGCCCCCATCTCGTTAAAAACCAGTGGCCGAATACTCCCTCCTTGCACCGCCGCAGAAACTACGACTCTCTCTCTCTATCTATCTATCTATCTATCTATCTCTATCTCTCTCCTTCTTTGCGTGATTTCGTGTGTTTCTCCCTTTGTTTCTCTGTTTGATTCCGAAAATCTCCTCTTTGATTCTCCGGTAAGAATTATGGATTTAAGTTTTTTTCATGATTTATTCTTGAATAATCACTTTTCTATGCATTTCTTGAATTGAATTTTGTTTAAGCAATTGAACTAAGGAGTTGAAATTTAATGTCGATAGTGAATTGGATTGGAATTATGTTGTGGAAGTCCAAAATTGGATAGTAGAAATAAGAACTTATGTGGTTAAGTGATTTTCATTAAATTGCATATTTGAAAATTAAAGTGTTGAAGATTTTGGATAATTGATTTTAATCCTTGAATTAACATGTGAAATTGATTTACATTGATTCTTAAGTGTACAAATTCACATGTTAACTTCCATAAGCTTACTTTAATTTCATAATCACTTCCATGAGTTTATCTTGATTTTACATAATATGTTTATTTCTCACTTGCAATTATTGAGAGTTGTAGTGATTATATAGGAGCATTGTTTGGATGTAATTAGATAATTGGTGTGAGTTTGGATTTGTAATTCAGTAAAAAAATCGTTTAACTCTTAAAAATCGAATTTCCAAGTTACATGTCAATTATGGAATTACTTGTGGAGATACCATTGCACATCACATGTTGGTATAATTTTCAACTCTATTCATAAACAAACTCTCATTTCCAAAACAAAAAACATGGAATTTGGAAATTGAACCAACATGTGATTTTAGTCTGTTTTCACCGTTTCAGACACTTTTTAAGCATAAGGATACACATGCTTAATGGCTAATGCTCAAGGTGCTTGGACTTGACATTTGGATAGTGTTAGAAGCTAGTTTTCACGTTTTTGAATCGAAATTCCGCCCGGTTTACGCTTTTATGATGTTGTTGTCTCGTGGATTAAAATACACCAAAATGCCACTCCCACTTAGAATTAATTCATGAGATCTACATTTTTGAATTTATTGGCACGTTTAGATGCAACCATGCGATTTTGTTCTGACTTTTCGTGCACCTAATTTCTGACTTTTATGCTTTTTGCTTCCATTTGGTATATACATTGAGCTTGGACATTCATATGATGTATGTGTGTATTGTATTTACCGTTTATGCATCATTATGTACGTGTTTGCCTTTTTCCATCACACTTTCTGACTTAATTCACATTATTACCCTAGTGCTGCCCAGTTTTGGTTTTCACCTTCCATCGCTCATTTATATTACATGCATTTGCATTCTGTTATCACTTTTGAGTTGTAATTCAATGCTTGTTGTTGTGTTGCTATTTGCTAACCGATTAGGTGACTTGTGCAAGGTACACTATGAGAAGTTTTTGATCATATAATTTATTGTCGGTTATTTGATCGAATGCGATTCATTTTGTTTCTCATTTCATGAGAAATACATACTATTTGTGATTGTATAGATATAGCTTTGCTTGTATAGTGTTATCTTTTGCAGGGACTCTGATGCAACGCGATGCATTCGTGGCTTGCGATTTATTTTCGCACGTGATATTCTTTGAATATTATTTCTGACTATTTCTCTTTTTTGGTGAAGCTTGCTTGGAGTGTTCTGGGTTTCTTGCTTTCGTTTTTTTTGCTACGAACTATTGTTCGACTGGTATTCTCACTTGCTTCCTTTTTTATCTATTGCACCTTTTACCATATTTTACCGCTTTTCTAGATATCATGAGAAGTAAGAAATAAAGAGTGTGTACTCGAAGTCACTGTTTAAAGACCTCTAGCAGGAATTCCAGACTTATTTGCTACTTGTGTTTATGATTATTGATTTCTTTGTTGACGATCGATGATGACACTCAATTAGAATTCAGACAACAACTTCGACCTTTGCATGCTCCCCATAGGATTTTATTGCTTTCTTTGTTGATGATTGATGATGCCACTCAATTAGAATTGACATAATGACTTCGATCTTTGCATGCTCCCCTTAGGATTTTATCGTTTCCCTTTGTTGATGATTGATGTTGTCACTCAATTAAAATTGAGATAATGAATTTGATCTTTGCATGTTCTCTATAGGATAGTTATCCTTGCCTTTAGATTTTTGGTATGCTAACTTAGGTAGGGATTTCCCTTGTATGCTCTCTTGAACTTGTTAATTGCTCGTTTTCTTTTCATCCTTGTATATACCATGTTCCCTTAGATTTTGAATCATTGTATGTTCCCTTAGGATTCACTTGTGTCATTTTTTATGCAAGCTAGACATTAGGATTGTTATCCACGCATGCAAACATAGTTACAATTTCTCTTTCATCCTCAACTTTAGGGCCACCATTGCATGATAACATTAGGGATAAAAACATGTTAGTCCCCTTTAGACCTTTTCCACTCCCCTTTTGCATAACTAAAACTAAAATCTTTTTTCTTTGGCAAATTCATAAAATACTCTAACCATACTTAAATCTTTTCTCAATATAAAAAATAATAATCAATCCAAACCTTTTTTCCTTCGGGCCTCTTTTCTTTGAAAATCTTTTTCATGTAAAAACATGTCAATTCCTTTCTACTACAATGCGTGAGTCTTCAAAGGTCGAGCTGTAGTAGAATGTGAAATTGACATTGTTCATAAAAAACATACAACACATCAAAAAATTTTAGATGAACTATGAGTGTCTTGATCTCTCATTGCATGAAGAGGGTACGTAGGCACAAAGGTTCGCATTCGCGGCAGACACGACTAATCAAACATTTTTCTTTGTATATACACTTTGCATACATACATTTTTCCTTTACCTTGATTAGAGTTTAGATAGAACGCACCCTTTAGATTAGAACAACAAGAGTGGATCTCGTGGAGTACCACGAACGTGAGGGTTGCTAATACCTTCCCCTTGCGTAATCGACTCCTGTACCCGATCTCTCGGTCGCAAGACCGTGACTTCTCCCTTCTTTGGTTTTTCTTCAATGATTTTCCTTTCCCTTCCCGTGGAATAAATAAATACTCGATTGCGACTTCATTGATTCTCTCTCGATGATTTTCCGTCAGTTCCTTCACGCATCTCTGTGTTAAAGTGAATTATGTGATATCTCATTGGCACACACCATATGGGTTTATGGTACCCTAAAGGGATGAACTGTGCCTTAGTTGGGTACCTTGACTTTGATTTTGTTTGATACAAGTTATGTTGAAAGAGTACCAGTTACATATGTCACTTAAATAGGAAATCGCTTGCCTAAATGCATAGAAAGAAACAAGAAAGTATAATGATATCCATAGTCCAGGCACGAAACATTTATGCGGTTAGTTGTTGCACACAAATTTATCTAAATGAAACACCAGCTAAGTGATTACAATATTAATCTTGAGGTTGTCCTCATAAAATGCGACAATAGTAGTGCCATAAGCCTCATGAAGAATTTAATATTTCAATCTTAGATGAAACACAATGAGGTAAGGCACCGTTTCATTATATATCATATTTAAAAAAGGCATTGTGTAATTGAGCATATGTCTTCAAAAAATCAACTTCCAAATAATTTTACCAATTTATCACATGTGTTTTCTTTTTGTGTCCAACTTCTTGAGAGTTGTGTTGTTACCATAAAAAAAAGAAGGAGAATGTGGATCTATATTCTTGTTGGTACTCCAACTAAGGATGCCTTGATCTCTTGAGTGATCATATTGGTTTTGATGATGACTCTGATGTTCAGTGAAATCATGTGCTTGGATCAAGTTGATCTTTGGTGATGTCTTTTCATATACCTTTGATGATTGTGTTTATATTGAAGTTATCTCAAGCTTTATCATTGAGGAAGATTCAAGGTTCTATTGAAGTGCTAAATTCTAAGATAATACAACAAGGAACTTGAAGTTTCAAAATTGTGAAATAGAGAATATGTGAAAGCTCTCGTGGTCGAACATGCAATTAGCGTATTGACTAAGTGAACAAAGTATTCTAAGATAGTGTTGTAGCTCACAAGTTACTAAGGTAACCCAACATGATAATGTCTAGAATATAATTAATGTTAACTTAATCATGGTAACCAAATATTGGTACTGCTACATCAACATAATAATAATCCAACGTAAGTATGATTAAATACATAAGTTACAATAACTCTTTTTCATAATACAAGATGTCATGTACAAAAAGATGAATACATAACTAATGTTAACCTAAACATAAGGCAACCACGTAGGTTCTTCAAGCCATCTTTGCTTTACCTTTCCTATGTACTTGCTTATCTGTAAAAATAATCAACAATGAGGAATGAGATAAAATATCATAGTGAGGTCCTTACTAAGACCGTAAGTCCGCTTGTTACTTATATTACACAACAACTACCTCACAGTTTATTTTAAGCACATATTTCTCTGAAACATACTTTACGCATATATATATTCATCATCAAAATATCACATATTCATCATAAAGCATGAAATCAAAATCAATAATAAAGTAGTATCGTATAATAAAACAATCATTCCTAATTGTACCTAACACCAAACATGAAAACCATCATAGGTTTCTCTACTCAAGATTGAAGCCTAAAGAACCTCACATTAAGAATTGGTTATGAGTTTGATGAAAATGGAGATTGAAGATGATGCTTATTTATTTCTCTTTTCCTAAGCAAGATCATATTATATTCTTTGCTTCTTCGTTCAAGAATTGATCATTTCCTTTACATGCAAGTTGAGTATGGACCTCTCCTTCTCCTTCCTATTCTTCAACAAGTTCCACACAGTCTCTCTCAACTCTCTCTAACTCTGAAAACGGAAAGGAAGAAATGATGAGAAATTCTCACACTTAGCTCGTATAATCTCTTAGACAAGGACATAATTTCCTATAAGTTCCACTATAATTCCAAAAGTGTCCTCAAGGATTTTTAGCTTAGGAAAATCTTAAATCCCAACAAGAATATTCATACTATCTCATGGTAAATTTTAGGCTTAGAAATGATGAGGGATATTACACTCTCACCCTTTTAAATTAAAATTTCATCCTCGAAATGTAAAGATTTACCAGAAGAGATGACGACAATTGGCTTGCCTATCTGATTCTAATTCCCAAATAGCTTCGCTGCAGTGTGATTCCTCCCACAACAATTTCACCAAAGTTATTTCCTTATTCATCAATGAATTCACCGCATAATTCATTATATGGATACATTGTAGTTGGAATGTGATATCTGTTGCAACTTCAACTATATTCGAAAGGATAGGTTAAAAGGGATTTGGTAATAACTTCAGGAGTTAGGAATACATGAAACACAACATCTAATCCAGATATGGAAAGTGGTAGTGTCAACTGACATGCCACTTTTTCCACTGGACTTATGATTTGATAAGGACCAATGTACCTCACGCTCAACTTCTTCGTCTTGAAGAGTCCCTTTTACGTTGATCTGCATTACTTATTTGACGATCATGAGCCTTCTTCATCATTTTTGGAATTATTCTTATCTATTAGGTGGTCTCTTGAATTATTTCGGGTCCTAGGACTCCCTTATCTCGTATCTTTGCCCAACACAAAGTTGTAAGATAGTTTCTTCTGTATGACGCTTCATATGGTGTCATTCTAATACTAGTGTGATAGCTATTGTTGTAAGCAAATTCAATCAAAGATAGTGTACAACATTTTTGTGGTATTTGGAATGTTGTGAGAGTAAGTCCATTGGCTTGAACACATGAATTTAATGGTGTTGTAATGAACAATTAAGAAGCACTACGCTAAAAATAAGTTTTAGCAGCACATAAAAGAAAGCGCTTTTGGAAAAAAGCACTGTTGTAGGTTTTAAAAAAAATTCGCTTAAAAAAGCGGTTTCAAAGGGTGCCTTAAGAAAGCGCTTTTCAAAAGCGCTTCTAAAGGTCACCCTTAGAAAGCGCTTTTTGGGAAGCGCTGCTAAAGCTGGTCTTTCATAGGGTACCTTAAGAAAGCGCTTTTCAAAAGCGCTGCTAAAGGTCAGCCTTAGAAAGCGCTTTTCCAAAGCGCTGCTAAAGCTGGCCTTTAGAAAGCGCTTTTAAAAGCGCTGATATAGGATATGCTACGAAAGCGCTTTTTGAGGTAAAAGCACTGTTATAGATGACCTTTAGAAAGCGCTTTTAAAAGCGCTTTCGTAGGTAGTTTTATAATAAATATCAAAACACAATTCGTATCACTTTTCTATTCTCAGTCAGATTTTCTTCACGAAAAAACCCTAAACCAGAGCTTCTACGGCGGTCAACGGCGTTCCACTTCTCCGGCCAACTGCGAGTTTTGAACTTTTCCTGCCAAACCATAGCAATGGATGGAGTCCAATCCTCCTACGAATCTCAGGTTCAGTGTTTCCCCTCTCTCTCACTGTGTTTGTTCTGTTAACTCTGAAGATATGCTAATTCGATTTCGTTGCAGGATGAACCGTTCGAAATTGGGAAAGAGATGTATCATGGACAGCAGTACAGTCAAATTTACTACGCTCGTCTTCGATTGATGCGAACTCTCTTGTATTCCCTTGTTTCCCAATGGAAACCTAATTCTCTTGGTTTGCATTTTACCCTTTCCTTCATATTTTTTCAACTTAGGGTCTTGCTTTAAATCTATCGTGCCTTTTTAATCTGATTGTTTTTTTATGTTTGATTACTTGAAATTTTGTGGTGATTTGGACAGTGTGCACGGTGTTGGGACTTGAAGAGGGCAAAGAGTGTGTTGTAGTTGGGACACTGTTCAAAAACATGAAATTGAAACCTTGCATACTTGATGAGTATTCTAAAGAGGTAATGCTATTCTGGGTTTTTTTTGTTGGAGGGTGTGGTTGTTGTTTTTATGTAAATTTTGTTTTTTTAGGGTTGTTAAGTAGCGGTTATAATGTTGTGGGATTTGAACAAATTACGACTGTTCTGTGATACATTGCTGCTGTAGTATTTTTTGTAGTAAGATTTGAACAAATGGCTATTTTTTGTGATTGATAATACTAGGTTTTGTAAGAAAAAAAATGACAATGATATGGCACAGTGCTGAGTTTCTTTGCTAATGATGTGCAGAGATCAGTTGTCCCGCTTGTCAAGCCGCATAACTTTGTGGACAATGATGATTATCTTTTAAACATTTCAATGAATATAGTCTAATATTAATTATATTTTTATTTAAGGTTTTTATATGAAAAATTGATGCGCGGGAATCAATTGTCAAACAGATTCAATTTCGTGTCTTCCTCCCGTGTCAGCGGAGCGACAATTGGTAGGGAACCGGATTCAGTAAGAGAGCACTTAGTCGAAAGATTCATGGCAACTGTCAGTACATAAAGCTTATATCTTTGGGCATATAATACTATTCCTACAGGGTTATATTTTCATTCTAAGTTCATTTTAATATTTGTAATTTTTGCATAGAAAATTTTCTTCTAAACTGTTATTTTAATTTATAGACGTCACTGGTTGTTGGTTGCTATCGATCCTATAAAAGAAGTGATCTATTATCTGAATTCGGTTGACGGTGATTGGACAAATTATCCGGATATGAAGTTAATGATTGATACGTAAGTGAGATTATTCTAAATATTTGTGTGTATTTATATATTTAATTATTTCCGTGACATTGTTCTAAATATATATTTTTATTTTGTTAGAGCGATACAAGTATTCTGGTGTCAAAGAGAAGTTCGGGTACGACGGTCTAAATCAAACAACATTAATTGGATCAAAGTGCAGGTATATTAATTTCCACTATTTTTCTTATAATATTTATGATATTTGATAAAACAATACAACTGTATATTCTTATTTGTTTTTCTATGTAGTGTCCTTAACAGCAAAACGGTATAGATTGCGGATACTTCGTTATGCGGTTTATCAAAGAAATCCTTCAACTGAATCAAATAGAGATTCCAGTCACGGTATGGATTTATAACTTAGGATTTGTTTTATTATTTCTCGGATATTTCATATAATTTTTTACTTTTAACTAAATCATGCATATTATGTTTTGTTATGTAGTACTTCGATAAATACAAATGTGCATATTACACGAAACTTCAGTTGGAAGAAATCAAAGAGGAATTGTGTCAATATTTTATTGAGCAGAGAATCATATAAGGTATGAATGCATTATTATGTGAAAAGTGTTATGAATACGTTACATGTGTACATGGAATACCATATTGACCGTGTTATTATGTTCAAACCTCGCAGGACCACGACCTTAATACATAATTGACCGTGTTTCTTTCATACATTAGGACTGGTTTAGTTGTTGTTAGGGTTGATTTTGTAAGACTGATTTTGAGTTACAATGATGATAACAATGGTTTTTATATATTTTGAGGTAAAAAGATGGTGTATATATACTTTGGATTACAATGGTATACAATGCATTACCGCGGTTTATGAATTACAGGTTATGGAAACTGGTTTATATAAATAATATGCTGCAAACAATGCAGGTATATGAATTATATAAATTTTACCTCTAAAAAAAACACCCTATGAAAGCGCTTTTTCAAGAAAAACGCTGCCTTAGGTAACCTATGAAAGCGATTTTTCACAAAAAGCGTTGTCTAAGGTAAACATATGACAGTGCTTTTCCAAGCAAAAGCGCTGCTAAAAGACCACATATGAAAGCGCTTTTCCAGAAAAAAGTGTTGCTAAAAGCCTACCTAAGACAGCACTTTTCCAGAAAAAAGCGCTGCTAAAAGAAAACTTATGAGAGCGCTTTTCATTAAACAAAAAGCGCTGCTAAAACCTATAGCAGCGCCACCTACGAAAGCGCTTTTAAGCGCTTTTAAAGGCCAAAAAAAGTGCTTTCGTAAGTCTTTTTTGGCGTAGTGAAGATGATTAGACCAAAGAAGAAAGAGAAAAATGCAGCTCTGTTTGAAAGTTAAAACTATCATCATTATTGATTTTGTTCTTGATGAGTTTTTGCATGTTTCACAATGTAAAATTGCAAAAGAAATGTGGGACACCCTCCAAGTTACTCATAAAGGAACATTTTATGTAAAGGGGGGAATGGATGAACACATTGACCCATGAATATGAACTCTTAATAATTAAAACTGAAGAAAAAAATATATGATATGCAAAAACAATTCATTCATATTGTGAATCCCATGAGAACTCTAGGGAGAACATGTCAAAATAAAGATTTGGTTCTTAAAGTCCTTAGATACTTAAATTGTTGTTGGAAACCTAAATTCACTATAATTTATGAGTATAATAAATTATCATCCATGGACTTTACTACTTTATTTGGTAAATTGCAGGAATATTGGATGGTGTTGAAGAGACTTGTTAATGACAATGTAGGTGATAAGAAGAAAAGGAAAATTCTTGCACCAAAAGTCAAAAACACTAAAGATATGAAATTATAAGTTAAAGATGACGAAAGAGAAATTAACAAAATAGAACTCGTGTTTCAAAAAAATTTATGGCGCGGAAAACAATTTTCAAAGCTTTAGAAGCCAAATTAAGAAAGATACTAATTCATTCTCATATGCCATCAATGTAGAAAGAAATGGAAAATAAGACCAAACTTTCCTTGAAACCATAAAAATATAAGATTCAAGAAAACTCGGAGAGAAGCAAAGAAAGCCTACATATCTATGGATAAGGATGATATGAAATCCTCATACAAGGAAGAAGAAACCACATTTCCCATAGCATACCAGGAAGATAACAAGGTAACTTCCCAATCTTTTTATCATGACTTGTTTCATATTTGCAAGAAATTAAATGAAGAAACAAGTAAGTTAAAACAACTTATCTCTAATTCTAGAGAAATAATTTCCTTCCTTGAAATCAAAAACCAAAACCTTGTTGAAGAATTTGAAATTCTTAAAGAAAGACAAAGCAATTCAACTCAAGTCTCTTCCTCTTCTCATGAAGTATTAGTTGAATCTAACCATTACATTCAAAGTGATACTTTGAAAAATGAAAATAAATATTTGCAAAACATACTTGAAAGATTCACTAAAGGAAGAGACAACTTGAATCTCCTTCTTGTAAATCAAAATGCATCATATGATAAGTCGTCCTAGGTTATGAACCTGATAATAATTTAAAAAGTTTGATAAATTTTTCCATGGTAATAAGATATCTAAATTATATGATCATAAGTGTATTTATTGCAACAAAAATAGGTGTGTCGCTCGATTTTTCGTTGTTAAAAAAACTCATGATTGTAAAAATGTATTATCTCCTTCTCACTTATATAAAGAAAAACTTGATATGAAAATGAGAAATATGCATGCTAATATGAAATTTTGTTCCTCGGGGGAAATATGTCATACGTGATGTTGGAACAACGGGTCCAACAAGTTGCACCAGTATGATTGCAATACTTATTCAATATGATGGAGCAAAAAATCAATAAGTAACATAATCAATTGGTAATCTAGTTTGATGCAACCTGCACCTACGTCTGAAGGGCTGACTTCCAATCCAAGAAAGTAAGTTCACTATTAGTAGCTTATTACATTAGCCTTACAAGAAGCAACAAACCATATGCCATCCTATGCCTTTTCCTAATACCACCAAATGACTTTCTATTTAGGTATCCCCCTAAATATGAGAACCCCTCTCACTTTCTCTTAAACACTAACCCAAGTGTTTAAACTTTCAATCACTAAACCTTAGTGATAAACCTCAATCACATCTATGAGTGATGTTGAATCTTACAACTCAACTAGACAAACCTACTAAGCCAAGTTACTGAAACATAGTGGTCTAAATAAAAAAACAAGAACTCCTTGTAAATCTAGCACTCGAAAATATTCAATGTGAATACTTGAATTCCAATGGAGGTTGTGATCTCCTTATATAGCATAATAAATGTGGGCTTTTCCTCATGGATATTTAATTTGATTTTGTCCAGAATTGGTGTAGAATATGTTGGATATAATTTTCTCTTTAAATCTCTCGAACAAGATATGATTTTTTTTTAAATTTAAATTCAAATTTAAATCTCCGTTTATATCTGAATTAATCTTTATCCAGCTGTCAAAAAAATCACCTAATCGTATTGTTAATTAAATAACAGTAAAATCTTTAACAAATCTTCTGCAAAACTTACTCCAAAACGCAGAATTTTGGCCTGTTGAGCAAAGCCCCATATGTCGTACCACATGCTAAAATAACATGTTCAACATGTGTCCCTTCTGCAATTCCATACAACTTAAGAAAACTATATCAACTTGAAGACTTTGAACACTTTTCCTTGTTGTTGTTTTGCAAAATGCAATCAATCTAAGTGACCATTTCACAAAGAACTTAAATATCCCCATTTTGAAAATTGTGGCAAAACAACTCTTTAAGATATAACACTTTGTTTAAATCTTCAAGATATTGATGTTTGTTCAAATTAGAGCACTCATTCAACCAGTGGAATCACTAATCTTCATTAGAGCATTCGGTCAGCAGCATCATTCTTCCAACTTATCAGAGTTTAGCACAACAACAATAACACATATCAGTAGCATCAAGTATGAACATTTATATGCTTACACATAATCCATTTAGTTGCTCCAAACCAAATATGGACTCCGAAAGAAGCAAATAACAAGGACCAAACTTAGTATTTTAAATTGATTTTCATCCAAATATTTAGTGATAATGTCACATGTCAATGTCATGACATCTTGTCCCACATTATACTCCTTCAACATCTGACTCATCTAGATCAAGTCATTTCCATTGCTTTTTGCATAAGTGTATTCAGCTTCATTAGATGTCAAGATTACATGTACTTACACATTGTTATTGAAAGGAGGATGGCATTCATCCAAAGATCTCTTCCTATTATCTACAATATCATCAATGTTACTCATCATGAGGTTTTTCTTGTTTGTTACACATGCTTCTTTCAACAAATGTACCACTTCTTCAAATGTCAAGACTTCTATTGACAGCTTCCTTTCAAGACCCATCCTTTTGTGATACAAACATATCACTTTCAGCATTCTTTCCTCATTATTTGTGGGAAACTTTTTTCATCTATTCTAAACACAGTGACCAAGTCACTTTAGTTACTAGTATGTTACTCACGATGTTTGACACATCTTGGAAAACATCTTACTTATTAACTATGATGAAATCATTGAGAATTGTTCACTCCGCCACAATTGAGTTTAATTTCTTCCTTGGGAGCCACTTTTGTAATCCTTCATTTGCTCAAGATCAACACACACTTGATGAACAGACTGCATTCTCCTGCTTGCCATCAGATCGTCACATTCTCTTATGATGATACAATCAAAAGTAGCATTACAGGTGTTGTTCACATCTATTTCAGCAGATACCAAGGTAACAACTTACTTTTTATTATCTCCAATTATGGATTGATCTTCATCATTCTGAGGAGGCATATCATCCATAAGTTGTGTGTTCTTTGATATCACTCTCAATATCTTGCTATTAATAACACAATCCATAAGAATTTTTCATTCTTACTCATTACACTTTTCCCTAGAGTCCTCACATCACCTAAAGCATGAAAATGGTTAGGAACCACATCATCATTGGCTATAGCGATATCAACCTCAACATCTTCATGTACATGATATCCATTCTCCTTATGTACTTAAGACTATATCAACATGTCGTATAGGATATATGCCACATCCTTATTACCATCAGGATTTCTCAAGTTTGTTCCCTGGGAATCTTCATCACGATGACTTCTTATAGACCCAAACTTAAGTGAAACAACACTCATACTTCCACTAGCAGCTAGATCAGACTTATCAACTATTGGAATGTTGAGAAAATTATCTAATACATGTATCTTGTGGTTGGACTTCAACACACCAGGTTTTGCTTCACCAATCATCCTATCATGTCTTTGGTTAATCACACTTTCCGACATATGAGAAGTCATTCTATTTGGATGAATCATTCGATAACCATTCTTCTTTATCTTTTTCTCCTTAACCAAAGTAGGTTGTTCAAAGTTGTGAAGACCTCTAGCCTGGCCATCGACCTTCCCTTCAATGACCCCTTCTTTCTTAAGTCTAAAACCATTCTCAAGAGACGATTCTGACTATATATTTTGACATCTTGTTTGGCATTACCTCTTCATATATATTATCTTTATCAATCTTTAGATCTTGCAAACCCCTTATGTCTTCCTCAGGTGTGTTCTTCTTCATATGAGCTTATTTACCCTTGTTTATGACAAATCCTCGGGATTTTTGGAAGCTCATATTCCTTTTTTGATCACCTTGAAGGTTTATGCTGTTCACATTTATTGTTGTTCCTTTCCTTAGTAGCATATCCTTACAATCATACTTGACTAACTTCCTTAAGGAGTTGATTCTTCCCTTTGCTCTATTATCAATAATGGAATCAACAGTTTTTTCTTTATACATATGCCAAGTACCCTCATTATTAAAATACCATTATTTTCTCAAGGATCCTTTGTGTTTTATAAGAGCTATTGATTCAATTGAAATAGCATTTTGTTTCCACTTCTTTTGGCTTGTGATATGTCACCATTGTGGAAAATATGGACATAGCACGATGTTGAGTCATGTGGTATAACATCATGACCTTATTCTTCTTTTCAGGAATAACACCTTTCTTTGAGGAAATGTGCATCTCTATCATGCTCGTCCCAAAGTCAATTCTCTTCATATCACTAAAATTCTCTACAAACTCCATTGTTCCATCAAGTGAATTTGAGCTAGCTTTCAAATTGCTTTTCAACTATATTAAATTGTCTATTTTGGAGTTTAGTGAAGAAACCTCTTTTTATACACTTGTGATGGTTGATGCAAGCTCTTTTATTTCCTTCTGAAGAGCACCTATAATTTCCTTCTGGTGCATCAATCTCTTCTTTAGACATGTCTTCACGATTGCATTCATTTTCAGGTTCAAATCTTCCAGAATAAGCCATCACATTATTGGAATTTTCTCATTCACTTTCATTATTAGAATTGGACATAGTAATAAATAATCCCCTTTTCCGTCTCTTCATAAAGATATCATCTGACAAGCTATCTTCTTTATCAACTTGAATTCCGTCTTCCATAATGTTGGAAACTAAGGCTATACCTTTTTTCTTCTTTTTAGCCCTCTCATTGATGGATATCTCAAAGGTTTGAAAATAACTAATGAGTTTATCAACCTTAATGTTGCTCAGGTCCCGAGCTTCTTAAATAGAAGTCACTTTCATATCAAACCTCTTAAGAAAAGATCTCTGTATTTTTCTGGCAAGCTTTTCTTCATACATCTTTTCTCCTAAGGAAAAGGAAGTGTTGGCAATATCACACAATCTGATGTGAAATTTATTAATATACTCATCTTCATTCATACTCAAATTCTCAAACTTGGTGGTAAGCAGCTACAAACTTGACATACAAACTCAAAATGTGCCTTCACGTGCAATTTTGAGAATCTCCTGTGCTTCTTTAGCCTATGAATATTTGTTGATCAATATGAACATGTTCTTATTCACACCATTGAAAATATAATTCAAAACCTTGGAATTTCCAAGAACTTTATCATCTTCAACATCAGTCCAATCAGCTTCTAGTTTCAAGTTGGTTGTGTCATCTTCTAAGATAACCACTGGATGTAACAACCTCCTAACCCCAACAAATAATTTATGAATAGTTTAATAAATAATTAAGCACGAAACCACCACCATGGGTGTCACATCTTCATAAAAACATCAATATAAACCATCCTGCTTTGTAACATGGGATCTCAAAAATTAATACAATTATTTCTTTATTAACATCAACACATCAAACTTCGCAGCGAAATCTTAGTCTTAAAACATCTTTATTAAATTACTTCAAATAAAACATCATCATACTCCATCCTTCAATAATTCATAAGTTCAAACAATGTAAGAACCATAGAAAGTAATTTGTAATTTCAAATCAAGTAAAAGAACATAATGTTCCAATCAAACGGTCCCAACACCGATGTTACATATCAGAGCAAGGCACTCTTTATTAACTGAAATAAATGAATAACTATAATATATCCTCAACTTCTATGAGCTATTATTAATTACCTATAAGTTACCCACGTATCGAGGCAACATTTCCAAGAAGAAAGGGTGAGAAATCACAAATCATTATAAAAGATATACGGAGTATATATAGTAGTTACAACAACAATCAACAAAGATCCACATATTCATCATACTTCACACATGTACTCACACTTTCACATTACCGATACAAGTGTAATATATCATCATATCATCAAGTTAACACTCATCATCAAACATCACTTAGATTACAACATCACCAACATCACTCAATCATCAATCATGCAATATCACAAAGAATGCAATGCAACATCATTTACTCATGCATGTGGTACCAAACTTAGTTGATGACAAAGTTATCTTTCCTCCAAAGATCCACACCTTAGGATCGATTCCCGCTTGGAACTGGAACACTTCAAAAAAATGCACTCAATCCACACTATAGAATTGAAGTCGTCAGTGCACCAACATCTTAATAACATCAGTGGACCAATGTCCTAGTATATGCCATGAATGCATGGTGCATACCAATATAAATAATACCTGGCCACTGCTAGTCAAAACACATCACCATCAATGTAATCATCATAATATCATCACATACTTCATAATACATATGGCACCATTATAACAACATTGATTCATTATACAAACATGCATCATATTACTTCAATTCATATTCACATTAATTCGTCAGAGAAAAATCATAATTCACCACTAAAAATATAATTTAAACATAACAAAGGTACTGGAAAAATACATCATTTTACTCATTATTGCGTTAACTCTCTAACGCTTCAAACAACGCATCAAACAGAGTTTTGAAACTCAAGTTACGACACTTTAAAAAAATTGTACTGCCCCTCTCCGGAGTCTGGCCCAGCGAAGCTGGGGATACCTAACTTCCCCATACAAAATTCCAGGAGCCTGCATTTTTCTCCCATTCCTTCATCTCACACTCTCTCGGCGTATCAGGGGAGAAGTCACTTCGCTCGGCAACGCAGCACGATCAGAAAATTCCTTGTGCGATTTCAGCATTACACCAGTCCCAAAATTATTACCATTTCACATCAAATCATACCCAAAACTCACATAGTTCACAATAACAACACATCATGATGGGTATCATATACATCATTTCATAGCATTACAACATCAATCTATCATCAATTTCATCATCTGATGCATCACAATCATCACATCATCTATTCATCACAAAACCCCAAACAGACTTACACACATCTAAACTCCATATTAATCATAATAATAAGGATAACCCCCTTACTTTAGATTATAGCTTTGATTCTTGTTCCAAGCCTACAGTTGATTCTCTTCTCTTCCCTTCATGCCCTAGCTCTTCACTGCTCTCTTACCAATTTTCATGATTGTGCATAATGAAACAATGACCCTCTCTTTTTTCCTTTTTCGCCCAACTTATCCCTTAGACCCCTAATATATTATTTCACTCTTGCCCTCACTTACTCCACATAACATGACTAATAAGCCCTTAACATCTCTACTTCAATTATTTTATTTAATTTAATTTTAAATAATAATAATTCTAATTATTACGTCTAAACAATTATACTAATTATCTAAATTATTATATTATTCTAATTTCCACCTTAATCCACATTATCCCACCCCACACCACACATATGTCATACATCAAATCATCAACAATTCACACATAATCACATCATACGTCATAATTTAACAAAACATCATATATTCGCGAATATACATCATATAATCAATTAAATAATAATATAATTATTTTGGGGTGTTACAACTCTCCCCCACTTAAAAGAATTTTCGCCCTTGAAAATCACCTAGCAGAAACAAAATCGGCTAAGACTCTCCCATCTGATCCTCACGTTCCCAAGTCTAACTTTCGCCATCTGTTCCACCCTGTAACACCTTTACCAAGGCAATGTCTTTATCCCATAATTTCTTCACTTCCCGACCTTCTATCCACACGTGTGATGCTTCAACAGTCAGGTTATCTCTCACCTGTACATCATCCATTTGGATCACATGCGAAGGATCCGGATTGTATCTCTTCAACTAAGACACATGAAACACATCATGAAGATTCGCAAGCTACGATGGTAAAGTAATCAGATAAGCCATCTTACCTATCTTCTCTGATATCTGATATGGACCAACCAAATAGGGTGTAAGCTTTCGTGACTTTAGAGCTCAACCAACACCAGTCACCAGAGTAACTCTCAAGAACACATGATCATCCTTTTGGAACTCAAGTTCCTTCCTCCTCTTATCGTGATAACCCTTCTAACGAATTTGAGAAGATTTCATCCTCTCTTGGATCATCTTGATCTTCTCAGTCGTTTCCTGCACAATCTCGTGTCCGAGCACAAGACTCTCGCCGGATTCATACCAACACAATGGACTTCTACACCTCCTACCATATAATGCTTCATACGATTCCATTCCAATGCTAGAATGAAAACTATTATTATAAGTAAACTCAGTCAACGACAAGTGGCTATCCTAAACTCCTCCTTTTTCTCGCAGACATGCCCTCAGTAAATCCTACAAAGACTGAATAGTCCTCTCTTTATGACCGTCTATTTTCAGATGATATGCGGAACTCAACCTCAACTTAATACCAAAAGCATTCTGCAAACCTTTCCAAAACTTCAATGAAAACCTTGGATCTCTATCCAATACGATACTCGAAGGTATCTTATGCAATTTCACAACCTTCTCAATATACATCTCAGCCAGCTTTTCCATAGGATGATTGATCTTCATCGGCAAGAAAAGAGTTGACTTAGTCAACCTATCCACTATCACACAAACTGAATCATTACCCTTAGCAATCTTCGGCAAAACTGACACAAAATTCATAGAAATATTGTCCCCTTTCCATTGTGGAATGTTCAATGGTTACATTAGACCCAAAGGCTTCTGATGTCAATCTTCGACTTCTGACAAGTCAAACAAGCATAAACAAACTTGGAAACTTCATTTTTCATACTAGGCCACCAAAACAACTTCTTCAAGTCTTGATACATATTTGTGGCACCGGGATGAATACTTAACCAACTTCTATATCCTTCCTCAAGAATACCCTTCTTAAGTTCTGGAACATCCAGAACATACACTCTATTTCCGAACCTCATCACATCATTCTCATCAACTCTAAATTCACTTCCATTACCTTGGTTAATCAAGGTTAACAAATCAACCAACTTCGAATCAAACTTCTGACCTTCTCGAATTTCTTCGAGAATGTGACTAGTTAGTTTCAACATTCCTAATTTCACACTATCAGGAGTCTCTTCACACACCAATCTCATATCTCTTAATTGTTCGATCATTTCTAACTCTCGAACCATAAGCATCGACATATGCAACTAATTCCTACTCAACGCATCAACTACCACATTTGCTTTGCCAGGATGGTAACTCAAATCAAAGTCATAATATTTTAATAACTCAATCCATCTTATCTGCCTCATATTCAATTCCTTCTTATTGAATAAGCACGTCAGACTCTTGTGATCACTAAATAATTCGAATTAAAGCCAAAAAGATATTGTCTCCAAATCTTCAACACAAACAACATCGCTGCTAAATCTAAGTCATGTGTAGGATAATTCCTTTCATGAACTTTCAGTTTCCTAGAATCATAAGCAACAACCTATCGATTTTGAATCAATACACCACCAAGACCCATCTTAGACGCATCACAATACACCACAAGAGACTCACTCGGATTAGGAAAAATTAATACCAGAGCAGTTGTCAACTTCTTCTTCAATTCTACAAAACTTTCTTCACACGCAACATCCTACACATAAGCTTGACCTTTTTCGAGTCAACTGAGTTAACGGTAACGCCAATTTATAAAATACTTCAATAAACCTTCGATAATAACCCGTCAAACCAAGAAAACTTTGAATCTCATACTTCAGAGTCTCCCATTGCAATACTGCGTCAACTTTAGAAGGACCCACATCAATTCCACAACTAGAAATCACATGGCCAATGAAACTCACTTCCTTCAACCAGAACTCACAATTAGACAACTTTGCATATAAATTCTTTTCTTTCAACACTTGCAACAATAATTTTAAAATTCTCAACATGTTCTTCTTATGATTTAGAATATATCAGAATATCATTAATGAAAAATACAACAAACTTGTCTAGATATGAATGAAATGTTCAATTCATATACTCCATGAAAACACCTGGTGCATTAGATACACCAAACAGCATCACAGTGTACTCATAATGACCATACCTTGTTCGAAAAGCCGTCTTCGGAATATCATCTAGTTTAACATGAATCTGATGATAACCCGACCTCAAATAAATCATGCTCAAAACACAAACACCGACCAACTGATCCATTAAATCATCAATCCTCGAGAGTGGATACTTATTCTTAACAGTCACTTTATTCAACTTCCTGTAATCCATACACAATCTCATACTTCCATCTTTCTTCTTAACTAACAACACAGGTGCACCCCATAGAGAAACACTTGGTTGAACGAACTTCTTCTCAATCATTTCTTCTATTTGTTTCTTCAACTCAGTCAACTCTAAAGCTAACATTCTGTAAGGAGCCATCAACATTGGACTTGTACCTGGCACCAACTCTATAGAAAAATCCACTTCACATTCTAGAGGTAAGTCACTTATATCGTCTGGACACCGCTAGAAATTCATAAAAAATAGGTAGATCAACACTCGCAGCTTCACGATTGACTTGCAACAATGCAAACATCACAAGTATCAAGGCTTCATCTTATAGGAGTCCATTCACTTTCTTAGCAGACAACAACATCAGTTCTCCATTATCACCAAAATTAAGGAACCTCAAAGTTTTATTATAACAGTTGATATGAACATAGTTGAACTCCAAACAGTTCATCCCAAGAATAACATCAATTTGGTGTAAGGGTGGATACACCAAATCCATCATAAAACACTCACGAAAGATAGTCAAAGGACATCTTGAACAAACAGAAGTAGTAGTAACAGAACCACTAGCAAGAGTATCTATTACCATACTACCATTCATATCGGACAATTTCAATCCCAACATAGTAGCACATCCACACGAAATAAACGAATGAGTAACATTAGTATCAGTAATAGCAACCAACTCAACAATATTAATAAAACAAGTACCTTGAATTAAGTTTTCCTTCTTAGAATCCTCTGATCGACTCAAAGCGAACACTCTATTGTTGGTATGGGAAGAAACATTATTCTTCTTTGGCTTCTAACACTAGGTACTGATATAACCTTGTTCTCCATAATTAAAACAAGTTGGACCATCTTTCATGAACTCGGGAGAATGATGACCTATCTTACCATATTTTATAACATCTCAGGACCTTATTCTCATATTCATTGGAACGACAATTATTCCCATCGAAAACCTTTTGTTTCCCTTTATCAGCTGGAGAATTGTAAGGATTCCCACGGTCTTGATTCTTCCTTCTCATATCATTCATGATCTTATAATGAACCTTAATATCCTCTTCAGAAATTCTGCAGCTATTCACCAACCCATTCTTAAACTTGATACACTTCGAGAATTTGGAAATCACTTCATTATAATACGGATGATACTTTTCCAGTTCCATGAACCTCGAAGCATACTCAGTCACAATCAAATTCCCCTATTTCAACTCTAGGAACTCAATCTCTTTCTTCCCGTGCACATCCTCGGGAAAGTACTTCCTCAAAAACTCAGATGAACAAAACCATTGTAACGACTTCACCCACCGCTACCAGTCTCTAATAGGTGCCGACTCACCAGTCATCAGCTTCCTCTTCCAGCATATGCGTATCAAACCACACCTTCTATGCCTCTGAGAAATCCATGACCCAAAAGATCCTTTCGATCTCCTTGAGCCTAGTTTGCGCTCCATCAGGATCGTACCTTCCCTTGAAAGTAGGTGGATGGTTCCTCTAAAACATCTCCAAGACACGAGATCCATCATTCCCACCAAAATTAGGTTGATGTTACACAGCCCGAGCAACAGCCTATAAAGCATCAGCAATCGCAACATAATTTATTTCAACCATTCTACACATAGGAAAATAACTTCAGGAAAACAATGTATCAATAGTGTACTCATACTAATCGACCCACAAGACATGCACATCATAACAAAACCTAGTCGGACAGACCGACCTACTCTGATACAACTAATGTAACACGCATCTAACCCCAATGAATAATTTATGAATAATTTAATAAATAATTAAGCATGAAACCACCATCATGCGTGTCACATCTTCATAAAAACATCAATATAAATCATCCTTCTCCGTAATACGGGATCTTAAAAATTAAAACAATTATTTCTTAATTAACATCAACACATAACTTCAAGCTTCGCAGCAGATTATTAGTCTTAAAACATATTTATTAAACTACTTCAAATAAAATATCCTCATACTTCATCTTTTGACAATTCATAAGTTTAAACAACGTAAGTACCATAGAAAGTAATTCATAATTTCAAATAAAAGAACATAATGTTCCAATCAAACAATCCCAACCTGATGTTACATATCAGGGAAAAACCCGCTTTATTAATGGAAATAAAAGAATAACTCCAAACTATCCTCAACTTCTACGAGCTATTCTTTATTACCTGCAAGTTACCCACATATCGAGGAAACATTTTCAAGCAGAAACAGTGAGAAATCACAAATCATTATAAAAGATATACAGAGTAAATATAGTAGTTACAACAATAATCAACAAAGATCCACATATTCATCATACTTCACATATATACTCACACTTTCACATTACCAATACATATGTAATGTGTCATCATATCATCAAGTTAACACTCATCATCAAACATCACTTAGATCACAACATCATCCCCAACACTCAATCAACAATCATGCAATATCATAAAGAATGTAATGCAACATCACTGACTCATACATGTGGTACCAAACTTCACTGATGAAAGCGTAATCTTTCCTTCAAAGATCCCCACCTTAGGATCGATTCACGCTTGGAACTGGAGTACTTCACAAAAATGTACTCAATCCACACTATGGGATTGAGGTTGTCACTGGACCAACATCCTAACAACATCACTCGACCAATGTCCTAATATATTCCATGAATACATGATGCGCAACAACATAAATAACACCCGACCACTGCTAGTCAAAACACTTCATCATCCATGTAATCATCATAATATCATCGCATACTTCACAATACACATGGTATCATCGTAACAACATCGACTCATTATATAAACATACATCATATTACTTCAATTCATATTCACATTAATTCCTCATAGCAACATCATAATTCACCACTAAAAATTTTATTTGATCATAGAAAATGTACTGGAAAAATACATAATCTTACTCATTTTATTCTACCAAAATATAGTCCATCATATTAGTTATCTAAAGCTTCGAACGACGCATTAAATAAAGTTCTCAAACTCAAGTTACAACACTTTAAATATTTTTCCTATTGCCCATCGCCAGGGGCTATCCTTAGGCTCGCCCCTGAGGCGACCTACCTTTCCCATAAAAAATTCCAAGATCTTGCATTTTTCTCACATTCCTTCGCCTCACACTCGCCCGACGCATCAGGGGGGAAGTCACTTCGCCCGGCGACGCAGCGCTATCAGGAACTTCCTGTTGCAATTTCTTCACTGCACCCATCCTAAAATTCTTACGATTTCACATAAAAAGAAGAACCAAAACTCACATTATTCCCATGTTTTTATTGATACAAGAACAACACATCATAATGGGTATGATATACATCATTTCATAACATTACAACATCAATCTATCATTAATTTCATTATCTAATGCATCACAATCATCACATCATCTATATATCAGAAAACCCCAAACAAACATGCATACATCTAAACCCTATATCAATCATAATAATAAGGATTACCCCTATTACCTTAAATAATATCTTTGATTCTTGTTCCAAGCTCTACGGTTGATTCTCTTTTCTTTCCTTCGTGCCCTAGCTCTTCACTGATCTCTTTCCAATTTTCACGATCATGCAGAATGAACCATTGACCCTTTCTTTTTCCTTTTTTTCCAACTTAACCTTTGGACCCCTAATATGTTATTCCACTCTTTCTCTCACTTACTCCACATAACATGACTAATAAGCCCTTAACATCTCTACTACAATGTTTCTGGGAGAAGTTTCGTTCTGCAATGTTTTAGATCTTGTTGAGACCTAAAACTCTTCTATCAGAAGTTGATCCAGAATCAGCTTGCATCATGGTGATAACCTGATCAGAAGTTCTGAGCTTGTCATATTTCTTAAACACTTAGAAAAATTCTAAGTACTTTAGAATTTTGACTTTTCCAAAGTAATTTTGACTTTTGAATTTCTTGACGAAACAAATCTCACATTCAAACATGTCTCGATGAGATATGATTCTTGGAAGTTGGTTTTGGTCCAAAAGTCAAAGTTTGACTTTTTAGTGTGCAAATGACCATTTTTCCCTTGCAGATAACTTTCTTTGAAAATTGATAATTCAAGGCTTGGAAATAGATGGAAGCAAACTTGGGATCCAGGGTGATCCCTTGTGAAATGAGAGGGCAAATTTTGGGGTACAACAGCTGCCCCTGTTCAATCTTCTTACACCTGGAGAGTTAGATTGGTAATTCTGCCATTCGTGACTTGAAGGTGGAAGATGATTGAACGCTAGAGTGCCCAGAAAATTTGCACTCGAAGATGTGTTAGTTGGTTATGTAGGGAATGGGCTTAAAGATGCCATTTGGAGAGGTAATGGATAGTTGTTGGAGATGGGCTTAAAGATGCCATCCGAAGGTGATTGTATCTGGACTCAGCAGGATGCCCATGTTTTGTTCTGCAATGTTTTAGATCTTGTTGAGACCTAAAACTCTTCTATCAGAAGTTGATCCAGAATCAGCTTGCGTCATCGTGATAACCTGATCAGAAGTTCTGATCTTGTCATATTTCTTAAACACTTAGAAAAATTCTAAGTACTTTAGAATTTTGACTTTTCCAAAGTAATTTTGACTTTTGAATTTCTTGACGAAACAAATCTCACATTAAAACATGTCTCGATGAGATATGATTCTTGGAATTTGGTTTTGGTCCAAAAGTCAAAGTTTGACTTTTTAGTGTGCAAATGACTATTTTTCCCTTGCAGATGACTTTCTTTGAAAATTGATAATTCAAGGCTTGGAAATAGATGGAAGCAAACTTGGGATCCAGGGTGATCCCTTGTGAAATGAGAGGGCAAATTTTGGGGTACAACAGCTGCCCCTGTTCAATCTTCTTACACCTGGAGAGTTAGATTGGTAATTCTGCCATTCGTGACTTGAAGGTGGAAGATGATTGAACGCTAGAGTGCCCAGAAAATTTGCACTCGAAGATGTGTTAGTTGGTTATGTAGGGAATGGGCTTAAAGATGCCATTTGGAGAGGTAATGGATAGTTGTTGGAGATGGGCTTAAAGATGCCATCCGAAGGTGATTGTATCTGGACTCAGTAGGATGCCCATGTTTCGTTCTGCAATGTTTTAGATCTTATTGAGACCTAAAACTCTTCTATCAGAAGTTGATCCAGAATCAGCTTGCATCATCGTGATAACCTATTCAGAAGTTCTGATCTTGTCATATTTCTTAAACACTTAGAAAAATTCTAAGTACTTTAGAATTTTGACTTTTCCAAAGTAATTTTGACTTTTGAATTTCTTGACGAAACAAATCTCACATTCAAACATGTCTTGATGAGATATGATTCTTGAAATTTAGTTTTGGTCCAAAATTCAAAGTTTGACTTTTTAGTGTGCAAATGACCATTTTTCCCTTGCAGATGACTTTCTTTGAAAATTGATAATTCAAGGCTTGGAAATAGATGGAAGCAAACTTGGGATCCAGGGTGATCCCTTGTGAAATGAGAGGGAAAATTTTGGGGTACAACAGCTGCCCCTGTTCAATCTTCTTACACATGGAGAGTTAGATTGGTAATTCTGCCATTCGTGACTTGAATGTGGAATATGATTGAACGCTAGAGTGCCCAGAAAATTTGCACTCGAAGATGTGTTAGTTGGTTATGTAGGGAATGGGCTTAAAGATGCCATTTGGAGAGGTAATGGATAGTTGTTGGAGATGGGCTTAAAGATGCCATCCGAAGGTGATTGTATCTGGACTCAGCAGGATGCCCATGTTTCGTTCTGCAATGTTTTAGATCTTGTTGAGACCTAAAACTCTTCTATTAGAAGTTGATCCAGAATCAGCTTGCATCATCGTGATAACCTGATCAGAAGTTCTGATCTTGTCATATTTCTTAAACACTTAGAAAAATTCTAAGTACTTTAGAATTTTGACTTTTCCAAAGTAATTTTGACTTTTGAATTTCTTGACGAAACAAATCTCACATTCAAACATGTCTCGATGAGATATGATTCTTGGAATTTGGTTTTGGTCCAAAAGTCAAAGTTTGACTTTTTAGTGTGCAAATGACTATTTTTCCCTTGCAGATGACTTTCTATGAAAATTGATAATTTAAGGCTTGGAAATAGATGGAAGCAAACTTGGGATCCAGGGTGATCCCTTGTGAAATGAGAGGGCAAATTTTGGGGTACAACAGCTGCCCCTGTTCAATCTTCTTACACCTGGAGAGTTAGATTGGTAATTCTGCCATTCGTGACTTGAAGGTGGAAGATGATTGAACGCAAGAGTGCCAAGAAAATTTGCACTCGAAGATATGTTAGTTTGTTATGTAGGGAATGGGCTTAAAGATGTCATTTGGAGAGGTAATGGATAGTTGTTGGAGATGGGCTTAAAGATGCCATCCGAAGGTGATTGTATCTGGACTCAGCAGGATGCCCATGTTTCGTTCTGCAATGTTTTAGATCTTGTTGAGACCTAAAACTCTTCTATCAGAAGTTGATCCAGAATCAGCTTGCATCATGGTGATAACCTGATCAGAAGTTCTGAGCTTGTCATATTTCTTAAACACTTAGAAAAATTCTAAGTACTTTAGAATTTTGACTTTTCCAAAGTAATTTTGACTTTTGAATTTCTTGACGAAACAAATCTCACATTCAAATATGTCTCGATGAGATATGATTCTTGGAATTTGGTTTTGGTCCAAAAGTCAAAGTTTGACTTTTTAGTGTGCAAATGACCATTTTTCCCTTGCAGATGACTTTCTTTGAAAATTGATAATTCAAGGCTTGGAAATAGATGGAAGCAAACTTGGGATCCAGGGTGATCCCTTATGAAATGAGAAGGCAAATTTTGGGGTACAACAGCTGCCCCTGTTCAATCTTCTTATACATGGAGAGTTAGATTGGTAATTCTTCCATTCGTGACTTGAAGGTGGAAGATGATTGAACTCTAGAGTGCCCAGAAAATTTGCACTCGAAGATGTGTTAGTTGGTTATGTAGGGAATGGGCTTAAAGATGCCATTTGGAGAGGTAATGGATAGTTGTTGGAGATGGGCTTAAAGATGCCGTCCGAAGGTGATTGTATCTGGACTCAGCAGGATGCCCATGTTTCGTTCTGCAATGTTTTAGATCTTGTTGAGACCTAAAACTCTTCTATCAGAAGTTGATCCAGAATCAACTTGCATCATCGTGATAACCTGATCAGAAGTTCTGATCTTGTCATATTTCTTAAACACTTAGAAAAATTCTAAGTACTTTAGAATTTTTACTTTTCCAAAGTAATTTTGACTTTTGAATTTCTTAACGAAACAAATCTCACATTCAAACATGTCTCGATGAGATATGATTCTTGGAATTTGGTTTTGGTCTAAAAGTCAAAGTTTGACTTTTTAGTGTGCAAATGACCATTTTTCCCTTGCAGATGACTTTCTTTGAAAATTGATAATTCAAGGCTTGGAAATAGATGGAAGCAAACTTGGGATCCAGGCTGATCCCTTGTGAAATGAGAAGGCAAATTTTGGGGTACAACAGCTGCCCCTGTTCAATCTTCTTACACATGGAGAGTTAGATTGGTAATTCTTCCATTCGTGACTTGAAGGTGGAAGATGATTGAACTCTAGAGTGCCAAGAAAATTTGCACTCGAAGATATGTTAGTTGGTTATGTAGGGAATGGGCTTAAAGATGCCATTTGGAGAGGTAATGGATAGTTGTTGGAGATGGGCTTAAAGATGCCGTCCGAAGGTGATTGTATCTGGACTCAGCAGGATGCCCATGTTTCGTTCTGCAATGTTTTAGATCTTGTTGAGACCTAAAACTCTTCTATCAGAAGTTGATCCAGAATCAGCTTGCATCATGGTGATAACCTGATCAGAAGTTCTGATCTTGTCATATTTCTTAAACACTTAGAAAAATTCTAAGTACTTTAGAATTTTTACTTTTCCAAAGTAATTTTGACTTTTGAATTTCTTAACGAAACAAATCTCACATTCAAACATGTCTCGATGAGATATGATTCTTGGAATTTGGTTTTGGTCCAAAAGTCAAAGTTTGACTTTTTAGTGTGCAAATGACTATTTTTCCCTTGCAGATGACTTTCTATGAAAATTGATAATTCAAGGCTTGGAAATAGATGGAAGCAAACTTGGGATCCAGGGTGATCCCTTGTGAAATGAGAAGGCAAATTTTGGGGTACAACAGCTGCCCCTGTTCAATCTTCTTATACATGGAGAGTTAGATTGGTAATTCTTCCATTCGTGACTTGAAGGTGGAAGATGATTGAACTCTAGAGTGCCCAGAAAATTTGCACTCGAAGATGTGTTAGTTGGTTATGTAGGGAATGGGCTTAAAGATGCCATTTGGAGAGGTAATGGATAGTTGTTGGAGATGGGCTTAAAGATGCCGTCCGAAGGTGATTGTATCTGGACTCAGCAGGATGCCCATGTTTCGTTCTGCAATGTTTTAGATCTTGTTGAGACCTAAAACTCTTCTATCAGAAGTTGATCCAGAATCAACTTGCATCATCGTGATAACCTGATCAGAAGTTCTGATCTTGTCATATTTCTTAAACACTTAGAAAAATTCTAAGTACTTTAGAATTTTTACTTTTCCAAAGTAATTTTGACTTTTGAATTTCTTAACGAAACAAATCTCACATTCAAACATGTCTCGATGAGATATGATTCTTGGAATTTGGTTTTGGTCTAAAAGTCAAAGTTTGACTTTTTAGTGTGCAAATGACCATTTTTCCCTTGCAGATGACTTTCTTTGAAAATTGATAATTCAAGGCTTGGAAATAGATGGAAGCAAACTTGGGATCCAGGCTGATCCCTTGTGAAATGAGAAGGCAAATTTTGGGGTACAACAGCTGCCCCTGTTCAATCTTCTTACACATGGAGAGTTAGATTGGTAATTCTTCCATTCGTGACTTGAAGGTGGAAGATGATTGAACTCTAGAGTGCCAAGAAAATTTGCACTCGAAGATATGTTAGTTGGTTATGTAGGGAATGGGCTTAAAGATGCCATTTGGAGAGGTAATGGATAGTTGTTGGAGATGGGCTTAAAGATGCCGTCCGAAGGTGATTGTATCTGGACTCAGCAGGATGCCCATGTTTCGTTCTGCAATGTTTTAGATCTTGTTGAGACCTAAAACTCTTCTATCAGAAGTTGATCCAGAATCAGCTTGCATCATCGTGATAACCTGATCAGAAGTTCTGATCTTGTCATATTTCTTAAACACTTAGAAAAATTCTAAGTACTTTAGAATTTTTACTTTTCCAAAGTAATTTTGACTTTTGAATTTCTTAACGAAACAAATCTCACATTCAAACATGTCTCGATGAGATATGATTCTTGGAATTTGGTTTTGGTCCAAAAGTCAAAGTTTGACTTTTTAGTGTGCAAATGACTATTTTTCCCTTGCAGATGACTTTCTATGAAAATTGATAATTCAAGGCTTGGAAATAGATGGAAGCAAACTTGGGATCCAGGGTGATCCCTTGTGAAATGAGAAGGCAAATTTTGGGGTACAACAGTTGCCCCTGTTCAATCTTCTTACACATGGAGAGTTAGATTGGTAATTCTTCCATTCGTGACTTGAAGGTGGAAGATGATTGAACTCTAGAGTGCCCAGAAAATTTGCACTCGAAGATGTGTTAGTTGGTTATGTAGGGAATGGGCTTAAAGATGCCATTTGGAGAGGTAATGGATAGTTGTTGGAGATGGGCTTAAAGATGCCGTCCGAAGGTGATTGTATCTGGACTCAGCAGGATGCCCATGTTTCGTTCTGCAATGTTTTAGATCTTGTTGAGACCTAAAACTCTTCTATCAGAAGTTGATCCAGAATCAGCTTGCATCATCGTGATAACCTGATCAGAAGTTCTGATCTTGTCATATTTCTTAAACACTTAGAAAAATTCTAAGTACTTTAGAATTTTTACTTTTCCAAAGTAATTTTGACTTTTGAATTTCTTAACGAAACAAATCTCACATTCAAACATGTCTCGATGAGATATGATTCTTGGAATTTGGTTTTGGTCCAAAAGTCAAAGTTTGACATTTTAGTGTGCAAATGACCATTTTTCCCTTGCAGATGACTTTCTTTGAAAATTGATAATTCAAGGCTTGGAAATAGATGGAAGCAAACTTGGGATCCAGGGTGATCCCTTGTGAAATGAGAAGGCAAATTTTGGGGTACAACAGCTGCCCCTGTTCAATCTTCTTACACATGGAGAGTTAGATTGGTAATTCTTCCATTCGTGACTTGAAGGTGGAAGATGATTGAACTCTAGAGTGCCAAGAAAATTTGCACTCGAAGATATGTTAGTTGGTTATGTAGGGAATGGGCTTAAAGATGCCATTTGGAGAGGTAATGGATAGTTGTTGGAGATGGGCTTAAAGATGCCGTCCGAAGGTGATTGTATCTGGACTCAGCAGGATGCCCATGTTTCGTTCTGCAATGTTTTAGATCTTGTTGAGACCTAAAACTCTTCTATCAGAAGTTGATCCAGAATCAGCTTGCATCATCGTGATAACCTGATCAGAAGTTCTGATCTTGTCATATTTCTTAAACACTTAGAAAAATTCTAAGTACTTTAGAATTTTTACTTTTCCAAAGTAATTTTGACTTTTGAATTTCTTAACGAAACAAATCTCACATTCAAACATGTCTCGATGAGATATGATTCTTGGAATTTGGTTTTGGTCCAAAAGTCAAAGTTTGACTTTTTAGTGTGCAAATGACTATTTTTCCCTTGCAGATGACTTTCTATGAAAATTGATAATTCAAGGCTTGGAAATAGATGGAAGCAAACTTGGGATCCAGGGTGATCCCTTGTGAAATGAGAGGGCAAATTTTGGGGTACAACAGCTGCCCCTGTTCAATCTTCTTACACCTGGAGAGTTAGATTGGTAATTCTGCCATTCGTGACTTGAAGGTGGAAGATGATTGAACGCAAGAGTGCCAAGAAAATTTGCACTCGAAGATATGTTAGTTTGTTATGTAGGGAATGGGCTTAAAGATGTCATTTGGAGAGGTAATGGATAGTTGTTGGAGATGGGCTTAAAGATGCCATCCGAAGGTGATTGTATCTGGACTCAGCAGGATGCCCATGTTTCGTTCTGCAATGTTTTAGATCTTGTTGAGACCTAAAACTCTTCTATCAGAAGTTGATCCAGAATCAGCTTGCATCATGGTGATAACCTGATCAGAAGTTCTGAGCTTGTCATATTTCTTAAACACTTAGAAAAATTCTAAGTACTTTAGAATTTTGACTTTTCCAAAGTAATTTTGACTTTTGAATTTCTTGACGAAACAAATCTCACATTCAAACATGTCTCGATGAGATATGATTCTTGGAATTTGGTTTTGGTCCAAAAGTCAAAGTTTGACTTTTTAGTGTGCAAATGACCATTTTTCCCTTGCAGATGACTTTCTTTGAAAATTGATAATTCAAGGCTTGGAAATAGATGGAAGCAAACTTGGGATCCAGGGTGATCCCTTGTGAAATGAGAAGGCAAATTTTGGGGTACAACAGCTGCCCCTGTTCAATCTTCTTACACATGGAGAGTTAGATTGGTAATTCTTCCATTCGTGACTTGAAGGTGGAAGATGATTGAACTCTAGAGTGCCCAGAAAATTTGCACTCGAAGATGTGTTAGTCGGTTATGTAGGGAATGGGCTTAAAGATGCCATTTGGAGAGGTAATGGATAGTTGTTGGAGATGGGCTTAAAGATGCCGTCCGAAGGTGATTGTATCTGGACTCAGCAGGATGCCCATGTTTCGTTCTGCAATGTTTTAGATCTTGTTGAGACCTAAAACTCTTCTATCAGAAGTTGATCCAGAATCAGCTTGCATCATCGTGATAACCTGATCAGAAGTTCTGATCTTGTCATATTTCTTAAACACTTAGAAAAATTCTAAGTACTTTAGAATTTTTACTTTTCCAAAGTAATTTTGACTTTTGAATTTCTTAACGAAACAAATCTCACATTCAAACATGTCTCGATGAGATATGATTCTTGGAATTTGGTTTTGGTCTAAAAGTCAAAGTTTGACTTTTTAGTGTGCAAATGACCATTTTTCCCTTGCAGATGACTTTCTTTGAAAATTGATAATTCAAGGCTTGGAAATAGATGGAAGCAAACTTGGGATCCAGGGTGATCCCTTGTGAAATGAGAAGGCAAATTTTGGGGTACAACAGCTGCCCCTGTTCAATCTTCTTACACATGGAGAGTTAGATTGGTAATTCTTCCATTCGTGACTTGAAGGTGGAAGATGATTGAACTCTAGAGTGCCCAGAAAATTTGCACTCGAAGATGTGTTAGTTGGTTATGTAGGGAATGGGCTTAAAGATGCCATTTGGAGAGGTAATGGATAGTTGTTGGAGATGGGCTTAAAGATGCCGTCCGAAGGTGATTGTATCTGGACTCAGCAGGATGCCCATGTTTCGTTCTGCAATGTTTTAGATCTTGTTGAGACCTAAAACTCTTCTATCAGAAGTTGATCCAGAATCAGCTTGCATCATCGTGATAACCTGATCAGAAGTTCTGATCTTGTCATATTTCTTAAACACTTAGAAAAATTCTAAGTACTTTAGAATTTTTACTTTTCCAAAGTAATTTTGACTTTTGAATTTCTTAACGAAACAAATCTCACATTCAAACATGTCTCGATGAGATATGATTCTTGGAATTTGGTTTTGGTCCAAAAGTCAAAGTTTGACATTTTAGTGTGCAAATGACCATTTTTCCCTTGCAGATGACTTTCTTTGAAAATTGATAATTCAAGGCTTGGAAATAGATGGAAGCAAACTTGGGATCCAGGGTGATCCCTTGTGAAATGAGAAGGCAAATTTTGGGGTACAACAGCTGCCCCTGTTCAATCTTCTTACACATGGAGAGTTAGATTGGTAATTCTTCCATTCGTGACTTGAAGGTGGAAGATGATTGAACTCTAGAGTGCCAAGAAAATTTGCACTCGAAGATATGTTAGTTGGTTATGTAGGGAATGGGCTTAAAGATGCCATTTGGAGAGGTAATGGATAGTTGTTGGAGATGGGCTTAAAGATGCCGTCCGAAGGTGATTGTATCTGGACTCAGCAGGATGCCCATGTTTCGTTCTGCAATGTTTTAGATCTTGTTGAGACCTAAAACTCTTCTATCAGAAGTTGATCCAGAATCAGCTTGCATCATCGTGATAACCTGATCAGAAGTTCTGATCTTGTCATATTTCTTAAACACTTAGAAAAATTCTAAGTACTTTAGAATTTTTACTTTTCCAAAGTAATTTTGACTTTTGAATTTCTTAACGAAACAAATCTCACATTCAAACATGTCTCGATGAGATATGATTCTTGGAATTTGGTTTTGGTCCAAAAGTCAAAGTTTGACTTTTTAGTGTGCAAATGACTATTTTTCCCTTGCAGATGACTTTCTATGAAAATTGATAATTCAAGGCTTGGAAATAGATGGAAGCAAACTTGGGATCCAGGGTGATCCCTTGTGAAATGAGAGGGCAAATTTTGGGGTACAACAGCTGCCCCTGTTCAATCTTCTTACACCTGGAGAGTTAGATTGGTAATTCTGCCATTCGTGACTTGAAGGTGGAAGATGATTGAACGCAAGAGTGCCAAGAAAATTTGCACTCGAAGATATGTTAGTTTGTTATGTAGGGAATGGGCTTAAAGATGTCATTTGGAGAGGTAATGGATAGTTGTTGGAGATGGGCTTAAAGATGCCATCCGAAGGTGATTGTATCTGGACTCAGCAGGATGCCCATGTTTCGTTCTGCAATGTTTTAGATCTTGTTGAGACCTAAAACTCTTCTATCAGAAGTTGATCCAGAATCAGCTTGCATCATGGTGATAACCTGATCAGAAGTTCTGAGCTTGTCATATTTCTTAAACACTTAGAAAAATTCTAAGTACTTTAGAATTTTGACTTTTCCAAAGTAATTTTGACTTTTGAATTTCTTGACGAAACAAATCTCACATTCAAACATGTCTCGATGAGATATGATTCTTGGAATTTGGTTTTGGTCCAAAAGTCAAAGTTTGACTTTTTAGTGTGCAAATGACCATTTTTCCCTTGCAGATGACTTTCTTTGAAAATTGATAATTCAAGGCTTGGAAATAGATGGAAGCAAACTTGGGATCCAGGGTGATCCCTTGTGAAATGAGAAGGCAAATTTTGGGGTACAACAGCTGCCCCTGTTCAATCTTCTTACACATGGAGAGTTAGATTGGTAATTCTTCCATTCGTGACTTGAAGGTGGAAGATGATTGAACTCTAGAGTGCCCAGAAAATTTGCACTCGAAGATGTGTTAGTTGGTTATGTAGGGAATGGGCTTAAAGATGCCATTTGGAGAGGTAATGGATAGTTGTTGGAGATGGGCTTAAAGATGCCGTCCGAAGGTGATTGTATCTGGACTCAGCAGGATACCCATGTTTCGTTCTGCAATGTTTTAGATCTTGTTGAGACCTAAAACTCTTCTATCAGAAGTTGATCCAGAATCAGCTTGCATCATCGTGATAACCTGATCAGAAGTTCTGATCTTGTCATATTTCTTAAACACTTAGAAAAATTCTAAGTACTTTAGAATTTTTACTTTTCCAAAGTAATTTTGACTTTTGAATTTCTTAACGAAACAAATCTCACATTCAAACATGTCTCGATGAGATATGATTCTTGGAATTTGGTTTTGGTCTAAAAGTCAAAGTTTGACTTTTTAGTGTGCAAATGACCATTTTTCCCTTGCAGATGACTTTCTTTGAAAATTGATAATTCAAGGCTTGGAAATAGATGGAAGCAAACTTGGGATCCAGGCTGATCCCTTGTGAAATGAGAAGGCAAATTTTGGGGTACAACAGCTGCCCCTGTTCAATCTTCTTACACATGGAGAGTTAGATTGGTAATTCTTCCATTCGTGACTTGAAGGTGGAAGATGATTGAACTCTAGAGTGCCAAGAAAATTTGCACTCGAAGATATGTTAGTTGGTTATGTAGGGAATGAGCTTAAAGATGCCATTTGGAGAGGTAATGGATAGTTGTTGGAGATGGGCTTAAAGATGCCGTCCGAAGGTGATTGTATCTGGACTCAGCAGGATGCCCATGTTTCGTTCTGCAATGTTTTAGATCTTGTTGAGACCTAAAACTCTTCTATCAGAAGTTGATCCAGAATCAGCTTGCATCATCGTGATAACCTGATCAGAAGTTCTGATCTTGTCATATTTCTTAAACACTTAGAAAAATTCTAAGTACTTTAGAATTTTTACTTTTCCAAAGTAATTTTGACTTTTGAATTTCTTAACGAAACAAATCTCACATTCAAACATGTCTCGATGAGATATGATTCTTGGAATTTGGTTTTGGTCCAAAAGTCAAAGTTTGACTTTTTAGTGTGCAAATGACTATTTTTCCCTTGCAGATGACTCTCTATGAAAATTGATAATTCAAGGCTTGGAAATAGATGGAAGCAAACTTGGGATCCAGGGTGATCCCTTGTGAAATGAGAAGGCAAATTTTGGGGTACAACAGCTGCCCCTGTTCAATCTTCTTACACATGGAGAGTTAGATTGGTAATTCTTCCATTCGTGACTTGAAGGTGGAAGATGATTGAACTCTAGAGTGCCCAGAAAATTTGCACTCGAAGATGTGTTAGTTGGTTATGTAGGGAATGGGCTTAAAGATGCCATTTGGAGAGGTAATGGATAGTTGTTGGAGATGGGCTTAAAGATGCCGTCCGAAGGTGATTGTATCTGGACTCAGCAGGATGCCCATGTTTCGTTCTGCAATGTTTTAGATCTTGTTGAGACCTAAAACTCTTCTATCAGAAGTTGATCCAGAATCAGCTTGCATCATCGTGATAACCTGATCAGAAGTTCTGATCTTGTCATATTTCTTAAACACTTAGAAAAATTCTAAGTACTTTAGAATTTTTACTTTTCCAAAGTAATTTTGACTTTTGAATTTCTTAACGAAACAAATCTCACATTCAAACATGTCTCGATGAGATATGATTCTTGGAATTTGGTTTTGGTCCAAAAGTCAAAGTTTGACATTTTAGTGTGCAAATGACCATTTTTCCCTTGCAGATGACTTTCTTTGAAAATTGATAATTCAAGGCTTGGAAATAGATGGAAGCAAACTTGGGATCTAGGGTGATCCCTTGTGAAATGAGAAGGCAAATTTTGGGGTACAACAGCTGCCCCTGTTCAATCTTCTTACACATGGAGAGTTAGATTGGTAATTCTTCCATTCGTGACTTGAAGGTGGAAGATGATTGAACTCTAGAGTGCCAAGAAAATTTGCACTCGAAGATATGTTAGTTGGTTATGTAGGGAATGGGCTTAAAGATGCCATTTGGAGAGGTAATGGATAGTTGTTGGAGATGGGCTTAAAGATGCCGTCCGAAGGTGATTGTATCTGGACTCAGCAGGATGCCCATGTTTCGTTCTGCAATGTTTTAGATCTTGTTGAGACCTAAAACTCTTCTATCAGAAGTTGATCCAGAATCAGCTTGCATCATCGTGATAACCTGATCAGAAGTTCTGATCTTGTCATATTTCTTAAACACTTAGAAAAATTCTAAGTACTTTAGAATTTTTACTTTTCCAAAGTAATTTTGACTTTTGAATTTCTTAACGAAACAAATCTCACATTCAAACATGTCTCGATGAGATATGATTCTTGGAATTTGGTTTTGGTCCAAAAGTCAAAGTTTGACTTTTTAGTGTGCAAATGACTATTTTTCCCTTGCAGATGACTTTCTATGAAAATTGATAATTCAAGGCTTGGAAATAGATGGAAGCAAACTTGGGATCCAGGGTGATCCCTTGTGAAATGAGAGGGCAAATTTTGGGGTACAACAGCTGCCCCTGTTCAATCTTCTTACACCTGGAGAGTTAGATTGGTAATTCTGCCATTCGTGACTTGAAGGTGGAAGATGATTGAACGCAAGAGTGCCAAGAAAATTTGCACTCGAAGATATGTTAGTTTGTTATGTAGGGAATGGGCTTAAAGATGTCATTTGGAGAGGTAATGGATAGTTGTTGGAGATGGGCTTAAAGATGCCATCCGAAGGTGATTGTATCTGGACTCAGCAGGATGCCCATGTTTCGTTCTGCAATGTTTTAGATCTTGTTGAGACCTAAAACTCTTCTATCAGAAGTTGATCCAGAATCAGCTTGCATCATGGTGATAACCTGATCAGAAGTTCTGAGCTTGTCATATTTCTTAAACACTTAGAAAAATTCTAAGTACTTTAGAATTTTGACTTTTCCAAAGTAATTTTGACTTTTGAATTTCTTGACGAAACAAATCTCACATTCAAACATGTCTCGATGAGATATGATTCTTGGAATTTGGTTTTGGTCCAAAAGTCAAAGTTTGACTTTTTAGTGTGCAAATGACCATTTTTCCCTTGCAGATGACTTTCTTTGAAAATTGATAATTCAAGGCTTGGAAATAGATGGAAGCAAACTTGGGATCCAGGGTGATCCCTTGTGAAATGAGAAGGCAAATTTTGGGGTACAACAGCTGCCCCTGTTCAATCTTCTTACACATGGAGAGTTAGATTGGTAATTCTTCCATTCGTGACTTGAAGGTGGAAGATGATTGAACTCTAGAGTGCCCAGAAAATTTGCACTCGAAGATGTGTTAGTTGGTTATGTAGGGAATGGGCTTAAAGATGCCATTTGGAGAGGTAATGGATAGTTGTTGGAGATGGGCTTAAAGATGCCGTCCGAAGGTGATTGTATCTGGACTCAGCAGGATGCCCATGTTTCGTTCTGCAATGTTTTAGATCTTGTTGAGACCTAAAACTCTTCTATCAGAAGTTGATCCAGAATCAGCTTGCATCATCGTGATAACCTGATCAGAAGTTCTGATCTTGTCATATTTCTTAAACACTTAGAAAAATTCTAAGTACTTTAGAATTTTTACTTTTCCAAAGTAATTTTGACTTTTGAATTTCTTAACGAAACAAATCTCACATTCAAACATGTCTCGATGAGATATGATTCTTGGAATTTGGTTTTGGTCCAAAAGTCAAAGTTTGACTTTTTAGTGTGCAAATGACTATTTTTCCCTTGCAGGTGACTTTCTATGAAAATTGATAATTCAAGGCTTGGAAATAGATGGAAGCAAACTTGGGATCCAGGGTGATCCCTTGTGAAATGAGAGGGCAAATTTTGGGGTACAACAGCTGCCCCTGTTCAATCTTCTTACACCTGGAGAGTTAGATTGGTAATTCTGCCATTCGTGACTTGAAGGTGGAAGATGATTGAACGCAAGAGTGCCAAGAAAATTTGCACTCGAAGATATGTTAGTTTGTTATGTAGGGAATGGGCTTAAAGATGTCATTTGGAGAGGTAATGGATAGTTGTTGGAGATGGGCTTAAAGATGCCATCCGAAGGTGATTGTATCTGGACTCAGCAGGATGCCCATGTTTCGTTCTGCAATGTTTTAGATCTTGTTGAGACCTAAAACTCTTCTATCAGAAGTTGATCCAGAATCAGCTTGCATCATGGTGATAACCTGATCAGAAGTTCTGAGCTTGTCATATTTCTTAAACACTTAGAAAAATTCTAAGTACTTTAGAATTTTGACTTTTCCAAAGTAATTTTGACTTTTGAATTTCTTGACGAAACAAATCTCACATTCAAACATGTCTCGATGAGATATGATTCTTGGAATTTGGTTTTGGTCCAAAAGTCAAAGTTTGACTTTTTAGTGTGCAAATGACCATTTTTCCCTTGCAGATGACTTTCTTTGAAAATTGATAATTCAAGGCTTGGAAATAGATGGAAGCAAACTTGGGATCCAGGGTGATCCCTTGTGAAATGAGAAGGCAAATTTTGGGGTACAACAGCTGCCCCTGTTCAATCTTCTTACACATGGAGAGTTAGATTGGTAATTCTTCCATTCGTGACTTGAAGGTGGAAGATGATTGAACTCTAGAGTGCCCAGAAAATTTGCACTCGAAGATGTGTTAGTTGGTTATGTAGGGAATGGGCTTAAAGATGCCATTTGGAGAGGTAATGGATAGTTGTTGGAGATGGGCTTAAAGATGCCGTCCGAAGGTGATTGTATCTGGACTCAGCAGGATGCCCATGTTTCGTTCTGCAATGTTTTAGATCTTGTTGAGACCTAAAACTCTTCTATCAGAAGTTGATCCAGAATCAGCTTGCATCATCGTGATAACCTGATCAGAAGTTCTGATCTTGTCATATTTCTTAAACACTTAGAAAAATTCTAAGTACTTTAGAATTTTTACTTTTCCAAAGTAATTTTGACTTTTGAATTTCTTAACGAAACAAATCTCACATTCAAACATGTCTCGATGAGATATGATTCTTGGAATTTGGTTTTGGTCCAAAAGTCAAAGTTTGACTTTTTAGTGTGCAAATGACCATTTTTCCCTTGTAGATGACTTTCTTTGAAAATTGATAATTCAAGGCTTGGAAATAGATGGAAGCAAACTTGGGATCCAGGGTGATCCCTTGTGAAATGAGAGGGCAAATTTTGGGGTACAACAGCTGCCCCTGTTCAATCTTCTTACACCTGGAGAGTTAGATTGGTAATTCTACCATTCGTGACTTGAAGGTGGAAGATGATTGAACGCAAGAGTGCCAAGAAAATTTGGACTCGAAGATGTGTTAGGTTGTTATGTAGGGAATGGGCTTAAAGATGTCATTTGGAGAGGTAATGCATAGTTGTTGGAGATGGGCTTAAAGATGCCATCCGAAGGTGATTGTATCTGGACTCAGCAGGATGCCCATGTTTCGTTCTGCAATGTTTTAGATCTTGTTGAGACCTAAAACTCTTCTATCAGAAGTTGATCCAGAATCAGCTTGCATCATGGTGATAACCTGATCAGAAGTTCTGAGCTTGTCATATTTCTTAAACACTTAGAAAAATTCTAAGTACTTTAGAATTTTGACATTTCCAAAGTAATTTTGACTTTTGAATTTCTTGACGAAACAAATCTCACATTCAAACATATCTCTATGAGATATGATTCTTGGAATTTGGTTTTGGTCCAAAAGTCAAAGTTTGACTTTTTAGTGTGCAAATGACCATTTTTCCCTTGCAGATGACTTTCTTTGAAAATTGATAATTCAAGGCTTGGAAATAGATGGAAGCAAACTTGGGATCCAGGGTGATCCCTTGTGAAATGAGAGGGCAAATTTTGGGGTACAACAGCTGCCCCTGTTCAATCTTCTTACACCTGGAGACTTAGATTGGTAATTCTGCCATTCGTGACTTGAAGGTGGAAGATGATTGAACTCTAGAGTGCCCAGAAAATTTGCACTCAAAGATGTGTTAGTTGGTTATGTAGGGAATGGGCTTAAAGATGTCATTTTGAGAGGTAATGGATAGTTGTTGGAGATGGGCTTAAAGATGCCATCCGAAGGTGATTGTATCTGGACTCAGCAGGATGCCCATGTTTCGTTCTGCAATGTTTTAGATCTTGTTGAGACCTAAAACTCTTCTATCAGATGTTGATCCAGAATCAGCTTGCATCATGGTGATAACCTGATCAGAAGTTCTGAGCTTGTCATATTTCTTAAACACTTAGAAAAATTCTAAGTACTTTAGAATTTTGACTTTTCCAAAGTAATTTTGACTTTTGAATTTCTTGACGAAACAAATCTCACATTTAAACATGTCTTGATGAGATATGATTCTTGGAATTTGGTTTTGGTCCAAAAGTCAAAGTTTGACTTTTTAGTGTGCAAATGACCATTTTTCGCTTGCAGATGACTTTCTTTGAAAATTGATAATTCAAGGCTTGGAAATAGATGGAAGCAAACTTGGGATCCAGGGTGATCCCTTGTGAAATGAGAGGGCAAATTTTGGGGTACAACAGCTGCCCATGTTCAATCTTCTTACACCTTAAGAGTTAGATTGGTAATTCTGCCATTCGTGACTTGAAGGTGGAAGATGATTGAACACTAGAGTGCCCAGAAAATTTGCACTCGAAGATGTGTTAGTTGGTTATGTAGGGAATGGGCTTAAAGATGCCATTTGGAGAGGTAATGGATAGTTGTTGGAGATGGGCTTAAAGATGCCATCCGAAGGTGATTGTATCTGGACGCAGCAGGATGCCCATGTTTCGTTCTACAATGTTTTAGATCTTGCTGAGACCTAAAACTCTTCTATCAGAAGTTGATCCAGAATCAGCTTGCATCATGGTGATAACCTGATCAAAAGTTCTGAGCTTATCATATTTCTTAAACACTTAGAAAAATTCTAAGTACTTTAGAATTTTAACTTTTCCAAAGTAATTTTGACTTTTGAATTTCTTGACGAAACAAATCTCACATTCAAACATGTCTTGATGAAATATGATTCTTGAAATTTGGTTTTGGTCCAAAATTCAAAGTTTGACTTTTAGTGTGCAAATGACCAATTTTCCCTTGCAGATGACTTTCTTTGAAAATTGATAATTCAAGGCTTGGAAATAGATGGAAGCAAACTTGGGATCCAGGGTGATCCCTTGTGAAATGAGAGGGAAAGTTTATGGGTACAACAGCTGCCCCTGTTCAATCTTCTTACACCTGAAGAGTTAGATTGGTAATTCTTCCATTCGTGACTTGAAGGTGGAAGATTATTGAACGCTAGAGTGCGCAGAAAATTTGCACTCGAAGATGTGTTAGTTGGTTATGTAGGGAATGGGCTTAAAGATGCCATTTGGAGAGGTAATGGATAGTTGTTGGAGATGGGCTTAAAGATGCCATCCGAATGTGATTGTATCTGGACTCAGCAGGATGCCCATGTTTCGTTCTGCAATGTTTTAGATCTTGTTGAGACCTAAAACTCTTCTATCAGAAGTTGATCCAGAATCAGCTTGCATCATGGTGATAACTTGTCAGAAGTTCTGAGCTTGTCATATTTTTTAAACACTTAGAAAAATTCTAAGTACTTTAGAATTTTGACTTTTCCAAAGTAATTTTTACTTTTGAATTTCTTGACGAAACAAATCTCACATTCAAACATGTCTTGATGAGATATGATTCTTGGAATTTGGTTTTGGTCCAAAAGTCAAAGTTTGAATTTTTAGTGTGCAAATGACCATTTTTCCCTTGCAGATGACTTTCTTTGAAAATTGATAATACAAGGCTTGGAAATAGATGGAAGCAAACTTGGGATCCAGGGTGATCCCTTGTGAAATGAGAGGGCAAATTTTGGGGTACAACAGCTGCCCCTGTTCAATCTTCTTACACCTTAAGAGTTAGATTGGTAATTCTGCCATTCGTGACTTGAAGGTGGAAGATGATTGAACACTAGAGTGCCCAGAAAATTTCTACTCGAAGATGTGTTAGTTGGTTATGTAGGGAATGGGCTTAAAGATGCCATTTGGAGAGGTAATGGATAGTTATTGGAGATGGGCTTAAAGATGCCATCCAAAGGTGATTGTATCTGGACTCAGCAGGATGCCCATGTTTCGTTCTGCAATGTTTTAGATCTTGTTGAGACCTAAAACTCTTCTATCAGAAGTTGATCCAGAATCAGCTTGCATCATGGTGATAACCTGATCAAAAGTTCTGAGCTTGTCATATTTCTTAAACACTTAGAAAAATTCTAGGTACTTTAGAATTTTGACTTTTCCAAAGTAATTTTGACTTTTGAATTTCTTGACGAAACAAATCTCACATTCAAACATGTCTCGATGAGATATGATTCTTGGAATTTGGTTTTGGTCCAAAAGTCAAAGTTTGACTTTTTAGTGTGCAAATGACCATTTTTCCCTTGCAGATGACTTTCTTTGAAAATTGATAATTCAAGGCTTGGAAATAGATGGAAGCAAACTTGGGATCCAGGGTGATCCCTTGTGAAATGAGAGGGCAAATTTTGGGGTACAACAGCTGCCCCTGTTCAATCTTCTTACACCTGGAGAGTTAGATTGGTAATTCTGCCATTCGTGACTTGAAGGTGGAAGATGATTGAACACTGGAGTGCCCAGAAAATTTGCACTCGAAGATGTGTTAGTTAGTTATGTAGGGAATGGGCTTAAAGATGCCATTTGGAGAGGTAATGGATAGTTGTTGGAGATGGGCTTAAAGATGCCATCCGAAGGTGATTGTATCTGGACTCAGCAGGATGCCCATGTTTCGTTCTGCAATGTTTTAGATCTTGCTGAGACCTAAAACTCTTCTATCAGAAGTTGATCCAGAATCAGCTTGCATCATGGTGATAACCTGATAAAAAGTTGTGAGCTTTTCATATTTCTTAAACACTTAGAAAAATTCTAAGTACTTTAGAATTTTAACTTTTCCAAAGTAATTTTGACTTTTGAATTTCTTGACGAAACAAATCTCACATTCAAACATTTCTTGATGAGATATGATTCTTGAAATTTGGTTTTGGTCCAAAATTCAAAGTTTGACTTTTAGTGTGAAAATGACCAATTTTCCCTTGCAGATGACTTTCTTTGAAAATTGATAATTCAAGGCTTGGAAATAGATGGAAGCAAACTTGGGATCCAGGGTGATCCCTTGTGAAATGAGAGGGAAAGTTTTGGGGTACAACAGCTGCCCCTGTTCAATCTTCTTACACCTGAAGAGTTAGATTGGTAATTCTTCCATTCGTGACTTGAAGGTGGAAGATTATTTAACGCTAGAGTGCGGAGAAAATTTGCACTCGAAGATGTGTTAGTTGGTTATGTAGGGAATGGGCTTAAAGATGCCATTTGGAGAGGTAATGGATAGTTGTTGGAGATGGGCTTAAAGATGCCATCCGAATGTGATTGTATCTGGACTCAGCAGGATGCCCATGTTTCGTTCTGCAATGTTTTAGATCTTGTTGAGACCTAAAACTCTTCTATCAGAAGTTGATCCAGAATCAGCTTGCATCATGGTGATAACCTGATCAGAAGTTCTGAGCTTGTCATATTTCTTAAACACTTAGAAAAATTCTAAGTACTTTAGAATTTTGACTTTTCCAAAGTAATTTTGACTTTTGAATTTCTTGACAAAACAAATCTCACATTCAAACATGTCTTGATGAGATATGATTCTTGGAATTTGGTTTTGGTCCAAAAGTCAAAGTTTGAATTTTTAGTGTGCAAATGACCATTTTTCCCTTGCAGATGACTTTCTTTGAAAATTGATAATACAAGGCTTGGAAATAGATGGAAGCAAACTTGGGATCCAGGGTGATCCCTTGTGAAATGAGAGGGCAAATTTTGGGGTACAACAGCTGCCCCTGTTCAATCTTCTTACACCTTAAGAGTTAGATTGGTAATTCTGCCATTCGTGACTTGAAGGTGGAAGATGATTGAACACTAGAGTGCCCAGAAAATTCCAATCGAAGATGTGTTAGTTGGTTATGTAGGGAATGGGCTTAAAGATGCCATTTGGAGAGGTAATGGATAGTTATTGGAGATGGGCTTAAAGATGCCATCCAAAGGTGATTGTATCTGGACTCAGCAGGATGCCCATGTTTCGTTCTGCAATGTTTTAGATCTTGTTGAGACCTAAAACTCTTCTATCAGAAGTTGATCCAGAATCAGCTTGCATCATGGTGATAACCTGATCAAAAGTTCTGAGCTTGTCATATTTCTTAAACACTTAGAAAAATTCTAGGTACTTTAGAATTTTGACTTTTCCAAAGTAATTTTGACTTTTGAATTTCTTGACGAAACAAATCTCACATTCAAACATGTCTCGATGAGATATGATTCTTGGAATTTGGTTTTGGTCCAAAAGTCAAAGTTTGACTTTTTAGTGTGCAAATGACCATTTTTCCCTTGCAGATGACTTTCTTTGAAAATTGATAATTCAAGGCTTGGAAATAGATGGAAGCAAACTTGGGATCCAGGGTGATCCCTTGTGAAATGAGAGGGCAAATTTTGGGGTACAACAGCTGCCCCTGTTCAATCTTCTTACACCTGGAGAGTTAGATTGGTAATTCTGCCATTCGTGACTTGAAGGTGGAAGATGATTGAACGCTGGAGTGCCCAGAAAATTTGCACTCGAAGATGTGTTAGTTGGTTATGTAGGGAATGGGCTTAAAGATTCCATTTGGAGAGGTAATGGATAGTTGTTGGAGATGGGCTTAAAGATGCCATCCGAAGGTGATTGTATCTGGACTCAGCAGGATGCCCATGTTTCGTTCTGCAATGTTTTAGATCTTGCTGAGACCTAAAACTCTTCTATCAGAAGTTGATCCAGAATCAGCTTGCATCATGGTGATAACTTGATCAGAAGTTCTGAGCTTGTCATATTTCTTAAACACTTAGAAAAATTCTAAGTACTTTAGAATTTTGACTTTTCCAAAGTAATTTTGACTTTTGAATTTCTTGACGAAACAAATCTCACATTCAAACATGTCTTGATGAGATATGATTCTTGGAATTTGGTTTTGGTCCAAAAGTAAAAGTTTGACTTTTTAGTGTGCAAATGACCATTTTCCCTTGCAGATGACTTTCTTTGAAAATTGATAATTCAAATCTTGGAAATAGATGGAAGCAAACTTGGGATCCAGGGTGATCCCTTGTGAAATGAGAGGGAAAATTTTGGGGTACAACAGCTGCCCCTGTTTAATCTTCTTACACCTTAAGAATTAGATTGGTAATTCTGCCATTCGTGACTTGAAGGTGGAAGATGATTGAACACTAGAGTGCCCAGAAAATTTGCACTCGAAGATGTGTTAGTTGGTTATATAGGGAATGGGCTTAAAGATTCCATTTGGAGAGGTAATGGATAGTTGTTGGAGATGGGCTTAAAGATGCCATCAGAAGGTGATTGTATCTGGACTCAGCAGGATGCCCATGTTTCGTTCTGCAATGTTTTAGATCTTGTTGAGACCTAAAACTCTTCTATCAGAAGTTGATCCAGAATCAGCTTGCATCATGGTGATAACCTGATCAGAAGTTCTGATCTTGTCATATTTCTTAAACACTTAGAAAAATTCTAAGTACTTTAGAATTTTTACTTTTACAAAGTAATTTTTACTTTTGAATTTCTTGACGAAACAAATCTCACATTCAAACATGTCTTGATGAGATATGATTCTTGAAATTTGCTTTTTGTCCAAAATTCAAAGTTTGACTTTTTAGTGTGCAAATGACCATTTTTCCCTTGCAGCTGACTTTCTATGAAAATTGATAATTCAAGGCCTGGAAATAGATGGAAGCAAACTTGGGATCTAGGGTGATCCCTTGTGAAATGAGAGGGAAACTTTTGGGGTACAACAGCTGCCCCTGTTCAATCTTCTTACACCTGAAGAGTTAGATTGGTAATTCTGCCATTCGAGACTTGAAGGTGGAAGATGATTGAACACTAGAGTGCCCAGAAAATTTGCACTCGAAGATGTGTTAGTTGGTTATGTAGGGAAAGGGATTAAAGATGCCATTTGGAGAGGTAATGGATATTTGTTGGAGATGGGCTTAAAGATGCCATCCGAAGGTGATTGTATCTGGACTCAGTAGGATGATGAAGGAATCTTAGACGATTACTACCTCAGCAGGATGAGGAAGGAATCTTGGACGATACTACCTCAACAGGATGATATAGGAATCTTTCGGTGATTTCTACCTCAGCAGGATGATGAAGGAATCTTGGATGACTTCGACCTCAGCGGGATGATAAACGAATCTTGGATGACTACTACCTCAGCAGGATGATGAAGGAATCTTGGGTGACTACTACCTCAACAGGACGATGAAGGAATCTTGGATGACTACTACCTCAACAGGATGATGAAGCAATCTTGGATTACTACTACCTCAGCAGGATGATGAAGGAATCTTGGATGACTACTACCTCAACAGGATAATGAAGGAATCTTGGATGAGTACTACCTCAGTAGGATGATGAAGGAATCTTGGATGACTACTACCTCAGCAGGATGATGAAGGAATCTTGGATGACTACTACCTCAAAAGGATGATGAAGGAATCTTGGATGACTACTACCTCAGCAGGATGATGAAGGAATCTTGGATGACTACTACCTCATCAGGATGATGAAGGAATCTTGGGTGACTACTACCTCAGCAGGATGACAAAGGAATCTTGGATGACTACTACCTCAGTAGGATGACAAAGGAATCATGGATGACTACTACCTCAGGAGGATGATGAAGGAATCTTGGATGACTACTACTTCAGTAGGATGATGAAGGAATCTTGGTTGACTACTACCTTAGTAGGATGATGAAGGAATCTTGGTTGACTACTACCTCAGCAGGATGATGAAGGAATCTTGGATGACTACTATCTCAGCAGGATGATGAAGGAATCTTGGATGACTACTACCTCAACAGGATGATGAAGGAATCTTGGATGACTACTACCTCAGTAGGATAATGAAGGAATCTAGGATGACTACTACCTCAACAGGATGATGAAGGAATATTGGATGACTACTACCTCAGCAGGATGACAAAGGAATATTCGATGGCTGCTACCTCAGCAGGATGACGAAGGAATCTTGGATGACTACTACCTCAGCAGGATGACGAATGACCCTTGGATGACTACTACCTCAATAGGATGATAAAGGAATCTTGGATGACTACTACCTCAGCAGGATGATGAAGGAATCTTGGATGACTACTACCTCAGCAGGATGATGAAGGAATCTTGGATGACTACTACCTCAGCAGGATGATGAAGGAATCTTGGATGACTACTACCTCAGCAGGATGATGAAGGAATCTAGGATGACTACTATCTCAGCAGGATGATGAAGGAATCTTGGATGACTACTACCTCAGCAGGATGAAGAAGGAATCTTGGATGACTACTACCTCAGCAGGATTGGATGACTTCTACCTCTGCAGGATGATAAAGGAATCTTGGATGACTAATACCTCAGCAGGATGATGAAGGAGTCTTAGATGACTACTACCTCAGCAGGATGACGAAGGAATCTTGGATGACTACTACCTCAGCAGGATGACAAAGGAATCTTGGATGACTACTACCTCAGTAGGACGATGAAGGAATCTTGGATGATTATGACCTCAGCAGGATGATGAAGGAATCTTGGATGACTACGACCTCAGCAGGATGATGAAGGAATCTTGGATGACTACTACCTCAGCGGGATGATGAAGGAATCTTGGATGACTACTACCTCAGCAGGATGATGAAGGAATCTTGGATGACTACTACCTCAGTAGGATGATGAAGGAATCTTGGATGACTACTACTTCAGCAGGATGATGAAGGAATCTTGGATGACTACTACCTCAGCAGGATGATGAAGGAATCTTGGATGACTACTACCTCAGCAGGATGATGAAGGAATCTTGTATGACTACTACCTCAACAGGATGATGAAGGAATCTTGGATGACTACTACCTCAGCAGGATGATGAAGGAATCTCGGATGACTACTACCTCAAAAGATTATGACCTTTATCTGTTGATTGATCTTTCTTGAAAAGGTAAATAGTTAGTTGTATGCAATGTCATGATGTATGCATTGTGTAATGATTTTCTCAAAATAAATGAGATTTGTGTTATATGTATTTTGTATGCATATGATATGAATGTTATTGAGATGTAAGTGTGTCTTCAAACTTTGCTTAGAATGTTTCCACCGGGGATTCCTGTTTTTTGTTTGAGGAGAACTTCGCTGGGAGATGTTGAAAGCTCTGTATAGAGTGTTGATTCCTGCTTGGGGAAAAATAGTTCAGGAGTCTTAGTCGTCTGTTGCTCTACTAGGGAGTTGAAGTTGAACTAATGTCTGGTTGGGTCTAGGGTTCATAGTAACTTGTTGGGGATTGTAGAGTACTCTATTGGGGAAAGGGAGTTGTTGTCCTTTGATTTGTAGTAGTTGGAGAGGCAAACTCAATTTGGGGAATCTTACCATTTGTTGGGGAAATAAACCCTATTTCCGGTCTGCTTGAGAGGTGACGACTTTGTTGGGGGAAAGTCCTCGAGGATTCTTGAGGTTGTCTCAGTTGGGGAAAGTTTTTCAGAGGTTAAACTCTTGCTGGGAAATTATCCTATACGGAGGACTTTGGGGAGACTTGTCATTGCCCCTAGTAGCAAATGTTTGTGGCATTGCCAAAAATGTTTGATTGTATGTAACCCTTTGCTGAGATTGACGTTAAATGCCCCAAGTGACGGAGATGGAAACCTTCCCCTGGTTACTCTGCACTTCTTGAGAGATTTCCTGGAACCTTGACTAGATTGTCCCAGGTGTGCTGGATAGTGACATATCATGTCCCCTTGTTAATAGGAGATTTTTCAATGTGAGTGTCATCCTACTTGAATTGATTTTGTTCACTGAGAGAGCTTTTGTTCACTGGATATTCGTTGTGTGAATTTATCCGCTGTCAAACAAATAGCCATATGCAAACAGTGATATTCAAGTAATGCAAAGTTTATGTTTATCTTGAAGTTTTGAAAAATGAATTTTTAGCAAGTAAAGAAGTTTGTAATTCAACTCTGGATTTTGAGTAAAGCCTTACAGGAGTTAGGATACCTTTTGTAACAGTATGCTTTCGAACTAACCCATGCTTCAATTAGGACTTGTGAAGGGTTGTAATGTGGCTTGGTTCACGGTTTAAGAAACAAAGGATAAAGGCTCAAAGTATATTTGTACCCACCCGCTCTTCGTGACGTTCTTCGAACCTAAACTCAGTTAATTGTACGTTCGAACTCCAATTGGGTCTGGAATGACGTATTGGTGATGGTTCAGACAAGTTAAGTTTGTCAGAAGACAGACATTCTTTTTTTTTGCAACCTTTTTCATGTTGTTGAGGATTTGTAGTGACCTCTTTTTGATTTGTTATCCCTTATTTTTGCCTAACTGTTCTTGTTTTGAGATTACAGTCAGCGGGATGCCCCAGTTTTCTTAATTAAGTCTCCTTTGTAGGTTTTGACTTAGTGGGCTTTTCTCTTCGAGAGATAATGACCACCTATGTGATAGGGAACCATCACTATCTTTTGATTCCATAGGAATGTTTCTTGACGTCATTCGTTGTATTACAAGATGAGAGTTTGCAGCTTAATGCACGTTTGAATTAACTGAGAGACTACCATGCCCCAGGTTTTGATTAAAGGTTTCAATTTGTGTTAAAACAGAAAACTTCTAGTTCTTTGGCTCGAAGGGGTTGACTAGGGATTATCTTCCTTATAACTCCAGTGTTTAGGATTTGAAAACACGCTTGTACATCATCAGCAAGGTCTGTTCAAAAGCATATTGTATGAGATTATGGCATTGTTTTCGTCATCCTCCCTCTAAAGGCTTGTAACTTTTAGCAAGAGTTGAATGTCATAAAGAGAGTTAAAAGCATAGTTTAAATGTAATGAAAACGAATGGATTAATTCAAGACAAACATATGCAATGTACTAATGAAACAAAGTTTGATATTAATTGTTGTACCCCAAATTTTGATCTAAGATACCATCTCCCATCTGCATCATTGCATTGCAAGTGTTTTGACATATTTTTATCAATTTTTAAAGCAGTTTTTAAGTTCATAACTTTTTCAAGTCAAGAGCTGTTTATTTTTGAACGCTAAATTTATTAACTGATAAATGATCAAACAATGTTTATTAATTATTTATCATCCTAAATTTAAATAATTGGAATTTGTTTTCAGTTATTATATAATTTAAAGATTTATGAATAATGAAATAAACATTTGAAAAGGAGTTTATTAATTGATCAAGCAATGTTTATTTAATTATTTATTGTTCTAAGTTTAAATAGTTGAAATTTTATTTTTAGTTATTATAATTTAGAAGAATAAAAAATAATGAAGTAAATAATTGAAGTTATTCATTGATCAATGATGTTTATTTATTTGTTTATTATTCTGAATTTAAGTAATTGAAATTGATTTTCAGTTATTATATAATTTAAAGAATTATAAACGATAAATAAATAATTGGAAAGAAAAAGAATTAATTGGTAAATAATAGAATTTTTTTATTCATCTTTATTCTAATTATTACAATTGTTGTTTAAATACTATTGTACAAAGTATTTATAATGACAATTACATAAAAAATTTAAAATGAAATAAAAACTATCCTATTTTTTTTCCTAAGTTCTAAAATCTTCATTTTTCATCCAATACTTCTTTGATTGATCATTTGATTTTACCTGCAAAAAAAGAATTAAAAGAAAAAAGTCAGAATTGAATAAATAATTAAAAGCAGAAAATTAATCTTAAGTGTTCATCATTAAAAGCAAACGGCTGGAATCAGTTTTACCCTTTTTGCAAATCACGGGATTTCTCCCGGTTCACAAAAAGGGATGAATTTTCATTTTCAAAATAAACTGCACAAGTTAAAAATATGCATAAACTTTATTTTTCAAAATCCACTGCATAAGTTAAAACCATATGCACAAAACTGCATATTTCAAATAAAAGCATAGTTCAAAAGCATATGCATTTTCAAAAGCCATTGCATAAATCAACATAAAATGCATAAAAACAAAACAGCATATGCATTTTCAAGACAAATTGCAACGTAATTGTCCATGCATATAGGAAGAGGCCAAAACAATAGGCTCCTCTACTGTACAAATGCAAGAGACAAAGAGAAAATATGCAGTTTAAACCATATTTGCAAGCAATGTATTTTCCATTTTTTACATCATTTTCCAGCATGCTTTTTCAGAACAGGTAAGTACATACATCACATTTTAATGTATCAAACGTACTAAGAGAGAGAAGAGAGGAAGTAGTGTGGTTTTACAGGTTTTGGTTTAGGCAGAAAAGGATAACAAACAAACTGCAGTAACACAGTCAATAAGAAAAGAAAGCATGAAATAGGAATAGAAACAAAACTGATAAAACAGTAGGAAGTGCAGAGGCATCAAAGAAAATATTAAAAATATACAACCTGCTAACGAAAACCTCCAAGAGGGAAGCCAACAACTGTTATAACAACAACCAAGAACCCTTTAAAAAATTCAAGAGTTCAACCTGTCTAGAAGCCTTCAAAAACCAAAAATCTGTCAAACAATACAAAAAACTCTCAAAGTCTCAAAACACAACCTACTGTCCAACCATGGCCTAAACCAGCATAAACACCATTAAACCTCAAACCATTAAACCTCAAACCATATTAAACCTCAAACCATATCAAAACCTCAAAACCTATTGTATCAAGACCAAAACCAGTAACCTCATGGCCTAAGCCACAAACCTGCTACAATAACCTGTTGAAACCTGTAAAGCCTTAACCAATATGGCCAAAAACCAGTAAAACCTTGGCCTAAAACCATAAAAACCAGTTCAAATGCCAAACCTGTAAAACCAGTAAAACCTTGGCCTAAACCAGTAAAACCTTGGCCTAAACCATAAAACCAAAAACCATTCCAAACCTGTATACACTAGTAAAACCAACATCCAAGGCCAAAAATTCACACCAACCATAACCAGTTCCAAATCCAAAAAAACAGAACAACACAACTTATAAACCAATTTCCAAACCCACAAAAGGCCTCAGATTATGTCATCATAGGCAATCAAATTCAAGCATACAGAATCACAGTGAAGAAGATGAGAAAAAGTATACTACGAAAGCCTCAGAAGCATGTCATCATAGGCATCCAGGCAACCAAGTTTAGGCCATTAGAAAGGCAACAGTATCAAGGCGAGAAGAAGAGAGAAAATCAAAGCATTCAAAGCATCTAGAGCAACGGTAGCAAGGCAAGAAGAAGAAGAAAAAAGCATACAACGAAGGCAACTCAGAAGTATTCATCGAGGCAACAAAAAGGAGATAAAGAGTACAGAGTACCAGGGTTACTAAAAAAAAGCTCGCAGCGCCTCACCCTTGCTTCCGCCCTTGGCCGCCCTGTCGCCTCTAGTCCTTCTCACCTTCTCTTCAAAGGTATAACCCTTCATTTCCCTTTTTTTTCACATATCGTGCAAACCTTGAACAATGTAAAATGGAATCAGAAGTAACTAAAACGCACAAAAGCATAAAACATCCAAAGTGAAATCAATACCTCGTAGACTGTTGCCCACGTGACCTAAGAGAAGAGGGAGTTGACTGAAGCGCCGGTGGCCGTGGCAAGGAACTCAGGCAAAGTTGAGATAACGCACAAGAAGAAGAAGACGAATTCGTAACGAGAAGGAGATGCGCCGCTTCATCCCAAAGAACCTTAACCCTAATTTGTTTTCCCTAAAACACTTTGGTTTAACCCTAAACAAATAATGAATGGACCTCCCCCCTTTTACGCCTAAGCCCAACGTTTTACTTAAACCCCCCCCCCCCTATTTATGTTGTTTTCTGATTAGGCATCCTTAAAACCATTTGGCCCATAAATCATTTCTTACCCACCCCCCTTTTTTGTTTAATACCCCTCTGCCTATTTGTTTTCTCTCTTTAGTTTTTTTGTGAATTATTATTAATTAGTTAGTTAATAAGTTAATAATAGGTGTAATTTAATTAAAAACAATTTTAAATAATTCGATCATTTTATTAGTTAACTTTAGGTTTAGTTTAGTAATGTTAGTATTTTTCATTAAGTTTGATTAATAACTTTTAAAGTTAATTTAGTTTAATTATTTAACAACTCTTGAAAATAATGCTTTATATTAATATTAAAAAACATAAAAATAGTAAAAAAATAAAATTAAAAACATGTTATTTTCTTTAAATTATTTCCCTCGCTCTAGTTAATACTAATACAAAAACAAAAAAAATAGAATTTAAGAATTAAAACATTTTCTTTCCTTTAATTAATATTAAACAACAAAATATAAAAAAAATGCATGTTCACACCATTTAGTCTATTATTTAATTGTTGCCATTTAATCATTATCCGTATAATTTTCTGTTTAATTATTTCATATTTACATGATTATTCTGTTTACGTCTAAATCCAAGGGAAAAACGATTAAATTTGTTGACCTCATGTCCTCAAGTCCGATCACGCGAATATTTTTTGCATTTCATTAAAGCTTAAGACAATTTTCCCCCCAAAACTCAATCTTTTCAAAACTCATACCTTTTAAGCAAAAAACTTCGACATTAGGTCGTCGTATCTTCAAAAACCCGTCTGTACCCCTTTTCGGCCAAAACAATTTATTTCGATAAAACAAACGAACATTTTAATAAACAGATATTTCAAAAGGTTCCTATAGAGTACTATAGATACATTGGGTGCTAATACCTTCCCACTGTATAACCAACCCCCGAACCATAGATCTCTTTTCAAAAACGCCTTGTATTTTTATTACTTTTAAAAGTATTATTTTACATTGCATATTTAGGGTTTTATTTCGCTCTTTCCCCTTTTCCCTTGGAAATAATAAAGCGCGATGGCGACTCTTGCTTTTGTGAGACGAATTAATCAATAATTCGATCTCCGATTTACCCCGCTACATTTTTTATCGCTACAGAATTGGCGACTCTGCTGGGGAAAGATTGACCTCTTGCTGGTCCATCCCTAAGTGGGTTAAGCCTAATTTGTTTTATCTGTTTTATTATTATTTGATTTGTTTGATTATGTGTTTAAATTTGGGGTTGTTTGGGTTTTTTGCAAAGGACGAATCCTATACCCGGATTAAGTTACACTTAAGAATAGGACGGGCGGTACAGTCATGTTAACTTTGAGGGAGTAATCCCGAAGAAGGAGGCATGAGATCCCCCACTCGATGGAAGGCCCTCTTGAACTTAATATTTGTTTACCGAGTAATCGGAAAGACATTATTATTTTCGACCTAGGAGCCAGAGAAATTGAGAACCGTAGAACCCTAACCCATCTTGGCCTTCTTAGGTGTAGCGCGGAGACTATAACGGAGTAATTCGGAAGTAGTTGTTACGCGATGCTACGCTCGGACGAGTTTCTCTTGAGAATATTGCTAATCATTGAGTAATCAAGACGTTGGCAATATCCGAAGGAGGAATGTAGACTCTGGGAACTCTTAGAACCTTGTCTTACAGGTGTGATTGAACCGTTAGTACATACCTTGGGGTGGGCTTTACCCTTGACTCCATGCTAAAACGTTGAACCTTTAAACCCCATGTTTGTGAACTTGTGTGTAACTGTTGCATTATCATTCATTCATGCATTCATCCACATTTTTTTGAGAAAAACTTGTTTTTCAAGGAACTTGGGAATGATTTTTGCAAGACATCTCAGGTACTATGGAATTTGGAAGGAGAAACACTCAAAGTTTTAGTTTTAAGGAGCCCGAGATTGAAGAGCTGAAGAGTTTAATTCCTGAGATCGAGAACCCGACGGATTTTCAGAAAAAGTATGGGTCCATTATACCTCTCATGAAGCGCAAGATGAAAGAAGGCATCCTTAATACGTTGGTCCAATTCTACGATCCTTTGTACCGATGTTTCACCTTTCCGGATTACCAGTTGATGCCCACCTTAGAAGAGTACTCCTACATACTTGGTTTGCCGATCACCGACAGTGTTCCTTTTTCTGGATTAGAAGAGGAACCCAAATCTCACGAGATAGAGACCATCACCCACTTGAAGAAGTCAGAAATATAGGAGAACATGACTACAAAAGGAGGAATCCGAGGTTTGTCTGCGCAGTTTTTGTTGAAGAAAGCTCTTCATTTCGCTGAGATAAAAGATATTATTGCCTTTGAAGACGTCTTTGCTTTACTCGCTTATGGTCTATTCTTGTTCCCTAACGTTTATAAGTTTGTGGATATCAACGCCATCAGAATTTTCTTGATTGGAAATTCGGTCCCTACGCTGCTAGGAGATACCTACTATTCCATCCATCTCCGAAACTCTTATCGAGGAGGGATGATTATTTGTTGTGCACCATTGCTGTATCAGTGGTATGTTTCTCATCTAACTGGGTCTGATGTTTTCTGGGATCTCGAGAAGGAGCCACGATGGGCGCCAAAGATTATGGCTCTCACTCATTTCGACATTGATTGGTATAATCGAGTTTACTATGACGTGAAGATCATCGATAGTTGTGGTGCTTTTCCTAACGTGCCTCTTCTTGGTACGAAAGGTGGAATTAATTATAACCTTGTTCTCGCGCGCCGTCAGTTTGGATACCCGATGAGGGACAAGCCAAACAACATCCATGTGAGTGGTTTCTTTCTGCAAGAAGGACAAGATCATCAGGCAGCTAAGAGGGAGATCGAAGGAGCTTGGTGCCACATCCATAGGAAAGGGAGAGATATGCTAGGACATAGGGGTGCCGTTTCTTTGGAGCCTTACCTACAATGGGTCCGTGCTAGGGCTTGTGCTCTCAAGATGCCCTATAAACCTGAGAAACCTTTATTCCCTACCGTTGCATCGTCATCTGTTGATATCCCTATCGAGAATATGGGAGAATACCAAGGAAATCTGGCCAGGATGAAGTCCGAGAGAGATGCTTGGAAAGAAAAGTACAATATGTCTGAATATGAGAATCGGGTCCTGACTCGACAGCTAAAGGAAAAGGAGGATTTACTCTTTATTCAAGACGGCTGGTTCATTGATCATGATGAGAAACTTCATCAAAAGGATGCTTTACTGAAGAAGTATGCTAGTGAAAGGAAGAGAAAGAAGGAAGGTTCGGTAAGCGTTGCTCTTGTTCCCAATCCACAAAAGGAAATCATTGATTGACTGGTAGCTGAAAAGGAAGAGATGGAAGACTTTTATGAGAAGAAGATCAGGAAGCTTCGGTTACAGTTGGCGTTTGGTCCTTCATCTGATGACTCTGAGTGATCTGTAGCTTTTAGTTTTATTTTACTGATGTCATTTTATAAAACTCTGTAAAAGGGCTTCATGCTCCGAATTTGTAATTTACTGCTTTTATTATGGGCTTCATGCTCCGAATTTGTAATTTACTGCTTTTATTATGGGCTTCATGCTCCGAATTTGTAATTTACTGCTTTTATTATGGGCTTCATGCTCCGAATTTGTAATTTACTGCTTTATTATGGGCTTCATGTTCCAAAGTTGTAGTTTACTGCTTTATTATTGGGTTGTTATCCCAAATTTGTAATTTATTGCTTTGTTGTTCCAAAGTTGTAAGTTGTAATTTACCGCTTTTGATTAATGGATTGAGTTTTTGTTGTTCCAAATTCCTTTACCATTGATGTGTGCAAAATTATTGAAGGTCCTTGAAAAACTATTAAAAGGAATCATCATTTGCATCACATATCATGCATCATCCAACATTCCACTTCACATGTTTTCTAGAGTCTCATCCTTGTTTCTTTTTCCACTCCAAAGGTTGTCAAGCTATCTCACCGATACGATACTCGAGCCAATCGTCAGAGAAAGATGGAAGATCTGGAACAGGAGAACCATGAGCTTCGTGAGGAGGTCGCTACCCTTCGTGTCGGTATGGAAAAGTTAACTGCGCTAGTAGAAAGTTTGATGGCTGTTCAGAATCAGCCATCGACTACAGCTGCTGAGATTCAGACTTCGACTACTGTGGTTTCCGAAATTGTCACCGTTCTAACATCTGCGACTCAAATCAACTCTCCACTTCAACATCAGATGCCGAAAGGTTTTCGGTGGGGAATGCCTTACAACTTTGTGCCAGAGGGGTATCAGCCCGTCGTACAACCTTTGTTTCAACCTGCTTTGTCTCTTCCTCAACCAGAGACAACTGCCATGCCACCAGTAATCCCGTCTGTAACACCTTTTCCGCAACCGATAATGACAACTGTCGCTCCTGTGGTTCACTCCGTGCCATACTTGAATGAACCTACTTATCCTGCCGAGCCTGCTGAAAGTTTGGGTCTTTTTGATAGAATGGAAGAATTTCAAGATCAGTTCTAAGAAATGCAGAAGGAGCTCAGAGCGTTAAAGGGGAAGGATTTGTTTGGGAAGAACACGCACGACCTTTGTTTAGTTCCGAATGTCAAGATTCCGGCAAAATTCAAAGTGCCAGACTTTGAAAGATATAAGGGTGATTCGTGTCCTAGAAGTCACTTGACTATGTACGTGAGAAAGATGTCTACGTATTCCGATGATCATGACTTGTTGATTCACTATTTTCAAGACAGTTTGACGGGTGCTGCTCTAAAGTGGTATATGGGTTTAGACAGCATTCGGATCCTCAACTTCAACGATCTTAGCGAAGCTTTTGTCCACCAGTATAAGTATAACGTTGACATGGCGCCGGACAGGGATCAACTCCAGGTGATGTCGCAGAGAGACAGAGAATCTTTTAAGGAATACGCCCAGAGGTGGCATGAAATTGCTGCTCAAATCTATCCACCTCTTGAGGAGAAAGAGATGACGAAGATATTTTTGAAGACTTTAGGTTCCTTTTACTATGAAAGAATGATTGCTAGCGCACCCAATGACTTCACCGAAATGGTAAGCATGGGCATGCGGTTAGAGGAAGGGATTCGTGAAGGGCGTTTGGTTAAAGAAGGAAGTCCGTCTAGAAGTACTAAGAAGTTTGGAAGTGTTTTCCCGAAAAGAAAAGAGCAGGATGTCAGCGCATTGTTCCCAGGGAGACCGAGGAGAGGTTACTCACACGTTGCGGCAGTCACCCCGGCTGTCCGCCCGGCTTTGATGACCCCAGCTCATCAAACCCCACCAACTCAACAACGGCCATTTCAGCAGCAGCCTCGACAATAGGCTTATCCATTCAACAATCAGAACCGTTCACTAAGAAAAACACAATTCGATGCCATTCCTATGACTTATACTGAATTATTCCCTGCTCTTATCAGAAAGAATCTCATAACGACAAAGCCTCCTCCTGTCGCACCAAATAGTACTTCTCCGTGGTACAAGGCGGATCAGTTTTGTGAATATCATCAAGGGTCGCCAGGGCACAACCTTGAGAATTGTTTTGCTTTGAAGGAGGACGTGCAGAGGTTGATTAAGAATGGTATTTTGTCTTTCAAGGATGTTAATCCGAATGTTAGAGATAATCCTTTTCCTCGACATGGGGCAGCATCAGTGAATATGGTGGAGGGTTGTCCGGGAAAGTTTCGAGTTTTTCAAGTTGAACACATAAGAGAGTCGTTAATCAGGTTACATCAGAGTTTGAGAAGACTTGCCTTTGTTAGGCAGCAGCATGATTATGATGTTTGTAAATTTTGTTCAAGAGAGGTTGATTGCCCTATTGTGAAGGAGGATATTCAAAAGTTGTTAGACCAGAGAGTTATCACTATTACATATGACAGAGATCCGGAGGATGAAGTGAATGTTATAATACCACAATTCAATTTGCCTGAATCAGTAGAGATCGTTTACGACAGTCAGACTACACCTGTTGATCCTTTGATCATTTACCCACTTGGTCCAGTGCCTTACAACTCAGACCAAGCTGTATCGTATAAGTATAATGCCACAATGATTGAGAATGGGGTAGAAGTCCCTATACCGACAAGGCCGTCTTTTGTTAACATCGCAGATGTGAGTAGAGTTACGAGAAGTGGACGTGTTTTTGCAGCAGTACCTTTGAAGAGACCAGAAGTTCAAGTCAGGAGGCCATTACCGGCAGAAATTCTAGTGAGAAATGTTGAACCAAGGGTTGAGATAGGCCGATCCAACGAACCTATCCCTCGCCCTGAGGATGATGAGATTCTGAAGCTTATCAAGAGAAGTGAATATAAGATTGTGGACCAACTTTTGCAAACTCCTTCCAAGATTTCTCTGCTTGCTTTACTGAGGGATTCTGGTGCCCATAGAGAAGCTTTGATGAAGGTCTTGGACCAGGCGTTCATGGATCATGATGTGACGGTTGACCAATTTGATGGAATTGTGGGAAATATTACTTCGTGCAACAATCTTGGTTTCAGTGATGAAGAGCTTCCGGAGGAGGGAAAGAACCATAATATGGCTTTGCACATCTCAATAAGTTGTGGAAATGATACTTTATCAAGTGTGTTGGTAGATACAGGTTCGTCGTTAAATATAATGCCCAAGACTACATTGTCTCGACTCTCATATCAAGGTGCTCCCATGAGACCTAGTGGAGTAATTGTCAAAGCGTTTGATGGTTCTAGGAAGACAGTCATTGTTGAAGTGGATCTTCCTATAGTAATTGGTCCCCATACTTTTCAGATTACTTTTCAAGTAATGGATATCCGTGCTGCCTACAGTTGCCTATTGGGTCGTCCATGGATCCATGATGCAGGGGCAGTCACTTCCACGCTCCATCAGAGATTGAAGTTTGTGAGGCATGGAAAGCTAGTAATGATTGGTGGAGATCAGGCTATGGTGGTAAGCCATTTGTCATCTTTCTCTTTTATTGATGCTGATGAGGACGTTGGAACCCAATTCCAAGGTCTATCTGTTGCTAAGAATGAAGTGAAGAAGCAAGGGGCGTCTATTTCTTCTTTTGAGGATGCGCGACGAGTGGTGGAAAGTGTTTCGGCCGAAGGTTGGGGCCAGGTGTTGACTTTGCCCGAGAACAAGTCTGGAGAAGGTCTTGGTTTTCATCCCGTGTCTGCGAGAGTCAAGCAGGAAGTATTTACTCGTCCGATTCAAGAGGTTTTCTGAAGCGCTGGTTTTATCCATCCGACTCCTCCTGAGGTTGATGCTCTCATAGGAGACGATTCTGAGGAGGATTTACCCGATTTTGTGACACATGGAGTGGCTTTCCCGAACTGGATAGCTGTTGATGTTCCTGTTGTGATGCACATTTCCGAGTAATGTTTTGTTTTGTTTTTTTGAAAACTTTCGCTCTGCCCAAGGCGAAAAGTATTTGTGTCGGGCTATGATGAAAAATAAATCCTTTTGCTCTGCCCAAGGAAAAAGAGAAATGTTTGGGCCCTTTGTTTCAAGTATTTCCCTTCAATGAATAAAAAATGTTATTTTTTCCACTATTGTTTTATTTTTCACTTTTTCTGGGAAATAGTAATGAAAATTAATTGGTAGTAATAGGAAAATATAATAACTTTTTGTTTTATTTGCACAAATCGATTTCTAAAATAAAGCATAATCATATGTGCAGATTAATCCATGACTTAACCATTGAAAACAATGATCCTATGCCCTCTCCCAACTTTGAATTCCCTGTGTTCAGAGCCGAAGAAGAGGATAATGAAGAGATTCCTGATGAGATTTCCCGTTTGCTTGAGCACGACGAAAAGATTATTCAGCCGTTTGAAGAACCTTTAGAGTTGGTCAATTTGGGTGATGAAGAAGATAGAAAGGAAGTCAAGGTCGGCGCGTTGCTTATCCCAGAAGTCAAAGAGAAAATGTTGGAACTTCTCAAAGAGTATGTTGATGTGTTTGCTTGGTCCTACCAAGATATGCCAGGTTTGGACAACAACATTGTGGAGCATTGTTTACCGTTGAGACCTGAATGTCCGCCGATTAAGCAGAAGTTGAGAAGGACTCGTCCCGATATGGCTGACAAGATCAAAGAGGAAGTTCAGAAATAGATTAATGCAGGTTTCCTTGTTACATCGGTCTATCCTCAGTGGTTAGCCAACATAGTGTCTGTTGCTAAGAAAGATGGCAAAGTTCGAATGTGTGTAGACTATCGAGATCTGAATAGAGCTAGCCCAAAGGATGACTTCCCATTACCGCACATTGACGTATTGGTCGACAATACCGCAAAGTTCAAAGTCTTTTCTTTCATGGATGGTTTCTCTGGTTATAATCAAATCAGGATGGCATCCGAAGATATGGAGAAGACAACTTTCATTACACCTTGGGGAACATTTTGTTATCGGGTTATGCCGTTTGGTTTGAGGAATGCTGGTGCAACATACCAAAGAGCCATGACTGCTTTGTTCCATGACATGATGCATAAAGAGATCGAAGTGTATGTGGATGACATGATTGCCAAATCAAAAACTGAAGAAGATCATTTGGAACACTTATTGAAGTTATTCCAGCGTTTGAGAAAGTATAAACTCCGTCTGAATCCCAACAAGTGCACTTTTGGTGTTCGTTCTGGAAGACTTCTGGGTTTCATTATCAGTCAGAAAGGTATTGAGGTAGATCCTGATAAAGTCAAAGCTATTCGGGAAATGCCCGCACTCAAGACGGAAAAGCAAGTAAGAGGATTCCTTGGGAGACTGAATTATATTTCTAGATTTATATCTCATATGACTGCTACCTGTGGGCCGATTTTCAAGCTTCTCCGGAAGAACCAAGGATGTGTGTGGACAGAAGACTGTCAGAGAGCTTTTGATAGCATCAAAGAATATTTGCTTGAACCTCCCATTTTGATTCCTCTGGTGGAAGGAAGACCTTTGATTATGTACCTAACTATATTGGAATATTCCATGGGATGTGTGCTTGGTCAACAAGATGAGACTGGAAGAAAGGAACATGCCGTATATTATCTGAGTAAGAAATTCACAGACTGTGAGTCTCAATACTCATTGCTTGAGAAAACCTGTTGTGCTTTAGCTTGGGCTGCTCGTCGTCTGCGCCAGTATATGATTAACCACACCACTTGGTTGATCTCCAAAATGGATCCGATCAAGTATATCTTTGAAAAGCCCGCCTTATCTGGAAGAATAGCCCATTGGCAGATGTTGTTATCTGAATATGACATTGAGTATCACACTCAGAAAGCAATCAAAGGGAGTATTTTAGCCGACCATTTGGCTCACCAACCAATTGACGATTATCAATCCATCAAGTTTGATTTCCCAGATGAAGATGTTATGTACTTGAAAGCTAAAGATTGTGAAGAACCGTTACCTGAAGAAGGACCTGATCCCGAATCCCATTGGGGTTTAATATTTGACGGAGCTGTGAACTCTTATGGAAATGGAATTGGGGCAATCATCGTCACTCCCCGAGGTACTCATATCCCGTTCACGGCGAGATTGAAGTTTGACTGCACGAACAACATGGCTGAATATGAGGCGTGTATTATGGGTCTCGAAGAAGTAGTGGATTTAAGGATTAAGATTCTTGATATTTACAGAGATTCGGCATTGGTAATTAATCAAATCAAAGGAGAATGGGAGACTCGTCATCCTGGTTTGATCCCTTACAAAGATTATGCTAGAAGATTGTTAACTTTCTTCAACAAAGTGGAGTTACATCATATCCCTAGAGATGAGAACCAAATGGTCGATGCTTTAGCTACTTTGTCTTCAATGTTTCAAGTGAATGGTCGGAACGATGTGCCTACAATCCGGGTTATGCGCCTCGACAGACCTGCTCATGTGTTCTCAGTAGAAGAGGTCACCGATGACAAACCATGGTTCTATGACATTAAACGTGTTCTTCAAACTCAAGAGTACCCGCCTGGGGCATCCAATAAAGATAGGAAGACATTGAGAAGATTAGCAAGCAGTTTCTTCCTCAATGAAGAAGTCTTGTATAAGAGGAATTACGACATGGTCTTGCTCAGATGTGTAGACAGACGTGAAGTAGACATGCTGATGCAAGAAGTACATGAAGGATCTTTTGGCACTCATGCCAACGGACATGCAATGGCTAGAAGGATGTTGAGAGCTGGTTACTATTGGATGACAATGGAATCTGATTGCTGCAAATATGTGAAGAAATGTCATAAATGCCAGATTTATGCGGACAAGATGCATGTGCCACCGACTCTCCTCAATGTGATCTCTTCACCTTGGCCTTTCTCTATGTGGGGCATTGATATGATTGGAATGATTGAACCCAAAGCTTCAAATGGTCATCGTTTCATCTTGGTAGCGATCGATTATTTCACTAAATGGGTGGAAGCAGCATCTTATGCTAATGTAACCAGACAGGTGGTAGTCAGATTTATCAAGAATTAGATCATTTGTCGATACGGTATCCCGAGCAAGATCATCACTGATAATGGTTCGAATTTGAATAACAAGATGATGAGAGAGCTTTGTGAAGAGTTCAAGATCGAACATCATAATTCTTCTCCTTACAGACCGAAGATGAATGGGGCTGTTGAAGCTGCTAACAAGAACATCAAGAAGATTGTCCAGAAGATGGTGGTAACCTATAAAGATTGGCATGAAATGCTTCTGTTTGCTTTACATGGATACCGTACTTCAGTTCGAACTTCAACAGGCGCAACCCCATTTTCCTTAGTTTATGGTATGGAAGCAGTACTCCCCGTGGAGGTTGAGATTCCGTCTCTGAGAGTGTTGATGGAAGCCAAACTTTCTGAGGCTGAATGGTGTCAAAGTAGATATGATCAGTTGAATTTAATTGAAGAGAAGAGATTGACAGCGTTGTGTCACGGTCAATTGTATCAGCATAGAATGAAGAAGGCTTTTGATAAGAAGGTTCGACCACGCGAGTTCAGAGAAGGTGACCTTGTGCTCAAGAAGATATTATCTTTCCAACCTGATTCTAGGGGCAAGTGGGCTCCGAATTATGAAGGACCATATGTCGTTAAGAGAGTTTTCTCTGGAGGTGCCTTGATTCTCACCAATATGGACGGTGAAGAGCTCCTGCGTCCCATGAACACCGATGCAGTCAAGAAGTATTTCGCTTAAGTTTGAGTTGGCAGTTCGCTAAGTTGAAAACCCAACGGGGCGGCTTAGGCATGCTTTTGGTCAGACCAGTCTTGGCATTTGAACACATTTTGGAAATTCGAAGTTGTTAGGGAGAATAGTGATCATTGTTTTTGTGTAACCCCTTTCTTTCATGTACTATTTCCCAAACTTTTGTAAACCGTTGGAGTCGCAGTGTTAGCGAACTACCATCTGATTAATGAAATTTGAGCATTTACCTTTTGTGGGCAAAATTTTAATTTTACGGAAATATTTGAAACAAAGTTATTTAAAATATTCTTATTTTAAAAAAAATGTGTCGTGAATAATGAAAGGAATATTAACAGTTGTTCCGAGGATGGTCAAGCCATGAAATGCAAAACAATACAGTAATTTATCCTTGCATGAGGAACTTGTTTTATTTCAAAATCGTCATAAGGTGTTGGTTGTGTTAAGCTTGCGTTTCTCGTGGTACTAAGTTTGTTGACTCCCCGGTTGTTCCAGTTAAGCGTTGTTTTGATTACCTTTATTTGGGCATTTTCTGAGGTGTGGTACGCTTTGTCTCATGCCAGTGGTCTATTGGTGTTAGAAGATTGGATTTGAATACTTTTCTCCTCAGAAGACTTGAGCCTTGTAGCGTGTTACGCTCCGACGTTGCTTTGTGGTTCCAGTTCCTGTTATTTTCCGTCTTTTTCAAGATTGGCCGAGTATCTATCTTTTCGTGACATCTTATCATCTTCAAGATATTCCATCTGTTCGTTTTGTCAGCATAACATTCATTTATTCATTTACACTCATATCACGCATGCATATTCACATTTGTCGTTGTTTTCGGGTCGTACTTTGTTTATTCAAACAATGTACAGTCTCTTTCCAAGTAGAAGGTTAGCTTAGGCAGAAAATGTGCTTCCTTTCTAAATTCCCCAACTGAGCTAATCCTCGTGGATGATTTTTGATTTAGCCTACCCTGTCCATTTCTGGATAGGATGAATCCCCAATCGAGTCACTTTCTCATTGGGTGGAGTCTTTGTTTGACTGTTTTCTCTCTAGTTTATTCCTGGATGAAGTTGTTGTCTCTTGCATAGGCTATCTCATGATTTTCCCAGTGAAGTCGCGACCTAGACGAATGGTGCATTTATTTTTCACATTTAAGTATGTGATCTCTTTGGGAAGGATTGATTCATGATTCTCTTTGACGAAGATTTTATTCCCTGCCAGTGTCATCGCAATTTCCTTCTGAGTTATTATTTTTAGAAAACGACAAGCGGCATCTCTTCACGAGCAACTTGTGCGTTATTATTTTCGGAAAACGGAAAGCGGCAGCTCTTCACGAGCAACTTGTGCGTTATTATTATTGGAAAACGACAAGCGGAGGTCTCTTCATGAGCAACTTGTGCGTTATTATCATTGGAAAATGGCAAGCGGCGGTCTCTTCATGAGCAACTTGTACGTTATTATTTTTTGGGAAGACGGCAAGCGGCAGTCTCTTTATTTGAGCAACTTGTACGTTATTATTTTCTGGAATACAGCAAGTGGCAGCTTCTTTATTTGAGCAGCTTGTATGTCATTGATATTTTTTGGAAAAACAGCAAGTGGCGGCTTCTTTATTTGAGCAGCTTGTATGTTATTGACACCCCTGGACGACAGCAAGTGGCAGCTACTTTATTTGAGCAGCTTGTATGTCATAGTATCTTTGGACGACAGCAAGTGGCAGCTTCTTTATTTGAGGCAACTTGTGTATCTGCAATCTTATTATATGTCAGCATTAATGAGTATATCTCCGGATATCTCGCAGAGAAGTTTGTTGTGAATCATTACCTTCAAAAGTCGGTAATCCATCATCAGCAAATTGATACATCTTTTGCCTATCTTTGACCTTGAGTTGCGAACTCACTGTTATTTTGGGTCAATAATCTATTTTATGGCCTATGCAAGATGCCTTCTTTGTTAGGTTCAGAGGTCGTATTCTTTCAATTTTATTCGCTGTCAAGAGTCTGTCATTTGAAGTCGATGGCTCGTTTCCCCAGTAGTGTATAATCCATGTCTCTGTGTTTTGTTGGCGTTTGATTCCTCCAGCATTGTCTTGTTTCATACAATATCTTTCTCTGTGAATTCAATCACCACATTCATATCAAACATAATGGCGGCATCTTAGGACAAAATTTGCGTATTATGTATTTAAGTACCTTCAATCTCGTCGAAACGAAGATTTTAATCTTCATATCTCCGGATAGAAGAAACTTAAATAGGGGCAGCTATTGTACCCCAAATTTTGACCTAAGATACCATCTCCCATCTGCATCATTGCATTGCAAGTGTTTTGACATATTTTTATCAATTTTCAAAGCAGTTTTTAAATTCATAACTTTTTCAAGTCAAGAGCGGTTTATTTTTGAACGCTAAATTTATTAACTGATAAATGATCAAACAATGTTTATTAATTATTTATCATCCTAAATTTAAATAATTAGAATTTGTTTTCAGTTATTATATAATTTAAAGATTTATGAATAATGAAATAAACATTTGAAAAGGAGTTTATTAATTGATCAAGCAATGTTTATTTAATTATTTATTGTTCTAAGTTTAAATAGTTGAAATTTTATTTTCAGTTATTATAATTTAGAAGAATAAAAAATAATGAAGTAAATAATTGAAGTTATTCATTGATCAATGATGTTTATTTATTTGTTTATTATTCTGAATTTAAGTAATTGAAATTGATTTTCAGTTATTATATAATTTAAAGAATTATAAACGATAAATAAATAATTGGAAAGAAAAAGAATTAATTGGTAAATAATAGAATTTTTTTATTCATCTTTATTCTAATTATTACAATTGTTGTTTAAATACTATTGTACAAAGTATTTATAATGACAATTACATAAAAAGTTTAAAATGAAATAAAAACTATCCTATTTTTTTCCTAAGTTCTAAAATCTTCATTTTTCATCCAATACTTCTTTGATTGATCATTTGATTTTACCTGCAAAAAAAGAATTAAAAGAAAAAAGTCAGAATTGAATAAATAATTAAAAGCAGAAAATTAATCTTAAGTGTTCATCATTAAAAGCAAACGGATGGAATCAGTTTTACCCTTTTTGCAAATCACGGGATTTCTCCCGGTTCACAAAAAGGGATGAATTTTCATTTTCAAAATAAACTGCACAAGTTAAAAATATGCATAAACTTTATTTTTCAAAATCCACTGCATAAGTTAAAACCATATGCACAAAACTGCATATTTCAAATAAAAGCATAGTTCAAAAGCATATGCATTTTCAAAAGCCATTGCATAAATCAACATAAAATGCATAAAAACAAAACAGCATATGCATTTTCAAGACAAATTGCAACGTAACTGTCCATGCATATAGGAAGAGGCCAAAACAATAGGCTCCTCTACTGTACAAATGCAAGAGACAAAGAGAAAATATGCAGTTTAAACCATATTTGCAAGCAATGTATTTTCCATTTTTTACATCATTTTCCAGCATGCTTTTTCAGAACAGGTAAGTACATACATCACATTTTAATGTATCAAACGTACTAAGAGAGAGAAGAGAGGAAGTAGTGTGGTTTTACAGGTTTTGGTTTAGGCAGAAAAGGATAACAAACAAACTGCAGTAACACAGTCAATAAGAAAAGAAAGCATGAAATAGGAATAGAAACAAAACTGATAAAACAGTAGGAAGTGCAGAGGCATCAAAGAAAATATTAAAAATATACAACCTGCTAACGAAAACCTCCAAGAGGGAAGCCAACAACTGTTATAACAACAACCAAGAACCCTTTAAAAAATTCAAGAGTTCAACTTGTCTAGAAGCCTTCAAAAACCAAAAATCTGTCAAACAATACAAAAAACTCTCAAAGTCTCAAAACACAACCTACTGTCCAACCATGGCCTAAACCAGCATAAACACCATTAAACCTCAAACCATTAAACCTCAAACCATATTAAACCTCAAACCATATCAAAACCTCAAAACCTACTGTATCAAGACCAAAACCAGTAACCTCATGGCCTAAGCCACAAACCTGCTACAATAACCTGTTGAAACCTGTAAAGCCTTAACCAATATGGCCAAAAACCAGTAAAACCTTGGCCTAAAACCATAAAAACCAGTTCAAATGCCAAACCTATAAAACCAGTAAAACCTTGGCCTAAACCAGTAAAACCTTGGCCTAAACCATAAAACCAAAAACCATTCCAAACCTGTATACACTAGTAAAACCAACATCCAAGGCCAAAAATTCACACCAACCATAACCAGTTCCAAATCCAAAAAAACAGAACAACACAACTTATAAACCAATTTCCAAACCCACAAAAGGCCTCAGATTATGTCATCATAGGCAATCAAATTCAAGCATACAGAATCACAGTGAAGAAGATGAGAAAAGTATACTACGAAAGCCTCAGAAGCATGTCATCATAGGCATCCAGGCAACCAAGTTTAGGCCATTAGAAAGGCAACAGTATCAAGGCGAGAAGAAGAGAGAAAATCAAAGCATTCAAAGCATCTAGAGCAACGGTAGCAAGGCAAGAAGAAGAAGAAAAAAGCATACAACGAAGGCAACTCAGAAGTATTCATCGAGGCAACAAAAAGGAGATAAAGAGTACAGAGTACCAGGGTTACTAAAAAAAAAGCTCGCAGCGCCTCACCCTTGCTTCCGCCCTTGGCCGCCCTGTCGCCTCTAGTCCTTCTCACCTTCTCTTAAAAGGTATAACCCTTCATTTCCCTTTTTTTTCACATATCGTGCAAACCTTGAACAATGTAAAATGGAATCAGAAGTAACTAAAACGCACAAAAGCATAAAACATCCAAAGTGAAATCAATACCTCGTAGACTGTTGCCCACGTGACCTAAGAGAAGAGGGAGTTGACTGAAGCGCCGGTGGCCGTGGCAAGGAACTCAGGCGAAGTTGAGATAACGCACAAGAAGAAGAAGACGAATTCGTAACGAGAAGGAGATGCGCCGCTTCATCCCAAAGAACCTTAACCCTAATTTGTTTTCCCTAAAACACTTTGGTTTAACCCTAAACAAATAATGAATGGACCTCCCCCCTTTTATGCCTAAGCCCAACGTTTTACTTAAACCCCCCCCCCCCCTATTTCTGTTGTTTTCTGATTAGGCATCCTTAAAACCATTTGGCCCATAAATCATTTCTTACCCACCCCCCTTTTTTGTTTAATACCCCTCTGCCTATTTGTTTTCTCTCTTTAGTTTTTTGTGAATTATTATTAATTAGTTAGTTAATAAGTTAATAATAGGTGTAATTTAATTAAAAACAATTTTAAATAATTCGATCATTTTATTAGTTAACTTTAGGTTTAGTTTAGTAATGTTAGTATTTTTCATTAAGTTTGATTAATAACTTTTAAAGTTAATTTAGTTTAATTATTTAACAACTCTTGAAAATAATGCTTTATATTAATATTAAAAAACATAAAAATAGTAAAAAAAAAATTAAAAACATGTTATTTTCTTTAAATTATTTCCCTCGCTCTAGTTAATACTAATACAAAAACAAAACTAATAGAATTTAAGAATTAAAACATTTTCTTTCCTTTAATTAATATTAAACAACAAAATATAAAAAAAATGCATGTTCACACCATTTAGTCTATTATTTAATTGTTGCCATTTAATCATTATCCGTATAATTTTCTGTTTAATTATTTCATATTTACATGATTATTCTGTTTACGTCTAAATCCAAGGGAAAAACGATTAAATTTGTTGACCTCATGTCCTCAAGTCCGATCACGCGAATATTTTTTGCATTTCATTAAAGCTTAAGACAATTTTCCCCCCAAAACTCAATCTTTTCAAAACTCATACCTTTTAAGCAAAAAACTTTGACATTAGGTCGTCGTATCTTCAAAAAGCCGTCTGTACCCCTTTTCGGCCAAAACAATTTATTTCGATCAAACAAACGAACATTTTAATAAACAGATATTTCAAAAGGTTCCTATAGAGTACTATAGATACATTGGGTGCTAATACCTTCCCACTGTATAACCAACCCCCGAACCATAGATCTCTTTTCAAAAACGCCTTGTATTTTTATTACTTTTAAATGTATTATTTTACATTGCATATTTAGGGTTTTATTTCGCTCTTTCCCCTTTTCCCTTGGAAATAATAAAGCGCGGTGGCGACTCTTGCTTTTGTGAGACGAATTAATCAATAATTCGATCTCCGATTTACCCCGCTACATTTTTTATCGCTACATTAATAGATAATTGTTTGAATAACAAAAGAGATTACAACTTGAAAATTCAAATGAACAAAAGCTTTCAATGATTCATCATAGGAGCAGTGATTATGTTTGGAGTCTCCGGAGGGTCAAACTCAATCTCCTTGGCATCAATCATGTCTTGGACCTTGTTCTTCAGAGCCCAATAGTTGTTTGTGTCATGTCCCAGACTATCAGAGTGGTATGCACACCTTTCATTGGGATGATAGGTAAGAGCGGAAGTATTTGGGTTCAGGAGAGGAGCCTTTAATATAATCAGCTCTGCCTCCAACATGTGTTGTAGCGCTTGAGCTAGTGACATGTTGATCTTAGTAAACTGTCTTTTGGGCTCGCTTTTCCTTTGTTGATTTTTAGGTTGATGTTGACGAAGTCGTTGTTGGGCTCGTGTCGTGGAAAAAAATTGGGAAGGTCTTCTCTCCCTTAAACCGGCTTCTTGTCTCATGGGAGGCTGAATGATGACCTGATCCCCAATTCTAGATGTTTGCCCCATTTGGTTACATCCATCTTGACGAAGCTTGTTGATGAGGACTCTCAGCTCTTCTTGTCCCTGAGCCAAGTTTTGGATGAGAGCCATCTGGCCTATTAGTTGTCCCATCATCTGGACTTTCATTATGGCTATCTCGATTTGTAGCCGCTCTAACTGGTCATTTCTGCCATCCCCAGAATTTCCAATGATCATTCCCCTGGTGAGGAGTGCCTTGACCTCTTCTTGTCCCTTAGATAGGTTCAAGAACATCTCTTGAAGTTGGGCGTTTTGAGCCTGGATACTCTTGATGGTCTTCTCTAGGGTCATCTCTACTGAAATAAACAGTAGGAAGATAAGGAAACTTGTATGGGAGAAACTTGTCATGATATGATGCATGATATGTGGATGCGTGTTTTCAAGGATCTCGCATGGTAAACACAAGAAAAAGTTAGAAGTTGAACTTTGATCAATAACTTTGATTGGAGAACTTTGTATCGGTGGATGTCCTTCCACGAGAATTAAGCTCACCATGTCAAGTGGATCATAGCCCTTGACTCAAATTGTTGTACTTGATCTTTGACAGTGTTTGGTTAGAGGGAAATAAATCCTCTTGTCTCTTGATAGACGTCTGGTTCAACGTGAGCCTGCATCAAAGACCCTCGAGATCCTTGAAACGGCTATTGAAAATGCTATGGTATGATGTTATGATGTTATGTACAGATATACGGGGTAAGCAAGTTTATATACAAATAATCATATTCACACAAAGCAAACAAATCCTTAGTTTTAGGCTTGCATGGAGTTTGTAGGTAAGTACCCTCTTGAAGTTTAGTTGGCTCAACCTATCTTAGTTAATAGTAACAGGGTTCTAAGGGATCTCAATATCACTGACCTTTCCCACAAGCTTCGTTCGGTAGTAAATTGACTCGCAACCAAATAAAACTCAGGAGTCAAGTCTCAATGAGTGTAGCATCGAGTATCAACCAATTTTCAGCTTTACACTGAAACCGGCTATCTCACTACTTCCTAATGGCCAAGTTGGTCGAGTAAGGTTCTAAGATTAGTTGATGCTTCACGACACCACACGGCGGCCCCGTACTCTCCTTGATACAACTCAAGGGTTACCGGTACCAACCAAAGTGCCACATCAATGTAGCTACTACTTCAACCGTGTCGGTATACCCCGCACAATCTATTGCTACTTACCTAAAAGGTGTCCCCAAATCCGGGTGTAGGATTTAAAACAAACCCAAACAAGGAACCAAACTATAAAGCATGCAAATCAAATAATGCAAGCAAGTAAATGTGATCTATCTCTAAGGTAACCCCGCTTTTACAGATTCCCCAACAGAGTCGTCAGTTCTGTGATACGATGGGAGAACTGACTTGATTGTTTTGTGTTTATGTTCGCAAATGTTGCGGTTTAGCAAGAGTCACCACCGACTTTTTTTTATCCAAAAGGAAAGGTGAAAAAACACAGTAAAGACCTTTCGAGATGTTTTCTTGAGTTCGGGGGGTAGATTATGAAAAGGGAAGGTATTAACACGCTTTCCATCCATGGTTTTTAATGGGCTCTTAGTTACTCGCTAGATCACTTGCTTTTGTTTGAATGTGCTTGTGGTGTGGGTTTTGAAAGTATTTTAAAAATGTAACTTTGTAATGATTCTCGTTTCTATAAGAATGCATATAAAGTGTTTGTTTCGAAAAATAGTTCAAAGATGTGTTTGTGAGATGTGTTTTGAAAGTATTTTGAAAAGGTGTATTCTTTGTAATGGTTCTCGTCTCAATAATAACGCGTACAAAGTGTTTGACTTTTGAAAATGTTTCAAAGTGAGAGTGTTAGTGCATAAAATGTTTTTGTTGTGAGCAAGCGAGTAACTAAGAGCCAACCTACCTACTCAAAAGGTCTTAGATGTTCTTTTTCTCCTCCTTTAGATGTTGCTATCTTATCATTGATTTGGTAAGAAGCCCCATCGTTGGATGTGAAGGGATGGGCATTGGGACGTTTGTATAGTCATATAAGGCAACCCATGGAACGTTTTAGCAATATCGTTTTAGGGACTAAGGTCATTTCGAAAGGCAGCTTTGATAGCGTCATCGAGGGACTATGATCTTGTATTTTGATTTGTTTATGCTAAGACGCCCATGTTCGAGGGACATGAATATTTTTCGATAGGCAAAAAGTGAGATTACCCTAGGGGTGCGTGTATGCAAAGTGTGCTTGATTGCATGCATTTTAGTCTTGATTAGGGTGATCTATTTGTTGATTTTCATATCTTTCCATACACACCCTAATTACTAGCATTTACATTTGAAAGCGATAAGTTGCGGAAATGTAAAGTCCTACGTTATTGCAATCATTAGGGGGATGGGGTGTACAAATTTATGAATGGGGGTTGCAAGTAAAAATAAGTCCTAAGTTACTATTACAACCATATTGAAACGTACAATATAAGAAAGAATTGGACTTGTTTAGAGAATGTTTTTGTCTTAATGAAAAAGAAATAAATTAATTAATAAAAGAAAATATTTTTATGTCTTTTTATGTTAATATTAAAAATGATGAAAAGGGAAATAAATGAAAGACAGAAACAGCGTGCTACTGCAAGCAAAACAAAATAAGGATCAGAAGTTCTGAAGCCAGGCGTGTGATGACTCAGAGAGGAACGTCAGTGGGCATCAGAAGTTCTGAATTGGTAAACTCTGAGGTCCTGCAAGAAATGTTAGAGGACGGACACAGAAATTCTGGGTTGCATTCAGACAGTGGGCCACAAGTCAGAAGTTCTGTATTACACTAAAATAGTGAGTAAACTTCAGAATTTCTATATTGTCAGCATGTGAAAATCAGAAACTCTGAGTGTTTGAAAACAGCGAATGGAAACATCAGAAGTTCAGTATTGTGCTGAGCCAGTGGGTGAACATTAGCAGTTCAGTGCATTATCAGCATGTAAGAATCAGAAGTTCAGTGTGTGTTAACAGTGAGAAAAATCATAGAAGTTATGTGTTAAAATAGTGAAGAGAACTCAGAGGTTCTGCGTGCTTAAACAGTGAGAAAATCCTAGAAGTTCTGTGTGTTAAAACAGTGAAGAGAACTCAGAAGTTTTGTGTTGTGCTAAAACTGTGAGTGAACATCAAAAGTTATATGCCATATTTCAACTCTTAATCAGCACATCAGCAATTCATTTAGTTCTTATTAAACAGCAAATCAGAAGGTTAACAGCATAATAGTTCAAATATGTTCTAATCCTGATTCCGAGCCCAGCCTTAATCAAGAAGTTCTGATCCACGGTTTTTCTACTTATGCAATGGTATGAACAACATCAATACTATGATATTTACATGTTTAATGATGTTCTGAATGAAAAAGATGCAAAGTCAAAAAGACTCACCTTAAACCTGGAACGTGGGCTTGGGGCTTTGAGCTACTACCTTTGGATGCTCTGGAATCAGCAAGAGTAACGAAAGAGGAAGTGCCAAGCTCTTTGATTCAAAAGGAAGAAGAAAGGTTTGGTTTTCTGTTTGGGATTTCTGGATTTTTTATGAAGGTTTCAACTTCCTTTTCTCTCCCTTTTTTACCAATCTCTCTTCCAAAGCTAGCCTCTCCCTTAAAGCCCAGCCCCTTGAACGTGTGATGGAGCAAAGTATTTATAGGTGAATTTGTTGTGATTTTGAGGGGAAAGACAAATGGGATTTTTAAATCAATTTGACATCCTGCTCCCTTGCTTTTTCATCATTGTTTTTGTATGCTAGTTTGGTGCAATTATGGGATGCAGGCGTAGGCTGGATTAGCTGTTGGTTATAGGTCAGCAGCAGATTGTATAAACAAGGTTTTTGGGATTTGGTCAAGTTCTGACCAAAGCATTGAATATAGCCTTCATATGCTAAAGCGCTTCCTTGTTCTTGAAGCAAGCATGGTGGTTGTCAGCAGGAATTAAGGAAAAGTAAAAGCAAAGCATGGGCCTAGTACCAAAGTTTGCTATCCCAAGACAGTAGAGGTACACATGGTGAAAATCCTTTGGATAAAGACTCAGAAAGTGGTTGTGAGCATTAAATGATGATGAGACTTATCACAACCAGAAATTCTACAACGTGAGATTCTACACCATGGCTTAGTTCTGGATCAGAAGTTTTGCTTTATCGTAGCATCCAACCTCTGATCTTTGTATCTTATGACTCCAACATGTTCTGAAGGAGTTTCCAGACTTTCCAGGAAATTTGTAACACGCTTTGTAACCTTCTTTTACTTACCCTTGCAAACTCTGACTGATCCTTTGTGAAAACTGGCCCAGAAGTTCTGACCAAACTCGGTCTTGAAAGTGTCCAAAATCTACTGAGTGTTTCAGTTTTAAGGACATGTCTTTGAGAAGCTGTAACTTGAAATCCCAACATTTCTGGGAGAAGTTTCGTTCTGCAATGTTTTAGATCTTGTTGAGACCTAAAACTCTTCTATCAGAAGTTGATCCAGAATCAGCTTGCATCATGGTGATAACCTGATCAGAAGTTCTGAGCTTTTCATATTTCTTAAACACTTAGAAAAATTCTAAGTATTTTAGAATTTTGACTTTTCCAAAGTAATTTTGACTTTTGAATTTCTTGACGAAACAAATCTCACATTCAAACATGTCTTGATGAGATATGATTCTTGGAATTTGGTTTTGGTCCAAAAGTCAAAGTTTGACTTTTTAGTGTGCAAATGACCATTTTGCCCTTGCGGATGACTTTCTTTGAAAATTGATAATTCAAGACTTGGAAATAGATGGAAGCAAACTTGGGATCCAGGGTAATCCCTTGTGAAATGAGAGGGAAAATTTTGGGGTACAACAAAGACTATCCTGCTGATTATTAGGAGATGTCACATCCTCTGAAGACTATCCAGCTGGTTGTTAGAAGATGTTAAGGATTATGTCCAGGACATTTCTCCTTTGAAGAAGTCTGCAAGCAAGAAGCCTCCTGTCATGGTGCCTGATGCTCCTCTTGAAAACAATTCCTTCCATTCTATTGGCAATGCTGAAAAGTGGAAATATGTGTTTCAAAGAAGAATGGCCCTTGAAAGAGAATTGAGAGCAGGTGCACTGGAGTGCAAAGAGATTATGGAGCTGATTCCTTTTCCTGACTTGTGCTGATCGCAGAAGTAAGGAATATAGGAAGGTGTTTGTGTGTAAATTTTCCCTTGTTGTCATCAATAGTTATCTGAGCAGGTCTGAAGATGGTTACTGTGAGTTGGAAGTGACTGATAATCAGATGTGCAAAGCCATTATTGCAAACCAGATTGTAAAGCATGCAGGAACCTGTGCATCGGCTGTGTGTTCTAATGGGAGCTTCTTAAAGTATTTCTATATACAATGAGTCCTTTAAATGATTGATTAAGAACCAGGTTGATTAGGTTCTCTATTATGGAGTTGATGTACCACGTGATGTCTTAACATCATGATTGTTGATGACTGTTTTGTTTAATGCTTGGGATTGTTCATGTGAAGTTGGAAGCTTAAGCATTATTGTGAGAAGTGGCATTTTTTACTATGTGAATTAGAATATGGAGAGTATAATCCTATCTAGAGAATCATGCTTGATGAATTCATTACTACTTTGTTTAAGACTCCACTAGTATCAACAACTACTAGTGAATATAAAGGCAGAAGGCTGCTGACAGATATTGAGGTCTGAGCAGAGCATCTTGAAATGGTATTTTTTTGCTGCAAGTCACTCTAGGAAAGGTTTGGTGATCTGGATATTAGTAAAGATTTTAAGCAAACTAAAAGATTTTGGAGTTTGTGAGTGACTTCACACCTAGTGTGCATGACATCTTTGCTATTGAAAAGGTCATGATACAGAGTGTGGTTATGAAAAGACAATGATCGAATATGTCCTTGTGTTGTGAAGAAGTCGCGGTTCCTGGAAGTATTCTCAAGGAGTGAGAATATCTGACACTGGTTTGACTCTACTGAGGGAGTCAAGGTTCAGCATATGCATGAAGTGCTGAAGTTTCTCATCTAGTGCACAAGTCTTCATCTTCAGCTGGAGCATTAGTTACTCATAACAAAGGGAGTCATATGGATATCTGTAAATTGTTGCTGCAATGATATAAGTATTATCAAGCCAGGATACTGTTCACTTTTGTAAAGGTTCTATGAGGAAATGATGACGAAACAACATGTTGTGACATTATGAAGTTATGGATAAACTTATCAAGATATGGTTGTTTCTAACTATGAGAAGCTTGGTGAAGATCATAAGTTCACATATCTCTTAGAAGTTTATTGGGAAGTCTGGGAGACTTTATTTTTCTATAGATTTCAAAGAGACTCCTTGAGGGTCTATATTATGAAGAGGTGTCACAAATGTGATACTTTGATATCTTAATATATGTCACTAAGTCTAAGTGAAACAAGAACACTTAGAATCCAGTATGAACAGGTGGATAATCTGGTGAAGCATCCCTGATTGGTTGGAGAAGATGTGTTGATCACTGAAATAAGAAGACAATGTCTGACTAAGTGTCAGGATATTATACAGGACATGTTCCTGCATGGCCAACATGGGGTGGAGTGGCCTATGTGTTCAAACACGTGGCTGTAAACAGGGGGAGAAAAATTTGTCTGACTATGCATGTGTATGTACAAGGAGTAGCTATAGCATTCAAATCCATTATGGACGGTGCACATTGATACTTAAAGTTTTCTCCTTAAATATCGTTTCCATTTGACCAATATCGGTGCTACAATCTAGGATCGTTATTTTCCAAGTAAGAATCCCAATTATTTATAGAGAGTTCTTCGTTTTCTGTAACCCTGTGAGCTCCTTGAGTCCATAATTCTTATGGCTTTTATTTGAGTTTGGGTAAGTTGTGCTTGGGTCTGGTATTGTGAAGGTCTTCTTTGCCAAGTTTTGGCTATAAAGGGGGAGAAAGGTGAATTAGCTCAGCTGCTACTGCTTCTTCCACAAGTGGTTATTATTAATGTTCACAGATGTCAAAATAAGATGCCAAGTGGTTATTATTTCTGTGACATATGGTTGTGACCTGTGATCTGAGTTATGAACACAATTATGACCTGTTTTCTGAGTTATCAGGGGCGATGGTTGATTTGGTCTTAAGGAGTTATTGAGATTTCTCTTATTCCACCATTGGTCTTCTATGTTTAGAAGATGTTCCTACATTAAGGGGGAGTACAAGTTTTCCTCTGATATCTTCTTCCTCGTGTGCATCAACCAAACTTCAGGACTTTCCTTCTTTTTATCCTGAAATGGATGTTCGTTGGTGCTGATGCAATTGAGTTCTTTAGAGTGCTACAAAGAAGATGTCTAACAAGATGTTGAGACATCATTTTCAACTGTAGATCTATTGTTGTGTGCAGCAGCTTCTGAATTGCTACAAATTGTTTTTTTAGATTATTTATTTTAGCCAAAATTTGCCAAAGGGGGAGATTGTTAGTTCTCTTGTTTTAGGATTGGATTAATTTTTGTAAAACAAATAACAACGGCAATAATGTAATGTAGAATAGGATGTATAAACTTTCTAAGAAGAACACGTACAACAAGAAGTCCTATTACAATGTCAGAACGTGTTGTGTTGAACTTTTTCAACATCTAGAATAACATGTCGAATAAGATGTCTTGACATCGCACCTGTTGAGCTAGATTAATGAGATTCAGTTTGTTCTTAACATAAGAAGAATATTCAGGAGAATATTATGCATCCTATGTGGCGCATATTTAAAGGTCCAAAAAATTCAATTAGAAACCAAGGAGAATGAAGACTTTCTAAATAAGGAGATTATTTAGGAAAGTAAAGATTGAAGACCTTCTTGGGGAAGAAGTTTCTGCAGTTTGTTACAGCTGATTTGTTGTGATTGAAGGCCCAAAACCAGTTGGGTAACAGGTTATAAATAGAAGGATTTGTAACTTAAAAAAACAGGGCTCAAGATGTAGAAGTCTAGGATTTGTCAAGGTAAACCTCCCGGGTTGTGGGAAGGTTACAAAGTTCACCTCAAACCTGTAGGTAAGAGGTGTATTATTCTTAGAGGAAGCTTTGAAGCAACTCCAGGATATGTTCTTAGTTAGGAGCAGAGATAACAAACATTGGAGTTTGGCTTGGAGACTTATCTAAATTGTCATGGAAGTGTGTCTTCCAAACTGTCCATCCGTGTGATCAGATCTTGGTGAAGGGTCGTTGATGTAGTGACTAAGGTGTTGACTGCTAGACATCATTGCGATGATTGGAAGTGGAATGGGGATATTCCATATCTAGGGAGGACCTAGGTAGAAGGGTCATTGGATAGTGATTAAGTGTGTAGATCGTCAACGGGAATGTTGGTTGTAGGGTCTGCAAATTTATGCTGCTGATAGTGGACTTCATTTCTGACTTGGTAGCCCCCAGAGTAGGTGTTGTTGTACACTGAAATGGATAAACAATTCTGGCGTGTTCTTTATTTTTTGTACTGTTTTATCCTGTTTGTGTGTTATATCAGATCAAATGTCTTGACATCCTTATAGGACATCTGAGTCTGCTATGCCAGAATTTCATGAAGAACAAGGTTGAATTGGAATGGAAGAAGATAGACAGAAGAGAGAAAGAAGAAAAGAAAGTATAAGAAAACACAAATGACACTACGCCATATAAGGGCTTTTAAAGCGCTTATTTTGGCCTTTAAAAGCGCTTAAAAGCGCTTTAATAGCTGGCGCTGGCGTAGGTAACAAAAGCGCTTCTAAAAGCGCTCTGGTAGACCCCCCCTTTAAGAGCGCTTTCCTGGAAAAAGCGCTCTGGTAGGACCCCCTATAAGAGCGCTTTCCTGGAAAAAGCGCTCTGGTAGACCCCCCTTTAAGAGCGCTTTTCCCAGAAAGCGCTGCCAAAGACCAGTAAAAAAGCATAAAAAATTAAAAAAAAAAACGCAGCATACAAAAGCGCTTTTGTAAAAGCGCTCTGGTAGGCCCCCCTATGAGAGCGCTTTTTATGGAAAAAGCGCTCTGATAGGCCCCCCTATAAGAGCGCTTTTCCAAAAGCGCTTTTGTATGCTGCGTTTTTTTTTAATTTTTTATGCTTTTTTACTGGTCTTTGGCAGCGCTTTTACTAAGAAGCGCTTTAGTAGGTGGACCTTTAAGAGCGCTTTTTAAAAGCGCTGTCGTTTCTAAATGAGGTATTTTTATGTACAGCCTATAATTTAATCCTCCCAGTCGACCTGTAATGTTTTCGACCTGTAATATTTTCGACCTGTAATATATTTTTGACCTGTAATATATTTTCGACGCTATTATTTCAACCATCAGTAAGACAATATATATACTAATATAATACCATTATAATATCCAAAATTATATATATACATCATTACATCAATAATATTATAGTTCAAATCGACACAAATCCTACATGAAAAATTGCTTAATATAATATTGACACAAATCTTCTTTAATTTCTTCCAACTTAAGCTTCGGGTACCCAGCAGCACGGAATTCGTCAAGGTACTACAAAACAAAAACATAATATAAATGATATATTTAGTTAAATGTAATAAATTATATGAAATTATCTTAAGTTATAAATTCATACCGTGAGCGGAATCTCTAATTGATTCGCCTGAAGGATTTCTTTCATGAACCTCAAAACAAAGTATCTGCAATCATAACTGTTTCGTTGTTGCGGACACTACATAATAAAACAAATAAGATTCTATAGTTGTCTTGTTTTACCAAGTAGCATAAATATTATAAGCAAAATTGTGAAAAGTAATGTACCTGCACTTGGATCCAAGTGATGTTGTTTGATTTAGTCCGGGATACCTGTGCGTCCCGTTGACTACGGAACACTTGTATTGATCTAATTATTAAATATATAAAAGCATATGTTTAGATCAATCCCACAAATAAGAAAATATATAAATATACACGAATATATATTTAGAACGATCCCACTTACAAATCAACGATTTCCTTCATAGCCGGATAATTGGTCCATTCACCATTTACCGAATTCAGATAATACACGACTTCTCTTATCGGGTTGATAGCAAGCAGCAACCAGTGTGCTCTATAAATTAAAACAATAGGTTATATGAAAATTTTGCTATACACAAAAGAAACAGAGATTAGATGAACCAAGAATGAGAAACTAACCCTACTGGTCGGGTATTATACGCCCAAAGATGCAGACTTTCTGTATTGCCGGTGGACATGAATCTATCTACTAAGCGCTGTCTAACTGATTCCGGTTCCGAAGCAATTGTCATTCCGCTGCAATGGGCGGAAGACACGAAACGGAATCTGTTAGACAATGCAGTCCCGCGCAACACTCTGTCATACAACAACCTTAAATAAAAACATAATAAACATTAGATTATTTTCATTGAAATGTGTAAATAAATTATATTGTGGGACTAATTAAATAATATATCGGATGAGTGAATATTACCGGATGTATGAGTGCATATTACTGACGCCTAGTTGATCATGCCTAAAAATCTCTTCCAAGTCATCAAATGTAATATGTGACGGGAATTCAATACCGAAGACACTTTCATCCATGTTGATTTCACGTAAACCACCATCCTTCAAATCGGACATATCAACCATTGTTGCGAGTGTCGAACGGTATCGAGGCACAAAAGCACCGCCTTTTTTTGCCGCTTGCTTCGGAGGACCAGTGGGTGGTAAGCTACGAACCTGCTGCGTCACTTGTTGTGACTCCCGAGCGGATGCCTAAAAATCATATAAGTTAGGTAAAATATAAAATCATGCAGATTTAGATTCAGACTATATATTAACACTTTAAATGTACCTCTTTTAGTGATGCAACAGACTCCTCCTCCTGTAAAATCCCTTTACCCTTAATTGCGGGTTTTATAGGAGCAGTCTAAAATTAAAATGTAAAAAATAATTAATAAACGGTTTAGAATTGACATTCGAAAACTAAATGATTCATAATCGTTTTCAGTATACCTCATCACTAATGGTAATGAGCTCCGAGGGCCATGCAACAAATGATCCTATTGCATCTCGCAGCAATGTCGTCTCTGAGACCATGTCAGGTACCGGTAGAATCGCATCACGATCTAATACAACATCCACCGATACTTTCAGGTGTCCATCCGGGAGGGGTCTGTGGTGAAGTAAATCTCCCGAAGTGTTGTGCACTTTTCCCTTGCCAACTAGTCGATAATTCGGTGACGATAAGTATAGTTGGCAAGATGAAATGCCCTAAACAAATAGAAAATATAAAGTCATTATCATTAATAAAATAGAACAGTTTGTAAGGAAAAAAACTTATAATTACCTCGGGAAATTTCTTTTGATAGTTGATACTAGCCTTATCACTAGTTTCTCTCACCGATGAAGTGTTGCATTTTTCTCTCATATACATATCTTTATCTCTTTGCAATTCAGAGACATGTGCTTGCAATTCCTGCAACTTTTGCAACACTTCTTCATTGGTAAGATTTGATCTTCTCCTAGAACTCTTATAAAAAGAGGTTGGAGTCACACCATGACCCTTACCCCTCACCCGACCGGGATACTCGGGAGCATCTAGTACTCTACTAAGTACGCTCTCCTCACCGGTGGATGCCGATTGCGACAAGGTCTCCTGTAATTCATTTACATTTAAATAATTATTAGTGGAGATAAAAAATCATTTATATATTAAAAAACATTTGATTTAATTAAAGACACAGTATTATACTTACACATTCAGTATAAACTCTCTGAACATCGGGATCGACAGCTTGATTCTTGCCCACACGAGCTTCCTTCCACAACACATGTACAGGAAGTGAAGCTTCCTCACTTTTAGTCTCCTCTAACTATGCATTGACACAAACGATAAAATCGTCAATTAAAACATGCACATGTAGACAATTAATTAAAACTCATTTCTATTTACTTACAATTTTATCCTCTAAGCGTGCATATCCCAAACGCCCTTTCTTGTATGGATACGCGGGTTTGGATGCTCTCTTACTATTCGTGGCACTCTTTTTCTGAAAAGCTTCATCTCTTTGCTTTAAAAACTCAGCCCAATCTGCTTCATCAATGAAGGTCGCATACTTTGTTGGTCGTCCCGGTGCCTCTTCAAGAAATTTTCCATCTTTATCCTTAAGATAGGTGTTTGTCAAAAAACTTTTCCACCCTCTATATCTTTTGCCGGCCAAACTAAGTATGTAGCTTTTACGTTCATCTGGTATCTCAAAAGTCCTCTGCAAAAAAACGTACGCATAGTGTGTTAGTATAAGTAATTTAAACAATTTATCGTCAAGATAATAACAACAATTAACCATATATGATATATACCTGAAGCTCTTCCCAAATCGCTTGTTTTTTCTCCTCCAATTCTAAATTTTTCGTTTTCGATTTCCAGGTAGCTACGGAGACCGGAATATGCATACGGACAAGTGTACCAATATAACTTGTCAACTTTGCAGAATTAGGACCAATTGGTTGTTTATCAGAATTCCATTCCAATCGGTATACTAATCCTTGGTCTCTATGTCGAATGATTCCCTTCATAATAGTGATGCCTCGTGCAACCTCTTTTGCTTCAGTATCAGGTGGAGCATTTGTATCCGAAGCAACTCTTTCTTGTGAGTTTTCTTGTGAGTTTTCAGGTGGGTTTTCAGGTGGAGCATCTCTATCTGGAGCCATTGAACCTGTATCAAACAAACTAAAGCACATTAGTACACTATTAACACTAACTTTATATGAGAAACATTTCAAAAAATTACAACATAGAAGTTATTATAAGAAGAAAAAAAATCAATCCATTATTAATTGTTCAACGTGAAGATATTAATAAAATAAAAGCATGTGATACAATCAATATTACTTTTTCATGATATTTCTTTTAGGCAAAGATGAGGGGATGCATACTCTATCAATATTAAAAGCATGTTCATGATATTTCTTTTAGGCAAAGATGAGGGGATTCATACTCTAACAAAGTGACACAAAACCTTACACAATTCTAACCTCAAAACTCAACCCCTTTTACTAAAAATAATAAAGTATTTAACAACAAAAGAAACTAAACCCATAGATAATAAATAAGCAGTCCAGTAATATTTTTCTTGCTTTGAAGAGATACCTAAAACATAAAAAAAATGTTAGAAAAAACATCTTAATATTAAAATAAAAACAAAACACTGTTGGAGGATATACTAAAAACAAAAATGAAAACTTTAAAACAAAATAAAAAGATAATACCTTTAATTCGAATTACCCCTTAACTCTTGAACAACTAGATAATATGTAGATGGTATATGAACCAGTAACCAATAAAAACCATTAGTGAAGATATTAAGGAAAATGAAGGAGACAAAAATGACAAAAATAATATTAGATGATACTCATATTAAGATTGAAATAGAGAGAACATGTATATATTTGAACATGTACACCATTAAACTAACATTACAGTACCATCATCAATATCGACCTCATAGCGACATATAACAACAACAATCAAGTTTCATCATTGCAACAAGTCATCATAGCATACAAAATATATACTAATCCAATTCCAAGAAACATTGACACAGAAAAAATGCTTCAAATTTTGAACCTGTATCAAACAAACTAAAACATTGACACTATTAACACTAACTTTATCACTAACGTCTCTTTCTTTTCTTGGTAGGATTGTGTACTACGCGTCTCTTAACAATGCGGACGGTTGGATTGATCCAAATACCCTCATTATGATCATTTCTAATACAAGATTCATTCTCATTTTGATCGTTTCTTGTACAAGATTCAATGCCAACACCAATATCACCTTGATCTTCAATTTTTTCATCAACTATTTTGTTAGATAAAAGCACTATAGACCATTTCGTACTTGTCGGATCATTGACATAGAACACTTGTTTAGCTTGAGAGGCTAGAATGAAAGGCTCATCTTTGTACCCTACCCTATTGAGATCCACTTGCAAAAATCCTGACTTATCCATTCGTACGCCACTATTATTTTCAACCCACTTGCAACCAAATACAGGAATCTAAAACTTCGCGTAATCAAACACCAAAATGCGCTCGATAACCCCAAAATATGACAAATTTGCAAATTTCGGATTTAAGTCATTCGCACTTGATATGTGCATAGCTTCAGCTACCAAGGTAACACCACTATTTTGCATAGTACTTTTATCATCCTGTTCTTTGGTATAAAATGTGTATCCATTAATTGCGTATGCGCTATAAGAAAGCACAATTACAGATGGACCATAGGCTAAACATCTCAACCTTTCTGTTACTGAAGCAGGATCTGAACGATACTTTGAATAAATATGATCTCTAAACCACGGTATGAAACTTCGATTGTGCTCTCGTACTATCCAGTTCTCATTTCTATTTGGATTTAAATCTCGGAGAACAACTTTGTGCATTTCAACAAACGGCTCAACCTCAATCTCATTGTGCAGAACATACAAGTGCACTTGATCCCGTTCGACCATTGATACTGTCACAACTTTATTTCCAATTAGCCTTTTCCTTCTTTTTTTTCGACAATATGAGATTTGGGGAGTCCAATTGATTGAACGTTTGACAGATATTCAGTACAAAACTCAACCGCTTCTTCAGCAACGTATCGCTCGGCAATACAACCCTCTGGTCGACTTCTGTTTTTCACGTACCCTTTTAATATTTTCATATAACGTTCAGCAGGGTACATCCATCTCATATAAGCTGGTCCGCACAGTTGTGTCTCTTTCACAAGATGAACGACTAGATGAACCATTATGTCAAAAAACGAGGGAGGAAAATACATTTCAAGATCACATAAAGTAACAACTATCTCATTTTGCAATGTTGGTAAGATCGCGGGATCGACCACCTTACTGCAAATAGACCTGAAGAAGAAACACAGCTTAGTTATTGCGCTTCTTACTTTTTCTGGCAGAATAGAACGTATACCTATTGGTAAAAAATGTTCCATTATAACATGGCAATCATGCGTCTTCAAACTCTTTAACTTGAGGTCTTTCATGGACACAAGTCTTCTAATATCTGAAGAGTAGCCTTCTGGAACTTTTACTTCACTGAGGAACTTACACAATGTTTTCTTCTCCTTTCTAGATAGAGTGTAAACAGCAGGTGGCAGATATGTTCGTCTTCCTTTCGTCACGGGCCCCAATTCAGTTCTCATCCCCATGTTTACCATGTCATTCCTTATGTTAACGCCATCCTTAGACTTTCCTTGTATATTGAGTAGCGTACCTATAACGCTGTCAAATACATTTTTTTCAATATGCATAACATCCAGGAAATGTCTTACGTACAACGACTTCCAATATGGAAGTTCAAAGAAAATTGACTTCTTCTTCCACCCACCCTTGACAATTGAATATGCAAAAGGCTTGCCAAACTGAGTGCTCACATCTTTCACCTTTTCAAAAATTTGATCACCTGACAAAAAAGGCAGGGCTGTACGATGTTCGGCCTCTCCATTGAATGCTTTTCTCCACCCACGGTAGTGATGATTAGAATTTAAGAATCTACGATGGCCGAGAAAGACATTCTTCTGACAAAGCGCCAATCGTGTCGTATCAGTTTCATCTTCACAAACAGGACACGCCTTTTGACCCTTGTTGCTGTACCCGAATAGATTTCCGTATGCTGGAAAATCATTAATTGTTCCAAACAACATCGCCCTCAAGTTGAAACTTTCTTTCCTATACCCATCGTAAACCTCCACACCTCTCTCCCACAAAAACTTTAAATCTTCGATTAAGGGTGCCAAGTATACGTCTATGTCATTCCCTGGTTGTTTAGGCCCAGAAATTAGCATAGATAACATCATGTACTTACGCTTCATACATAGCCACGGAGGTAAGTTATAAATCATAAGAATCACAGGCCATGTGCTATGCGAGATACTTTGAATACCATGCGGGTTCATTCCATCAGTAGACAATGACAACCGAAGGTTTCTTGCTTCTTTTCCAAATTCAGGATATTCAGTATCAACTTTACTCCATTGTGGTGAGTCTGCCGGATGTCGCAACTTTCCATCAACAATTCTTTCATCTGCATGCCAAGTCAAGTGTCTTGAATCGGTCTCACTACGATACATGCGTCTAAATCTCGGAATTATAGGAAAATACCATAAGACTTTAGCAGGAGACAACTTTTTCTTATATCGAGGGGCACCACATTTAGGACACTCATTCAACGCTGCATACTCGTTTCGAAACAAAACGCAATCGTTTGGACATGCATGTATCTTATCATAGCTCATTCCAATAGAAGACAACATCTTTTTGGCTTCATACGTTCGATTGGAAAGAACATTATCCTCTGGTAGCATATCTTTCATAAGGGCTAATAACTCTGTGAAACTTTTATCCGACCATCCATTGTCCGCCTTTAAGTTGTACAACTTTAACACCGCAGACAATCTTGTGAATTTTGAACAACCAACATACAACGGTTTCTCTGCATCGCTTACCAACCTCTCAAACATTTTGGGACAATCCGCAAGATCTTCTTCAAGCGCTTCTGCAATCTCTTCGACTCGATCACAATCGTATGTGTCTGTGCAATCGTCGTTTGAAGCATACTTCCTATTACAACTCGACTCAGCATTCCCGGTACTTTTCTCACCATGCATTGTCCAACATGTATAACTTCTATCAATTCCAAACCGTAGTAAATGAGATCCCAACTGATTCCCGTCAACCTTACCCCCGGCATAACAGCAACCCAAGCAAGGACACGGCATTCGAAGCGGGTCTTTGGAGTGCGCAACCGCAAACTCAACAAATTCCCATACCCCTTTCTCGTACTCTTTCGACAATCGGTTTGAATTCATCCATGTCTTATCCATGTCTTAATTAAGCTAAACAAAAACGGTCAAACTTTCACTCTTCACAAGTAACCCCTATGGCGAATTCAATTCACAAAGTTAGTAAGTACCTCACTTAACGATAGATAAATATATGAAATTAAAATTGTAAGAAATCTCTTTTAAATAAAAAGATGTTTTAAGTTTGAACTTAATTTTTGATAGTCTTGTTTAAATTTTTTATTGTATGTATAGTAGATGTGTCAACAAATATCAAAATACAATGACTAAAATTTATGATTACAGTTATATCAATATCAATTATACACATTTTATCCCTTAATCCATATTTTCACTTCACTATACAAACTCAGCATTTAATTTCAGCAGATTCACACTCTTAACTATACAAACTCAGCATCTAAGCTTACTACTACTAAGCCATATGCTGGATGTTAAACAATATCTAAAGAGCAATATTAGAGACATTGATTGATCTATCTATTTCAAGCATATTGAAAAGAAATTCAAAAAAAGATATATAATATAATGATATTCACCAAAAAAGCTACACTGTAAGGCATAATAATTTTAAACCACTGTTGCAAGACATTATGATATAGACCTCTAGTTATATTTATTAGGATTAGTTCAGTTCATTAAGATTTATTATTTTATTTATTTTTAGTTAGTATTTTTTGAATTTTTAAATTTGAATGTCCTATTTTTAAGAAAAGATTTAAGTTAAAACATAAGCTACCTATTAACTAGTAATTTTAGGAGAAACCAATCACAAACTCCGCCACTGCCGCCTGCATAGGTCTTAAGAACATATTTTCAGTTGGTTACAATACTTCCTTCCTACCACTTCATCAACAAAGGTCATGGCTACGGAATATCCTGAGCATGTTCAGGATATTCCGTAGCCATGACCTTTGTTGATGAAGTGGTAGGAAGGAAGTATTGTAACCAACTGAAAATATGTTCTTAAGACCTATGCAGGCGGCAGTGGCGGAGTTTGTGATTGGTTTCTCCTAAAATTACTAGTTAATAGGTAGCTTATGTTTTAACCTAAATCTTTTCTTAAAAATAGGACATTCAAATTTAAAAATTCAAAAAATACTAACTAAAAATAAATAAAATAATAAATCTTAATGAACTGAACTAATCCTAATAAATATAACTAGAGGTCTATATCATATGTGTAAGAGAAAATTATATATTTTTCATATTTTCATTGAAAAATAAAATCACAAATCTTACTGATGAATAGTTACCAGGTATACTGAGTTTTACATTGATTGATAAATAAGTCATAGCCTTACTTATACAGTTGTTTACACAAAATTGGACCCTACCCACTTTTAACTTTAACAATATTATTTTGGATATCCAAATTTCATGGAACATTTACAATAGAAAACTTTAAACTTATTGCAAGATCATAACTGTTAAGCTTATTAGATTGGCTCCAAAAATAGTCTTAGAGAATCGGAGAGGATTCATATGAGACATAGTACAAGAAATCTTTTGAAAGAAACATGGCTATGAAAATTGATATAAAAAAAAAAGCATTTGTATTCACCAAAAAAGCTACACTGTAAGGCATAATAATAAAATAATGAAAATCACCTTAGACGAAGATGTGAGTAGATTCAATTCAAATAGCAAAACAGCAAAAAGCAGCAGCAAAAATGGAAGACGATTGAGAAGCAATACCAAAACTTTATTCTCAAAACCACGCAAGCTCTAACCCTCCACCCAGGGCAAGACCATCAATAGCAGCAACTGAAGGTTTCCTTCCCCCTGAAAGATGAAATGAAATTCAAAATCAAAATAGAATACATCGACAAATGAGTTGCAAAGAAAACTTCAAAAGAAACCGTACCTTCTATAGTGTCAGTAAGAAGGTCTACTGATATCAAACCAGGACTTGTCTTCTCTGTATATGGCAATGAAGAATTAGAAAATGAGTGCAAATACATTTACTAAAACAGAAAACCTTAAAAAAAAATATAAGAAAAATTCCGCAAGAAATACCATTAGGTGAAGCCTCTAGCTTCTTGAGAATCACTGGCTCAGCTCTCACACAGTCTAAAAAGACAAAGCAAACATCATAAAAAACATAACCTCATGGATTTTCATAAATGGAAGAAGTATCATGCTTCTCAAATTGCAAATCAAATATATAAAACACCCAAAATAAATCAGAATCACATAACATCAATTTTAGGAAATTCTTTTTCCCTAAAACGCGCACAGATCTTTCTTCTTATAGACACACCAATACATCATCATTTTTATCACTATTAACTTTTTTTCAAGTCTTGTCTCTTTTCAAAGTCGAAATTGAGTATTTCTCAATACATCCGGTAACATGAACTTGAGTAATTCTCAATACACCCCGTTGTCAATTGCAGATAGCATATATTTAAAATTCACAATAGTGCTGTAGCACCACTATAGTTGCTATTTGGCAACAGCATTTTGTACTAAACAACTTATGGCAGAACATTGGGGTTAGACCAAATTCTTCTACGGTGTAACGCCGTTATAGTTACACTTACACATAATACAAAAGTCTAATATTCATAGCTCAATTTTCATTTCAAAGATAAAATAAGTTTTAGTGCATGTTTGGATTTGTGATGAGTTTGGCAGAATCACGTCATGCTACTCTGATCTTGGCAAAATTACATTTCAAAGCATCAACAAAATTACAATGCCACCATGATTTCCTCAAATTCATTCGTCTTTGAGAGCATGCAAGGAAGACTATCGCACATGAGGGCATGCAAGGAAGACTATCGCACATGACCCTAAATTTGTCAGGGTTAAATTACAACTAAATACGGGCACATAAAATATCTATCCGATTAAATCGTGATTAAATAAGACCTCTATTTGTCTTGCCATAGTGAAACTCTGGCTAACCTACACACAGGGCTTCTAAAACTAGATAGGGCTTTGATTCCAAACATATACTAGTAACAAATCGATCACCCAAAATAATTTCCGGATCCAATTTTTCTTATGCAGCATTTTCACAAACAGTGTGTCTACATAGTGCTATGTTATCAAAAAAAAACAATCAACTAAGAAAAGAAAAATACCAGGGCACCAGCTGAGAGAGGTAGAAGGATCATTATCAGCCAAGAACAGAACGAGGTTTGCTCTGTTTTTAGGAGCCTCTGATCGGAATTTCTCAAAGACAGAATCAAAGTTCGATACCTGCTAATCCCTCCGGTCTTTGAAGTAAAAGCAATACCACGCAAGCAAAGAGTTGAAGACAAGATGCAAGCAAAGATGGAAGACGATGAACGCGTTTCTGAGAATGCAAGATTTTGTGCGTTTTCAGCAGAAATTAGGGATTTGGAAGAAGAACGCGTTTAGGGATTTGGAAGAAGAATGCAAGATTTTGTTTTAAAAAATTTTAATTGTAAAGAGGGTATGACAGCGCTTTTGAAAAGCGCTTTCGTAACTAAGGCTATACCAGCGCTTTTGAGGATAAAAGCGCTCTTGTACCCCACCCCCTATATCAGCGCTTTTGAAAGCGCTTTCATAAGCCCCCTATAAGAGCGCTTTCAGAAAGCGCTTTCATACCCCCCCACTATAAGAGCGCTTTTCAAAAGCGCCTTCGTACCCCAGCCTCTAAGAGCGCTTTCTGAAAGCGCTTTTGTAACCCCCCCCTTTAAGAGCGCTTTTTTAGCGTGTTTTTTTATTTTGTTTTTAGCGCAACCTATACCAGCGCTTTTACAAAAAGCGCTTTAGTAGGGGTGCTGCTAAAAGACAAATTTGGTGTAGTGTGAGTTTCTGGAAAGAGAGATTGAGCGAATATCTTTATTAACCAATCAGCGACGTGAATTTCACGTCACAATCTTGCCACGTGAGATTCACGTCGCAACCCCCAACGTTATAATTTAAATCAACATCAACTAATCAGCGACGTGAATTTCACGTCGCAACCTTGCCACGTGAGATTCACGCCGCAACCCCCAACGTTATAATTTAAACATCAACCAATCAGCGATGTGAATTTCATGTTGCAACCTTGCCACGTGAGATCCATGTCGCAACTCCTACAATGGTTATATTTTTTATTCAGTCAACCTGCACATTTCAATATCACTTCACGTCAAAGTCAAGCGTTTTTCCTCTTAAAGATTTGCGATGTGTTAAACACGTCATAATCATTTTTTTTGAAAAATTCAAAATTTCCCCTTCAAAATTCCTGATGCTTTATATATTTTTATTGTACTTTTTATGTTGTGATGTATTTCCCACGTCACAACTTTTTTATACAAAAACAAAGTCTGACTGGCACAGACCAAACTTTACTTTTATTATTTAAATGTTAAAATAACGTACTTACGTGATTATCACGTCGCAACTGCTAAACTTTTGTGACATGATAATCACGTCACAAAAACACGTCGCTGGAGAGCATATTTCTTGTAGTGAGACAAAGAAGAATGTAATGTTTTGCAAAGGTCACATGGATTTAATTTACTGATTAATTGATTATTGTTTTAGCCGATTATTGTTTTAGCCTTATATAATGGGTAAGTGAAAAAATTGCAAAGGGCATTGAAGGAAATTTATATCCATTCATTTGTAATGGATTGACAGTAGATAGTAGATACCTACATCATATACACTTTATATAATGAACATTGTTTTTCTATTAAAATAATATTTTAAAAATATATTTATTTTATTTTAAAAATTTTTATTCTTAAAATTTATTTTATAACACAAATATAAGATTGTTTCATTAATCCAATTTATAATTATATTAACCACAAAAATTTATGTCATTAATCAATTATTTTACTTATAATTCATTAATCACTTTCACTACTTCATTAACCAATAAAATATATATTATTAATCATACCCGGACACTAAATTATAAATATATTAATCAATTTTTATATCCCATTAATCAATTTTATTTTACTATTTAATTTGTTTTTATGTTTGAGAACTCATTTATCAATTGTATTAATCAACTTTATACATAATATTATTAACCAAAGTCTAAATTATATATATATATATATATATATATATATATATATATATATATATATATATATATATATATATATATATATATATATATATATATATATATATATATATATATATATATATATATATATATATATATATATATATATATATATATATATTAATTTTTTTATGCTAAAATATATATTAATTAAACTTTAAATTGTATTAACTAAATTTTAATATCTTATCAACCAAAATGATTTTAAAAAATATATATATTAAAAAATCAAAATAATATTAAATACTGTTTATGTATTTATGAATGTAGTGTCATTTTTAGGTGTCAAGAGACAAGATATCATTTTTCTTTAAAGAATATACAAGTTAGGGCAAATGTTTCATTTGCATCTCTTTTATACCAGGTCTGACCATGTATATGAGTTTGCAGTTCTTTTATCATGGTTGTCAGAAGCTACCATTTGTAGTTCCTAGTCAACTATGTTCTTAGTATTTTCCAAAAAATATTTAACTTATTATTATATTCAAATACTTTTAAAAAGTGACGGAAAAAGAAAAAGAAATCTGAGAATATATAATTGAAAGTTTGATTCTCTTCTCTCCCTCCCATAATCAAATCTATGTCGAGTGTGGAGTCCTTTTCAAGAGATAAGGGATATATATATATAGTACTTAAAGCAATAATAAAAGTTGAATTGCATTTAAAGTTTACCGCTTATAGTAAAATACTGTCCCTCCTTGGTTTGGAGTTTTGTGTTGAATGATATGATAATTAGTGGGATTTGATTGCATACCCGAAATCTAATACTATTATAATAATGTTTAAAAGAAAAAGGGAGGCAATGGAGGAGTTTTCCACTAAAGTACTATTTCTTTACAAATTATTTACAAAAATGTTATCTTTTTCTATTAAATCTTAAATTATCATGTTCTAAAAAAAAAAAAAATTCTTATCAAAGAGTCGTCTATTGTTTTAATGGTTCTGGTTTTTTTTTCTAATTTTTTTATTCACCTGCAAATTTTTCTAGCGAATTCTATAACATATAATATTCTTATAGAATTACTTATAAATTTGTCACATATGTGAATTTTTATAATACAATCGTTAAAATTTGAAGGTAAATTTGCAGAAAATTCTGTGAAATAGATTATTTGTAAAAAATTCGCAATAAATATCTGCAGAAAAATTCGTAGGTAAGTTCGCTAAAAGTTTCTAACAAAATCCGTAGGAAACAAAAAAAATGTTTTAAAAAAATAAAAAATTGAAGTGTCCGCCCATTCAATTGGCGGATGTGTTTAAATTTTTTTTTGAAAACATGATATTTATGATTTATTTGAAAAAGTATGGTAATTTGATATTAAAGTTAGAAAAATATGGTATGTTTGAAAAATTTTACTGTCCTACCAACTTTTTGGAAAAGAAATATCAAACAAACACTCAATCCATCAATATATACCAATATATTATGATTTCAAAAAAAAATTATTATTGGTAAAGAGGCTCCGTTCCGTCCATTCATTAATGGACGAAAGAATACAAAATAAAAAGATTTCGTCCATTTATTTAACGGATCTACAACTTTTTTTTAATTATTTGTTTAGTATCTGTTGTTTAGTACTGGCGGAATTCTCAAATATATGATATATATATATATATATATATATATATATATATATATATATATATATATATATATATATATATATATATATATATATATATATATATATATATATATATATATATATATATATATATATATATATATATATATATATATATATATATATATATATATATATATATATATATATATATATATATATATATATATATATATATATATATATATATATATATATATATATATATATATATATATATATATATAACTTTTTAAATTATGTTAATAACTTCGAAGGAAATATTGTAGAAAAGAAATTCTGTAATAAAATCCGCAGAAAATTTTAAAGAATTTAATTTTTCTAAAAAAATTTACAAGAAAATAAAATATAATAAAAAATATATAAATTAAGAGGTCCGTCCAATCAATTGATGCATAATTTTAAAATATTATTTTTTCTTGAAAAGATAATATTTTAATATTAATAAAAGAAAGCATAATAATTTAATATTTAAATTGAAAAAAAAATGATATATTTATGAAAAATTGGTATATTCTGTAAAATTTCGGCAATGGAGGCCCGGTTGAGGGGACTAATCCCGCTTTCTGCTCCCATCCAGTCGACACCATATATTACAATTAGTCAATCACTCTCTATCACGAATCTTGACTACAACCACCTTTTTTTAAATGAGAAAAATTTCTTTGAAGTTTGGTCATTTGTTTCTTATTACAATTGACAGTTTGACACAATTATTTTAATCTAAGATAAAAGAATAATAAAATATGATAGATAAAATTCACCCTTTAATTACAATTTCAGCTTCATTTGTTTCTTTTGTATATATTAAATTTTCTTTTTATTCAATGGGTGTGTTGAACTATGCACGGGAAATAATTTTATTTTTATTTTTATGTTTAGTAACTTTTTACTCCCTTCTCATAAGTGTAAGAATTTTTTATTCTCGATTGTTATCATCAAATTTTATATGAAAATAATTAATTATCTTCACTATTATACACTATTTTGTTTTTATAATTATTATTTTTTATTTATCGGTGATTAAAATCTATAATTAATCGATAAATGACATCTACAAAGTTGGGATCAAGGAGGAGAAAGTGTATCTAATGCTCAAGTAAGTAAAAAATTTGGATTTTTAAGTGAATATCGGATATTGAATATGTGATCCTCACAAATGTGAGGATTTATATAATGTCTCCGGCGTTTGGTAATTGGTTTCTATTTTTGGGGTTGAATACCAGGTCCTAAAAAATAGATAACTGTCAGGAACTGACCGTTGTAATAAGTAGAGGTGCCTGAAACTAGCGGTTGCCACGAGCAGGGATGCAATCACGGGCAGACATGACTTTGTTATTCTTGGATAGTTGCTCTGCACGTGATAGGCAGAGTGAAAGTTTGTCATTGACGCGGGCAGAAGTACAACCAGCGACAGCGGTGGTCCTGTTGGCCCGAGGGGGAGGGGGATCACGACCACGTTTTCTCAACTAAGGGACAGAAAGAAAAAGCGCTATTTATTTGTCCCAACTGATTTAGACAAAGCTATTAAGCCGCCCTGAATGCATAAAAGGATTGTTTAGCATTGGGTCACTCTAAAATAATTTTTATCTATAATTATAACATATTATTAATTAAAAAAAATTACTAAAATTTTAAGATACTACCCAAACATTTTTAATAAAAATTTATTCTTTCAAATGTTATATCTGAAAAAATTATTCTTTGAATTAATTTTTTATACCTTAAAACAACCGCCCCTATAATTTGGATAGTTAATTCATCGATCAATTCTAACATTATGTATGTAATTTTCAGAATTGTAGTATTTTCATGCACATTGATGTCATACTTACTCAAAAGATCACTTGGTTGAAGCAAAAGAAAAATGAGCTAAACTCACCACAAAATTAGTTCATTTGTCGCACTAATTATAAATTAAGAAATATATTTACAACGTGAATGAGTCACATATCACATGTTTGAATTTTTTTCTTCAAATAACCACTATTTTTAAAACAAACAAAAAAATTCAAATAATTATTTTTTAGAAAAAATATCAAATGAATTATTTTTCAAACAAAAAAATTATCACGCAGACGAGACGTTACCCGGTGTGGCACATGCATTCAAAATAAAGAGGAGTTGTCACACTGCATGACGTATGTTTTGAATAATACACATATATCATATGCATTTCATAATTCACAATAAAAAAGAAAAAAAAGCAAGAGACAACATAAATTATTTTATTACGAAAACTTGAAAATTATCAGTACAGTACAAACAATACCAATTATTTATAGGAACCTAAATGAAGAAAGGGTCAACAAGTAGCCGTTACAAAAATGTAAGAAATCAAGGCTATAAAAAGGAAAATAAAAAACCTAATGAATTGTAAAAAACCTGCATGTGTGTGACCGTACTCAACCTACAAACAGAGTAGCATATGTTCGGTCTGGAATTTGTTAAGTACATTAATGTTGCACCTCAAAATCTGCGCTTTGAGTTTCAACCACAATTAACTCAAACCTCACATTCATACATCTCCACATACATTTTCATTTGCATCACAATCATTCATATCATGTGTTCTCAAAGCATGAGATCATATTTTTCCTCAAGATTAGGATTTTAAAGAGAGGCTCATCTCTCAAGAGTTTTTATCATCATGATCATCATTCTCAGAGCATCGTCAGTTATTTGGTCTCATCATTTTGGTTTGAGGAAATTAGGGTTTTTGGCCTTCATTAGAGAAAATCAGGAATTAGGGTTTTGTGGCTTGGAATTCAAGGTTGATTACTTCAAAGTATCATCAACGACATCATCTCAATTTCATCATGCTCACAAGATTTCATTGGTCATAAGAAAGTGGATTTCCTTTAAAGAAAGAGCCAATTGTCACATAAAAGTCAAACTTTGCTCTTTTTTTGGTCAACATTGAAGTTCAAAGTCAAGAATCATCAAAATATTCAAAATCATCAAACTTGATCATCAATAATCAAGAGAATCAAGAAAGTCAACAACTCAAAGTTGAAAGATATTCAAATACTTAGAGAAATTCAAGTGTTTTGTGCCTAAAAAACCCTAACTTCACAAGCAAGTTTTCCCACAATGCAAGTTGATTCAAAAAAAACTTTCAACATAAACTTTGTAGGGAATGATGAATTCTACAACTTTGTCATTGAGGGTTGATCTCCAAAAAATTCATAAGTTGAGAGATATGAGCCAATAAAGTCATGACCTCAAAATCCAACACTTAGAAAAAATTTTCATGTGTGTTTTAACTTCAAAAGTTACACACTTCATGGCCATTTTTCACCAAGATCCAAGTGGAAAATAGAACAAACTCAAAACATGAAAGTTAAAGATATTTATTTAAGATTTTCAAAATTTCAGAGAACACATAGAGATCATTTTTGAGCTAGGAGATTCAAAGAGATAAAGTTGGACATCCATACTTGAATTATAGGTATTTTGAAAACCTTATGATCAAATATTCAAGCATTCATTGTAATCTCATTTTTCAGGTCCATTAACTTGTAAATTTATCTCTAACAAGAAGATTACACAAGCTTTTGAGCTATTATTCATTTGATTCAAGCATTATCCAATCCATTTTATCATTAAGGGGAGACAGGTTACACTTCCATTCTAGTAAAGCAAGCCTTTTACAAAATGTCAATGCATTGAGCCTCTAACTTGTTCCCTCTTCCCACACTCAACCTAGAAACTCATAAGCAATATGCTTAAAGTGTTCAACCACTTTGGAAGCTTTGGTACTATGCATTGGAACCATAATTTTCACATTACTTCATAACTAAGTTTCAAAACCTTAAGCTTCAAACTACTCAGTCCCAAACCCTATTGTTTTCCTATAAATAGAGGCCAATTATACATTGAAAAGGAGACCTTGAACACCCTCTATAACCTCTTAAACATTCTATAACTCAAAATTACAACATTGCAATCTTTCTCAAGGTTCAAAAACCATTTCTTCGAAATTCATAATCCTTACAAGTTCTTTGTGAACTAACCATCCACACACCTCATATACACCATATAGAAGCTATCCAAACACTCATAGCACTTCTATAACACCTCTATCATCATTCCCCGTTTTCACTTTGGCCATTTTCAAGTTGATTCGGGTAGGGAGGTTCAGAGAATTTCTAAGAAAGATGAGAATCCACTAAGCATCAACAAGGTCCTAGGAAGGTGTAAGGATCATCATTTCACTTTTGGAAGTCGTGTAGAGGGGATTGGATTTTTCTTCAAGAGGTAAGTTTCCTTGAACTGTGAAATCTTGATACAAGTATTATTTACACATACATTTTGAAGTAGAAATGTAGATATCATGTATGTGAAGATATCCGTATGCTTAGTTTTGATTTATATTGCTTGTGTGATGAGAATTGCAAAACTGAACCGTTAGGGTTTCATTTTGGTACTGGATGAAATTCGTGCTCATCTTTGATTGTTAGCTTCTGAAAATTATATCATTAAATTCCTTGTGAAATTTTAGACTAGTTTGGTGTTTACAATTTTAGAATTGGTTGAGAAATGAAGGAGTTACAATTTTATCAATGGAGTTGTTGTTGTTGGTGTATCGGCAAAGAAGATGAAGCCATGGCACCATATTTTCATTTTTTTGAAAAGATAAGTTTATGTTATATTGAATGGTTGGTGTTTAATAAGCGGATGAAACATACACCCCAGTGGCAAGAGCGCGCGCCTGTTACTATAGGGACATGGGTTCGAGCCCAGTGGTACCCTTTTGCTTATTTTTTCTTCAATTTTCACTCTTTTTTTTATCATTTTTGTTCAATTATTTTTGCAATCAAATTTAGTTTTTTTGAGATGATTTTTTACACACTCATCATTTATCACCTCTATTCTATGAATATTAAAAAAATCACAAAAATATTTTTTATTTCATCATTTTTCAATTAAATCAAAGCGGTTACTTTTTCGGGTTTTAAAGGGGACTTTTGATGATCTTTTGATCAATTTCTCAACTTTTCTCACAATACCATGATAGGTCTTGATTCCCACTTGACATCTTGACTCTTGAGTAACCATTTCATGATAGATTGAGTTTATTTTAGGGTTTTATCATCTAAAACAAACCATGATACATGTTCAAAATCAAAGGCTATGCTCCATGACTTTCATTGTGATTGTTATGCGTGCATTTGTTTCAAACATTCAATTCATCCATGTTTTTCACAATCTTGTCTTAATTTTGAATATATTTCCTTCATAAACTCTTTTAAAGAATAAACCATAAAATATCAAAAACATGTTTTCAACTTTCACTCTTCTGTCATAACTTTTAACAAATAAAATCCATGGATTCTCATCCACTTGTATGATCATTACTTATGTGAATAACATATTTCCCTAAGCTTACTTGGTTCATTTTAAATTATTGAGGAAACTTGAACCAAGATAGAAATTAGGATTTCAATCCAAGCATGACAACATTAGGATAGATTCCTCCACAATCTCAACTATAGGATCAATATTTGCATGAAAACATTAAGATCAAGTCTCCCATTAGACTTTTCTTTTCCTTTTGCATTGCATCATTAAGGCTAAGATATTTTCTCATTCAAAATCCAAAAACACTTAAGAATGTTCAAAACCTTTTCAAAACTAAAGGTATGAACATGATGGGTGTCTCCTTGGATAAGGGTTCACTTAACACCTTTCTCCTAACAAAAACACAAACGAAATCCAAATCATTTTTGGCCTTAATAATTTTTCACTTTAAAACATTTTTAAAAAGGATATGTTAACTCATTTCTACACAAAACAATGATGCATAGTCTCCAACGGTCGAGTGGTAACGTTAATTGTTAGAGTGCAAATTTAACATCATCCATAAAAAACACACAACAAGCAAAACATTTTTAAGAAGAACTACAATGTTATGATTTCCTTGTGGATACGTAGTCATGGATTTTCAATACTCAGGAGAATGCACTAATAAAAACCTTTTCTTTTCCCTAATGAATTTATGCATGCATTTCCCTTTAGCAAGTAAGTTTTAGATATACACACCCATTGATTAAGATAACAAGAGTGGATTCCATAGAGTACCACAGACATGAGGGATGCTAATACCTTTCCCTTGCATAATCGACTCCCTTACCCAAGATTTGGTTGTGAGACCATGTTCTTTTCCCGATATCTAAGGGTTTCTCTATATTTTCATTTCCCTATATTTTGTTTTGGGATAAATAAAGTTAGGTGATGACTCTGTTTGTTCCATCCAAAGTTATTTTCAAGTAGCTTTAGCTGGCGACTCTGCTTGGGAAACCATAAGCAAGTCAGTCTTAGCTCTTGTTTATTGCCTTTGGATGTTTATTTAATTGCTTTACTTTCTTTATTTCTTGAATTAACTCATTGCACCTTGGATATTATGTATATTGGTGTTTGTTTCTTTGGTGGGTGGGTGTTACTTGAGAGATAAGCCCGATACACAGGCTTGAATGAACCCATAAGTTTAAAGAAATGGATAGTCATGTCATCTATGATGTAGATTCTCTATTAGTGTGTCATGAGAACCGCACCTAGACTAGCTCTACTTTGGGATACAATTGTTATGTCGTAGATACGCTACGACACTGTAGTTTTCAAAGGGACCCATGACTCTAGGAATACCTTAAGGAATCTTTACCCAAATTAGAACTCACATGTTAGAAGGTTTGGGTTTTTTGACAAGAAACTTTAACCTTTATCTTACCCCGGTATTCTTGTATTCAAAAGAAGTCCAAACTTTTGATCCTGTTACGTTCATCCTACTCATAAGTTTTCTACAGCGGGATTATACAAGATATGCTGAACTTTTGAACCTGAAATTATGATATCATGCCTTTGCATTCAAAACATCATACCATGCTTGTATCATCATACATATTGGTCATCTTCAAGGGATCACATCTTCAAGTTTTATAACATAAATTGTTTGAACATGCCATTTGTATATACATTCATACATTTCATACACACATGCATAAACAAGTGGAGTTCTCATTTTGATCTCTAGTTCCCTCTTCTGAATGACAACCTGACTTCTCATCGCTACGTGCTCCGAGATAAACTATGGAACAACTTCATGAGGAATTGGCTGAGATGAAGATTCAAATGTGGTTGTTTATGGTATACATGCAAGATGTGACCCATGGTCATAAACTCCTGAGAGAGGAAAACACTCAATTGAAAACTCAGATAAGCTTTATCATGGAATTTCTGAGGTCGATACTGAGAAAAGAAGACAATCATATGCCTGTTGCTGCAATAAAAGTTATTTCTTCTCCCCATCCTTTAGGATCTCCTTTTGATCAGATATTAACTCGTGAATCTCATTCACAACGTTGGGTTCTAGAACCTCATCTTTAGTAGCCAATTCCCGTTCCCCAAATGATTCCAAGGGGCAGAACATATTAGAAGAGACAGAAGAAGCCTGAGGAGAAGTTTGATTATATCCCAAAGCCTCCATACTTTCCATCTCCGCTTATTCCTCAACCAATTCAATAGAGGAATGTGTACGAACAAAACTTCTCTCAAAAGAAACATTGAAGACTAAGAAAGCCTGAAAGAATGATGGATCCAATTCCTACGCCCTACCATCAATTGCTTCCTCACTTTCTCCATCATAATTTGGTTAAGATAAGAGAATTTGTTCCTCCTCCAATACCTCTTCCTCTGGGATACGATGCGGATGCAAGATGTGAGTTTCATTTAGGGGCACCTGGCCACTCGATTGAGAACTGTCAAGCTTTAAAGAACAATGTGCAAGACTTGATTGATTAAAAAGCTATTGTGAGTGCAACTTCACTATTAGATGTTTTACATGATGTCAAAACTCGGAAAGCTAGCATTTCAGTATGGTGGACGGGTTCCTTATGTATTGTGGCACCCATATGCATTAGAGATATTAGGAATCACTTAAAACAACTTTAAAATTGATCCGAATCATGAAAAATCACTTTTTGCATAAAAATAACACTTATGTGTCGACTTGAAATTTCTATGTGTCGACACATAAATTCTGCATTTCTGAATTTTCTTAAGAGCTTTAGTATGTGTCGACACATACTATTTTCAAGTCGACACATACAAACTATACATCAACACATATGATTTATGTGTCAGCACATGTACTGCATTATTAAAGCTTTTAGCCATTGTTTCTCATGTGTCGACACATAAAATTTTCAGGTCGACACATACTGTTTTATGGGTCATTTTTTCATTATTTTTTCATTCTGGTATATCATTCATGCGTCATTCCAACTTGATGATACCATAAAATTAGTCTATATTTCATCTTCTTCTTCAACCATCCAATCTATGCATACTCACCAACATTACATTGTGATGATGTTCTATCGCGGTGCCATCTAGATGAAGAATTGTGGATTTCAAATTGGTTTGGGTTGAGATTTGTAGGAGTCTTCATCTGGGAAAAACCATCGGGTTTTTCCTCCAAAATCATTTGTTAAATTGGGGGTTTCCGTGCACGATCCTTGCGAAGGATCGCCCATGTGAAAAATACCTTAAAGTGTTTGAAATCTTTTCAAGGAACCTTAGAGTTGCTGAAATATTTTTAAGTAAGTAGCAAGAACTGGATGATAGAATATGTAATCTTGTGTTGATAGTTTGCAATTGGATTTACTCGAGTGAAAAATCCCTTAGAGTGTTTGAAATCTTTGCAAGGAACCTTGGGGTGTTTGAAATCCTTTTAAGGAAGTAGCTTAAGCGACAAATAGGTTGCATCTATTGGTATTGGTCTTGTTGAAGATCAAAATAATGTTGCTCTTAACATAGGTTGCATCTATTGGTCTTGGTCTTGTTGAAGATCAAATAGGTTGAATCAAAATAAGAAAGAATTAGGATTCTTTCTTACCGTTGTGTTGAATATTAAAAGTTTAATTGAGATATTATTATGTTGATTGATTTTATCATTATGTTAATTCTATATGACTCGTGCATATCTGAGTTTCCAATAACTAGGTTCGTTTAGACTACTGTGTTGATCTAGGAAAAAATCCTTCCGCTCAACATTATTTTTTTAAATAAGTTTTAAATAATCCTTTGAAAGGAAATTTTTTATTTGGGGATCTATTTACCCCCCCCCCCCCCCCCCCTCTAGATCTGGTGTCGTAATATAATAGCTATCACATTTACTGTAGGGGATTTGCGCATGAATTGAAGACTTCATAAAGTAGTCAGGAGCAACAAGTCCACGCAGAGTTAGGCCTCCTCTACATTGATTATCTTTTCATTATTTCATTTTCATGTGTAACCTTTCTTGTAGAAACTTGCTTATTTTTGAATTAAAATCTTAATGTATTAAATATATTTGTCTTGAAGCAATCCATTCGTTTCACTCTAAATTGTTTCTTTGCTTTTTGATACCTAACTCTTGTTAAACGAATAACTCTAGAGGGGGATGATGAAAACCCCAATACTTCGAATCTCAAACGATATGCTTTTGAATAAAACCCCGCTGATGATGTACAAGCATTGTTTCAAATCCCCAAACACTGGAGATATAAGGATGATAGACCCTTGTCAACCCCTTTGAGCCTTGAAGTAGGAGTTTCTTTTCTTTACATCATAACCCGGGGCAAGGTAGTCTTCAATTAATTTGATCGAGCGTCTAAATTTCAAAAAGGAGTGAACATCCGAGGATCACCACACCTTATCCCTCACACATCAAGAGGTTGAGAAAAATCGAATTCATAATGGTTGTCCCTCACCAGCCGAGGAACAGGGTTGTCAAAACCATTCTAATAAGTCAAAATATCCAGGTTCACATGATTTGTTCAAATCAAGAAATTCAAGTAAAAGAAAAGAAAAACTTGCTAAGTCAAAACCTATGAAGGAGACTTAGGCAAAATTAAGGCATCCCGCTGGACTGCAAAATTCAAAATGAAAAAATATGTCTAGGAAAAAATTAAGGAAAATAAAGGATTACAAAATAAAAACCCTCAGCAAAGAACAAAGTCGTGTGATCAGACACCAAGAACAAAAGATGAATGATTGTCGTGTCAAAGAAAAATTCATTGATTCCTCAACCATCTCGACCTCATCTGGACAGATGAGTGCTCATATCGAGTTAACTGAATGTAGGACTGGAGAACATCAAGGAGAATGGGTGGGTACAAATAAACTTTGAGCCTTAAATCTTTTTTCTGAAACCATGAACCAGGCCACATTATAACCCTTAAAAGTCCTAACTGAAGCATTGGTTATTTCGAAAGCATATTTTAGTGAGAGTACAGTAAATTGACTCCTAGGAGACTTTCTAAAATCATTTGAGTTGGTATCACACCACCTTTCATAAAAAAAATCGATGTTATGACATCATTTAAATAAAAAGTCTTTAAAGTTCAAGACAAACATAAGCTTTGCATCAAAATCATCATTCTCATAATAAACATTATTTTCATATAAACAAGTGCTTGGCATCAAGTAAGTTTCCTAGTGACCATCAGATGAAGAGATTAATCATCCCAAGGGACTAATCTTCAAAATTTCGTTGAGGAGGGGCACCTCGAAGTTTGATTACCCTAAGGGGCAGAGAAACACTTGAATACTCAGTTGAATAAAATTTCAGTCAATCTGGGGTAGTTATGTCAATATTCGAAGAATCTATCAAAATATCGAGTAATCAGGGGAAGTCACTCAAGCATGGTCGAAAACATCTCCAACATTGTTTAGTCAGTGGCAGTGTTCCAAAGTTCATAATATTAGGGTAAACTATCTCTGAGATTTCTCTCGAGGCAAATTTCTTCAAAAGCCCTAAAGGTCAGGGCAAGGCAATATGCAGGGGCATCTCCTCATCTTCAAGGGTTGATCAAGTTAGCTTAAGGCGCATGCTAAACAACTTGTGGTTTCAAAGAGAATGTCGGGAAGTCAGGATTGTTATCCTTAACAGATATCAGAGATGTAAGTCCAGTGTATTTTCGTTCATCATTAGAAGTCGAGGCTTTCATTCCCTATCAAAGATTTTAGTCCATATTATTGACGTTCCTTAGCAAAAGTCAGGACTCTATCCTTGGAGTTCACAACAGATTTTTTTGCTTCGGAAGATTGCATATAGCAATCATCATGACATAACATTGCATCATAAAAACACGTAGCATTTCCATAAAGGTGGAGCATTACGCTAAAAAAATAAAAACATGCTTGCAAAGCATAAGCCAAGCACAATCTCTAACCAAGATAATAACACATCTCTGAAGAGAATATCATCTCCACAAGTCTCCAGTCACTTCCCGGTAACCCTACCGATACCAATAACCCTAATGATTATTCATTTTCTAAACCATACAATTTTTTGTCTTCTAGTAACCTTACCGTTGTCAGTAACCTTACTGTTTACCAAATCGTCCATGTTGTTACCCAATAACCCTACCAAGATTCATAACCTGAAGACGTTTATCTTTTCCAATCACCCGATTGTCGCCTTCCAGTAACCCTATTGTTGCTAGAAGCCTTGTGCTGTACCCCAAAATTTCCCCTCTCATTTCTCAAGACATTTCTCACCTAAGATCTAAAATTATTAAGGATTCTCAAGGGTTTGATCAGATAAGCTCACCTCCTAAGCACTGAGCCCCCAAATTAGGTTTTTGGTTTTCTAAAAGACAATTGGACTTTTGATGCCTAAAGTGACTTTCATGGTTCATTATAGGTCTCCAAGATTTCTCATACCAAGTTTCAAGTCTTGCATGACAAATTTTCTCAATCAATTGCTCAGATGACTGAAAATCAACTATATTGGGTAAAAAGTCAAATATGGTCGATATACAGTCAAACTTCATGATTTTTGGCCAACATCAACATTTTGAAGCCATATCCATCAATTTATCAAGGGTTGATCACAATTCCTCAAGAAAAGCATTTAAATCATCGAATGGGCAAAATTGTTAAAATTAGGGTTTTGATTGAGAATGACTGATCATTGACTTTTGACCTAGTACATAACCCAATGGCTTGAAGTATGACCTCAAGTATTCAAACACAATTTTTTACCTAATTTTATGGCTCAAATCATTTCTCAAGATGAATGGATTGATAGTTGAAGTTTGATCAACTGATGAAAAGTCAACTGATATACAAAAACTCAAACTTTGACTTTTTGGTCAACATTGAATTTCAAAGATCAAAATTTATCAAGACATTCAAAAATATCAAACTTGGTCAACAAGAATCAAGAAAGTCAAGAAAGGCCATAAAAAGTCAAAGTTATCAATATTTAGAAAAATTCTAAGTGTTTTTAACCTTGAAAATTTCACTACTTCATGACAATTTTCACCAAGATGCAAGATGATTCAAGGAAAACTTTCAACATGAAAGTTGTAAATCTTGATGAATTCTAAAACTTTTTCCCTTAGGATTTATGTCCAAAAAATTCTTAGATTTGAAGATATAGGCTCATAAAGTCATGACATTTTTCATAAAACAGTTAGTGAAATTTTCAACAAGTTTAGGCAGATTTTTGACCTAACTTCTTGACCAATTTTCACCTAGTTCCAAGTTGATTTAGCCAAAGTGGTAAACATGAAGGTTGTAGAAAATGTTTCAAGCTTTCAAAATGTACAAGAAACTTGAAGAGATTATTTTTGAGCTAGGAGAATCGAAGATAAGAAGTTGGCATGATAAACTTGAATTACAAGGCATTTTCATGAAGAAAACATAACCTAATCCCATAGCTATGCTGCATAATATTGCTTTGCAGGCATTCTAACTTGCAAATTACTCTATAATTAAATGTTTACACAGTTGATTGAGAAATTATCCAAGTGTTTGAGCCATTGTCCAAGAAAATTTTCCATTTTTGGCACAAAGTTACCATTTCCATTCTTGTAAAGCAAGCTTTATGCATAAGTCAATGCATTGAGCCTTTCGCTTGTTTCGTCTGATCACACTCCATTGGAAAGTGAAGAAGCAACTTCCCTGCACCCAAAAACTCAGACCATGCTTGTACTTGAACCTTGGAACTATGAAAATCCATTCAACTTGATTTCTCATTTTCAACCAAACCATAACATGTTATCTCAAAATTCTGGTTACTTCAAGATGTCAAACCTCTTTCCTATAAATAGAGAGGTCATTTGCAACCTAACACACGAATTCACAAGCCTTGAAACACCCTGAAACTCCCTAAAACTCAGAACTGCATCCAAACCTCCATAACTTGTCATTTCTGGCCAAAAATTTCAATCTCACAACCCACTCATTTGTTTTCGTTCTAAATCATTCTCAAAGCTTCCATACATCAAATATAACTCATCCTCATACCTATTTCACAACTGTAACTCCATCTTCATCATCTTCCAAACTCAAAAACTCAACTCTACACATTGACTTCTCCAGTACGATTCAGCCACTTTCAGCACAAAGTAAGAGTTGCATTAGCTTTCTTGGAGTCCAGTGAAGCTATTCAGATAATCACCATACCTCTAGAAGTGCTCAAACTCCATACATGATTTTCAATTTTGAGGTAAGTTTTCTCAATATTGAATTATCTCTACAAGCATCATTAATGGTTACATTGTGAATAAAAATGTAGACATCATAGCCCTGGAGCTAACCATGACCTTAAATTTCATTTATGTCGCCTGAGTGATACGAATTTTGAAGATGAAATTTCTAAAAACATTAGGTTTTTATTTGGTACCAATAAAATTCTCATTCATATTTGATTTATAGCTCATGAAATTTATATGGTTGAATTCATATTGAAAAATGGAGCAAGTTTCATGTTCATACTTTTGCAAATGGTTGAGAAATGAGTGAGTTCAGAAATTCAAAAATCTTGTCAATGGAAGCTGGAGCGAGGTAGGGATGAAGCTACATTTAGAAATGAGTTTGTAATATATTTGTTAGTTATTTTTCTATAAACGGATGAAACAGCCACCCCAGTGGTAGAGAGAGCGTGCGTAAGACATTGAACTATAGGGACATGGGTTCGAGCCCCAGTGGTACCCTTTTGGTTTTTTATATTTCTCCTTGTAGATTCTATACAAGCAGGCTTTGTACACGCGCAATAAACCCTCATTCCATCACCACAAGATCATCATAGGGTCTCATCCAACACAATACAAGGCAAGCCCATGGTGCACCTTAAGAAGCCATCCACACTGAATCACAAAGCAGGCGTTGGACCTGTTGTTTTGGGCCTAAATTATTTCTGATTCTCACCCTCATTTTACTGTTTAAAGCACAGGCCCATTCACACTTTTTTTATTTAATTTATTTTTCTGATTACAAAAACATATTGGGCTTTTTCTCTTTGCTTATTTCTAACCCCCTTTTACTTTTAAACACCCAACCCATTTATTTTATATTTTCATTATTTTTTATTTACCTATTTATTTTATTAAAACTAAAAACATAAAACATATATTTTTCTTAAAATAATTTAATTTAATTATTTTATTTTATTTTATATTAAATTATATTATATTATTTTCTTTTACATTGTAAAAATATTTTCTAAATTAATACTAATATTCAAACTATCTTCTAAACAAATTATTAGACTTAGGTTTATTTTCTTCTTAAAATTCAATTAACTTAGATTTTAAGTTTTGTTAAATAATTAAGTAAGTTCTTTTGTAAATAAATTTAATTAATTTAATTAGGTTAATTACTAAAACCTTTTTCCATCAAAAACCCTAAAAGTCATTTTCCTTTCTTCTTCATCTTTATATTTTTGTGTATTATTATTGTAATTCTATCCGATAGTTTGTAATAGTAATTAGGGCTTTATTACTTCCTTCCCCCTATTCACAAATTGTACACCCATTCTCAAAGCATTGTAATAGCGTTGGGCATTTAAATTCCGCAATTTATCGCTTTCCTTATTATTGCTAGTAATTAGGGTTTGCATGACAAGATTTAAAATCAAACTTAGCAGAACCCTAATTCAAAGATAAATACTAGAAATAAAACACCTTGCACACATGCACCTCTAGGGTAACCTACACTTTTTGCCTCAGATATAAATAGTCATTTCTCTCGAACGTGAGATGTTTTAGCAAAGACCCTCGATTAAAATATCATAGTCCCTCAATGACCCTTCAAAGTTGTTTTCGGTAAATGATCTTAGTCCCTTATGAAAAATTGCTAAAACATCTTACAAGTTGCCTTCTATGACTGTACGATGACCCATGTGTGTCCCTCACATCCAATGATATGGATTTCTACCAATCAATGGTAAAGTAACACTATCTAAAGGAGGAGGAAAAGAACAAAGACTTTTTGAGTAGGTAGATTGCTCGTAATTGCTTGCTAACAAACTAAAACCATCTTTGCACCTCACATTTTCAAAATACTTTTCAAAACAAACGTTTTGTATACATTATCAACAATACGAGAATCATTACAAAATTGCCTTACATAACATCTTTCAAACACTCATTTTCAACAAATATTTTCAAAACCAACACTTTGTATACATTCTCAACGATACGAGAATCATTGCAAAGTTTTCCAAACTTAGGCGTTTTCAAAATATTTTCAAAATTACACAAACACAAAAGCATTTCAAAGTGATCAAGAAATTAAGAGCCCGTAGATAAATACAGACGAAAAGGGTGCTAGCACCTTCCCTTTTCATAACCTACCCCCTGAACTCAAGAAAAATTCTAAAAAGGTCTTTCCTATTCTTTTCACCCTTTCCTTTATTGGATAAAAGGAAAGTCGATGATGACTCTTGCTATCTACAACATTTGCAATCAAACGCAAAACATCCAAGTCATTTCTCCCACCGTATCACAAAACTGGCAACTCTGCCGGGGATATGAACTAAAATTTGGGTTACCTTAAGAGCTAGATCACCTTTATTTGCTTTACATGTTTGCCTTGTTTGTTTTACATTTTGGGTTTGTGCTTGTGTTTATTACTTGTAAAGATCCTATAGCCGGATCTAGGGGAATATTAGGTAAGTAGCAATAAATTATGGAAACTGTACGGCATAGACCGATATGGTTGAAGAGATAGCTACGTTAGTGCGACATTTATTGGTACCAGTGTCCCTTGAGTTAAATCAAGGAGAATACATGGCCACTGAATGGTGTCATAAAGCACTAACTAACTGTAGAACCTTAGTTAAACAACTCATCCATTAGAAAGTAATGAGATATCCGGCTTTGGTGCAAGACTGAAGTTGGTTGATACTCAATACTACACTCATTGAGATCAAACTTTCAGGATATTTCGGCTGCGAAACAAGATTGATTATGCTGAAATAATGCCCAATGAAGAAAGATCAATGATATTGAGATTCCTTAGAACCCGGTTACTTTCTTTAGGACAGGTTGAACTAACTAAAACTTCAAGAGGGTACTTACCTATAAATCTCATGCAATCCTAAACCTAAGGCCTTGTGTGCTTTGTGTGTATATGATTATTTGTTTATAATATCATAAACATCATGACATCATGACATCATGCCGTAGCATTTTCACTAACCATTTTAAGGACCTATGGATTTATCTTTGTCCGGTTTTGTAGGATATGGCTTCCACTCACAAAAATACCACCCGATTTAGCTTTGTAAAAGTGACTCCTCAACTCCAAGAGTTAGCATCAAGGGTTCTTGAGAATTCTCCGTTCACCAAAATACATGGTCGACTTCTCAATCTAGTTACCTCAAGCTTTAAAGAAGAAATGATGTGTGTTCTCTTTTAATTCTTTGATCCTAAACATCATTGTTTCACATTTCTCGATTATCAATTGGTGCCCATAATGGAAGAGTTCTCTCAACTATTAGGAGTACGTATTCTTGATCAAGTTCCCTTCACCAGTTTAGAGAAAGATCCACTACCTGAGGAGTTTGCATCAACCCTACATTTGAGAAGGTCTGACATTGTAGCCAATTGGGAAACAAGGAGTGGAGTCAAGAGTTTTCTACCTAAGTTTCTGTTAGAGAAGGCTTGACTGTTTTAAGAGGATATGTATTTGAAAGCCTTTAAATAAGTCTTGGCTCTTCTAATCAATGGGTTAGTACTGTTCCCTAATCCAGACCAACTCATAGATGTGAATGCTGTCAAGATCTTCCTTTCTCGTAACCGTGTGCCTACTTTGCTCGGAGACATTTTGCATACTCTTCACACTCTTACCATGAGGAAGAGAGGGGATCTCATGTGTTGCACACTGTTTCTATCTATATGGTTTATTTTGCATCTTCCCTAATCAATATTGAACAAGGTCTGAATTGGTCGCAAAGGATGTGTCACTCTCTCATTCTGATATCTCTTGGTGTTCTCGATCTCAAGAGGACGTTACTATTATTGACCGTTGTGGGGAGTTTCCTAATGTTCCACTCTTGGGAATTATGGGAGGTATTACTTATAACCCTTCTCTAGACCTACGACAATTTGTCTATGCTCGAAGAGATGGACCTCACGACGCACTTATCCATGGTATTATATTCGACTACGAGAACAATGTCCAAGGTTATCATCAAAGGTTTGTTCGAGCTTGGGGCATGGTAAACAAGGTTGATAGCAAGACTTTGGGGCATAAGAACTTTATTCCTTTGGAGCCTTATCTCAAATGGGTGCAAGCTCACGCTCAAAATATCATGATGCCATATCTTGCTATTCTACCAATAGTTGTGGAGCCTATTGTCGAGGGGGATATTCCTTATACCATTCTCCATCCTGACATGCCTACCGACCTCAAAGAGTTGCAGAGATCTTGGATTAAACTCAAGGGGGAACGAGACACCTTTGAAGCTCAATTCTACACAAGCGAGAAGAAAGTGTTGGAGCTCACAAGGAAACTTCACGAGGAGCGAAGCCTGAATGCATACATTGCACCAAAAAGGAAGCGTCCATGGGAGATTTGAGTCTTTTGTTTTAGAAGTCTATTTTGTTGTCTTTTGAAACCCTTTTTTCTTTTTCATTGTAAGCCCAAGGGGCAGTTGTAATCTTGAATTTATTAATACAATTGTTGTGTTTATTTCCTTTTTGGCTAGCAAATTTAAATTCCTTAAGGTCCTTAAAACATTGCATCTGCATAACATGTATTATATCATAAGCAGGTTTTCTAATATAGGTTTCCTCATCTCTTTACTATTTATTTCAGTATAAGATGGATCTACAGAAAACTGTCAAAGATCTGCAGACTCAACATGCACAGTTCCAAGAGACTCTCCTCAACCTAGACAAAGGTCAGCAAAAGATTATGGCACTCCTTGCCACCAAAAAGAAGGCCAAGAAGCGGGATGTTATTCTCAACTTGGGAAGAAGGTTTAAAGGACCCACCCGACTGGCCCAAATAGAAGAGGCTTCTTCTGAGGAAGAAAATAAAGACGAGGATGTTAGAAGCACTAGAGCTAGGGGTGGAAATAACCAGATTACCGAGGACGAAGACTATTCCAAAGAGCAGTATCCATCGGCAGATGAGAAATACAAACAACTAGAAGACTGACTTAAGGCTGTAGAGATCCAAACAGTGTCTGGTTTGGACTTTGGAGATTTAGGTCTGGTCCCTGGGATGGACATTCCCCATAAATTTAAGGTTCCCGTCTTTTCCAAATACGACGGAGTCTCCTGTCTAAAGATACATATGAGGTCTTATGTCCGCAAGATTCAACCACACACTGCCGATAGGAAGTCATGAGTTCATTTCTTCCAAGAGAGTTTATCTGGGACACAGTTGGAATGGTTCTATCAACTATAAGGGACTAATATCCACACATGGGAGGATTTGGCTGCTGCCTTCTAACGACAATACCAATACAATGCTGCTCTTGCACCAACCCACATGCAATTACAAAATATGATTATGGGCTCGAACAAAGTCTTTAAGGAGTATGCTCAAAAATGGAGGGAACTGACTGGAAGAGTGAAACCCTCATTGACTTACCGAGAGTTGGTGGACATGTTCATGGGTTGTTTGAATGGTCCATTCTTTAATTTTCTGATAAGGAGTTCTTCGTCAGGGTTTACCGAGTTGATTTTGACTGGTGAACATGTTGAAAGTGGAATCAAAAGTGGAAAGATCCCAATATCCTCAACCTCTACTACTGTAAAGAAACCATTTGTTGGTAAGAAAGAGACTAATGTTGTTTATGGACAAAAGAACCGTATCAAGAATGATCGTCATCAGTCAGTAGGAGCTGTATTAATCTCAAACCCGACCCTAGTTCAACGACCACAACAATCTAACAATCAGCAAAGGCCAGATGTCCCAAGGAGGCAATTCACTAGGATTAACATGCCACTGTCTTAAGCTCTATAACATTTGTTGAAGGAAGATTTGGTAACACTGAGAGATCCTCCTCTAAATCCAAATGATGCCTCTCCTGAATATAATTTGAATGTGAAATGCGCCTATCATTCAAATAGTCCCGACAATGACACCAACAACTGTTGGGCATTGAAAAAAAGATACAAGATTTGATTGATAACAAGGTGATCGAGTTTGAACCTCCATAAACCCATAATGTCATTACTTCTCCCATGCCCAGTCATGGTAAATGTGTCAATTCCATTGACAACGTCTCCTTTGTCTCCACCATTAGTGATTTGACTACTCCCTTATTGACTGTTAAGAAAAATCTGTTAAGAGCCGGTTTATTTCCTGGCTGCCTTGAAAATTGTTACCATTGTGCTTCCCAAACCAATGGTTGTATGTGGATGAAGAAATGTATTTAACTCCTGATTGATAGCCATGAAATTTTGTTCGAGAAAACTCTGTCCATGAAGAGTTTGCCTGAAAGTACTTTCCAAGAGTTGAGACTTGAAGATATTTCCATAATCACCATTTCTAATACTCCTATTAGGATCAAATCTAAAGGCCTTATAAGGATTCCTGTTGAGCCAAGAGTGGCTCTATTGTACCCCAAAATTTTCCCTCCCATTTTCACATAAAACATACTCCTAGAGGTCCTCAATTGCTCAAGTTGACTAAGGATTGACCCGACAAATCCTCCTCCTAAGACAATGAGCCTCAAACTAGGGTTTCACTCCTCATCAAGATGGTTGAGTTCCAAGGACCCCAAATGTTTTACATTTCCCTAATATATCCTCAATATCATCTATGCCAAGTTTCATGCCTCCACAAGAAGTTTGCTCAGTCAACTGCTCAAATGCCTGAAAATCAATGATATAAGGGCAAAAGTCAACTGTGACCCACATATAGTCAAACATCAATATTTTTGGTCAACATCAACATTTTGAAGTGATATTCATCATTTGATCAAGGTTTTATCATGATTCCTCAAGGAATGCCCCTAATTCATCAAAACTCAAAAGTTGCTAAATTAGGGTTTTTATAGGAAAAGTCAACCAAACTTTGACTAGACATAACTTTCTCATACTTTATCAGAAATTTCTCATCCAAGGCTCATTTTAAATAGAATCCAATTCCCTACAACTCATCTTCTTACCTCAAGTTCAAGAAATGCACTCATGTAAAGATATAAATTCAGACATTTTAGGTCCTTCTCAAAAGTCAACAAAAATACCTTTTGGGTCAAAGCTTCTTACATAAACATGGAAGCTCCAATTAAGATGAAACCAAAAGGGATATTTAGAGGAAATCCTAAGATTTTCTAAAAAGTAAAAGAACACCCTCTTAGGGTCAAAATGGAGAGAGATATGCATTGTCAAAGTTGGCCATTTTTGGAAATTTGCCCAAAGTCAACAATGCACAAAATTGCATTTTTTCCACATGGGCCCATCTTTTCAAGATTGAATCTCAGTCCTAGCATGATCCATGATCTATGGGACCCTACATGCCTTATTCACTCATTTATTTAATTTATTTTGATTTTTATTCATTTAAAAATCAAATAAAATCAAATAAATCCAAATAAATCATATAATTTGTTTTAGGAATGATTTTTACATTGAATGGAGATCTTATATGCTGACAAAAAGCCAAGGAAATCGTGCAAGGTCAAATGGACACAAAATCTTCATACATGGCAAGTTTTCAAGATTTGATTTTCTTCCAAAACCATGCAATTATATCTTTGATTCTTTCCAATTATAACGACCTAATTTGATTCAGTACATATACACAATGCATTGCAACCCTAGAGAAAAAGAATTCATGCGTAACCTGCCTCTCTAGGAGAAAGAAAAAAGTATCAATTTTTGTCAAAAAAGTGCAGATCAGATTCCATTCCACATGCTGTTTCAAGCCATTCCAAGGATCGAATCACATACCTTAGCATTCTCTGAAACGATTGCAAGCATTATCAAAACCTGAAGCATCAAGAATCATGTGCTACCCCCTTCACGGGTTGCATCTTTTTACTAAATCTGTTTTCATTGATCCTGTCATTATCAACATGTCCTAAGTATATATTCATGCTTGTAATCATTTTTGCAATATGTTTGGATTCTTTGATTTGAGTTTAAACGCAGGGATCAAAAGATGCCATTCTTAGGATTTCAAGCTTTGGTTTAGGGGCTTTTAATATAGGCAAAATCAGGTTTGATTATGGGTACCATGGTGTTCAGGGCCTCAAACCCAGTTGATCCATGTCTCCATTTAAATTTATTGTGCGTGTGCTGTATTTTTGAAATTGGCAGGTTTACAGCTACAAACTTTGGACCGTAGGTAAAGGTCGTTACCAAAAACGACGGTTCTGGGGAAGAAGATGAGGGCGTTGTAGCATACCACTGGCTCGTTTGAAATTCACGCGTTTTTCTTATAGTACTGACTCATTATTTAATATATTATTTGTATCAACGAATGATCAGTTGGGCTCAGTGGCAAAGGGAAGAGGTTTCAAGATGCACGTGTGTAGGAGGTCAGGGGTTCGACCCCTGCCTCCTGCACATTATTTTTCTCACAATTTCTTTGTAGATTCTATGTACCTCACGCCCAGACCCATGTTATGCGCTCCCAGATCCTGTCCACTAGATCCATCATCAGTCTAGATCTAACGCATCACAAGCGCAACACACGGTGGGCTTCCAAAGGTGATCCCCACTGGATCAGGCGTAGCCATTGGGCCATCTATTCCGGGCCTAACAAATTCAACTCTGCACCCCTAGAATTACTTCTCATATCAGGCCCATTTAATTTTTTGTTTTATTTCTTTAACCTTTAATTATTTTTAAAATCTTTTTTAATTAAATCTTAAAATCATAAAAGCACAAAAAAATAGAATTAGTTTTTTTTCATAAAATATTTAATTCCATTAATTAATTAGGTTAATTAGAATAATTTAAATTCCTTTTTCATAATTATAATTAATTACTTTCTCAAAAAATCCAAAAAATATTTTTTCTTTATTCACTGATTAAATGTTCTTGAATTTAAATTTAATTCCTCGTTTAATTTCATTGCGCGTATTTATTTCATTATTTTTCCAATTAATGTAATTGCTTCGAGTTTGTAATAGCTTTTAACTTAGGTTTATTATTATTTTTGTTTACTGTTTTCCCCCAGTTTTTGATTATGTAATCCCATCCCCAAGGCCTTGTAATAGCTAGGTTTAAATTTCTCGCATTTTACTTTCCATCATTATAAACTGTTAGATGCTTGATAATAGAATTGTATGCAAAAGATCATCATTTAAAACAGTAGAAAACCCTAAAGGTGCAAAGATAAATAACTGAAAAACAAACACTTGCACATGCTCACTCCTAGGGTTTGCCCCACTTCGGTTGCCTTCGATAAACGGTCATGAAGTATAGGGAGTTTTAGTGGTTGCCCTCTAGTCCCAAAAGATAAAAAATGACCCATTTGAATGTTGCCTAGGAAAGATCTTTAGGACTCTAGGGTAACTACTAATGTTTCCTAATCATTACTTTAGTGATCGTACTCGTCCCTTTCGATTGTCCCTTAAACTCCAACGATTGAGCTACCTACTCCTTAATAGTAGGATAGCGCTGTCTAAAGGAAATAAGAAAATGAACAGTCTTTTTCGAGTAGGTAGTAACTCTTAAGTACTTTCTCTAAACAACAACTTTTTTCACACTTACACTTTCAAACAGACTTTTCAAACTAAAGTTTTCAAAACACTTTATCACACCGTTGAGGACTGATACAAGGGTTACCATAAAGTGAAATGCCCACTAAGGAAAATTTCAAAACTTTTTCAAACACACAAACACATAAAAGCAATTTAAGAATGAGAAAGTACCTAAGAGCTTGTGGAAAACCACGGATAGAAAGGGTGCTAACACCTTCCCTTTCTATAATCTACCCCCCGTACTCAGAAAAATCTCGAAAAAGGTTTTCTCCTGTTCTTTTTCCCTTTTCCTTTGTTGGATGAAATAAAAGACGGTGGCGACTCTTGCTTACCGTAAATTTGTGAACAAAAAACGCAAAACCAGTAGTAATAAAAAACAGTCAGTTCTGCCACCGTATCACAGAACTGGTGACTCTACTGGGGACTAATAATAAAGTGGGGTTTACCTTATGATCTAGGTCTTTCTTAATTGCTTCTTTGGATTGTCTTATTTGATTTACTTTTAAGGGTATCTGTTGGGGTTGTTTGGATCCTAAACTCGGATAGGGGAATTCCTTTTAGGTAAGTAGCAATAAACTGTGAGGGAGCTGTGCGGGGTATACCGACACGGTTGAAACATTATCTAAGTTGATGTGATACCTTGGTGTGTACCAGTAGCCCTTGAGTAATCAAGGAGAATACGGGGCCAATGCGTGGTATCATAAAGCGTCAACTGACCTTAGCTCCTTAATTGACCAACTTGGCTTTTAGGATGTAGTGAGATAGTCGTCTTTGGTGTAAACCTAAAGTTGGTTGATACTCGATGCTACACTCATTAAGGTTTGACTCTTGAGTTTTATTTGGTGGTAAGTCAATTGTCTATCGTAATGAAATTTTGGGGAAAGATCGGTGATATTGAGATCTCTTAGAACCCGATTACTATATTTAGGACATGTTGAACCAACCCAACTTCAAGAGTGTATACCTTAAAATTCATGCAAGCCTTAAACCTAAGGTCTCTGTGTGATTTGTTTGTGTTTACTATATCTGCTATATCTGAGCATAATCATGACATTATAACATAGCATATCATGCTAACCATTTCAAGGATCCTTAGGGCTTATTTTTGTCTTGTTTTGTAGGACATGGCCCTCGCCCGCAAGTTCACTATCCAAGTCAGTCTGGTAAAGGTACCTCCTCAGCTTAAGGAGTAGGTAGCAAGGGTCCTTGAAAGCTCTCCTTTCACTGAAAGGCATGGTCGACTTCTTATTTTTGTCACCTTAAACCCTGATGAAGAAATGTTAAAAGTGATCTTTCATTTCTTTGACCCTCTACATCATTGCTTCACTTTTCCGGATTACCAGTTAGTGCCTACTATGGAGGAGTTTTCTCTATTACTGGGGGTGCCTATCCTTAACAAGGTACATTTCAATGGTATGGAAAGAGACCCTAAACTTGAAGATATTGCTAAAGCTTTATCCTTACAACGGTCTGACGTAGTGGAAAATTGGGAAACCAGGAGAGGTGTCAAGGGTTTTTTGGCTAAGTTCTTGTTTAACAAAGCTCATCATTTTTGGGATACCCTGGACTTACAAGCCTTTGAAGAGGTGTTAGCCCTTCTCATCTATAGGTTGGTACTGTTTCCTAATTCGGACCAGCTCATAGACGTGAACGCGATTAATATTTTCCTGTCACGCAATTCGGTACCTACTCTACTTAGAGATATCCTACACTCTCTACATACTCGCACTATAAAGAAGAGAGGTACCCTTCTGTGTTGCACTCCTCTTATGGCTAGGTGGTTTATTTCTCACCTACCACGATCCATATTGAAGAATGAACAGGGTTTGAGATGGTCTCATAGGCTAATGACTCTTACACATTTAGGTATTCATTGGTACCTCGATCCCCATGGAATGTTACCATCACTGATCTATGGGGTGAATTCCATAATGTCCCTCTCTTAGGAATTATGGGAGGAATCATCTATAATCCTTGTTTGGCACTGCGACAATTTGGATATGCGAGAAGGGATGGTCCTCATGATACACTTATCCAAGGAATCGTCTTCGACTATGAGAATGATGATCAGGGTTACCGTAAAAGGTTCATGCGAGCTTGGGGCATGGTACACAGAGTTGATAGCAAGACACTGGGGAACAATAATTCCACCCCTCTTGAGCCTTATCTCAAATGAGTACGAGCCCGTGCCTAAAGTCTTATGATGCCTTACCCTGCCATCCTGCCCATGATTATGGAACCAGTTGCTAAAGGAGACACTTATTATCTTGTTCTTCATCCTGACATGCCAACTGATCATGAGGAGTTACAAAAATCATGGGTTCAACTTAAAGAGGAGCGGGATACGTTTGAAGCTCAATTCTACGCCAGCGAGAAGAAAGTTCTGGAACTCACTAGGCTACTTCATGAAGAGAGGAATATAAACACCTACATTTCACAAAAGAGGATGCACTCATGGGAAACTTAATTTTCTTTTTTGCTTTAAGTTTTATTTTGTTTGATTGTAAGCCTAAAAGGCACTCTTTGTAAAAATTCGAACTTATTAATACAATTAACGTGTGTTTCTTTTGGTTAAGCAAATTTGAGCCTTTAAGAATCCTTGAAATCATTGCATACTCATATCATCCATGACATTGCATAAAAAGGTTTCGTAACAGGTTTCTCATCTTCTTCGTTGTTTATTTCAGCAGTAATGACTTCTGAACAAATTATCAAGGATCTCCAGGCACAACATGCCCAATTTCAGCAAATGTTCGTAAATTTGGCTAAAGGGAAGGAAGATCTAAAGGCCTTTATTCTGAAAGATAGAAAGAAGAAGGCGAAGAAGACCGCTAGTGTCTTGAATCCGGGCAGAAGATTCATGGGACCGTTGAAGCAACCATTTGATCTGACCTCTTCATCCAAAGAAGGGGAGAATCAAGAGGGTGAGACAAGGGAGGAAGACCCTATCCCAAGGGTTTCTGAGGATGAGTCTGATTACAATGATGAACAGTATCCCCCCGCTGAGGATAGGTACAAAAAGTTAGAGGATTGTCTGAATGTAATGGAGATCCAAAGAGTACCAGGGATGGATTTCGAAGAGATGGGTTTGGTATCTGGGGTTGTTATTGAACCGAAGTTCAAGGCTCCGGTTTTTGCAAAGTATGATGGGGTTTCTTGTCCCAAGCTTCATCTTCGTTCTTATGTGAGGAAGATTCAGCCTCACACTGCTGATAGGAACTTGTGGGTCCATTTCTTTCAAGACAGTCTGTCCGAGACTCAACTTGAGTGGTTCTATCAGCTAGAGGGAGTCAATTTCCACAACTTAGAAGATCTGGCTGCTGCTTTTTATAAGCAGTATCAATATAACACTGACCTTGTTGTTACCCGTACTCAACTCCAGAATATGTCCATGGGTGCAAGCGAAGGTTTTAAGGACTACGCGCAGAAGTGGAGAGATTTCGAAGGGAGAGTTCAACCCCCTTTGTTTGATAGGGAGTTGGTGGACATGTTTCTTGGTACGCTATCTGGTCCGTTCTTCAATCACTTGATTGGCAGCTCCTCAGCTGGTTTTACTGAGCTGATACTGACTAGAGAAAGGGTAGAAGTTGGGATCCGAAGTTGCAAGTTCCAGAAAGACACCTCTTCGAGTACAGTGAAAAATACATTCATGGGTAAGAATAAGGTCAATGCTATCTACAATTCCAGAAGTCAGAATAGAACCAAGCACCGCCTAGCGGTAGGGGCTGCCATGATCTCGAAGTCTGAACCTACCCAACAAAGGAACAATCAACCGAGGACAGAATGGCCGATAAGATAGTACACCCAGATAAACATGACTCTGTCTTAAATCTTGCCACAGTTATTGAAGACAAATCTGGTAAACCTGAAGGAGGCTCCGAAGAACCCCAATACCACATCTCCTCGCTACAATCCAAACGCTCGGTGTGCTTACCACTATGAAAGTCCAGGCCATGATACCAACAACTGCTGGGCTCTGAAGAACAAGGTGCATGATCTGATTAAGGCAAAGGAGATTGAATTCGATCCCCTTGAGACTCCCAATGTCATAACTGCACCCATGCCCAAGCATGGCTTGAAAATCAATGCTATTGAGGTTTTCTCCGCTATGGAATATGCTGATGATGAGGACTCTGATATCGACAGCTGGATCTACCCTACTAATAACGGTGGACCTAGTAACTGGACGGCCAAATATTTTGTGCCGATTACTTTTGTTCAGTAGTAATTGTCTTACTTATTTTTCGAATTTGTAATAAATAATATAAACTCTATGGCCTTGTGTCTTACCCGAGGCACAACGTTTTATTTGTGAGGGTTATTATATGTCATTATTATTTGTCATCAATAAAACATTGGACGTTCTTGCATACAAATTTTGTGCTCTCTGTTTTTCTTTTCTGCTTTTCACTTTATCAATACAGTTATTCTCTTACGCACACTCACATATCAAACTGTAGATCCATATCCACTATGGATCCAATTGATAACAGTTCTGCTATTGCCAGTTATAACTTTGAAAATCCGATCAACCAACGAGGACGAAGGTGAGGAAGATTGTGAGGTACCTGGAGAATTTGCTAGACTGTTACAGCAGGAAGAGAGGGCTATATAGCCTCATGAAGAGCCAGTTGAGACAATAAACTTAGGCACAGAGGTAGACAAAAAAGAAGTCAAGATCAGCGCTAATCTAGAGCTTAGTGTCAAACTGCAGTTAGTACAAATGTTGCACGATTATGTTGAGATCTTCGCCTGGTCATATGAAGATATGCCGAGTCTAGACATATATATATATATATATATATATATATATATATATATATATATATATATATATATATATATATATATATATATATATATATATATATATATATATATATATATATATAGTGGTTCATTGTCTGTCGACTAAAGAAGACTGCCCTCCGGTAAAGCAGAAGGTGCATCGTATGCGCCATGAAATGTCAGAGAAGATCAAAGCAGAGGTTATGAAACAATTCAACATTGGGTTCCTAGCTGTTACCTCCTATCCGTAGTGGGTTGCTAACATGGTCCCGGTACTTAAGAAAGACGACAAGGTACGAATGTATGTGGACTACAGAGACCTAAACAGGGCGAGCCCCAAGGATGATTTCCCGCTTCCCCACATTGATGTTCTGGTTGACAACACCGCACAACATAAATTTTTTTCCTTCATGGATGGTTTCTCCGGCTTCAACCAGATCAAGATGGCACCCGAAGACATGGAAAAGGCAACCTTCGTCATACATTGTGGCACTTTCTATTACAAGGTGATGCCTTTTGGGTTGAAGAATGCTGGGGCAACTTATCAGTGAGCCATGGTTGATTTGTTCCACGATATGATTCACCATGAGATAGAGATTCATGTGGATGACATGATATCCAGGTCTCAAACTGAGGAAGAACACCTTGATCATCTACAAAAGTTGTTTGATAGGTTGAAGACATACAAGTTGAGGTTAAATCCGAACAAGTGCACCTTCGGGGTAAGGTCTGGTAAACTTCTGGGGTTCATCATCAGTGACAAGGGTATTCAGGTAGACCATGTAAAGGTGAAGGCCATACAAGATATGTCGGCTCCCCGTACTGAGAAGGAAGTTAGAGGTTTCTTGGGACGCCTAAATTATATCGCCAGGTTCATTTCACACCTGACTTCTACTTGTGAGCCAATCTTCAAGCTCTTGAAGAAAGATCAAGTAGTAAAATGGAATGATGAATTCCAGACCGCTTTCGAAAGAATCAAGGAATACCTTCAAGAACCACTTATTCGGATGCCTCCGATTGAAGGATGACCTTTGATAATGTACTTAACAGTGTTAGACAATTCAATGGGGTGTGCGATGGGGCAGTATGACGAGTCTGGTCGAAAAGAGCATGCAATATACTACCTTAGCAAAAAGTTTACCGACTATGAAACGCAATACTCACTGCTCATGAAAAACTGCTGCACTTTGGCACGGGCTGCTCGCCGACTAAGACAGTATATGTTGACCCACACTACTTTGTTGATATCTATGATGGATCCAATCAAGTATATCTTCGAGAAGCCCGCTCTCTCCGGAAGAATAGCAAGATGGAAGATGATCTTAACTGAATACGATATCTAATATACAACCCAGAAAGCAATCAAGGGAAGTGTATTAGCTGATCATTTGGCTCATCAGGCCGTGGATGACTACCAGTCCATGAATTTTGAGTTCCCAAACGAGAATATTATGCTAGTGACTGACTATGAAGAACCTGGACCGGATGAAGGACCTGAAGAAGGATCCCGAAGGACTATCATTTTTTATGGAGCTTTGAACGCACTCGGTAATGGAGTTGGTGCTGTAATCATATCCCCTGAGGGCTGCCATACTCCTTTCACTTCTCGACTATGCTTTAACTATACCAACAACATGGCGGAGTATGAAGCATGTATCATGGGTCTCAAAGCTGCTATTTACCTGAGGATCAAGTTCTTAAATGTTTTCGGGGATTCAGCCTTGGTGATAAGTCAGATCAAAGGAGAGTGGGATACGAAGCACCCGAATCTCATCCCGTACAAAGAGAACGTGCTGACATTGCTCTCACACTTTGAGGATATAACCTTTGAACATTTCCCACGAGAGGAGAATCAGTTAGCAGACGCGCTAGCTACCATGTCTTTTATGTTCAAGGTCAGGTGGGACAATGAAGCTCCCAGAATCACCATTGAGAGGTTGGATGAACCAGTGTACTGTTGTGAAATTGATACTGAAGAAGTTACAGACAAACCTTGGTTTCACGAAGTAAAAATGTATCTTGAAGCTTAAGAATATCCCGAGGGGGCATCTGTCAACGATAAAAAGTTTTTGAGAAGGTTCGCCGTATAATTCTTCCTCAGTAATGGAATCCTCTACAAGCACAACCATGACTCTACTTTACTCCGGTGCGTAGACAAGAGTGAAGCAGAGAGGATTATGACAGATTTACACGAAGGTACCTTCAAAACCCATTCAAGTGGACATACCATGGCTAAGAAGATCCTACGGGCAGGATACTATTGGTCCACTATGGAAGCAGATTGTTATCCGCACTCCCGAACTTGCCACGAGTGTTAAATCTACACTGATAAGGTGCATGTACCTTCGGTTCCCTTGAATGTCTTGATGGCTCCTTGGTCCTTTGCAATGTGGGGAATTGACATGATCGGAGAAATTAGACTTACCGTATCCAATGGGCATCACTTCATCCTGGTGGCCATTGATTACTTAACGAAGTGGTTTGAAGCTGCCTCATTTGCTACTCTTCCCAAGAACGTCGGGGCACAGTTTATCAAGCATAACCTTATTTGTCAGTACGGTATGCTAGAGAGAATTATCACTGACAATTATGCAAACCTCAATAATACGATGATCACCGAACTCTGTAAGCAATTCAAGATACAACATCATAACTCTTCTCCTTACCGGCCGAAGATGAATGACGTTGTTGAAGCTGCTAACAAGAACATCAAAAAGATCATACAAAAGATGACGGTGACATACAAAGACTGGCATGAGATGTTACCATTTACTCTTCATGGGTATCGTACCTCAGCATGGACATCAACAGGGGCAACACCCATCTCTCTGGTATATGGTGTGATCGGTGGATCTGGAACTGAAGGTTTAACGCTGGTTCGCGAAATGTCGCGGAAGCAAGAGTCGCCACCATCTTTTATTTTCTCCAAATGGAAAGGACAAAAGCACAGAAAAATTCCTTATAGAGATTGCTCTCGGTTCGGGAGGTAGATTTATAGAATGGGAAGGTGTTAGCACCCTTTCTATCCATGGTTATCCATGGGCTCTTAGATACTTGCTCATTTGTGTTTTCAAAATTGTTTGTTTGCTTTTCAACTGTGGGTTTAAAAAAAGTTTCTTTGAAAATTTCAGTTCGAATCTTGTATCAGTCCTCAAGAGTGTTTGAAAAGTTGCTTTTGAAAGCTTTTTGAAAGTGTCGGTGTGAAAAGAAGTTTTTGATTTGTTTTGAAATTAGAGCAAGTATCTACGAGTTCTCTACCTACCCTAAGGAATTAGTCTGTGTAAATGTCCTTAAAGCAGTGCCATCCCATCATTGAGAGGTAGGTAGCACCACCATTGGAGGTGTTCGGGTCAATTCGAGGGTTCGGGACATTGTGGTCACCAGAGCAATGGGAAGACACCTTAATAGCTACCCTCATTCCATGTTCATGGACATGAGGACTTACTAAAACATCCTCTACTCGACGACCACCTTTCGAGGGGTAAGGCAACAATGAGGCGTACCCTAGGGGTGGTGTGTGATTTGTGTGTCATGTTCATTTATTATTTGTCTTGATCATGCATTGAGTGTTCTACGCTTTGGTTTTATTTGAGCATACATTCTTTCATGTGATTATTAACAGCTAAAAGATGCGGAATTAAAAGTCCTACGCTATTACAAAGGCGCGGGTCCACATCGCCAAATTAATCCAGGACCCGATTTGAAATAAAATGCGGAAAGATAAATGTCTAATTAATCTATTACACGGCTTTGGGATAAATACATTATATTCACCAAAAGAAATAAAAGGAATATGCGAGAAGAAGTAAAATCGGGAATGCTAGGGTGTTGGACCCTTTTAATGAAATTAAATTACAATTAATGAATTAATTAAGTTAAATGAGAAAGGAAATTATTTTTGAGTTTTTTGTATTTATGGAATTTAGTAAGAAAATTAAATGAAATTAAAACCCTAATTCTAAACTATTTTTAATTTATTAAAAAAATGTTTAAATTTAACCTAGTTTTAACCTAATTATTTAATGGCAAATTCATTTACAAAATAAATAATTAATTATTAATAATGGTAAAAGAAAAGAAAAAAGGATAAAAGTATTTAAAACCCTAATTCTACATTTTTTTAGTTTATTAAAAAAACATTAAAATTAAAACCTAGAATTAAAACTAAATTAATTGTTGAATTTATTTACAAAAAATGTTAGTGAATTGAACATTAAAACATATCTTTTATTTTTATAGTTTCTGATTTTTTTGTTATTTTTGGTATTTTTATAAAATTTATTTTGATGAATTAAAAGAAAATAATTAAATTAAAACAAATAATAAAAAAATAAATAAAAAAAAGGAAAAGAGAAAGAAATACAAACACTAGGGGGGTTCTGCCCCAATCTGGAGGTTATGTTGTGAGCAATTAGGCCCAAGAAACTTGGCCCTTTCTGACTTTTCAATGATCATGTGCGTATGCGTTGACTGAGGCATTCCATAGACTTTGGATCCTGGCCACTGGATGGACGATCATGGCCACTTGGCAAGCCATTGATGAGAGCCTATGGTGGATTTCTGGGCGTACACTGCATGGAATCAGGTTAAAACAAAATATATTGAGAAAGGGAGGGGACCTGGGAATCGAACCCAGGTCCCAATGCTTGCCAACACTACGTTCCACCAACTGAGCTGCTTTGTCACTTTGCTATTATAATGGAAAGGAATTAATATATAAAAACAAACACGCTTATGCTATTAATAAAAAAAAACGCGCTGAAATTTGAATAGCCCTATCACATTCTTACAACTCATCTTCTTCTCCACTTCTTTGTTTTGACCTGAAAAAAAGAGAAAGGATAGCGGGGGTTTTAAACCCCCACAAACCTCAACATTCAAAAATAGCGATTAGCGTATGGTTGCTCATAAATTGAGCGCGACTAGTGGTTCTGAATCGTGTGAAGCTTCTGATTCTAATGGCATAATTCCCGTGTCTTAATTTTTCCAGAGGAGCAAAGCCCTCTTTTAAAGTCCCTGCAACCCTAAAGGGCTTCCATGGCAAGTTTGCATATAGGCGACGAAAACTCAATTAAACAATATCAATAGACTCAGAAGGTCCATGTTAGTATAAAACAACAATCAAAATGTATGGAAAATGCCCAGAAATTCAAATACGATTATGCATAAAGTATAAGGAATTTTGACTTCTATATACCAATTCTTGATGCGTAGGGGCTGGAAAAGGATTCAGTTAGGTTCCTTGAGACCTTGGTAAGCTTTTTAGATGGATTATAGGCTTTGAAACCAACTCTAAGTGCGTTTTCAGTTTTCAATTTTTTCACAAAAAATGCCAAGTTTGTATTCAGGTTTGGGCGCAGCTTCAAGGTTATTAGCATTAGGTTTAGGTTCTGGCTTATGTATGGGACGAATTAGGGTAAGAATTTGAGCCAAGAAATCAATGTTTTGATGAATCAAATATTTGATTTTTAATGAAATCTTTTCAAATCTTTTCCATGTGCTTTTGATACCAATCATGGCCAAACCTTTCCAAATTGAGGGTGCACAAAATCTTGAGCTTTTATGGAGAGAATATGCTGCAAAGAGGGATTAAAAAACATGGTTTTCTATTTTTGTCATATTTTATTTCATTAAATGAATTAATAGTGATAAAAATTCAAATAAATAATAAAAAATGATGAAATAAATCCCCTTTGGGTCAAATGGTCGTGAATAATCTTTGGATGATGATTCTTGGAAGAATTTGTGGCCCATTAGCAATTTTGAGGCATTTGAAGTAAAGTTGACTTTTCAAAATTCCCAAAAATTTCCCAACTTCCACAAGGCATATCTTGCTCAATTGTTAAGCTTTGATCATGTTCTTGGACATTTTGGAGAGGTCTTGAAGTCCTCTAACCAATGCCTTTGGTCCCATGTCATTTTGATTTACCAATATCAAGTTATGGTCTTTGACTTAAAGTCCCTTTTTGTTGACTTTTGAAAATGACCTATAATGTTGAAATTGATAACTTTTTGTGAGAGCATTTCTTGGACTTGAAGTGTGAAGAGGAGTTGTAGGAAATGTCTTTCTCTTCAAAATGAGCTTTGGATGGAATTTTTCTGATAATCCATGTGGAAGTTATGCCTTGGTCAAGTTACAGTTGACTTTTTCAACTGTCCAAATATGGAAACTTTTGCATCTTGAGACTTTTTGAGCCATGCCTTGAAAATCATGATCAAGAATTGATCCAATGATGTTTGTAGCTTCAAAATAATATGTTGACCAAAAATTTGAACTTTTGACTGTCAAATGACCATTTTGCCCCTACAGTTGACTGTTGAGCAAATTAGGGTTTTGACTGTGCAATTTTGTGCTGTAAGTCTTGAAACTTGGCATATGGATGCTTGACCATGTTTATAGGCATGTGGGACTTGATTGGACCCTTGGAAACTTCAATTTCTTTGCTAGAATCAAAACCCTAGTTTTTGATTGTTAGGAGGCCTTTGAACTGTGCAACCCTTGGGGAGATTTTGAAGCATGCTCTTTGCAAATCTTGAAGAATATGGGAGGGCAAATTTTGGGGTGCAACAATTGCCCCTGTTCAATCTTCTTAGACCTGAGGATGTAGATTGGCTGACGTGCCTTTCGTAATCCGAAGGTGGAAGATGATTGAACACTAGAGTGCCCAGAAATTTGCGCTCACATGTTGGCAGTGTGATAGTAGGAATGGGCTTATAGATGCCATTTGGAGATTGATGGATAGGGTGATGGGTTTATAGATGCCATGCTGAGAGGTGATGGATAGGTGGATGGGCTTATAGATGCTATTTGGGTGTCGATCGCGTAAGAGATTCCTAGCGAGAAGTTGCGTACCTGAAAAAGAAAATGATTACCTGACCTGTTACAGGAGTTGGTCTTCAAGCTCTTATGTAGATGTGCCCTGACTGGTTACAGGAATTGAATCTGGAGCTTCAAAAAGGTGATGAATGAACCAAGGATGGTTACTACCTCAACGGGACGGTGAGAGAACCTTGGACGATTACTACCTCAACAGGAACGGTGAGAGAATCTTGGACGATTACTACCTCAACAGGAACGCTGAGAGAATCTTGGACGATTACTACCTCAACAGGAACGCTGAGAGAATCTTGGACGATTACTACCTCAACAGGAACGCTGAGAGAATCTTGGATGTCTTCTACTGGGATAAGAATCAGGGAGATCCTAGGGTCGATCTGACTGAACCAGAGAAGGCCTTTGACTGGATAAGAATCAGGAAAATCTTAGGCTCGATTTAACTGAACCGGACAAGGTCTTGGAATCTTCAACTGGATAAGAATCAGGGAGATCTTAGGGTCGATCTGACTGAACCAGAGAAGGCCTTTGACTGGATAAGAATCAGGAAAATCTTAGGGTCGATTTAATTGAACCAGACTAGGTCTTGAAATCTTCAACTGGATAAGAATCAGGGAGATCTTAGGGTCGATCTGACTGAACCAGAGAAGGCCTTTGACTGGATAAGAATCACGAAAATCTTAGGGTCGATTTAACTGAACCAGACTAGGTCTTGGAATGTAGCTGAGAACTTGACTGGATCTTTCCTAAAAGGTAAAGGTTAGTCATATGCAAGGCATGATATGGATCAAGCGATGATGTTCTCAACATAAATGAGATTTGTAAGATATGATGCGTATATGCATGCTATAATGTATGGAAATGTGATGTTTATGAATGTATCTTTTCGTTTTAGGAGAATAAATCCTTGACGGATGCCGGGCAGTCATATCCTGGGCTGATGCTGAAGAATAGATCTTTGCTTCCGCTGGGGATGACAGTTGCAAGAGTGCCGGTAGGAGAAGATAACTCCGTTGGGGAATAAACTTGGCGAATGGAACACTCTGCGGGGAGACAATTACTCTAGCGACCTTGCTGGGGAGCAATACTCTGTGGGGAGAGAGGTACTTTACTGAAATGTTGATGGTAACTTCGCTGGGGATACCGTTGTTATGTTGGAAGTGTTAATAGACTTCGCTGGGGATAAGAAAAATTCGTCGGGGCCGATCTTTTTGTGGCTTGTGGCTGAGGATAACCCAGTTATATCCTAGTAGGGACATAATCTCTGAATAAAGCCGGGAGACGCATTCGTGTTCTACGGGGATAAGCTTCCAGAATCTACTGGGGATAAGCTCACTGCTTGGGGAGATGGATCCCAACTTTCCTGGGGAAACTGAATTGGACTCTCCTGGGGAAGTTTTGAACTATATTGGGGAAGTGACTCCATTGAATGTTTGATATACCGCCGGGGAACAATCTTTAGACCAAGACTGCCGGGGATGCTTGTTAAGAATGTCTGTATATTGCTGGGGAATGTTGAGATCTGCTGGAGGATACCCAACTTCCTTAAGGCTGATAATAGCTTTGCTTGGGGAGAGTGTTTTGATTTGCTGGCTCATTCTCTGGGGGATTAAGATATCTGGTTATGTTCTTCAGCTGAACCTACCTTGGTACCTTGATGGACTGAGCAACTAGATCGCTTAGACAACTCTTTATTGCCCCTGTTTCTAATGTTACCTGTAATTAATCCTTTGTTTCGTATGCAAATATTCATGAGTTAGCAAATTATTGTCAATGCATATATCACAAATTGAACCGTGGAAGTTCTTCGCAAAACAAAACAGAAAAGGAAAAACAATTGGCAATTTTAGCTGAAAAGTGATTTTTGTATTGATTTTTGAATTTGCCTGTAAAATAGGCGTTTATGTACAAGAGGCTGACGTCCTAGTAAGAGAACGCCACCGAACAAAAGAATTTATACAATTTGTACAAAGGGAAAACAAAACAGCTGTGTGAAAAGAATAATCCCACTGGGTTCCCACTCTGCTATCGCCCTTATATCTTCGAGCGTCTCATCACTTGATGACCTTAGTTGAAGATGAAGCTGATTGATAGATGCCGTCTGAACTTGATGTGGATACCGGATTCTGGATGCAAAGTGATCCAATGAGACATAGTATTACGCTTTATCCCTAACTTTTGCCTGGACCGCCCTTTCGGGTTTTCAGTCTACCGGGATACCCATTTTTGCCCAAGCCGCCTTTTCAGGTTTTCGACTTGCCGGGTGTACAGATTTTTTTTCATTTCATCCCTTCATTTTGCCCGAACCCTTTTGGTTCGCCGGGAAGCCCTAATTTTTGCCTAGGTATGTCAACCTAGCGGGTCTTTTTTCATGCGTAGTATCTTTTTACTATGTCTGCATTGGCGGGGTGAGGAAGGTCGTCACCATCCATGTTGGTTAGAATCATGGCTCCTCCTGAGAACACATGTTTAACCACAAATGGCCCTTCGTACGTAGGGGTCCATTTGCCCCTTGGATCACTCTGAGGAAGGATGATGCGTTTGATTACCAGATCCCCAACTTGATATTCTTGTGGTCTGACCTTCTTGTTAAATGCCCTGATCATCCGTTTTTGGTACGTTTGACCATGAGAAATAGCAGCAAGTCTCTTTTCGTCAATCAGGTTTAACTGATCAAGTCGTGTCTGGATCCAATCATCTTCACTCAGATCTGCATCCTTCATCATCCAGAGAGAGGGTATTTACACTTCGATCGGTAAGACCGCTTCCATACCGTAGACCAAGGAGAAAGGAGTTGCCCCGGTTGACGTCCTTGCTGAGGTACGATACCCATGTAGAGCGAACGGTAACATCTCGTGCCAATCTTTATAAGTCACTGTCATCTTCTACACGATTTTCTTGATATTTTTATTTGCTGCTTCTACAGCCTCATTTATCTTCGGACGGTAAGGAGAAGAGTTGTGGTGATGTATCTTGAACTGCTCGCAGAGATCAGTGATCATCTTGTTATTAAGATTGGTACCGTTGTCTGTAATGATTCTTTCAGGGACGCCGTATCGACAGATCAGATTATGCCGAATGAACCGTGCTACAACGTTCTTGGTTACTGTGGCATAGGAAGCTGCTTCAACCCACTTTGTGAAGTAATCAATCGCTACCAGGATGAAGCGATGCCCGTTGGATGCTGTAGGTTTAATCTCACCGATCATATCTATGCCCCACATTGCAAATGGCCAAGGTGCTGTCAAGACATTCATAGGAACTGGAGGAACATGCACCTTGTCTGCATATATCTGGCATTTGTGGCATGTCCGAGAGTGTTGGTAACAGTCGGCTTCCATTGTGGACCAGAAATACCCTGCCCGAAGGATTTTCTTCGCCATAGTGTGTCCACTGGAATGTGTTCCGAAAGTCCCTTCATGTAGCTCTTCCATGATCCTTTCTGCTTCAGTCTTATCCACACACCGCAGTAAGGTTTAATCATGGTTTCGCTTATACAGGATGTCGGTGCTAAGGAAGAACTTTGCTGCAAACCTTCTCAGAAACTTCTTATCGTTGACAGATGCACCTTCAGGGTATTCCTGAGCTTCCAAGTATCTCTTCACCTCATGGTACCAAGGCTTCTCAGTCACCAATTCAGTCTCGAGATCACAACAATATGCCGGTTCGTCCAGTTTCCAGATAATGATCCGGGGAGCCTCATTGTCCCATTTGACCTTGAACATAGAAGACATCGTAGCTAACGCGTCCGCCAACTGATTCTCCTCTCTTGGGAAATGTTCAAACGTCATCTCTGTGAAATGGGGGATCAATGTCAACACACATTCTTTGTAAGGAATAAGATTCAGATGTTTCGTATCCCACCCCCCTTTGATCTGATTGATCACGAGAGCGGAATCTCCGAAGACACTCAGAAACTTGATCCTTAGGTCGATCGCAGCTTGAAGACCCATGATGCATGCCTCATACTCCGCCATGTTGTTGGTGCAGTTGAAACATAGCCGGGCAGTGAGTGGAGTATGAGTGCCTTGAGGGGATATTATCACAGCGCCGATACCATTACCCAAAGCATTGGAGGCTCCGTCAAAGTGCATAGACCATCGGGATCCTTCCTCAGGTCCTTCATCCGGTCCAGGTACTTCACAATCAGTCACTATCATGATGCTCTCCTCTGGAAACTCGAAGTTCATTGACTGATAGTCGTCTACTGCCTGATGTGCCAAGTGGTCTGCTAATAAACTTCCCTTGATAGCTTTCTGAGTTGTGTACTGGATGTCGTATTCTGTCAAGATCATTTACCATCTTGCTATTCTCCCAGACAGAGCAGGTTTTTCAAATATATACTTTATAGGATCCATCTTTGTGATCAACAAAGTAGTGTGAGTCAGCATATACTGTCTCAGCCGGCGAGCAGCCCATACCAAAGCGCAGCAAGTTTTCTCAAGCAGTGAGTATCGGGTCTCACAGTCGGTAAACTTTTTGCTAAGGTAATAAATGGCATGCTCTTTTCGGCCAGACTCGTCATGCTGCCCCAGCACACACCCCATTGAGTTGTCGAGTACTGTCAGGTATAGTATCAGAGGTCTCCCTTCAACCGGTGGCATAAGGATGGGTGGTTCTTGGAGATACTCTTTGATTCTGTCAAAAGCGGCCTGACATTCGTCATTCCAACGTACTACCTGATCTTTCTTCAGCAGCTTGAAGATTGGCTCACAGGTAGCAGTTAGGTGCAAGATGAATCGAGCAATGTAATTCAGGCGTCCTAAAAAGCCTCTGACCTCTTTCTTTGTCTTAGGAACTGGCATTTCTTGAATGGCCTTAACCTTGGCAGGGTCCACTTGAATACCCTTATCACTTACAACGAAGCCTAGCAACTTTCCAGATCTTACCCCGAAGGTGCACTTGTTCGGGTTCAACCTCAGCTTGTACAACTTCAGTCGGTCAAACAATTTCTGCAGATGATCTAGGTGTTCTTCCTCAGTCTGGGACCTTGCGATCATGTCGTCAACATACACTTCTATCTCATGATGGATCATGTCATGAAATAAAGCCACCATGGCACGTTGGTAGGTTGCCCCAACGTTCTTCAGTCCAAAAGGCATGACCTTGTAGTAGAAGGTGCCCCACTGAGTAACAAAGGTAGTCTTCTCCATGTCTTCAGGAGCCATCTTGATCTGATTATACCCTGAAAAACCATCCATGAAAGAGAACACCTTATGCTGAGCAGTATTGTCAACAAGGACATCAATGTGAGGTAGGGGGAAGTCATCCTTGGGGCTGGCCCTGTTCAGATCCCTGTAGTCGACACACATTCTGACCTTTCCATCTTTCTTAGGTACCGACACCACATTAGCAACCCACTGAGGATAAGAAGTCACTGCAAGGAACCCAGCATCAAACTGTTTCATAACCTCGACTTTGATCTTCTCAGACATCTCTGGACGCATACGGCGGACCTTTTGCTTAACCGGAGGGCAGTCTTCCTTGGTAGGCAAATGATGGACCACAATGTCAGTATCCAACCCGGGCATGTCTTCGTAAGACCAGGAAAAGATTTCCATATAATCATGTAACATCTGAGTCAACCATTGCTTCACGCTGAGCTCTAGGTTGGCACCAATTTTTACCTCCTTTCTGTCTGTATCAGTACCCAGATTTATCGTTTCCACCGGCTCTTCATGTGGTTGAATTGCCCTCTCTTCCTGGAGTAACAGTCTTGCAAGCTCGCCAAGCACTTCGCAATCATCTTCACCTTTGTCTTCGGCTAAGTTGATCGGATTTTCGAAGTCATAACTGGCAGTAGCAGAGTCGTTACCAGTGAGATCCAGAGTGGATTGAAACCTGTATGAGTGAGTGTGTGTAAATACAGCTGTTTTGCAATATATAAAGAAAGGAGAGAAAGAAAAGGAGCACAAGATTTGAAATGCGAGAAAACGTCCAAGATCTTTATTCATGATATATGAAATGACAATTAATATACCCTCACAAATGAAGCCACGGTGCCCCGGGTAAGACACTGGGCCAAAGAGTTTCAAATCATTGTTTATTACAAATAACAAAACAAAGGAGTTTATTACTGCGTAACAAAAGTAACAGGAGTATGATCTTTGGCAATCCAATTGGTCAATCCACCATCAGTCGTCGGGTAGATCCAGCTTTCAAACTCTGACTCTTCCACTTAATCTTCGTCCCCAATAGCATTCACTCCTGGGTTGGTAATGAACACAGGAGGTCTTCTGGTCTTTGCCTTGCGCGCAGCCTTCTGACCTTCTGCAGTAAAACCCAGTCCAAACTTGTCAGTTTTAGGTGTAAAATCAGGGAGCCTGCCCCAGTTAGCACATTCACCTTTCTTGATTACAGCCCGGGAATCCTTCAAGGAAGCCATCTTCAATGGAAAGTCCTTTTCAACCACTGTTTCCGCTGCTGCCAAAGTTGGAGGTACCTCTTCGAAATGCTGAAAGGGGGTTTCAATAAACTCCCCGTCCATCTCAATATACCTGAAGGAATTCAAATGGCTCACCATATACTCCTCCTCTCCCTGCACAGTGACAATCTTCCCTCTGACGGGGTACTTGAGCTTCTGGTGCAGGGTAGAGGTCACTGCCCCAACTTTGTGGATCCAAGGTCGACCCAGTAGACAAGAATACGATGGACGGATATCCATCACATAGAACGTAGAATCGAATACTTGAGAACCCACACGAATAAGAATGTCTACCTCTCCATGGACCATCCTTTTAGAACCGTCGAAGGCTCTGACGATGATGTTGCTAGGTTTCAGCTCCAGGCCCTCACAATCCAACCGGTCTAAGGCCTTTTTGGGTAGCACATTCAGGGAAGAACCAGTGTCCACCAACACGTGTGCAAGAGTAGTGCCCCTGCATTCAATAGAGACATGCAGGGCGTCATTATGGTCCTTTCCCTTAGCAGTAAGGTCAGCATCTGAGAAACCCAAACCATTGTCGGCTGTCAAATTGGCTACGCAATCAGTAAACTGGACTGCAGATGTCTCCTGTGGCACATGGGCCATCTTGAGAAATGAAATCAGGGCCTTAGCATGGGCCTCTGAGCACAGTAGTAAGGAGAGCATAGATATTTTGGAGGGTGTATGCCCCAGCTGCTCAACAACATTAAAGTCACTCTTCTTGATTATTTTCAGAATTTCCTCCATCTCTTGTTGGGAGGCCTCAGCATTCAGAGATTTTGGTGCCTCCATCCGGGCAGGCTCATCTTCAATCCCTTTGCCCCGAGCATTAGATGACTCGGCAGCAGGGGAAACAACTTGATCAGAAACGGGAACAGGTACACTTGTAGGTGTTATAGTGAGGGGTCTTCGAATAGCAGGTGGCGCAATGTCAGGCGAGAAGAGCCTGCCACTGCGGGTAACTTTGGCCGGACCAGTGATATTGCTGATGCTGGTGCCAGTGTTGAACTCTTGCTTGATTCCATGTACATACACGTCTGCCCCATAGTGCCATGGGACAGCCTTATCGGATTCATAGGGGAGAGGCCCCGGAACAGTAATCACAATGGGTGAGATAGTCATGATTTTAACCGGCTTCCTTGGGAGAGCCTTGATCGGATTATTAAAGATTGTAACAACAGAAACTTCTTCCACCGGAACAAACTGAACAGCAGTCTTCTTGAACAGAATCTCTTTGCTGTCCATCAGGCTTTGGATGCCCAACTTCAGCAAAGGACAACCAGAAAGGGAAACAGCACAAAAGGCAACCTTCACTACAACCCGGAAATAAACCGGCCAGCAGTAGGTTCCTCTTAACAGTCATCAAGGGAGTAGCTACATCACTTACAAAAACGGCATACACATCTTCATCAACGGAATTCACTCCATGCTGGGGCATAGGAGCAGTCACCACATTCGGCCTCTCAGGCTCTTCAAATTGTATCTCTTTTGCGTCAATAAGGTCTTGCACCTTATTCCTTAAGGCCCAACAGTCATCAGTGGAATGCCCCGGGCTATCGGAGTGATAAGCACAGCGGGCATTTGGATTGTACTTGGGAGAGGCAGTGTTTACAACCTTCGGTGCCTCTCTAACAGTCACTAGGTTGGTGGACAGCAACTGCGGCAAGATTTGTGATAGAGTCATACTCAGCCGGGTAAACTCTCTTCTGGGTCTTTCAGCCCTTTGTGGATTGGTTTGCCGAGGAGCGGCAGCAGGCTTGGCAATCATCACCGCATTGACAGATTGGCGGCGCTCAGGTTTATCATGTCTTTTAGGCCCATATACAGCACTGGCCTCCTTCTTAAAGGGTTTTTTCTCAGAACTTGCAGATGCACCCTTCTGAATTTTTCCGGACTTCATTCCAGCCTCTATTCTCTCCCCAGTCAGAATAAGATCAGTGAACCCTGCAGATAAGTTACCGATAAGATGATTGAAAAATGGCCCAGATAGGGTCCCCAAGAACATATCCACCAGCTCACGGTCAGTTAACGGAGGCTGCACCCTGCCAGCCAGATCCCTCCACTTCTGTGCATACTCTTTGAAACCTTCGCTTGATCCTAGCAACATACCCTGGAGTTGGGTACGTGTAGGAGCAAGGTCGGCATTATATTGATACTGCTTATAAAAAGCAGTAGCCAATTCCTCCCAGTTACGAACTTTGGTCCCATCCAGCTGATAGAACCATTCGAGATGAGTCCCTGAAAGACTCTCCTGGAAGAAGTGGATCCACAAATTCTTGTCCACTGAGTACGGTTGAATCTTCCGCACATAAGATCTGAGGTGTAGCTTGGGACAAGACGCCCCGTCATACTTGGTGAAAGATGGTGCCTTAAACTTGTGAGGAATAATCACACCAGTAGATAAGCCCAAGTCTCCGAAATCCAGCCCAGGCACTTGTTGGATCTCCATTGCATTCACTCTGTCTTCCAACTGCTTATACCGATCTTCAGCGGGAGGATACTGTTCCTCATTAAAGTCAGTCTCGTTGTCAGAGACTACTGGACTAGGACCTTTTCCCCCTTGGGGACTGCTCTTGCCTATAGAAGAACCAGCCTCTTCATTCTGTAGAGTGTTGCCAAACCTTCAGCCCGAGTTGAAAAGAACAGTTCTCTTCTTCTTCTTCTTCTCCTTCTTCAGGAGTAAAGCCTTCAGCTCTTCTTGGCCTTGAGCCAAACCCATGATCAGCTCCTGAAATTGCGCATTCTGCGCCTGAAGGGCCTTGATAGACATCTCGGTTGATGATGAGTCAGGGTTCATAATGCTGAAATAAACAGCGAAGAACAGTAAGCAGCCTGAAAAGAAGAAAACCTACTATGCACATGATGAATGATATGTGTTTATGCAATGCATTCAAGGGTTCGAAAGTTCAAATTTGTTGTAGACAAAAAGGAACACACATTATCATTAAGGAAATAATTGTTCAGTACATCAAAGCCTCATGGGCACATATTACAAAGTAAATCAATCCCAAAAGACACTACGCATCCTCTTTGGAGCTATGTAGGTATTGAGATTCCTTTCCTCGTGCAATAGGCGAGTGAGCTCCAAAACCTTCTTTTCACTAGCATGTAGACTGGTCTCAAGAGAATTCCGTTCTTCCTTAAGCTGGATCCAGCTCTTCTGCATCTCTTCCCAGGATGTGGGCATGTCAGGATGTTGAATAGTGTAGGACACTTCTCCTTCCAAGACTGGCTCTTTGATTACAGGGAGCACATGAGTATAAGGCATTATTAACTTCTGGGAGCGGGCTCGTACCCACTTGAGATAAGGTTCCAATGGGATGGAATTCTTGTGCCCCAGTGTCTTGCTGTCTATCTTACTGGGCATCCTCCAAGCTCTGATAAATCTCTGGCGAAGTCCTTGTGCATCATTGTCGAAGACGAAAACTATGTCAGGAATTAACATGTCATGAGGGCCATCCTTCCGAGCATAACCAAACTGTCTCCAAGCCATGCATGGGTTGTAAGTAATACCTCCTCTGATTCCAAGTAAAGGAACATTAGGGTACTCCCCGCAACGATCAATGATAGTGACATCCTCTCTGGACCGATGGCACCAATGTATATCTGCATGTGTAAGAGTCATCAACCGTTGTGACCATCTCAAACCCCGCTCGTTCTTCAAAGCTGATTGTGGAAGGTGCGAAATAAACCACCTTCCCAGGAGAGGAGTGCAGCACATAAGGACACCTCTTTTTCTCATGGTTCGAGTGTAACATGAGTGAAGGATGTCCCCCAGCAACGTAGGTATGGGATTCCTGGACATGAAGATCTGGACAGCACTGATATCTATAAGCTGATCTGGGTTAGGGAACAACACCAAACCATAGACAAGGAGGGCCACAACTTCTTCAAAAGCTTGTAAGTCAAGGGAGTTCCAACATTCATGGGCCTTTTCAAACAGAAACCTGGCTAAGAACCCTTTGATACCACTTCTAACTTCCCAATGTCCCTTGAGGTCAGATGATTGTAGGTGTAAGGCTTTAGCAATCTCTTTAAGCTTGGGTTCCTTTTCTGTACCGTTGTAGGGTAGTTGATCAAGGATAGGGATCTTCAGAAGCCGGGAGAACTCTTTCAATGTAGGTACCAGTTGATAATCCAGGAAAGTGAAACAGTGATGCAAAGGGTCAAAGAACTGGAACAGGACCTTTATCATATCTTCCTCAATGTTGGTATTGACCAAGCTGATGAGTCTTCCATGTCTTTCACTGAATGAAGAGCTCTCGGGAATCCTGGATATAAGCTCCTTAAGCTGAGGAGGGATCCTTACAAGGCTGATTTGAATTGTCTTTCTGCGAACAGTTTCCATGTCCTACAAAACAAGAACAAAGATGAAGATTCGAACCCCTGAAATGATTAGTCAATGCATATGATGCTGGATGATGTCATGATGCTATGATTAAACACACCACAAATATTTACAAAGGCAACCATGTAAGGCACACAAGTCACACAAGACAAACCCTTAGAGTTTAGGCCAGCATGGGGTCTGGGTATTACCCTCTTGAAGTTGGTGGGCTCAACCTGTCCTATTAGAAGTAACCGGGTTCTAAGGGTCTCAATATCACTGGATTGCTTTCATTGTTCATCGTTTCGATTTAGCCACTGAACTGGCGACCGAAATATTCCAGGAAAGCAACCCTTAATTGAGTGTAGTATCGAGTATCAACCAACCTCGGACTGCACCAAATTCAGTTATCTCACTACCCTAAAGAGGCCAAGATAGTTCAATTAAGGTTCCTAAGGTCAGTTGATGCTTCACGACACCACGCGGAGGCCCCGTACTCTCCTTGACTGAACTCAAGGGTTATCGGTACACACCAAAGTGCCACATCAACGTAGCAGACTGTTTCAACCATGTCGGTATACCCCCGCACAGTTCCCTCACAGCCTTGTTGCTACTTTCTAAGAAGGTATCCCCAGATCCGGGTTAGGATCTATAGAACTCCCAAGACAGTCCCACAATTTAAAGCAAACAAGTCAAAGCAATTGAAAACACAATGATCTTAGTCCTAAGGTACACCTCACTTTATAAAGAGTCCCCAGCAGAGTCGCCAGTTCTGTGATCGGTGGATCTGGAACTGACTGTTTAACGCTGGTTCGCGAAATGTCGCGGAAGTAAGAGTCGCCACCGTCTTTTATTTTCTCCAAATGGAAAGGACAAAAGCACAGAAAAATTCCTTATAGAGATTGCTCTCGGTTCGGGAGGTAGATTTATAGAAAGGGAAGGTGTTAGCACCCTTTCTATCCATGGTTATCCATGGGCTCTTAGATACTTGCTCATTTGTGTTTTCAAAATTGTTTGTTTGCTTTTCAACTGTGGGTTTAAAAAAAGTTTCTTTGAAAATTTCAGTTCGACTCTTGTATCAGTCCTCAAGAGTGTTTGAAAAGTTGCTTTTGAAAGCTTTTTGAAAGTGTCGGTGTGAAACGAAGTTTTTGATTTGTTTTGAAATTATAGCAAGTATCTACGAGTTCTCTACCTACCCTAAGGAATTAGTCTGTGTAAATGTCCTTAAAGCAGTGCCATCCCACCATTGAGAGGTAGGTAGCACCACCATTGGAGGTGTTCGGGTCAATTCGAGGGTTCAGGACATTGTGGTCACCAGAGCAATGGGAAGACACCTTAGAAGCTACCCTCATGCCATGTTCATGGACATGAGGACTTGCTAAAACATCCTCTACTCGACGACCACCTTTCGAGGGGCAAGGCAACAATGAGGCGTACCCTAGGGGTGGTGTGTGATTTGTGTGTCATGTTCATTTATTATTTGTCTTGATCATGCATTGAGTGTTCTACGCTTTGGTTTTATTTGAGCATACATTCTTTCATGTGATTATTAACAGCTAAAAGATGCGGAATTAAAAGTCCTACGCTATTACAAAGGCGCGGGTCCACATCGCCAAATTAATCCAGGACCCGATTTGAAATAAAATGCGGAAAGATAAATGTCTAATTAATCTATTACACGGCTTTGGGATAAATACATTATATTCCCCAAAAGAAATAAAAGGAATATGCGAGAAGAAGTAAAGTCGGGAATGCGAGGGTGTTGGACCCTTTTAATGAAATTAAATTACAATTAATGAATTAATTAAGTTAAATGAGAAAGGAAATTATTTTTGAGTTTTTTGTATTTATGGAATTTAGTAAGAAAACTAAATGAAATTAAAACCCTAATTCTAAACTATTTTTAATTTATTAAAAAAATGTTTAAATTTAACCCAGTTTTAACCTAATTATTTAATGGCAAATTCATTTACAAAATAAATAATTAATTATTAATAATGGTAAAAGAAAAGAAAAAAGGATAAAAGTATTTAAAACCCTAATTCTACATTTTTTTAGTTTATTAAAAAAACATTAAAATTAAAACCTAGAATTAAAACTAAATTAATTGTTGAATTTATTTACAAAAAATGTTAGTGAATTGAACATTAAAACATATCTTTTATTTTTATAGTTTCTAATTTTTTTGTTATTTTTGGTATTTTTATAAAATTTATTTTGATGAATTAAAAGAAAATAATTAAATTAAAACAAATAATAAAAAAATAAATAAAAAAAAGGAAAAGAGAAAGAAATATAAACACTAGGGGGGTTCTGCCCCAATCTAGAGGTTATGTTGTGAGCAATTAGGCCCAAGAAACTTGGCCCTTTCTGACTTTTCAATGATCATATGCGTATGCGTTGACTGAGGCATTCCATAGACTTTGGATCCTGGCCACTGGATGGACGATCATGGCCACTTGGCAAGCCATTGATGAGAGTCTATGGTGGATTTCTGGGCGTACACTGCATGGAATCAGGTTAAAACAAAATATATTGAGAAAGGGAGGGGACCTGGGAATCGAACCCAGGTCCCAATGCTTGCCAACACTACGTTCCACCAACTGAGCTGCTTTGTCACTTTGCTATTATAATGGAAAGGAATTAATATATAAAAACAAACACGCTTATGCTATTAATAAAAAAAAACGCGCTGAAATTTGAATAGCCCTATCACATTCTTACAATTCATCTTCTTCTCCACTTCTTTGTTTTGACCTGAAAAAAAGAGAAAGGATAGCGGGGGTTTTAAACCCCCACAAACCTCAACATTCAAAAATAGCGATTAGCGTATTGTTGCTCATAAATTGAGCGCGACTAGTGGTTCTGAATCGTGTGAAGCTTCTGATTCTAATGGCATAAGTCCTGTGTCTTAATTTTTCCAGAGGAGCAAAGCCCTCTTTTAAAGTCCCTGCAACCCTAAAGGGCTTCCATGGCAAGTTTGCATATAGGCGACGAAAACACAATTAAACAATATCAATAGACTCAGAAGGTCCATGTTAGTATAAAACAACAATCAAAATGTATGGAAAATGCCCAGAAATTCAAATACGATTATGCATAAAGTATGAGGAATTTTGACTTCTATATACCAATTCTTGATGCGTAGGGGCTGGAAAAGGATTCAGTTAGGTTCCTTGAGACCTTGGCAAGATTTTTAGATGGATTATAGGCTTTGAAACCAACTCTAAGTGCGTTTTCAGTTTTCAATTTTTTCACAAAAAATTCCAAGTTTGTATTCAGGTTTGGGCGCAACTTCAAGGTTGTTAGCATTAGGTTTAGGTTCTGGCTTATGTATGGGACGAATTAGGGTAAGAATTTGAGCCAAGAAATCAATGTTTTGATGAATCAAATATTTGATTTTTAATGAAATCTTTTCAAATCTTTTCCATGTGCTTTTGATACCAATCATGGCCAAACCTTTCCAAATTGAGGGTGCACGAAATCTTGAGGTTTTATGGAGAGAATATGCTGCAAAGAGGGATTAAAAAACATGGTTTTCTATTTTTGTCATATTTTATTTCATTAAATGAATTAATAGTGATAAAAATTCAAATAAATAATAAAAAGTGATGAAATAAATCCCCTTTGGGTCAAATTGTCGTGCATAATCTTTGGATGATGATTCTTGGAAGAATTTTTGGCCCATTAGCAATTTTGAGGCATTTGAAGTAAAGTTGACTTTTCAAAATTCCCAAAAATTTCCCAACTTCCACAAGGCATATCTTGCTCAATTTTTAAGCTTTGATCATGTTCTTGGATATTTTGGAGAGGTATTGAAGTCCTCTAACCAATTCATTTGGTCCCATGTCATTTTGATTTACGAATCTCAAGTTATGGTCTTTGACTTAAAGTCCCTTTTTGTTGACTTTTGAAAATGACCTATAATGTTGAAATTGATAACTTTTTGTGAGAGCATTTCTTGGACTTGAAGTGTGAAGAGGAGTTGTAGGAAATGTCTTTCTCTTCAAAATGAGCTTTTGATGGAATTTTTCTGATAATCCATGTGGAAGTTATGCCTTGGTCAAGTTACAGTTGACTTTTTCAATTGTCCAAATATGGAAACTTTTGTATCTTGAGACTTTTTGAGCCATGCCTTGAAAATCATGATCAAGAATTGATCCAATGATGTTTGTGGTTTCAAAATAAGATGTTGACCAAAAATTTGAACTTTTGACTGTCAAATGACCATTTTGCCCCTACAGTTGACTGCTGAGCAAATTAGGGTTTTGACTGTGCAATTTTATGCTGTAAGTCTTGAAACTTGGCATATGGATGCTTGACCATGTTTGTAGGCATGTGGGACTTGATTGGACCCTTGGAAACTTCAATTTATTTGCTAGAATCAAAACCCTAGTTTTTGACTGTTAGGAGGCCTTTGAACTGTGCAACCCTTGGGGAGATTTTGAAGCATGCTCTTTGCAAATCTTGAAGAATATGGGAGGGAAAATTTTGGGGTGCAACATATGGCATGGAGGTTGTCCTGCCTATTGAGGTCCAGATCCCTTCTCAGAGGATTATGAAGGATACGAGTTTGAATGAAGACGACTGGATCCAAACTCGACTTGATCAACTAAATCTGATTGATGAAAAGAGACTTACTGTTGTCTGCCATGGTCAAATGTATCAAAAACGGATGATCAAGACTTTCAACAAAAAGATCAGGCGCCAAGCATATCAAGTCGGGGATCTAGTGATCAAGCGCATCATACTTCCGCAAGGTGATGCATGGGAAAATGGACTCCCACATACGAAGGGCCATTTGTGATCAAAAACATTTTCTCGGGTGGAGCCATGATTCTGACTACCATGGACAGTGACGACCTTCCCCCCCATGTCAATGCGGACATAGTGAAAAGATACTACGCATGATTAAATACCCGCTAGGTTGACTGGCCTAGGCATAAATAAGGGCTTCCCGGCGAACCAAAAGGGTTCCGGAAAAAATTAGGGATGAAAACAAAAAAATCTATACACCCGACAAGTCGAAAACCTGAAAAGGCGGCTTGGGCAAAAAAGGGTATCCCGGTGGTCTGAAAACCCGAAAGTGCGGTTCAGAAAAATATTAGGGATTTAAAGCATATCACTATGTCCCATTGGATCACCTTGCGACCAGACCTTAGTATCAACTATCAAGCTCGAACGGTACCGATCAATCCAGTCAGCTTCAGACAAGCAGCAAAGTGATGAGACGGTTGAAGACATAGTGACAATAGCATAATTGAAACTCGATGGGATTATTACACGTAGCTGTTTTTCTTCTCTTTGTACATAATATTGTATAACTTTCATTTTCACAGCGGCTTTTTCTTACTAGAGCGTTAACTTCCTTGTACAAAAACACTTGTTATAGGCCAACTTTAGAAATTAATACAAGTTATTTTTACAAAACCATTTGTTTTTTCTTGTTCTGTTTTGTTTTGCAAAAACGTCCAATGATTTATTCTTGACATATGCATTTGTATATGATTTCTATTCACAAATATTTGCATATGAAATAGAAAGACAGTTGCTCATGACTTAAGAAACCAGGGAAAAATCTAAAAAAACCATTTCAATCCCGATAGTTACTTTGTTCAGCAGGTACAAGGGCATAGACGGTTTTGTAACAAGGTCACCATTACATGCGACCCCGTGACGTCTACACTTCTCATAGAGTAGAGGCAACCAAAGAATTGACATCGGATTCCCCAAATAGGATCTACTTCCCCAGAAAAGTTCCTTCAGAGAGCCGACATCTATTTCCCAGCTGAATTTTATAGTCGTAAGCGGTTCATAAAGTTTCCTCCCGAGCAGAGTTTATTTATTAATACAAAAGCTCAATCCCCAACAAAGTTTATTTCTCCAGCTACAGAAGTTCATCCCCCATCGGAGTTTATTTCTCCGAATCGGCAAAATCCTCCAGCAAAACATCTCCTCTCTCAAAACAGAGTTATTCCCCCGCAGTTATTCTCAAGCAGAGTCTCTCCCTGGCAGAATATTCACAAACATAAAGGAGTAAATCCACGGCATAGTCATCTCCATTCACCATCCCCAGCGGAAGTAAAAGAACCACTTTTTCTATAACAATCAGGAATTTAATTTTCGATACTCTCCAGCAGCAGTTAGGGATTTATTTTCCCGGACTCAGATATGTCACAAAAGCATTTCCTGTTCATACATTATGACGTGCACATACATATTGCATACATCATAATCTCATTTATTTTGAGAAAATCATCACACAATCCATTTCATGCATTGCATACAATTAATCTTGTACCTTTCAGGAAAGATGGTTATCATCAACAATTCCAACAGTTCAAGATTAAATCCATAAAGCTATACATGTCATATCTGCAGACAACTAATGGAAAATCAGTTCCCGAAACCAAACGGGTCAACTAATCTACATGATCAAATGAAGCAACCCTACTATCCAAGCTTTCATTTCGATGTAACCGTACTATCCAGGTTCCTTCTCATAGCCCTACTATCTAGGCTTTCATTTCGAAGTAACCCTACTATCCAGGTTCCTTCTCATAGCCCTACTATCCCGCATTTAATTTCGAAGTAACCCTACTATCCAGGTTCCTTCTAATAGCCCTACTATCCAGGTTTTCATTTCAAAGTAACCCTACTATCCATGTTCCTTCTAATAGCCCTACTATCCAGGCTTTCATTTCAAAGTAACCCTACTATCCAGGTTCCTTCTCATAGCCCTACTATCCAGGCTTTCATTTCGAAGTAACCCTACTATCCAGGTTCCTTCTCATAGCCCTACTATCCAGGCTTTCATTTCTAAGTAACTCTACTATCCAGGTTCCTTCTCATAGCTCTACTATCCAGGCTTTCATTTCGAAGTAACCCTACTATCCAGGTTCCTTCTCATAGCCCTATTATCCAAGCTTTTATTTCGACGTAACCCTACTATCCAGGTTCCTTCTCATAGCCCTACTACCCAGCATTTCATTTAGAAGTAACCCTACTATCCAGGTTCCTTCTCGCAGCCCTACTATCCAGGCTTTCATCTCGAAGTAACCCTACTATCCAGGTTCCTTCTCTTTTATCTCCGGATAACAGTTTATAACACTGTAAGACCTGGACCCGACCAGATACGGTCGATTTCACATTTCCCCAGTAAGTCGTTGTGCACCCTGGACCCTGACCAGATAAGCAGTTCATTTTCGTCTCCTCAATCAAGAGTTAATTCCCCAGTAGAGTAATGGACAACTGAAGCTCCTAGACTCTATTTCTTAGAACATAAATTAACATCCCCGGCGAAGTCCTCCTCAATGACAGGTACATGAATTATCGCAAAGGAATCTCTTATGCAAACGTCAAATTCTATGATGGCATCTTTAAGCCCATCTCCGAAGATTCTCCGTCGCCTTCCAAATGGCACCTGTAATCCCATTCCCGATATTATCGATCAATATCACTTCATACGAGTGCAAATTTCTGGGCACTCTAGTGTTCAATCATCTTCCACCTTCAGATCACGAAAGGTAGACCGACCAATATACATCCTCAGGTTTAAGAAGATTGAACATGGGAAGCTATTGTACCCCAAAATTTTCCCTCCTATTTTCACACAAAACATACTCCTAGAGGTCCTCAATTGCTCAAGTTGACTAAGGATTGACCAGGCAAATCCTCCTCCTAAGACAATGAGCCTCAAACTAGGGTTTCACTCCTCACCAAGATGGTTGAGTTCAAAGGACCCCAAATGTTTTCCATTGCCCTAATGTGTCCTCAATATCATCTATTCCAAGTTTCATGCCTTGCACAAGAAGTTTGCTCAGTCAACTACTCAAATGCCTGAAAATCAACTATACTAGGGCAAAAGTCAACTGTGACCCACATATAGTCAAACTTCAATATCTTTGGTCAACATAAACATTTTAAAGTGATATCCATCATTTTATCAAGGGTTGATCTTGATTCCTCAAGGCATGCCCCTAATTCATCAAAACTCAAGAGTTGCTAAATTAGGGTTTCTATAGGAAAAGTCAACCAAACTTTGACCAGGCATAACTTTCTCATACTTTATCAGAAATTTCTCATCCAAGGCTCATTTTGAAGAGAATCCAATTCCATACAAGTCATATTCCTCCTTCAAGTTCAAGAAATGCACTCATGGAATGATATAAATTCAGACATTATAGCTCCTTTTCAAAAGTCAACAAAAATACCTTTTGGGTCAAAGATTCTTACATAAACATGGAAGATCCAATTGAGATGAAACCAAATGGGTTGTTTAGAGGATATCATAAGCTTTCTAAAAAGTCCAAGAACACCCTCTTAGGGTCAAAATTGAGAGAGATATGCATTGTCAAAGCTGGCCATTTTTGGAAATTTGCCCAAAGTCAACAATGCACAAAATTGCATTTTTTCCACATGGGCCCATCTTTTCAAGATTGAATCTCAGTCCTAGCATGGTCCACGACCTATGGGACCCTTCATGCCTTATTCACTCATTTATTTAATTTATTTTTATTTTTATTCATTTAAAAATCAAATAAAATCAAATAAATCCAAATAAATCATATAATTTGTTTTAGGAATGATTTTTACATTGAATGGAGATCTTATATGCTGACAAAAAGCCAAGGAAATCGTGCAAGGTCAAATGGACACAAAATCTTCATACATGGCAAGTTTTCAAGATTTGATTTTCTTCCAAAACCATGCAATTATATCTTTGATTCTTTCCAATTATAATGACCTAATTTGATTCAGTACATATACACAATGCATTGCAACCCTAGAGAAAAAGAATTCATGCGCAACCTGCCTCTCTAGGAGAAAGAAAAAAGTATCAATTTTTGTCAAAAAAGTGCAGATCAGATTCCATTCCACATGCTGTTTCAAGCCATTCCAAGGATCGAATCACATCCCTGGGCATCCTCTGAAGCGATTGCAAGCATTATCAAATCCTGAAGCATCAAGAATCACGTGCTACCACCTTCACATTTTGCATCTTTTTTCTAAATTCATTTTCATTGATTCTGTCATTATCAAGATGTCCTAAGTATATATTCATGCTTGTAATCATGTTTGCAATATGTTTGGATGCTTTGATTTGAGTTAAGCACAAGAATCAAAAGATGCCATTCTTAGGGTTTTAAGCTTTGATTTAGGGTCTTTTAATATAGGAAAAATCAGGTTTGATTATGGGTACCATGGTGTTCAGGGCCTCAAACCCAGTTGATCCATGGTCTCCATTTTAATTTATTATGCTCGTGTTGTGTTTTTGAAATTGGCAGGTTTACAGATACAGACTTTGGATCGTAGGTAAAGGTCGTTACCAAAAACGACAGTTCTGGAGAAGAAGATGAGGGCGTGGCAGCATACCACTGGCCCGTTTGAAATTCGCGCATTTTTCTTATAGTACTGACTCATTATTTAATATATTATTTTTTGTTCATTTGTATCAACGAATGATCAGCTTGGCTCAGTGGAAAAGGGAAGAGGTTTTAAGACGCGTGTGTGTGGGAGGTCAGGGGTTCGACCTCTGCCTCCTGCACATTATTTTTCTCACAATTTCTTTGCAGATTCCATGTACCTCACGCCCAGACCCATGCTATGCGCTCCCAGATCCTGTCCACTAGATCCATCATCAGTCCAGATCTAACGCATCACAAGCGCGACACACAGTGGGCTTCCAAAGGTGATCCCCACTGGATCAGGTGTAGCCATTGGGCCAGCTATTCTAGGCCTAACAAATTCAACTTTGCACCCCCAGAATTACTTCTCATATCAGGCCCATTTGATTTTTTGTTTTATTTCTTTAACTTTTTATTGTTTTATTTTTTAATTGTTTTAAAAATCTTTTTTAATTAAATCTTAAAATCATAAATACAAAAAAATAGAATTAGTTTTTTTTCATAAAATATTTAATTCCATTAATTAATTAGGTTAATTAGAATAATTTAAATTCTTTTTCATAATAAAAATTAATTAGAAATTAGGTTAATTTGCAAAATTAATTTCTTTCTCAAAAAATACAAAAAATATTTTTTTTTATTCACCGATTAAATGTTCTTGAATTTCACTTTAATTCCTCGTTTAATTTCATCGCGCGTATTTATTTAATTATTTTTCCAATTAATGTAATTGCTCCGAGTTTGTAATAGCTTTTAACTTAGGTTTATTATTATTTTTGTTTCTTGTTTTCCCCCGGTTTTTGATTATGTAATCCCCTCCCCAAGGCCTTGTAATAGCTAGGTTTTAATTTCTCGCATTCTACTTTTCGTCATTATAAACTGTTAGATGATTGATAATAGGATTGTATGCAAAAGGTCATAATTTAAAACAGTAGAAAACCCTAAAGGTGCAAAGATAAATAACTGAAAAATAAACACTTGCACATGCTCACTCCTAGGGTTTGTCCCACTTCGGTTGCCTTCAGTAAACGGTCATGAAGTATAGGGAGTTTCAGTGGTTTCCCTCTAGTCCCAAAAGATAAAAAATGACCCATTCGAATGTTCCCTCGGAAAGATCTTTAGGACTCTAGAGTAAACTACTAAGGTTTCCTAATAGTTACTTTAGTGATTGTACTCATCCCTTAAACTCCAACGATGGAGCTACCTACTCCTTAGTAGTAGGATAGCGCTTTCTAAAGGAAATAAGAAAACGAACAGTCTTTTTTGAGTAGGTAGTAACTCTTAAGTACTTGCTCTAAACAACAACTTTTTCACACTTACACTTTTAAACAGACTATTCAATCTAAATTTTTCAAAACACTTTATCACACCCTTGAGGAATGATACAAGGGTTACCATAAAGTGAAACGCCGCACTAAGGTAAATTTCAAAACTTTTTCAAACACACAAACACATAAAAGCAATTTAAGAATGAGCAAGTACCTAAGAGCCCATGGAAAACCACGAATAGAAAGGGTGCTAACACTTTCCCTTTCTATAATCTACCCCCCGTACTCAGAAACATCTTGAAAAAGGTTTTTTCTGTTCTTTTTCCCCTTTCCTTAGTTGGATGAATTAAAAGACGATGGCGACTCTTGCTTACTGTACATTTGCAAACAAAAAACGCAAAACCAGTAGTAATAAAAAACAGTCAATTCTGCCACCGTATCACATGCTCCCTTGATTATCACTACACCAAGGCCAGTCCCCTATTCCCCCAAAAAAGCTGTGCCCTAGAACTTTGGGGCAAAACTTTATTATCATGGTGTCAAGCAAGAGCCATGGATTATTGAAAATGAAGAGCCTGAAATTATAAACATTGCCAGAACTAGTAAAGTCACTAGGACAAGAAGGATCTTCTCTCCAGAGATCTCTCCTCCAACAACTACAACAACACCTGTTTGCACTCCTGCCGCTGGGCCAACTGCCAATGCCCAAGGTAAAGAGAAAGTTACTAAGTCTGCCCTGATGGAGGTACCCTCAAAAGATGTTACACTTGAAGACCCATCAAGACAAGAGATGGAAGAAATTCTAAAGATCATCCGGAAAAGTGACTACAAAATATTCGAACAAATGGGGCATACACCCTCAAAGATATCCATGTTGTCCTTGTTATTATGCTCCAAAGCATATTCTCAAGCTTTGTTGAAATTCCTGAAGAATGCCCATGTACCACAAGAGACCTCTGCTGATCAATTTGAGAATTGTGTTGCAAGCCTAACTGCTGATAATGGCTTGGTATTTTTTGATGCAGATTTAACTCCGGCGGGGAAGAATCACAACAAGGCTCTCCACATCTCTATTGAATGCAAATACACCACTCTGGAGCATGTTTTAGTAGATATTGGGTCCTCCTTCAATGTTTTACCTAAAGGTGCTTTGGACAGATTGGACTGTGAAGGGATGGTGCTGAAACCCAGCGATATTATGGTGAGAGCCTTCGATGGTTCGAAAAGAATGGTCCATAGAGAGAGGTTGACTTTCCAATCAAGGTAGGGTCTCATGTCTTAAATTCAACATTTTATGTAATGGATATCCGTCCGGCCTATTCTTGCTTGCTCGCACGCCCATGGATTCATGGGTAACATGCGGTTACCTCTACATTACATTAAATGCTGATGTACCCTGTGAAAGGGAAGGTTATCACAGTCCGTGGAGAGGAAGAATATATGGTCAGTCATTTGAATTCTTTCAAATATGTTGAAATGGATGGGGAATTCATTGAAACCCCCTGCTAGACATTTGAGGTAATCCCTCAAATGGTTGCTGCCGCTACTCCTGCTACTCCTGAAATCTCTAAGGGCACACCAAGAATGGCCTCTCTAAAGAATTCTAGGGTTGTTGTAGAATATGGAGGCTGCACTATCTGGGGGAAACTTCCTGATATCCCCTACAAATCTGACAAATTTGGGTTGGGTTTTACTTCAAAGGCTCAGAAAGAGGTTCGACGTGCTTGTGCTGGTGGACCACCTCTCCGTATTAGCAACAGTTGAGTCAATGCACTAGAAGACACTGATAGTGATGTTGACTTGGACGATTGGATATTTCCAAATACTGATGGTGTACTCAATAACTGGAAGGCCAAGGACTTCATCTCAATCTCCTTCAACCAGGAGTAATTGCTATTTCTTTTTTTTATTGATTTAAGAAGTTTGCATGTATAATTTTATTTAAAATAATGACTTTAAACCACGTGTCTTGCCCGGGACACAATGGTCCATTTGTTAAGGGTTTGTCATTTCATATATCATATTTTCATTTAATGAAAACATTGGATGATTTTGCATTCAAATTTTGCGCTCCTTGTCTTTATTTTACTTTACTGCATTTTCAAAATAGCCATGTGACCTTACATGCACACACACACACATTTGCAGATCCACATCCACTCTGGATCTCATTGACAACAGTTCTGCTATTGCCGTCTATAACTTCGAAAATCCAATCTATCAAGCCAAAGACGAAGGAGAAGAAGATTATAAGATACCTGGAGAACTCGCCAGACTCCTGATACAAGAGGAAAAGGCTATCCAACCGCATGAAGAATCGGTCGAAGTGATAAACTTGGGTACTAAGACAGATAAGAAAGAAGTCAAGATTGGCGCCAACCTGGAAGACAATGTCAAGAGAAGATTGGTTCAGATTTTTCACAAATATGTTGAGGTCTTTGCTTGGTCATACAAAGACATGTCGGGGTTCGATACTGATATCATGGTTCATCATCTACCAATGAAAGAGGGTTATTCTCCGATCAAACAAAAGGTTCATCGCGCGTCCTAACACGTCCGAGAAGATCAAGGCTGAGGTAATGAAACAATTCAATGCAGGTTTCTTGGCAGTAACATTGTATCCCTAATGGGTTGTAAATGTTCTTCCGGTCCCGTAGAAAGACGGTAAGGTCCGTATATGTGTAAACTACAAGAATTTAAATAGGGCAAGCCCCAAAGATGACTTCCCACTACCGTATATTGATGTCTTAGTTGACAACACTGCTCAACACAAGGTGTTCTCCTTCATGGATGGCTTCTCAGGTTACAACCAAATCAAAATGGCACCTGAAGACATGGAGAAGACCACCTTTATCATACAATGGGGTACCTTCTGTTATAAGGTCATGCCTTTTAGGCTGAAGAATGCAGGCGCAACTTATCAAAAGGCTATGGTGGCTTTATTTCATGATATGATTCATCATGAGATAGAAGTCTATGTTGATGACATGATAGTAAGATCACAAACTAAGGAAAAGCACCTTGATCATTTGCACAACCTATTTGAAAGGATAAAGAAATACAAGATGAGGTTGAATCCCAACAAATGCATCTTTGGGGTAAGGTCTGGAAACCTCTTAGGCTTCGTTGTCAGTGGCAAAGGAATTGAAGTTGATCCTGCCAAAGTCAAAGCTATCCAAGAAATGTCGGCTCCTCATACTGAGAAGAAGGTCAGAGGTTTTATAGGACGACTAAACTACATAACCTAATTCATCTCTCACCTGACTGCTACTTGTGAGCCACTCTTCAAGTTGTTGAAGAAAGATCAAGTGGTAAGATAGAATGACGACTGCCAAATAGATTTTGAAAAAATAAAAGAGTACTTGAAAGAACCTCCAATCCTAATGCCACCAGTTGAAGGAAGACCTCTAATCATGTACTTAACCGTGTTAGAGAATTCAATGGGGTGTGTGATGGGGCAACATGACGAGTCTGGTCAAAAAGAGCACGTAATATACTACCTTAGCAAAAAGTTTACTGACAGTGAAACGAGATACTCACTGCTCGAGAAAACTTGTGGCACTTTGGCATGGGCTGCTCGCCGATTAAAACGATACATGTTGACTCACACTACTCTATTAATCTCTAAGATGGACCCCATCAAGTGCATCTTTGAGAAGCCAGATCTCTCCAGAAGGATAGCCCGATGGCAAATGATCTTAACTGAGTACAATATCCAATACACTACACAAAAATAATCAAATGATGTATGTTGGAAGACCATTTGGCGCATCAAGCTGTGGATGACTACCAATCCATGAACTTTGAAATCCCGAACGATAACATCATTCTGATGACGAATTGTGAAAAGCCTGGACTATATGAAGGGCATGAGCAAGGATCCCGGTGGACTATGGTTTTTGTTGAAGCTTCCAATGCACTGGGTAATAAAATTATTGCTGTGATCATTTCCCCCAAAGGTTGCCATACCCCTTTTACTGCCAGACTTTGCTTCGTTTGCACCAACAATATGGTCGAATACAAAGCATGCATCCTGGTTCTTAAAGCTGCTATTGACTTAAGAATCAAATTCTTAAGTGTATATGGAGACTCAGCTTAGGTCATCAGTAAAGTTAAAGGAGATTGGGATACAAAACATCCAAATCTTATCCCTTACAAAGAGCTTGTGCTATCCTTGATCTCGTACTTTGAAGAAATCACCTTTGAACACATTCCGAGGTAAGAGAATTAGTTGGCAAATGCCTTAGCTACCATGTCATCTATGTTCAAAGTAAAATAGGACAACAAATCTCACTGAATTATTATTGAAAGATTTGACGAACCAATACACTACTAAGAGGTTGACGCTGATGGTGTAGAGGAGAAGCCTTGGTTTCATGAGGTGAAAATGTATCTCGAAGCTCAAGAGTATCCCGAAGGGGCGTCAGTCAACAACAAGAAATTCCTGCAGAAGTTCTTAGCCAAGTTCTTGCTGAGCAATGGGATCCTATACAAATGCAACCATGATTCAATTCTGCTATGTTGTATGGACATGTAGGAAGAAGAGGAGATCATGAAGGATATACATAAAGGTATCTTTGGTTATCATTCAAGTGGACATACTATGGACAAGAAGATTCTGAGAGCTGGCTACTATTGATATGATTGGAGAAATCAAACCTACTGCCTCTAATGGACACTGCTTCATTCTTGTCGCCATTGACTACTTTACCAAGTGGGTTAAAGCAACTTCATTTTCCTCAGTTACCAAGAACTTCGTAGCCTTGTTCATCAAGCATAACCTCATTTTCTGGTATGGTATCCCTGAGAGGATCATCACTGACAATGGCACCAACCTTAACAATTCCATGATCATTGAACTCTGCACGCAAGTCAAAATCAAGCATCACAACTCTTTTTCATACATGCCTAAGATGAATGGCGCGGTGGAAGCTACCAATAAGAATATAAATAAGATTGTGAAAAAGATGTTGGTGACCTACAAAGACTGGAATGAGATGCTACCATTTTCTCTTCATGGCTACCGTACTTCAGTGCGAACATCAAATGGGGTAACCCCTTTCTCTTTGGTCTATGGCATGGAATTTCTCCTGCCTGTCGAAATTCAGATTCATTCTCTAAGGATTATGAAAGAAGCAAACTTAGATGAAGACAAATGGATTCACACTAAGTTGGATCAGTTGAATTTAATTGACGAGAAGAGGTTGGCTGCTGTCTATCACGGTCAGATGTACAAGTAGTGTATGATCAAAGATTTCAAAAAGAAGATCAAGCATAGGGTATACCAGGCTGGCGACTTGGTAATAAAGCGCATCATTCTGCCACAAGGCAATCTCAGGGGAAAATGGACTCCCACCTACGAAGGGCCATTTGTTGTTAAGAAAGTATTCTCGGGCGGTGCTATGATGCTAACCACTATGGACGACGAAGATTTTCCGCACCCTATAAACACGGACATAGTCAAAAAATATTACGCATGAGAATGACCTGCTAGGTTGACATACCTAGGCAAAAATAAGGGAATCCCGAGAACCAAAATGGGTTCGGGCATGAAATTCTGGCAACAGATACTTAATGTCACAGTGAATGTTATGACACCGTATCTGACACACTTCAAGACAGTAAATTTAAAAGCAGTAAAGAACACAATCAATTGTTTACCCAGTTCAGTGTTTAACAACACCTACTCTGGGGGCTACCAAGCCAGGGAGGAAATTCACTATAAGAGATATTAATTCAGGAATAAACCAACCAGTTTATCTCCTTCACTTAAGACCTACCCAATGCAACTTCAATCTAAGTTCAACTTAAACCTGAGTTCCTACTCACTCCCCTCAATCACAGCAGTGATACTAAACTATTGATTAATGAGATTATGAAGACACTCTTCAGTACACACACTTGATTTTGCTTCACAGCTTTAATCAAGTGACAAACACTCGTGCTTAAAAGCTTTGAGTGATACACAACCCTTACAATCAAATCCTACTCCAAGTCACTTATCACAATGATAATTGCTTGGCTCACAGTAGTTACAACTATACAATCCCTTATTGATCTTCTGTCAAAAAGTGTTTTTCACCAATAATCTTCATGAGGAATATATAGGCAGGCTATTCTTCAGTTAGGGCTTCCACGGAAATAGCTAGGGTTAATTCGAGATAACCTCAAGACTTGGTCTTAGGTTTTCATCAACCAGATTAGGGTTAAGCAGGGTTAACCTAATGTCCACATGAGCATCTGATCTGGACTGTATACAACAACATACCAGATTCCTGAAAATTCTCAAGAATAACAAATCTGCACAAATGATAGATCAGTACAAGATGTCTTAACATTGGTTATGACAACAAGAATCCTATTCACTCATTTTGGTAGAATGCAATAAATATGATCATTGCTTAATGATCATGCTAAGCACTCATATTGAGTAGCTCCTGTATCACATCCTTTTTTTGCAGAATGTACCTTTTATCCCAGAATGTTATGACATCAGTCATGACATTCACAAAACTGGTTTTACCAAAAAATGCCAACAAACAAACACTTACAAACTCCCCCTTTGGATTTTTTTTGGCTAAAACCCCTAAACAATCAGAGATTAGAATGCATCAGAGCCCCTAAACAATCAGAGATTAGAATGCAACAGAATTTTTAATAACATCTACTAAGTCTAATTCTACCAAAATTGCCACAAAATCTTCTCCCCATTTTTAGCCATAAAGAGGCCAAAGATACTTGTACTTTTAAGTTATACAGTCATCTAAAAGGAATAAAAAAAACACAAATAATAAGAAGTCATTTGGCAGCAACAAGTTCCAGCAGCAAACTTTTCAACAACACTGATCTTCAGGCACTGTCATCTTCCGAGAAAGCACTATCTTCAGCATTATGCTGGTCTTCATCAGCATCCTCTTCCCTTCTTTGTCCTTCATTCTCCTCCTGTTATAGTCTAGCAATCAAGTCCTCAAGAGTCCTTTTTCTTGTATCAAGCTCTATGCAGGTTTCTTTTAGCACATCTATAACATCAGTTTTCTTGGAATGAGATTTGACAGTTGATGTCTCAGCAGATGTCATAACAATGTCAGGGACATGTGTTCCCTGAAACAACTTATGGTGCAAACCAAGAGCAGAGGCTCTTTTGCATACAGAGTCTTTTTCATCCAGAATATCAGGATACTGAGCAATGATTATACCACACAGGAGAGAGGGAAAAGCAATAGGGCCTTTAATAGCACAACTTCCAACATGTTTCAATGTTTGATCAAAGATGTACTTGCCATAATCAAAGTTTGTCCTGGTTCCAACAGCATAGATAAATCTTCCCAAACCTGTGGAAATGGTGGATTTATGGTTGGTGGGAACCCAATTAGCTGCACTAATTTTATGCAGTATGGCAAACTTCATGCTCAGCTTGCTTGTATTTAGCTTCCCTTTCAAGGGCCAGTTCTTGACTTGCTTTGTAGTGATGGTTTGACAAACTTGGTTGTCAGTAACTTCAAGCTCAGGACAAGCATCATCAGGACTTTCTAGGAATTTGTTTATTACAGAAGGAGAGAAATTTACCTTCCTTCCTCTCACATACACACTCTTAAAATTAGGTGACTTTCCATTAGCACAACCATCAGATAAATTTACTATGAATCTCATAGCAGTTGGTAAACTTGACCACAATTTTCATTAGACCAGCAATCTTGATTAGATCCATGATTTCCTTACACTCAATAGCACTGTTGTTCAGCTCTCTCTCCAAGGCAATCCTTTTCAGAAACACATACTTCCACCTGTTTGCATTTTCTGGATGGTGAAAGGAGATGTTGTCAATGGCAACTTCAGGGACTTTAGACATTTTGCTAGAAGAGAGTTTCTTCCTGAGAGGAATGTCTGGAACATTGCTCTCAACATCAAACTCAAAATATGATTCCTCATCAGATTCAGAGGGTTCAGGGTCCTTCCTTTTCTTGGCTATTGGTTGTCTCAGAGGTTTTGAGAGACTACCAACAGGTACTCTAGTTTTCACCTTCCCCTTCCCTTTTGACAATCCAGCTTTTCGATCCTTCTCAGCTTCTACTCTAGTCTTGATCTCAGACCTGGTTTTCTTATGAACAACTTCAGTAGCCTTCTCTTTGGAGGGGATTTTGGCAACATCCTGCTTTTCTTTTCTGCTCATCATCCTTCTATCTATGCTAGGGTTAATATTACAAATTAAATCATTGTCAGAGTATTCTTCATCAACATCAATAACCGGGGGTTCAACAGCCTTATCAGTAGGGTTCTGGTGATCATCATGTTTTTCTGGAGATTTCCTAATGTTGTCATCAGGTGTCTCAATATTCTGAGTGACATCTGGATCCATTTCTACATTTGGACTAGCAGTTTCTTGATTCAAAGGTACAGAAATACCAGGTACAGAGTGATTCTCATTAAGAATCCTAGTGACTAGTCTAGCAATAGCTTGATGAACATAAGCAGAACCTTCCCTATTTGCTATTTCTGGAGGAACAGAAGATGATGGTTGAGAAGATTTACCAGATGGAGAGGCTTGTGATCTTCTTGCATGTCTGGTTCGCAACTTCTTGACCTTAGTGGGATCAGCTGTCAGTTCATGAAGAGGAGTTATCTCAAGAACATCAGTATCTATGCAGTTTGTGATTGCCCTAGCTTCGCTGTCAGAGGATGCGGAAGAAGCAGTCGCCTTTGAAGAGGATGATGACATGGATTGTTGAGACATTTTGAGTGATTTAGAAAACAAGTAACAGCGAGAGTGAAATCTTCGTTTGAGAGAATGGAGATTGTTGCAGAAACGTGAGAGGAGGGAGATATATGAATGTCTATTCAACTTCTTAAAATTTTGGAAAGAAATATGGAAACAAATGATTAGCCCAATCAGAATAGACTTAACTAAAATATCTCTTTCATCCCTTGTTTTAAGCAAAATTAATTGCTACATCTCTTCATATTGGCAAATACCCAGCTTGCCCCTCAAATTTTCAAATTGACTAGCATCAAGTGCCTTGGTAAAAATGTCAGCCAGTTGTAGTTCTGTGGCAACATGTTCCAGTTTAATCACCTTTTCTTCCACAAGATCTCTGATGAAGTGATGTCTAATGTCAATATGCTTGGTCCTGCTATGTTGTATATGATTCTTGGAAATGTTGATAGTACTCAGATTGTCACAGTACAATGTCATGACATCTTGTGTGACATTATACTCAGTAAGCATCTGTTTCATCCAGATCATTTGAGAACAGTTGCTACCAGCTGCTATGTATTCAGCTTCAGCACTAGATAGAGACACACAATTTTGTTTCTTGCTGAACCAAGAGACAAGATTATTTCCCAAAAAGAAGCATCCTCCAGAGGTGCTCTTTCTATCATCAGCACTTCCAGCCCAATCAGCATCACAGTAACCAGACAGAATTGGTTCACATCCATGAGAGTACAGCAAGCCATAGTTGTAAGTTCCACTCACATGCTTCAGAATTCTTTTCACTTGGTTGATGTGACTTACTTTGGGTTCAGCCTGGTATCTTGCACATATTCCAACTGCAAAAGCAATGTCAGGTCTGCTGGCTGTTAAGTATAGCATACTTCCTATCATGCTTCTGTACAAGCTTTGATCCACATTAGCCCCACTTGTGTCTTTGGACAACTTTAAATGAGTAGGTGCCAGAGTCCTTTTGTGACTGGAATTCTCCATTCTGAACTTCTTGACAATATTCTTTGCATACTTGCTTTGAGACAAAAAAATTGAGTCTTCCATTTATGTGACTTGTAGTCCAAGAAAGTAGGTCAATTCTCCCATGAGGCTCATTTCAAATTCAGCTTGCATTTGGTCAGCAAAATGTTTAACCATTTTATCTGACATTCCTCCAAACACTATGTCATCAACATAAATTTGAGCTACCATTATCTTTCCTCCTTCATTTTTGACAAAAAGGGTTTTATCCAAGCCTCCTTTCCTGTATCCTTTGTCAGTGAGGAATTTTGTCAATCTGCCATACTAGGCTCTAGGAGCTTGTTTCAGGCCATATAGAGCTTTCCTCAATTAGTAGACATGATCAGGACAGTTTGGATCCACAAATCCTTTAGGCTGTTCCACATATACTTCCTCATTTAAGTACCCATTTAAGAAGGCACTCTTTACATCCATCTGAAATAGCTTAAACTTAAGGAGACAAGCAACTCCCAAAAGAAGTCTGATTGATTCCAGTCTGGCTACAGGAGCAAAATTTTCATCAAAATCAACCCCTTCAACTTGAGTGTAGCCTTGAGCAACAAGCCTTGCCTTATTCCTGGTGACAACTCCTTCAGCATCTGATTTGTTCTTGTAGATCCATTTTGTGCCAATAATGTTTGTTCCTTCTGGTCTAGGAACTAACTCCCATACTTCATGTTGCTTGAATTGGTTCAATTCATCTTGCATTGCTCCAATCCAGTATTCATCAGTCAAAGCCTCCTTAAGATTTTTTGGTTCAATCTTAGAGACAAAGCAAGAGTTTGAGATGATTTCTCTAGATCTTGTAATGACTCCACTGTTTGGGTCTCCTATGATGAGTTCCTTAGGATGATCTTTCTGAATTCTGATGGAAGGATCTTTGTTAGCTTCCTTAGATTCAGATTCTAATGAAGTAGTTTTAGGTACATCATCCTTTTTAGACACTTGAGTTGAAGTCTCAAAGAATGTCTCAACATCATATGGGACATCTGTTTCCTCATGATAATCATCAACTATGACATTTATAGATTCCATCATAGCTTTGGTCCTGGAATTGAATACTCTATATGCCCTGCTGTTGGTAGAGTATCCTAGGAATATTCCTTCCTCACTTTTAGGATTCATCTTTCTCCTTTGTTCACGATCTGTCAGAATATAGCATTTTCTTCCAAAGACATGGAAGTACTTTACTGTAGGCTTTCTTCCTTTCCATAGTTCATAAATGGTGGATGATGTTCCCTTTCTCAAGGTGGCACTGTTATGGACATAACAGGCTGTATTCATAGCTTCAGCCCAAAAATGAATAGGAAGTCCTTTGGCATGTATCATTACTCTGGCAGATTCCTGTATAGTCCTGTTTATCCTTTCCACAACTCCATTTTGTTGAGGAGTTATGGGTGAAGAGAATTCATGATTGATTCATTCTGAGGAACAAAACTCATCAAACTTACTGTTTTCAAACTCCTTGCCATGATCACTTCTGATTCTGACAATGCATCCTTCTTTTTCTCTTTGAATTCTTTTGCACAGTTCCTTAAATACATCAAATACATCAGACTTTTCCCTAATGAAGTTAATCCAGGTGAATCTGGAAAAATCATCCACAACAACATACGCATATCTCTTTCCTCCAAGACTTTCCACCTGCATTGGACCCATCAGATCCATATGTAGGAGTTCTAGCACCTTCGAGGTGGTCAGATGTCTTATCTTTAGATGTGACATTCTAGTTTGCTTTCCAATCTGACATTCACCACAGACTCTCCCTTCATCAATTTGAAGCCTTGGAATCCCTCTGACTGCCTCCATGGATATGATCCTTTTCATCCCTCTTAGATGTAAATGACCAAGTTTTTGGTTCCACAGTTTCACTTCCTTTTCTTATTTGGCTATAGAGCACACAGAAGAATAATTAGTGTTCTTAGAATCCCATAAGTAACAGTTGTCTTTTGATCTGACTCCTCTCATTACAACTTCTTGTTTTTTACTGGTTACAAGACATTCAAACTTGGTGAAGTTGACCTTGAATCCTAGATCACATAATTGACTGATACTTATGAGATTAGCAGTCAAGCCTTTTACCAGCAATACTTCATTTAGGTTTGGAACTCCAGGGCAGTCCAAGTTTCCAACTCCTTTGATTTCTCCTCTAGCACCATCTCCAAAAGTTACATAACTAGTAGTATGAGGTTTAACATTATTCAGAAGATTCTTAATTCCAGTCATGTGTTTAGAGCATCCACTATCAAAGTACCAGTCTTCCTTTGTAGAGACTCTAAGGGAGGTGTGAGCTATCAGGGCTGCAGACTTTTTCTTCCATTGTTGAGTATATGGTGCCTTGTTAGACTTAGGTTTGACAACTGGGATCTGATTAGGATATCCATATAATCTGAAGAAGAATGGATTTATGTGACCAAACCTTCCACAATGATGACATCTCCATCTTTGATACTTTTTCTTCATATTTCTCTGTTCTCGATGTTGAGTGCTATGTTGTGACATCTAGTTTAACATTTGTTTATCAGGCATGATCTTCTTCTTGTCTGCAGTATATTTCTTTGCTGCCACAAATCCTAGACCAGACTTGTTTCCCATATTTTGTCCAGCCTGAAGGATTTCTTCTAATTTGTTAGTTCCATTTGTCAGCATCTTGACAGACTTGGTCATCTGATCAAGTTTTGAGTTTAGTATTTGAACTTCACCTTCGAGATGACTTATAGTATCAGTGTCTGCCTTCTTCTCAGCCTCCAACTTTACTATGAGTTTTTTTGTCTCTCATTTTGCTGACAGACTTCAGCACTTCTGATACATAGCTTCTTGTAGGAGTCAGCCAGTTCTTCAAATGTCACTTCCTCACCACTAGAGTCACTATTAGAGTTACAAATACCAACTAGTGCAGTAACTAGTTTGGCAGATTCTTCTTCAGATTTCAGAGTCACAATCAAACCAAGTAACAGACATTCCTTTCTTTTGTTTCTTAAGAAAGGTAGGAAATTCAGCTCGAATGTGCCCATATCCTTCACATCCATGGCATTGGATTCCTTTGCTTTGATTTCCCTTTTCTTCAGACTTTGGTCTTCTGCTGGAGTCATAGGATCTGTTAATGTCAGAGGGAATGTTCTTGACATTTGAACTTGACTTTGGGTCCATTCTCTTGATGAGTTTGTTGAACTGCCTTCCAAGCATGGCTATAGCTTCTGAAATATTCTCTTCATCATCCTCCTTGTTTTCATCTTCAGTATTAGATACAAGTGCTATGCTCTTGTTTTTCTTGTCAACATTGTCACTGATCCCCATCTCAAAAGTCTGAAGTGACCCAATGAGTTCATCAACCTTCAAGTTGAAGATATCTTGAGCTTCCTCTATAGCAGTCACCTTCATTGCAAATATTTTAGGCAAGGATCTGAGAATCTTTCTCACCAGCTTTTCTTCTGACATCTTTTCTCCCAATGCTCCTGAGGTGTTGGCAATTTCCAAGATGTTCATGTGAAACTCATGAATGGTCTTATCTTCCATCATCCTTAGGTTCTCAAATTTGGTAGTCAGCATCTGAAGCCTTGACATTTTTACTTTGGATGTACCCTCATGGGTAGTTTTGAGAGTGTCCCAAACATCCTTAGCTAGTTCACATTGATGTACTAGTCTGGATATGTTTCTATCAATTCCATTGAACAAGGCATTTAATGCTTTGGAGTTACCCAGGGCTAACTCATCTTCTTCTTTGCTCCATTCTTCCTCAGGTTTCAGACTGGTTGTCCCATCTTTCCCAGTTATGGTGGGATGGTTCCATCCTTTGTCAACAGCTCTCCAAGCCTTTTTGTCCAGTGATTTTAAGAAGGCAATCATACGAGGTTTCCAGTAGTCATAATTTGATCCATCCAGAATGGGTGGTCTGTTCCCAAATCCTCCTTCTTTGTCCATAGCGCCAGAAAATAATATCCCTAGATCTCACCCAGTAAGACAGGCAGGGTGCCTGCTCTGATGCCAATTGAAATTCTGGCAACAGATACTTAATGTCACAGTGAATGTTATGACACCGTATCTGACACACTTCAAGACAGTAAATTTAAAAGCAGTAAAGAACACAATCAACTGTTTACCCAGTTCAGTGTGTAACAACACCTACTCTGGGGGCTACCAAGCCAGGGAGGAAATTCACTATAAGAGATATTAATTCAGGAATAAACCAACCAGTTTATCTCCTTCACTTAATACCTACCCAATGCAACTTCAATCTAAGTTCAACTTAAACCTGAGTTCCTACTCACTCCCCCTCAATCACAGCAGTGATACTAAACTATTGATTAATGAGATTATGAAGACACTCTTCAGTACACACACTTGATTTTGCTTCACAGCTTTAATCAAGTGACAAACACTCGTGCTTCAAAGCTTTGAGTGATACACAACCCTTACAATCAAATCCTACTCCAAGTCACTTATCACAATGATAATTTCTTGGCTCACAGTAGTTACAACTATACAATCCATTATTGATCTTCTGTCAAAAAGTGTTTTTCACCAATAATCTTCATGAGGAATATATAGGCAGGCTATTCTTCAGTTAGGGCTTCCACGAAAATAGCTAGGGTTAATTCGAGATAACCTCAAGACTTGGTCTTAGGTTTTCATCAACCAGATTAGGGTTAAGCAGGGTTAACCTAATGTCCACGTGAGCATCTGATCTGGACTGTATACAACAACATACCAGATTCCTGAAAATTCTCAGGAATGACAAATCTGCACAAATGATAGATCAGTACAGGATGTCTTAACATTGGTTATGACAACAAGAATCCTGTTCACTGATTTTGGTAGAATGCAATAAATATGATCATTGCTTAATGATCATGCTAAACACTCATATTGAGTAGCTTCTGTATCACATCCTTTTTCTGCAGAATGTACCTTTTATCCCAGAATGTTATGACATCAGTCATGACATTCACAAAACTGGTTTTACCAAAAAAATGCCAACAAACAAACACTTACAGGGCAAAAGTTAGGGAAATATATAAAATATTGTACACCTAGCAAGTCGAAAACCTGAAAGGGCGGCTTGGGAAAAAAAGGATATCCTGGTGGACTGAAAACCCGAAAGGGCGGTCCAGGAAAAAATTATGGATTAAATGCGTATGACTATGTTTTGTCAGATCACTTACATGCAAGCTTTATTACCAAAGTCGACAGTTCAAATGGTTCAATCAACTTCTTCCAATGGCAAGGGATGAGATATTCGAAGGCATAAGGGTAATAGTGGAGTTGGAACCCAATGAGATCACTTCCACATGTCTATATACACTTGTTTTCACTTTGTACTCTTTCATTTCATGACGAATTCCTCTTACTAGGACTTTCGCCTCTTTGTACAAAATCGTCTGTTTATAGGCAAATTATCAATACAAATATGCTTTGAAGTTTAAACTTTTTGTTTTTTCTGTTTTGCTTGCAAAAACGTCCAATGACTAAAATGGAATGAGCATATGCATATGAACATGATTAACTCTTAACAAATAAATAAGAATAGGAATAAGCATTTACTCAAAATTATAGGAGTTGGGATGACGCTTAAGCTGTCCATAAATCCCTACAGAATCCCTTTCATCAGGTTATCTCCCGTGAAGTCGGTAGAGCCACCTCTATAAGATTATCCCCACATAATTGTTTTCACAAATAAGGGTACATTCCCCACAATCTCCCCGGCAGATCACTACAAAAAATAAAGGAGTATAATCCCCTCCCTGTTAAATCTCCCCACGGAGTCCCAATCAGTATAATTCATGGAAATTCTCTTTCCCAGATGAGTTTGTTCCTCTAAAACAGAAGAAAGAGACCCTGCAGAGTTTCTTCTCTTTAGAAAATTCAATTTCCCCAAGAGAGTTAGTTTCCTTAATAGAGAACTTCTCTATCAACAAACGTTTATTTCTCCAACAAGGTTTATTTCCCCAACAAACTATAAATTCCCCAGCTCGAGTCTATTCCTTAGATCACTACAAATCCCTGACAAAATTCTTCTCCCTAGTAACGTTGTAACTATCCCCAGAAAGTTGCTGCAAAACCTAGAATCCAACTAGATACCATTTAAACCGGAAGTTTAACCCATCTCTTTTATCCCCAGTCAGGGTATATAAGAAATAAATTCCCCAGTAGAGCAACGGAAGACCAAGATTCCTAAACTCTACTCCCAAAACAGAAATCAATACATCTTGTAATACAGTGGTAGAATCGAGTGTTATACTGGTTTTACATTTGTATTCGCAAATGTTGCAATAAGAAAGAGTCGCCACTGACTTTTCTTTTATCCAACAAAGGAAAGGGTGAAAAGAACATAAAAATACCTTTCGAGATTTATTTCTAATTAAGGGGGTAGATTATGGAAAGGGAAGGTGTTAGCACCCTTTCCATCCGTAGTTATCTACGGGCTCTTAGATGCTAGATCATTTGAAAAAAACCTTATGCTTTATGTGTTTGAAAAGTATTTTGGAAGAAAGCGCCTTAGTACGGCAAACTTTGTAATGTTTCTCGAATTGGTAGAGAACGTATACAAAGTGTTTTTCAAAAATGTTTTTGAAAGAGTTTTGTGTATGTATAAAATTTTGTTTTATTTTGAGCAAGCATCTAAGAACTATCTACTATACTCGAAAGGTTGTTATTTTCCTCTTTTCCATTAGACAGTGCTATCCTACTAATAGTGAGTAGGTAGCCCTAGTCTTTAGATGTTTGAGGGACATTTGAAGGGACGTCGTTACAATCACAAAGGAAACTGGGCAAGATACCTTAATAGCTATACAAGGGTTTTAAGATCATACCGAAGCAACATTGAAAGGGTCATTTTTTATCTTTAAACTGGAGGGTAGCCACTAAAGTCTCTCATGTTTCGAGAGTTGTGACTGTTTTTCGAAGGCAACCAAAGTGGGAATACCCTAGAGGTGTGCATGTGCAATTATGTTTGTATTCAGTTATTTTGTCTTTGCATTAGGTTTTCTAGCGTTTGATTTTAAAATATTTCCTTACAATCCTATTAGTCATGCATCTAAGCAGTTAATAGTTGCAGGAATTTAAAGTGCGGAAACGTTAAAATCTAGCTATTACAAGGCTTCGAGGAGGGGGATTATTTACAAGTCCAAAATGGGGAAAAGTAAAAAGCAGTAAAAGTAAAGTCTTAGTTAAGTCTATTACATCCCAGTAAGCAAATACAATAATATAAAATAAGTGCGAAAGTAAATAAGTGCACGCGAAATGGAAATGACGTTTAAAACCCTAGAAAGTCCTAAGTAAAATAAAATTCTTTTTGTTTGTTTTTGATTTTATGTTGCGAAAATAGTTTAATTAAAATAATAATTAATCTAGATCCATATTTAAAGGAAAAAATTTAATTATAAAAGAAAAAATGAAATTAAAGAAAAGAAATTAATTTCTAAGTTTTTTTGGTATTTTTAATATGAAAAGAAAATGAATTAAAATCCTAAGTCTATTTAGTTTTAAACTAAAGAAGATGGTTTAAATAATTATTAATTAGTTTAAAAAATTAATTTAATTGAGAAAAATGCTAACCTAATATTTTTTATGATTTTTTATCTGATTTTATGTTGATTAAAAAAATTATTTTAAAATAAAGCATAAAAAATGATCAAATAAGGAAAATAAAAAAAGAATGGACCGGGCCTGGTGCTACTTGGCAAACAGGGGTGTATGAATTGTAATTTTGTTAGGCCCAAGAAGCAAACCCAAATCCTGTGCGCTTCAATGATTTTGACTCTTTGGAGGTCCATCACGGGGAAACACTCCAGGAGCACTGGATCAGGATTCATTAAGATCTGTTGGATGAGATATGAAAGTGCATGATAGGCGTTTGAAGTGTAGCACACAGGATCTACAACAGGTTGTTAGAAAAAATAAAAATGAAAGACCTGGGTATCGAACCCAGGTCCTTTCCAAAAAATATGGCAGAATATGAGGCTTGCATCATGGGTCTCGAAGAAGTTATTGATCTCAGAATCAAAATTATAGATGTATATGGCGATTCAACATTGGTAATAAATCAGATTAAAGGAAAATGGGATACTCGTCACCCTGGCTTGATCCCTTACAAAGATTATGCTAGAAGATTATTACCCTTCTTCAATAAAGTTGAATTCTATCACATTCCTAGGGATGAAAATCAGATGGCGGATGCTCTGGAAACTCTGGCCTCCATGTACCAAGTGAATACTTGGAATGATATACCCCAAATTACAGTTCGACGGCTTGATAGGCCCGCTCACGTGTTTGTGACAGAGGAGGTAGCAGATGAGAAACCTTGGTATTATGATATCAAGCATTTTCTTCAGACTCAGGAATTCCCGTTTGGTGCGTCAAAGAAAGATAGAAAGACACTGAGAAGGTTGGCAGGCAGTTTCTTCCTCAGTGAAAATGTGTTATAGAAAAGGAATTTTGACATGGTCTTGCTCAGATGCATGGATAGACACGAAGCAGACATGTTGATGCATGAGATCCATGAAGGTTCATTCGGCACTCATGCTAATGGATATTAAATGGCTAAAAAGATGCTAAGGGCAGGATATTATTGGTTGACAATGGAATCTGATGGTTACAAGTTTGCAAAGAAGTGCCATAAATGCCAGATTTACGCAGATAAGATCCATGTACCTCCGACACTGCTCAATGTGATTTCCTCCCCGTGGCCTTTCTCTATGTAGGGTATTGACATGATCGGGATGATAGAACCTAAAGCTTCGAATGGACACCGTTTTATCTTAGTAGAAATTGACTACTTTACCAAATGGGTAGAGGATGCTTCATATTCCAATGTTACCAAACAGGTGGTTGTGCGTTTAATCAAAAACAATCTTATATGCCGGTATGGTGTGCCGAGCAGAATCATCACTGACAATGGCTCGAATTTAAATAAAAAATAATGACTAAACTGTGCGAAGAATTCAAGATTGTCCATCATAATTCATCTCCATACAGGCCAAAGATGAATGGGGCTGTTGAAGCTGCTAATAAGAATATCAAGAGAATTATCCAGAAGATGGTTGTTACTTATAAGGATTGTCATGAAATGCTCCCTTTTTCTCTACATGGATATTGAACATCTGTCTGCACTTCAACAGGAACAACCCCGTTTTCTCTAGTATATGGAATGGAAGCTGTACTCCCTGGCGAGGTAGAGATTATCTCGTCGCGTGTAATAATGGAAGCCAAATTGACAGAGGCTGAATGGGTTCAGAATAGGTTCGACCAATTGAATTTGATTGAAGAGAAGAGAATGACAACTTTGTGTCATGGGCAGTTATATCAGAAAAGAATGAAGAAAGCATTTGATAAAAAGGTAAAACCTCGTGAATTCAGAGAAGGCGACCTCGTACTCAGGAAGATCATGTCTTTCAACACTGATTCTAGGGGCAAGTGGACTCCCAATTTTGAAGGCCTGTATGTTGTCAAGAAAGCGTTTTCTGGTGGTGCATTAATTCTTGAAACTATGGATGGAGAGGAGTTCCCACGTCCCATGGATGCTGACGCAGTCAAGAAATACTTCGCCTAAAGAAATAAAAGAACAACTCGCTAAGTTGAAAACTCGAAAGGGCGGCTTAGGCAAAAATGAGCGTCTCGGTAGGCCGAAAACCCGAAAGGGCGGTCTAGGAAAAAATTAGAGACATAAACAGAATAAATTTCCCGCTAAGTTGAAAACCCGCAAGGGCAACTTAGGAAAAAGTTAGAGACTTTCTTGGCAAGTAAATACGTCATATAAGACCTGATCGTTGAAGAAACAATCTTCTCGGATCCTCATCATACTTCAACGAAAGCTGCTACTCAGGATTTCAAAAGTTGTTAGGAGGGATAGTGGTCATTGTATCTCGATGTATCTTTTCCATTATTTATTACCATTTCCAAAACTCTGTAATCATCCATAGAGTCTCGCCATTCACAGACTACCATTCTATTAATGAGATCCGAGCTTTTTCCCAATTCTTTGTGTTCTTATTTTTATTTAGCTTGCAAATACGTCATTTATTACTGATAATAACTTTTAAAGCAAAGAGATTAAAAAGCAAAATTGACTTTTCAAAAAAAGAGATCTTTACAATTCAATTTACTTTGGAATTTGTGATGAACCAATGACAACAAGAATGTTGATCCCAGGAATGAAACAACTCCGGTTGTTTTAAGAAAGGTTACTCCCTTCATGAAAGTATTTCTCCGGTCATTTTGCTGATAGATGCGCAATCCTTGTGTGCCTCTCAGATGGTTAAAGATGATATCAGTGGGTGTAAGGTACAGTATTGGATTTGTGACCCCACTATCCCCGGTTGACTTCTTGATTTCCCAGGAAGGTTATCCCAGGGAATCTCTTGTTGGTAATGAGTATTCGTGATGAAAGGTTTCTCCAGTGAGGTAGGCTTGAGTTCCCCAAAGAAGTTTGGTTGTGTCAGCATCAGTCCGCTTTGTTTGAGGCTGGTCTCGCAATCTCCAGTAAGCATGTTGCTTTTGAAAAGCTGTTTTCTCCGCTGAAACCGGAAGAAAGATGTTCTATCCCGATATTTGTTTGAATTGGTTACATCCAGATTATGTTTCTCCTCAATAAAGTTGAGGCAGGCAATGGGTTTGGTTTCCGCCGTTTCTTTTACCCTTTTGGATTGATCTTTCTGGTTGAAGTTAGCCTATTTTTGTTAGTACCTGAGGCGACTTTGTTTGTTTGTTCTGATTATGTATCCTTTTATTATAATATGCACGATAGCACTCATACATTCATACATGCATAACTAAAAATCATCATTCATTAGCATTGTGTTCTGACCTTTCCTGCAGCGTTCTTGGCTCAGTTGATTTTGGTTGTCCTGCTTGGGTTTATTTCTCAAAGGATGTATCCACACTGGCCGTCTTGCTCCAGTTTATTTATGAATTGAATTTATGGATCTCTGGAAACTTTGAGTTTTAGTTCGTGCATTTATTTTGCACAGGAAGACTCTATCTCCTCAGCAGGAACATCATGGCATGTCCCCGGGAAGTCATATCACTATTCCCAGAAAGTCATTTCTCTTCGTAAATTCCCCTTGACAATAAGTGGAAGTCTCTTTATTTGAGACTAATTATGTATTACCCATTCCAAGCATATTTCCTTGGTTAAAGAAAAAGTTGAGACCCGTTCTTGACAAAACACCAGAATCTTGGGGAAACCTTATATTTTCTCTTTCTACCTTCAGTGAACGTTGGTAGTACATTGGCAGTGAACGTCGGTGTTTATTTTCTCTTTCTACCTTCAGTGAACGTTGGTAGTACATTGGCAGTGAACGTCGGTGTTAATTTTCTCTTTCTACCTTCAGTGAATGTTGGTAGTACATTGGCAGTGGACGTCGGTGTTTATTTTCTCTTTCTACCTTCAGTGAACGTTGGTAGTACATTGGCAGTGAACGTCGGTGTTTCTTATCTTTTTCTACCTTCAGTGAATGTTGGTAGTACATTGGCAATGAACGTCGGTGTTTATTTTCTCTTTCTACCTTCAGTGAATGTTGGTAGTACATTGGTGTGAACATCAGTGTTTATTTTCTCTTTCTACTTTCAGTGAATGATGGTAGTACATTGGCAGTGAACGTCAGTGTTTCTTTTCTCTTTCTAACTTCAGTGAATGTTGGTAGTACATTGGTAGTGAACGTTAGTGTTTATTTTCCCTTTCTACCTTCAATGAACGTTGGTAGTACATTTGCAGTGAACGTCGGTGTTTATTTTCTCTTTCTACCTTCAGTGAATGTTGGTAGTACATTGGCAGTGAAGGTCGGTGTTTCTTATATTTTTCTACTTTCATTGAATGATGGTAGTACATTGGTAGTGAACGTCAGTGTTTCTTTTCTCTTTCTACCTTCAGTGAATGTTGGTAGTACATTGGCAGTGAACATCGATGTTTCTTATTTTTTTTCTATCTTTAGTGAATGTTGGTAGTACATTGGCAATGAACGTCAATGTTTATTTTCTCTTTCTACCTTCAGTGAACGTTGGTAGTACATTGGCAGTGAACGTCGGTGTTTATTTTCTCTTTCTACTTTCAGTGAACGATGGTAGTACATTGGTAGTGAACGTCGGTGTTTCTTTTCTCTTTCTACGTTCAATGAATGTTGGTAGTACATTGGCAGTGAACGTTGGTGTTTCTTATCTTTTTGCTATCTTCAGTGAACATTGGTAGTACATTGGCAGTGAACGTTGGTGTTTCTTTTCTCTTTCTACTTTAAGTGAACGTTGGTAGTACATTGGTAGTGAACGTCGGTGTTTCTTATCTTTTTGCTATCTTCAGTGAACGTTGATAGTTCATCGTCAGTGAACAATAGTGATATGATATATTTTCTCTTTCTACCTTCAGTGAATGTTGGTAGTACATCGGCAGTGAACGTCAATGCATGTTATTTTCCTCTCTGATTCTTTTCTTGTGGTTTACCAGCGATTTATTTTCCTGGTGGGATTGCTCTTTTGTTGTTACATTTCATGTCACATCCCCAATGCTACTTTGCGTCTCTTTTATTCCATTCATATGCATTCATATGCATAATTGTTTGCATGGCATTTTAGGGCCAAAAACAGGGTTTGTTTTATATTTAAGTGTCTACGATCACGTCGACACGAAGATTTTTAGCCTTCGTATCTCCGGATAGAAGAAACTTAAATAAGGGCAGCTGTTGTACCCCAATTTTTCCCCCTAAGATCCCTTCATCATACCATATTGTTTTAATCACCACAAAATCACATTAGGGCTTTTGGTTCTTCTCCCTATCTTTAGCTTTGCTCTATGAGAAGCTACCAAGCACGTTAACTTCTTTTCTCTTGTGTTCATGGATATTTTTCTTTGATTTTCTCTCTAATTAACAAAATGCAATATTGGTTTGTCTTACTTGCTAATAATGTAGGTAAAAGCAATGAGGTCTAGCAAGTTGCATCATGGGTTCATGAGTTTATTTCCATGCCCTAGTCAAAGCTTAAGTGATTCAAACCTCACCCATGAAGTTGTTTTGAAGTTGGTATGGAAGTGGTTTTTATGGCCATGAGTCCTCATCATCATCCTCAACAATCTCTATTCACAAAGGAAGAGCATTGGCACAAAAAGTTTGTTCAAACTTGGCAACGTTCCACCAAGCATTCTCTTAATTTAGAGGCTAGGGTTTTGGACTTCAAAGGGGCATATCTTGCTCATCTTTTGGTATTTTTGAGTGATTCTAAAAACATTCTTCTCTTCAAATAGTTACCAACAAATCACTTCAAAAGTCCCAAGGAGTTTTCATGAGGAAGGAACTTGATGAAGAAGAAAAACTACAAGTCATCCAGATAAATCCCCAATTTTCCATATATGATTTCAAATGATCATAACTTGGTCAATTTTTATCACCTTTGGCCCATTCGTTTTTCGTGATGATCCTAAGGATGTGTACTTCATGCCTTCTTTTATGTGCATAGTGGAAAAATGGATTAAGTTGCATTAAGAATGCAAAAGATTATAGGTCATTTCTTGATTTTTGGTAAACTTCAACAAGTCATAACTTGCTCAATTTTTGGATATTTTGAGTTGTTCAAATTTCAAAATGTCATTCAAGAGGTCTACTTCATTCCATCTTTTTTGATCAAGAGCAAATTCTAAGTGCAAGGCCATGTTTGGAAGCAAGAGATTATAGGTCCTTTTTAAAGAAGAATTTGAAATATTTCTAAGTATGGAAAGTCAACTATTTTTCCTCAACTTTGACTCCATATAACTTTCAGATCAAGTATCCATTTGATTCCATTATTTTTCCATTACAAATCTTGTAACATCATCTTTCCAAAGCATCAAGAATCTTGCCCTAAGAACCCTTGAGGTGGAAATGCCATTGGATTGAACTTGGTAACTTGGAACTGAAGTTTCACCATGAGTCAGAATTTGAAATCCATGTTTTGGCCTTTAAACATCAAATTAGCATGCGTTTGTGATATAAACATGTTTAACCAAGTTGCCAAACTGGATTAGAGCCTTGAAACGCAAGGATTTGATGAGTTTTGATGCAAATCAGATCACACTTTGCTCGTGTATCAAGTTCACACGATTTCCCTCCAATTTGCATCATTCCACACGCTTGAGCATTCCTTTTGATTCCCTATAAATAGAGGGTCATCCCCCATTCAAATTCCCAAGCTTAGATAGCCAGAATCACCCAGTCAAACTTGCTTCACAACTCAGAATTCAGCTACTTCGAATCCTATTCTCAAGCCTTTTCAATCCATTTTCTCCATCAATTCACCTTCCTTGATCTTCCCTGAACCTAACCATACCATTACATTCAAGAATTGTGCCCTACATTGCTCCATAGAAGTCTAGTTTCAGAGCTCTGCAACTCAACTTCAATAGGTAGATTCCTTCATCAATTCTTCAAAACTTTGGTACCATTGTGTTGCTCTCATTTCCCTGGTTCTAATTGCAACAGTTAGTTTTATCTGGAAACACGTTTTGACCATGAATTTTCAAATCCCCTTTCAAAACTTTCTTTCCAAATTGCTTGAGTTACAGTTTATATAAAAATGGCGTGAGGGTATGGTTATCTTCGTCTTGAAGAGACGAAACGAATGGCATAGGTCTGAGTTTCTGATTTTATAGTTTGAGAGACCTGCAATTCGTGAGGCTGGAGGTTGAAGATGACCAACATGTCACCTTCTAACCAATGAAAGCGTGCCATTTATGTTTTTTGAATTTCTGATTTTACATTTGATTCAGTGCTTTATTTAGTGAAGACCATGATATGCACAACGCGCCATATCCCTTGGATTTGATTACTAACGCGTTTTGACTCTCATCCAATGGTCCACATCTTTTTATTTTATTTTCTTTTTCTGACTTTTATATTTTAATTATTTTAAATTTCAAAAAATCATAGAAAATTCATTTTTAGTCCAAAAAAATCTGAAAAAATTATGAAAAATATTTTTGTTTATTCTCTTTCTAATTTTTATTTTTTCACAATTTATTTTTGTGTTTTGGTATTTTTTATGAATTTTACACTCATTTGATTTGATTAAAATGTTTAAAAATACTTTTACACATTTTTTAATTCTAGAAAAATTATGGGATGGTCCAATGACATTGTGACAAATATTGGTGACTTTATTTTATTTTTGTTTCCAACTTTACTATTTTTCACCATTTTTGTTTATTTTACCCATTTATTTTAATTTTAAAAAATAGTTTCTGACTTTTTAAAATTCCCAAAAATTTTATAAAAATATTTGGACCCATTTCTGATTTTTCTATGGTTTTATTTTTCATTTCTTGATTAATTTGAATATTATTGATATTTTACCCATTATTTTTTTAGTTCATTTTAATATTTTTCATCCTTTAATACATATATTAAATATTATATCATTTTGTGAATATTTTCTAGCTGTCTTGGGTTGATTTTTTTGGTCATGGCTTTATTAACATCATTGGATCCATGGTGTTGAGTCTAACTCCACAAAAAATGGATGAATGATTTTATTAATAGTTTGATTAAATATTAATTCAAATGTGGTTTTCTTTTCCTTACCCTAATTCCCCTTCATCTCATCCCCTTCTTCTTGCACTAAATGTTGTTGGAGCATGATCTCTATATCATGTCTCAAAACAAATGGTCCATAGATTGCTATTGACCAGCCTCAAAATAGGTGCGACTTCTATATAAGTCCACTTACGATTGCCTTAACATAGCACTAAATTTTGTCCTGATTCGAATAAATGATCATTCGTGGACCAAACTTATGATTGCAAGCCCAAGTATGTTAGTTTGATCTCTTTGATCCAATAACCTTGAGATTCATTGTGTGGAGGCTTTGGTTCTACCAATCCTCTAATGGATCTACAATACCTTTGGTCAACGCAGATCACTTAAACATCGTTGATCATTAAATGCTACTTATGAGAATTCCAAATGGATGATATACTTGACAAAAAGTAAATGCAACTTGTTATGTGGAGGCTTTGGTTCTACCAATCCTCTAATGATTTCCAAATGTAAGTTTCAAGATGGTCATCCAACTAATCACTAATTATTAACTTGCTTTATTTTATGCTTCTTATTATTTTATGCTCTATGTATTATTTATTTTTTTAGCATTTTTACATTTCATGCCATTTTCATCTTTGCTCATTTGAGCATTTATTTTCTTGTCATTTTTACTTTTCTCACTTGAGCTTTTCTTTTTCTAAGATACTTAATAACCAACATAAACCCTAAAAAAAAACTTTTAATGGCACTTGGACTATTTGGTTACTATCTTTGGCATTATGGAGCAGTGAACTTTTTCTTGGACTTAGGATTAGAAACCTTGGCCTATCTTGGATATCTTGTGATCTTATCTGATTATTTTGTCTGGAGCTCTTGAGGTTTACCTCAAGACATTGGTATGCTTGTTTGTTTTTGTCTGGAGCTCTTGAGGTTTACCTCAAGACATTGGATACTCACCCGCATACAACCGTTACTCTGCCCAATTTTTGAGAAGACTTAATACATTTGAAGAGGTCTAGTATCTTTGCTTGCTTGGTTTCAATCCAAGGAATGAGAATTCTATCTTGGCTCATAATGTCAAGTTTTTGCTTCTTGTTGGTTAGATGGTCCTTACCTTTAGGTTTTACCTTATGCTTTAGGATAGCCTCTTCTTCCCCTCCCATCTTCTTTATTTTCAAAAATATTCTCCCTCCTTTTGAAAAGTCTTCTTGTTTTGAAACTTAAACCACTTTTATAATAAACTTGGACTTATGTCCATGCATTTTCAAAAAAATATTTTCATAAATAAATTCCAATCAATTTAATAATACCTTGACATTTTTGTGAGAAGACTAAAAGTCAACCAATCTCATTTCAAACCATTTTGCCACTTTGGCTTTTATCTTTAAAACTCTTTTCTCAAAAGATTAAGGATCTTGTCAATCCTTGTAGTGATGCAAACAACTATACTTCTACGATATGTAGTGAAGAGAGATATTTTCCACTTAGGTGTTGAGTGAGGCATAGTTGATTTTAAAATCCAAGCCATATCCTCAACTTTGAGATGATGCAAATTCTCCTTTCTCACGATTATGGGTAGTAAGTATGTTCTCCACACGGAGAATGACGATGAAGTCTTATCTCTTAAAATCAACCAACACACTTGTGTTTCAAACTTTTAAAAGAGGAACTACGTGTACCCTGATCCCCTATTGCATGAAAGGTGGTACGTAGTCACTAAAGTGTCGCAACTGCGGCGGGTGCAAAAAGTCATAAATAATATATATCTTTTCTCACCTCCACCATCCATTTCATATATAACACATTTTATAGCCAAAATATACAGATTTTACAAAGAGGCTCCTGTGGAGTACCGTAGATGTTTAGGGTGATAATACCTTCCCTTTGCATAACCAACCCCCTTACCTTGAATCTTTCCCCCTCTTTTTGGGTTATTCGCTCTTTTCCCATTCCTTTGGAAACAATAAAGCACGGTTGTGATTTTTATTTTGATTTGTACAAAGTCTAGTCAATTCAATGGCTTAGTCTTGAACATTTCTACCACTACAGAAAAATGGCGACTTCACTGGGGACAGATTGACCTCTTACTGGTCCATCCCTAAGTGGGTTAAGCCTATCTTTGTTTATATATGTATATGTGCTATTGTTGTTTATGTGTTATATGTTGTATATATGTTTGTTTGGATTTTCCTGGTTTTCAGGGTGCTTGGTGATTACTCATAAGTCCTATACACGGACTTGGGCAAACTTTAAGATAGGATGGGCGGTATAGTCATGTTAACTTTGAGGGAGTAATCCCAAAAAAGAAGGCATGAGATCCCTCATTCAGTGGATGCCCCTTTGACTGTAGTGTCGTTTACCGAGTAATCGGGAAGACGTACTGCTTTTGACCTGGGAGCCTGCTGAAACTGAGGACCTTAAAATACCAAACCCATCTTGGCCTTTTAGGTGTAGTGCGGAAGCTATGACAGAGTAATCCGGAAATAGTTGTCACGCGATACTACGTTCAGACAAGTCTTTCTTGAGAATATTACTAATTACCGAGTTAATCGGGAAGTTGGTAATATCCGAAGGAAGGATGTAGACTCTAGGAACCTCTAGAACCTTGTTCGGCAGGTGATAACTTTTTAGACCAACACTTTATGGGTAGTACCTTCGACCTCATGCTCGTGACGTTGAACCTATGAATCCTATATGTGTGATCTTATATGTGATTGTTGCATCATGCATCCATGCACTCATAAGCATCTTTTGAAGAAAACAATATTTCAAGGGATTTAAAGGATGACTATTTGTGAATGTCTCAGGTACTTTTAACCATGGATTATGGAAAGAGAAAGAACGGGAAATACAGTTTCAAGGATCCCAAGATAGATGAGTTGATCAGTCTAATTCTAGAGATTGAGTGTCCTGCAGACTTTTGGAAGAAGTATGGATCCATTATTCCTCTCATGAAGCTGAAGATGAAAGAGGGTTTTCTCTCGACCTTGGTCCAGTTCTATGATCTGGTGTATCACTGCTTTACTTTTCCCGATTATCAGCTGATGCCTACACTGGAAGAGTATTCCTATCTATTTGACTTACGTGTTATCGATCATGTTCCTTTTACTGGTTTGGAGGGTGAGCCAAAACCACATGAGATTGCTGCTTTAATTCATCTGGGAAAGTCTAAGGTGGAAGCCCATATGACTACTAAAGGAGGGATTAGAGGATTACCAACTCAGTTCTTATTTGAGAAGGCTCGTTACTTTGCCAGAATGAAGAGTACGATTGATTTTGAGGCCATCTTTTCTTTACTTGCTTACAAATTATTCTTATTCCCTAATATGGACAAATTTGTCGACATTAATGCTATCAAGATCTTCATGATTGGAAACCCAGTTCCTACACTGTTGGGTGATGCTTATTACTCTGTTCATCTTCAGAGTTCTTATCACGGGGGAATGATTATCCGTTGCATGCCTTTGTTGTACTGGTGGTTCATCTCTCATATGCCTCAATCTGATGCTTTTTGGGATGTCAAGAAGGAACCTCGTTGGGCTCCTAAGATCATGGCACTTACTCACTCGGATATTGATTGGTATCATCGAGCTTATCAAGATATATAGATTATTGAAAGTTGTGGTAGTTTCCCTAATGTACCTCTTCTTGGTACAAAGGGAGGAATTAACTATAACCCAGTTCTTACACAACGACAACTTGGTTATCCGATGAGGGATAAACCGAATAATATTCATTTGAGTAGTTTCTTTCTGAAGGAAGGAGAAGACCACAGGGAAGCTAGGGAGCAGATTGCGAAGGCTTGGCGTCACATTCATAAGAAGAGTAGGAAGGATTTGGGACCTAGGGGTGCTGTTTCTTTGGAGCCATATCTTCAGTGGGTCCGATCGAGAGCCATTTAGTTGAATATGTCGTATACTTGGGAGACACCCATGCCTGAGCTATTTGTGAAGACCACTCCTCCCTTATTAGATGATCTAGAAGAGCTGCAGCTTGCTTTGATTAGGATGCAACAAGAAAAAGATGCTTGGAAGAACAAGTTCCAGACTTTAGAGAGTTCCTATAGAGCAGACTTGAAGGAGAAAGATAATTTGATCGAGATCCTTGAGAGTCGAGCGATGGAGTCTATGGAGAGGCAATGGGATTTATTTCCCCCTAAGCCTCAAACAGGTGCTGGTCGTTCACTTCCTGATTCAGATGATTGGTAGAAGGTTGCCATCAGACACGTGGAAGAAAACCAGAGGTTGAGAGCTTAGATTGCCAGGCTCACAGGGAAGCGCCAGCGTACAGATTGATCTCTATCAGTTCCTTTTCTCGGGATTTTAGATTGTATTCTCGTCTTGTACTTGGGATCATTGAAAATTGTAACCCATTTTGAAGTTATTATAATAAAAGTTTTTAGTATTTCAAATGCGTTATTATTTTGATGTTTGCAATATGTCTATAAACGTTAAATCCCTTGAAATATTAAACGATAAAGTAAAAAAATAAATCATGTGCATTGCATATCATGCATCATATTGCACATATTTCTTGCATTTACTGTGCATATCCAGGTGTCTTACCCACCTTTTTACTTCGTTCAGCAAGCTGACTCATCACTACAACACTCGGGCTAATTTCAAAAAGAAGATGGACAATTTGGAACAGGAGAATCGCGAGCTGCACGAAGAAGTTTCTGCTTTTAAGGCTGGATTGGCCAATTTGACTACTCTGATGGAAGCTTTGGTGGTTGCTCAGAATCAGCCACCGAGTGTTCAACCTCAACCAACAAGGGCAAATGCTGAAGTTCCTGTTGTTCCTGTATCCGCTACTCCAATGTTATTCAAAACCGTATGCCTCAGGTTTATCCATGCGGAATGTCGGAGAATTTTGCACTTGAAGGTTTCAATTTGGGCCCCCAAGATGCTCCAGTGGTTCCAAATGTTGTTACTTCAGCACCTCCTATGGTGTATACTGTTCCTGTTGCACCTCCTTCGGTAAATCTGATTCCAATTGTTAATAAAGATGCGTGTCGTCCTTTCCCTCCGCCGAGTGAAGACTTGGGTCTTTTTGACAGAATGGATGATTTCCAAGAGCAGTTCGATAGAATGCAAAGAGATATGAAGGCTCTTAGGGGAAAAGAGTTATTTGGGTAGAATGTGAATGAGCTGCGTTTGGTCCCGAATGTCAAAGTGCCTGCTAAGTTCAAGGTCTCTGAGTTTGAGAAGTACAAGGGCAACACTTGCCCTCGTGCTCACTTGGTGATGTATGTAAGGAGAATGTCTACCCACACCGATGATCAGCGTCTGCTGATTCACTTTTTCCAGGATAGTCTGACTGGCGCAACGTTGAAATGGTAAATGAGTTTAGATAGCACCAACATCCACACTTTTAATGATTTGGGAGAAGCATTCATAAAGCAATACAAGTACATTGTGGACATGGTACCCGATCGTGACCAGCTTAGGGCCATGGTTCAGAAAGACAGAGAATCGTTCAAAGAGTATGCGCAGAGATGGCGCGAAGTGGCTGCACAAGTGATTCCTCCTATGGAGGAGAAGAAAATGACTAAAATTTTTCTGAAGATGCTGAGTGCCTTCTACTACGAAAGAATGGTAGCAAGTGCCCCGTGTGATTTTACAGAGATGGTAGGAATGGGTGTCCGTCTAGAAGAGGCAGTAAGAGAAGGCCGTTTGACAAAGGGAGAAGGATCCGGAGGTGTGAAAAAGCCAGCTTATGGGTTTACAAAAAAGAAGGAGGGGGACACCAATATTGTCATACAAGAGAGGAGAGTGAATGCTCCTAGAAGGAATTATCAGTGTCATCAGTAAGTTGCTTCAGTTACTCCTGTTATGAATTCCGCTCCGACTACTGTTGCTTATCAAAGACAGTCCCAGCAGGGGAACCAGGGGAATAATCAGAGAAGGGAGAACTATGAACCTATTCCCATGAGTTATGCAGAGCTACTACCAGCATTGATCCAGAAGAAGTTGGTCCAGACACGACCACCTCCAGCGATACCATCTCCATTGCCTTGGTATTACAAAGCAGACCAGACATATGCTTTTCATCAGGGAGCACCAGGGAATAGTGTTGAGAATTGTTACCCTTTGAATACTGAAGTGCAAAAGTTGGTGAAGTCTAGAATTCTATCTTTCAAGGACATGGGACCTAATGTGAAAGATAATCCTCTACCCAAGCACGGGGGAGTAAAAGCTATAAATATGGTGGCCGGTTGTCCAGGTGACTTCCGGATTTTTAACATTAATCTGGTTAGAGGAGATTCGGTGAAAATGCATGCAGACCTCTGTGAATTCAGTTATTATACGCATGACCATTCCGGTTGTGCTATTTGCAGTACAAATATACAGGGTTGCGAGAAGATAAAGGCTGATTTGCAGGAGATGATGGATGAAGGTTGAATCCATATAATCAGGCCTAGGGCAGAGTATGAAGAGGAAGTGAATATGGTTTCTGGATGTCCTGGTGAATTCCAACTTTTCGATGTGGAGTATTTGAATGAAGATCTCGTGCAATTGCATGCTACCTTTTGCCGTACTGCTGGTCAGGTGGAACACCAATATGGATCTTGCATAGTTTGTTGTCAAAACCCCCGAGGATGTTCTATTGTGAGAGAGTGTGTTCAATTACTGTTAGACAATGGGACTATCAAGATCACAGGTCATAGAGAATATTATCACGAGATTGATATGGTTGAAGTTTGTTTGATGGGAGAAGAGTCAGAGGAAGAATATGCCTCCGTGGATGAGTATTTCTCTTCGGATGAAGATTTGTTTACCGGAAATTACCTTTTGAGGGCTGATTGTGTCGAGGAAGGTGTAAATGTCACTGTACCTTATTTTTGTGCACCCGCTCACCTTGAGGTGGAGTACCATAGCAAACCAGCTGTTACCCCATTGGTAATTAGTCTGCCAGGTCCTGTTCCCTATAAATCGGATAAGGCGGTGCCTTACAAATACAACGCCACAATCTTGGAAGATGGGGTCGAAGTTCCCATCCAACCAATGCTAGATGTTGGAAATATAGCTGATAGTAGCAAGGTGACCCGTAGTGGTCGTGTGTTTGCGCCAGTTATTCGAAAAGACGTTGTTGTTGGAAACAAAATTGCTAAGAATGATAAACCGAAGAAGACTGCAAGAGAGACTAGCGGAGCTACATTGGAGAAAGAGGTGGATGATATCTTAAAAATAATTAAAATGAGCGACTAAAAAATTGTGGATCAGCTATTGCAGACTCCTTCAAAGATATCCATCCTAGCTTTATTGATGAATTCCTCCGCTCATAGAGAATCACTAATGAGAGTACTAGACCAAGCTTTTATGGAGAATGACATGCCATTGGAACAGTTCAGCAGCATAATTGGAAACATTATGTCATGTAACAACTTGAGTTTCTGCGATGATGAGTTACCAGATGAAGGGAGGAATCACAACTTGGCCCTTCACATTTCTATGAATTGCAAGAAGGATTCGCTGTCCAATGTGCTAATTGATAACAGATCTACGTTGAATGTTATACCGAGAAGTACTGTAACGCCTGTAATTTAATTAATTATTTAATTAAATTAATTTTGGAATATTTGTGAAGAAGTTTTATAATATAATTGGATTTATTTTATTAAATGGAGAAATAATAATATATTAGAGGCATTATATTATTATGTGGTGAAATAATATTAGAAGTGTAATATTATCAAGGTGGGCTTAATTTGGGATAGTAGATGTAATAACGAGGGTGTAGGTTTGGAGCCCCATAAGAATAATATAATAATAGGGATTATATTATCATTTGTGAGAAGGAATAGAAGAAAGAAGCAGTAGAAAGAAATAAGGATTTGAGGAGAACGTGAAGCTGCTGGAAATAGAAGGAGACAACAAGAACAAAGATTCAACCCAGAAATTATAGAGCGACCTTCAATCCAAGGTAAGGGTGGGGTTCTGACTTTATAATTGGGTTCATGATGTTTGATATGTGGGGTTAGAGGATTGTTGTTTTATGCTTGAATTGGATGTATTATGAATGATGTATCATGAAGATTGATGAACTCCTGATGAATAATGATGTTATTATATTTTTTGATCGATGTGGTAATAGAGGATAACATTAAGTGATGAATTATCATGGTTATAATGAGGTTTGTAGGACTGTAACATAATTCCCGTAGTGAAATTACAGAAGAAAACACAAAAATTATGCAGACTGTAGCAGGATGTGTCGACCCCAAACTGAATGTGTCGATACATGAATGCTGTAAGACTCAGGATGAGTCGACATGAAGAGGGGATGCGTCTATGCATGGTAGTTGCAAGACTCAGGATGAGTCGACCGGTGAGGTGCATGTGTCGATACATGCTGGGATTTAAAGCCAGGATGAGTCGATCCATAAGGAGGATGTGTCGACTCATAGTGTATAGATGAAGCAGGATGAGTCGATCCATAAGGTTTTGTGTAGATACATAATGTCTGGTTTTTGACAGAATTGGCTTTTAATTGCTGTAACTTGGGTTTTAGGATGCTGTTTGATATGCCGTTCGAAGCGTTGAATAGCTAACGTGATGAGCTTTATTCTAGGTGATTAAATGATAGATAAGAAGTGTAATCCTAGCATATAATTCAGGATTTAGAATTAATTCCCGTAGATGACCGTTGTGCTGATTTTTAGACAGAACGATGAATAGTAGATGTTTAGAGGCTGGTGTTAGAATTATGACAGTAGGATTAGTGACAGTAACGATATAAATTAGCAGAATAACAGTATGGATTACCGTAATATTAATATACAATTAAGTATTAGTGAGATGTTATTGATGAAGTTGTGTTCGATGATTTTGTGATAATAAATGATGTTTAATAAATTATTTTGATGTTATGAGATGTTGTTAATTGAGATGTTTTGAGATGATTGAGATGTTGATGTTTTGAGATGATTGAGATGTTGTTGTTTTGAGATGATTGAGATGTTGTTATTCTGAGATGATTGAGATGTAGTGATTTCAAGATGTTAATTGAGATGTTTTGAGATGATTTGAAATGTTGTTAACTTGGGTGTTGTTGTTACATTCATGATGAGTCGCATACATTGCATTTTTGAGATGGAGCTTATGCTCATTGAGATGGCCTGGATTGACAAATTTTGAGATGAAGGCTATTCCTTGTTGATGCCTCTATTAATTGACAGATTTTTGAGATGGGAGTTCTGCTCCAATGGTACCACATGCATTTGCATAGTTTTGAGTCGCATTATATGATTGAATAATGAAGTGTATTTGATGTTGATGAATGAGTATATATGCTGTAATTATTGTTGATTATGAGATGAGAATTAGTGATATTATTGATTTGATTTAATATATTAATTATCATGCGCTTTATTATATTGTTAGATATCTCATCCCTTCTATTTGAATGTTGCCCTTATGTTGGTAACGTGCAGGTAATCGAGAGTGAAGGCCGTATACCTTCAATATATCGAGTCGGTGTCGTTTCTCTGATATGTACCACTCGGGGGGATGAATGCTTGCTGATTTTTGATTGCTGATTTTTAGTTATTAAACTTTAAATTGTTTATTTACTAAATATGAGAGGTTTCGAAGTTGCTGTTTTATTTAAAGATGTTATTGAAGAATTCCGCTATGTAGTTGTAGAATTATTTAATGAAAGATGTTATGTTGATGGTTCACCCGATGTTTTGAAAAAGTGTTATATATCCATGATGAATGCAATGAATTTGTTAGAAGAATTTGTGACGTCCCGATTCATTCGTATGATTGAAATTTATAACTCTGATTTAATTGCATAATTGCTTGGGGTAGAATTGGGGTATTACAAAGTTGGTATCAGAGCAAAAGGTTGGTCCGACCTTGTCGTCGAGTCTTAGTTGTCTAACAATCGATGTTGTACCCCAAAATTTGCCCTCCCATATTTCTCAAAACATTTCAAGAAAAATTCACAAGTCCAACCCGGCGCGTCATATTCAAGTATTCTTTCGCCAAGATATCTCTGATAACGTATTCTCAAATTCAAGTTTGGCTCAAAAAGTCTCAAGATGCAAAGGTTTCCATATTTGGACAGTTGAAAAAGTCAACTGTAACTTGACTAGGGCATAACTTTCACATGGATTAGCAGAAAAATTCCATCCAAAGCTCATTTTGAAGAGAATGACATTTCCTACAACTCCTCTTCACACTTCAAGTCCAAAAAATGCTCTCACAAAAAGTTATCAATTTCAACATTATAGGTCATTTTCAAAAGTCAACAAAAAGGGACTTTAAGTCAAAGGCCATAACTTGAGATTGGTAAATCAAAATGACATGGGACCAAAGGAATTGGTTAGAGGACTCAAAGACCTTTCCAAAATGTCCAAGAACATGAGCAAAGCTTAGAAATTGAGCAAGTTGTGCCTTGTGGAAGTTGGGAAATTTTTGGATATTTTGAAAAGTCAACATTGATTCAAATGTCTTAAAAATGCTAATGGGCCTCTTTTTCTTCCACAATTCATCATCCAAGGCATGTGCACGACCATTTGGCCCAAAGGGAAGTTTTTTATCATTTTTATTTATTTATTTGGATTTTTAATTATTAATAATTCATTTAATTAATTAAAATACATGAAAAATACCAAACCAATGCAATCAAATCTTTTTATGCATGATATACACTTAAGATTTCGTGCATGACCAAATATAGAAAGAATCAAGTCAATTGGCCATGATTTGTATCAAATATGCTTGAAAAAGATTGGAAAATTATGGTTTGAAAATCAAATATTTTTCACATCAATGCAAGGATCCTTTGGCTCTGAATTCTTACCCTAATCATTCACATGTATATATTGATGCTAACCCTAATGCATAGAGGCTCCAAGCTGCGCCATACACCAAGAACCAAACTTGAGTTTTTTGCCAAAAAGTTGAAAACTGAAAACTAAGTTTTAGGGCTTTTCAAGATCAAACAACTATTCCATTGGCTTGCTGAGACTTCAAGGAAGGAATTGGAATCAAAACCATAAGCTTTAACACCAAGAAACGTGAGAACTATCACGCCCTGTACAGAAATTTTTTTACATTCTTGCATCATGATTCATGCGTCTTTAGTACTTTTTAATATTTGATTTATGTTCCTTGATTGATTCTGAAGTTAACCCATTTGTTTGATTGCATTTTCGTCACCCATACGCGATTTCACCATTAAAGGATGTTAGGGTTCTTCAGCTTTCGAATTAGGGGTTTTTGAATATGATAAAATTAGAACACCATAATGCCATGAATGAATTCAGCGTGCTTGGACGAACGCAACACACCCCTCGCGCCTAATTTATGTGACGCCAGGAGCTAGTCGCTATTTTCTAGAATGGGTTATAAGGGGACAGTTCAAAACCGTTGCCAATTTCTTTTTTGTTTTACGAAAAAAATCATTAAGGAAGAAGATGATGAAGTGGAGGCCAGTGATTGGATCGTTCAAATTTCGCGCGAAAGCGCCCCACTAACTTTTGTTTTATTTCATATTATTTGTTAGTTATTATATAAACAAAAGCGCGTTGGTGGCTCAGTGGCAAGCAAGCTTATTGGTAATCTCCAGGACCTGGGTTCGAATCCCAGGTCCCCCTCCCTTTCCATAATATTTTTTCTAATCTTATCCTGTGCAGCTTCAGTCCAAAGCGTCCACCATGCAACTCACAGTCCAGTTTGCCACGCGTATAGCAAGATCAGTCCAAGGGCCATAGTTGGAAGAACATCATGGACGTGAGTCAAAAGTGCTACACGCTGGCATAGAAGTCAAAAGAGGCCAAAGATTAATGGGCCTAAAATGCTGATTTAACCTTCAATTGGGGACAAACCCCCCATGGTTTGCTTCTCTAACTCTTTTTCTCATATTTTTCTATTTTTTGTGTTTTAATTAGTTTTTTAATTTAATTCTTTAATTTAATTATTTTCATAAAAATATAAAAAATATAAAAACCAGAAAAAGACAAAAATAAGTATTTTTATTTAATTAATATATTTTTTGTAAATAAATATTATTCATTAATTTTAGCTATTAAATTAGGTTTAATTCAAGCATTTTCTTAATTAATTTAAAATTTGTAGAATTAGGGTTTGTGTCAATCTTTATCCTTTTTCTTTTCTTTTCACAATAATTAATTATTAAATATTATTTTTGTAATTAAATTACCATGTAATTAATTAGGTTAATTTAGGTTTAACTTTAATATTTTTTCTTAATAAAAAAAAACTAGAATTAGGGTTAATTAATGTTTTAATTTCATTTAATTCACATAAAAAATCATAAATACCAAAAACCCTCAAAAATAATTTCTTTTTACTTTAATTTAATTAATTTGTTAGTAATAATTTAATTTCATTAAAAAGGGTCCAACGCCCTCGTTTTCAATTTTAATTCAATTCGCGCATTTTATTTTGTTTCTTATAATATTTGTGTAACTCTCCCAAAGCCATGTAACTCGGACACTTTATATTTCTCGCACTTTACTTCTTTATTTTCTGTCAAATTGGGTCCTGGATTAAATTTGGCGATGTGGACCCGCGCCTTTGTAATAGTTTAGGAACTTTTAATTTCCGCATCTTTTTAACTGTTAAATAAATGCATGCAAGAATGAATGGCCTAAAATAAAAACAAACGCATAGATCACTTTGACATGAACAAGATAAATGCAAACGAATCTGACGCACAAATCACACACCACCCCTAGGGTACGCCTCACTGTTGCCTTGCCTCGAAAGGTGATCGTCGAGTAGAGGATGTCTTAGTAAGTCCTCATGATCCGGGAACCTGGCATGGGGGTAGCTTCTAAGGTGTCTTCCTATTGCTCTGGTGATCACCATGTCCCGAACCTCGAATTGACCCGAACACCTCCAACGGTGGTGCTACCTACCTCTCAATGGTGGGATGGCACTACTTTAAAGGATATTTACACAGACGAATTCCTTAGGGTAGGTAGACGACTATAGATACTTGCTCTAATTTCAAAACAAATTCAAAAAATACTTTTCACACCGACACCTTTTCAAAAAGCTTTCGAAAGCAATTTTTCAAACACTCTTGAGGACCGATACAAGAGTCGAACTGAAATTTTCAAAGAAACTTTTTAAAACCCACAGTTGAAAAGCAAACAAACCATTTTTGAAAACACAAATGAGCAAGTATCTAAGAGCCCATGGATAACCATGGATAGAAAGGGTGCTAACACCTTCCCTTTCTATAACCTACCTCCCGAACCGAGAGCAATCTCTATAAGGAATTTTTCTGTGCTTTTGTCCTTTCCATTTGGAGAAAATAAAAGACGGTGGCGACTCTTGCTTCAGCGAGATTTCGCGAAACCAGCGTTAAACAGTCAGTTCCAGATCCACCGATCACAGAACTGGCGACTCTGCTGGGGAATAACTTAAAGTGAGGTGTACCTTAGGGTTAGTTTATAACTGTGTTTTCAATTGCTTTCTTTGCTTGCTTTAAATTGTGGGGTTGCATGGGAGTTACATAGATCCTAACCCGAATCTGGGGATACCCTGTTTAGGTAGCATAAGCTGTGAGGGACCTGTCCGGCGTAGACCGACATGGGTGAAGCAGTGGCTATGTTGGTGTGGCACCTTGGTCTGTACCGATATCCCTTGTGTTGCAACGAGGAGAATATGGGTCTTCTGAGGAGTCATTAAGCACCAACAACCTTAGAACCTTAAATGACACAACTCGGCCATTAGAACAGTAGCAGTATGCTACGCCCATTGAGGCTAAACTCTCGTGATGGTTCTGGCCGCAAGAAAAGATTGCGATGCTGGAGTTATGACCGATTGAGGGTAGTCAATGATATTGGGATCCTCTAAGAACCCGGTTACTTTGATAGGACAGGTTGAGCCCACCAACTTCAAGAGGGTAATACCTAGACCTCATGCTGGCCTAAACTCTAAGGGCTTCTCTTGTGTGACTTGTGTGCCTTCGTACTTGACTACTTGCATGCTTGTTATCTGACACTTGAGTTTCTTGCAGGTTTTGTTTATAGTCCTTAAATCTGGACTCATAACAAGGTTTACATATATCACTCCATGCATAGCATAACATCATACCATTGCATACATCCTGCATAAGGGCTAACCCATTTCAAGGATCTCAAGGGCTTGTGATGCAGGGCATGATAAATCGAACATCTAGCAAGGGGCAAAGAGGATTTATTTTCCTCTAGCCAAAGTTGTCAGGGGCTATGACCCACTTGATATGGTGAGCTTTGACACTTGAAGAAAGTTCCCCGAGCCAAAGTTGTCAGGGGCTATGACCCACTGGATATGGTAAGCCTTTGACCCTTGAAGAAGGACTCTCAACAACATGAAGTTCCTCCAATCAAGCTACCAGATACCAGCTCTAACAAATTTCTTGTTTACCTCGCGAGATCCTTGAAAACATTGCATGCATATCATACATATCATTGCATTGCAGGTACCCTTTTTGACAGGTCTCTTACCTTCTTCGCTGTTTATTTCAGCCAATCGTCATGAATCCTGAATCATCAACTGAGCAGTCCATCAAGGCCCTCCAGGATCAGAATGCCCAGTTCCAAGAGTTGATCATGAATTTGGCCCAGGGGCAACAAGATCTGAAGACCCTGCTCTTGAAAAAGAAGAAGAAGAGGACTGTGCTGTTCAACCCTAGGCGCAGATCTGGGAATACACTGCAGATTGAAACTGAGAGGACTACTCCATCTGTGAGGGAAGGCAGTCACCATGAGAGAGAGGTGCCTAGCCCAGTGGTCTCCGACAACAAGACAGATTTCAACGACGAACAATACCCTCCTGCTGAAGACAAGTACAAGCAGTTGGAAGACCGTCTGAATGCAATGGAAATTCAACAAGTATCTGGTTTGGATTTCGGAGATTTGGGTCTAACTTCTGGTGTGGTGATCCCACACAAATTCAAAGCACCCTCTTTTGCTAAGTACGATGGGGCATCCTGTCCCAGGCTACATCTCAGGTCTTATGTGCAGAAGATTCAACCGTATACTGTGGACAAGAACTTGTGGATCCACTTCTTCCAGGAAAGTCTTTCAGGGACTCATCTCAAATGGTTCTATCAGCTGGATGGAACCAAGGTTCGTAACTGGGAGGAGTTGGATACTGCTTTTTACAAGCAGTATCAGTATAATGCCGACCTCGCTCCTACGCGTACCCAACTCCAGGGTATGTCGCTAGGATCGGGAGAAGGTTTTAAAGAGTATGCGTAGAAATGGAGAGACCTGGCTGGAAGGGTACAACCACCTCTGACCGATCGGGAACTTGTCGATATGTTCTTGGGGACCCTGTCTGGTCCATTCTACAACCACCTGATTGGGAATTCGTCTGCTGGATTCACAGATCTTATCTTGACTGGAGAGCGAATAGAAGCTGGCATCAGGTCTGGAAAGATTCAAGAGGCTGCACCTTCTGATAAAAAGCCTCATCATGGAAAGAAAGAGTCCAATGCTGTGCACGGTAAAAAGAGCCGTCATGAGGTAGGGGCAACCCAGATCTCCAATCCTAGACCTGCTCAACAAGGACAGGGGCTGCAGCGCAAGGAGGTCGCACCCAAACGACAGTTCACCAAGATCAACATGTCGCTGGATCAAGCACTACAACAAATGTTGAAGGCAGGGCTGATCACCTTAAGGGCTCCTCTTCGGAATCCGAACACTTCTGCTCCTAACTAGCATCCCAACGATAGGTGCGCATATCATTCTGATAGCCCGGGGAATACTACGAACAACTGCTGGCCTCTCAAGAACAAGATTCAAGATATGATCGACGCCAGAGAGATTCAGTTTGAAGTGCCTGAGACTCCGAACATAATCACTGCTCCGTTGCCCAATCATTGAAGACCTTTTGTTTATTTGAATTTCCGAGTTGTATTTTTCTTTGCTTATACAAACAATTAATGTCATAGCAAACTCTTTTATTCTATCAATGCATCGCATATGTCTGTTTTAGGAATTAATACAATTGTTTTCATGATATTCAAAATTGTTTTCATTTTTTCTGTGATGATCAACTCTCGATTAATAATTCTAAGCCTCTTGAGGGAGGATGACGAAAACGGTACCATGATCTTTACAGTATGCTTTTGAACAGACCCCGCTGATGAGGTACAGGCATTGTTTCAATCCCTAAACACTGGAGTTATAAGGATGATAATCCCTCGTCAACCCCTCTGAGCCAAAGAAGTAGGAGTTTTTCTTTTCGAAATTTAAAAACCCTTAATCATAACCTGGGGAAGGGTAGTTCTCTCAGTTGATCCAAGTGAGCAACAAATGGCACCAAAGAGATCCTTACGGAAAAAAAGACAGTGATGGTTCCGGACAATCGTAAAGACAGGCAGTCATTATCAAAAAATTCATAAATGAAAAGCCCAAAAAGTCAAAACCTATGAAGGAGACTTACGAAACTGGGGCATCCCGCTGACTGTAATTCCAAAAAAGGAAACAACTCAGGCAAAAAACAGGGATAACAAAATCAAAAAGAAAGAGGTCTTATAAACCCTCAACGAAAAGGAAATGACTGCCTACTCCAAATAAATCATCAATATCTGAACCATCACCGGAAAATCAGAGCAAAGACTCAACAAGGTCTAACGTATGATCAACTGAGTTTAGGTTCAGAGAACATCACGAAGAGCGGGTGGGTACAAATGAAATTTGAGCCTTTATCCTTTGTTTCTTAAACCGTGAACCAGGCCACGTTATAACCCTTAAAAGTCCTAGCTGAAGCATGGGTTAGTTCGAAAGCATACTGTTACGAAAGGTATCCTGACTCCTGAAGGCTCGCTGTAAAATCTTGAGTTGACATCACATTGTTTTACGACAAAATGCATTTTTAAAATCTTCAAGACAGACATGAGCTTTGCATTTTTAACATAACTTTGTTTGCATATGACTTTTTGTTTGAACAACAGGGGAATTCGCACGAGGAATACCTAGTGAACAAAAGCACTTCCAACCAAGGGGCACGGCATGATCATGGTCCATCATCTAGGGCAACCCATTCAAGATTCGGAGAATCTCTCAAAAGGCCAACCAGCCTGGGGCAAACCTCCGCCTGAATCATTTTGGGAATTCCAGCAACAAATCTTGTATGACAAAACACTTCTGACAGGGGCAACTCCCTACATCCTGAGAGCGTGGACATAGTCGAAAAGATACTACGCAAAATCAAAGACCCGCTAGGTTGACACACCTAGGAAAAAAATAAGGGCTTCCCGGCGAACCAAAAGGGTTCGGGCAAAATGAAGGGATGAAATGAAAAAATCTGTACACCCGGCAAGCCGAAAACCTGAAAGGGCGGCTTGGGCAAAAATGGGTATCCCGGTGGACTGAAAACCCGAAAGGGCGGTCCAGGCAAAATTAGGGATCAAAGCGTACGACTATGTCCTGTCATCTTGTCACCTGCCTACCAGAAGAAGGTTTGTCCATCAAACAACTATCAGCACCTCACATGTCTTCCTCTCCCATCTCAGAAACAGGGGCAATGATGAGTTGTCCAAACGATCTAATTGCTTTGTTCACAAGATATAAGGGATGTTCAGCTGAAAAACATAACCCGTATATCTTAATTCCCCAGAGAGTGAGCCAGCAAGTCAGTACACTCTCCTCAAGCAAAGCTATATTATCAACCTTAAGGAAGTTGAGTATCCTCCAGCAGATCTCAATATTCCCCAGCAGCATATATACAGTCTTAACAAGCATCCCCGGCAGTCTTGACCTAAAGATTGTTCCCCGGCGGTATATCAAACATTCAAGGGAGTCACTTCCCCGATACAATTCAAAATTTCCCCAGGAGAGTCCAATCCAGTTTCCCCAGAAAATTGGAATCATCTCCCCAAGCAGTAAGCTTATCCCCAGTAGATTCTGGAAGCTTATCCTCGCAGAGCACGAACGCATCCCCCGACTTTATTCAAGGAGTTATTTCCTCACCAGAATATAACTGGGTTATCCTCAACCAAAAGCCACGGAAAGACCGTCCTCGACGAAGTCTCCCTATCCCCAGCGAAGTCTATCAACACTTCCAACACAACAAGGGTATCCCCAGCAAGTTATTATCAACAACTCGGCAAAGTATCTCTCTCCCCACAGAGTATTGCTTCCCAGCAAGATCGTTAGAGTACTTTCCTCCCCGCAGAGTTACCCATTCGCCAAGTTTATTCCCCAACGGAGTTATCTTCTCCTACCGGTATTCTTGCAGTTATCATCCCCAGTGGAAGCAAAGATCTATTCTTCAACATCAGCCCAGGAGTTAACTTCCTGGCACCCGTCAAGGATTTATTTTCTTAGACAAAAATACATTCATGAACATTATATCTTCATACATTATAGCATGCATATGTACCATACTACACGAATCTCATCAATTTTGAGGACATCCTGAAATCATGCAGTTCATGCATCATGATCTTGCATGCAACTGATGCTTTACCTTTTCAGGAAAGGTCAATACAAAGATGATTACTATCAACTATCGCGACTCCTTCTAGATATAGTTCAGATGTGAACCAGATATGGCAACGTTCTGATACTTCCTCCAAATTTCCTTCTAGATATAGTTCAGATGTGAACCAGATATGGCGACGTTCTGATACTTCCTCCAGATTTCCTTCTAGATATAGTTCAGATGTGAACCAGATATGGCAACGTTCTGATAATTCTTCCAGATTTCCTTCTAGATATAGTTCAGATTTGAACCAGATATGGCAACATTCTGATACTTCTTCCAGATTTCCTTCTAGATATAGTTCAGATGTGAACCAGATATGGCGACGTTCTGATACTTCTTCCAGATTTCCTTCTAGATATAGTTCAGATGTGAACCAGATATGGCGACGTTCTGATACTTCTTCCAGATTTCCTTCTAGATATAGTTCAGATGTGAACCAGATATGGCGACATTCTGATACTTCTTCCAGATTTCCTTCTAGATATAGTTCAGATGTGAACCAGATATGGCGACGTTCTGATACTTCTTCCAGATTTCCTTCTAGATATAGTTCAGATGTGAACCAGATATGGCGACGTTCTGATACTTCTTCCAGATTTCCTTCTAGATATAGTGCAGATGTGAACCAGATATGGCTACCTTCTGATACTTGTCCCAGATTCTCTCAGCGTTACTGTTGAGGTTGAAGTCGCCCAAGATTCTCTCAATGATTACTGTTGAGGTTGAAGTCGCCCAAGATTCTCTCAATGATTACTGTTGAGGTTGAAGTCGCCCAAGATTCTCTCAATGATTACTGTTGAGGTTGAAGTCGCCCAAGATTCTCTCAATGATTACTGTTGAGGTTGAAGTCGCCCAAGATTCTCTCAATGATTACTGTTGAGGTTGAAGTCGCCCAAGATTCTCTCAATGATTACTGTTGAGGTTGAAGTCGCCCAAGATTCTCTCAATGATTACTGTTGAGGTTGAAGTCGCCCAAGATTCTCTCAATGATTACTGTTGAGGTTGAAGTCGCCCAAGATTCTGTCAATGATTACTGTTGAGGTTGAAGTCGCCCAAGATTCTCTCAATGATTACTGTTGAGGTTGAAGTCACCCAAGATTCTCTCAATGATTACTGTTGAGGTTGAAGTCGCCCAAGATTCTCTCAATGATTACTGTTGAGGTTTAAGTCGTCCAAGATTTTCTCAATGATTACTGTTGAGGTTGAAGTCGCCCAAGATTCTCTCGATGATTACTGTTGAGGTTGAAGTCGCCCAAGATTCTCTCAATGATACTGTTGAGGTTGAAGTCGCCTATGGTTCTCTCCCCGTTACTGTGGAGGTAGTAATCGTCCCCAGATTCTCTCAGCGTTACTGTTGAAGTTGTAATCATCCAAGGTTCTCTCACCGTCCCGTTGAGGTAGTAACCATCCCTGGTTCATTCATCACCTTTTGAAGATCCAGATTCAGCTCCTGTAACCAGTCAGGGCACATCTATACAAAGAATCTGAAGACCAGCTCCCGTAACAGGTCAGGTAATCATTTTCTTTTGCAGGTACGCAAGTTCTCGCTAAGGAATCTCTTACGCGATCGACACCTAGATGGCATCTATAAGCCCATCCATATACCAACAGTCTCCAAATGACATCTATAAGCCCATTCCCGACAAAGTTCTGTCACACCTCCAGATGGCATCTATAAGCCCATCCCCCTATCCATCATCTCTCCAAATGGCATCTATAAGCCCATTCCCGTCATCACGTTGCTGATACTCTACTATGCGAGTGCAAATTTCTGGGCACTCTAGTGTTCAATCATCTTCCACCTTCGGATCACGAAAGGCACGCAAGCCAATCTACATCCTCAGGTTTAAGAAGATTGAACAGGGGCAACTGTTGTACCCCAAAATTTGCCCTCCCATATTTCTCAAAACATTTCAAGAAAAATTCACAAGTCCAACCCGGCGCGTCATATTCAGGTATTCTTTCGCCAAGATATCTCTGATAACGTATTCTCAAATTCAAGTTTGGCTCAAAAAGTCTCAAGATGCAAAGGTTTCCATATTTGGACAGTTGAAAAAGTCAACTGTAACTTGACCAGGGCATAACTTTCACATGGATTAGCAGAAAAATTCCATCCAAAGCTCATTTTGAAGAGAATGACATTTCCTACAACTCCTCTTCACACTTCAAGTCCAAAACATGCTCTCACAAAAAGTTATCAATTTCAACATTATAGGTCATTTTCAAAAGTCAACAAAAAGGGACTTTAAGTCAAAGGCCATAACTTGAGACTGGTAAATCAAAATGACATGGGACCAAAGGCATTGGTTAGAGGACTCAAATACCTTTCCAAAATGTCCAAGAACATGAGCAAAGCTTAAAAATTGAGCAAGTTGTGCCTTGTGGAAGTTGGGAAATTTTTGGATATTTTGAAAAGTCAACATTGATTCAAATGTCTTAAAAATGCTAATGGGCCTCTTTTTCTTCCACAATTCATCATCCAAGGCATGTGCACGACCATTTGGCCCAAAGGGAAGTTTTTTTATCATTTTTATTTATTTATTTGGATTTTTAATTATTAATAATTCATTTAATTAATTAAAATACATGAAAAATACCAAACCAATGCAATCAAATCTTTTTATGCATGATATACACTTAAGATTTCGTGCATGACCAAATATAGAAAGAATCAAGTCAATTGGCCATGATTTGTATCAAATATGCTTGAAAAAGATTGGAAAATTATGGTTTGAAAATCAAATATTTTTCACATCAATGCAAGGATCCTTTGGCTCTGAATTCTTACCCTAATCATTCACATGTATATATTGATGCTAACCCTAATGCATAGAGGCTCCAAGCTGCGCCATACACCAAGAACCAAACTTGAGTTTTTTGCCAAAAAGTTGAAAACTGAAAACTAGGTTTTAGGGCTTTTCAAGATCAAACAACTATTCCATTGGCTTGCTGAGACTTCAAGGAAGGAATTGGAATCAAAACCATAAGCTTTAACACCAAGAAACGTGAGAACTATCACGCCCTGTACAGAAATTTTTTTACATTCTTGCATCATGATTCATGCGTCTTTAGTACTTTTTAATATTTGATTTATGTTCCTTGATTGATTCCGAAGCTAACCCATTTGTTTGATTGCATTTTCGTCACCCATACGCGATTTCACCATTAAAGGATGTTAGGGTTCTTCAGCTTTCGAATTAGGGGTTTTTGAATATGATAAAATTAGAACACCATAATGCCATGAATGAATTCAGCGTGCTTGGACGAACGCAACACACCCCTCGCGCCTAATTTATGTGACGCCAGGAGCTAGTCGCTATTTTCCAGAATGGGGTATAAGGGGACAATTCAAAACCGTTGCCAATTTCTTTTTTGTTTCAGGAAAAAAATCATTAAGGAAGAAGATGATGAAGTGGAGGCCAGTGATTGGATCATTCAAATTTCGCGCGAAAGCGCCCCACTAACTTTTGTTTTATTTCATATTATTTGTTAGTTATTATATAAACAAAAGCGCGTTGGTGGCTCAGTGGCAAGCAAGCTTATTGGTAATCTCCAGGACCTGGGTTCGAATCCCAGGTCCCCCTCCCTTTCCATAATATTTTTTCTAATCTTATCCTGTGCAGCTTCAGTCCAAAGTGTCCACCATGCAACTCACAGTCCAGTTTGCCACGCGTATAGCAAGATCAGTCCAAGGGCCATAGTTGGAAGAACATCATGGACGTGAGTCAAAAGTGCTACACGCTGGCATAGAAGTCAAAAGAGGCCAAAGATTAATGGGCCTAAAATGCTGATTTAACCTCCAATTGGGGACAGACCCCCCATGGTTTGCTTCTCTAACTCTTTTTCTCATATTTTTCTATTTTTTTTGTTTTAATTAGTTTTTTAATTTAATTCTTTAATTTAATTATTTTCATAAAAATATAAAAAAATATAAAAACCAGAAAAAGACAAAAATAAGTATTTTTATTTAATTAATATATTTTTTGTAAATAAATATTATTCATTAATTTTAGCTATTAAATTAGGTTTAATTCAAGCATTTTCTTAATTAATTTAAAATTTGTAGAATTAGGGTTTGTGTCAATCTTTATCCTTTTTCTTTTCTTTTCACAATAATTAATTATTAAATATTATTTTTGTAATTAAATTACCATGTAATTAATTAGGTTAATTTAGGTTTAACTTTAATATTTTTTCTTAATAAAAAAAACTAGAATTAGGGTTAATTAATGTTTTAATTTCATTTAATTCACATAAAAAATCATAAATACCAAAAACCCTCAAAAATAATTTCTTTTTACTTTAATTTAATTAATTTGTTAGTAAGAATTTAATTTCATTAAAAAGGGTCCAACGCCCTTGTTTTCAATTTTAATTCAATTCGCGCATTTTATTTTGTTTCTTATAATATTTGTGTAACTCTCCCAAAGCCATGTAACTCGGACACTTTATATTTCTCGCACTTTACTTCTTTATTTTCTGTCAAATCGGGTCCTGGATTAAATTTGGCGATGTGGACCCGCGCCTTTGTAATAGTTTAGGAACTTTTAATTTCCGCATCTTTTTAACTGTTAAATAAATGCATGCAAGAATGAATGGCCTAAAATAAAAACAAACGCATAGATCACTTTGACATCAACAAGATAAATGCAAACGAATCTGACGCACAAATCACACACCACCCCTAGGGTACGCCTCACTGTTGCCTTGCCTCGAAAGGTGATCGTCGAGTAGAGGATGTCTTAGTAAGTCCTCATGATCCGGGAACCTGGCATGAGTGTAGCTTCTAAGGTGTCTTCCTATTGCTCTGGTGATCACCATGTCCCGAACCTCGAATTGACCCGAACACCTCCAACGGTGGTGCTACCTACCTCTCAATGGTGGGATGGCACTACTTTAAAGGACATTTACACAGACGAATTCCTTAGGGTAGGTAGACGACTCTAGATACTTGCTCTAATTTCAAAACAAATTCAAAAAATACTTTTCACACCGACACCTTTTCAAAAAGCTTTTTAAAGCAATTTTTCAAACACTCTTGAGGACCGATACAAGAGTCGAACTGAAATTTTCAAAGAAACTTTTTAAAACCCACAGTTGAAAAGCAAACAAACCATTTTTCAAAAACACAAATGAGCAAGTATCTAAGAGCCCATGGATAACCATGGATAGAAAGGGTGCTAACACCTTCCCTTTCTATAACCTACCTCCCGAACCGAGAGCAATCTCTATAAGGAATTTTTCTGTGCTTTTGTCCTTTCCATTTAGAGAAAATAAAAGACGGTGGCGACTCTTGCTTCCGCGACATTTCGCGAAACCAGCGTTAAACAGTCAGTTCCAGATCCACCGATCACAATCGAGTATTGTTATTTTGATGTTTTAATAATTGTTTATGTTGTAGTGAGAAGTTGAGATGGCTGGAAGGAATGATGCTGCTCTTGCTGCTGCTCTAGAAGCAATGGCTCATGCGATGGAAAATCAGCCGAATACTGACGGGAATGCTGGATCTCGTAGCTTGGCGACTTTCCAGAGAGAGAATCCACCTACGTTTAAGGGAAAGTATAATCTTGATGGAGCATTGGAATGGTTGAAAGAGATTGAGAGGATCTTTCGCGTCATGGACTGCACTCCAGTGCAGAAGGTTCGTTATGGGACTCATATGCTAGCAGTCGAGGCTGATGACTGGTGGCTAGAGACTTGTCAGAAGTTGGAAGCTGCAGGTGAGAATGTCACTTGGGCTGTGTTCCGTAGGGAGTTTTTGAGAAAGTATTTTCCTGAAGATGTCCGTGGTAAGAAGGAGATTGAGTTCCTTGAGCTGAAGCAAGGAAATCTATCTGTTGTTGAGTATGCTTCCAAGTTTGCTGAGTTGGCTAAGTTTTATCCGCATTACGCTGAGGAAAATGTTGAGTTTTTGAAGTGTATTACGTTTGAGAATGGGTTATGCCCGGAGATTAAGAAGGCAGTTGGATACCAGAAGATCCGTGTCTTTGCTGATTTGGTTGATAGCTGTAGGATTTATGAGGAAGATAATAATGCTCATTACAAGATTATCAGTGAGAAGAGGGGTAAGCACCCACAGAATCGTGGTAAACCGTATGATTCCCCAGCTGGTAAGGGTAAACAGAAAGTTGCTCATGGACAAAGGACTAGTGGGGGAGATGCTCCTGCTGGTGTGATTTGCTTTAAGTGTGGGAAACCTGGGCACAAGAGTAATATATGCACTGTTGGAGTGAAAAGGTGTTTCCATTGTGGCAAGAACGGACATGTTGTATCTGAGTGTGAGCACAAGAATGTGGTTTGTTTCAACTGTAAAGAAGAAGGGCACATTAGTAGCCAGTATCCAAAGCCGAAGAGGGCTCAGTCAAGTGGTAAAGTGTTTGCTTTGGTTGAGGATTAGACAGCTGCAGAGGACAGACTTATTAGAGGTATATGTTTCATTAATAGTACTCCTGTAATTACTATTATTGATACTGGTGCTACGCATTGTTTTATTGTTGCTGATTATGTTGAAAGATTGGGTCTTGCATTGTCTTCTTTGAATGGAGAAATGGTCGTCAATACTCCAGCCAAGGGGTCAGTGACTACTTATTTTGTGCGTGCTAAGTGTCCCTTGTCGATCTTCGACAGAGACTTTGTTGTTGATTTGGTTTGTTTGCTGTTAAGAGGTTTGGATGTAATTTTGGGTATGAACTGGTTAGATCATAACCGTGTTCATATTAATTGTTATGACAAGTCAGTGAAGTTTTCTACTTCTGAGGAAGAGGAAGATGGTTTGTTGTCTGCTAGTCAGTTGAGAAAGTTGATGCAAGAGGAATCACAAATGTTCTCGTTGATGGCGTCGCTATCTGTAGAGAATCAAGCTGTAATTGAGGAATTGCAGGCGGTGTGGAATTTCCTGAAGTTTTCCCTGATGAGATTCCTGATGTACCACCGGAGAGGGAAGTTGAGTTTGCGATTAATCTCGTACCTGGTACCAGACCCGTGTCTATGGCACCATACAAGATGTCTGCATCTGAGTTGTCAGAGTTGAAGAAGCAACTGGAAGAGTTACTTGAGAAGAAGTTTGTGAGACCAAGTGTATCTCCATGGGGTGCTCCAGTGTTGTTAGTGAAGAAGAAAGATGGAAGTATGAGGCTCTATGTTGATTATAGATAGTTGAACAAGGTAACGATTAAGAACAAGTATCCGCTTCCAAGAATAGATGACTTGATGGACCAATTGATGGATGCCCGTGTGTTTAGTAAGATTGATTTGAGGCCGGGCTACCATCAGATTAAAGTAAAGGATGAAGATATTCAGAAGATGGCTTTCAGAACGTGTTATGGACATTATGAGTATTCAGTGATGCCTTTCGGTGTTACTAATGCGCCGGGAGTATTCATGGAATATATGAATCATATCTTTCATACTTATTTGGATTGGTTCGTAGTTGTGTTCATTAATGATATTTTGATTTACTCTAAGTAAGAAAATGAGCATGCTGAACATTTAAGAATAGTATTGCAAGTTTTGAAAGAGAAGAAGTTGTATGAAAAATTGTCCAAGTGTGAATTTTGGTTGAAGGAGGTTAGTTTTCTTGGTCATGTGATTTCAGGTAGTGGCATTGCTGTAGATCCATCGAAGGTTGATGCTGTGCTGCAATGGGAAACTCCAAAGTCAGCTACTGAGATTAGAAGCTTTTTGGGGCTAGCTGGTTATTATAGAAGGTTTATCGAAGGGTTTTCTAAGTTGTCACTTCCGTTGACTAAGTTGACTTGTAAAGGTAGAGCTTTTGTTTGGGATGTTCAGTGCGAAGAAAGTTTTACAGAATTATTGAAGAGGTTGACGTCGGCTCCGATTTTGACGTTGCCTAATCCAGGAGAGTCTTTTGTGGTGTATTGTGATGCTTCTAAGATGGGTTTAGGAGGTGTGCTCATGCAGAATGGTAAGGTAGTTTCTTACGCGTCAAGGCAGTTAAGGACTCATGAGAAGAACTATCCTACGCATGATTTAGAGCTTATTGCAGTTGTTTTTGTGATGAAGATTTTGAGGCATTATCTATATGGTTCTAGATTTGAAGTGTTTAGTGACCATAAGAGCTTAAAGTATTTGTTCGATCAGAAGGAGTTGAATATGAGGCAGCGAAGATGGTTGGAATTGTTAAAGGATTATGATTTCAGTTTGAATTATCATCCAGGAAAAGCAAATGTGGTAGCTGATGCGTTGAGTCGAAAGACTTTACATATGTCAGCAATGATGATTAAAGAGTTGGATTTGATTGAGCAGTTCAGAGATATGAGCTTAGTTTGCGAGGTTACTCCGCGAAGTGTTATGTTGGGTATGTTGAAGATTAATAATGAATTTCTAGACAGTATCAGAGAAGCTCAGAAGTTGGATGTGAAACTGGTAGATTTGATTGTTGGGACTGATCAATCTGAGAATAGTGATTTTAAGCTAGATGAGCAAGGTGTGTTGAGATTTCGTAACCAGATTTGTATTCCTGATGATGCTGAGATGAAGAAAGTGATACTTAAAGAGAGTCATAGAAGTAAGTTGAGTATTCATCCAGGAGCTATAAAGATGTGTCAAGATTTGAAAGGTTTGTTTTGGTGGCCTGGGATGAAGAGTGATGTGGCTCGGTTTGTGTATGCATGTTTGACTTGTCAGAAGTTGAAAGTTGAACATCAAAAGCCTGCAGGATTGATGCAATCGTTGGAAGACTTGTTAGGGGCATGTTTCTTGAGCAGGCAGGTTCGTGGGATACTTATCTTCCGTTGATAGAGTTCACTTATAATAACAGTTATCATTCCAGTATCGAGATGGCACCTTTTGAGGCGTTGTATAGTCGAAGATGTAGAACTCTGTTATGTTGGCATGAATCTGGCGAGAGTGTAGTGCTTTGACCTGAACTTGTTCGTGAGACTACTGAGAAGGTGAAGTTGATTCGAGAGAAGATGAAAGCTTCACAAAGTAGACATAAGAGTTATCATGACAAGCGAAGGAAATATTTAGAATTTCAAGCTGGTGATCATGTGTTTTTGAGAGTTACACCTGTGACTGGTGTTGGGCGAGCATTGAAGTCTAAGAAGCTCACTTCTCGTTTTATAGGACCGTATCAGATTTTGGAGAGAGTGTGGAATGTTGCTTATAGAGTGGCTTTACCACCTAATCTCTCGAATTTGCATGATGTGTTTCATGTGTCGCAACTTTGAAAGTATATTTCAGATCCATCTCATATGATTCATATGGACGATGTGCAAGTACGGGATAATCTTACGGTGGAGACGATGCCTGTGCGGATCGCGGATCATGAAATGAAGACTCTGAGGGGTAAAGAAATTGCATTGGTTAAAGTGGTTTGGCTAGGGGCTCCTGGTGAAAGCATGACCTAGGAGTTGGAGAGCAAGATGCGAGACTCCTATCCAGAATTGTTTGATTGAGGTAAATTTTCGAGGATGAATATATTCTAAGTGGAGGAGAGTTGTAACGCCCGTAATTTAATTAATTATTTAACTAAATTATTTTTTGAATATTTGTGAAGAAGTTTTATAATATAATTGGATTTATTTTATTAAATGGAGAAATAATAATATATTAGAAGCATTATATTATTATGTGGTGAAATAATATTAGAAGTATAATATTATCAAGGTGGGCTTAATTTGAGATAGTAGATGTAATAAGGGGGGTGTAGGTTGGGAGCCCCATAAGAATAATATAATAGTAGGGATTATATTATTATTTGTGAGAAGGAATAGAAGAAAGAAGCAGTAGAAAGAAATAAGGATTTGAGGAGAACGTGAAGCTGCTGGAAATAGAAGGAGACGGCAAGAACAAAGATTCAACCCGAAAATTGTAGAGCGGCCTTCAATCCAAGGTAAGGGTGGGGTTCTGACTTTATAATTGGGTTCATGATGTTTGATATGTGGGGTTAGAGGATTGCTGTTTTGTGCTTGAATTGGATGTATTATGAATGATGTATGATGAAGATTGATGAATTCCTGATGAATAATGATGTTATTATATTGTTTGATCGATGTGGTAATAGAGAATAATGTTAAGTGATGAATTATCATGGTTATAATGAGGTTTGTAGGACTGTAACATAATTCCCATAGTGAAATTACAGAAGAAAACACATAAATTATGCAGACTATAGCAAGATGTGTCGACCCCAAACTGAATGTGTCAATACATGAATGTTGTAAGACTCAGGATGATTCGACACGAAGAGGGGATGCATCGATGCATGGTAGTTGCAAGACTCAGGATGAGTCAACCGGTGAGGTGCATGTGTCGATACAAGCTATGATTTAAAGCCAAGATGAGTCGATCCATAAGGAGGATGTGTCGACTCATAGTGTATAGATGAAGCAGGATGAGTCGATCCATAAGGTTTTGTGTCGATACATAATGTCTGGTTTTTGACAAAATTGGCTTTTAATTGTTGTAACTTGGGTTTTAGGATGCTGTTTGATATGTCGTTCAAAGCGTTGATTAGCTAACATGATGAGCTTTATTCTAGGTGATTAAATGATGGATAAGAAGTGTAATCCTAGCAGATAATGCAGGATTTAGAATTAACTCCCGTAGATGACCGTTGTGCTGATTTTTGGACAGAATGATGAATAGTAGATGTTTAGAGGCTGGTGTTAGAATTATGACAGTAGGATTAGTGACAGTAACGATATAAATTAGCAGAATAAGAGTATGGATTATCGTAGTATTAATATACAATTGAGTATTAGTGAGATGTTATTGATGAAGTTGTGTTCGATGATTTTGTGATAATAAATGATGTTTAATAAATTATTTTGATGTTATGAGATGTTGTTAATTGAGATGTTTTGAGATGATTGAGATGTTGATGTTTTGAGATGATTGAGATGTTGTTGTTTTGAGATGATTGATATGTTATTATTCTGAGATGATTGAGATGTTGTGATTTCGAGATGTTAATTGAGATGTTTTGAGATGATTTGAAATGCTGTTAACTTGGGTGTTGTTGTTACATTCATGATGAGTCGCATACATTGCATTTTTGAGATGGAGCTTATGCTCATTGAGATGGCCTGGATTGGCAAATTTTGAGATGAAGGCTATGCCTTGTTGATGCCTCTATTAATTGGCAGATTTTTGAGATGGGAGTTCTGCTCCAATGGTACCACATGCATTTGCATAGTTTTGAGTCACATTATATGATTGAATAATGAAGTGTATTTGATGTTGATGAATGAGTATATATGTTATAATTATTGTTGATTATGAGATGAGAAGTGGTGATATTATTGATCTGATTTAATATATTAATTATCATGCACTTTATTATATTGTTAGATATCTCACCCCTTCTGTTTGAATATTGCCCTTATGTTGGTAACGTGCAGGTAATCGAGAGTGAAGGCCGTATACCTTCAATAGATCGAGTCAGTGACGTTGCTCTGATATGTAACACTCGGGGGGATGAACGCTTGCTGATTTTTGATTGCTGATTTTTAGTTATTTAACTTTAAATTGTTTATTTACTAAATATGAGAGGTTTCAAAGTTGATGTTTTATTTAAAGATGTTATTGAAGAATTCCGCTGCGTAGTTGTTAAATTATTTAATGAAAGATGTTATGTTGATGGTTCACCCGATGTTTTGAAAAAGTGATAAATATCCATGATGAATTCAATGAATTTGTTGGAAGAATTTGTGACGTCCCGATTCATTCGTATGATTGAAATTTTATAACTCTGATTTAATTGCATAATTGCTTGGGGTAGAATTGGGGTGTTACAAGTACCCTCATGAAGTTAAAGTATCAGGGAACACCTATGCGCCCAAGTGGCATCATTGTGATGGTTTTTGATGGGTCGAGAAAATCTGTCATCGGTGAAGTGGACCTGCCCATCCATATAGGACCGCACTTGTACTTGATAACTTTCCAGGTAATGGACATTATTCCCGCATATAGTTGTTTGCTTGGACGGGTATGGACACATGAAGCAGGGGCTGTCACTTCACCTCTGCATCAGAAGCTAAAATTTGTGCGTGAAGGGAAGGTAGTGATCATAAATGGGGAGCAGGAATTGTTGATATCCCATTTATCCTCTTTCAGTATTGTAGAAGCGGATGAGGCTGCTGTTGGAACCCAGTTCCAAGCCCTATCCATTGACAACATAAGGAAGAATGAGAATTATGTGGTTTCCCTGAAGGATGCGCAACAGGTGGTGCACAATGGTCGTAATGCAGTTTGAGGACGACTTGTGGATCCACCTGTGAACAAAAACAGAGCTAGTTTGGGTTTCTCTTCAAGGAGTGGCAAAGGCGAAGGTTTGAGGTCAAAGTCTTCTGTGAACAGTTATCAGGATGTTTTCTACAGCGGAGGCTATCTCCATCCGATTGGGTCTGCATTTAATGCTTTTTAAGAGGATGAAGCGGAGTAGGAAGTGCCGAATTATGTGACGCATGGAGTCCGAGTTCAAAACTGGGTCACCATTGATATTCCTTCTTGCATACATGTTTCAAAGTAATTAGTTTTTTTAATCTGTTTCATTCTTTTGAAAAGCTTTCACTCTGCCCAAAGTGGAAGTATTAATGTTGTAGGGCTTATCTGTTTGCTATAATTGTTAAGATCATTAATAAAAGTTGTCTTTGCTTCCAAATTATGTCTTTTATTTTCTGCCTTTTTCTTGGGAATTGGTAATAAAAAAATAAAAAAAACCTTTCAAAATAAATAATAACTGAAAATTAATTTGCATGATCACTTGTTATATGTGTCATTTTCTAAAAGCAATCATAAATCATATGTACAGATTAATTAAAAAACCCGTTGAATACAATGACCCTGCACCCTCTCCCAACTTTGAATGTTCTGTGTTTGGGGCCGAAGAAGAAGATTATGATGAGATTCCAGAATAGGTCTCACGGTTGCTTGAGCACGAGGAAAATACCATTCAACCATACAAAGAGCCTTTGGAAGTGGTTAATTTAGGTTCAGAGGAAGATCTGAAGGAAGTCAAGATTGGAGCATCGTTGCACCCTGATGTGAAAAGCGGGTTGATTGAGTTATTGAAAGAGTATGTGGATATTTTTGCTTGGTCTTATCAAGATATGCCTGGTCTAGATATAGACATTGTCGAGCATCGTTTGCCGTTGAAGCCAGAGTGTCCGCCAATTAAACAAAAGTTGAGAAAAACCCACCCGGATATGGCAGTAAAGATCAAAGAGGAGGTCCTAAAGCAGGTTAATGCTGGTTTTCTTGTGACATCAGTGTATCCTCAATGGATTGCCAACATTGTCCCAGTACCGAAAAAAACGGAAAAGTCCGCATGTGCGTAGATTACATAGGTCTAAATAAAGCTAGTCCAAAAGATGACTTTCCATTGCCACACATTGATATGTTAGTGGGTAGCACAGCAAAATTCAAGGTATTCTCGTTCATGGACGGATTTTCCGGGTATAATCAAATAAGAATAGCTCCAAAGGACATGGAAAAAATAACGTTTATCACACCCCGGGGAACATTCTGTTACAGAGTGATGCCCTTTGGGTTGAAGAACGTTGGTGCAACGTACCAGAGGGCTATGACAACCCTATTCCATGATTTGATGCACAAAGAAATCGAAGTATATGTTGATTATATGATTGCCAAATCCCAAACTGAAGAAGGGCATATAGAAGATTTGTTGAAGTTGTTTCATCGTTTGAGGAAATATCGTCTCCGCTTGAATCCAAATAAATGCACTTTCAGAGTTAGATCAGGGAAATTATTGGGTTTTATTGTTAGCCAGAAAGGAATTGAAGTTGACCCTGACAAAGTCAAAGCAATTCAAGAAATTCCAACACCAAGAACTGAAAAGCAAGTCAGGGGTTTCCTTGGGCGTTTGAATTATATCTCTAGATTTATTTCCCACATGACTGCAACGTGTGAACCGATCTTTAAGTTGTTAAAGAAAGATCAAGGTTGTGTATGGAAGGATGACTGCCAAAAGGAATTTGAAAGTATTAAAGAGTATCTGCTTGAACCACCTATTTTTCCCCCTCCCATAGAAGGAAGACCATTATTTATGTACCTAACAGTGTTGGATAAATCCATGGGTTGTATTCTGGGACAACAGGTTGAAACGGGAAAGAAAGAGTTTGCAATTTATTATCTAAGCAAAAAGTTCACTGATTGTGAGTCGCGGTATTCTATGCTAGAAAAAACATGTTGTGCTTTGGCCTGGGCGGCAAAGCGTTTGCGGCAGTATATGTTGAATCATACCACTTGGTTGATCTCCAAAATGGATCCAATTAAGTATATTTTTGAAAAGCCTGCTCTTACTGGGAGAATTGTCCGTTGGCAGATGTTGTTGTCTGAATACGATGTCGAGTACCACACTCAAAAAGCTATCAAAAGTAGTGTGTTGGAAGATTACCTTGCTCACCAGCCAGTGGAAGATCATCAGTTTGCAGAATATGAATTCCCCGATGAAGATGTGATGTTCTTGAAAGTGAAAGATTGTGACAAACCATTGCCTGAGGAGGGTCCTGATCCTGAATCTCGTTGGAGAATGGTATTTGATAGAGCTGTGAATGATTATCGTAAAGGAATTGGTGTTGTGATTGTTACTCCTCATGGATCGCATATTACTTTTACTGCAAGGTTACCATTTGATTGCACTAATAATATGGTAGAATATGAGGCTTGCATCATGGGTCTCGAAGAAGCTATTGATCTTAGAATCAAAATTCTAGATGTATATGGCGATTCAGCATTGGTAATAAATCAGATTAAAGGAGAATGGGATACTCGTCACCCTTGCTTGATCCCTTACAAAGATTATGCTAGAAGATTATTACCCTTCTTCAATAAAGTTGAATTCCATCACATTCCTAGGGATGAAAATCAGATGGTGGATGCTCTGGAAACTCTGGCCTCCATGTACCAAGTGAATACTTGGAATGATATACCCCAAATTACAGTTCGATGACTCGATAGGCCCGCTCACGTGTTTGTGATAGAGGAGGTAGCAGATGAGAAAACTTGGTATTATGATATCAAGCATTTTCTTCAGACTCAGGAATACCCGTTTGGTGCGTCAAAGAAAGATAGAAAGACACTGAGAAGGTTGGCAGACTGTTTCTTCCTCAGCGAAAATGTGTTATACAAAAGGAATTTTGACATGGTCTTGCTCAGATGCATGGACAGACACGAAGCAGACATGTTTATGCATGAGATCCATGAAGGTTCATTCGGCACTCATGCTAATGGACATTCAATGGCTAAAAAGATGCTAAGGGTAGGATATTATTGGTTGACAATGGAATTTGATGGTTACAAGTTTGCAAAGAAGTGCCATAAATTCCAGATTTACGCAGATAAGATCCATGTACCTCCGACACTGCTCAATGTGATATCCTCCCCGTGGCCTTTCTCTATGTGGGTATTGACATGATCCGGATGATAGAACCTAAAGCTTCGAATGGACACCATTTTATCTTGGTAGAAATTGACTACTTTACCAAATTCATAGAGGCTGCTTCATATGCCAATGTTACCAAACAAGTGGTTGTGCGTTTCATCAAAAATAATCTTATATGCCGGTATGGTATGCCGAGAAGAATCATCACTGACAATGGCTCGAATTTGAATAACAAAATGATGACTGAACTGTGCGAAGAATTCAAGATTGTACATCATAATTCATCTCCATACAAGCCAAAGATGAATGGGGCTGTTGAAGCTGCTAATCATAATATCAAGAGAATTATCCAGAAGATGGTTGTTACTTATAAGGATTTGCATAAAATGTTCCCTTTTGCTCTACAAGGATATTGAACATCTGTCTGCACTTCAACAGGAGCAACCCCGTTTTCTCTAGTATATGGAATGGAAGCTATACTCCCTGTCGAGGTAGAGATTCCCTCGTTGCATGTAATAATGGAAGCCAAATTGACAGAGGCTGAATGGGTTCAGAACAGGTTTGACCAATTGAATTTGATTGAAGAGAAGAGAATGACAGCTTTGTATCATGGGAAGTTATATCAGAAAAGAATGAAGAAAGCATTTGATAAAAAGGTCAAACCTCGTGAATTCAGAGAAGGCGACCTCGTACTCAGGAAGATCATGTCTTTAAACACTGATTCTAGGGGCAAGTAGACTCCTAATTTTGAAGGCCCGTATGTTGTCAAGAAAGCCTTTTCTGGTGGTGCATTAATTCTTGAAACTATGGATGGCGAGGAGTTCCCACGTCCCATGAATGCTCACGCAGACAAGAAATACTTCGCCTAAAGAAATAAAAGAACAACTCGCTAAGTTGAAAACCCGAAAGGGCAGCTTAGGCAAAAAGGAGCATCTTGGTAGGCCGAAAACTCGAAAGGGCGGTCTAGGCAAAAATTAGAGACATAAACATAATAAATTTCCCGCTAAGTTGAAAACCCGCAAGGGCAACTTAGGCAAAAGTTAGGGACTTTCTTGGCAAGTAACTACGTCAGACAAGATCTGATCATTGAAGCAACAATCTTCTCGGATCCTCACCATACTTCAACGAAAGCTGCTGCTCAAGATTTCAAAAGTTGTTAGGAGGGATAGTGGTCATTGTATCTCGATGTATATTTTCCATTATGTATTACCATTTCCAAAACTTTGTAATCATCCATGGAGTATCGCCATTCGCAGACTACCATTCTATTAATGAGATTTGAGCTTTTGCCCAATTCTTTGTGTTCTTATTTTTATTTAGCTTGCAAAGACGTCATTTATTACTGATAATAACTTTTAAATCTAAGAGATTAAAAAGCAAAATTGAATTTTCAAAAAAAGATATCTTTACAATTCAATTTACTTTGGAATTTATGATGAAACAATGACAACAAGAATGGTGATACCAGGAATGAACAAACTTCGGTTGTTTTAAGAAAGGTTACTCCCTTCATGAAAGTATTTCTCAGGTCATTTTGCTGATAGATGCGCAATCCTTGTGTGCCTCTCAGATGGTTAAAGACGATATCAGTGGGTGCAAGGTACAATATTGGATTTGTGACCCCACTATCTCCGGTTGACTTCTTGATTTCCCAGGAAGGTTATCCCAGGGCATCTCTTGTTGGTAATGGGTATTCGTGATGAAAGGTTTCTCCAGTGAGGTAGGCTTGAGTTCCCCAAAGATGTTTTCTTGTGTCAGCATCAGTCCGCTTTGTTTGAGGCTGGTCTTGCAATCTCCAGTAGGCATGTTGCTTTTGAAAAGCTGTTTTCTCCGTTAAAACTGGAAGAAAGATGTTCTATCCCGATATTTGTTTGAATTGGTTACATCCGGATTATGTTTCTCCTTAATAAAGTTGAGGCAGGCAATGGGTTTGGTTTCCGCTGTTGCTTTTACCCTTTTGGATTGATCTTTCTGGTTGAAGTTAGCCTATTGTTGTTAGTACCTAAGGTGACTTTGTTTGTTGGTGCTGATTATGTATCCTTTTATCAGTTGATTTTGGTTGTCCCGCTTGGGTTTATTTCTCAAAGGATGTATCTACACTGGCCGTCTTGCTCCAGTTTATTTCTGAATTGGATTTATGGATCTCTGGAAACTTTGAGTTTTGGTTCGTGCATTTATTTTGCACAAGAAGACTCTATCTCCTCAGCAGGAATATCATGGCATGTCCCCGAGAAGTCATATCGCTATTCTCAGAAAGTCATTTCTCTTTGAAAATTCCCCTTGACAATAAGTGGAAGTCTCTTTATTTTAGACTAATTATGTATTACCCATTCCAAGCAGATTTCCTTGGTTAAAGAAGAAGTTGAGACCCGTTCTTGACAAAACACCAGAATCTTGGGGAAACTTTATATTTTCTCTTTCTACCTTCCGTGAATGTTGGTAGTACATTGGCAGTGAACGTCAGTGTTTATTTTCTCTTTCTACCTTCAGTGAACATTGGTAGTACATTGGCAATGAACGTCAGTGTTTATTTTCTCTTTCTACCTTCAGTGAACGTTGGTAGTACATTGGCAGTGAACGTCAGTGTTTATTTTCTCTTTCTACGTTCAGTGAACGTTGGTAGTACATTGGTGGTGAACGTAGGTGTTTCTTATCTTTTTCTACCTTCAGTGAACGTTGGTAGTACATTGGAAATGAACGTCGGTGTTTATTTTCTCTTTCTACCTTCAGTGAACGTTGGTAGTACATTGGCAGTGAACGTCGGTGTTTATTTTCTCTTTCTACTTTCAGTGAACGATGGTAGTACATTGGCAGTGAACGTCGGTGTTTCTTTTCTCTTTCTACCTTCAGTGAACGTTGGTAGTACATTGGCAGTGAACGTCGGTGTTTATTTTCTCTTTCTACCTTCAGTGAATGTTGGTAGTACATTGGCAGTGAACGTCGGTGTTTATTTTCTCTTTCTACCTTCAGTGAACGTTGCTAGTACATTGGAAGTGAACGTCGGTGTTTCTTATCTTTTTCTACTTTCAGTGAACGATGGTAGTACATTGGCAGTGAACGTCAGTGTTTCTTTTCTCTTTCTACCTTCAGTGAATGTTGGTAGTACATTGGCAGTGAACGTCGGTGTTTCTTCTCTTTTTGCTATCTTCCGTGAACGTTGGTAGTACATTGGCAGTGAACGTCGGTGTTTATTTTCTCTTTCTACCTTCAGTGAATGTTGGTAGTACATTGGCAGTGAACGTCAGTGTTTATTTTCTCTTTCTACTTTCAGTGAACGATGGTAGTACGTTGGCAGTGAACGTCGGTGTTTCTTTTATCTTTCTACCTTCAGTGAATGTTGGTAGTACATTGGCAGTGAACGTCGGTGTTTCTTATCTTTTTGCTATCTTCAGTGAACGTTGGTAGTACATTGGCACTGAACATTGGTGTTTCTTTTCTCTTTCTACTTTCAGTGAATGTTGGTAGTACATTGGCAGTGAACGTCGGTGTTTCTTATCTTTTTGCTATCTTCAGTGAACGTTGATAGTTCATCATCAATGAACAACTGTGATATGATATATTTTCTCTTTCTACCTTCAGTGAACGTTGGTAGTACATCGGCAGTGAACGTCAATGCATGTTATTTTCCTCTCTGATTCTTTTCTTGTGGTTTACTAGTGATTAATTTTCCTGTTGGGATTGCTCTTTTGTTGTTACATTTCATGTCACATCCCCAATGCTACTTTGCGTCTCTTTTATTCCACTCATATGCATTCATATGCATAATTGTTTGCATGGCATCTTATGGCCAAAAAGAAGGTTTGTTTTATATTTAAATGTCTTCGATCACGTCGACACGAAGATTTTTAACCTTCGTATCTCCGAATAGAAGAAACTTAAATAAGGGCAGCTGTTGTACCCCAATTTTTGCCCCTAAGATCCCTTCATCATACCATATTGTTTCAATCACCACAAAATCACATTAGGGCTTTTGGTTCTTCTCCCTATCTTTAGCTTTGCTCTATGAGAAGCTACCAAGCACCTTAACTTGTTTTCTCTTGTGTTCATGGATATTTTGCTTTGATTTTCTCTCTAATTAACAAAATTCAATATTGGTTTGTCTTACTTGCTATTAATGTAGGTAAAAGCAATGAGGTCTAGCAAGTTGCATCATAGGTTCATGAGTTTATTTCCATGCCCTAGTCAAAGCTTGAGTGATTCAAACCTCACCCATGAAGTTGTTTTGAAGTTGGTATGGAAGTATTTTTTGTGGCCATGAGTCCTCATCATCATCCTTAACAATCTCTATTCACAAAGGAAGAGCATTGGCACAAAAAGTTTGTTCAAACTTGGCAAAGTTCCACCAAGCATTCTCTTGATTTTGAGGCTAGGGTTTTGGACTTCAAAGGGGGCATATCTTGCTCATCTTTTGGTATTTTTGAGTGATTCCAAAAACATTCTTCTCTTCAAAGAGTTACCAACAAATCACTTCAAAAGTCCCAAGGAGTTTTCATGAGGAAGGAACTTGATGAAGAAGAAAAATTATAAGTCATCCAGATAAATCCCCAATTTTCCATATATGATTTCAAATGATCATTATAGCGGTGAAAATCAAAGATCAAGCTATTAATTAACTTGACTCGTAAAAGCAAGAGTCGCCACTGCACTTTATTATTTCCAAGGGAGAAGGGAAAAGAGCGAATTAAACCCTAAAATATACAATATAAAATAATATTTAAAAGTAATAAAAATACAACGCGTTTTGAAAAGATATCTTGAGTTTGGGGGTTGGTTATACAATGGGAAGGTATTAGAACCCAATGCATCTATAGTATCCTATAGGAACCTTTTGGAATATCTATTTTTTTCGGTTAAAATTATTTGTTTGATTAAAATGGTTTGTTTGGTCAAAATGGTTTGTTCGGATGATATCTTGAAGATACGACGACCTAGTGTCGAAGTTTTGGCTTAAAAGGTGTGAATTTGAAAATTGAGTCTTTAGAAAAATTATCTTAAGTTTATAAAAATAGTAAGCAAACAAAAAATGAATGAGGGTATTCGCATGATCGTATTGGATATTTGATGACATGAAATCGACTAATGGATTCTTTCCCTCAGATTTTAAGAAAGTAAGTAACAAGATGAATAATAAAGCGTAAACACTCGAAGATCCACAACAAACAAGAGTAAGCTATAGAAACTGAAAATGAATTGAAATTATCACATTGTCAACCAGTATATATTTACATAGAAGGAATATCACAAGGTAGTAAATTCAAATATATACGAATCCATAAATGACCGATTAATTAAAAGACTAACTAAGCTATAATATTAACCAAACTAAAATAAAATATCAAGAATTAATTCAATTAATTTTAAATTTAAAGTATTTAATAAAATTATTTAGTTAATTAAAACATAATTAATTTACTAACTAAACTAAAATCAACAAATAATAAAAAACCAATAAACAAAAGGGGCTGATATGTTAGCAATTAGAGGGGTTTTAACATGAAAATCGGTTTGGGCTAAAAGAAGTTCACATGCCCGGGTTATATAAAGACAGGTTTAATAAAACAAAAATTTTTGGGCTTAAGCGATTGGGGTCGGGTCAGACCCGATCTAACCCTTTCTATACCGATCCACACGGGTTGAAGGAACCCTAATTTAAAAAACAAAGAGCGCCTCTTAGTCACTTTCATCTACCCTTCTTCATCGGAAATGGAGATGTTTGAAGGCTGAGATTTGGGAAGTTCTACCCATGGTGTATTTCACGTCCAAGGTTCGTAGCGAGTATATCAGAAAGAAGGAGTGTGAGCGAGTTTTTATTTCAAAGCGTGAAAGGGTGGAAAGGAAAGGCTGTGGGACTGAGTTGTTGTTCCGATGATGGTGTAGAAACGGTGGAAGGGGTATACGCGCAACTTTGAGTTTGTCAATAAGGGCTTGAAGAGCTCGAAACTTAGGGGAGATTCAAATCCATTGATACAATTATGTCTTCATAATGTTTACAATCACCTCCTCGCAACATAGATGCAAACATCCAGACGAGCACAACACATCAACAATAATCTTTTTTTTTACAGAAAAGAATGAAGAAGGGATGATTACTTACATGTCGGAGTCGCTCCGACGGCATTTCAATCGTGTTTGTAGATACTGTACCCAGGTATGCTTGTGGATTCATTATTCTTCTCTTCTTCCTATGGAACTTTAGCTTCTGAAATTACGCGTTATGGCGAATATTGTTACTGCTGCAAGTTAATACCGTAAATCATGATTTGCAGGTTTTAAAATGATGTTGAAGAGTGATGCTGCTGAAGGATTCAAGGGTAAGGATGTGAGGGTTGGTAGTATTCTGTAAGTTTTTTTTGGTTCTGTATTACAAACTGCAGGCTGCTAGAAAGAATAGGTTTCAAATTGGTGATTGAAAGTTTTTTCTGTATGAAAATTTGAGAAGTTGTTAATTGGGTTTTTTGGAACTGAAACAGAACTTTGCCAACGGTATGTTATACGATATTCTGGATTCTTCTTCTCTTCTGCTGTGAATTGGAGTCCAAATATTTATGTTAACGGAATTGAGTATTTTTGTGGTTCTTGTCAAATTTTCTGATATTTCCTATGTGGTGTTAACATGGGTTAGTAGAAAGAGGTAAAACGCAAAACAAAGAGATACTCTTGTGAAAGAGATCGTAAGAGAAGATTTTTTTTTGTTGTTTACTTGTGAGCAGAGAGTCCCTGAGAGAAAAAATGAGTGAGGACTGTGAGTTCTTAATTCATAGAGGGATGTTGAGTAGTGCCAAACTGTGAGCAGTTCTTTTTTGCCGATGGAACAATAGAGTTTTCTTATCCCTTTTTATTTTTCTCCCCCCTCCTACTGATACTGGGCTCTCTCATTTATTCTCTACAAGTGTGGTTCTTTTTGGAGGGAAACTAAATAGGTTCTTTGGACAAATATCGTATCATGTTTTTATCACTTTTTTAATGTAGTATTTGATTACCTATTTTAGTGCTATCCTTCGAATGGTTTGGACTGATATGATGTAAGTTTTTTGTAGGTTGGGACAAGGCATTTTGGACTGATATGACTTGTTTCTGCAGCATAGCTGTAGCAGAAATTTTGGACTGTATAGGGATGCTTTGGGAGCAGGGTCTCTTGGGCTATTTCTGTAGCAGGATTTTGGACCATTTGTGCAGAATTTTTGACTTGTTATGGCAGCAAGACAGTAGCATATTGATAGGGAAACATGATTATTTTGGTGGTGGTTTAGCATCAAGAATTCAAAGTAGAATTTTGGGCAAGGCACCAAGTTGATATGTCTTGAAGATTTCACGTAACTTTAGCACTTTAGGACTTAGGAATTCATGTGTTTATGTATGGTTTTATAATGAGATATGAAATGGTGATGATTTTGTAACCTCTTGAATTCACATGAATGAAAGTATGAATCTTGAATGAAAATCTTGAATAAATTCTACACCAAATGATCTTGCTCTCTTAATTTAATCTCTAGTCCAAATTGACACACAATTGATTCCAATTAAAATTTGTGTCGAAATTTGTATTTGAATTCGAAATGCATGAATGATGAATGAAGTTGAATTTTGATAAAGGTCTTGAATAATTCTTGATATTTTTGACAATTCACATTAATGAACTTGCACTCTTGAAATAAACTTCGAGAAGTTGGAATGCATCTTACTCAAGACATCAAATTCATAAACCTTCTTGAATCTCTCTTGCAAATAAGAACCCTAATGTTTTTTGACAAACTTGGATATTTTGGCTTTATGGTATGGGTTACTTGAAAGAAAACTTCACAACAATAAATCCAATCTTGATTCAAATCTCAAATCAAAGTTAGCTTGCAAACCACAAGATTTTGAAGAATTCTCAACCCTAACTCGCGTCTTCACCTCATAGTAATTTTCAATACAGACCAATAGTGCAGATCGTGGCTTTAAGAAATTTAATCGACAATCCACCTTAATCCAATGATCGCTAAAGTTAAATTGCAAAATGACTTGAAGTAGTCCACAAGCAATCAAAGAATCATTGGACTAAAACTCCAGTTTCATGAATTATCCCAACAGAAAAATCAAACGTTCTTGAGAAAATGTCTTTGGCATGAATTGAACCTTAATCTTTGAAGTAATATCATAAACAATGCTATTTGTGATACTTTGCAAAAGAATCTCCTCAAGACGTTGAAAATTGAAGAAGTTATGACCGTTTGAACTTGAACTTGCAAGAGTTGACTTTTGGGCGAAATTCTTTGAATCGACTTACAAACTTGTTCTTTCTTTTCATTGTAAAGCATCTTGATGCACATGTAAACCAGTGATGATGAAATCTTGGCTGTGCTTTGGGGAATTTTTGGAGAAGCTTGAGACCACTTATCAAACAAGGTGTGGAAATAAACACACGATCCTCTCAAGTTCCTCGAGACAGAAGCTATCACACTTGAAACAACTGTGATCAAAATAAGCCTGAACAAAGCTTTAGAAGTCGTGTCTTGATGAATTAGTCTTCGAGAATCAATAATCAATTGTACTTTTGGCTTGAGGGACTCAAAACCCTAATTGAGACGCAACACCTGATGTCCTTGATTTAGACCTGTCTCTGCTCCTGAAATCAAAGAAACAAAAAAAACACACACTTCGTGCTTGATTAGAAGTTAATGATACATAGGCTAAGAATGTTCAAAATACTTGAAAATTTCTGCATAGTCAATGCTCGAAGATGAGAGGTTAAAACCGACTGTATTTAGTGGCCTTGACTTTTGTAAAAATGAAAAAAATAAAAATGGGATCTTAGGTCAAAAATCGGGGTATGACAACTGCCCCTATTTAAGTTTCTTCTATCTGGAGATATGAGGATTAGAATCTTCATTTCGACGAGATTGAAGGGACTTAAATATAGAATACACAATTTTTGGCCTTAAGATACGAAAATTATGTTTATGATGTGATATGAATGTAATATTTTGAACTTAATGAGGAATTATACCGCATGAGACAAACTACTGCTGGAGAAACCAAGCACATCATACAGTAATCCCATAGAGGAAGAGATTATAACTCCATTGGGGAACATAGCCACATACTTCAAATGAGAGGCTCTTATTAGAGAATAACTTTGAGGGAAGAAATGAATGATTTACATCAGTATTGAGACGAGACTGGCAAATGATTGGCATCAATAACGAGACTGGAAATAAACACCTCTGACTTCTGAATTTTACCAAGAATGGTAACACATTCCTTCTTTAACCAAGATATCGCTTGAAAAAGGATAAAATACAAGCCTCCCCATGGAACTTTTCCGAAGAGGTGTCGTTTGCTGAGTAAACATTATTGTTGGGGATATACAAGCTGCTCAAATAAAGAGGCTGCCACTTGCTATCTTTCAAAGGTGTCAATAACATACAAGTTACTCATGAAGAGACCGCCGCTTGTTGTTTTTCAAAGATAACAATAACACACAAGTTGCTCATATAGAGACCACCGCTTGCTATTTTTTCAAAAGTATCAATAACATACAAGTTGCTCATGAAGAGACCGCCGCTTGCTATTTTTTTCAAAAGTATCAATAACATACAAGTTGCTCATGAAGAGACTGACGCTTGTTGTTTTTCAAAGGAATCAATAACATACAAGTTGCTCATGAAGAGACCGTCGCTTGCTATTTTTTTCAAAAGTATAAATAACATACAAGTTGCTCATGAAGACACCGCCGCTTGCTGTTTTTCAAAGGAATCAATAACATACAAGTTGCTCATGAAGAGACCGCCGCTTGTTGTTTTTTCAAAGGTATTAATAACACATCGTGAAGATATTGCTAGAGGTGAGAATCAATAATTTCAACAGGGATAGACAAGCTGCTCATGAAGAGATCACCATTTGTCATAACATAAAGAAATTCAAAAATAATCAAACTTCTCAAATAAAGAGTCAATCGCTTGTTGTCACGTCGATATTCCAGAAGAATGTTATGATAACACTACTAGGGAATAAAGTTCATCTTTAATGGGGAACCATGAATACATCCTTCCTGAGGAGACCAAGTATTTACATACGCAAGATCAATGCACTCTCCATCTAGGTTTCACAGCTTAGAGAGATTCACAAAGCAACATTTGTAATAGACGAAACTCGATCCAAGAAAAAATTGGAGAGAAATAGTCAAATAAGACCCTACCAGATGAGGAATAAACTCAACCGGGACTTATCTTATCCTGAGACAAAGAGGAAGGCTAAAGCAACAACTCTTCCACGAGGAATAAACTCCATGGGGAATTAGAAAGGAGACACTTTCTGCTTAAGTTGACACTCTATTTGAGAAGAGGAAATATGATAACCAAAGTATACAGATCAAGAACATCAACAAATATCAATGTGTGTGCATGATGCAAGTGTGAATGAATAAATGAATGTCATGTATATGCTGACAAAACAGATAGAAGAGATAGACAGAAGATGATAAGACATCACATCACAACCCGACACTCAGCTAATCTCAACAAGATGGGAACATTACTAGAGATAGAACAAAAGCCATCATTGGAGCAAAGTCCTTTTACAAGGCTTAAATATCTCTGGAGAGGAAGATATTTTTCAGTAGAAAACCCAAAGTCCAGTCTTCTATCGCCAACAATCCATTGAAAGGATAACAACTCAAAGAATGTTTCAGCTGGAAAAAGTCTTGCTTAGCTGGAGATACTGGAAACACAACCCTCTGATAATGTGTGCAAAACATATCACATATCTTAACAAAACTGGATTGCCCCTGAGACTAATTTTGGATGCCCCAAGTTTACTGTTGATAAGCTGCGTGATGCACGACAATTCTTGCGAATAAATTCACTTCTAAAATGTCCCAAGAAATCATCTCAAGAGGATTTTACAAAAGACCTGGCATCCTCAATGCTCTAGTGTCTTCAAACTCTTAGAGAGATTCGTCGAATCTTGACGTGATTTCCCCGGATTGACTGTACTTGGCACAACAAAGTCTTCAAATTTTCCCCCAAAAGGGTAAACAAGTTGGGGAAGCATTAACCGGGAAAAGCAACATGTCCATGCTTAAGGTCTTCAGGTGACATACCCCTGGATATGATTTTTTTTTGAAATGATTCGCCAATTACTTAATCATAGTTTCAGGCCTTAAAAGAATAAACTCATCGTTAGTGCTTATATGTGAGCTTCCTTGATATCAAACAAATGTTTTTCAGTTAGAAAAAGTTTATTATGAGAATGAAAATTCTAATGCAACAGTTATGTAAGTCTTGAAGATTTTGAAAAGATATCGCACAAATTTTGCGACTTAGAGCACCATTAATTTGTGTATAGAAAAAGCATATGATACCAACATAACTATTTAGAAAACATTCATGGAAGTCAGCAACACTATCTCATTGAAGTATGCTTTCAAAATAACCTTGCTTCAATTAGGACTTTTGAAGGTTGTAACGTGGCCTGGTTCATGGTTTTTAGAAAAAATATTTTTAAGGCTCAAAATTTATAGGTGCCCACAAATTCTTCGTGATGTTCTCCAAACCTATGTTCAGCTAATTCAACATGAGTGTTCATCTCTCAAGAGGATTTTGTGACGGTTAAGGAAATGACGAGGCTTTCGGAGTAGCAACCACCCTTTTGTCTTCGTGTTTGTAGTCACCAATATGTTCTTTGCTGAGGACTTTTCTTTGTATTCCTTTCTTTGAAATTTTTTTATTTTCCCTAACTTTTTCCTGAACTAATTCTTTTGAATTGATAGTCCAGCGGGATGCCCTAATTTTTTCCTAAGCCGCACGTTTTCTACTTTTCGACTTAGCAGGCTTTTTTTTTTCTCTTGATTTTTGATTTTTGAACAAAACGTGTGACATTAGCTTGTCTTTACTTGTTGAGAGGATTGTGACTTCCTTGTTTCTTGATGAAAGTGATAACATTGTGGTTCCACATATTCTGGATTCATTATACATGAAGGATAGCCATCGCAGTTTCTCTTCAGAAATATCTTCCTTATGAATTTTGAACACTCAATCAGATTAACTGAAAACTACCCTGCCCCAGGTTAAAATTTGAGGGTTTTTTCGTATAGAAAAGAAACTCCTACTTCAAGGCTCAAAAGGGGTTATCAAGGGATTATATTCCTTATATCTCCGGTGTTTAGGGATTTGAAATAATGCATGTACATCGTCAGCAAGATTTTATTCAAAAAGCATACAACCAGAGATTTTGTGTTTTTCAGATCATCATCCTCCCTTCAAACTCTGCCCGGGCAAGAGAATGGGAAACAAGTTGGTATCATAATGCAAAAAGAAATTTAAAATTTGAAAACAAATACGAGTGAAACAAATGAATTTCTTCAAGACAAACATACTCATTGTATTAAGATAATCATTCAAATGAAAACAAGTTCTTACATGCAAACAGTGCAATGATAAACAAGAAAAATTACAAATGAACAAGCAAGAAAAATGCTAATTAAGCTGAGAAGACTCTCTTCTTTAAACTCTGGGGTATCCTTCAATCATGTTTATTCTTTGGCAAAGATTTGACTTGAACCTCAATACTAATATCCTTAAATGACAAGATACCATTTCTGACCAACTTCTGAACCTCAATCTTCAAAGCAAAGCAACCCTCTAAGTCATGCCCAAGAGCACGTTGATAAAAGGCACAAGTCAAATCAGCTTTGTAGTACCAATGCATCTTCTCAGGAGCCTTCGGTGGAGGTCGGGTCTGAACCAAATTCCTTTGCATCAGGACGGGAAATAACTTTGTAGAGGTTGTTGGAATTGGATCAAACTGAGATTTCCCATGATTAGGAACTTGCTGATTTTGTTGATGAACTGAAGCTGCAGAAGGTAAATTGAATGCAGGGATGATAGGAGGAACACGATGATTCTGGCGATGATTATTTCTTCCTCTGACTCTCTTCTTAGAAAAGTTATTATCAAACTTCTTCGCACCACTAGTTAAGCCACCATCTTCATATAAACATCCCTTTAGGACATATTCTTCTAGATGCACTGCCATATTCACCTTGTCAAGAAAGTCACCAGGTGCATTAATTATCATCTTCTCATGAAAGAATGATTTCAGAATTTCAGTGAAGACCTTTTCCATCACTTCTTTCTTAGAAGGATTGATTTGGGACAAAACCAAAATTTCAACCAAACCAGTTAAATGCTCCATACTAGCTTTCAAAGTAATCATCTCTCTGCGGAGTTCAGAAACCTTTTGCTTGATATTCTCCATTGTTCTCCTAGCGCGAGTATTGTACTGGTTAGACCAAAGGAAAAATAAGACTTGGAAATGACCTTTTAAGTGAAAAATGTAGAATGATGCATGATATGTAAATGTGAAAGAGAGTTTTTATTTGATCTTCAAGATATTAAGTTGTAAACATCAAAGTATGAAGATAGAAGATGAATTTTAAATTGGATCAAAAGATTGATCAATTTATCATCAAGATCAATAATCCATTTTAGTGGATTAGGGTTTCCACCCCATCAACACCCAAGATCCATTGAGCTTGACAAAACTTGTGATGTTTACAAAAAAAGACTTCCAAATTCCTTGAAAATCAAGTGAAAAAGGGTTTCATGGATGCATGAAGGCATGGCTATGAAACAACCACAAGAAAGGTCACAAGCAAAGTCCAAAGGTTCAACGTCACGGGCATGGAGTCAAGGGTAAGAACCACCCACAAGGTATGTATTAAAGGTTTAATCACACCTGTAAAACAGGGTTCTAAAAGTTCCCAGAGTCTACATTCCTCCTTTGGATATTACCAACGTCCCGATTACTCGGTAATTAGCAATATTCTTAAGAGAAACTCGTATGAGTGCAGCATCGCGTGACAACTACTTTCGGATTACTCCGTTATAGTCTCCGCACTACACCTAAGAGGCTAAGATGGGTAAAGGGTTCTACGGTTCTCAGCTTCTCTGGCTCCTAGGTCGAAATCAATAATGTCTTCCTGATTACTCGGTAGACATTACTACGTTCAAAGGGGCTTCCACTGAGTGGGGGATTTCACGCCTCCTTCTTCGGGATTACTCCCTCAAAGTTAACATGACTATATCACCCGTCCTATTCCTAAGTGTAACTTATTCCGGGTATAGGACTTGTCCATTGTAAATATCAGCAACACCCAAATAACAACAATATATCACATATAATCAAACAAACAAGTATTAATAAATAAATAAACAGATATGACAAATTAGGCTTAACCCACTTAGCGATGAACCAGCAAGAGGTCAATTTATTCCCCAGCAGAGTCGCCAATTCTGTATCGATGAAAATCGAAGATCAAGCTATTAATTAACTTGACTTGCAAAAGCAAGAGTCGCCACCGCGCTTTATTATTTCCAAGGGAGAAGGGAAAAGAGCGAATAAAACCCTAAAATATACAATATAAAATAATACTTAAAAGTAATAAAAATACAATGCGTTTTGAAAAGAGATCTAGAGTTCGGGGGTTGGTTATACAATGGGAAGGTATTAGCACCCAATGCATCTATAGTATCCTATAGGAACCTTTTGGAATATCTATTTTTTTTTGGTTAAAATTATTTGTTTAATTAAAATAGTTTGTTTGGTCAAAATGGTTTGTTCGGATGATATTTTGAAGATACGACGACCTAGTGTCGAAGTTTTGGCTTAAAAGGTGTGAATTTGAAAATTGAGTCTTTAGAAAAATTATCATAAGTTTAGCAAAATAGTAAGCAATCAAAAAATGAATGAGGGTATTCGCATGATCGTATTAGATATTTGATGACATGAAATCGACTAATGGATTCTTTCCCTCAGATTTTAAGAAAGTAAGTAACAAGATGAATAATAAAGCATAAACACTCGAAGATCCACAACAAACAAGAGTAAGCTATAGAAACTGAAAATGAATTGAAACTATCACATTGTCAACTAGTATATATTTACATAGAAGGAATATCACAAGGTAGTAAATTCAAATATATACGAATCCATAAATGATCGATTAATTAAAAGACTAACTAAGCAATAATATTAACCAAACTAAAATAAAATATCAAGAATTAATTCAATTAATTTTAAATTTAAAGTATTTAATAAAATTATTTAGTTAATTAAAACCTAATTAATTTACTAACTAAACTAAAATCAACAAATAATAAAAAACCAATAAACAAAAGGGGCTGAAATGTTAGCAGTTAGATGGGTTTTAACATGAAAATCGGTTTGGGCTAAAAGAAGTTCACATGCCCGGGTTATATAAAGACAGGTTTAATAAAACAAAAAGTTTTGGGCTTAAGCGATTGGGTTCGGCTCAGATCCGGTCTAACCTTTTCTATACGGATCCACACGAGTTGAAGGAACCCTAATTGAAAAAACAAAGAGCACCTCTTTGTCACTTTCATTTACCCTTCTTCATCGGAAATGGAGATGTTTGAAGGCTGAGATTTGCGAAGTTCTACCCATGGTGTTTTTCAGGTCCAAGGTCCGTAGCGAGTATATCAGAAATAAGGAGCGTGAGCGAGTTTTTATTTCAAAGCGTGAAAGGGTGGAAAGGAAAGGATGTGGGACTGAGTTGTTGTTCCGATGATGGTGTAGAAACAATGGAAGGGGTATACGTGCAACTTTGATTTTGTCAATAAGAGCTTAAAGAGCTTGAAACTTAGGGGAGATTCAAATCCATTGATACAATTATGTCTTCATAATGTTTACAATCACCTCCTAGCAACATAGATGCAAACATCAGACGAGCACAACACATCAACAATAATCTTTTTTTTTACAGAAAAGAATGAAGAAGGGATGATTACTTACATGTCGGAGTCGCTCCGACGGCGTTTCAATCACGTTTGTAGTTACTATGCCCATGTATGCTTGTGGATTCATTATTCTTCTCTTCTTCCTATGGAACTTTGGCTTCTGAAAATTACGCGTTATGGCGAATATTGGTACTGCTGCAAGTTATTACCGTAAATCATGATTTGCAGGTTTTGAGCAGATGTTGAAGAGTGATGCTGCTGAAGGATTCGAGGGTAAGGATGTGAGGGTTGGTAGTAATCTATAAGTTTTTTTTGGTTTTGTATTACAAACTGCAGGCTGCTAGAAAGAATAGGTTTTAAATTGGTGATTGGAAGTTTTTTCTGTATGAAAATTTGAGAAGTGGTTAATTGGGTTTTTTGGAACCGAAACAGAACTTTGCCAACGGTGTGTTATATGATATTCTGGCTTCTTCTGCTCTTCTACTGTGAATTAGAGTGCAAATATTTATGTTAACGGAACTGAGTATTTTTGTGGTTCCTGTTAAATTTTATGATATTTCCTATGTGGTGTTAACAGGGGTTAGTAGAAAGAGGTAAAACGCAAAACAAAGAGATACTTTTGTGAGAGAGATCGTGAGAGAAGATTTGTTGTTGTTGTTTACTTGTGAACAAAGAGTCCCTGAGAGAGAAAAATGAGTGAGGACTGTGAGTTCTTAATTCATAGAGGGATGTTGAGTAGTGCCAAACCGTGAGCAGTTTTTTTTGCCGATGGAACAATAGAGTTTTCTTATCCCTTTTTATTTTTCTCCCCCTCATACTGATGCTGGGCTCTCTCATTTATTCTTTACAAGTGTGGTTTTATTTTGGAGGGAAACTAAATAGGTTCTTTGGACAAATATCGTATCATGTTTTTATCACTTTTTGATGTAGTATTTGATTACCTATTTTAGTGCTATCCTTCGACTGGTTTGGACTGATATGATGTAAGTTTTTTGTAGGTTGGGACATGGCATTTTGGACTGATATGGCTTGTTTCTGCAGCATTGCTGTGGCAGAAATTTTGGACTGTATATGGATGCTTTGGGAGCAGGGTCTCTTGGGTTGTTTCTGTAGCAGTATTTTGGACCATTTGTGCAGAACTTTTAACTTGTTGTGGAAGCAAGACAGTAGCATATAGATAGGGAAACATGATTGTTTTGGTGGTGGTTTAGCATCAAGAATGCAAAGTAGAATTTTGGGCAAGGCACCAAGTTGATATGTCTTGAAGATTTCACGTAAACTTATCACTTTAGGACTTAGGAATTCATGTGTTTATGTATGGTTTTATAATGAGATATGAAATGGTGATGATTTTGTAATGAAAGTATTTCGTAACCTCTTTAATTCACATGAATGAAAGTATGAATCTTGAATGAAAATTTTGAATGAATTCTACACCAAATGATCTTGCTCTCTTAATTTAATCTCTAGTCCGAATTGACACACAATTGATTCCAATTAAAATTTGTGTCGAAATTTGTCTTTGAATTCGAAATGCATGAATGATGAATGAAGTTGAATTTTGAGAAAGGTCTTGAATAATTCTTGATATTTTGGACAATTCACATTAATGAACTTGCACTCTTGAAATAAACCTCAAGAAGTTGGAATGCATCTTACTCAAGACATCAAATTCATAAACCTTCTTGAATCTCTCTTGCAAATAAGAACCCTAATGTTTTTTGACAAACTTGAATATTTTGGCTTTATGGTATGGGTTACTTGAAAGAAAACTTCACAACAATGAATCCAATCTTGATTCAAATCTCAAATCCAAGTTAGCTTGCAAACCACAAGAATTTGAAGAATTCTCAACCCTAACTCGCGTCTTCACCTCATAGTAATTTGCAATACAGACCAATAGCGCAGATCGTGCCTTTAAGAAATTTAATCTACAATCCACCTTAATCCAATGATCGCTATAGTTAAATTGTAAAATGACTTGAAGTAGTCCACAAGCAATCAAAGAATCATTTGACTAAAACTCCAGTTTCATGAATTATCCCAACTGAAAAATCAAACGTTCTTGAGAAAACGTCTTTGACATGACTTGAACCTTAATCTTTTAAGTAATCTCATAAACAATGCTATATGTGATACTTTGCAAAAGAATCGCCTCAAGACGTTGAAAATTGAAGAAGTTATGACCGTTTGAACTTGAACTTGCAAGAGTTGACTTTTGGGCGAAATGCTTTGAATCGACTTGCAAACTTGTTCTTTCTTTTCATTCTAAAGAATATTGATGCACATGTAAACTAGTGATGACGAAATCTTGGCTATGCTTTGGGGAATTTTGGGAGAAGCTTGAGACCACTTATCAAACAAGGCGTGGAAATAAACACATGATCCTCTCAAGTTCCTCGAGACAGAAGCTATCACACTTGAAACAACTGTGATCAAAATAAGCCTGAACAAAGCTTTAGAAGTCGTGTCTTGATGAATCAGTCTTCGAGAATCAATAATCAATTGTACTTCTGGCTTGAGGGACTCAAAACCCTAATTGAGACGCAACGCCTGATGTCCTTGATTTAGACCTGTCTCTGCTCATGAAATCAAAGAAACAAAAAAAAACACACACTTCGTGCTTGATTAGAAGTTAATGATACATAGGCTAAGAATGTTCAAAATACTTGAAAATTTATGCATAGTCAATGCTCGAAGATGAGAGGTTAAAACCGACTGTATTTAGTGGCCTTGACTTTTGTAAAAATGCAAAAAATAAAAATGGGATCTTAGGTCAAAAATTGGGGTATGACAATCATAACTTGGTCAATTTTTATCACCTTGGGCCCATTTTTTTTCATGATGATCCTAAGGATGTGTACTTCATGCCTTCTTTTATGTGCAAAGTGGAAAAATGGATGTAAGTTGCATTAAGAATGCAAAAGATTATAGGTCATTTCTTGATTTTTGGTCAACTTCAACAAGTCATAACTTGCTCAATTTTTGGAGATTTTGAGTGGTTCAAATTGCAAAATGTCATTCAAGAGGTCTAATTCATTCCATCTTTTTTGATCAAGAGAAAATTCTAAGTGCGAGGCCATGTTTGGAAGCAAGAGATTATAGGTCATTTTTAAAGAAGAATTTGAAATATTTCTAAGTATGGAAAATCAACTCTTTTTCCTCAACTTTGACTCCATGTAACTTTTAGCTCAAGTATCCATTTGTTTCCATTATTTTTCCATTACAAAGCTTGTAACATCATCTTTCTAAAGCATCAAGAATCTCGCCCTAAGACCCCTTGAGGTGGAAATGCCATTGGATTGAACTTGGTAACTTGGAACTGAAGTTTGACCATGAGTCAGAATTTGAAATCCATGTTTTGGCCTTTAAACATCAAATTAGCACGCGTTTGTGATCTAAACATGTTTAACCAAGTTGTCAAAGTGGATTAGAGCCTTGAAACGCAAGGATTTGATGAGTTTTGATGCAAATCAGATCACACTTTGCTCGTGTATCAGGTTCACACGATTTCTCTCCAATTTGCATCATTCCACACGCTTGAGCATTCCTTTTGATTCCCTATAAATAGAGGGTCATCCCCCATTCAAATTCCCATGCTTAGATAGCCAGAATCACCCTGTCAAACTTGCTTCACAACTCAGAATTCAGCTACTTCGAATCCTATTCTCAAGCCTTTTTCAATCCATTTTCTCCATCAATTCACCTTCCTTGATCTTCCCTGAACCTAACCATACCATTACATTCAAGAATCGCGCCCTACATTGCTCCATAAAAGTCCAGTTTCAGAGCTCTGCAACTCAACTTCAATAGGTAGATTCCTTCATCAATTCTTCAAAACTTTGGTACCATTGTGTTGCTCTCATTTCCATGGTTCTAATTGCAACAGTTACTTTTATCTGGAAACCCGTTTTGACCATGAATTTTCAAATCCCCTTTCAAAACTTTCTTTCCAAATTGCTTGAGTTACAGTTTATATAAAAATGGCGCGAGGGTATGGTTATCTTCGTCTTGAAGAGACGAAACGAATGCCATAGGTCTGAGTTTCTGATTTTACAGTTTGAGAGACCTGCAATTCGTGAGGCTGGAGGTTGAAGATGACCAACGTGTCACCTTCTAACCAATGAAAGCGTGCCATTTGTATTTTTTGAATTTCTGATTTTACATTTGATTCAGTGCTTTATTCAGTAAAGACCATGATATGCACAACGCGCCAGATCCCATGGATTTGATTACTAACGCGTTTTGACTCTCATCCAATGGTCCACGTCTTTTTCTTTTATTTTCTTTTTCTGACTTTTATATTTTAATTGTTTTAAATTTCAAAAAATCATAGAAAATTCATTTTTAGTCCAAAAAAATCAGAAAAAATTATGAAAAATATTTTTGATTATTCTCTTTCTGATTTTTATTTTTTCACAATTTATTTTTGTGTTTTGGTATTTTTTATGAATTTTACACTCATTTGATTTGTTTAAAATGTTTAAAAATACTTTTACACATTTTTTAATTATGGAAAAATTATGGGATGATCCAATGACATTGTGACAAATATTGGTGACTTTATTTTATTTTTGTTTCTGAATTTACTATTTTTCACCATTTTTGTTTATTTTACCCATTTATTTTAATTTTTAAAAATAGTGTCTGACTTTTAAAAATTCCCAAAATTTTTATAAAAATATTTGGACCCATTTCTGATTTTTCTATGGTTTTATTTTTCATTTCTTGATTAATTTGAATATTATTGATATTTTCCCCATTATTTTTTTAGTTCATTTTAATATTTTTCATCCTTTAATACATATATTAAATATTATATCATTTTGTGAATATTTTATGGCTGTCTTGAGTTGATTTTTTTGGTCATGGCTTTACTAACATCATTGGATCCATGATGTTGAGTCTAAGTCCACAAAAAATGGATGAATGATTTTAATAATAGTTTGATTAAATATTAATTCAAATGTGGTTTTCTTTTCCTTACCCTAATTCCCCTTCATCTCATCCCCTTCTTCTTGCACTAAATGTTGTTGGAGCATGATCTCTATATCATGTCTCAAAACAAATGGTGCATAGATTGCTATTGACCGGCCTCAAAATAGGTGCGACTTCTATATAAGTCCATCTAAGATTGCTTAACATAACACTAAATTTTGTCCCGATTCGAATAAATGATCATTCGTGGCCCAAACTTATGATTACAAGCCCAAGTATGTTAATTTGATCTCTTTGATCCAATAACCTTGAGATTCATTGTGTGGAGGCTTTGGTTCTACCAATCCTCTAATGGATCTACAATACCTTTGGTCAACGCGGATCACTTAGACATCGTTGATCATTAAATGCTACTTATGAGAATTCCAAATGGATGATATACTTGACAAAAAGAAAATGCAACTTGTTGTATGGAGGCTTTGGTTCTACCAATCCTCTAATGAGTTCCAAATGCAAGTTTCAAGATGGTCATCCAACTAACCACTAATTATTAACTTGCTTTATTTTATGCTTCTTATTATTTTATGCTTTATGTATTATTTATTTTTTTAGCATTTTTAAATTTCATGCCATTTTCATCTTTGCTCATTTGAGCATTTATTTTCTTGTCATTTTTACTTGGCTCACTTGAGCTTTTATTTTTATAAGATACTTAATAACCAACATAAATCCTAAAAAAAAAACTTTTAATGGCAATTGGACTATTTGGTTATTATCCTTAGCTTTGTAATATGGAATTCACCCGCATACAGCCGTTACTCTGCCCAATTTTTAAGAAGACTTAATACATTTGAAGAGGTCTAGTATCTTTGCTTGCTTGGTTTCAATCCAAGTAATGGGAATTCTATCTTGGCTCATAATGTCAAGTTTTGGCTTCTTGTTGGTTAGATGGTCCTTACCTTTAGCTTTTACCTTATGCTTTAGGATAACCTCTTCTTCCCCTCCCATCTTCTTTAATTTCAAAAATCTTCTCCCTCCTTTTGAAAACTCTTCTTGTTTTGGAACTTAAACCACTTTTATAATAAACTTGGACTTATGTCCATGCATTTTCAAAAAAATATTTTTATAAATAAATTCCAATCAATTTAATAATACCTTGACATTTTTGTGAGAAGACTAAAAGTCAACCAATCTCATTTCAAACCATTTTGCCACGTTGGCTTTTATCTTTAAAACTCTTTTCTCAAAAGATTAAGGCTCTTGTCGATCCTTGTAGTGATGCAAACAACTATACTTCTACGATATGTAGTGAAGAGAGATATTTTCCACTTGGGTGTTGAGTGAGGCATTGTTGATTTTAAAATCCAAGCCATATCCTCCACTTTGAGATGATGCAAATTCTCCTTTCTCATGATTGTGGGTAGTAAGTATGTTTTCCACACGGACAATGACGATGATGTCTTATCTTTTAAAATCAACCAACACACTTGTGTTTCAAACTTTTAAAAGAGGAACTACGTGTACCCTGATCCCCTATTGCACGAAAGGTGGTACATAGACACTAAAGGTTCGCAACCGCGGCGGGTGCAAAAAGTCATAAATAATATATCTCTTTTCTCACCTCCACCATCCATTTCATATATAACACATTTTATAGCCAAAATATACATATTTTACAAAGAGGCTCCTGCGGAGTACCGTAGATGTTTAGGGCGCTAATACCTTCCCTTTGCATAACCAACCCCCTTACCTTGAATCTTTCCCCCTCTTTTTGGGTTATTCGCTTTTTTCCCATTCCTTTGGAAACAATAAAGCGCGGTGGTGATTTTTATTTTGATTTGTACAAAGTCTAGTCAATTCAATGGCTTAGTCTTGAACATTTCTACCGCTACAGTTAGCTCCAAAAGACAACGATTACTATATTTATCCTCAAAAATGAATCATTAATGATGCTTAAAATTAAAGGTTCAATAGTCAAGAAGACTTAACTTGAGACTGCAATTTGTTTTGAATTTGAACCTCTTTCAAGATGATGTGGTAGCCTCAGTGAACCTCCAGGATACTGCTCCAGTATTCCCTTTATAATGGAAGTTGTAATGTATGAGCTTGTATCTTCCAAATGATGCATTTCTTGAACTTGAGGATAAAAGAGAAGTTGTAGGGAATTGGACTCTCTCTTAAAAATGAGCTTTGGTTGGGGCAAAATGGATGAAGTATGTGAAAGTTATGCCTAGTCAAAGTTCAGTTAACTTTTCCTATAGAAACCCTAATTTAACAATTCTTGACTTTTGATAAATTAAGAGTATTCCTTGAGGAATCATGATTAATACTTTATCAAATGATGGATAACACTTCAAAATGTTGATTTTGACCAAAAGTCTTGAAGTTTGACTGTATATTGGTCACAATTGACTTTTGACCTGGTACAGTTGATTTTTAAACACTTGAGCAGTTAACTAAGCAAACTTGTAGTGTAAGGCATGAAATTTGGCATGGATAATCTTGAAGACATATTAGGGACCATGGAAATCATTTGGAGCATTTTAAACCTAAACATCTTGGTGAAAAGTGAAACTCTAGTTGGAGGTTCATTGCTTAGGAGGAGAATTTTTCTGATCAATTCTTGGTCAACCTTGAGCAATTGAGGACCTCAATGAGCATGTCTTGAGTAAAATGGGAGGGAAAATTTTGGGGTACAAAAGTTGCCCATGTTCAATCTTCTTAAACCTAAGGATTTAGATTGGCTTGTTTGCCTTTTGTAATCTGAAGGTGGAGGGTGATTGAATACTAGAGTGCCCAGAAATTTACACTCACATATACATGAAGTAACACTGCTAGTTGATGATATCAGGAATAAGCTTACAGATGCGATGTGGAGAATATGATTGAGAGTTACCGGGGATGGTATTAAAGATGCCATCCAAAGTAGATGTTGACTTCATAAGAGGTCTCTTTATGGGTGTTCTTGTTCCTGTAGTTTTAGGAGGACTCCACTGGGGAATATTGGTTTTTGTTTGGGGAATAGAGTATAGGATATTTAGTTGTCCATTACTCTACTAGGGGGTTATATCTTGACTAGACAGATGAACGTTAGCTGTTATCTGGTCGAAATTTAGGCTTCATAGTAACTTGCTGAAGATAATAAAAGTTGATTCTTATCTGGTCGTATTCCAGGATTCACAATGACTTACTGGGGAATATGAAATTAATTGTTATCTTGTCGGATTCAGGATTCAGTGACTTGAACCATTATCTGGTCGGATCCAGGCTTCAGTGACTTGAACTGTTATATGGTCGGATCCAAGCTTCAGTGATTTGAACTGTTATCTGGTCGGGTCCAGGCTTTAGTGATTTGAAGAAATTAAGTTGTTATTTGGTTGGATCCAGGCTTCAACTTGAATTTGGGATATACTGTTATCTAGTCGGGTCCAGGCTTCACAATGTTGTTGATTATACTGTCATCTGGTCGGGTCCAGGCTTCATAATAATTGACAGAGTAAACTGTTATCTGGTCGGGCTCCAGGCTTCACACTAGTTTGACTGAGTAAAGGTCTATATGGTCAGACTCTAGGCTTCACGGAAAATTCTACTTGTTATCTGGTCGGGCCCAGGCTACACGGTGATTGATGAGCTGTTACTTCAGATAGTTGCCCTGTCTTGTTTCGGGAATTAATTTGGAACTTGTCGGTAAACCCGTCCTGTTTCGGGAGTTCATACCATTGGTGATAAAGATAGTCGCCCATTTTATTTCGGGAATTGATCTTCATCAGCTGTTCATAGATAGTTTCCCTGTCTGGTTTCAGGAATTAATCTGGAACTGTTTTTGTTGGAGGTTGAGATAGTTTCCCTGTCTTGTTTCAAGAATTAATCTCTAACCTGGTCTTGTAGATAGTTACCCCATCTTGTTTCGGGAATTGATCTTCATCAGTTGTTCACAGATAGTTGCCCTGTCTGGTTTCAGGAATTAATCTGGAACTGTTTTTGTTGGTTGTTGAGATAGTTGCCATGTCTTGTTTCAGGAATTAATCTCTAACCTGGTCTTGTAGATAGTCACCCCGTCTTGTTTTGGTAATTGATCTTCATCAATTGTTCATAGATCATTTCCCTATCTGGTTTCAGGAATTAATCTGGAACTGTTTTTGTTGGTTGTTGAGATAGTTTCCCTATCTTGTTTCAGGAATTAATATCTAACCTAGTCTTGTAGATAGTCAGCCCGTCTTGTTTCAGGAATTTATCCATAATCAACTATTCACATATAGTTGCCCTGTCTTGTTTCAGAAATTAATCTGGAACTGTTTTTGTTAGTTGTTGAGATAGTTTCCCTGTCTTGTTTCAGGAATTAATCTCTAACCTGGTCTTGTAGATAGTCACTCCGTCTTGTTTCGGGAATTGATCCATAATCAGTTGTTCACAGATAGTTGCTCTGTCGGGTTTCAGGAATTAATCTGGAATAGTTTTTGTTGGTTTTTGAGATAGTTGCCTGTCTTGTTTTAGGAATTAATCTCTAACCTGGTCTTGTAGATAGTCACCCTGTCTTGTTTCGGGAATTGATCCATAATCAGCTGTTCACAGATAGTTCCCTTGTCTGGTTTCAGGAATTAATCTGGAATTGTTCTTTTGGTTGTTGAGATAGTTTCCCTGTCTTGTTTCAGGAATTAATCTTTAACCTGGTCTTGTAGATATTCACCCCGTATTGTTTCGGGAATTGATCCATAATCAGCTGTTCACAGATAATTTCCCTGTTTGGCTTCAGGAATTAATCTGGAACTATTTTTGTTGGTTGTTGAGATAGTTTCCCTGTCTTGTTTCAGGAATTAATCTCTAACTTGGTCTTGTAGATAGTCACCCCGTCTTGTTTCAGGAATTGATCCATAATCAGCTGTTCACAGATAGTTCCCTTGTCTGGTTTTAGGAATTAATCTGGAATTGTTTTAGTTGGTTGTTGAGATAGTTGCCCTGTCTTGTTTCAGGAATTAATCTCTAACCTTGACTTGTAGATAGTAACCCCATATAGTTTCGGGAATTGATCCATAATCAACTATTCACAGATAATTGCCCTGTCTGGTTTCAGGAATTAATCTGGAACTATTTTTGTTGGTTGTTGAGATAGTTGCCCCGTCTTGTTTCAGGAATTAATCTCTACCATGGTCTTGTAGATAGTCACCCCGTTTTATTTCTGGAATTGATCCACAATCAGCTATTGACAAATAGTTGCCCTGTCTGGTTTCAGGAATTAATCTAGAACTGTTGAAAAAATGTTGATGATGTTTGTCTGTTGGTCTTTTCCTGAAAAGGTAAAGACTTAGTTGTATGAAATGTCATGATGCATGACACACCTTGTGTAATGATGTTCTCAAAATAAATGAGATTGTGTTATATGTATTTTGTATGCATGTTTGTAAAATGTTGTATGAATGCAATATATGAACTGATCAATTGTACTTTGTAGTGTCGTTGTACTGAGAGAAGATAAATCCATGACTGCTGCTGGGGATGAAGAATGTGATTCTTTGATATTTGTTGAAATTGAATTGTTGGGAGATGGATTTCTGTGGCTAGAGAAATAAACTCTACTAGGGAAAGAAAACTTCATAAACTGCTTGGGGATTTTTATGAAGCCATGTTGGGGAACCCAAGAAGTTTATGAACCAAGTTGAAGAAATATCCAAGATGTTGGGGAGATGATTGAAGCTTTTGATCTATTAAGAAGATGCCGGAATATCTGAAATTGTTAGGTTATACACTGAAGACATGGCAATGACTTTGTGGGAGGACGTCTCTGTCTCTATACCTATTGGGGAACATATCCTTACTGATGACGAACTCTGCGAAGATAGTCCCCTGGGGGTGGTTACTCTGTGGGGATTTTGTGGATAGCTTAAATTTTATCCCAACTCCTGGAGTCTTGAGTAAATTCTGATCAGGGTGATAAGTCTTCTACTGATAAACAGGTGACGAGATGATAGGACATAGTCGTACGCTTTAATCCCTAACTTTTTCCTGGACTATCCTTTCATATTTCTAGTCCATCGGGATACCCTTTTTTGCCCAAGCAACCTTTTCAGGTTTTCGACTTACCGGGTGTACAGTTTTATTTATATATCCCTAATTTTTGCCCGAGCTCCTTTGGTTCGCCGGGTGTTGTACCACAATTTCCCCCCCTAAGATTCCCCTATCATATCATATCAACTCGATCATAACAAGATCACATTAGGGTTGATTCTTCATCTTTTTCTATCTCCTGTCTTTACGTTTTATCTTGAGGAATCTCCAAGCACCTTAGTTTTGTATTTTGTATATGTGTTGTTGACTAACTTCTAATCAAAATACAAAAAAAATATTTGCCTTTGTCTTTGTATATTTGTGTTTTGTAGGTACCGAGTCAAAGCATATGACAAATAAGGTTTTCCGGTATTATTTCCCTAAAATCTCTATTTGCAAAGAAAAATAAATAACAATATTTTTTATTTTTTTCACTGTACAATCGATTGCTCTAAAAGTGCAATCGATTGCATAAAGTGCATTATACGCAATATTTGAAAAAATCTCATTGTACAATCGATTGATCCCAGAGTGCAATCGATTGCACAAAGTGAAATTTTGAAAAAATTCAGCAATTTCAAGCTTGTCATTTTTTTGGCTCCAATTTTTCTTCATTTTTTGAAAGATATATCATTAATTCAAATTTTGGCTCCAAGAATTAATTACCAAGCCTAATTTCATTTCCCAAATCAAACTCCAAACCACCACTGATCCCAAGCCTAAACTCTATAAATAGAGCCCTCATTTCATTCAAATCTTAAGTTTTTGATATCCAAATTCACTTTACCAAAAAATCTCTCAATTCCCTCCATCTACCAAATTCACTCAAAGCTCCATTTTCAAAAAAAGCTAGTAAGCTTTGCATTGAAGCTTACTAATCTTTGAGCTAAACCTTCACCCAAACACTTTTTCTTTATCAATTCTCTATATCCAAGCTTGTGGTAAATTAATTCTTGGGGCTGAATTGAAGCAAATTCTTGAACTTGTTTTGATAATTCTCTAGATCTACCTTTGGTAAGTTGGATTTTTCATCTTTTACAATGTAATCTCTTGTTGATATTTGGGTTTGATTCATTGAGCATTGTTTTGTGATTCCATTGGTGCTATTTTCTCATAATTTGATGGAATTTTCGTGCTCAATTAAATCCATGATCATAAGGTGTTTGATGGAAAGTTTGAACAAGAATTTGGCCTATTAAAATGCTGATTTTCTGTTTTTCACAGGATGCAATCGATTGCATTGACAGTGCAATCGATTGTCACAAGAATTTTACGTTTTTTTGAAGAAAAGCACTGATGCAATCGATTGCTCCTAGAGTGCAATCGATTGTAAAAGTGACAAAATGCTTTTTCTGCCTTGTTTTGGGGTTGTTTTTATCCATCTCTCTTTTTCTACTCACTCCTTTTGATTGTTAATTTGGATTGCAATTTTAAATGTCCAATTTCTCTTTAAATTCAATGGGATTTAGGTGTAGATAAAGTTGGATAAATGTTCATTAATTCAAATCTACCAAAGAGTGAATTATTTAATTCATTTTTAGTGCTTTGGATTAATGATATGTTTAATAATTTAATCCATCTAGATGAGTGATTGAATTTAAAGATGAATGAAATTTGAGGTAGCGATCCAAATTAGGTTATCATTCCCCTCCATCTTCATCTTATCCCTTTCTTTTTTATTTGTGCTACATGTTATGGGATGATGATCTCTATATCATTTATCCAAACATGAAGTACATAGATTGCTATTGACTGGCATAAAAATAGGTGCGACTTCTATATAAGTCCACTTACTATTGCTTAACATACGCTAAATTTTGTCCCGATTCGAGAAAATGATCATTCGTGGCCCAAACTTATGTTTGCAAGCCCAAGTATGTTAATTTGAACCCTTTGATCCAATAAACTTGTGATTCATTGTTAGGAAGCTTTGGTTCTACCAATCCTCCAATGGATCTTCATCAATTTTGGTCAACGCGGATCACTTAAACACCATTGATCATTAAATGTTGCCTTGAATATTCCTAAATGAATGATATACTTGACAAAAAGAAAATGCAATTTGTTATTGAGAGGCTTTGGTTCTACCAATCCTCTAATGAGTTCCAAATGCAAGTTTCAAGATGGTTATCCAACTAGCCATTAACTTCTAATAATTGACTTTATTTTATGCTTTTACCTTATGCCACTTACTTTATGCACCATTTATTTTAGCATTTACATTTCATGCTATTTTCATCATTGCTCACTTGAGCATTTACTTTTATACCATTTTTATTTTTGCTCACTTGAGCTTTTCTTTTCCTTTTGAAGATACTTAATAATCAACATGAACCATAAAAACATTAATGATACTTGGACTATTTGGTTACTATCCTTGGCATTATGGAGTATTGGACTTCTTGGACTTCTTGGACTTTGGATTATAGACCTTGACCTATATTGGAGACCTTGTGACCTTAATTTATATTTTGTCTGGAGTTCTTGAGGTTTACCTCAAGACTTTGGGTTGTTTGTTTGTTTTGTGTGCATGTTATTGTGATTACATACTTTGTCTATAATCTGCAATTCATCTGTATACAGCCGTTACTCGGCCTAATTTTTGTTAAGACTTAATTCAATTAAAGCTTGGTTTTCTCAAGAGGTTTAGTATCCTTGCTTAGTTTCAATCCAAAGGATGAGAATTCTATCTTGATTCATAATGTCAAGGGTTGGCTTCTTGTTGGTTAGTTGGCTCTTCTCCTTAGCTTTTACCTTATGCTTTATGATAGTCTCTTCATCTACTCCCATCTTCTTTAATTTCAAAAATCTTCTCCCACTTTTTGAAAATTCTTCTTGTTTCTAAACTTGAACCACTTTCATAATAAACTTGGACTTAGGTCCATGCATTTTAAAAACATTTTGATAAACCAACTTTAATCAACTCAATAATACCTTGACATTTTTGTGAGAAGACTAAAAGTCAATCAATCTCATTCAAACCATTTTACCATTTTGGCTCTTATCTTTAAAATTTTCTCAAATAAGATTAGACTCTTCTCAATCCTTGTAGTGATGCAAAAAACTATACTTCTACAATATGTAGTGAAGTGAGATATTTTCCACTTGGGTGTTGAGTGAGGCATTGTTGATTTTAAAATCCTAGCCATATCCTCCACTTTGAGATGATGCAAATTCTCCTTTCTCATAATTGTGGGTAGTAAGTATGTTTTGCACACGGACAATGACGATGACGTCTTATCTCATAAAATTAACCAACACACTTGTGTTTTAAAATTTTTAAAAGGTGAACTACGAGTAACCTGATCCCCTATTGCACGGAAGACGGTACATAGGCACTAAAGGTTCACAACCGCGGCAGGTGCAAAATTCATAAAAAAATACTTCTTTCCTCACCTTCACCATCTATTTTTATACAACTTTTTATAGCCAAAATATACAAATTTTTCAAAGAGGTTCTTGCGGAGTACCGTAGATGTTTAGGGTGCTAATACTTTCCCTTTGCATAACCAACCCCCTTACCTTGAATCTTTCCCCCTATTTAGGGTTATTATCTCTTTTCCAATTCCTTTGGAAACAATAAAGCACTATGGCGATTTTTAATTTGATATGTACAAGTCAAGTAAATCCAATGGCTTAGTCTTAAACATTTCTACCGCTACAGAAAAAATGGCGACTTCACTGGGGAAAGATTGACCTCTTGCTGGTCCATCCCTAAGTGGGTTGAGCCTATCTTTGTTTATTTTTGTATATGTGCTATTGTTTGTTATATATTATATGTTGTATATATGTTTGTCTTGACTTTCCTGGGTTTTAGGGTGTTTGGTGATTTCTCATAATTCCTATACCTGGACTTTGGAAAACTTAAGATAGGACGGGCGGTATAGTCATGTTAACTTTGAGGGATTAATCCCAAAAAAGGAGACATGAGATCCCCCACTCAGTGGAGGCCCCTTTAACTGTAGTGTAGTTTACTGAGTAATCGGGAAGATGTACTGCTTTCGACCCGGGAGCCTACTGAAGCTGAGGACCGTAGAATACCTATCCCATCTTGGCCTTTTAGGTGTAGTGTGGAAGCTATGATGGAGTAACCCGGAAATAGTTGTCACGCGATACTACGCTCGTACGAGTTTTTCTTGAAAATATTACTAATTATCGAGTTAATCGAGAAGTTGGTAATATCCAAAGGAAGGATGTAGATTCTGGGAACCTCTAGAACCTTGTTCGGCAGGTGATAACTCTTAGACCAATACCTTATGGGTAGTACCTTCCACCTCATGCTCGTGATGATGAACCTATGAACCCTATGTTTGTGATCTTGTGTGTGATTGTTGCATCATGTATCCATGCACCCATGAGCATTGTTTTAACCAAATTTTAAGGAACTTAAGACTTTTGCTTGAAAACATCACAAGTTTTGTAATTATGGATTTTGGAAAGAGTACTAAGAAGTACAATGTCAAGAGTCCTGATTCCGAAGAATTGAGAATTCCTTAATGCTTGGTATCTAGTCCTAGGGAATTCAAATTCTCCTAGCTATCTTAAAGATGGATTTCTCTGCGCTCTTGATCTAGTTCCTAAATCCTCTGTATCGGTGATTTATTTTCCCGATTATCAGAAAGTAGAAGAGAAGAGTGCAAGAGGATTTATTTTCCTTTAGCATTCCAAATTAAAGCTCAAGAATATTTTACAACACGATATTGGATCTTAATTGGATGCAGTTCATTTGGACCTGTGGATTTAGATTTCTCTTTCTTATGTTTAGGATTAGTGAAGTCTTGTACTTCCAATGTAATCCTCCCAATATTAATGAAATGAGTTTTTCAGTTATCCCAATTATGTCTTTTAATTGATGTTTGCAATTCGTTTATAATGTTCCAAAGTTCTTTGAAAACTTGGTTTTAAAACTTTTAAACAATCATATGCATTGCATATCATGCATCATTCTCACTTCTGTCTTGATTTCGAGAGTTTCATGGAGTCTTATCATCTGCTCTTTGTCTTCGGAAGTCAAGTTATCGTGTCAGTGCAACACTCGTGCTAAGAGAAGATGGAAAACATTAAGAAAGAGATCTTTGAACTCCGCAAATAGGTAACTACTTTGAAGGATGGTATGGAGTATCTAACTGCTTTCGTTAATACTTTGGTTGCTGCCCAAGTCAATCCTTCTGGGAAGGAAGAAGAGATGGCAAAGGTCTTCACAGAAACTCTGAAGTCATTCTTTCATAAGAAGGTGATAGTCAATGCGCCCAGTGATTTCCCTGAAAAAGCAAATATGGGAGTGCTTCTAGAAGAAGATGCCCGAAAGGGATGTTCATTTGAAGATGGTGGCTCGGCTAGTGGTGTGAAGAAGTTTGATAATACCTTTTCCAAGAAGAGAACTAGAGGAATAAATAATTATCGTCAGAATTAACATGTTTCTCCTGTCATCCATGTGTTTAACTTACCTTCTGTTGCTCCAGTTTGTCAACAAAATCAACAAGTTCCTGATCATAGGAAAACTTAGTTTGATCAAATCCCAATGACGATGATATCTTATCTCATAAAATTAACCAACACACTTGTGTTTTAAATTTTTTAAAAGGTGAACTACGAGTACACTGATCCCCTATTGCACAGAAGATGGTACGTAGGCACTAAAGGTTCGCAACCGCGAAGGGTGCAAAAATCATAAAAAAATACTTCTTTCCTCACCTCTACCATCTATTTTTATACAACATTTTATAGCCAAAATATACAGATTTTTCAAAGAGGTTCCTGCGGAGTACCGTAGAAGTTTAGGGTGCTAATACCTTTCCTTTGCATAACCAACCCCCTTACCTTGAATATTTCCCCCCTCTTTTGGGTTATTCGCTCTTTTCCTATTCCTTTGGAAACAATAATGCGCGGTTGCAATTTTTAGTTTGATTTGTACAAGTCAAGTTAATCCAATGGCTTAGTATTAAACATTTTTAACGCTATACCGGGATGCCCTTATTTTTGCCTAGTCCAGTCAACCTAGCGGGTCTTTTTTCATTCGTAGTATTTTCCGACTATGTCCATGTTCACATGGTGCAGAGAATTGTCACTGTCTATAGTAGTAAGTGTTGCAGCACTTCCAGAAAATGTTTTCTTGATTGCACGTGTCCCTTTACTGGAATTTATGTTCAATGCCCCAAGTGATTCAGATGGAGGTTTGCCCCTGGCTATTGGCGATTTTGAGGGATTCTTTGAATCTTGACTCGACTGCCCCAGATCAGCTTAGACACAATGTCATGTCTCTTGATTATGAAAGGCTTACTACTGGAGATGTCTTCCATCTAAGGTGACTCTGTTCATTGAGAGGATTTCCGTTCATTGAATAACCGTCGTGCGAGTTTCTCCGCCGTCGAACAATTAGTCATATGCAAACAATGGCATTTAAAAAATGTAAAGCTTATATCTGTCTTAAAGTTTTGAAAATTAATTTTTTTGTAAAACAAAATTTGCAAGAATGTGATATCAATTCAGGATTTATAGCAAGCCTTACATGAGTCAGGATACCTTTTTGTAACAGTATGCTTTCAAACTAAACCATGCTTCAGTTAGGACTTTTAAGGGTTGTAACGTGGCCTGGTTCACGATTTAAGAAACAAAGGATAAAGCCTCGAAATTTATTTATACCCACCCGTTCTTCGTGATGTTCTTCAGCCCTATACTCAGTTAATTGTGCGTCTAAATTCCAATTGAGTATGGAATCTTGGCCCTGATATTCCAGTGATGATTCGGATACTGAAAGTTTATCTGAGAAGGCAATCATTTTTGTAACCTTTTATTTTTGTTTAGGATTTGTAGCGACCTTTTTTTAAAATTTTATTATCCCTACCTTTTCCCTGAACTGTTTCTTTTGTGATTACAGTCAACAGGATGCCCCCATTTTTTCTCCTTAAGTCTCCTTTATAGGTTTTGACTTAGGGGGCTTTTCTTTTGAGAGATAATGAATGTTTGTTTTAATGATTATGTGGAACCATCACCATCTTTTGTTTTAAAAGGATACCTCTGACACTACTCGTCATGTACGAAGGGAAAGCTTGTGATTGAGTGCACTATTGAATTAACTGAGAAACTACCCAGCCCCTTGTTATGATTACAAGTTTCAACTTGTGTGAAAAATAAAACTCCTACTTCTTAGGATTAAAGGGGTTGACTAGGGATTATCTTCCTTATAATTCCACTGTTTAGGATTTGAAACAACGCATGTACATCGTTAGCAAGGTCTGTTCAAAAGAATATTGAAGAGATTAGGGTATATTTTTTGCCATCTTCCCTCTAAAGGCTTACAGCTTTCAATCGAGAGTTGAATATCACAAAAAGGAAGTAAAAGCATAGCTTAATTATAGTGAAAAAGAATGGATTAATTCAAGACAAACATATGCAGTGCATTAATGGAATAAAAAAGTTTGACATGAAATAAGTGTTTGAACAATCAAAAGAAAATTACAATTTGAAAATTCTAATGAACAAAAAGCCTCTTTATCTGAACTAGTCACTTCAGATGGTGTGCCTTTGAGGGATGGCAGAAGAATTCAGCCTGACCATATTGTGTGAACTCCAGCACCCCTTTGTCAATCAAGTTCTGAATCTTATTTTTCAATGCCCAACAGTTATTCGTATCATGTCCAGGACTACTGGAATGGTATGCACACATTGCATTAGGATGATAGCTAGGAGCGGGGGTATTGGGATTCTGAAGAGGATCCCTCAATGTAATCAACTCCATATTCAACATGTGTTACAATACTTGATCCAAGAACATGTTGATTTTAGTGAATTTCCTTTTCGGTGTGTTCTACTTATGCTGATTACATTGTCGTTGCTGCTTCATCGGTGATGGATTAGAGATCCACACTACCCCCCACAAATTAGTTGAGATTACTCTTATTGCGGCCCTTCTGGTCGTACATAGCACTGGACTCCTTATTTCCATGGCATGGTCTCTTCAGAGTACTTGAAGATGCAGTCCCCTGAATTTCACCGCTCCTGAGTTTATTTTCAACGTACTCCCATATGAACATGTCACCCAATTCCCTATCTGCCAAGAGAGGTTGATCATTGATTAGGCCTCAAATTCTAGCAGTTTTCCCCAAACGGTCGTATTTGTCTTGATGAAGCTTGCTTATGAGAATTCTAAACTCTTCTTGTCCCCGAGCTAAATTTTTGATAAGAGCCATCTGACTACTCATCTGGATTCTCATCCTTTCCATCTCAGCTTGCAGTTGTTCCAACTGGCCATCCTTGTTGCCTTTAGGATCTTTATCGGCCATGTTCCTAGCGAGGAGTGCTTTCGGTTCTTCTTGCCCCTTGTATAGATTTAGGAACATTTCCCTTAACTGAGCATCTTGAGTTTGGAGATCTCTATTGTTCTGTTCGAGAGCCATTTTCCTTGCTGAAATAAACAACGAGAAAATGAGAAACGTGTCTGGAGAATACCTGATATGTAATGACATGCATGCAATGTTTTGAAGGATCTCACGGGGTAAACAAAAGAAAATATTTGAATTTTGATTGCAGCTTTGATTGAAGAACTTCGTCTTGTTGAATGTCCTTCTACGAGAATCAAGCTCACCATGTCGAGCGGGTCATAGCCTCTAACTCAAGTTATCGTGTTTTGGTCTTTTGACGGCATTGGCTAGAGGAAGATAATTCCCTTTGCCCCTTGCTAGACATATAATTTATCATAACCTGCACCACAAACCCTTGAGATCCTTGAAATGGTTAAGGAAATGCTATGGTATGATGTTATGATGTGTATGCTATGCATCAAGAAAAAGTGTAAGGTGATGAAGTAAGTCTTGCAAGAAGTTCATATTATTGGATAATGACTATAAACAAGTCCTGCAAGGAATTCACATTGTTAGATAATGAATACAAACAAAACCCTGCAAGGAATTTAAGTTGTTAGATAATGAAAACAAACAAGTCACACAAGTAGCCTTAGGTTTAGGCTTGCATGAGGTTTGTAGGTAAATACCCTCTTGAAGTTTAGTTGGTTTAACCTATCTTAGAAAAATAACTGGGTTCTAAGGAGTCTCAATATCACTGATCTTTCTTTATCAGGCATTGTTTCAGCTCAGGCGATCTTATCTCGCTGCCAAAATATCCCGAAAGTCCAATCTCAATGAGTGTAGCATCGAGTATCAACCAATCCTAAGCTTTATACCGAGGCTAGCTATCTCACTACTTTCTAATGGCCAAGTTTTTTCAACTAAGGTTCTAAGATCAATTAGTGCTTTATGACACCACACAGTGGCCCGGTATTCTCCTCGATTTAACACAAGGGATACCGGTACCAACAAATGTGTCACACTAATGCAGCCATCGCTTCAACCATATCAGTCTACGTCGTACAGTCTCCACTATCTATTGCTTCTTACCTAAAAGTGCTCCAAATCCGGATATATGATCTTTACAAGTAAACACAAACAAACCCTTAAAGTAAAGCAAGCAAAGCATACAAGGAAATCAAATTAATATGATCTAGCTCTAAGGAAACCCCCACTTTATATCAATGTTCCACAGCAGAGTCGCCAATTCTATAATACGGTGGCATAATCGACTGTTATACTGGTTTTTCATTTGTATTCGCAAATGTTGCAGTAAGCAAGAGTCTCCACCGACTTTTCTTTTATCTAACAAAGAAAAGGGTGAAAAGAACAGAAAAAGACCTTTCGAGATTTGTTTCTGAGTAAGGGGGTAGATTATGGAAAGGGAAAGCGTTAGCACCCTTTCCATCTGTAGTTATCTACGGGCTCTTAGATGCTAGATCATTTGAAAAATACCTTGTGCTTTGTGTGTTTGAAAACTATTTTAGAAGAAAGCGCCTTAGTACGACGAACTTTGTAATGTTTCTTGGATTGGTAGAGAATGTATACAAAGTGTTTTTGAAAAATGTTTTTGAAAGAGTTTTGTGTATGTGTAAAAGGTTGTTTTATTTTGAGCAAGCATCTAAGAACTATTTATTATACTCGAAAGGTTGTTCTTTCCCTCTTTTCCTTTAGACAGTGATATCCTACTATTAATGAGTAGGTAGCCCTAGTCGTTGGATGTTTGAGGGGTATTCAAAGGGACATCGTTACAATCACAAAGGCAACTGGGCATGATACCTTAGTAGCTATCCTAGGGTTTTAAAATCACACTGAGGCAACATCGAAAGGGTTATTTTTTATATTTAAACCGGAGGGTAGCCACCAAAGTCTCTCACGTTTCAAGAGTTATCACTGTTTTCCGAAGGCAACCAAAGTGGGAATACCCTAGAGGTGCGCATGTGCAATGGTGTTTGTATTCATTTATTTTGTCTTTGCATTAGGTTTGCTAGCGTTTGATCTTAAAATCTTTCCATACAATCCTATTAGTCATGCATCTAAACAGTTAATAATTGCAGGAATTTAAAGTGTGGAAACATAAAAATCTAGCTATTACAAGGCTTCGGGGAGGGGGATTATTTACAAGTCCAAAATGGGGAAAAGTAAAACGTAGTAAAAGTAAAATTCTTGTTAAGTCTATTACGTCCCAGTAAGCAAATACAATAATATGAAATAAGTGCGAAAGTAAATAAGTGCGCGCGAAATGGAAATGATGTTTAAAACCCTATAAAGTCCTAAGTAAAATAAAATTCTTTTTGTTTGTTTTTGATTTTATGTTGAGAAAATAGTTGAATTAAAAATAATTAATCTAGATATATATTTAAAGGAAAAAATTTAATTATAAAAGAAAAAATGAAATTAAAGAAAAGAAATTAATTTCTAAGTTTTTTTGGTATTTTTAATATGAAATGAAAATGAATTAAAATCCTAAGTCTATTTAGTTTAAAATTAATGAAGATGGTTTAAATAATTATTAATTAATTTACCAAATTAATTTAATTAAGAAAAATGCTAACCTAATATTTTTATGATTTTTTATCTGATTTTGATGTTTATTAAAAAAATGATTTAAAATAAAGCATACAAAATTATCAAATAAGTAAAATAAAAAAAAGAATGGACCAGGCCTGGTGCTACTTAGCAAACATGGGTGTATGAATTGGAATTTTGTTAGGCCCTACAAGCAAACCCAAATCCTGCGCGCTTCAATGCTTTTGACTCTTTGGAGGTCCATCATGGGGAAACACTCTAGGAGTGATGGATATGGATTAATTAAGATCTATTAGCTGAGATCTAGAAGTGCATGATAGGCGTTTAAAGTGTAGCACACTGGATCTGCAATAGGTTGTTAGAAAAAATAAAAATGCAAGACCTAGGCATCGAACCCAGGTCCTTTCCAAGTTCACACACTTGCCTTACCACTCAGCCAATCTGTCAATTGTTGATACAAATAACACAATGGCAATATATGTGAAACCAAGCCAGATATATATTTGAATTAAAAAACATGCGCGTTGACTGAATGAGCCAATGAGAGTGTGACGCCTGGGCACAACTGTCAGCCCATCGGAGTCAACTCTCCAGTTATCTTCTCCGGTGGGCTTGAATTGGATCCTGCAAAAATAACAAAACTCAATAATCAAAACCTACCCTACCCCCCTAAATCGAACCCCCTGAGTTCAAATCTGCATTCCGTTTAGTCTGAAACGTCCTAGATTTTGAGATTCGAAAAAGAACAAAGATCGTGCCCTAGCAATGACACGATCTTATTCCGGTCTTTAAACTTGCATGTATTACATTATATCTGCACTAATGGTGTCCCTAAACACGAATAAAACAATTAGAGGTATCAATATGGCATGTATATGCAGTTTTGATTTTACAAACCCCTACTAATCGAAGATGCGTGGATTGGTGGATTTGGGCGTGGAAATGCTTGCTTAAGGGCCAGAATGCCTTCCTGGGGACCTCAGGAGGAAGATAGGATGCTTGGTTTAGAGTGATAGTGGCTGTAACTTGTTGTTTGAATTTTGACAACTTAAAGATTTTATGCAATTTTGGGACCTTTGGTGAGGCAATGTATGCGTGTCTTAGGCTTGCATATGTGATGCTTATTTATAGGAGAGCATAGTGGCTTGATAAATATGGCAAGGATCAGCCATTAAACATTGTTTTGAAAACAAGATCAAAGAATTGAAAAACATGTCATTTTGGGTGATTCTCTTGCCATTCTTATCTTTGCATGAACCTGGACTTTTATGATATATCTTGCACGAAAATTGGGTCCTCTAAAACAAATCCAAACATCAGCCCATATTGAATAGTTGGACAGTAATGAAGAAAATTTGTGAAAAATGTAAAGACAGTGTAAAAAGAAATAAAAATTGCATTTTGAACTATTATGTGTCGGCACAATGCTTCTATGCATCGACACATAACTCTTCTTGCTCCTATAAAACAAAATCAACTCAGTATGAGTCGATGCATAAGGGGATGTGTCGACTCATGCACCTTTCATCCTTCTATTTTGGGGCCTGGATAACAGTATGTATCGACACATAAGGCTTTATGTCGACTCATACCCTGTTCTGTCACTAAAATGAGTCAACTCATGTGGGTATGTGTCGACTCATGCGGCAATTTTTTACCTTAAACATTGTTCTATTGTTTGTACAGGTCAGTCTTCAACATAGTATTAACAAAAGCAAGTAAATGGTTAGATTCAAAAGACAATGATAACTACATTTATCCCCAAAAATGAATCATTAATGATGCTTGAAATGAAAGGTTCAATAGTCAAGAAGACTTACCTTGAGACTGCAATTTGTTTTGAATTTGAACCTCTTTCAAGATAATGTGGTAGCCTCAGTGAACCTCCAGGATACTGCTCCAGTCTTCCCTCTGTATTAGAAGCTGTAATGTATAAGCTTGTATCTTCCAAATGATGTATTTCATGAACTTGAAGATAAAAGAAAAGTTTTAGGGAATTGGATTCTCTTCAAAATGAGACTTGGTTGGGGAAAAATGGATGAAGTATGTGAAAGTTATGTCTGGTCAAAGTTCAGTTAAATTTTCCTATAGAAACCCTAATTTAGCAATTCTTGACTTTTGATAAATTAATAGTATTTCTTGAGGAATCATGATTAATCCTTGATCAAATGATGGATACCACTTTAAAATGTTGATTTTGACCAAAAATCTTGAAGTTTGACTGTATATTGGTCACAATTGACTTTTTACCTAGTACAATTGATTTTCAAACACTTGAGCAGTTGACTGAGTAAACTTGTAGTGTAGGGCATGGAATTTTGCATGGACAATCTTGAAGACATATTACGGACCATGGAAATCATTTGGAGCCTTTACAACCCAAACATCTTAGTGCAAAGTGAAACCGTAGTTGGAGGTTCATTGCTTAGGAGGAGAATTTGTCTGATCAATTCTTGGTCAACCTTGAGCAATTGAGGACCTGAATGAGCATGTATTGAGTAAAATGAGAGGGCAAATTTCGTGGTACAACAAATCCCCTGCAGATTTTCCTTCAACAAATAAACAGGAATCCCCAACGGAAGCATTCTAGATAAGACTGAAGATACACATGCTCTTCATCACTAACAATGGTTAGGGATTTATTTTCCCAGACAAAATACAACATGGGCTTAAAATTACATTTCAACAACATTTTACATTCATCATAGCATACGCATACGAAACGCATATAGAACAATCTCATTTATTTTGAGAACATCATTACATAATTCATTTTATACATCATGACATTGCATACAACTAACTCTTTACCTTTTCAGGAAAGATCAATCAACAAATGAATATCATCAACAATTTTCAAATAGTTCCAGATTAATTCCCGAAACAGGACAAGAAGACTATCTACATGATGAACACTACCTTTAGACCTTTGCTGGTTCAATTTAAATTGACCAAAGATTTATTCTGATACTTTTCTAGTAGACACTTTTTCTGGTTCAATTTAAATCGACTAAAGATTTATTCTGATTCTTTTCCAGTTAAAGACAACACAAGACATTTGCTGGTTCAGTTTAAATCGACCAAAGATTTCTTCTGATACTTCTTCCAGTAGACACTTTTTCTGGTTCAGTTTAAATCAACAAAAGATTTATTCTGATTCCTGTGCAGCTAAAGAGAAATACAAACATCTACTGGTTCAGTTTAAATCGACCAAAGATTTATTCTGATTCCTGTGCAGATAAAGAGAAATACAAACAGTTGCTGGTTCAGTTTACATCGACCAAAGATTTATTCTGATACTTTTCCAAGTTAAAAACAACGCAATCATCTATTGGTTCAGTTTAAAATCGACCAAAGATTTATTTTGATACTTCTCCTAGTTAAAGTCGAGTGTAGACTTAGTCTAATCTCTCTATCAACAGTTACTTAGGATGTCATTTATAAGCACATTCCTGGCATAATCAACAAATAGGCGATTGCAAATTTCTGTGCACTTAAGTGTTCAATCATCTTCCACCTTCAAGTCACGAATGGAGGATGAGGCAATCTAACTCTTAAAGTTTAAGAAGATTGAACAGGGGCAGCTGTTGTACCCTAAAAATTTCCCTCTCATTTCTCAAGACATTTCTCACCTAGGATCTCAAATGCTTAAGGATTCTCAAGGGTTTGATCAGACAAGCTCACCTCATAAGCACTAAGCCCTCAAATTAGGTTTTTGGTTTTCTAAAAGACAATTGGACTTTTGATGCCTCAAGTGACTTTCATGGTTCATTATAGGTCTCCAAGATTTCTCATACCAAGTTTGAAGTCTTGCATCACGAATTTGCTCAGTCAATTGCTTAGATGACTGAAAATCAGCTTTATTGGGTAAAAAGTCAATTATGGTCATTATACAGTCAAACTTCATGATTTATGGCCAAAATCAATATTTTGAAGCCATATCCATCAATTTATCAAGGGTTGATCACAATTCCTCAAGAAAAGCATTTAAATCATCGAATGGGCAAAATTGTCAAAATTAGGGTTTTGATTGAGAATGACTGATCATTGACTTTTGACCTAGTACATAACCCAATGGCTTGAAGTATGACCTCAAGTATTCAAACACAATTTTTTTACCTAATTTTATGGCTCAAATCATTTCTCAAGATGAATGGATTGATAGTTGAAGTTTGATCAATTGATGAAAAGTCAATTGATACACAAAAACTCAAACTTTGACTTTTTGGTCAACATTTAATTTCAAAGATCAAAATTTATCAAGACATTCAAAAATATCAAACTTGGTCAACAAGAATCAAGAAAGTCAAGAAAGTCCATAAAAAGTCAAAGTTATCAATATTTAGAAAAATTCTAAGTGTTTTTAACCTTGAAAATTTCACTACTTCATGACAATTTTCACCAAGATGCAAGATGATTCAAGGAAAACTTTCAACATGAAAGTTGTAAATCTTGATGAAGTCTAAAACTTTTTCCCTTAGGATTTATGTCCAAAAAATGCTTAGATTTGAAGATATAGGCTCATAAAGTCATGACATTTTTCATAAAACAGTTAGTGAAATTTTCAACAAGTTTAGGCAGATTTTTAACCTAACTTCTTGACCAATTTTCACCTAGTTCCAAGTTGATTTAGCCAAAGTTGTAAACATGAAGGTTTTAGACAATGTTTCAAGCTTTCAAAATGTCCAAGAAACTTGAAGAGATTATTTTTGAGCTAGGAGAATCGAAGATAAGAAGTTGACATGATAAACTTGAATTACAAGGCATTTTCATGAAGAAAACATAACCTAATCCCATAGTTGTGCGGCATAATCTTGATTTGCAGGCCTTCTAACTTGAAAATTACTCTATAATTAAATGTTTACACAGTTGATTGAGCAATTATCCAAGTGTTTGAGCCATTGTCTAAGAAAATTTTCCATTTTGGCACAAAGTTACCATTTCCATTCTTGTAAAGCAAGCTTTATGCATAAGTCAATGCATTGAGCCTTTCGCTTGTTTCTTCTGATCACACTCCATTGGAAAGTGAAGAAGCAACCTCCCTGCACCCAAAAACTCAGACCATGCTTGTACTCAAACCTTGGAACTATGAAAATCCATTCAACTTGATTTCTCATTTTCAACCAAACCATAACATGTTATCTCAAAATTCTGGTTACTTCCATATGTGAAACCTCTTGCCAATAAATAGAGAGGTCATTTGCAACCTAACACACGGATTCACAAGCCTTGAAACACCATGAAACTCCCTAAAACTCAGAACCACATCCAAACCTCCATAACTTGTCATTTCTGGCCAAAAACTTCAATCTCACAATCCACTCGTATGTTTCCCCTCTAAATCATTCTCAAAGCTTCCATACATCAAATATAACTCATCCCCATCCATATTTCACAATTGTAAATCCATCTTCATCATCTTCCAAACTCAAAAACTCAACTCTGCACATTGACTTCTCCAGCATGATTCAGCCACTTTCAGCATAAAGTAAGAGTTGCATTAGCTTCCTTGGAGTCCAGTGAAGCTAGTCAGAGCATCACCACACCTCCAGAAGTGCTCAAACTCCATACACAATTTCCAGTTTTGAAGTAAGTTTTCTTAAATTTGAATTCTCTCTATAAGCATCATTAATGGTTACTATGTGAATAAAAAATGTAGACATCATAGCCCTGAAGCTAACCATGCCCTTAAAGTTCATTTATGTTGCCTGAGTGATGCGAATTTTGAAGTTGAACTTTATGAAAAAATTATTTTTTTATTTGGTACCAGTAAAATTCTCATTTATCTTTGATTTATAGCTCATGAAATTTATATGGTTGAATTCGTATTGAAAAATGGAGCAAGTTCCATGTTCATACTTTTTCAAATGGTTGAGAAATGAGTGAGTTCAAAAATTCAAAAATCTTGTCAATGGAAGTTGGCGCAAGGATAGCGATGAAGTTACATTTAGAAATGAGTTTGTAATATTTCTGTTAGTTGTTATTCTATAAACTGATGGAACAGCCACCCCAGTGGTAGGGAGAGCTCGCGTAAGGCATTGAACTATAAAGACCTGGGTTCGAGCCCCAGTGGTACCCTTTTGGTTTTTTATATTTTCTCCTTGCATATTCAGTACAAGCAGGCTTTGTCATGCCATACACCCTCATTCCATCACCACAAGATCATCATACGGTCTTATCCAACACACCACAAGGCAAGCCCATGGTGCACCTCAAGAAGCCATCCATACTAAATCACGAAACAGACGTTGGACCTATTGTTTTGGGCCTAAATTATTTCTGATCCTCACCCCCCATTTTATTGTTCAAAGCGCAGGCCCATTCACACTTTTTATTTTATTTTATATATTTTTCTGATTACAAAAACATATTGGGCTTTTTCTCTTTGCTTATTTCTAACCCCTGTTTACTTTTAAACACCCAGCCCATTTATTTTATTTTTTCATTATTTTTTATTTACCTATTTATTTTATTAAAACTAAAAACACAAAACAAATATTTTTCTTAAAATAATTTAAATCAAGTATTTTATATTATTTTTTATTAAATTAAATTCTTTTATTTTCTTTTACATTGTAAAAACGTTTTCTAAATTAATACTAATATTCAAACTATCTTCTAAACAAATTCTTAGACTTAGGTTTATTTTCTTCTTAAAATTCAATTAACATAGATTTTAAGTTTTGTTAAATAATTAATTTATTTATTTTGTAAATAAATTTAATTAGTTTAATCAGGTTAATTACTAAAACCTTTTTCCATCAAAAACCCTAAAAATCATTTTGATTTCTTCTTCATCTTTACATTTTTGTGTATTATTATTGTAATTCATATCCAATAGTTTGTAATAGTAATTAGGGCTTTATTACTTTCTTCTCCCTATTCACCAATTGTACCTCCCATTCCCAAAGCGTTGTAATATTGTAGGGCATTTAAATTCCGCAATTTACCGTTTTCCTTATTATTGCTAGTAATTAGGGTTTGTATGACAAGATTTAAAATCAAACTTAACAAAACCCTAATTCAAAGATAAATACTTGAAATCAAACACCTTACATACATACACCTCTAGGATAACCCACACTTATTGCCTCAGATATAAATATTCATGTCCCTCGAACGTGAGATGTTTTAGCAAAGAACCTCGATTAAAAGATCATAGTCCCTCAACGACCCTTCAAAGTTGCCTTCAACAAATGATCTTAGTTCCTTACGACAAATTTCTAAAACATATTACAAGTTGCCTTCTATGAATGTACGATGGCCCATGCATGTCCCTCACATCCAATGATATGGATTTCTACCAATCAATAGTAAAATAGCACTATCTAAAGCAGGAGGAAAAGAATAAAGACTTTTTGAGTAGGTAGATTGCTCGTAATTGCTTGCTCACAAACTAAAACCATCTTTGCACTTCACATTTTCAAAACAAACATTTTGTATACATTCTCAATGATATGAGAATCATTGCAAAATTGCCTTACAAAATATCTTTCAAACACTCTGTTTTAACAAATATTTTCAAAACCAACACTTTGTATACATTCTCAACGATACGAGAATCATTGCAAAGTTTTACAAACTTAGGCATTTTCAAAATATTTTCAAACTTACACAAACACAAGCATTTCAAAGTGATCAAGAAATTAAGAGCCCGTAGATAACTACAGATGAAAAAGGTGCTAACACCTTCAATTTTCATAACCTACCCCCCCCCCCCCCCCCCCCCCCCGAACTCAAGAAAAATTCTCAAAAGGTCTTTCATGTTCTTTTCACCCTTTCCTTTATTGGATAAAAGGAAAGTCGGTGGCGACTCTTGCTTTCTGCAACATTTGCAATCAAACTCAAAACACCCATGTCAGTTCTCCCACTGTATCACACCTTGTTATCCCGATCAACTGGTTGATGTCTTCTAGTAATCCTACCATCGTCAGTAACCTTATTGTTACCAGATCGCTTTTGTCATCTCCCAACAACCCTGCGAACATTAGCAACCTTAATACCTCGTTTATTTTCTGGTAACCTTAGCGGCTTCAACAACCTTGATATCCTTCATTTACTAATCACATGACTTAAGCCTTCTGGTAACCCTACCTGAAATTCTGGCTATTAGATCCCGGATGTCCTAAGAGATATCTAGATACCGGATTCGACTTCACACATAATAACAAGATGTATAAGCAAAAATAGTAGTGCTGAAAGTAAATAACACATGACGTGTTTACCCAGTTCAGAATAACCTTCCTACTCTGGGGGCTACCAAGCCAGGGATGAAATTAACTAGATAATATCAATTTGGAGACCTTAAAGCAAACCTCCAGTTTACAGTCTACACACTTAATCACTACCATTTTTTTAACTTCTACCTAAGACACACCTAAGTATGAGGACCTCCTCAAATCCCTCTTCAATTACACTCAGCAATTGGAGCAACTATAAACACAAGTAGATAACAAAAACAACCAGAATTTATACTTCCAGAACATGCAAAGCTCAATGTTTAAAAGCTTATGAGAATTAACAAACAATATGTTCAATTCTTAAAAGCTTATGAACATCTCACAGAGAACTTACAACCCAAAAAATAAGGATTCTAAAAACCCTAACACAAATACATATGTAAGTTCCACCTAACACTAGGTATACACCAACCTATTTATAACTTTATTCTAGACTGGGTTGGGCTTCAAAACTGCAGCAGTGAGGCTGCACAAAGTATGCAAAAAATCCTCCAAGATAATAGGTCTTCAATCATTAGTTTCCTAAAATGTCTCCATAAATAGAAACTATGCAATCTTCTAAAACCAACATAAGAATATTCTGACTTGTCAATCTTGGACGCCACATAAGCTAACTGAATATTCCCTGAATATACAATGGCTAAAAAATCAGCTGATCCACACCATCAGCTTGTTGCAGACGCGATGTCCTAACTCCTTGTTGGGATATCTTGCTCTACATGTAGAAGACAGAATGTTGGAGCATCTTGTTCAACATGTTGCTGCTAAAATGGTTTTACCAAAATGTATGCCAATCATAAATTTAGAGAAATAACAATCTCCCACTTTGGCACATTTTGGCTAAAACACTAAAACAACCCTTGCACAATAAAGTATGTTTGAAAATAAATCAAACATACACATCAAAGGAACAAAAACGAAAAACACATATACAAGGTTAACAACACAAAAATTAGCAGCACATAGTTAGTAGTAAGTTGATCTACTAACACAGCTGCACCAAAAATAGAGAACACCTAAGTTCTCACCGTCATGATGTCGAGACATCATGTCTGACATCTCAGGCTTCAGTCTAGAACAGAGCAAATACTCCCTCTCAAAACCTGCTTATCACAAATAAGGGAACATAAATCCCCCCCCCCCTCAAAAGTACCATCAGTAGTAATATTCCAACACCCTTAATATCATAATACTCCCCCTTTGTAGCCACATTGTGATAAAGGTAAGCAGATAATATTAGCAAAAAAATTTAAAGCACCTAAGATTAAGTAGCAGGGTGCAAAAAATCAAAAGTATCTTGGGAATTTAGCCCTTACAAAGTCATTATTCAAAATAAATAGGATCATAAGATATATCCAAGCAAAATCCCATGACCAGTCGTCATGCAGTAGCATCTTTTCTTTCCTCGAAAGCACTGGCAGAACTTTCATTAGGTGCAACATCATACTTAACAATCTCAACACAAGATGCAGCACCAACAGTAATTGCTATAACTCTTCATAGATACATATCCCAAGTATCATCTTTAGGTTCTTGAACTGAGAAACATCAAGAGCTTTTGTAAAGATATCAGCAAGCTGATTCTCAGTTTTGACATGCTCAAGTTTAATGATTTTGTCCTCCACAAGTTCTCTGATGAAGTGATGTTTGATGTCAATGTGCTTGGTCCTACTGAATAAGATTTTTGGAAATATTTATAGTACTCAAGTTCTCACAAAAAATGTCATAGAATCATGTGTGACATTGTATTCAAATAGAATTTGCTTCATCCATACCAATTGAGAGCAACTGCTTCATGCTTCAATGTACTCAGCTTCGGTAATAGATAGAGAAACACAATTTTGCTTCTTACTGAACCAAGAGATCAAGTTGTTTTCCATAAAGAAACGTCCTCAAGAGGTACTCTTTCTATCATCATCACTTCCAACCCAATCAGCATCACAAAATCCCAAAAACGAGAAATTTGTATCATGGGAGTACAATGTACCATAGTCACATGTTCCATTCACATGTTTCATATTTAGATAACTTCAGGTGTGTAGTAGCTGGAGTTATCTTATGGATGGCATTTTCCAACCCAAACTTCTTCACAATATTTCTTGCATATTTTCTCTAACAAAGAACAATGGAGTCTTCCATCTGCTTGACTTGCAATCTAAGGAAGTAGGTCAATTCACCTACCAAACTCATCTCAAATTCATATTGCATATGTCTGACAAAATGTTGGAACATGTCATATGACATTTCTCCAAAAATAATGTCATCCACATTGATCTGAGTTATGAACAACTTTCCAGCTTCATCTTTGTCAAAGAGAGTCTTGTCAATTCCACCCTTTCTGTATTCATTACTGACTAGAAATTCAGTCAATCTTTCATACCAAGCTCTTGGAGCTTGTTTCAGTCCATATAGGGCCTTCTTCAGTCTGAACACATGATTTGGAAAAGAAGGATCAACAAAAATCCTTTCGGTTGCTTAACATAAAATTCTTCATTCAAGTACCCATCTAGAAAGGCAATCTTGACATCCATTTGATACAGCTTGAACCTGAGGTGACAAGCTACACCAAGAAGTAATCTAATAGACTCCAAGCGATCCACAAAAGAAAATGTTTCATCAAAGCCTATTCCCTCAATTTGAGTGTACCCCTGAGTAACCAGTCTGGCTTTATTTCTGATGACACCACCTTGTTTATCAGTCCTGTTCTTGTACACTCATTTTGTACAAATGATATTCACCCCTTCAAGTCTTGGTACCAAGTCCCATACTTAATTTCTTTTAAACTGACCAAGATCATCTTTCATAGAATTGATCCAAAATTCATCAGTCAAAGCTTCCTTCACATTTTTAAGCTTAGTCTTTGACACAAAACAAGCATTTGATACAGCTTCCCTTGATCTGGTAACTAATCCTTGTCTAGGATTTCCTATTATCAGTTCCTTAGGATGATCCTTTTGAATTCTGAGAGAGGGTCCTTTGTCAGTTACCTGAGGTTCTTCGGCTTCAGAATCAACACTTGACTCTGCAACATCTATGGTAGACGTTGTGACAACTTTTTCAGGAACCACATCTTCATTTGGAATAGTTGTTTCAACTACTTCTGGGACATCATCTTCATTAGTTGAGTCATCTATAATTACATTGGAGGACTCTATCATCACCTTTGTTTTGGAGTTGAAAACTCTACAAGCTTTACGGTTAATGGAGTATCCCAGAAAAATTCCTTCATCACTCTTGGCATCCAACTTCCTTCTTGGCTCAGGGTCAACCAGAATATAAAATTTACTTCCAAATACATAGAAGTACTTGACAATTGGCTTTCTTCCTCTCCATAATTCATACAAAGCAACTAAAGTTCCAGTTCTGATTGTCACTTTGTTGTGAATATATCAAGCAATGTTAATGGCTTCAACCCAAAAATGAAGGGGCAATTTCTTCGCAAGAAAAATAACTCTTGCAAACTCTTGAATAGTCTTGTTCTTTCATTCAACCACACCATTTTCTTAAGGAGTTATGGGTAAGGAAAACTCATGACTAATCCCTTCAATTGCACAAAAATCCTCAAATTTACTGTTTTCAAATTCCTTCCCATGATCACTTAAGATTTTGATGACACCACAACCTTTTTCTCTTTGAATCTTGTGACATAGTTCCTTGAACACTTCAAACACCTCAGATTTCTCTTTGATGGACTTCACCCAAGTGAATCTCGAGTAATCATCAACAAAAACATAAGCATACATTTTACCTTCATGACTTTCCACCTGTATAGGCCCCACCAAGTCCATGTGAAAAAGCTCTAGAACTCTTGAGGTAGCAAGATGTTTAATTTTCTTATGGGACATCCTTGTCTGCTTCCCAATTTTACATTCACCACAAGTTTTTTCTTCATCAACATTCAATCTTGGAATATCTCTAATAGCTTCCTTTGATAGGATATTCTTCATATCCTTCAGATGTAGATGTCCAAGCTTTTGATGCCATATGCTTACATCATCATCTTTTGACAATAAGCATGTTGAGAGACAATAAGGAGAATTCCATATGCAGCAATTGTCTTTTGACTTGGTTCCTCTCATAACCACTTCATTCTTATCATTTGTAACTAGACATTCAGATTAGGTAAAGTTAACTTTGAGACCTTGATCACAGAGTTGACTGACACTTATCAGATTTGCTGCTAGCCCTTTCACAAACAACACATTATCTATACTCGGTTGTCCAACATAATCCACCTTTCTCACACATTTAATCTCATTATTTGACCCATCTCTAAAGGTGACATAGCTATTGGCACATGTTTTGATGTCCACTAGAAATCTCTTAACTCCAGCCATGTGTCTGGAGCAACAACTATCAAAATACCAATCTTCTCTAGTTGAGGCTTTTATAGAAGTGTAAGCTATGGGTCCATATGATTCATGGTGAAAGGCTTCTCTTGACTTTACCTTAGAGTTATCTTCTTTTCTTTTGAAAGGGAATCTATGGATGGTATATCCATATAGTTTATAGCACGATGACTTTAAATTTCCAAACCCTCCATAATAGTGATACCTCCATGGCTGATACATGGGACTATGATATCTTCCCTTATGTCTTGATTGATGTTGGAACATGTGCCTTGACATCTTCAGATCACGCTTCATATTTTAAGGAGCAAACTCCACTATTTTCTTTTTTTCTTCATAATTTGGTTATTAAAACCAAGGCTCTTCATATTTTTATACCCCAATCTTCCCATAAGATTCCTTATCATCTCATGTCACAATGCATAAAGATCACACATTAGGGTTGACTCTCTCTTTCTACTTTATCCCATCCTTTAGTTTGCTTTTGAGAGGTTACCAAGAACCTTGAATTGTGTATCTTCTACATGTTTTCTTTTAACTAACATAAATATGTGTATATATATTCCTTTTAATGTTCATATTGTAGGTGATCACAATTGCATTCATCTCACCATCTAATCTAGAATTTGAGGGTTGATTCTTAATCAAATGGTTCTCTAATGGATTTCAAGAGCTCAATTTTTAAGGTCATGTCTATGGAATTAAAGATTTGTGGTTCAAGGAGTCCTCTCACTTTATTTAGGTCAAGATCTCCTCAAAGTTGGTGGTGGAAGTCATCAAGAAGATTCATAGGTTCATGTGTTTATTTCCATGTCTTCTTCAACAAGCTTCAGTGAGACTTAAGCTCCATGCTTGATTTCTCTCCAACAAAACATATTTTCAAGGCCTCTTATGACTTATCATGCTTATTTTTCCAAGAAAGTTCAAAATTATTCAAGGTTGACTCAACATGTTTGACCTAATTGAGCAAATACTAGATTCCGTGATCATAAGTGCATAACTCTCTCAATTTTCAATATTTTGTGTTGGTTCTTTTTGCTATGGATTCTCATCATCATCTACAACAACCTCTCTTCACATGACAAGATCCAATTATGCAATAAAAATCATCAAATGTTAAAAGGGGTTTCAAGTCATTTTAACACTCTTTGAGTTAGGGTTTGTTGACTTCCAAGGGCCATATCTTGCTCATTTTTTGAGATTTTTTAGTGACTTCAAAGCCATGATTCTCTTTACAAGGTCCTTAACAAGTTCTCTTCAGGAGTCTAAGGCTAATTTTGAATGAAAGATCACTAAAGGTTGAGAAATATTACAAGTCTCCTTGAAAGGCTTTTGAATTTTAGTATTTGACTTCACATGATCATAACTTGGTCAATTTTTATCTCCTCGAGCCCATTATTTATCCAAAATAATCTCTGCGATGTCTACTACAATTTTATTTTTATGTGCAAGACTTAAAGATGCTTGGAAAATGGTTGAAGAATTGAAAAGATTATAGGTCTTTTGTGAATTTCCCCAAATTTGTTCATAATCTTCTAAAGACCATAACTTTTTCAATTTTTATGATTTTTGAGTGATCTCAATTCCAAAATTCAATTCAAGAAGTTTACTTCATTCCATCTTCAGATATCAATATCAAATTTTGAGTGGAAGGTCATGTAATTTTGAAGAACATTATCAGTAATTTTGAAGTTCAACACTTAGAAATATTTCTAAGTACAAAGATTCGTGTGTTTTTCACGATTTCAACTGATCATTAATTTTTGCTCAGATCTCCAAATGATGTCTTTCTTGGTACAGTATGAATTTTGTCGTGAGATCTTCAAATGATTCAAGAATCATTCGATAAAGGTCCTTGAGTTACTTGCACCATGGCTGCAAAGTCAGTACCTTGGAACTAAAGTTTTCTCTTGAAGTCAGAATTTGATTTCCATAATGTAACCTCTAATCACCAATTTTTTTGCGCTTTCCACTTAAACATGTTTAACCAAGTTGCAAAGGCCGAATTAAGGATCAAAACGCAAGGAATGGTTGAGTTTTGACAACTTGCAAGTCACACTTTTGTCATGATTAAGGTGTGCACGAATTCAACTCAAATTGCATCATTCACCCCCCTCTTGATTCCATTCACTTCCCTATAAATAGAGGATGATATCTCACTCACTAGACAGTATTTAGAGAGCCAAAGAACCTCTGTTAAACTCCCCCCATAACTCATAATTCTGCAACTTTGAATTTAATTCTAAAGCTTCTTTCGACCCAATTTCTTTGTTGATCTTCATCCTTGAACTTCACTAAAGCTAACAGAAGAAGTATCAAGTCTTGTTGTGTCCTAAATCATGCTAGCCAAGTCAAGTTTCAGATCTCTAAATTTGAATTCAACAGGTTGATTCAACCATCAATTATCTCCAATTTGTTGCTACAGTGTAGCTCTCATCACTTTGATACTGATCACATCATTAGTTTTTAAATGGAAGTGATTTCTAATCATGAATTTTCAAATCCCTTTCCAAAATTTTTTCTTCTAGTTCTCTTTAAATTGACTAAGTTGAGTTTTAAAGAAATTTTTTGCGAGGTTAGGGTTAGGATCGTCTTAAAGAGACAAATCCAATGATACTTGTGATATGGTGGGAGAACTGACTTGGTGTTTTGTTGTGTTTTATCACAATTGTTGCGGATAGCAAGAGTCACCACTGATTTTATTTTATCCAATAAAGGAAAGGGTGAAAAGAACATGAAATACCTTTTTAGAATTTTCTTGAGCTCGGGGGGTAGGTAATGAAAAGGGAAGGTGTTTGTTTGAAAATATTTTGAAAAGTGTCATCGATGGGTAATATGTGTAATGATTCTCGTCTCTATAAGAATGCATACAAGTGTCGACTTTGAAAATATTTCAAGAAAATGTTTTTGTGTTGAAAGATGTTTGTTTTGAAATGTTTGTGAGCGTCCTACCTACTCAAAAGAAAGTCTTTGTTCTTTTCCTCCTCCTATAGATAGTTCTATTCTACCATTATATAGTAGAAAGTCATATCATTGGATGTGAGGGACAAGCAAGGGTCATCGTACAATCATAGAAGGCAACTTGTAAGATGTTTTAGCAATTGTTGTAAGAGACTAAGATCATTTACCGAAGGCCACATTGAAGGGTCATCGAGGGACTATGATCTTTTGATTGTGGGTCTTTTCTAAAACATCTTATGTTCCAGGGACATGACCTCCCTTTCGGGTTTTTAGTCCACCAGGATACCCTTTTTTCCCAAGCCGCCCTTTCAGGTTTTCGACTTTCTGGGTGTACAATCTTTTTGATATAACCCTAATTTTTTCCCGAACCCCTTTGGTTCGCCAGGATGCCCTTATTTTTTCCTAGGTATGTCAACCTAGTGGGTCATTCTTATGCGTAGTATTATTTTGACTATGTCCATGTTTACAGGGTGCGGGAAATCTTTGCCATCCATAGTAGTTAACATCATAACACCGCCCGAGAATACTTTGTTGACAACAAATGGTCCCTCGTAGGTGGGAGTCCTTTTACGCCTGGGATCTCCTTGTGGTAAAATGATGCTCTTTATCACTAAGTCACCAGCCTAGTATACCCGATGCTTGATCTTCTTGAAAGCTTTGATCATGCGCTTCTGGTACATCTGACCATGATAGACAAGAACCAGCCTCTTCTCGTCAATCAAATTCAGCTGATCCAACCTTGTCTGATTCCATTCATCTTCATCTAGGTATGCTTCTTTCATAATTTTTAGAGAAGGAATCTGAACTTCGACAGGCATGACAACTTCCACGCCATAAACCAAAGAGAAAGGGGTTGCCCTAGTTAATGTTCGTGCTGAAGTACGGTATCCATGAAGAGAAAATGGTATCATCTCATGCCGGTCTTTATAGGTCACCACCATCTTTTTCACAATCTAATTTATGTTCTTGTTAGCAGCTTCCACTGCGCCATTCATCTTAGGTCTGTATGGAGAAGAGTTGTGATGTTTGATCTTGAACTGCGTGCAGAGCTCAATGATCATGGCATTGTTAAGGTTGGTGTCATTGTCAGTGATGATCCTCTCAAGGATAACATATCAGCAGATGAGTTTATGCTTGATAAATAGGGCTACAAAGTTCTTGGTAACTGAGGCAAATGAAGCTGCTTCAACCTACATGGTAAATTAGTCAATGGTGACAAGAATGAAACGGTGTCCATTAGAGGCAGTAGGCTTGATCTCTTCAATCATGTCAATGCCCCCACATTGCAAATGTCCAAGGAGCAATCATGATGTTCAAAGGAATCGGAGGTTTTTGTACCCCAAAATTTTCCCTCTCATTTATTAATAATTTTCTCACAAGATCTCCTTGGGCTCAAGACTGCATTAGGGTTTGATCAGCTCAAGACACCTCCTTATGCACTGATGACCAAAATTAGGGTTTGAGTTTGCACAAGTATTTTTGAACTTTGTATGCCCCATACCACTTTCATATATCACTTTGGACCCCCAAGATTACTCATGACAAGTTTCAAGCTTTGAATCACACTTTTGATCAGTCAATTGAGCAGTTGACCTAAAAATCAGTTGTATTGGGGGAAAAGTCAACCATGGCCAATTCACAGTAAAACTTCATAAATTATGATCCACATCAACATTTTAGACTCATATGTATCATTTGATCAAGTTTGGACCACAACTCCTCAATAAATTTGATCAAATATCCAAAAGGGCAAAATGTTCAAAATTAGGGTTTTGACTGGGAAAGGGCAATTTCTGATTTTTAACCTAACAAATGGTCAATTAGTTTAAGGCATGATCTCAAGAGCCCAATTTAATAATTTTTACCTAATGACATGGGTCAAAACATTGCAAGTCCATTGGATTGACAGATGAATTTTTCAGTTAACTAATCAAAAGTCAATTGCATACTGAAAAGTCAAACTTAGACTTTTTGGTCAAATTCTAGTGCCAAAGATCACAATTCATCAAAACATGTAAAAATATGAAACTTATTCATCAATAAATCAAAAAGTCAATATTTCATTTTGAAAAGTCAAATTTTCTAAACTTAGAAATTTTTCTAAGTGTTGGAAATTTCATATTTTTTCACAATTTTGAACACTTTTTTCACCATGATGCAAGATGATTCAAGAGAAACTTCCAACATGAAAGTTGTAGGTCTACATGAAATATACAACTTTTCTTCACACAAATCCTTCCAAAATTGCTTGGATCTCAAGTTAAAATTTTAAGAACATAGGATTTTGACCTAATTTGGTAAGGATTTTGACCTAACTTCATGACACTTTTTCATATAGTTTCAAGGATAATATTCAAAAGAAATTCAAATATAGGTTGTAGAGAACATTGCAAGCTTTCCAAAATTTCCAACAACTCCTTGAGATTATTCTTGAGTAGGGAGAATCGAAGAGATGAAGTTAGGGTTTTATCACTTTTATTACAAGTCATTTATTGATGAAAAATTTTCAAATTCAGACCATGTTGCATAAACACTACTTTGCAGGCCTCAAACTTGTTAGGAACTCCATAATTAATGGTTTACACAGCTGTTAGAGGCCTCACTTCAAGCATTCCATGGATGGACATGCTTTTTTATCCATTTTTGGAAGAAAGGTTACATTGCCATTTTGATAAAGTGACTTTTTGTAAAAAAACTTGTTCTTGAACCTTGCACTTGTTCTCTTCTGATCAAACAGGTCATGTAACTCATGAGAAATGTTTCAAACACTTACAATCACCCATCCCATGCGTGTACCTCTTCCTTGAAACTTGTTTCCCTCTTTTCTTCAAAATCAAGTAACCTAGCCAAAAGCTAGAAACTTGTACTTCTGACTTGCCAATGCATTCAAACACTTTTGTTTATACATACATAAACCATTTGACATAAATACACAAATGATCAAGCCTTGAAAGAACCAAAAACTCAGAATCACACTTCACACTTCCATTTTTATACAAACTGACCAAAAAATTGAAACTCATAATCTACTCGTGCGTTTCTTGGCCTTTTGGTTTCTAAAGCTTCTAAACATCATATAGAAGTGATCCCACACCCTGTTACAGAACTGTAACACCATTAACACCATCCTCCATTTTCAAAAACAGATCTCTGCACATTGACTTCTCCAGACCATTTCAGCCATCCATTGCTCAAGCTAATCATTGCATTAGTTTCCTGGGACCTCAAGGAAGCTAACCTGATCATCACCATCACTTGAAACAAGCTCAAACTCAAAACACGATTTCCAGTTTTGAGGTAAGTTTTCTTAACTTTGAACTCTTCATACAAGCATCATTAATGATTTATGTATGATCAAAACATGTAGATATCATTGCCCTAAAGCTAACTATGTCCATAGTTTCCATTAATTTTGCTTGAGCTTAGAGAATTTTGAGATTGAAATTTCTGATATTTTTAGGGTTCAGATTAGGGCCATCAAAATTGATTCTTATCTTTTATCTATAGTTTTAATGCTTTACATTTCTGAAACCGTGAGAAATTTTGCTACAAGTTTCATGTTTACAGTTTTCATTTTGGATGAGAAATGAGCAAGTTACAGTTGGTCTGGTTGGAGGTTGAAGATGAAGTCTTCAGGACGCGTTTTGCCTTACATATTTATTGTTTTGCTTATATTAACGGATTTATAGCCACCCCAGTGGTAGAAGCACACACCTGTAACGTTTGGGACTTAGGTTCGAGCCCGAGTGGTACCCTTTTACATTTTTTTTACACATTTTGGCATTTCTGACTTTTTGGAGCGCCTGGGCCTTATTGGGCTTCCTTTGTTTTTTTTTTATTTTTTGCTAACTAACCGTCTGCAGGCTATTTGCGCCCTCTGGCCCAAGTTTATTTATTTTTCCTTTTTTTTATTTATTTCATTTATATTTTCTTAATTATTTTTTTCCTAAATACTAAAAAATACAAAAATTAGATTTTTATTTTTGACTTAGTTTATTTTATTTTTCTCATAAAAAATATTTTTATTCAACTATACTTTATTTATTTTTATTAACTAGTCTTGTAAATATAATTAAAACTAGGTTATTAGTTTTTTTTTCATACTAATTAAAATATATTTATTTTAATATATAAAAAGGGCCAAAAACATTTTATAATGCTATAAATATTTCCAAGACAAAAATACCAAAAAAATATCTTTCTTAAACTTATTTTATTTTAATTAATTAATAGAAGTAAGTTTTTTTTATTTAAATCTTTTCTTAAATAAATTCAAGTTTAATTAATTATTTTCTTTAATTAATTAGGTTAAGACAAAATCCATTTCTATAAAAAATCCAAACAATGATCCATTTTCTTTATATTTTTCATTTTTATACATTTATTCATTTTTGTACATTATGTTCATTTAAATTCCTTGTACAATAATACCCATTCAATATGGTTGTAATAGACTAACTAGGTTTAAATTTTTGCAATCCCCATTTACAAATTGTATACCCCCCTCCCCATAAATGTTGTAATAGCTTAGTAACTTAAAATTTCGCAATTTATCGCTTTTATAACATGCTAGTAATTAGGTTTTGTATGGAAAGACTAAAACCAATACCTAGAAAACCCTAATTCAAGACAAAACAAGCATGAAAACAATACATTTTCACACAAGCACCCCTAGGGTTATTTCCACTTGTTTCCCTTATAAAAAATGGCCATATTACGCATGTAAGGTATCTTAGCAAAAACAAAGCAAATACAAGATCATATTCCCTCGATGATGCTATCTAAGTTGCCTTTCAAATGATCTTAGTACCTAAAAAGAATGCTAAGATACCTTGCAACATTGCTAATCATGGTTATACGACAACCCACGCCCGTTCCTTTACATCCAAAGATAGGGTTGCTTACCAAATCAATGGTAAAACCACAATGTCGAAGGAAAAGAAAATGAACAAGAAAGACTTTTGAGTAGGTAGAATGCTCCTAATTACTTGCTCAATTTCAAAACAAAACATCCTTGCTATTTTCAAAACAAACACCTACACTTTCAAAACATCTTACAAAACTTGAAAACATTTTCAAAAAAGATCAAACATCTTTGTATGCATTCTTACAAACAAGAATCATTACAAAGATTGCCTAAACAATGGCCTCTTTACAAAATACTTTTAAAAATCACACCAAGCACAATTTCAAACAAAAGCAAGTGATCTAGAAAGTAACTAATAGCCCATGGAAAACCATGGATGAAAAGGGTGCTAATACCTTCCCTTTTCATTATCTACCCCCCGAACTCAAGAAATAAATCTCAAAGGTCTTTCCTATGCTTTTCCACCTTTCCTTTTGGATAGAAGAATATTTGGTGGCGAATCTTGCTAACTGCAACATTTACGATCAAATGCAAAACATTCAAGTCAGTTCTCCCACCGTATCACAGAGGCACATGGACCTTATCAGCATAAATTTGGCACTTATAGCAAGTCCTCGACTGGTGATTCCAATCGGTTTCCATGGTCGACCAATAGTAACCAGCTCTAATAATATTTTTAAACATAGTATGTCCACTAGAATGATTACCAAAGATACCTTCATGCATATCCTATATGATCTTCTATGCTTCCTTCTTGTCCATACAACGGAGCAGAATTGAATCATGGTTACACTTGTATAAGATCACATTGCTCAGGAAGAACTTGGCTGAGAATCTCCCCAAGATTTTCTTGTCTATGACTGACACTCCTTCAGGATACTCTTGAGCTTTGAGATATATTTTCACCTCATGAAACCAAGGCTTCCCCTCTACACCATCATTTTCGATCTCATAGCAGTGCGCTGGTTCGTCAAATCTTTTGATAGTAATTCGGGGAGCTTTGTTGTCCCATCTGATTTTAAAAATAGAAAACATGGTAGCCAAAGCATCTGCCAACTGATTTTCTTCCCTCGGAATATGCTTAAAGGTAACCTCTTCAAAGTATGGGATCAAGGTTAGCACAAGATCTTTTTAAGGGATAAGATTTGGATGTTTTGTATCCCACTCTCCTTTAACTTGACTAATGAACAAAATTTGAGTCTCCATTAAGAATTTGATTCTTAGGTCAATAGCAGCTTTAAGACCTAATATTCATGCCTTGTACTCAGCCATGTTGTTGGTACAATCAAAGAAAAGTCTTGCAGTGAAAGGAGTATGGCCACTTTCAGGAGAAATGATCACAACACCAATTTTGTTATAAAGAGCGTTGGAAGCTCCATCAAAAACCATAGTCAATCGTGATCCTTGTTCAGGTCCTTCATACGGTCCAAGATTTTCACAATTCGCAATCAACATGATATTCTCGTCTACGAATTCAAAGTTCATATATTGGTAATCATCCACAACTTAATGTGCCAAATGATCTTCCAACACACTTCCTTTTATTGCTTTTTGTATAGTGTACTGGATATCATATTAGGTTAAGATCATTTGCCATCGGTCTATCCTTTCGAAGAGAGCTTGCTTCTCAAAGAAATACTTGATGGGATACATCTTATATATTAATAGAGGGGAATGAGTTAACATATACTATCTTATTCAGAGAGCAGCCCATGCCAAAACGCATCAAGTTTTCTCGAGCAGTCGGTAAACTTTTTTCTAAGGTAGTATATTGCATGCTCTTTTCGACCAGACTCGTCATACTGTCCCAGCAAACACCTCACTGAATTCTCTAACACTGTTAAGTACATGATCAAATGTCTTCCTTCAACTAGTGGCATCAGGATTGGAGGTTCTTGCAATATACTCAGCCTTGATCTTCTCATAAATATCAGGATGCATGCGACGAACCTTTTGTTTGATTGGAGAATAACCTTCTTTCATTGGTAGACGATGAACCACGATATCAGTATCGATCCCCGACATGTCTTCGTATGACCAAGCAAAGACTTCAACATATTCGTGCAATATCTGAACCAAACTTCTCTTGACATTTCCTTCTAGGTTGGCGGAAATCTTGATTTCTTTCTTATCTGCCTCAGTACCCAAGTTTATCACTTCGCCGGGTTCCTCGTGCGGTTGGATGGCCTTTTCCTCTTGTATCAGGAGTCTGGAGAGTTCTCAAGGTATCTTACAATCTTCTTCACCTTCGTCTTCTGCTTGATAGATTGGATTTTCTAAGTCATAAGCGACAATAGCAGAATTATTGTCAATGAGATCTGGAATGGATATGGATCTGCAAATATGTTTGTGTGTATGTAAGGTCACATGGCTATTTGAAAATGCAGTAAAGTAAAAGAAAGACAAGGAGCGCAAAATTTGAATGCAAAATCATATAATGTTTTTCATTAAATGAGCATATGATATATGAAATGACAAACCCTTAACAAATGGACCATTGTGCCCCGGGAAAGGCACATGGTTTAGAGTCATTATTTTGAAGGAAATTATACAGACAATTTTTGTAAAGCAATAAAAACAGGAAATAGAAATTACTGCTCGTTGAAGGAGATTGAGATGAACTCTTTGGCTCTCCAGTTGTTGAGTCCACCATCAGTAGTTGGGAATATCCAGTCGTCCAAGTCACCATCACTATCAGTATCCTCCAAAGCATTGACTCCATGGTTGATAATATAGAGAGATGGTTTTCCAGCACGAATACGTCGAACCTCTTTCTGAGCCTTTAAAGTAAAACCCAATCCAAATTTTTCATATTTATAGGGGATGTCAGGAAGTTGTCCCCAGATAGTTCAGCCTCCATCTTCTACAACAACCCTAGCATCCTTCAGAGAGGCCATTCTTGGTGTACCTTTAGATATTTTAGGAGTAGCAGGAGTAACAACAACAACCATTAGATGGATTACCTCAAATGCTTGATAGGGGTTTCCAATGAATTCTCCATCCATATCAACATATTTAAAAGAGTTCAAATGATTGACCATATATTCTTTCTCTCCACAAACTGTGACAACCATCCCTTTTACTAGGTATTTTAGCATTTAATGTATTGTAGAGGTAACCGCACCTGCCCCATGAATCCATGGCATCCGAGTAAACATGAATAGGCCAGGTGAATATCCATTATATAGAAAATTGAATTGAAGACTTGAGATCCTACCTTGATCGGGAGACTAACATCTCCATGGACTATCCTCGTTGACCCATCGAAGGCTCTTACCATAATATCACTAGGTTTCAGTACCAACCCATCACAATCCAGTCTATCCAAAGCACCTTTAGGTAAAACATTGAGGGAGGACCCAATAACTACACACACATGCGCCAGAGTGGTGCCTTTGCATTCAATAGAGATGTGGAGAGCCTTGTTGTGATTCTTCCCTATTGGAGTTAAATCTGCATCAGAAAATCCCAAGCCATTGTCAGCAGTTAGGCTTGCTACACAATTCTCAAATTGATCAGCAGTGGTTTCTTGTGGAACATGGGCATTCTTCAGGAATTTCATCAATGCATGGGCATGTGCGTCAGAGCATAACAATAAGGACAACATGGATATCTTTGAGGGTGTATGCCCCAACTGCTCAACTATTTTGTAGTCACTTTTTCAGATGATCTTCAGGATTTCTTCCATCTCTTGTCTAAATGGGTCTTCAATTGTAACTTCTTTTGGGGGTGCCTCCGTCAGGGAAGGCTCGGTAACTTTCTCTTTACCCCGGGCATTGGTAGTTGGCACAACAGTGAGAATGCCGATAGGTGTTGTTGTTGGAGGAGAAATCTCAGGACCTTCCTTCCTATTCTAGTGACCTCACTAGTTCCAGCAATGTTTGTAATTTTAGGCTCTTTGTTTTCAGTAATCTATGGCTCTTGCTTGACACCATGATAATAAACTTCTACCCCATAGTTCCAAGGTACACTTTTGTTAGAAGAATAGGGGACTGGCCCCAGTGTAGTGATAATTAGGTGATCCATTCTTGGCTCAATAGGGATCCTCATAGGGCCTCTAGAGGTGATCCTAATAGGACTGTTGGAGATTGTGATTATGGAAACATCTCGAGGTAAACTTTTCACGGACCGAGTTTTCTCAAACAAAATTTCATGGCTATCAATCAAGCGTTGAATACCTTTCTTCAGGCATGAAGCTACCGGCATAAAACACATATCCACCACCGAACATTATTTATCCCGGAGGAAGGCGAAATATCAAGAAAACCACAAGAGGATGGATATGATGGTTTTACGACTAAGAGAAAGGGTAAGGGAGTCGATTATGCGAGGGGAAGGTATTAGCACCCCTCACATCTGTTGTACTCAACAGGATCCATTTTGTTTGTTTGCTTCTAAGGGTATGTCTATCTATAACTATACTTGCTTAAGGGGAAAGAAATGGTTTTTATTAGTGCATTCATGAGGGTCTTGCAACCCTTTGCTTACGTATCCAATGAAGGAATCAGAACACCGTAGTTCCTCTAGAAAATGGTTGGTTTTTTGGTGTTTTTTAGTTGGGGACGTTAACGCATGCATTCTAGTAATAGGCACGGCCTGTATCGCGGTAGATCAAAGATAACATTCCCTTTTGGGGAGTTTTGATTGGTTGAGTGTTTTGCGAGTTTTAAAATTAATTTCAGTAATGATTAGATGTTTTTGTATTTTTGATTTGTGAATGATAAGTTTTAATTACAAAAGAAGAAAAAGTTTTAAGAGAGAGACTAGAAAAACCCTAACGTTTTTATGTACAAAGATGGACTAAAGGGCTACCTCAACATAGGTGATCGAACCGGGATCTAATCGCCTTATGGAGCTACCTAAGGGAATATGGTACCAAGATCTAAACAAGCGAATGAATAAAGAAACTTAAAGTCTAAATATTTTTTATGATCTTTTTAAGTAAAGAAAAATACTAAAAGAAAATTAAACTAATGCTAAACAAAATTTGTGATTTTTATTATTATTTTTTTAGTAAAGAAAATATTAAAAGAACCATAAAACTAAATCTATAGATTTTTTGTGTATTTTCAATAAAGGGAATATTAAGAGAAAATTAAAATTCTCTTATGAATACACTTTTGGAGTTTTTTTTAAGTAAAGAAATGTAAACAAGTAGAACAACAAAAAATAATTAACTAAATTAAAACAAAGTTTTAAAATGACCAAGACGATAAATCAACTCTAAGGCTAAACTACCTAAATAGAATTTATCTAAAAAAAACTATATGATTATTTAATTAATAAACTGATTAAATGAAACAATAAATTGAGAAAATATAATAAAATAAATAAATAAAAAATTAAAAAAAATGCTAAAAGGACCATGGGGTGCATAGTAGAATTATGTTGGTATAGTTAGAAATCCATATGGGCTAAATAAAAAGAAACCAGCAAGGCCCAAATTAAAACATGACAGATTGGTAAAAAACAAAAAAAAATATAAAAAGGGTTATGTGCTTAAACACGGACCGGGTCAGGTCAGACTCGGGTCTATCCCTAAAACCAATGGGTTGCCAAACCCTAAAAACAAAATGAGGCTAAACACCTCCTCCTTCCTCCAGATTTGCGATCTTTGTTTCCATTTCAATGCCATGTTCTCCTTCTTCATGTTAAGACTCTCCCATCTCTCTCGATGAACCTTATCTCTAATCTCAACAACCCTAATCTCTCTATTGCTAAATAACCGCATCTCCTGAAACCCACTTCATTTTCTCCACAAATCCATCTCTGGTTTTCTTTAGATAGGAATCTCCCTTCTGGTTTTCAGCTGTTCATCATCATCTCTTTCATGCAACTGGTCTAGGTTCTACCTCCTTCAAGCTCTTCGCATCCTTTTATACCGTAGCATGGTGCAGTTCTCATCAAATCGTAGCACCGCGTGGATATTTCTCCCCTTTCAAAGAGTTTAGTTTTAGGTTTAAGGTGATGTCTGATCTATGAAGAAGAGAGAGAGTGACGAGATGATGAAGCTGTTATTTTGCGGTGACCAGACATTAGAAGCAGCGGTAGTGATCAGAGAAAATTTCAACCATGGATGAGGGCGATAAAGATGCGTCTGATTAAGGTACATGGGCATTAGGTTTTTTACAGAAGTGTGTGATTTGCAGAAATATGAAACTTTGTTGTTTTTGCAGATTCGATGTTGTGAAGAAAATATTGATAAAGTTGCAGATGAAGGTGATGTCAGTGTGTGTTGTGCAGAGATGGTGATGGATGATGTTGTTAATACTGTAGCGGAGTCAGAGAGATTAAGATTTCCGATTTCTTTTGGTGTGTTTTTTTTTTGAAGTTCTTGTGGTAATTTCCCTTTTTGAATCTGAGTTTTAATTATGAGTTTCGTGATCAATTTTTGTGAATTGCTTCTCTATGCCATTTCTCAGATAAACTTAGTAAGGTAACAATATTACTTGAATTATTACGCAGGTACCGGAAGCAAGACCAAAAAGAAAATCATTCAGTCACAACATAAACCTTATCCCCCAAAAAATCTCCTACCATTTTTATCATGTAAGCATCAAGGATAAAATGAAAGAGAAGGGCTAACCAGTGGGAGTTTTGACAACTTTAGTGGAACTGCTTCAGGTACGATCATCTTTTATCTTCTGCAAATTCTTCCTTTTATGCTTTTGATCCGCAATTTGGTTGATGCTTATATATGATGATTGTTTGGTGGTTTAGTAAGATGATTGAACTAATTGAAATATGGTTGTTTCTTTATTGCAGGGGAGCAGTTTTGGTTACACCTTAGTTTATGAGAAGGATTAGAATTGCAGGTTGCTTGGGATATGCTGGTTGTAAATTTGAAGGTTGAAGAGTAGAGTGTGAAGGATTTGAGTGGAGTAAGGTGGATGAAGGATTGTAGTGGGATAGTGCAAAGAGATAGATGTTATTAGTAGGCCGGTTTGAGGGTTGCCTTCATCTTCTTTATACTGATTTTATTGTAGTATATATAGGTGTCCTTTAGGGAATTTTAGGGGTGGGGGGAATTGGTGAAGTTTAAACAATCTTAGTATGCTGTCTTGGTGGATTTTTAATGTAGGTTTGGGTTTTCCTAGTTTGACATCATTTTCAGGCTATTTGGAGCAGGTGTGGCACAGACTTTGGCATGTTCTGTTTGGCTTTGTGGACAGGTTAGGCAGGCTGTTTGTGCAGGTCCTTTTGGACTATTTTGGTTAGGTGACATATTTCTAATCTTAATCTTTTCCTCTTTGTCTCTTTATGATGTAAAGATATTATGCTTTCTAAAATTTCTGAAGGGATTGTATTTTAGGAAAATGATGATACAAATAGGGCTTTAGCTATTTGATAGCTTACAATATTTTTATATTTGCTTTTGTTGGACAGTTTTAGCTATGATGCTTGTTGTTTTTATACTTGCTGTTGTTGGACAGTTTTGGTTTGATGCAAGTTTTCCCTTTGCTTGTCATGGCTGCTTTGGGCTGCTGCTTTGGTTTTGATTGCAGCTGTTGTTTGCTGTTTTTCGTTTTGTTGTTGTGCTTGTAACTGTTGTTTGTTGTTTTGGTTTTCCTAGCTTCCTGTTGTTCTATTGCTTTATGCTGCTGTTTTATTGCAGCTGTTGTTTTTAGCTTGCTGCATTGCTACTGTAACTGTTTTTTCATGATGTTGTTTGTATATTTGTCAGTTTTGACTTTGTTTTTGCAGTAATAAAATTGTTGCAATCTTCTTTCATTTTGTGAACCAAAAACCCAAACTTTTTGTGTTTTGCAAAATAGGAGAAGATATACCATGATTGAATCAACCCCTTTTAATTTCTAATTCCAAATACAAACCCTAATGATGAAATGCAAATTTTCTTTTAACAATTAGTTCTTGTTTGTAATTCTATTCACATATTGATGTTTGCTAATTTTTCCCTCTTTCTTGTTTCATGAGCATTAGGATTGGATGGCAAAAGCATGGTTGAAAGGTGAAGAAAAATTCATGGCGAGGAGTGAGGACGAGTTTCTTGAAGATGAAGCAAAAGAAACTTAAAGAACCAATATTTCTTTCTTTTTCTTAAACAACATATTTGTAACTTGCATTACAAGTTTGTAACAAATGTAATGAATACGAAACTTGAATGTCTTCTCGTTGAACCTTATGTATGATGAATTTGTTGTATGGAAATTAGACAATTCTTGAATCTTGGTTGAAATTTAAAATGACATTTCAATCTCAAATTGTGACTGAAATTCCTTCTTGAATAGTTTGAATGATACATCTTGCCTCTGTAACTTGAACTTCAAGAAATCACATATGAACTTTGTAACTTGTATTTCAAGTAAATTGTATGTCTTGTCTTCTAACCTCACTCTTCATATCGTGTCCAAATCAAACTTGCATTCTCAATGAGAACCTTAACCTTGATATCCAAACCACAAGTGACTTGTAACTGAAGTAACAAAAACATGCCTTGATCATCATACGAGTTTGCAACATCATCTCTTATTCCATGGCTCAAACACTTGCAATATTAGTCACAAACCCTTGACCATAATTTAAATTATTTAACAGACTCAAATATGATGATGCACATTGATGAAGAAATATCTGGAAGTGTTGAAGATAATTGAAACCCTAATCCAAGATCTTGAAGAATATCCCCCTGACCGGACGAAGAAGGAGACCCATGATACCTCAAAACTTCATTCCACAACCCACTGCTCAAGAACCAAATGAAATTACCCTTAACCTGATGAAGAAACTTCGAATCAAAAAATAAACATAAGGATGGCACAACCCTAATGCTTTGGACCAAAGTGACTGATTCCATGAGATGCATGATATGCAAACGACTTAGTTAAAATGATTTAAATGAGATGCAAAGTCTAAGCCAGAAAAAAGTAAAAGGTAGGACACATTTGGTGTACGACAAGCCACATACAACCATTGGTTTGGGAAGCACAATGGTAACAATTTTTAGGGCAGCCAGGAAATAAACAGGCTCTCAGCAGATTCTTCTAATGGTGAATAATGGAGTAGTAAAATCATCAACTGTGGAGACAAAGGATGCATCATCAATAGCATTGACACCTTTACCATGAATGGGCATGGGAGAAGTAATGAGACTAGGGTTTTATGGAGGGTCAAACTCGATCACCTTGTTATCAATCAAATATTGTATCTTGCCTTTAATACCCAATAATTGTTTGTGTCATGTCTAGGACTATTTGAATGATAGGCGCATTTCACCTTCGGATTATATTTGGGAGAGGAGGTATTGGGATTAGGGTGAGGATCTCACAATGTTACCAAATCCGCCATCAACAAATGTTGTAAAGCTTCAGACAGTGGTATTTTGATTTTAGTAAACTGCCTCCTCGGGGCATCTGGCCTTTGCTAATTATTTGATTATTGTGGTCGTTGAACTGGGGTCGGGTTTGAAATCCAAACTGCTCCTACCGACTGATGACAATCGTTCTTGATACGGCTCCTTTGTCCATAAATAATATTTGTCTCTTTCTTACCAATAAATGGTTTCTTTACAGCATTAGAGGTTGAGGCCATTGGGATATTTCCACTTTTGATTCCACTTTCCACTCGTTCACCAGTCATAATCAACTCCCAATCAACAAATTAAAAAATGGACCAGTCAAGGTGCCCATGAATATGTCCGCTAATTCTCTTATAGTCAATGGGGGTTGCACCCTTCCAGCCAGGTCCCCCCCACTTTTGAGCATACTTTTTGAAGCCTTCATATGAACCCATAGTCATATTTTGCAACTACACGTGAGTCGATGCAAGATCAGCATTGTATTGGTATTGTTTGTAAAAGGGAGCAGCTAGATCCTCCCAGGTGTGGATATTTGTCCCCTCAAGTTGATAGAACCATTCCAACTGTGTTCCAGATAAGCTTTCTTGGAAGAAGTGCACCCATAACTTTCTATCAGTGGTGTACAGTTGAATCTTGCGGACATAAGACCTCAGATGCATCTTTGGACAAGAGGCCCCATCGTATTTGGAAAAGACAGGAACCTTGAACTTATGGGGAATGACCACCCCAGGAACCAGACCTAAGTCTCCAAAGTCCAAATTAGGCACTGTTTGGATCTCCACAACCTTAAGTCGGTATTTGAGTTATTTGTACTTATCATCTGTCGGTGGGTATTGCTCCTCGGAATAGTCTTCATCCTCAGTAGCTTGGTTATTTCCTTCCCCAGCTCTAGTGCTTCTAGCTTCCTCTTCTGGATTGTCTTATTCCTCAAAAGAAACCTCTTCTATTTTAGCTAGTCAGGCAGGCCCCTTGAACCTTCTTCCCATGTTGAGAATAACATCCCTCATCTTGGACTTCTTCTTGGTGGCAAGGAGTGCCATCATCTCTTGATGACCTTTAGGTAGGTTGAGGAGAGTCTCTTGGAACTGTGCATGTTGGGTTTGTAGATCATTGACGGTTTGCTCTATGGATATCTTATACTGAAATAAATAGTAAAAAGATGAGGAAACATGTGTCAGGAAACCTGCTTATGATATGATGCATGCTATGCGGATGCAATGTTATCAAAGACATTAAGGAATTTAAATTTTCTAGCCAAAAAGGAAACAAACACAACAATTGTATTATTAAAGTTCCAAGATTACAATTGCCCCTTTAGCTTACAATGAAAAAGAAGAAAGGTTTTAAAGAGATAACGAAATGAAATCCTAAAACAAAAGAACTCAGTTCTACCATGGGCACTTCTTCTTTGGTGCAATGTATTCATTCAAGCTTTGCTCCTCGTGAAGTTTCCTTGTGAGCTCCAACACTTTCTTCTCGCTTGTATAGGATCGAGCTTCAAAGGTGTCTCATTCCCCTTGATTTGAATCCACGCTATTTTCAATTCTTCGAGGTTGGTAGGCATGTTATGATGGAGAACAGTATGAGGAACATCCCCTTCAGTAATAGGCTCCACACCTATTGTAGAATAGCAGGATATGGAATCATGAGACTTTGAGCACGAGCTCGTACCCATTTGAGATAAGGCTCAAGAGGGATGGAATTCTTATGCCCCAATGTCTTGCTATCAACTTTTCTTACCATGCCCCAACCTCATACAAACCTTTGATGATAACCTTGGACATTGTTCTCATAGTCGAACACAATACCATGGATAAGTGCATCATGAGGACCATCTCTTTGAGCATAGCCAAATTGTCGTAGAGATAGAGACAGATTATAAGTAATACCTCCCCTAATGCCCAAAAGTGGAACATTAGGGAACTCCGCACAACGGTAAATGATGGTAATGTCTTCTTGGGAACGAGAGCACCAATGGATATTTGCATGAGAAAGCAACATTATCCTTTGCGACTACCTCAAACCTTGCTCATTCCTTAATACTGATCGGGGAAGGTGCGAAATAAACCACCTAGACAGCAATGTGATGCAACACATAAGAGCCCCTCTCTTCCTCATGGTACGAGTGTGAAGACAATGTAGAATGTCTCCAAGCAAAGTAGGAACGGGATTACGAGTAAGGATAATTTTGATAACATTCACATCTATGAGTTGGTCAGGGTTAGGAAAAAGCACCAACCCATAGATTAGAAGATACAAGATCTCCACAAAAGCTTGTAAGTCCATAGCATTCCAAAATATACGAGCCTTCTCCATTAGGAATTTAGCCAAAAATCCTTTGACCCTACTTCTTATCTCCCAATTTACTATAATGTTAGAACTCTTTAAATGTAAGGCCTTGGAAATAACTTCAGGCTTTGGAGTTTCCTCTAAACTGGTTAATGGTATTTGATCAAGGACTGATACCCCTAATAGTTGATAGGATTCTTCCATTGTGGGCACTAGTTGATAGTCGGGAAAGGTGAAACAATGATGTACAGGGTCAAAGAACTAAAAGAGCACTCTCATCATGTCTTCTTCAAAGCTCGAGGTAGCCAGATTGAGAAGTCGACCATATCTTTTGGTGAACGTAGAATTTTCAGGAACCTTTGACGCTAACTATTTGAGTTGAGTAGGCACCCTCATGAAGTTGATTCAGATGGTATTTCTGTGAGTGGAAGCCATATCCTATGAAACAGAACAAAGAAAAACCCCTAGGTCCTTGAAATGGTTAGTGAAAATTCTATGGCATGATGTTATGATGTTATGAATAAATAATTGTATACACACAAAGCACACAAGGCCTTAGGTTTAGGCTTGCATGGGGTTTATAGGTAAGTACCCTCTTGAAGTTTAGTTGGGTTAACCTGTCCTAACAAAAGTAACTGGGTTATAAGGAATCTCAATATCATTGATCTTTCTTCACCGAGCATTGTTTCTACACAAGCTTCTTTATTAGCGACCGAAATATCCCAAAAGTCCAATCTCAATAAGTGTAGTATCGAGTATCAACCAAATTTAGTCTTGCACCAAAGCCATCTATCTAACTACTTGCTAATGGCCAAGTTGTTCAACTAAGGTTCTATGGTCAGTTAATGCTTCATAACACCGCACAACAGCCCCATATTCTCCTTCATTGGACTCAAGGGTCACCTGTACCAACAAATATGTCACAATAATGTAGCCATTGCTTTAACCATGTAGGTATTACGCCACATAGTCCCCATGATCTATTTCTACTTACCTAATATGCCCCATATCCGGGTATAGGATCTTTACAAGTAATAAACCCAAGCGTTACCCAAAAATGTAAAGCATACAAGACCAACAAAATAAAGCAACTAAAGGTGATCAATATCTTAAGGTAACCCAACTTTTAGTTTTAGCTCCCCAACAGAGTCGCCAATTCTGAGATACGGTGGGAGAACTAACTTGGTGTTTTGCATTTATCGCAATTGTTGCGGATAGCAAGAGACGCCACCGACTTTTTTTTTATCCAATAAAGGAAAGGGTGAAAAGAACAGGAAATACCTTTTGAGAATTTTCTTGACTTCGAGGGGTAGGTTATGAAAAGGGAAGATGTTAGAACCGTTTTCATCCTTAGTTATCTACGGGATCTTAATTGCTATCTCACTTTTGAAATTCTTTTATGAATGTGTTTGTTTGAAAATATTTTGAAAAGTTTCATTGTTGGGCAAAAGTTGTAATGATTCTCGTCTCTATAAGAATGCATACAAAGTGTTGAATTTGAAAATATTTCAAGAAAGTGTTGGTGTGTTGAAAGATGTTTGTTTTGAAATGTTTGTGAGCAAGCAACTACGAGCGTTCTACATACTCAAAATAAAGTCTTTTTTCTTTTCCTCCTCCTCTAGATAATTCTATTCTACCATTAGTTAGTAGAAAGCCATATCATTGGATGTGAGGGACAAGTATGGTTCATTGTTTAATCATAAAAGGCAACTTGTAAGATGTTTTAGTAATTGTCGTAAGGGACTAAGATCATTTACCGAAGGTAACGTTGAAGGGTCATCGAGGGACTATGATCTTTTGATCGTGGGTCTTTGCTAAAACATCCCACGTTCGAGGGACATGACTGTTTAAATCCGAGGCAACAAGTGTGGGTTATCCTAGAGGTGCAAGTGTGTAAAGTGTTTTGTTTTAAAGTATATTGTCTTTGAATTAGGGTTGTCTAATGTTTGATTTTAAATCTTATCACATAAACTCTAATTACTAGCAATAATAAGGAAATCGATAAATTTCAGAATTAAAATGTCATACACTATTACAACGCTTTGGGAATGGGGGGTACAAGTTTGTAAATGAGGGGAGGACAGAAATAAAGCCCTAATTACTATTACAAACCATTAAACATGAATAAAAAAAAGAATGCACAAAATGTAAAGAGAAAAAGGAAATTTGTTTTTAGGGTTTTTTGATAGAAAAAGGTTTTGGTAGTTAACCTAATTAACTAATTGATTTTAATTACAAAAAAAGTTAAAGAATTATCTAATCAAAACCTAAAATTTAAATTAATTAAAATACAACCTAAGTCTAATTTAATTTGTTTAAAAATAATTTTTAATGTTAGTGTCAATTCCCAGCAATGCAAATTGTCCAATGTAACCTTAAGGACCCAAAATTATAGCAAAAATCTCAAAATTAAGATTTCTGGAGCCTGGGCTGACACGGGCCGTGTCACCGGACACGGGAACCCGTGTCAGAATTTTTCAATTGCCTTCTGCATGTTCTTAGTCCCAGCTGAATTGACACGGGCCGTATCGTGTGACACGGGCACCCGTGTCAGCCCATATCCTGCCTTTTTGCCAAGTTTTCAATACTAGTTAAGTTAACACGGGCCGTGTCGTGTGACATGGGCGCCCATGTCAGCATCTGCCCTGCCCTTTTTTGTGCATTTTTTCTCCCTGACACGGCCCGTTTCAGGTGACACGGCCCGTGTCAGGTGACACGGCCACCCCTGTCAGGGCTTCTGAAGCATTTTCTTTGAAATTTATGAATGTTTGCACTCTTATGCCTCGATTTGTCCAATTTTATTCTTTTGAAAATGAAAACAAATGATGTATGGATAAAGATATCAAAGTTTGAGGAAACTTACCTCTCTTAGAGAAAAGTATGAAACCTCTTCTAGTTGTTCCGGGTGCAATATTATGATTGATTAAGCTCCCTTGGACCTTCTTGAAATTATGCCAATCCTCACTTTATGTTGAAAGTTGTTGAATCACTCCAACAAAGTCAAGTTGCAAGGTACTATTTTTGAGTTTGGAAGATGGTGATAATGATGTTACAGAAGTTTCTCTTGTGTTTGAAAAACTTCTATATGATGTATGTGAAGTATTTGGATGGTTTGTTTGGGAAAAACTTACAAGGCTTGAGAGATTTAAAGATTTGGACTTCAAAGCTCAAAAATGGAGGTTTTGTGGACAATTCTGGTTTTTTGAGAGCAAAGGAATTATGAGGGCTTGTTCATCTCTTTTCTATCTCGCAATTGATCTCTCTATTTAAAGGAAAGAGGTTTGGGAGGTTTAAGTAATCATATTTGTAAGATAGCCTCTATGGTTTGGTTGAAAGTGAAAAACCAACTCGGATGAATTTTCATAGTTTCAATGTTTCAAGTACAAGCATCTTCTGAAGTTGTTAGATGCAGAGGGTTTTCTCCATGCTTTTGAGCTTGCTTGTAATCAAATATAACCATTACAAAGCTCAATGCATTGACATTTTGCAAAAGCATGCTTTTCAAAAATGGAAGTGTTAACTTTATGCCATTAATGGAATTATACTTTGGACAATGCTTAAATCAAATGAACCATAGCTCAAAAGTTTGTGTAAACATTAAATTATGATGAGATTTGCAAGTTAGAAGGTTTGCAAAGCAAGATTATGTAGCATAGCATGCATATTGGATAATGTGTTCTTCCCCAAAATGACTTGTAATTCAAGAATGGATGCCTAACTTCATGCCTTTGAATCTCCTATCTCAAATTTGATAAATTCATGCTCTTAGATGATTTGGAAACTTGAAACATTGTCTACAACTTTCATATTGGCCACTTTGGCTAAACCAAATTAGAACTTGGTGAAAATTGGCCAAGAAGTTGGGACAAAAATCTGACCAAGCTTGTTGAAAATTTCTCTAAGTGTTTATACAAAAATGTCATGACTTCATGAGCCTATATCTTCAAATCTAAGCATTTTTGTGGATATTAACCCTCTAATACAAAGTTGTAGAATTCATCAAGATCTACAACTTTCATGTTGAAAGTTTCCTTTGAATCATCTTGCATCTTGGTGAAAAAATGTCATGAAGTAATGAAATTATCAAGTGTAAAAACACTTAGAAAATTTCTAAGTATTGAAAACTTTGACTTTTTGTGGACTTTCTTGACTTTCTTGATTCTTGATGATCAAGTTTGATATTTTTGTATGTCTTGATGGATTTTGATCTTTGAAATGTAATGTTGACCAAAATGTCAAAGTTTAACTTTTTGTGTATAAATTGACTTTCCATTAGTTGGTCCAAAATTCAACTATCAATCCATTGATCTTGAGAAGTGATTTGAGTCATGAAATTAGCTCAACATGTTGTGTTTGAGTCCTTGAGATTATGCTTTAAACCAGTTAGATTATTTATTAGGTCAAAAGTCAATGATCAGTCAACTTCAGTCAAAACCCTAATTTATGGTCTCAATGCTTAGGAGGTGGGCTTGTATGATCAAAACCTTGAGAACCCTTGAGAAATGTCTTGAGAAAAGAGAGGGCAAATTTTGTGGTACAACAATACCATTATGAGCTTATGATTTTTCCATTTAAAGAAAATCATAAAAATCCAATCCGCAGAGGTCTGGAGGTTGAAGACGACCTATTTGTCGTTCTTCAACCACTGATAGTGTGACAATTGTTTTCTTTTGATTGACCCAAATTTGTTTGATTCTGTGTGTGTCTCACTAAGGTCCATATCAAGAACAACGCGCCTGGTTCTTTGGATATGTTTACTAACACGTTTTGACTACGATGGGATGACCCATATTATTTTGACATTTTTTATTTTCTAATTTTTATATTTTATTTGTTTTAAGTTCAAAAATTCATAACTCTCTTATTTTCATTCAAAAAAATTGTGATAAAATACACAAAAATACTTTGAATTATTTCTGACTTTGTGAATATTTTTTCATATTTTTATTTTGATGTTTGATATTTTTTATAATTTTTGTATTGTTTTCCTTGTTTTAATTGTTTTAAAAATACTTTTCTTGAGTTTAAAATTCTGAAAAAATTATGAAAGAATCCAATTACCTCTTGACAAATATTTGTGACCTCATTTTATTTTTATTTCTAATTTTGCAATTTTTTTCACAAATTCTGGTTTATTTTTCTTATTTCTTTAAATTCTAAAAATAGTTTCTGACTTTAAAAAGTTCTGAAATTTTTTGTCAACACTTATTGAATCATGTTTGATTTCTAACTATTTTTTAGATTTTTATTTGGTGTTCTAGTATACTTTGTGTATTTTTACCAATTATTTCCCTTTTATTAATCTCTTAAATTTTCTTTTATTAAATATTATTTTATTATTTTTGTCTGCTCCTGATTTGGATGTTAGTTTGGGACAAGTTCCCCAACCTCATTGGATCTTGGGTGTTGATAGGTTGAAACACCAAATCCACCAAAATAGATGAATGATGTTGATTATATTTGAAGTCCTAATTTCATCTGATACATCCCTCCCCTCTTCATCTTATCTCTTTCTTACTTGTGCTATATGTTGTTAGAGAATAATCTACATATAATTTCTCTAACATGTGGTACATAGATTGCTATTAACCGACCTCAACATAGATGTGACTTCTACATAATTCCATTTACGATTGCTTAACATAGCGCTAAATTTGTCCTGATTCGAAAAATGATCATTTTTGGCCCTAACCTATGTTTGTAAGTGCAAGTATGTTTAATTTGAAACCTTTGATCCAATAAGATTGATGTTCATTGTTAGGAGGCTTTGATCTTATCAATCCTCTAATGAACTTTCATGAACTTTGGTCTAAATGAATCATTTAAACAACGTTGATCATATATGCTTGGCTTGAGTATTTGAAATGAATGATATACTTGACAAAAAGCAAATGAGACTTGTTGATGAGAGGCTTTGATTTTATCAATCTTCTAATGAGTTTTCAAATGCAAGTTTCAAGATGGTCATTCAACTAACCTCTAACTTGTAATTCATTAACAATTGACTTTATTTTATGTTTTTACTTTGTGCTTTTACTTTTTGCCTTTTATCTTTATGTCTTTACTTTTATCACCATTTGTTTTAGCATTTACATTTCATGTTATTTTATCTTAGCTCACTTGAGTGCTTATCTTTATGTCATTTTTATTTTGCTCACTTGAGATTTCCTTTTCTTTTTGAAGACACTTAATAACAAACTTGAACATACAAAAATTTAAGGCTACTTGGACTATTTTGTTACTATCCTTGGAATTATGGAGTTGTGGACCTCTTGGACTTAGGATTAGAAGCTTTGATTACCCTTGGGACCTTGTGACTCTGTTGTTATCTTGTTTGGAGTTCTTGGGGTTTACCCTAAGACATTGGGTTGATTTTCTTTGTGAGTAGGTTATTATGATTATATGCTTTGTCTATGATTGAGAATTCCTCTGTAGACAGTTGTTACTCTACCCAATTTTTTAGAAGACTTAATACATCTAAAGCTTGGTATTCTTGAAAGGTTTAGTATCTTTGCTTACTTGGTTTCAATCCAAAGGATGAGAATTCTACATTAACTTCTTTATATCAAGTGGTTGCTTCTTGTTGGTTAGATGATTCTTTTCCTTAGCTTTTACCTTATGCTTTAGGATAGTCCCTTCATCTCCTCCCATCTTCTTTAATTTCAAAAAATTTCTCCCTTCTCTTCAAAACTCTTCTTGTTTTCTAACTTGAACCACTTTCATAATAAACTTGGACTTAGGTCCATGCATTTTCAAAAATCTTTTCTTAACCAAATTTTAACCAACTTAATCATACCTTGACATTTTTGTCAGAAGACTAAAAGTCAATCAACCTCTTTCAAACCATTTTTTCCACTTTGTCTTTTTTACTTTAAAACTTTTTTCTCAAAAAGATTAGACTCTTGTCGATTCTCGTAGTGATGCGAGTTACTGTACTTCCAAGATAGGTAGTGAAGTGAGATATTTTCCACTTGGGTGTTGAGTAAAACTTTGTTGATTTTAAAATCCAAGTTATATCCTTCACTTTGAGATGATGCAAATTCTCCTTTCTCATGATTGTGGGTAGTAAGTATGTTTTCCACTCAGATATAATGATGATGTATATTCTCTTATAATTAACCAACACACTTGTGTTTTAATTTTTTTTAAGGTGAACTACGAGTACCCTGATCCCCTATTGCATAGAAAGCGGTATATAGGCACTAATGGTTCGCAACCATGATGGGTGCAAAAATTGTATAAAAAAAACCGCCATCTATTTTTGTTTACAACATTTATAGCTAAAATACAGAAATTTTAAAAGAGGTTCCTGTGGAGTACCGTAGATGTTTAGGATGCTAATACATTCCCTTTTCATAACTAACCCCGGTACCTAGATTCTCTCACCCTCTTTTTGGGTTATTCGCTCTTTTCCCATTCCTCTGGAAACAATAAAGTACGGTGGCGATTTTTATTTGATCTGTGCAAGTCAAGTCAATCCAATGGCTTAGTATCAACATTTCTACCACTACACACATTCCCAGTATTCTCCTCTCTAAGATTAGCAATGATAGATAAATGCTCTTATTTCTCAGCCTCCAATTGAGTAATGACAAGATTTTGTGTCAATACTTTTTGAAATAGTCTTTCATTCTTGAGGCACAACTCTGAGTACCCAACAACCAATTCACTAATAGTGAGTTCTCTAACATATGATTCTTTACCAGAAGTGTAATCGGATCCATAAACTTCGGTTAAGGAAGTCACCTGCTTGGCTGAACCTTCCTCATGATCACTTTCTGATTCCTCATCTGACCATGATACAAATAAATTCTTTCCTTGCTTTTTGAGATAGGTGGCACATCCAGATCTTATGTGTCATATGCCTCACATTCATGACACTGAACAACTTTCCCTTGGTTTTGTTTTTCTTCAAATCTTAACTTTCTTCCCAATTCCTGGTTTTTGTTGATGTTGTATGACATGTTCTTCGCACCCAACCTGGACTTCCTTAGCTCCCTTCTAAATTGTCTTCCCAGCAACACGAGATCCTCAAATATTCCTTCTGAGTTCATGTTTACTTTATCCTATGAGTCTTCAACACTAGAAGCAAACATTATGCTCTTCTTCTTTTCAGATATGTCATTCATAGCTGACTCAAAATTTTTAAGTGAACTTACAAGCTCATAAACTGTCATAGTGCTTAAATCTTGGGATTCTTCAATAGCAATCACCTTCATGTAAAATCTCTTGGGAAGAGATCTAAGCATCTTCCTGACAAGCTTATACTCTGATATCTTCTCTCCTAGGTCTTCTGATTCATTAGCAATATCTAGAACAGTCATGTGAAAGTCCTTGATACTTTGTACATTAGCAATGTATTCTTTCTACAATGGTTTAGTTCTATGGTCCATCGTGCCGATGTTTTACTTTCCTTGATTATCAGTTGATGCCTACATTCGAAGAGTATTCTTATTTACTTAGTTTACATATTATTTATCGTGTTCCTTTCATCAGCTTAGAAGGAGAGCCTAAGTCTCATAAGATTGTTGTCATGATTCATTTGAAGAAGTCTGAGATTGAAGCTAACATGAATACAAAAGGAGGAATCAGGGGTTTACCTGCTCAATTTATATTATAGAAAGCTCATTATTTTGCCAAGATGAAGAGCACAATTACTTTTGAGGCTATCTTTGCTTTTCTTGGTCATGGGTTATTCTTGTTTCCTAATATCGGCAAATTTGTGGATGTCAATGCCATTAGGATCTTTTTGAATGGGAATCCAGTCCCTACACTGCTAGGAGATACTTTTTATTCTATCCATCTTCATAATTTTTATCAGGGAGGGATGATCATCTGTTACACGCCGTTGTTATATCAGTGGTTTATTTCTCACTTACCTCAGACTGTTGCTTTTTGAGATCTCAAGAAGAAACCTCGTTGGGCTCCGGAGATTATGGCTCTCACTCATTCTGACATTGATTGTTATCGTCAAGATTATTATGATGTGGAGATTGCTTATAGATGTGGTAGTTTCCCCAATGTGCCTCTTCTTGGTACAAAGGGAGGAATTAACTACAATCTCATTCTTGCGCATCGTCAACTTGTATATTCAATGAGAAACAAGCCAAACAACATTCATCTGAGTGGTTTCTTTCTCAAAGAAGGAGAAGATCATAATAAAGCTAAGAAATAGATTGGAAAGGCTTGGTTCCATATTCATAGAAAAGGTAGAAAAGACTTAGGACCAAGAGGAGCTATTTCTTTAGAGCCTCATCTCTGTTAGGTATAAGCAAGGGGATTTCAGCTGAAGTGCCTTATTCTCATGAAAAACCTTATCTGATATGTTTATGAGGACCACCCCTCCCCTCTTAGACAATGTAGAGGAACTTCAGCTTGCCCTGGTTAGGATCCAGCAAGAGAATGAAGCATGGAAGACCAAGTATCAGACTTTGGAGGTATCCTTTTGAACAAAATTAAAAGAGAAGGATGACTAGATCTATATTCTTGAGAGTCATGATATGGAGGTGATGGAGAAGCCATACGATTTATTTTCCTCTAGATCTCAATCGGGTCTCATTCACCCGTTTTCTGATTTCGGTGGTTAGAAAGAAGTCGTCGACAGATATGCAGAAGAGAACAAGTAGTTGAAGGCTCAAATTGCAAGACTCGTGGGAAATCGTCAGTTTGTGGAGAGATCTTCATAAGCTTTGCTTGTTAGGATTTTAGATTCTATCTTTATTCTCTTGTACTTAGGATTATTGAAACTTGTACTAAAAGTTGTAATCCATTCCGAAGTTATTTTTATAATGAAATTCTCAGCATTTTCAAATATGTTAGTACTTTAATATTTGCAATTGTCTATAATGCTCTGAGTTCCTTGAAATAATAATAATAATAATAAATAAATCATATTCATTGCATATCATGCATCATTTCCTACATTTTTTTTTGCATTTCTGTTCATACCCATGTGTCTTATTGTGTTTCTCTACTTCAACAGTCAGCAAGATGTCTCATTGCTACAATACTTAAGCTAATTCCATGAAGAAGATGGAAAACCTTGAACAAGAGAATCGCGAGCCGCGCGGAGAACTTACTGCTTTGAGGGCTGGTATGGCCAATCTGATTGCTTTGGTGGAATGTTGGTGGTTGCTCAGAACCAGCCACCACTTCCTCCTCTGTCTCCTCATACTTCTCAGCCACAACAGACGACTGTTACTTCCAAGGTTCAGTCGGTTCCCATTTCTATTACTCCAATTATAGTTGCTCAATACCACATGCCTCAGGGTTACCCGTGGAGAATGCCTGAGAATTTCATGCCAGAAGGTTACAATCCTGATGCTCAAGTTGCTCCATTTACTCAAACTGCATCTATTTCTACACATCCTGTGGTACATGCTACTCCTATTGTTAATAATGAGATTAGTTATGTTGTGTTTCCTACAATTAATTATATGCTTGTTATTAATGATGAAATTTATCATCGTGCGCCTCCACCTAGTGAAAGTTTGGGATTTTATTACCGATTGGATGATTTTAAGGATTAATTTAATGACATGTATAAAGAAGTAAAGGCTCTCCGAGGGAAAGATTTATTCGGATAGAATGTTAGTGACCTTTTCTTGGTTCCTAATGTAAAATTGCCAACAAAGTTTAAAGTGCCAAAATTTGAGAAGTAAATGGGAAACTCTTGTCCTCGTGACCACCTGGTGATGTATATCAGAAGGATGTCCACCCATACCGATGACCAACATTTTCTTATTCATTTCTTCCAGGATAGTTTAACCGGTGTTGCTTTGAAATGGTATATGGGATTTGACAGTAGAAACATCCATACATTCAATGATATGGGTGAAGCTTTTATCAAGAAGTAGAAGTACAACATGTTTATGGCACCTGGCTGTGACCAATTGAGAGTGATGGCTCAGAAAGATAAGAAGTCATTCAAAGAATATGCACAACATTGGCGCGAGGTTGCTGCCCAAATGGTACCCCCAATGGGAGAACAAGAAATGACAAAGGTCTTCCTAAAAACCCTTGGATCATTTTATTATATAAGTTTTGTACCCTAAAATTTTCCCTCCCATTTCTTTAAGACATTCTCCTAGGGTTCTCAAATGCTCAAGGTTGCTCAAGAATTGATCAGACAAATTCTCCTCCTAAGAAATGAACTTACAACTAGGGTTTCATTTTTCACAAGGATATTTGGGCTTATAAGGTCTTAAATTAAATTCGTGGCCTATTAATTGTCTTCAAGAATTCTCATACAAAGTTTCATGCCTTGCATAACAAGTTTGCTCAGTAAATAGCTCAGATGATAGAAAATCAACTATATTGGATAAAAAGTCAACTATGGTCAACATACAATCAAACTTCAAGATTTTTGATCAACATCTAGATTTTGAAGTCATATTATCATTTTATCAAAGGTTGATCATTATTCCTCAATAAAATCCCTCAAATCATCAAAAGTCAAAAGTTGCAAAATTAGGGTTTCCTTAGGAGAAGTCAACTGAACTTTGACCAAGCATAACTTTCACATGCTTTGTCAGCTTTGCCCCAACCAAAGCTCTTTTGAAGGAAATACAACTCTCTACAACTTTGAACCTCTAATCTCAAGTCCAAAAAATGATTCATTTGAGAGATATGAGCCAATACATTATAGATTATTTCAAAAGTCAACAAAAAGACACTTTTTGTCAAGGCAACTTACATCACGATAAATCCCCAAATGCAAATGTAATCAAAATAGTGATTGCAGAGGACATCTCTAGCTTTACAAAAAGTTCAAGATCACCTTCAAAAGATGAAAATTGATAGAGTTGTGACCAGTGCAAGTTGGGAAATTTTGAGCAAATGCATGAAGTTCAAATTGGGAAAAATTGATATTTTGGGCTATTGGGCCATTGTTTCAGAGTCCAAACGCACTCCATACTCCTTATACACCTCAAATCTTGTTCATGTACCCCTTGACCTATTTTTATATTAATTATTTTGATTTATTCATTAATATTTCAAAAATAAATAAGATAAAATATAGGCCTTTCTTACACAAAGACCAAGCCCATATCTTTGACCTAATTTTTGCTATATATTCCCATTCATTCTTATACAAAGACACGCGAAAACTTTCCTCAAGAAACTTGTCAAAAACTTCAAAAAAATTCGAAGAACCGTAAAGATCTTCAAACCCTTATCACAACCTTTTCACTACAAAACAACCACTCCATTCATTCCCAGCAATCATACAGAGTAAGAATGGACCAAGTTTGATTATCCAAAGCTCATGAAATGCTATGCATCCGTCTCCGATTTCATAATTTTCAAAAAATTCATATCTTAATTTTCGTTTTGATTTAAGCCATACTGATGCCATTAAATTGTTCCTGAGATGTATTTGTACAAGTTTGGATCATCATAATGATCACATGCAACCCAAATCGTGAGATGTCATGCCTACACCGATCGGAGTTGTTTTTATTATAGCTCCCAAACCATTGATTTTCAGACTAAAACAATTGTCCCATTGAACTCGCAACCCTCGATTTAGGGGGATAGGGTATTTTTGGCTTGCTAACCTTTTATATTTTTACAGGTTGAATAAAAAGGCAACCGGAGAAGATGACCAGAGCTAGGGCTCTGGCGCCTCTCCGGTTCAGGCATCATTCCTATATTATATATTTATTGTTTAACTAGAATTAACAGATGTATTACTGCCTCAGTGGTTGAAGCGCGCGCTATAAGGTCATATTATGCCAGGGCATGGGTTTGATCTCAGCCTTTTGGAATTTTAATGTTTTTCTGATTTATTTACCTTGTAGATTACAAAGAGCGTTGGATGCCTTTCCTTAGCACCAAGGTGGCATTGGCCTGGTGGTGAGCATGTTGGCTGGAGTTGTTGAGGGCGTGGGTTCAACATCCACCCCTACCCCATTTCTTATTTTTATATAAACTCTCTCTTCTTCTTACTCTTTCCTTTTCCTATTTTTTTACAAAAACCTTTTATTCAAAACCATAACATTTTCACAAACCCTAATTAATTTTTAGGTTTGTATTTAATTAACCCTAGTTTAGTTTTTTAGGTTTTCTTTCACTAACCCTTTTTTAATTAAATTAAAATAAACTTAGATTTTTAGGGTTTGTTTATTAACCAATTTATTTTTATTAATTAAAATTAATTAGGTTACTAGTTTAATCATCAAACTTTTTTCTATAAAAAATCACAGAACAATTTCCTTTCTCTTTTCTTTATTTTTATATTTTCGTGTGTTTTATTATTTCACGTTATCCCAATAATGTATCTGCTTACGGTCTGTAATAGTTTAATTAGGATTTTACTTCTATTTCCCCAGTTTTATTACTTGTACCCCCATTCCCGAAGCTTTGTAATAACATAGGATTTTACTTTTCTGCACTTATATTTGTATGCCTTGTATATGACTTTTAAATGTATGCTAATATGGTTTGTATGGAAAGATTAAAAACATTCGTAGAAAACCCTAATGCAAGATAAGTTAACTGAAACCAAAACACTGTTCACACGGGCACTTCTAGGATAACCTCACTTGTTGCCTTCAGAAACACAGTCATGTCCCTCGAACGTGGGGACGCTTTAGCACTGTCCCTTGATTAAAAATATCATAGTCCCTCGATGACCCTTTGACATTGCCTTTCGATAAACGATCTAGTCCCCTAACGAATTGCTAAAGTTCCGCCGCAAGTTACCTTTATAACTGTACGATGACCCGCGCTTGTCCCTTCACATCAAACGATAAGGCCTTCCTACTAATTAATGGTAGGGTAGCACTATCTAAAGGAGAAGGAAAAGAACGATAAAGAATTTGAGTAGGTAGATATCTCGTAATCGCTTGCTCATAAACAAAACAAAAACATTTCTCACAATCGCACTTTTAAAGTATTTTCAAAAACAAACACTTTATACTCATTCTTAACCAATACAAGAATCATTACAAAGTTGCCTTACTATTGGCAGTTTTCAAAATATTTTTCAAACACACGAACACGAAGCATTTTCAAACAAAGTGAGCTAAGCAATTAACATCCCGTAGATAACTACGGATGAAAAGGATGCTAGCACCTTCCCTTTCATAACCTACCCCCCGAACTCAATAAATCTCAAAGGTCTTTCCTGTTCTTTTCACCCTTTCCTTATTGGATAAAATAAAAGTAGGTGGAGACTCTTGCTATCCGCAACATTTGCGATAAAACACAAAACAAAAAGTGATTTCTCCCACAGTATTATAGAATTGGCGACTCTGTTGGGGAAAATTAAAAGTTAGGTTACCTTTAGACATAGATCATTTTTAAAATGCTTTCCTTGTTTGTCTTGTATGCTTTACATTTGAGGGTTCCTCGGGTTTATTTTCTTGCAAAGATCCTACACCCGAATCTGGGGGCATTTTAAGTAAGTAACAATAGATCATGGAAACTATACAGTGTATATTGATATAGTTGAAGTGATGGAAACATTAGTGTGACACATTGGTTTATAATGGTGTCCCTCGAGTCAGTCGGGGAGAATACTAGGTTGTCGCGTGGTGTCATAAGAACTAACTGACCTTTAGAACCTTAATTGACCTAACTTAGCCATTAGAAGGTAGTGAGATAGCCAGCTTAGGTGCAGTTCGAAGTTGGTTTATACTCGATGCTATGCTCATTGAGGTTCGACTCTCGGTTTTTGTTTGGTGGCAAGTCAGTTGTCGTGCTAGACAAAATTTATGGGAAAAATCAGTGATATTGAGATACCTAGAACCCAGTTACTTCTTTAAGACAGGTTAAGCCAACTAAACTTCAAGAGGGTGTTAGAACATAATTTGGTTCTACATCCTTGTAATAGTTTTGCTCTTTATATTCCATCAAAATATACTAGTTTTTGCCATCATCAAAAAGGGGGAGATTGTTAGAACATAATTTGGTTATACATCCTTGTAAGAGTTTTGATGATAACAAACACATGATATATATATATATATATATATATATATATATATATATATATATATATATATATATATATATATATATATATATATATATATATATATATATATATATATATATATATATATATATATATATATATATATATAAAGAAAAAATATGCTCGCTAATAAAGTATCTTAATATGCAGGAAAGTTCTGATGAGAGAAGATCTGTTAGAACACAGTATGGCTATACCTCCCTAGAAGTTCTGATTATGCGAGCATAGAAGATAAGAGTATTATGATATAATCAGACTCACCCTTCTTAGAAGAAAATTTGTGTGACATGCTTATATGAAGAAGTTCTGTTACAACTTCTAAATGCACTAACGTTGTGTAACAGGATCTCTGATACTCTGATCTGTAAAGTTTTGATACAAGCAGTAAGGGACTCCCAACTTAACATTCATCTTCTGATGTGAGAAAGTTATGAAGCGTTACAGTTTATCAATGCATATCAAAAGTAACGGCTATAAAGAGATAAGAATCTTTGGTTTGGAAAGATCATTAATTCGTGTTATAAACATTCCAAAAGAATCTTCTTATGTCACTGTTGCATGGCCTATATATAGAAGACGAAAAGAAGAATTCAAGTGACGAACATTTTGTGCACGAAAAAGAAAATCATTTATCCAGCTCTACCTAGTAATCTTAAATTGTGTAGTACATCACGATTGTGATAAGTTGTATTTAGAAAAAAAAAATTGTATAGACTCAATTATATTATTCTGTAATTCCTTGAGAAAATGTGGTTGTGGTTTTAGACTCAGGAAGACATTGACAGTTGTCATTGTGATTTGTAATCAAAATTGATTAGTGGATTAAGACCTCGTTGGAGAGAGGCGAAATCACCTTGGAGGATGGACTAGAGTAGTTTGAGTTTAAACGAACTAGGATAACCAACGTGTGTTTTTCATTAAGTTTTAAGATCCTAAATCATCCCCCCTTCTTGTGTTTTTCAATTCTTCAATTGGTACCAGAGCACCTGGATCTGGGTGCAAACATTTAATCGTGTCAGAAAAAGATCCAAGGAGGAAAAACACTATGGTGAGACCAAGTCAGAACATCAGCAATGATCATATAGTTCGCTTTACCGTTCGCTATCTGGTAATAAGGGGTGGATGATGAGAAAGACATAATCAGCAACAGACCCCCAATATTTGACGATGAAAAGTTTGATTACTGGAAAGACATAATCAAAAGTTTCTTTCTAGCTTATGACGCTGATCTTTGATATGGTGACTGATGGGTACATACATCCTGTTGATGAAAGTGGTCAGAAGATTGACTGAAAAAGAATGACAAATCATCAAAAGAGAGACTTCGGAAATCATCACAAGGCCAAAACTATTCTCTTAAGTGCTATCTCATACACAGAGTATGAGAATACCACAAACAGAGGGTCAGCAAAACATATGTTTGATTCCTTGAGAATGACGCATGAAGGCAACACACAAGTCAAAGAAACCAAAGCTCTTACACTCATTCAGAAGTATGAAGCCTTCAAAATGGAAGAAGATGAAACCATTGAAACAATGTTCTCAATATTTCAAATTATGTTTGTTGGGCTAAAAGTTCTGGATAAAGGGTACTCAACTACTGATCATGTAAAGAAGATTATCAAAAGTTTACCAAAGAAATGAAGACCCATGGTCACAGCTCTTAAACTGGCCAAAGATCTGAACAAAATCTTTCTTGAAGAACTTGTCAGCTCCCTGAGAAGTCATGAGATAGAATTAGAACAAGATGAGCCTCAGAAGCAAGGTAAGTCTCTCGCTCTAAAATCTAATAAATATGAAACCAAATTTTTGCAGGAAAAAGCAAAAGCATAAAACTATGATGGATCCTCGTCAGAAGAAGATGAATTGTTCCTTCTATCCAGAAGAATCAATCAGTTGTGGAAGCACAGGCAGACGAAATTTAGAAATTCCAGAAGAACAGGAAATCACTCTGAACAATCTTCTGGATACGAAAAATCCAGTAACAGAAACATTACCTGCTACGAATGTGATGAACAAGGTCATTATAGGAACGACTCTCCAAATATTCAAATAGAGAAACCTAAAAAGAAGCTCTCTAAGGAAAAGAAGAAAAGTCTTATGGAAACATGGGATGACTATCAATCTTCTGAAGATGGAACAGAATTAGAAGATGAACGGGCCAATATAGCTTAAACGGTCAACTTATCAGATGTCTACGAATCATCTGAATTAGAATCGAAATCAGAATCAGCTTCAGTAAGAAGAGGTATTTTCTAACTTTTCTAGATCACAATTAGAAGAGAGTCTGTCAGAAATTCTAGAAAGGTATCAGAGACTTCGAGTCATAAACAAGAACCTGAAAAAGGATCTAGTTTTTGACTCTGAAGAAACTAAGACACTGAGATCGGAAAACTCTAAGCTGAAAGAAAAAATTTCAAAACTTGAAAATGAATTACAAACTACTCAAAAGGAAACTATCTCAGAAGTTCCTAGTAACCCTGATAAGATCATGAAGGAATATGATCATAGCTTTCAGAAATTCCTCGCTAAAAACATAGATAGAAGCAATATGGCTTCAATGATCTATGGAGTTAGCAGAAATGGCAGAAAAGGAATAGGATACAAAGGTAAAGTATCCCAACCTAAGAAAGTTAAGTATTTGGTTATTAAACGCACTCCTCTTTATTCTCACTTCACTTATGGGCAAACATATGATATAAAATATACTAGTAAGGTGTTTTCTGCTAAACCAAAATTCAAACAGAATTTTGGAAACTCTAACAATCATGGACCCAAAAAGATATGGGTACCAAAGGATAAAATTATCTATGTTGCAGATATTTTTAACAGCAAGGTTGAAAAACCAGTCTTAACACCTGGATTATGGATGCTCTCTATACATGACAGTAAGAAAGCATATGTTCCAAAGCCTTGAATTTAAAGGATTCACAGGTTTCAGAGGAAATCAGAAAGAAAAGGTTATTGGCTCTAGAACTATTAGGAACTATAATGAGAATACAGTATTAGAAGCTCTCTAAAGAATCTCAGTTGAATCCAGAAGAGGATGTCACATCTTTTTCAAGCAACTTCTATCAAAGCAAGTCAAATAGAGTCTTTACTACTTTTTGATTTTTGACAAAAAGGGGGAGAATGAATGATATTTTGACTCCTATCAGAAGCTTGATCAGAAGATCTTTAGGAAAGTATTTTATTTTCTCGTTATCTGAGTATTTTACTTAGGGGGAGCTTTTTAATTTTGCTCTTTATATTCCATCAAAATATACTAGTTTTTGCCATCATCAAAAAGGGGGAGATTGTTAGAACATAATTTGGTTATACATCCTTGTAAGAGTTTTGATGATAACAAACACATGATATATATATATATATATATATATATATATATATATATATATATATATATATATATATATATATATATATATATATATATATATATATATATATATATATATATATATATATATATATATATATATATATATATATATATATATATATAAAGAACAAATATGCTCGCTAATAAAGTATCTTAATATGCAGGAAAGTTCTGATGAGAGAAGATCTGTTAGAACACAGTATGGCTCTACATCCCTACAAGTTCTGATTATGCGAGGATAGAAGATAAGAGTATTATGATGTAATCAGACTTATCCTTCTTAGAAGAAAATCTACGTGACACGCTTATATGAAGAAGTTTTGTTACAACTTATGAATGCACTAACGCTGTGTAAAAGGATCTCTGATACTCTGATCTGTAAAGTTCTGATACAAGCAGTAAGGGACTCCCAACGGTAATATTCATCTTCTGATGTGAGAAAGTTATGAAGTGTTACAGTTTATCAATGCATATCAAAAGTAACGGCTATAAAGAGACAAGAATCTCTTGGTTTGGAAAGATCATTAATTCGTGTTATGAACATTCCAAAAGCATATTCCTATGTCACTATTGCATGGCCTATATATAGAAGACGAAAAGAAGAATTCAAGTGACGCACATTTTGCACACGAAAAAGAAAATCATTTATCTAGCTCTACCTAGTAATCTTAAATTGTGTAATACATCACGGTGGTAATATTGTTTTATTTAGAAAACATATTTGTACACACTCAATTATATTATTTTGTAATTCCTTGAGAAAACCAGGTTGTGGTTATAGACTCAAGAAGACATTAACAATTGCCATTTTGATTTGTAATCAAGATTGATTAGTGGATTAAAACCTCGTTGGAGAGAGGTGAAATCACCTTGGCGGGTATACTGGAGTAGTTTGAGTTCAATCAAACCATGATAACCAACATGTTCTTTTAATTATGTTTTTAGATCCCAATTCATCCTCCCTTGTGTTTTTCCATTCTTCAGAGGGTAATTACCTACAAACCCCATGCAAGCCCTAAACCCAATGCCTGTGTGTGCTTTGCTTGTGTTTGATTATCTATTTAGACATGACATGATAACATCATAACATCATGTCATGACTAACCATTTCAAGGACCTAGGGGAGTTATCTTTGTTATGTGTTGCAGGGTCATGACTTCCAATCGTAGGAATACTATCTGAATCAACTTCGTAAGGATACCTTCCAAGCTTGAGGAATTTGTCTCAAAGGTTCCCGACAATTATCAATTCACCAAGTGACATGGTCATATACTTAATTTGGTTACTACTGGCTTCCAGGAAGACATGATGAGTGTTTTGTTCTAGTTATTTGATCCTAGGCATCACTATTTTACCTTCCCAGATTTTCAGTTGGTGCCTACAATTGAAGAATTATCTAAATTGCTCGAAGTGCCTCTTCTTAATCAGATACCCTTCACCAGTCTAAAGTAAGTCCTAAAACCCGAAGACGCTGTAGTAGCCTTACATTTGAAATGATCGGACATTGTATCTAATTGGGAAACAAGGAAGAGTGTCAAGGGTCTTTCTCCTGAATTTCTGATAAATAAGGCTTAGTGGTTTCTAGATGCCATGAAATTTCTTGGTTTTGAGGATACATTGGCCTTGCTGATTTATGGTTTGGTATTGTTCCCTAATCCGCACCAATTCATAGATGTGAATACCATCAAACTATTTCTCACCCATAATCCGGTGCCTACTTTGCTTGGAGATGTACTGCATTCCCTCCACACTCGTACTATGAAAAAGCAAGGAACTCTTATGTGTTGCATACCTCAACCGTCCAGGTGGTTTATTTTGCATCTGCCCCGATCAGTGATAAAGAATGAACAAGGTTTAAGGTGGTCTCAAAGGTTGATGTCACTCACTCATGCAGATATCCATTGATGTTCTCGATCTCAGGCAGATGTCACTATTATTGACGGTTGTGGGAAATTCCCCAATGTACCACTCCTTGGTATAATAGGGGGAATCACTTACAACCATTCTCTAGCTCTAAGTCAGTTTGGTTATGCTCAAAATAATGGTCCTCCTGATATGCTCATCCAGGGTATTATGTTCGACTATGAGAACGATCCTCAAAATTACCATCAATGGTTTATACGTGCTTGGGACACGGTCAACAAGATTAATAGAAAGACTTCGGGACACAAGAATTTCATTCCTCTAGAACCTTACCTCATACGGGTTCAGTCTCGTGCTCAGAGTCTTAAAATGCCATATCATGCCATCCTACCAGTGATCGTAGAGCCTGTTGTTGAAGGGGATGTTTCTCATACAGTTCTTCATCTCGATATGGCTACTGACTGCGAAGAACTACAGAAGTCCCTGATTCTACTCAAGGAAAAAGGAGATACCTCTGAGGCTCAATTCTATGATAGTGAGAAGAAAGTACTGGAGTTGATGAAACGACTCTACAAAGAACAAAGCCTTAATGCATATGTCAACACAAAGAGGAACCATCCATGGGAGACTTGAATTAACATTTTGCTTCTTTGTAACTCTTTTTATTGAAAGCAATTATAATTTGAGCTTGTTACTAAAAATTTCTTTTGTTTCTTTTTGTTTAAACAAATTTAAATCCCGCAAAGGTCCTTGAAAACATTGCACTTGCATTTTCATATCATGCAAATCATCACATAACAAGTACTTTATAAGCACCTTTTTCTCATCTTTTTGCTGTTTTTTTCAGTAAAAGATGGCACTCAAGAAAACTGTAAAAGAACTTTAAGCTAAGAACGCTCAGTTTCAGCAGATGTTCTTGGACTTAGCTAAGGATCATGACAAGTTGAAGACCCTCATCATAAATGGGGAATAAGAAGAAGACTAAAAAGCCAACATTTTTTCTTAATATGGGCAGAAGACTCCAGGGTCCAGTCAGAAGGGCTATAGATTTTGAGGTCCCCCTGAATGAAGATGATGACCAAGAGAAAGATGACGAGAGTGTGAAAGCTGAAGAGAATATCAACCTTGGCTTTGGCCAAGATTCTGATGAAGACTATTCCGTTGAACAATATCCTCCTGCTAACGACAAATACAAGCAGCTGGAAGATCGACTTAATGCTATGGAGATACAGAAAGTGCCTGTGATGGACTTTAAAGAGTTCGGTCCTATCTCGAGGATTGTTATCCCTCACAAGTTCAAGGTTCCTACCATTTCCAAGTATGATGGTGTGTCATGTCCAAAGCTCCATCTACAGTCTTATGTTCGAAAGATCCAACCCCATACTGCTGACAAAAAGTTATGGGTTCACTTCTTTTAGGAAAGTTTATCGGGTACATAACTTTAATGGTTCTATCAGCTGGAAGGAACTAGTATTCGTACTTGGGAAGACATGGCTGCTACTTTTTACAAGCAGTATCAATGTAATGCTGACCTCGCACCGACTCGTGTGCAATTACAAAATATGACTATAGGCTCAAATGAAGGGTTTAAAGAATATGCCCAGAAGTGGAGAGATCTAGCCGAAAGAGTACAGCCTCCTTTGTATGACAGGGAGATGATGGATATGTTCATGGGCACTCTGACAAAGCCTTTCTTTAATCACCTTATCGAAAGCTCCTCGTCTAGTTTTACTGAGATGATTCTAACTAGGGAACATGTCGAAAGTGGTATCAAGAGCAGAAAAATTCAAGTGGTTGTGTCTTCGAGTGTTGTAAAGAAGACATTTAGTGGAAATAAAAAAGTTAATGATGTTTATGGCTAGAAGGGTCGTGTTAGAAGTGACTACAATCAGTCTGTAGGATCGGTGCTAGTCTCTAATCTTGTGTCTGTTCATCAACAACAATAGGTAAATCAGTGTAGGTCAGACGCGCCGAGAAGACAATTTACTAAGATCAGCATGCCACTGTCTCAGGCATTGCAACATCTTTTGAAAGCGGAGCTGATAACGGTAAGGGATCCTCCTCAAAATCCCAACACCTTCTCTCCTCGCTATAATTCAAATGCGAAGTATGCTTACCATTCCAACAGTCCGGGGCACGACACCAAAAATTGTTGGGCCCTGAAAAATAAAATTCAGGATATGATTGACAACAAAGAGATTGAGTTTTATCCTTCGGAGACCTCGAATGTAATTACTGCATCTATACCGAAGCATGACAAAGGTGTAAGTGCTATTGATGATGTTATTTATGTTGATAATGTAAGTGAATTGGTTACTCCCCTCCCGTTTATCAATAAGAATATGTTGCAGGCTGGTTTATTTCTGGACTGTATTGAAAGATGTTACTATTGTGCAACCCAACACAATGCCTTGCAGCTTACTGAAGGAAGGAATTCAGCGCCTAATGGACAATCATATAAATTTGGTTGAGTAGATTCCGTCTACTGAGAATCTATTTTAAGACTTATCTGTAATTTCTGGTACTCCTCTCAAGATCACTTCTAAAGGTCCTATAAGGATTACCACCAATCCGAAAGTTTCTCCTCTAATCATCACTACACCTGGACCTATTCCATATTCCACATATAAAGCTATTCCTTGGAACTATGGATTCGAAGTCTACTACCATGGAGTCAAGCAAGAACTACCAACTACTGAAGATTAAAGTATTAAAACTATTTATTCCAACATTGACAATATTTCTGGGATTAGTAAGGTTACTAGAAGCGGAAGGGTTTTCTCCCCGGAAATCTCTCTAAAGACTGTTGCTACACTTGTTTGAGTTACTGCTACCAAGTCAACTACTAAGGCTCGGGGCAAAGAGAAAATAAAAGAGCCTGCCCAGACCGAGGTGCCTAAAGAAGTTGCAGTTGAAGACACCTCTATGCAAGAGTTAGAGGAAGTTTTGAAGATTATCCGTAATAGGGATTACAACAATGTTGAACAGCTAGGGCAGACCCCCTCCAAAATCTCCATGTTATCTCTAATACTGTGTTCTGAAGCCTGTGCACAAGATTTTGTGAAATTCTTGAAGTCTGCTCATGTGCCACAACAGATTTCTGCCGATCAATTTGAGAACTATGTTGCTAGCTTAACGACTGACAATGGGTTAGGTTTTTCTGATGCTGACCTAACTATTGAGGGAAAAAATCATAACAAGGCCCTATATGCCTCCATTGAATGTATAGGAACTACTCTGGCTCATGCATTGGTTGATATTTTCTCTTTGTTGAATGTTCTACAGAAGGGTGCTCTCGATAGACTGGACTATGAAGGGGTTGTACTGAAACCCAATGATATTATAGTCTGAGCCTTTGACGAATCAAAGAGGATGGTACACATAGAAGTGGATCTTCCGATCAATGTAGGTTTGCATGTCTTTGAATCTACCTTCTATGTGATGGATATTTGGCCAGCTTATTCTTGCTTACTGGGACGCCCCTGGATCCATGGGGCAGACGCTGTTACCTCAACCTTACACTAGAAGTTGAAGTATCCCATGCAGGGAAAGGTTGTTACAGTCTGTGGCGAAGAAGAGTATATGGTTAGCCATTTGAACTCATTCTGGTATGTAGAGATGGACGATAAATTCATTGAGACTCCCTGTCAGACTTTTAAATTTATCCCTCCAGCCATTACCGAAGATGTTTCTGCCATTCTCAAGGTTACCAAGATTCTACCCAGAATGGCTTCTTTGAAGGATGCTAAATCTGTTGTAGAAGACGGTGGTTTTACTATTTGGGGTCAGCTTCCTGACATTCCGTATAAATCTGACAAATTTGGTTTGGGTTTCACTACAAAGAGTCGGAGGGTTGTTTGTCACGCTCGTGCTGGAAGGCCACCATTCCGCATCAACAACAATGGAGTCAATGTAATAGAAGATTCTGACAGTGATTATGACCTTGACAGCTGGATCTTTCTCACCATCGGCAACGGATCCAACAACTGGAAGACTCAAGACATTATCTCAATCTCCTTTAGTCTGGGGGTTATCATTTCATAAACATATTTTCATCTAATAAAGCATTGGACATTTTGCATTCAAATTTTGCACTCTCGATGTTTCTTTTTACTTTTATCATTTTCAAATATCTATGTGTTCTTACACACGCCCACACAATAAATTGCAGATCCACATCCATTATGGATCCCGTTGATAACGAATATGATATTACCATTGATGACTTTTTAAATCCGATCTACCAAGCCGAGGACAAAGGTGAGGAAGATTGTGACCTACCTGGAGAACTTGCCATACTATTAGTGCAAGAGGAAAAGGCTATTCAACCACATGAAAACCATTTGAAGTTGTAAACTTGGGTACCAAAGCAGACATAAAAGAAGTCAAGATAGGTGCCAACCTAAAGGGCAGTGTCAAGGACAAGTTAATCAAGTTGTTGCATGAATATGTTGAGATCTCTGCTTGGTCATACGAAGACATGCTAGGGCTTGATATTGATATTGTGGTTCACCGTCTGCCGATGAAATAGGGTTATTTGCCAATAAAGCAGAAGGTTCGTCGCATGCGTCCCGAGATGTCAGAGAAAATCAAGGTTGAGGTTATGAAATAATTCAACGCATGCGTCTTGGTTGTTACCTCATATCCTGAATGGGTAGAAAATATGGTTACGGTACCAAAGAAAGATGGCAAGGTATGTATGTGCATAGACTACATGGATTTAAACAGGGTGAGCCCCAAGGATGAATTTCTGCTTCCACATACAGATGTTCTGGTTGAAAACACCGCTCAACACAAGGTATTCTCCTTCATGGATGGTTTCTCAGGGTATAATCAGATCAAGATGGTACCTGAAGATATGGAGAAAATGACTTTCGTCATACAGTGGGGCACTTTCTTCTACAAGGTTATGCCTTTTGGGCTAAATAATGCCGGTGCAACATATCAGCGTGCCATGGTAGAGTTTTTCCATGACATGATTCGTCATAAGATAGAGGTCTATGTCGATAATATAATAGCCAGATCTCAGACTGAAGAAGAGCATCTTGACCCTCTACACAAGTTTTTTGAGAGACTGAAGAAGTACAAACTGATATTGAATCCAAACAAGTGCACCTTTGGAGTGAGGTCCGGTAAACTCTTGGGTTTCGGTGTCACCGTTAAGGTATTGAAGTCGATCACACATGGTCAAAGATATTCAAGAAATGCCTGCTCCCCGTACCGAGAAGGAAGTCAGAGGTTTCTTGGGATGACTGAATTATATTGCTCGATTCATTTCTCATTTTATCGTTACTTGTGAGCCAATCTTCAAGCTGCTGAAGAAAGATCAGGTAGTAAAGTGGAACGACGACTGTCAGACAACCTTTGAAAAGATCAAGAAGTACCTACAAGAACATAAAATTAGGATGCCACCATTTGAAGAAAGACCTCTGATTATGTATCCAACAGTGTTAGAGAACTCAATGGGGTGTGTACTTAGCCAACATGACGAGTCTGGTTGAAAAGAGCATGAAATATACTACCTTAGCAAAAAGTTTACTGATTGTGAAACAAGATACTCACTGCTCGAGAAAACTTTCCGCACTTTGGCATGGGCTTCTCTCCGTCTAAGATAGTATATGTTGACCCATACCACTTTGTTAATCTTTAAAATGGATCCCATTAAATACATATTCGAGAAGCCAGCTCTCTCTAGAAAAATAGCCTGATGGAAAATAGTCTTAACAGAATACTAAATTCAGTACACCATATAGAATGCAATCAAAGGAAGTATAGTGGCAGACCACTTGGCTCATCAAGCTGTAGACGACTATCAGTCTATGAATTTTGAATTCTCGGACAAGAATATTATGCTAGCTACAAATTGTGAAGAGCCTGGGCCGTATGAAGGACCTGAGCCAAGATCCTGATGGACTATGGTTTTCGACAGAGCTTCTAATGCACTTGGAAACATAATTGATGTTGTGAGAATTTCCCCCAAGGGTTGCCATAAGCCTTTCACCGCCAAATTATGCTTTGAGTGTACCAACAACATGGCCGAATACGAAGCGTACATCATGGGTATCAAACCAGGTATTGACCTCAGAATCAAGTTCTTGAACGTATATGTGGACTCAGCCCTGGTGATCAGTAAAATCAAGGGAGAATGGGATACTAAGCACCCGAATCTCATTCCTTATCGGGAGCATGTATTGACATTAATTCTGTTCATCGAGGAGATTACTTTGGAGCATATCCCACAAGAAGAGAATAAGCTGGCAGATGCATTAGCAACCATGTCATCTATGTTTAAAGTTAGATGGGACAACGAGGTTCCCAAAATTACCATTGAGAGGCTAGACAAATCGGCACATTGCTATGAAATTGACACTGGCGGAGCAGAAGAGAAGCCTTAGTTTCATAAAGTGAAAAGATACCTTGAGGATCAAGAGTACCCTGAGGGGGCATCTATCAATGAAAAGAAATTCTAACAGAGGTTCTCAGCCAAGTTCTTCCTTAGTAACGGGTTTCTGTACAAACGCAATCATGATTTGACTCTACTTTGTTGAGTAGACAAGAAGGAAGTGGAGAAAATTATGGAAGATATGCACGACGATATCTTTGGTACTCACTCCAGTGGACATACTATAGCTAAGAAGATTCTAAGAGCTGGTTACTATTGGTTGACTATGGAAACTGATTACCATCACCATTCAAGAACTTGTCATAAATGCCAGATCTATGCTGACAAAGTACATGTGCCTACGGTTCCTCTGAATGTATTGACTTCTCGTTGGCCATTTGCAATGTGGGACATTGATATGATTGGAGAAATCAAGCATGTCTTCCAACAAACACTGCTTCATCCTTATCTCCATTGATTACTTCACAAAATGGGTAGAAGCAACCTTGTTTTCCTCTGTTACTAAGCATCCTTGTCGGTATGGCATCCCCGAAACGATTATCACAGACAATGGTACTAATATCAATAACACTATGATCACAGAACTATGCATGCAGTTCAAGATCAAGCACCACAATTCTTCTCTGTATCGACCGAAGATAAAAGGCGCAGTGGAAGCCTCCAATAAGAATATTAAGAAAATTATACAGAAGATGAAGGTGACATATAAAGATTGGCACGAGATGTTACCATTTGCTCTTCATGGCTATCTTACTTCAGCCCGAACATCAACTAGGGAAACCCCATTCTCTCTAGTCTACAATATGGAAGCTTTCCTACCTGTCGAAGTTCATATTCCTTCTCTGAGAATTATGAAAGATGAAGATTTAGATGAAGATGAATGGATTTAGACTAGGATGGACAAGTTGAATTTAATTGATGAGAAAAGATTGGCGTTTGTCTACCATAATCAGATGTATCAGAAGCGTATGATCAAAGCCTTCAACAAGAAAGTCAAGCATCGGGTATATCAGGCTGGTGACTTGGTAATAAAGTGCATCATTCTACCACAAGGTGATCCCAAGGGAAAATGGACTCCAACCTACGAAGGTACATTTTTTATCAAGAGAATATTTTTGGGAGGTGCTATGATACTTACAACCATGGACGATGAAGATCTTCCGCACCTTGTGAATGTGGACATAGTCAAAAGATACTACGTATGAAAACAACCCGCTAGGTTGACTGGCCTAGGAAAAAATAATGGCATCCCGAAGATCCAAAAGGTTTAGAGCAAAAATTAGGGATATATAAATAAAGATTGTACACCCGACAAGTCGAAAACCTGAAAAGGCGGCTTGGGTAAAAAAGGGTATCCTGGTGGACTAAAAACCTGAAAGGGAAGTCCAGGAAAAAATTAGAGATTAAAGCATATGACTATGTCCCGCTGGATCACTTATAGCCAGCTTTATTACCAACGTTAAGTTCGAATGGTACAGATCAATTAAGTCAACTTCTTCTGACAACAAGACATGATATGCTCGAAGACATAGAGGCAATAACAGGGTTGAAACCCGACGAGATCATTTAAACATAGATATATGTTTTACTGTTACTTTGTACTCTTTTCATTGTCTGACTATTTCCTCTTACCAGGATTTCCATTTTTTTGTACCAAATCGCTTGTTTATAGGCAAATTATCAATACAAATACCAGTTCAAAATTCAAATTTTGTTTTACTTTCTCTGTTTTGTTAGCAAAAACGTCCAATGACTAAATTGAATGAACATATGCATATGAATATGACTACTGTTAACAAATATATGCATAGAAATAGGAATAAGCATTTACTTAAGACTCTAGGAGTTAGCATAACATTCAAGTCAACCACAAGTCCCCATAGGAAAATCCCCACAGAATAACCTCCATGGGACTATCCCCGCAGAGTCATCTTCACAAGCTCACTCCCGAAAAAGATACTTTCCCTGCAAGTCTAACATGCTTCCTGACAGGAACTGGGGAATCTTCCAGCAATTATCCTAATCATACTCCCCAACAGATCCCCCTGGCGGATAAAGGAGTATGATCTTTTCCCCGACAATGTCGCCAATCTACAAAGTCCCAATCCCCATCAAAGATTACGTCATCAGCATAGTTCACAAGAATTCTCTTCCCCATCTGAGTTTATTTCTCCAAAACTATAAAAACTCCTGCAAAATTCTCTTCTCTAGCAAGGCTACGAATCACCAGAAAATTCCTCTCTATAGGAAAGGATAGTCCAGGCTTCTATTCCCAGTAAGTTGCAATGGAATCTGAAACCAGACCAAATCTCGTTTAACCTTATCCTCCCCAGACGAGTCGGTATCCATATCGGAAACTCGGTCAGATAGAACCTCATAAGGTTATCCCTCTCTCTTATCCCCAGTCAGGGTATATAAGAATTAAATTTCCTAGTAGAGCGATGAATGACAAAAGTTCCTGAACTCTTCACCCAAGCAGAAACCAAAGTCCCCAATGGAGTTTCCTCAAACAGCAAGTAGGAATCCCCAGCGGAAACATTCTAAACAATATTGAAGATTATACATATTCTTCACCCCCAACAACAATCATGGATTTATTTCCCCAGTCAAAGATGTTATATAAAGCTACCAATATGCTTCAACGACATCTCACATTCATACATCATTTACAAAATATCATAGCATATGTATACGACACGCATATAACATTCTCATTTATTTTGGGAACAACGTTACGCAATGCATTACATACATCATGACATTGCATACAACTAACTTTTATCTTTTCAGGTAAAAGTATGTAAACAGACGAATATCATCAATAATTTTCAAAACAGGTCACAGATTAATTCCCGAAACAAGACGGGGAAACTATCTATATGACCAAGCACAAATTAATTCCTGAAACAAGACAGGGTAGCTATCCGTGAAAACAAATTGTAGATCAATTCCTGAAACAAGACGGGGTGACTATTTACATGAATAGGTTGAAGATTAACTCCCGAAACAGGACTTGGAAACTTTTTATACGATCGAGCAAAGATTAACTCCCGAAATAGGACGAGGAAACTATTTTTATCTTTATGACCAGGTGAAGATCAATTCCCGAAACAAGACGGGGTGACTATCTTTATCACCAGGTGGTGTGAATTCCCGAAATAGGACGGGTTTACCAACAAAAACATATTGTAGATCAATTCCAGAAACAAGATGGGGCGATTATCTACATGACAAACATTTCCCTCAGAGACTAAATCTGATAAGCAGCTACTTAAGAACCTTCCCCAGAGGTTCATTCTGGAAAGCATTCTTCAGATACAGTCGAGCGTAGACTCATCCTGATGCTTCTATCAACAGATGCTTTGGATGGCATCTATAAGCTCATCTCTGACGACATTCCATCATTGCTCCAAATTGCATATTTAAGCCCATTCAAGCAATGTTAATTATTAATCAACAACATTACTTCTTGCATAACCGAGTGCAAATTTCTGGGTACTTAAGTGTTCAATCCTCTTCTACCTTCAGACCACGAATGGCAGACATGCCAATCTAACTCTTCAGGTTGAAAATATTCTCCTAGGGTTCTTAAATGCTCAAGGTTGCTCAAGAATTGATCAGACAAATTCTCCTCCTAAGCAATGGAATTACAGCTAGGGTTTCATTTTTCACAAGGAGATTTAGGTTTCTAAGGTCTAAAATGGAATTCATGGTCTCTTATATGTCTTCAAAAATGATCATACCAATTTTCTTGAATTGCATCACAAGTTTGCTCAGTCAATGGCTCATATGACTGGAAATTAACTGTATTGGATAAAAAGTCAACTATGGTCAACATACAGTCAAACTTTAAGATTTTGGTCAACATAAAGATTTTGAAGTCATATTCATTATTTGATTAAGGGTTGATCATGATTCCTCAAGAAAATCCCTCAAATCATCAAAAGTCAAAAGTTTCCAAATTAGGGTTTCCTTAGAAGACAACTGAACTTTGAACAAGCATAACTTTCACATGCTTCACCAGCTTTGCCCAAACCAATGCTCATTTTGAAGGACACTCAATTCTATACAACTTTGTATCTCTAAGCTCAAGTCTAAAAAATGATTCATTTGAGAGATATGAGCCAATACATTACAGATCATTTCAAAAGTCAACAAAAAGACACTTTTTGTCAAGGCAACTTACATCAATATAAATCCCCAAATACAAATGTGATCAAAAGAGTGATTGTAGAGGACATCTCTAGCTTTCCAAAAGTTCAATATCACCTTCAAAAGATGAAAATTGAGAGAGTTATGACCAGTGCAAGTTGGGAAATTTTGAGCAAATGCATGAAGTTCAAATTAGGAAAACTTGATATTTTGGGCTATTGGGCCATTATTTCATAGTCCAAATGCACTATATACTCCTTATACACCCCAAATCTTGTTCATGCACCCCTTGACCTATTTTTATTTTAATTATTTTGATTTATTCATTAATATTTAAAAAATAAATAAGATAAAATATATGTCTTTCTTACACAAAGACCAAGCCCATATCTTTGACCTAATTTGTCCTATATATTCCCATTCATTCTCCTACAAAGACATTTGAAATGTTGCCTCAAGAAACTTGTCAAAAACTTCAAAAAATTTCAAACAACCCTAAAGATCTTCAAACCCTTATCACAACCCTTTCACTATAAAACAACCACTTCATTCATTCCCAGCAATCACACAAAGTAAGAATGGACCAAGTTGGAAAGTCCAAACCTCATGAAATGCCATGCATTCATCTCGGATTCCATAACTTTCAAAAAAATCATATCTTAATTTTCATTTTGATTTAACCCATACTAATGCCATTAACTTGTTCCTGATATGTGTTTGTACAGGTTTGGATTATCATAATGATCCCATGTAACCCAAATCGTGAGATGCCATGCCTACACCGATCGGAGTTGTTTTCACCATAGCTTCCAAGCCATTGATTTTCAGACCAAAACAATTGTCCCATTGAACTCGAAGCCCTCGATTTAAGGGAATAAGGTGTTTTTTGTTTGCTAACCTCTTATATTTTTACAGGTTGAATAAAAAGGAAACCAGAGAAGACGTCATTCCTATATTATATATTTATTGTTTAACTAGAATTAACGAATGTATTACAGCCCCAGCGGGTGAAGCGCGTGCGATAAGGTCATAGTATGCCAGTGCGTAGGTTTGATCCTAGCCTTTTGTCATTTTAATGTTTTTCTGATTTATTCGCCTTGTCAAATTACAAAGAGCATTAGATGTCTTTCCTTAGCACCAAGGCGCGCTTGGCTTGGTGGTGAGCGTGTGGGCTAGAGTTGCTGAGGGTGTGGGTCAACACCCACCCCTACCTCTTTGGTTATTTTTACACAAATTCTCTCTTCTTCTTACTCTTTCCTTTTCCTATTTTTTTACAAAAACCTTTTTTTCAAAACCCTAAAATTTTCACAAACCCTAATTAATGTTTAGGTTTGTATTTAATTAACCCTAGTTTAATTTTTTAGATTTTCTTTCACTAACCCTAGTTTAATTTCAACTTAGACTTTTAGGGTTTGTTTAATTAACCAATTTTTTTATTAATTAAAATTAATTAGGTTATAAGGTTAATCATCAAACTTTTTTCTATCAAAAATCACAAAACAATTTCCTTTCTCTTTTCTTTATTTTACATTTTTGCGTGTTTTATTATTTCGCGTTTTTCCAATTATGTATCTGCTTACGGTTTGTAATATTTTAATTAGGGTTTTACTTTTATTTCTCCTGTTTTATTACTTGTACCCCCACTTCCAAAGCTTTGTAATAGCGTAGGATTTTAATTTTCCGCACTTATATTTTTCTGCCTTATATATGACTTTTAGATGTATGCAAATAGGGTTTGTATGGAAAGATTAAAAACAACCGTAGAAAACCCTAACGCAAGATAATTTAACTGAAATCAAAACATTCTTCACACGTGCACCTCTAGGATAACCTCACTTGTTTCCTTCGGAAACACAGTCATGCCCCTCAAACGTGGGGACGCTTTAGCATTGTTCCTCGATTAAAAAGATCATAGTCCCTCGATGACCCTTCAATATTGCCTTTTGATAAACGATCTAGTCCCTTAACAAATTGCCAAAGCGCGCCTACGAGTTGCCTTTATAAGTGTATGATGACTCGCGTCTGTCCCTTCATATCCAACGATAAAGGCTTCCTACTAACTAATGGCAGGGTAGCACTATCTAAAGGAGAAGGAAAATAATGATAAAGACTTTGAGTAGGTATATAGCTTGTAATCGCTTGCTCATAAATAAAACAAAAACAGTCCTCACAATCACACTTTCAAAATATTTTCAAAAACAAACACTTTGTACGCATTCTTAACCAATACAAGAATCATTACAAAGTTGCCTTACTATTGGCATTTTTTAAAATATTTTTCAAACACACAAACACGAAGTGTTTTCAAACAAAGCGAGCTAAGCAATTAAGAGCCCGTAGATGACTACGAATGAAAAGGGTGCTAACACCTTCCCTTTTCATAACCTACCCCCCAAACTCAATAAATCTCCAAGGTATTTCCTATTCTTTTCACCCTTTCCTTATTGGATAAAAGAAAAGTCAGTGGAGACTCTTGCTATCCGCAACATTTGTGATAAAATGCAAAACAAAAAGTCAATTCTCCCACCATATTACATAAAGGATGGTTTCTAGTGCGCCAAGTGATTTCACTGAGATGGTAAGTATGAGTGTTCGTCTAGAAGAAGCTGTCAAGGAAGAACGCTTGAGAAAAGAAGAAGGAATAAAGAAATCATCATATGAGTTTTCTAGAAAGATAGAAAATGAAACAAATGTTGTCGTTAAGGAAAGAAAGTTTAGACCTCCGATAAGACATCATCAGTACCAACAACAAGTTGCTTCTGTGACTCCAGTCGTCAATGTAGCTCTGACTTTTGTTGGCTATGAGAGAGAACCTCCTCAAGGTAATCAAGGGCAAGGTCAGAAGAGAGAAGCTTTTGACCCTATTCCAATGAGTTATGTAGAGTTGTTTCTGGATTTGATTCAGAAGAAATTAGTGCAGACTAGGCCTCCCCCTGTTATACCTTCACCTTTACCATGGTATTACAAGGAGGATTTGACTTGTGCTTTTCATCAAGGATTTTTGAGGCACAACATTGAAAACTGTTATCCCTTGAAGTCTGAAGTGTAGAAGATGGTGAGATCAGGTCTCCTGTCTTTTAAAGATCTTGGTCCCAATGTGAAGGATAATCCATTACCCAAACAAGGAGGTGGAAATGCTGTAAATATGGTTGTTGGTTGTACTGGGGACTTCCGGATTTTTTATATCAATCTGGTTAGGGGTGATTGAGTGAAGATGCATGATGATCTCTGTGAATTCAGCTATTATACACACGACCATGTTGGTTGTAGTATTTGCAGTACAAATATCCATGGATGTAATAAAGTGAGAGCTGATTTTCAAGAAATGATGGATTGAGGTCTCATCCACATAATCAGACCAAGGGTTGAATATGAAGGAGACTTGAATATGATTTATGGATGTCCCAGTGAATTTCGTATTTTTGATGTGAATTACATGAATGATGATCTGGTACAGCTACACGCTACATTTTGTCATATGGATGGCCAAGAAGGACATCATTATAGGTCCTTTCAGATCTTATGTAGGGATTCTCATGGTTGTTCTATCATAAGAAGAGGTGTTCAATTATTGTTAGATAATGGTACTATAAGAGTCACATGCAACAGAGATGATTACAATAGAGTTAATATGATTGAAGATTACTCTGTTGAGGCCATATCTGATGATGAACATGTTTCTACTGATGAGTTCTTTTCTTCTGATGAAGGTATATTCTCTGATAATTATTTTGCAATACCTAAATATTCTGAAAAAGTGGGGGTGAACATCATTGTTCCGTGTTTTGGTGTTCCCGCTCCTATAAAGATTGGGTACCATAGCAAGCCTGCTCTTGCTCCCGTGGTTATTTATCTGGCTCATCCTGCCCCATATGAATCAAACAAAGCGGTGCCTTATAAATACAATGGAACTATCCTGGAAGATGGTGTGGAAATTCCTATCCAACCTTTGTCCCATGTCGAGAATATTGCGAAAGCTAGTTGGGTAACCCGCAGTGGTCTTGTCTTTGCCCCTACCTTTTGAGAAGATGTTAATCTTGGAAAAAAGATTATTGAGACTTATGCTGAGCCTAAGAAAGTAGAAGGAGGATCTAGCGGTGCTGCCTTGGAAAAGGATGTTGATGATTTATTAAAAATCATCAAGATGAGTGATTACAATATTGTGGATCAATTTTTGCAAGATCCATCTAAGATTTCCATTTTAGCCTTGTTGATGAACTATTTTTTTCATCGAGAATATTTGATGAGGGTGTTGGATCAGGCTTTTATTGAAAGTGATATATCTCTGGATCAGTTCAACGGTGATGTGGGGAATATTATATCTTGTAACAATCAGAGCTTTTGTGATGACGAGTTGCCTGATGAAGGGAGAAATCATAACCTGGCTCTGCATATATCTATAAATTGTAATAATGACTCTTTGTCCAATGTGCTGATTGACAATGGGTCTGCTTTGAATGTCATAACAAGAAGTACTCTTATGAAGCTTAAGTACCAGGGACCTCCTATGCGCCCAAGTGGCATTATAGTGAAAGCTTTTGATGGTTCAAGAAAGTCTGTCATCGGAGAAGTGGATTTACCTATTCACATAGGACCTCACTTATTCCAGATTACTTTCTAGTTTATTGGGACGACCATGGGTCCATGAAGTAGGAGTTGTTACTTCAACTTTGCACCAAAAGATTAAATTTGTTTGTGAAGGAAAGGTAGTCATTGTGAACGGTGAGCAAGCTCTGTTGATATCTCATTTTTCTTCCTTTAGCATTGTAGAAGATGACAAAGCCGTTGTTGGAACTCAGTTCCAAGCTTTGTCCATTTCCAATGTAAGAAAGAATGAAAATTCTATCGCCTCATTTAAGGATGCACAAGAGGTAATGCAGAAAGGCCCTAGAAAGGTATGGGGCGGGTTATTAATCCTCCTGTGAAAAGGAATGGTACTTATTTGGGTTTCTCCATGAAGAAGGAAGTTGTGAAGCAGAAGTTCGCTTTGAGTAAATATCAAGATATCTTTCACAGTGCAGGCTATCTTCATCTAACTACTCCAAGGATCAACGCTATTATCGAAGATGAATCAGAGCAAGAGATGCCAAACTTTGAGACACATGCAGTCAGAGTCCAGAATTGGATCACCGTTGATGTTCCTTCTTGTATTCACATTTCAAAGTATTTTCTTTTTTGTTTGTCTTTTCAAAAATCTTTCACTCTTCCCAAGGTGAATGTAATCATTGTATGGATGTATCTTTTATTTTGACATTTAAGATCATTAATAAAATTTGTTTTTGATCCCCAAATTATTTCTTTATTTTATGCTTCTTCTTGGAAAGTGGTAATCAGAAAAAAGCTTTCGAAATAAATAATAACTATAAATAAATCTACATAATCACTTATTACATGTGTCAGTTTCTAAAATCAATCATAAATCATACATGTAGATTAATTAAAAAACCTGTCGAGTGCAATGACCCTGCACCTTCTCCCAACTTTGAATATCCTGTATATGTAGATAAAGAGGAAGAATATGACGAAATTCTAGAAGAGGTTTTAGGGTTTCTTGAGCGTGAGGAAAGTACCATTTAGCCATATAAAGAGCTGTTAGAGATGATTAACTTGGGTTTAGAGGAAGATCCAAAAGAAGTAAAGATTTAGGAACTTCTTCATCCTGAGGTGAAGCACAGGTTGGTTGAATTGTTGAAAGACTATGTGGATATATTTGCTTGGTCTTATCAATATATTCCTGGTTTGGATCTTGATATTGTGGAACATTATTTTTCACTAAAACCAGAATGTCCACCAATCAAGCAGAAATTGCGTAGAACTCATCTTGATATGGAATTAAAGATTAAAGAAGATGTTATGAAACAAATTGATGCTAGTTTTCTTGTGACATTAGTGTACCCTCAATGGATTGCCAATATTATTCCACAACTAAAGAAATACGGAAAAGTCCACATGTGCATCGATTATAGATATTTAAATAAAGCAAGTCCGAAAGATGACTTTTATAACACCCCATTTCTACCCAACGAATTATGTAAAATTAGAGTTACAAAAATTTCCAACAAACAAATGGAGTGCTATAATTTTCAACTTAAAATAATGGAATTTAACACAGATACATAACACTTTAAACTCGGATGAACCAACAGCAACATAAATTAATCTTTTAAAACCAACAACTTTCATAACTATGCAGCGGAATCATAAAATTCGACTTAAAAGAATGTAACATCTTTATCCAACAGAAACAACTCAAAATAATAAGTACTTAATGAAAATCAACTTAAAATTCAACAACTGAAGTAATAACAACGATAAAGCAACAAGCCTTCATCCCCCGAGTGTTATGTATCAGAGCAATGACACCGACTCGAACTATTGAAGGTAAACTATGATGCCCGTTAATTTAATTAATTATTTAATTAAATTACTTTTGGATTATTTGTTGAAAAGTGGTGAGATGTTGAGAATTGTTGGTATAAGTTGTTAGATTATTATTAATAAATTAATTAGTTGATTAATAATAATAATAATGTTGGATTTAATGGAATAATTTTGTTGGACTTATGTTATTGGTTAGAAGTAGAAAAGTGGGGTGTGTTGGTTAGGCCCAATAGGATTGATGATATAAGGTTAAGCTGACACAAGATTTTGGTTTTTGTAAAATAAGAAGTCTTGTGCGCTGACCGTGTGAAGCTGCGCGAAGAGAGGAGCAAGCTATCTGGTGTCGAGCATAACAAAGCAAGGTTGCCGGCTGGAAATTTTGTAGAGCGACCTTCAATCCTGGTAAGGGTGGGTTTCTGACCGTATAATGGGATTGATAATATGTATTATGTGGGAATTGGTCGTTTGTTTGATTGTTGTGCGTTGATCATTTTGAATTTGTTATTGAAGTTACTAGTTTCCTCATTATATGGTCGGTTAGGGAGTTATCGTGCGACTGTTTAATGAACCTATTATAGGAAGTTTCCTGGTTGTTATGTTGTGGGAGTTTTGAGTTGTCTGCATAGTTTCCCGGTCTAATCAATGATTAGGTTAGTGTAGATTTTACCTGTTGAAATGGTCGTTAGGATGTTGTGATATTCCGAGCAGTTGGCAGGAAAATTAGTAAATTGTTGTTGTGGTCGTTATATGAAGGGTTCAGTATGACTGTCTTGTACAATTAGTGAATCTTTTGAAAGTAGATATAGTTGTCCATTGATGTGTTATTTCGAGCAGTTGGCTGGAAATCATGGATTATGTTGTGATGGTCGTTATGCTGTTGTATTATTCTATGTTGTTGGCCAAAATTAGTGGTCGAGGAGGATGTTGATGGTGTTAGGTGCCGAGTGGCATGTATGCTGCGAGGTGTGTCAGAGAATATATGTGTTGGATGTAGAGCAGTATTAGGCTGCAAGGCATGCTGAGGGGCACATATTGATGTCGAGCTGTACGAAGCTACAGGTTGTGTCGAGGAGCATAAGTTAATTGTTATTCTTCTTTGTTTATGTGCATGTCAAGGGGTATTGAGTTAGTTGTTATTCTGTCTTTTTGTTGTGCATGTCGAGGGAAGCGTAGTTCTTCCTATCCCTTTTGCTCGTACATGTTGGTTTGGTCGATACCAATGCTATATAAGTTGTTCTGAGTTGAGAAAATGTAGATTGATGAATTATGTTGAGATGCCTCTAATTATGGGTACATATGATGTTGTAGGCCATAATTATATGATGTTGTAGGCTTATGGCCAAAGTTTAATTATGTTGATGTCGAATTATTGTTGATGTTGTAGGCTTATGGCCAAAGTTGAATTATTTTTATGTTGAATTGTTGTTAATGTTGTAGGCTTATGGCCAAAGTTGAATTATGTTGATGTTGAATTGTTGTTGATGTTGTAGGTTTATGGCCAATGTTGACTTATGTTGAGTTGTTGTTTGTTATCGATTTTTGCTACATTCATGTTGTGTCGCATACATCACATATCAAGTTGGAGTTGATGCTCATTAAGTTGGCATGGATTGGCAAAATATTAAATTGAAGGCTTATGCCTTGTTGATGCCTCTATTTATTGGCATATTTTTAAGTTTGGAGTTCTGCTCCATTGGTACCACATGCATTTGCATAAATATAAGTTGCATTTTGTGTTGCATTCTAAGTCGTTGTGTGGTTGATCTGATTATGCTTATGTTGTTAAAAATCTGAGAAGTGGTGAATATGTATGAACTGATTCTAATGTTTTATTTATCATATGTTCTATTATAATGTCTAATATCTCACCCTTCTATTTGAATGTTACCCCTATGTTGGTAACGTGCAGGTAATCCATAGTGAATGGGGTTTATCTTCAGTAGTTCGAGTCAGTGTCATTTCTCTGATAGGTAACACTTGGGGGGATGAACACTTTCTATTTTATTGTTATTATTCAGCTGTTTCACCTTAAGTTGTTGTTCATTAAATAACTGTTATTTGAAGTTATTTTAGTTGGATAAAGTTGTTATATTCTTTAAGTTGAATATTTGATTCTGCTGCATAGTTATGAAAGTTGTTGGTTTTAAAAGATTAATTTATGTTGTTGTTGGTTCATCCAAGTTTAATATGTTTGGTATCTGTAATGAATGTCGTTGTTTTAAAGTTGAATTTGTAGGATCCTGATTCGGTTGCCGAATTTTTGTAAACTCTGATTTTATATAATTGTCGGGTAGAATTGGGGTGTTACAAAATAGGTATCAGAGCAAGTTGGTTTGTCCGACCAAGTTGTCGAGTCGTAGTTTTGTCTAACATTAGAGTATTGCTAATTTGAGTTCTAACCGTTGTTTATGTTGTAGTGATAAGTTAAGATGGTTGGAAGGAATGATGTTGCACTCGCTGTTGCTTTAGAAGCAATGGCATATGCCATGGAGAATCAGCTGAACGCTAACGGGAATGCTAGACCTCGTAGTTTGGAAACCTTCCAGAGGGAGAATATGCCTACCTTTAAGGGTAAGTATGATCCTGACAGAGTGTTGGATTGGTTGAAAGAGATGGAGAGAATCTTCCATGTCGTGGAATGCACTCCAGTGCAGAAGGCTCGATATGGTACTCATATGCTAGAGATGTGTCAGAGGTTGGAAGTTACAGCTGAAAATGTCACTTGGGTTGTGTTTCGTAGGGAATTTCTGAGAAAGTATTTCTCTAAAGATGTTTGTGGTAAGAAGGAAACTGAGTTCCTTGAACTAAAGCAAGGAAGTGTGTAAGTTGTTGAATATGCTGCAAAGTTTGGAGAGTTGGCTAAGTTTTATTCTCACTATAGCGAGGCTAATGCTGAGTTTTTGAAGTGCATCAAGTTTGAAAACGGGTTGCGCCCAGAGATCAAGAAGGCAGTTGGATACCAGAAGATTCGTTTCTTTCCTGATTTGATTGATAGTTGTAGGATCTATGAAGAGGATAATAATGCTCATTTATCAATGAGAAGAGGGGTAAGCACCAACTGAATCATGGTAAGTCGTATGATGCCCTAACTGGTAAAGGTAAACACAAAGTTGCTCAGGGCCAGAGGACTAGTGTGGGAGATGCTCCTGCTGGTGTGGTTTGTTTCAAATGTGGAAAGGCTAGTCAAAAGAGCAACGTGTGTACTGCTGAGGTGAAGAGGTGTTTCCGTTGTGGTAAGACTGGACATGTTGTATCTGAGTGCAAGCATAAGGAGATGATTTGCTTCAATTATGGCGAAGAAGGACACATTGGTAGTCAGTGTTAGAAACCAAACAAGGCACAAACCAGTGGAAAAGTGTTCGCTTTAGCTGAGAATCATACGGCTAATGAGGACAGACTCCTCAGAGGTACATGTTTCATTAATAGTACTCCTTTAATTACTGGTATTGATAACGATGCTACTCATTGCTTTATTTCTGCTGATTATGTTGAAAGATATGGTCTTACATTCTCTTCTATGAATGGAGAGATGGTCGTTGATACTCCATCCAAGGGGTCGGTGACTACTTCTTTTGTGTGTTTAAAGTGTCCTTTGTCGATCTTCGACAGAGACTTTGCTGTTGATTTGGTTTGTTTGCCTTTAAGTGGGTTGGATGTGATCTTAGGTATGAACTGGTTAGAGCATAATTATGTTCATATTATGACAAGTCTGTGAGGTTTTCTACTCCTGAAGAAGAGGAAGTTGGTATGTTGTCTGCTAGACAGTTGAGTAAATTTATGCAAGAAGAGGCTCAGATATTCTTGTTGATGGTGTCGCTATCTATCGAGAATCAAGCCATAATCGAGGAATTGCAAGTGGTGCGTGAATTTCCTAAATTTTCCCTGATGAAATTCCTGATGTATTGCCAGAGACAGAAGTTGAATTTTCTATTGATCTTGTACCTGGTACCATGCCTGTTTCTATGACACCTTACAGGATGTCCGCATTTGAATTGCCATAATTAAAGAAGAAATTGGAAGAGTTACTTGAAAAGAAGTTTGTAAGACCAATTGTATGGTCGTGGGGAGCTCCAGTTTTGCTAGTAAAGAAGAAATATGGAAGTATGAGACTTTGTCTTGATTATAGACAATGGAATAAAGTAAAAATTAAGAACAAGTATCCACTTCCAAGAATAGATGACTTGATGGATCAATTGGTGGGTGCTCGTGTGTTTAGTAAGATTGACTTGAGGTCAGGTTATCATCAGATTAAGGTGAAGGATGAAGATATTCAGAAGACGGCTTTCAGAATTTGTTATGTACATTATGAGTATTCAGTGTTACTAATGCCCCATGAGTATTCATGGAGTACATGAACCGTATCTTTCATACTTATTTGGATCGGTTCGTAGTGGTGTTCATTGATGACATTTTAATTTACTCTAAATCGGAGGCAGAGCATGCAGAACACTTAAGAATTGTATTGCAAGTTTTAAAAGAGAAGAAGTTGTATACAAAGCTATCAAAGTGTGAATTTTGTTTAAAGGAGGTTAGTTTTCTTGGTCATGTGATCTCAGGTAGTGGCATTATTGTAGATCCATCTAAAGTAGATATTGTTTTGCAATGGAAAACTCCAAAGTTGGCTACCGAGATTAGAAGCTTTTTGGGATTAGGTGGTTATTATAGAAGGTTTATCGGAGGATTTTCTAAGTTGGCACTTCCGTTGACTAATTTGACTTGTAAAGGTAGAGCTTTTTTGTGGGATGTTCAGTGTGAAGAAAGATTTACATAATTGAAGGAGAGATTAATGACGGCTCCGATTTTGACATTACCTAATCCAAGAGAACCTTTTGTGGTATATTTTTATGCTTCCAATATGGGTTTAGGAGGTGTGCTTATGTAGAATGATAAGGTAGTTGCTTATGCATGAAGGCAGTTAAGGACTCATGAGAAGAACTATCCTACACACGATTTAGAGCTTGCTGCAGTTGTTTTTGTGTTGAAGATATGGAGGAATTATCTTTATGGTTCTAGGTTTGAAGTATTTAGCGACCATAAGAGTTTAAAATATCTATTTGATCAGAAAGAATTGAATATGAGACAAAGAAGATGGTTGGAGTTGTTAAAGGATTATGATTTTGGTTTGAATTATCATCCAGGAAAGGCAAATGTGGTGGCTGATGAGTTAAGTCGAAAGACTTTACATATGTCAACAATGATGGTTAGAGAGTTGGAATTAATTGAACAGTTCAGAGATATGAGCTTAGTTTGTAAGGTGACACCGTAGAGTGTTATGTTGGGGATGTTGAAAATTAATAATGATTTTTTAGATAATATCAACGAAGCTCAAAAGTTGGATGGGAAACTGGTATATTCGATGGTTGGAATCGATAAGTCTGAGAATAGTGATTTTAAGTTAGATGTGCAAGGTGTATTGAGTTTTCGTAATCGGATTTGTACTCCTCATAATGCAGAGATGAAGAAAGTGATTCTCTAGTCATAGAAGAAAGTTGAGCATTCATCCGGGTGCTACAAAGATGTATCATGATTTGAAGAATTTGTTTTGGTGGCTTGAAATGAAAAGTGATGTGGCTCGGTTTATGTATACATGTTTGACTTTTCAGAAGTCGAAAGTTAAACATCAGAAGCATGTAGGGTTGATGCAACTGGTAGAAGTTCCATAATGGAAATGAGTTAGCATTTTGATGGACTTTGTAACAGGACTACCTAATACTTTAAGAGGACATGATTCGATTTGGGTGGTTGTTGATAGGCTTACAAAGTCAGCTTATTTTATTCCTATTAACATCAATTTTCTAGTATCAAAGTTGGAAGAGATTTATACTAGTGTAATTGTAAAGTTGCATGGTGTTCCTTTGTGTATTATGTCAGCTAGAGATCTGAGGTTTACTTCAAATTTTTGGAAGAGTTTACAAGAGGCGTTGGGTTCTAAGTTGAGGTTGAGTTTGGTATATCATCCTCAGACAAATGGTCAAACTGAAAGAAATATTCAATCCTTAGAAGATTTGATGAGAGCATGTGTTCTTGAGCAAGGAGGTTTGTGGGATACTTATCTTCCATTAATAGAATTCACTTATAATAATAGTTACCATTCTAGTATTGGAATGGCACCTTTTAAAGCATTGTATTGTCGGAGATGTAGAACTCCTTTATGTTGGCATGAATCTGTAGAAAGTGTAGTGTTTGGACCTGAAATTGTTCGAGAGACTACCGAGAAGGTGAAGTTGATTCGAGAAAATATGAAAGCTTCCCAAAGTAGACAGAAGAGTTATCATGACAAGTGAAGGAAATATTTAGAATTTCATGCAGGTGACCATGTGTTTCTGAGAGTTACACCTGTGACTAATGTTGGGCGAGCATTGAAGTCTAAGAAGCTTACTCCTCGTTTTATTAGTCTGTATCAGATTTTGGACAGAGTTGGAAATGTTGCTTATAGAGTGGCGTTACCGCCTAATATTTTGAATTTGCATGATGTGTTTCATGTGTCACAACTCTGGAAGTATATTCCAGATCCATCTCATGTGACTCATATGGATGATGTGCAAGTACAGGATAATCTTATTGTAGAGACGATGCATGTACGAATCGCGGATTGTGAGATGAAGACTTTAAGAGGAAAAGAGTTTTCTTTGGTGAAAGTAGTATGGCTAGGAGCTTCCGGAGAAAGCATGACTTCGGAGTTCGAAAGCAAGATGCGAGACTCCTATCCTGAGTTATTTGAAAGAGGTAAATTTTAGATGACGGAAATATTCTAAGTGGGGGAGTGTTGTAACACCCATTAATTAAATTAAATTATTTTTGGATTATTTGTTGAAAAGTTGTGAGATGTTGAGAATTGTTGGTATAAGTTTTAATATTATTATTAATTAATTAATTAGTTGATTAATAATAATTATTATGTTGGATTTAATGGAATAATTGTGTTGGACTTATGTTATTGGTTTGAAGTAGAAAAGTGGGGGGTGTAGGTTAGGCCCAATAGGATTGATGATATAAGGTTAAGCTGACAGAAGGATTTGGTTTTTGGAAAATAAGAAGTCTTGTGCGCTGACCGTGTGAAGTTGCGCGAAGAGAGGAGCAAGTTGCCCGGTGTCGAGCATAACAAAGCAAGGCTGTCGGTTGGAAATTTTGTAGAGCGAACTTCAATCCAGGAAAGGGTGGGGTTCTGGTCATATAATGGGATTGATGATGTGTATTATGTGGTAATTGGTCGTTTGCATGACTGTTGTGCATTGATGGTTCTGAATCTATTATTGAAGTTGACAGTTTCCTCATGTTGTGGTCGTTTAGGGAGTTACCGTATGAATGTTTAATGAACTTGTTATAGGAAGTTTCCCGGTTGTTATGTTATGGGCATTTTGAGTTGTGTGTATAGTTTCTCGGTCTAGTCGATGATTATGTTAGTGTAGATTTTACCTGTTGATGTGGTTGTTAGGACGTTGTGATATTTCGAGCAGTTGGTAGGAAAATTAGTAAATTGTTGTTGTGGTCAGTATAGGAAGGGTTCAGCGTGACTATCTTGTACAATTAGTGAATCTGTTGAAAGTAGATATAGTTGACCGTTGTTGTGTTATTCTGAGCAGTTGGCCAGAAATCCTGGATTATGTTGTGATGGTCGTTATATTGTTGTATTATTCTACGTTGTTGGCTGGAGTTAGAGGTCGAGGAGGATGTTGATGGTGTTAGATGTCGAGTGGCATGTAGGCTGCGAGGCGTGCTGAGGAGCACAATATTGATGTCGAGCTGCACGAAGCTACAGGTTGTGTCAAGAAGCATAAGTTAGTTGTTATTCTTCTTTGTTTCTGTGTGTGTCGAGGGGTATTGAGTTAGTTGTTATTCTATCTTGTTGTTGTGCATATCGAGGGGCGCGTAGTTCTTCGTATCCCTTTTACCCATACATGTTGGTTTGGTCGATACCAGTGTTGTATAAGTTGTTCTGAGTTGAGAAAATGTAGGTTGATCAATTATGTTAAGATGCCTCAAATTACGGGAAGATATGATGTTGTAGGCTTATGGACAAATTTGAATTATGTTGATGTTGTAGACTTATGGCAAAAGTTAAATTATGTTGATGTTGAATTGTTGTTGATGTTGTAGGCTTATGGCCAAAGTTGAATTATGTTGATGTTGAATTTTTGTTGATGTTCTAGGCTTATGCCGAATGTTGATGTATGTTTATTTGTTGTTTGTTGTCGATTTTTGCTACATTCATGTTGTGTCGCATACATCGTATATCAAGTTGGAGTTGATGCTCGTTAAGTTGGCCTAGATTGGAAAAATATTAAGTTGAAGGCTTAGGCCTTGTTGATGCCTCTATTCATTGGCATATTTTTAAGTTGGGAGTTCTGCTCCATTGGTACCACATGGATTTGCTTAAATACAAGTTGCATTTTGTGTTGCATACTTAGTAGTTGTGTGGTTGATCCGGTTATGCTTATGTTGTTAAAAATATCAGAAGTGGTAAATATGTATGTGTGATACAGTGGGAGAACTGACTTGAAGGTTTTGCGTTTGATCGTAAATGTTGTGGTTAGCAAGAGTCGCCACCGACTTTTCTTTTATCCAAAAGGAAAGGTGAAAAAGCACAGGAAAGACCTTTGAGATTATTTCTTGAGTTCGGGGGGTAGATTATGAAAAGGGAAGGTATTAGCCCCCTTTTCATCCATGGTTTTCTGTGGGCTCTTAGTTACTTGCCAGATCACTTTCTTTTGTTTGAAATTGTGCTTGGTGTGGTTTTTGAAAGTATTTTGTAAAGAGGCCATTGTTTAGGCAATCTTTGTAATGATTCTTGTTTGTAAGAATGTATACAAAGATGTTTGATCTTTTGGAAAATGTTTTCAAGTTTTGTAAGATGTTTTGAAAGTGTAGGTGTTTGTTTTGAAAATAGCAAGAATGTTTTGTTTTTAAATTGAGCAAGTAATTAGGAGCATTCTACCTACTCAAAAGTCTTTCTTGTTCATTTTCCTTTTCCTTTGACATTGTTATCTTACCATTGATTTGGTAAGTAACCCTATCTTTGGATGTAAAGGGACGGGCGTGTGTCAATGTATAACCCTGATTAGAAATGTTGCAAGGTATCTTAGCATTCTTTTTAGGGACTAAGATCATTTGAAAGGCAACTTAGATAGCGTCATCGAGGGACTATGATCTTGTATTTGCTTTGTTTTTGCTAAGATACCTTACATGCGTAATATGGCCATTTTGTATAAGGAAACCAAGTGGAAATAACCCTAGGGGTGCTTGTGTGCAAGTGTATTGTTTTCATGCTTATTTTTGTCTTGAATTAGGGTTTTCTAGGTATTGTTTTTAGTCTTTCCATACAAACCCTAATTACTAGCATGTTATAAAAGCGTTCAATTGGGAAATTTAAAGTTACTACGCTATTACAACATTTGTGTGTGTGTGTGTGTGTGTGTGGGGGGGGGGGGGGGGGGGGGGGGGGGGTATATAAATTGAATATGGATTGCAAAAATGTAAACCTAGTTTGTCTATTACAACCATATTGAATGGGTATTAATGTACAAGGAATTAAATGGATACAATGTACAAAAGTGAATAAATGTACAAAAATATAAAATGTGAAGTAAATGGACATATGTTTAGATTTTTTTAGAGAAAAGGATTTTGTCTTAACCTAATTAATTAAAGAAAATAATTAATAAAAAAAGATAAACCCTAAATTTGTTTAGGAAAAGATTTTTTAAACAAAACCCTAGATCTATTAGTCAAAATAAAAGAGAATAAGTTTATGAGAAAAGTGTTTTTTCAGTATTTTTGTCTTGAAAATATTTATAGTATTATAAAATATTTTTAGCCTTTTTTATATTAACATAATATATTTTAATAGGTGTAAAGAGAAAATAGATACTAACCTAGTTTTAATTTAATTTACAAGACTAGTCCAAAAAAATAAATAATATGTAGTTAAATAAAATATTTTTTTGTGAGAAAAATAAAATAAACTAAGTTAAAATAAGAATCTATTTTTTGTGATTTTTTAATATTAGGAAAAATATTTAAGAGAATAAAAATGAAAATAATAAAAATAAAAAATAAAAATAAATAAACTTGGGCCAGGGGTGCAAACAGCCTGCAGGGGGTTAGCTAGCAAAAAAAAAACAAGTCAGGCTCAAAGAGACCCACGCCTGCCAAAAAGACAAAAATCAGAAAATCACAAATGTGAAAAAATTAAAAGGGTACCACTAGGGCTCGAACCCGGGTCCCAAAGGTTACAAGGGTGCACTTTTACCACTGGGGTGGCTATACATCTTTTAACATAGGCAAATCAATAAATACGTAAGGCAAAACGCTCCCTGATGACTTCATCTTCAACCTTCATCCAGACCAACTGTAACTTGCTCATTTCTCATCAAAAATGAAAACTGTAAACATGAAACTTGTAGAAAATTTTCTCACGGTTTCAGAAATGTAAAGCATTAAAACTATAGATCAAAGATAAGCATGAATTTTAATGGCCCTAATCTGAACCCTAAAAATCTCAGAAATTTCAGTTTCAAAATTCTCTAAGCTCAAGCAAAATTAATGGAAACTATGAACATGGTTAGCTTCAGGGCAATGACATCTACATGTTTTGTTCACAAATAAATCATTGAGAATGCTTGTATGAAGAGTTCAAAGTTTAGAAAACTTACCTCAAAACTGGAAATTGTGTTTTGAGTTTGAGCTTGTTTCAAGTGATGGTGATGACCAGGTTAGCTTCCTTGAGGTCCCAGGGAGCTAATGCAATGATTAGCTTGAACAATTGATAGCTGAAATGGTCTGAAAAAGTCAATGTGCAGAACTGAGTTTTTGAAAATGGAGGATGGTGTTAATGTGTTACAGTTCTATAACAGGGTGTGGGATCACTTCTATATGATGTTTAGAAACATTAGAAACCAAAAGGCCAAGAAACGCACGAGTAGATTATGCGTTTCAAGTTTTTGGTCAGTTTGTGTGAAAATCGAAGTGTGAAATGTGTTTCTGAGTTCTAGGTCTTGTCAAGACTTGAGCATTCGTGTATTTGTGGAAAATAGTTTTTCTATGTATAAGCAAAAGGATTGGAGTGCATTGGCAAGTCATAAGTACAAGTTACAAGCTTTTGGCTAGGTTACTTGATTTTAAAGAAAAGAGAGAAACTAATTTTCAATGGGTAGTACAAGCATGGGCTGGGTGATTGTAAGTGTTTGAAACATTTCTCATGAGTTATGGGACCTGTTTGATCAGAAGAGAATAAGTGCAAGGCCCAAGAATAAGTTTTGTACAAAAAGTCACTTTATCAAAATGGCAATGTAACCTTTCTTCCAAAAATGGATATAAAGCATGTCCATGCATTGAATGCTTGAAGTGTGGTCTCTAACAGCTGTGTAAACCATTAATTATGGAGTTACTAACAATTTTTAGGCCTGCAAAGTATATTTAATGTAGCACAAATTTGAATTTGAATTTTGTTCATCACTAAAATGACTTGTAATTAAAGTGATAAAACCCTAACTTCATCTCTTCGATTCTCCCTATTCAAGAATAATCTCAAGGAGTTCTTGGACATTTTGGAAAGCTTGCGATGTGCTATACAATCCATATTTGAATTTCTTTTGAAGATTCCCCTTGGAACTGTATGAAAAAGTTCAATGAAGTTGGGTCAAAATTCTGACCAAATTAGGGCAAAATTTCACTAAGTGTTTTCTTTAATGACCACATGTTCTTAAAATTATAACATGAGATCCAAGCATTTTCAGGAGAAGTTGTGTGAAGTAAAGTTATAGATTTCATGGAGATCTACAACTTTCATGTTGGAAGTTTCTCTTGAATCATCTTGCATCATGGTGAAAATTATGCTCAAAGTTTTGAAAAAATAAGAAATTTCAAACACTTAGAAAAATTTCTAAGTTTAGAAATTTTGACTTTTCAAAATGAAATCTTGACTTTTTGATTTCTTGACGAATAAGTTTCATATTTTTTACATGTTTTGATGAATCGTGATCTTTGACATTTGAATTTGACTAAAAAGTCAAAGTTTGACTTTTCAGTATACAATTGACTTTTGATCAGTTAACTGAAAAATTTATCTGTCAATCCAATGGACATGCAATATTTTGAACCATGTAATTAAGTCAAAATGATAAAATTGGACTCTTGAGATCATTCCTTAAACCAATTGATCATTTGCTAGGTCAAAAAATCAGAAATTGCTCTTTCTTAGTCAAAAACCCTAATTTTGACTATTTTGCCCTTTTAGAGATTTGCTCAAATTTCTTGAGGAGTTGTGGTCCAAACTTGATCAAGTGATACATATGAGTTTAAAATGTTGATGTGGATAAAAAATTATGAAGTTTGACTGTAAATTGGCCATAGTTGACTTTTTCCTCAATGCAACTGATTTTTAGGTCAATTGCTTAATTGACTGATCAAAAATGTGATTCAAGGCTTGAAACTTGACATGAGTAATCTTGGGGGTCCATAATGATCCATGAAAACCATATGGGGCATAGAAAGTTCAAAAATCCTTGTGCAAACTCAAACCCTAATTTTGGTCATCAGTGCTTAAGGAGGTGTCTTTAGTCGATCAACCCTAGTGCAGTTTTGAGTCAAGGGAGATCTTGTGATCAAATTCTTGATATGTGAGCGGGAAAATTTTGGGGTTCAACAGCTGCCCCTGTTCAATATTCTTAAGCCTGAAGATTTAGATTGGCGAGTTTCGTTATTCGTGACTCGAAGGTGGAAGATGATTGGACACTAGAGTGCCCAGAAATTTGCACTCGATGATATGATGGTTGAAGGTATAGGGAATGGGCTTAAATATGACATTTGGAGGTATGATGTAAACTTGTTGGAGATGGGCTTGTAGATTCCATCCAAAAGTGATTTCTGAATCTGAAAGAGAATCTGAATGAGTATCAGAATGGCATCCGTGTCTGGAGCGTATCTGAACTGTATCTAAAGATTGAATATGAATGAGTATCAGGATGGCATCCGTGTCTAGAGCGTATCTGAACTGTATCTGAAGATTGAATCTGAATGAGTATCAGATGGAATCCGTATCAGGAGCGTATCTGAATTGTATCTGAGGATTAAATTCTAAATGAGTATCAGAATGGCATCTGTGTCTGGAGCGTATATGAACTGTATCTAAAGATTGAATTCTGAATGAGTATTAGAATGGCATCCGTGTCTGGAGCGTATCTGAACTGTATCTGAAATCTGAGTCTGAATGAGTATCAGGATGGCATCGGTGTCTGGAGCGTATCTGAATTGTATCTGAAATCTAAATTTGAATGAGTATCAGGATGGCATCCGTGTCTGGAGCATGTTTGAACTATATCTGAAGATTTAATTCTGAATGAGTATCAGAATGGCATCTGGGTCTGGAGCGTATCTGAACTGTATCTGAAGATTGAATTCTGAATGAGTATTAGAATGGCATCCGTGTCTAGAGCGTATCTGAACTGTGTCTAAAAACTTTGAACATTGTTAATGGTAGTTGTTAACCTTATCCTAAAAGGGTAAAATGTTAGCTAAAATGCAAAGTCATGTTGTATGAAATGCATGGTACGATGCATTAGTGTAATCAATGTTTATGATATATCGATGCAATGTATGCGTATGTGAGCTAATCTGCTGCGCTGCCGTTGGATTGGGGAAAATAAATCCCTGACTGAAGCTGAGGATGTGAGGTGTAAATCTTCATGTTGTGAAGTTAAAGTGTTGATGAATTTCCACTTAGAGAAATAAACTCTGTTGTAAGGGAAATGTCGTATACTGCTTGTAAAATCCTGTTGTAGAAATCTGAAAAATTAGACGACTTCTACTGGGGATTGATAACTTGAAGTTTTATTCTGCACGGGATTAAACTGCACACTGTGGGGGACTTTATGGAGATAGCTTAGAGAGATTTCCCTACCTATTAAATCCATCAGTGAAAGTCTTTCTATTTTTTTGATTTGTAAACAGTAATTATGTCCAAATGCATATGTTCAAAAATAAGTCATTGGACGTTTTTATAAAAAAACAAAAGTAAAGAAAACATGTAGTTTTCCACTTTCAAAGGGATATCTTTGTATTGACTTTGAGTAAGTATTTTTGTACATTGAGACAAACATTCTAGTAAGAGAATTCCATCGAAAAAAATAAAAAATTTGATACAAAGAAAAGATAGCTATGTGCAATAATCCCATGGGGTTCCCATTCTTCTATAACCTTCGTGCCTCTGAGCATCTTGTCTACTTGATGCCTTGTCTGAAGATGATTGAATTGATCAGAACCTCTGAGTTTGTTAGTGGAAGACAAAGGTTGTTCGTAAGGTGATCCAACGGGACATAGTCATACGGTTTAATTCCCAAACATTTGCCTGGACCGCCCTTTCAGGTATTCAGTCCACCGGGAAACCCTTTTTTTCCCAAGCCGCCCTTTCGGGTTTTCAGCTTGCCGGGTGTATAGATTTTTGTTTTATCCCTAATTTTTTCCCAAACCTTTTTTATTTGTCGAGATTCCCTTGTTTTGTCTAGGTGTGTCAACCTAGCGGGTCTCTTATACGTAGTATCTTTTGACTATGTCTGCGTTCACAGGGTGCGGCAGGTTGTCGCCATCCATGGTGGTTAAGATCATTTCTCCACCAGAGAATATTTTTTTTATTACAAATCATCCTTCCTAGGTAGGAGTCCATTTTCCCATGGGGTCACCTTGCGGCAGTATGATACGTTTGATCACCAGATCTCCAACTTGATACACTTGGCGCCTGACCTTTTTGTTGAAAGCCTTGATCATTCGTTTTTGATACATTTGACCATGGAAAACAGCGGTAAGTATTTTCTCATCAATCAAGTTTAGTTGATCAATTTGAGTCTGGATCTAATCTTCTTCACTCAACCCTGCATCCTTCATAATTTTTAGAGAGGGGATCTGGACCTCAATAGGCAATACAGCCTCCATGCCGTATACCAGAGAGTAGGGTGTTGTCCCGGTTGATGTGCACGTTGTGGTATGATACCCGTGGAGAGCGAATGGTAGCATCTCATGTCAGTCTTTGTATGTGACTATAATTTTTTGTATGATCTTTTTAATGTTCTTATTCGCGGCTTCGACAACACCATTCATCTTCGGTCGATAAGGGGAAGAATTGTGATGTTGGATCTTGAATTGCTCGCACAAGGCGGTGATCATAGTATTGTTCAAGTTCGTACCATTGTCTGTAATGATCTTCTCCGGGATACCGTAACGACAGATGAGATTCTGCTTGATGAACCGGGCGACAACAATTTTGGTAACCGAAGCGAAAGAAGCTGCCTCTACCCACTTGGTAAAATAGTCAATGGCCACTAAGATGAAGTGGTGTCCATTGGAGGTTGTTGGTTTAATTTCCCAAAACATATCAATCCCCCACATCACAAAGGGCCAGGGAGCCGTCAACACATTCAGAGGAACCGGAGGTACGTTTACCTTGTCAGCATAGATCTGACACTTATGGCAGGTTCGAGAGTGTTGATAGCAATCTGCTTCCATGGTAGACCAGTAATAGCCTGCCCGTAGGATTTTTTTTGCCATCGTATGCCCACTGGAATGGGTGCCAAAAGTGCCTTCATGTAACTCAGCCATGATCCTTTCAGCTTCAACCTTGTCTATGCACCGAAGTAACATAGAGTCATGGTTGCGTTTGTAAAGAATACCATTACTAAGGAAGAATTTAGTGGAGAATCTCCTTAATAACTTCTTATCATTGACTGAAGCTCCTTCTGGATATTCTTGAGCCTCGAGATACCTCTTAACTTCGTGAAACCAAGCTTGGTCCACTACTTCTTCAGTATTAATCTCGTGACAGTGTGTTGGTTCATCCCTTTGTTTAATGGTGATCTAGGGAGCCTCGTTATCCCATTTAAGTTTAAACATAGATGACATCGTGGCTAGTGCGTCTTCTAGCTAATTTTCTTCTCGCGGGAAGTGCTCAAAGGTAATCTTCTCAAAATGTAGGAGCAATGTCAAAACATGTTCTTTGTAAGGGATAAGGTTAGGGTGTTTGGTGTCCCACTCTCCTTTGATATGGCTAATAACCAAAGCTGAATCTCCGAATACATTCAAAGATTTGATCCCCAAGTCTATGGCAACTTTGAGACCAAAGATGCACGCTTCGTATTCCGCCATGTTGTTTGTACTATTGAAACAGAGTCTTGCAGTAAAAGGAGTATGACACCCTTCAGGAGATATGAGTACATCATCGATGTTGTTGCTGAGTGCGTTAGATTCCCCATCAAAAACCAGGGTCCATCGGGATCCTTGTTCAGGTCTGTCATATGGCCTGAATTCTTCATAGTTGTTTACCATCATCATGTCTTCATCTGGGAATTCAAACTTCATAGACTGGTAGTCTTCCACAACTTGGTGAGCAAGGTGATCAGCTAGTACACCGCCCTTTATTTCTTTCTGGATAGTATACTGTATGTCATATTCTGTCAGGATCATCTGCCATCTCGCTATTCTCCCAGAGAGAGCAGGCTTCTCGAAGATGTATTTTATCGGATCCATTTTAGATATCTACAAGGTAGTATGGGTCAGCATATACTGTCTTAGCAGACGAGCAGCCCATGCCAGAGCGCATCAAGTTTTCTCGAGCAATGAATATCTTGTTTCACAGTCGGTAAACTTTTTGCTCAGGTAATAAATATCGTGCTCTTTTCGGCCAGACTCGTCATGCTTCCCCAGCACACACCCCATTGAATTTTCCAAAACGGTTAGATACATGATCAATGGTCTTCCCTCGACTGGTGGCATCAACACAGGAGGCTCTTGCAGGTATTCTTTGATCTTGTCGAAAGCAGTTTGGCATTCATCATTCCATTTGACTACTTGATCTTTCTTCAGTAATTTGAAGATTGGTTCACAAGTAGCTGTCAGGTGAGAAATGAATCTGGAAATGTAGTTCAAATGTCCCAAGAATCCTCTGACTTCCTTCTCGGTACGAGGAGCAGGCATCTCTTTTATTGCTTTCACCTTGGCGGGATCTACTTCAATACCTTTATTACTGACGAAAAAGCCTAGGAGTTTACCAGACCTCACTCCAAATGTGAATTTATTTGGGTTCAACCTTAGCTTGTATTTCTTTAGCCTCTCAAACAGTTTCTGCAAATGATCAAGATGCTCTTCTTCTGTTTGAGATCTAGCTATCATGTCGTCCATATAGACCTTTATTTCATGGTGTATCGTGTCGTGAAATAGAGATACCATGGCATGCTGATAGGTTGCCCCAACATTATTTAGTCCGAATGGCATAACCTTGTAGCAGAATGTCCCCCATTGTGTGATAAAGGTTGTCTTCTCCATGTCTTCAGGTGCCATTTTGATTTGGTTGTAACCTGAGAAACCATCCATGAAGGAAAACACTTTGTGTTGTGCCGTATTGTCAACTAGAATATCAATGTGGGGAAGTGGGAAATCATCCTTAGGGCTGGCCCTATTCAAATCTATGTAGTCTATGCACATTCGTACCTTGCCGTCCTTTTTGGACACGGGAACAACATTGGCAACCCATTACGGATAAGAGGTGACGGCCAAGAATCCAGCGTTGAATTACTTCATGACTCCAGCTTTAATCTTCTCTGACATATCTGGTCGCATTCGATAGACCTTTTATTTTACTGGTGGGCAGTCCTCTTTTGTAGGTAAATGATGTACCACAATATCCGCATCAAGTCCTGGCATGTCTTTATACGACCAGGAAAAGACCTCAACATACTCGTGTAACAATTGAATCAGACGCTCCTTAACACTGGGTTCCAGATTCCACCCACCTTGACTTCCCTTTTGTCTTCTTCGGTACCTAGGTTGATGGTGTCCACTGGTTCCTCGTGGGGCTGAATGGTCCTCTCTTCTTGTTTTAGTAACCTGGCGAGTTCCCCTGGTACTTCACAATCTTCCTCACCTTCGTCTTCGGCTTGGTAGATTAGATTTTCAGAGTCACAAAAGGCCATAGCAGAACTGTTACCCATGGGATCCCGAATGGATGTAGATCTGCATTGTGAGTGTGAGTGTGTGTAAGGGTATAACCATCTTTGAAAGAAATGAAAATTTAAAAAAGAAAAACAATGAGCGCAAATTTTGTATGCAAAAACGTCCATGATTCATTGATGTCATATGAAAATGAGATAATAACCCTTACAAATGGACCATTGTGCCTCGGGTAAGACACAAAGTTTTAAGAGTCTAAATTGTTTTAATATTACAGATCCAACAAAATGTAAAGACAAATTACTATGGGATAAAAGTGATCAGGTCAAAGTCTCTAGCCTCCCAGTTGCTGAGCCCTCCACTGACAGTTGGTAAAATTAAATCCTCCAGGTCATAGTTGTCTTCATCATCCTCCACTGCATTGACTTGGTGGTTGCTGATCTTCAAGGGTAGTCCTCTGGCACGAGCGTGGCGTACAGCCTCCTGGGAACCTGAAGTGAAACCTAGACCAAACTTGTCAGATTTTTATGGGATATCTAGGAGTTTTCCCCAAATAGTGCACCCACCTTCTTCTATTACTACCTTGGCATCCTTTAAATACGACATCTTGAGCGGAGGCCTTGTGATCTTGGGAACTTGAGACACAGCCTTGGTCACTTCCACATCTTGCGGAACTTCTTCAAAGTGCTGGAATGGAGTTTCAATAAATTCACCATCTAACTCCATATATCTGAAGGAATTAAGATGGCTGACCATATACTCTTCTTCTCCATGAACGGTGATGATTTTCCCTTGAATTGGATATTTCACCATTTGGTGCAACGTAGAAGTAACAGCACTGACATTGTGAATCCATGGTCGGCCTAGCAAGCAGGAATATGAAGGGCGAATATCCATTACATAAAAGGTTGAATCAAATGTTTGGGTTCCAGCCTTTATGGGGATATCCACTTCCCCAATGCACCATCCTTTTTGAGTCGTCAAAGGCTCTCACTACTATGTTGCTTGGTTTCAATGTCAATCCCTCGCGGTCAAGCCTATCAAGAGTCTTTTTAGGCAATACATCCAGAGATGAACCGGTGTCAACCAACACATGAGCCAGAGTCGTGCCCCTGTATTCCACTGAGACATGTAATGCCTCATTATGCTTCCTCCCTCTTGGCGTTAAATCAGCATCCGAGAAACCTAAACCATTATCTGCAGTCAAGTTGGCTATGCAGTCTTGGAACTGATCGGCAAATATTTATTGGGGTACATGGGCAGTTTTCAGGAATTTTACCAAGGCCTTTGGATACGCCTCGGAACATAGCAGTAAAGCAAGCATGGAAATTTTAGATGGAGTTTGCCCCAGTTGCTCGACTACATTGTAGTCGCTTCTTTTTATGATCTTTAGAATTTCCTCAATCTCTTTTTGGGAGGTCTCGGGTATACCCAATGATTGTTCCTTTGTCCGGCCAGGCTCAATCAGAATACTTTTACCTTAAGTCTCAGTTGATTCGGAAGCAAGAATATCAGCAGGGGTGATAACAGGGATTGTAACTGCTTTGTCAGCAGGAGTATTAGCAGAGATGATTCTAGGATTGGGAACAGCCTTTGGAAGAGCAACAATACTAGGAATGATTACGGGTCCAGAAACTGTTTTTAGGGAAGTAATTTCTGGAGAGAATATCCTTTCGCTTCAGGTAATCTTGCTAGTCCCTGCAATATTACTAATATTGGAGTCAACCTTCTCAGAATTTGAATCTTCGGTATCTGGGCAATCTTGCTTGATACTGTGGTAGTAGACATCCCCTCCATAATTCCATGGTACGGTTTTTTCTAACGAATACGGGACTGGTCCAGGCATTGTAATTATCAAAGGAGCTACTTTTGGAACTGATGTAATTCTAACGGGTCTTTTGGTGGAGACCCTGGAAGAATTGTCGGAAATGGTCACGATGGAAACATCATTATAAGAAATAGTTGGAATTGAAGCCTTCTCGAACAAAATTTCCTTGTTATCTATTAGGCACTGAACGCCTGCTTTCAACAAAGGACAGCTGGTTGGTGAGGACAAACAGAAATGGCAGCCTTCATCACAGCCTGGGAAAACACTGGCATTCAATAAGTTCTTTTTGATAATCAAAAGTGGGGTCATAGTTCATCAACTGAAGTAACAAACATATCTTCCTCAATGGCGTTGGTATTATGGTTGTGTTTGGGCATAGGGACAGAAATGACATTGGGCTTTTTTGGCGCATCGAATTCAATCTCTTTGGCTTCAAGGAGGTCTTGTACTTTGTTCTTTAGAGCCCAACAATTATTAGTGTCATGGCTGGGACTCTCAGAGTGGTATGCACAACGGGCATTAGGATGATAGTGAGGAGAGGTTGTGTTAGGGTTCTTTGGAGCTTCTTTCAAGGTTACTAGGTTGGATCTTAACAGATGTGGCAATACTTGAGATAGGGTCATGTTAATTCTGGTGAATTGTCTGACTGGTCTTTCCATTCTTAGTTGGTTGCTTCTTTGTTGATCAGGCGCAGGTTTAGGAATAATAACAGCCCCCACCATTGGACGGTGTTCGACCTTATCTTGATTTTTGTGATGATATACAGCAACCACTTCTTTCTATCCAATGAATGGCTTCCTTACAGCAGCAGAGGATGCATCTTTTTGAATCTTTCCATTCTTTATCCCGGCTTCTACCTTTTCTCCGGTCAATATCAATTCAGTAAAACTTGTCGATGAACTCCCAATTAGGTGATTGAAGAAGGGACCAGACAAGGTGCCCAAAAACATGTCTACCAACTCTCTTTCATATATGGGAGGTTGAACTCTTCCGGCCAAGTCCCTCCATTTTTGCGCATAGTCCTTGAATCCTTCACTTGAAACCATGGCCATACTCTAGAGTTGAGTACGGGTAGGCACAAGATCAGTATTCTATTGGTATCGTTTGTAAAAGGCTGCAGCAAGATCTTCCTAGTTATGAACATTGGCTCTTTCTAACTGATAAAACCAATCAAGTTGAGTTCCAGACAGAATATCTTAGAAGAAGTGTACCCATAAATCCTTGTCAGCGGTATGGGGTTGGATTTTCCTTACATAGTACCGGAGATGCATTTTAGGGCATGAGACTCCGTCATATTTGGAGAACACGGGTGCTTTGAATTTTGGAGGAATGACAATCCCCGATACTAACCCCAACTCCTCAAAGTCCAAGCCCGACACCTTTTGGATTTCCATTGCACTGAACCGTTCTTCTAGATGCTTATACTTGTCGTCGGTTGGAGGGTATTGTACTTCAGAATAATATTCTTCTTCCTCTTCCTCTTCTGAATCAAACTGAACAATTATTTCTTTGCCCTTCCCATCTTGATTGTCTTTCTCACCAGATGTCGTTGCAAAGTCTAAGGCCTTTCTTGTCTGCCCTTGGAATCTTCTTCCCATGTTCCGAATTCTGGTTATTTTCTTCGCCTTCTTTTCTTCTCCTCAACCAGCAAGGTCTTCAACTCTTCTAGTCCTTTGGCTAGAGTTAAGAACAATTGTTGAAACTGTGCATTCTGAGCTTCGAGGTCCTTCACTGTTTGCTCGAGATCCCTCTTACTGAAATAAATAGTAGAGAGATGAGGAGACTTGTTGCAAGAAACCTGCTTATGTTATGATGAATGATAAATGCATATGCAATGATTTCAAGGATCTTAAGATTCAAATTTGTTTTAGACAAAAAGGAAACACACGTTATATTAATAAATTAAAGCTTTGAGTACATCAATGCCTTCTTGGGCAAAACAAATACAAAAAACTCTAAGATAGAAAGGTAGTACGCGTCCTCTTTGGTGCGATGTAGGCATTCAGAGTCTACTCCTCATGAAGTTTCTTAGTGAGTTCCAAAACCTTCTTCTCGCTTGCGTAGAATTGGGCTTCGAAAGTATCTTTCTCCCCCTTGAGTTGTATCCAATCCCTTTGTAGGTCTTCAAGAGAGGTGGGCATGTCAGGATGTAGGATAGTATATGGAACATCTCCTTCCATGACAGGCTCAATGATTACCGGGAGAATGGAGGGATAAGGCATCATAAGACTCTAAGCACGAGTTTGTACTCATTTGAGGTAAGGCTCAAGAGGGGTGGAATTTTTATGCCCCAAAGTCTTCCTATCTACCTTGTTCAACATCCTCCAAGCTCGGATAAATCTCTGGTGAAAACCTTGATCGTCGTTGTCGTAGTCAAATACCAAACCTTGAATCAACATCTCATGCGGGCTATCCCTTCGGGCGTAACCAAACTGTCTTAAAGCTAAACAGGGGTTGTAGGTGATACCTCCCCTAATTCCAAGTAAGGGGACATTAGGGAACTATCCACAACGGTCAACAATAGTAACATTCTCTAAGGATCGGGAACACCAATGAATGTCTAAATGTTTGAGCGTCATCAACCTTTGTGACCACCTTGAACCTTGCTCGTTCCTTAATACAGATTGGGGAAGATGCGAAATAAACCATCTTGCCAAGAGAGGGGTATAACATATAAGGACACCCCTTTTCCTCATAGTGAGAGTATCAAAAGAATGTAGGATGTCCTCTAGCAATGTAGGCATCGGGTTGCGGGACATGAAGATTTTGACGGCGTTCACATCTATAAGTTGGTCAGGATTTGGAAACAGAACCATCCCATAGATGAGGAGAGCCACAATTTCCTAAAAGGCTTGCAGATCCAAGGAGTTCCAATAGTTTTGGGCTTTCTCGAACAAGAACTTTGCTAGGAAACCTTTGACACCACTCCTTGTTTCCCAATGAGTTGTGACATCAGATGAGTGCAAGTGTAGAGCTTGAGCAATGTCTTCTGGCTTTGGGTCTCTTTTTGTACCGTTGAAAGGTAGTTGATTGAGAATGGGAATCCTCAAGAGTCGGGAGAATTCTTCCAAAGTAGGCACAAGTTGATAGTCGGGAAATGTGAAGCAATGGCGTAAGGGGTCAAAGAACTGAAAGAGCACCTTCATCATGTCCTCATATGTGTTGGAGGTGACAAAGTTGAGTAGGCGACCACGTCTCTCGGTGAATGGAGAGTTTTCAGGAATCCTTGAAGCTAGTTCCTTAAGTTGTGGAGGGATCCTTACAAGGTTGACTTGAATAGTTTTCCTGCGAATAGAATCCATGTCCTATAAAAACAAGAACAAAGATGAATCCAAAAATCCTTGAAATGGTTAGTGAATGTGTATAATGCTATGATGTTCATGATGTTATGTACAAGTATGTATATACAAGAAAAGCAAACAAGTCCTTAGGTTTAGTATTGCATGGAGTCTCATAGGTAAGTACCCTCTTGAAGTTTAGTTAGCTCAACTTGTCCTAGTAATAGTAATCGGGTTCTAAGGACCTCAATATCACTGGTCTGTTTCCTTGGTCATTGTTTCAGCACAAGCCTCTTTAATGGCGACCGAAATATCCCAAGAAACCAAACCTCAATAAGTGTAGTATCGAGTATCTACCAACTTCAGACTGCACCAAAGCCGATCATCTCACTACATCCTAAAGGCCAAGTTGGTCAAGTAAAGGTTCTAAAAGTTCATTAGTGCTTCATGACATCACTCAGCGGCCTCGTATTCTCTTTGATTAACTCAAATGCTACTGACACTCACAAATATGTCGCACTAACGTAGCTATTGCTTAGACCATGTCGGTATACCCCGCACAGTTTCCACAACGTACTTATACTTACCTATAATGTATCCCAAATTCGGGTAGAGGATTCAAACACAAACAAAGAACCATAATGTAAAGCATACAAGTCAAACAATGCAAGATAGTAAATGTGATATAACCCTAAGGTAACCCCGCTTTTAGAATTATCCCCAGAAGAGTCGCCAGTTCTATGATACGGTGGGAGAACTGACTTGAAGGTTTTGCGTTTGATCGCAAATGTTGCGGTTAGCAAGAGTCGCCACCAACATTTATTTTATCCAAAGGGAAAGGTGAAAAAGCACAGGAAAGAACTTTGAGATTATTTCTTGAGTTCAGGGGGTAGATTATGAAAAGGGAAGGTATTAGCACCCTTTTCATCCATGGTTTTCCATGGGTTCTTAGTTACTTGCCAGATCACTTGCTTTTGTTTGAAATTGGGCTTGGTGTTGTTTTTGAAATTATTTTGTAAAGAGGCCATTGTTTAGGCAATCTTTATAATGATTCTTGTTTGTAAGAATGTATACAAACATGTTTGATCTTTTGGATAATGTTTTCAAGTTTTGTAAGATGTTTTGAAAGTGTAGATGTTTGTTTTGAAAATAGCAAGGATGTTTTGTTTTTAAATTGAGCAAGTAATTAGGAGCATTCTACCTACTCAAAAGTTTTTCTTGTTCATTTTCCTTTTCCTTTGACATTGTTATCTTACCATTGATTTGGTAAGTAACCATATCTTTGGATGTAAAGGGACGGGCGTGGGTCATCGTATAACCATGATTAGCAATGTTACAAGGTATCTTAGCATTCTTTTTAGGGACTAAGATCATTTGAAAGGCAACTTAGATAGCGTCATCGAGGGACTATGATCTTGTATTTGCTTTGTTTTTGCTAAGATACCTTACATGCGTAATATGGCCATTTTGTATAAGGCAACCAAGTGGAAATAACCCTAGGGGTGCTTGTGTGCAAGTGTATTGTTTTCATGCTTATTTTTGTCTTGAATTAGAGTTTTCTAGGTATTGGTTTTAGTCTTTCCATACAAACCCTAATTACTAGCATGTTATAAAAGCGATAAATTGCGAAATTTAAAGTTACTACGCTATTACAACATTTGTGGGGGGGGGGGGGGGGGGGGTATACAAATTGAATGGGGATTGAAAAAATGTAAACCTAGTTAGTCTACTACAACCATATTGAATGGGTATTAATGTACAAGGAATTAAATGGATACAATGTACAAAAGTGAATAATGTACAAAAATATAAAATGTGAAGTAAATGGATATTTGTTTGGATTTTTTAGAGAAAAGGATTTTGTCTTAACCTAATTAATTAAAGAAAATAATTAATAAAAAAAGGTAAACCCTAAATTTGTTTAAGAAAAGATTTTTTAAACAAAACCTTAGATCTATTAGTCAAAATAAAAGAGAATAAGTTTATGAGAAAAGTGTTTTTTTTTGGTATTTTTGTCTTGAAAATATTTATAGTATTATAAAATATTTTTAGCCTTTTTTATATTAACATAATATATTTTGATAGGTGTAAAGAGAAAATAGATACTAACCTAGTTTTAATTTAATTTACAAGACTAGTCCATAAATGTAAATGATATGTAGTTAAATAAAATATTTTTTTGTGAGAAAAATAAAATAAACTAAGTTAAAATAAAAATCTATTTTTTGTGATTTTTTAATGTTAGGAAAAATATTTAAGAGAATAAAAATGAAATGAATAAAAGTAAAAAAGAAAAATAAATAATCTTGGGCCAGGGGTGCAAACAGCCTGCAGGGGGTTACCTAGCAAAAATATAAAAAAACAAGCCAGGCCCAAAGAGGCCCAGCGCATGCCAAAAAGATAAAAATCAGAAAAGCACAAATGTGAAAAAATTATTAGGGTACCACTGGGGCTCAAACCCAAGTCTCAAAGGTTACATGTGCGCGCTTCTACCACTGGGGTGGCTATACATCCGTTAACATAGGCAAATCAATAAATTTGTAAGGCAAAACGCACCATGATGACTTCATCTTCAACCTCTAGTCAGACCAACTGTAACTTGCTCATTTCTCATCAAAAATGAAAACTGTAAACATGAAACTTGTAGCAAATTTTCTCACGGTTTCAGAAATGTAAAGCATTAAAACTATAGATCAAAGATAAGCATGAATTTTAATGGCCCTAATCTGAACCCTAAAAATCTCAGAAATTTCAGTTTCAAAATTCTCTAAGCTCAAGCAAAATTAATGGAAACTATGGACATGGTTAGCTTCAGGGCAATGATATCTACATGTTTTGTTCACAAATAAATCATTGAGGATGCATGTATGAAAAGTTCAAAGTTGAGAAAACTTACCTCAAAATTGGAAATCATGTTTTGAGTTTGAGCTTGTTTCAAGTGATGGTGATGATCAGGTTAGCTTCCTTGAGACCCCAAGGAGCTAATGAAATGATTAGCTTGAACCATGGATGACTGAATTGGTCTGGAGAAGTCAATGTGCAGAGCTGAGTTCTTGAAAATAGAGGATGGTGTTAATGGTGTTACAGTTCTGTAACAGGGTGTGGGATCACTTCTATATGATGTTTAGAAACTTTAAAAACCAAAAGGCCAAGAAACGCACGAGTAGATTATGAATTTCAAGTTTTTGGTCAGTTTGTGTGAAAATGGAAGTGTGAAATGTGTTTGAGTTCTAGGTCTTGTCAAGGCTTGAGCATTCGTGTATTTGTGGCAAATAGTTTGTCTATGTATAAGCAAAAGGATTGGAGTGCATTGGCAAGTCAGAAGTATAATTTACAAGCTTTTGGCTACGTTACTTGATTTTGAAGAAAAGAGGGAAACCAAGTTTCAATGTGTAGTACAAGCATGGGATGGGTGATTGTAAGTGTTTGAAACATTTATCATGAGTTATAGTACATGTTTGATCAGAAGAGAACAAGTTCAAGGCTCAAGAACAAGTTTTGTAAAAAAAGTCACTTTATCAAAATGGCAATGTAACCTTTCTTCCAAAATTGGATATAAAGCATATCCATGCATTGAATGCTTGAAGTGAGGCCTCTAACAGCTGTGAAAACCATTAATTATGGAGTTCCTAACAAGTTTGAGGCCTGCAAAGTAGAGTTAATGCAGAACAACTTTGAATTTGAATTTTGTTCATCACTAAAATGACTTGTAATTAAAGTGATAAAACCCTAACTCCATCTATTCGATTCTCCTTACTCAAGAAAGGTCTCAAGGAGTTCTTATACATTTTGGAAAGCCTGTAATTTTATTTACAACCCTTATTTGAATTGCTTTTGAATATTCCCCTTGGAACTATATGAAAAATTTCCATGAAGTTGGGTCAAAATTCTGACCAAATTAGGGCAAAATTTCACTAAGTGTTTTGTTTCATGACCACATGTTATTAAAATTATAACTTGAAATCCAAGCACTTTTTGGAGAAGTTGTGTGAAGAAAAGTTATATATTTCATGGATATCTACAACTTTCATGTTGGAAGTTTCTCTTGAATCATCTTGCATCATGGTGAAAATTTTGCTCAAAGTTATGAAGAAATAAGAAATTTCCAACACATAGAAAAAATTTCTATGTTTAGAAATTTTGACTTTTCAAAATGAAATCTTGATTTTTCTAAGTTGTGTGATCTTTGATATTTGAATTTGACTAAAAAGTCAAAGTTTGACTTTTCAATATATAGTTGACTTTTGATTAGTTGACTGAAAAATTCATCTATCAATCCAATGGACTTGCAATGTTTTGAACCATGTCATTAAGTCAAAATGATGCAATTGAACTCTTGAGATTATTCCTTAAACCAATTGATCATTTTCTAGGTCAAAAATATCAGAAATTGCCTTTTCCCAGTCAAAAACCCTAATTTTGACCATTTTGCCCTTTTGGAGATTTGACCAAATTTCTTGAGGAGTTGTGGTCCTAACTTGATCAAGTGATACATATGAGTTTAAAATGTTGATGTGGATAAAAAATTATGAAGTTTGACTGTAAATTGGCCATAGTTGACTTTTTCCTCAATACAACTGATTTTTAGGTCAACTGCTCAATTGACTGATCAAAAATGTGATTCAAGGCTTGAAACTTGACATGAGTAATATTAGGGGTCCATAATGATCCATGAAAACCATATGGGGCATAGAAAGTTAAAAAATCCTTGTGCAAACCTAAACCCTAATTTTGGTCATCAGTGCTTAAGGAGGTGTCTTGAGTTGATCAACCCTAGTGCAGTCTTGAGTCAAGGGAGATCTTGTGACCAAATTCTTGATATGTGAGAGGGCAAATTTTGGGGTACAACAGTATGAACAGATTCTAATGTTTTATTTATCATACGTTCTATTATAATATCCGATATCTCACCCCTTATGTTTGAATGTTACCCCTATGTTGGTAGCGTGCATGTAATCCATATTGAATGCGGTTTACCTTCAATAGTTTGAGTCGGTGTCGTTGCTCTGATACGTAACAATCGGGGGGTGAACACTTTCTATTTTATTGTTATTATTCAGTTGTTGCACTTTAAGTTGTTGTTCGTTAAATAACTGTTATTTGAAGTTGTTTTAGTTGATAAATATGTTATATTCTTTAAGTTGAATATTTGATTTCGTCGGGTAGTTATGAAAGTTGTTGGTTTTAAATGATTAATTTAGGTTGTTGTTGGTTCATCCAAGTTTAATGTGTTATGTATCTGTAATGAATGTCGTTGTTTTAAAGTTGAATGTATAGCATCCTGATTCAGTTGTCGAATTTTTGTAAACTCGGATTTTATATAACTGTCGGGTAGAATTGGGGTGTTACATAAACTGCCTTCACTCTGGATTACCTGCACGTTACCAACATATGGGTAAAATTCAAACAGAAGGGATGAGATATCGAACAATATAATAGAATATATTATAAATATTATATTAGAAACATTTCATACAAAATCACCACTTCGGACCTCTTTAACAAAATAACATCATCAATCAATCCACACAACAACTCAAAATGCAACAATGGAATGCGACTTGTTTTTATGCACATGCATGTGGTACCAATGGATAAAAACTCCCAACTTAATAATCTGCTAATTAATAGAGGCATCAATAAGGCATAAGCCTTCAACTTTATATTTTTTCCAATCCAGGCCAACTTACCGAGCATGAGCTCCAACTTGATATGTTATGTATGCGATAACAATATGAATGTAGTAACAACAATAATAATAATTCCACAACAACGAAACATAATTCAACATTGGCCATAAGCCTACAACTTAATATCTGCCAATAATTAGAGGCATCTCAATTAAGCATACAATAAAATGTATCAACCAAAATATACTACGACATCCTGCGTAATTGTACGAGCAATTCGACTATATCCGTCTAAGTAGTTTTCTACTAAAATACTAATTTTCTCTCCTATAGTTACTGAAAACTCCATTAAACTACTGGGACTGCTAAACTAAAATAATTAACTAACTCAGCATACACGGGCGTTAAGGAATAAGGGAGAACTATGCGCCCCTCGACATGCACAGGAACCAAGAAGGAATTAACAAATAACATGTGCCCCTTGGCACCACCTTCCGCTTCGTGCAGCTCGACACAAATATCGTGCTCCTCGGCAAGCCTTGCAACCTAATATTGCTCGACACCTAACACTTATATTCCTTGATACACCTTGTTGCCTAATGCTTATCGGTGCCTAGCACCCGTGTCCCCCGACACCGCGTGTCTTCAAAACTTTTGCACATACATCATCAATTTTGTGACGAACATTAACCCATCCTCCGGTATCCTCCTCAACCACTAATTTACGGCCAACATCATGGAATAACATAGCTACTTAACTACCACATCAACATAATCCCTAGTTTCCAGCCAACCGCTTGGAACAACACAACAACTTAATAACCACATCAACATAATCCCTAGTTTCTGGCCAACTGCTCGGAACAACACAACAACTTAACGACCACATCAACACAATCCCTAGTTTTCGACCAACCTCTCAAAACAACACAGCAACTTAACAACCACATCAATGGATGACAATCTACACCAAACTTATTCATCAATTACATCGGGCAGTATGCAGACAATTCATAAACGCCCACAACATGAAAAACGGCCAAGTTCATGAAACAGATCCATAATCATATGCATGACAAACATATATACAGCCAATCCCCATATAACATTCATCATAATTCCCATTATATAGTCAGAAACCCACTCTTACCTGGATTGAAGGTCGCTCTACAAATCTCTGGCCGTAATCCTTGTCTTGCCTTGTTCGACAAACGTGCAACCTTGCTCTTCTTCTGTGCAGCTTTTCACGGTCAACACACCAAGACTTTTTATTCTCCAACTAACCAAATTTATTATGCCAGCTTAACCTTATACCATTTATCCTATTGGGCTTAACTTACACACCCCCATTTTACTACTTCCAACCAATAAAATAGGCCCAACACAATTATTCTATTATTCTACTAATTATAACCTTATTATTATTATTAATCAACTAATTAATTAACTAATAATAATCTAGCAACTTATGCCAACAATTCAAAACATCTCACAACTTCTACAAATAATTCAAAAATAATTAATTAAATAATTAATTAAATAACATGCGTTACAACTCTCCCCCATTTAGAATATTCTCATCCTTGAAAAATTACCTTGTTGAAACAACTCAGGATAGGAGTCTTGCATCTTGCTTTCTAACTCCCACGTCATGCTTTCTCCGGCAGCTCTTAATCAGACTACTTTCACCAAAGCAATCTCTTTGTCTCTTAGAGTTTTCATTTCATGATCTGCGATTCGTACAGGCATCGACTCCAAAGTGAGATTATCCCTTACTTGCACGTCATCCATATGAATCACATGAGATGGATCTGAAATATACTTCAGGTGTTGTGACACGTGAAACACATCATGCAAATTCGAAAGATTAAGCGGTAAAGCCACTCTATAAGCAACTTTTCCAACTTTGTCTGAAATATGATACGAACCAATAAAATGAGGAGTGAGCTTCTTAGACTTCAATGCTCTCCCAACACCAGTCACATGTGTAACTCTCAGAAACACATGGTCACCTGCTTGAAATTCTAAATCTTTCCTTCGCTTGTAATGATAACTCTTCTATCTACTTTGAGAATCTTTCATCTTTTCTGGAATTAACTTCACCTTCTCAGTAGTCTCTTGAACAATTCCAGGTCCAAGCACTACGCTTTCTCCAGATTCATGCCAACATAAAGGAGTTCTACATCTCCGACCATACAACGCTTCAAAAGGTGTTATTCCAATACTATAATGGTAATTAATATTATTATAACTGAAATCTATTAACGAAAGATAAGTATCCCACGAACCTCTCTGCTCAAGAACACACACTCTCAACAAATCTTCTAATGACTGAATAGTCCTTTCAGTTTGACCATTTGTCTCAGGATGATACGTTGAACTCAACCTAAACTTAGAATCCAATGCCTCTTGCAAACTCTTCCAAAAATATGAAGTAAACCTCAGATCTCTAACTGACACCACTCACAAAGGAACACCGTGCAGCTTTCAATTACACTAGTGTAAATCTCTGCCAACTTCGACACTGGAAAACTGATGTTAATAGGAATAAAATGAGCTGACTTTGTAAGCCTATCAACAATCACCCAAATCGAATCATGTCCCCTTGAAGTATTAGGTAACCCCGTCACAAAGTCCATCGAAATGCTATCCCATTTCCATTCTAGAACTTCTAACGGTTGCATCAACCCTACAGGCTTTTGATGTTCAACTTTCGACTTCTAACAAGTTAAACATGCCTACAAAAACTGATCCATATCACTCTTCATTCCTGGCCAGCAAAACAAATTTTTCAAATCTTGATACATTTTTGTAGCTCCTGGATGAATACTTAACTTGCTTCTATGACTTTCCTCGAGAATCACTCTCTTCATCTTTGTATCATCAGGAATACAAATTCGATTACGGAATCTCAACACACCTTTCACATCTAACTTGAAATCACTATTCTCAGATTGATCGATTCCACCCATTAAATCTACCAGTTTCACGTCTAACTTTTGAGCTTCTCTGATATTATCTAGAAAATCATTATTAATCTTTAACATTCCCAACGTAAACTCTTCGGTGTCACTTCGCAAACTAAGCTCATATCTCTGAACTATTCAATTAATTCCAACTCGTTAACCATCATTGCCAACATATGTAAACTCTTTCGACTTAACGCATCAGCCACCACATTCACCTTTTCTGGATGATAATTCAAACCAAAATCGTAATCTTTTAACAACTCCAACCATCTTCGTTGTCTAATATTCAATTATTTCTGATCAAATAAATTATTTAAACTCGTATGGTCGCTAAATACTTCAAATCTAGAACCATAAAGAAAATGCCTCCAAATCTTCAACACAAAAACAATTGCAGCAAGCTCCAAATCATACGTAGGGTAGTTCTTTTCATGAGTCCTCAACTGCCTTGACGCATAAGCAACTACCTTTTCATTCTACATTATCACACCTCCTAAACCCATCTTAGAAGCATCACAATATACAACAAAAGGTTCTCTTGGATTAGGTAATGTCATAATCGGAGCCGACGACAATCTCTTCTTCAATTCTGTAAACATTTCTTCACACTGAACATCCCACACATAAGTTCTACCTTTACAAGTCAACTTAGTCAACGAAAGTTCCAACTTAGAAAAACCTTAGATAAAGCTTCTATAACAATCAGCTAATCCCAAAAAGCTTCTAATCTTGGCAGCCGACTTTGGAGTTTCCCACTGCAACACCACATCTACCTTAGATAAATCTACAACAATGCTAGTCCCTGAGATAACATGACCGAGAAAACTAATCTCCTTTAACTGAAATCCACACTTAGACATCTTTGCATACAACTTCTTATCTTTAAAAACTTGCAATACTATTCTTAAGTGTTTTGCATGCTCTTCTTCCGATTTAGAGTAAATCAAAATGTCATCAATGAACACCACTACAAACCGATCCAAATAATTATAAAAGATATGGTTCATATACTCCATGAATACTCACGACGCATTAGTAACACAAAAAGGCATCACCGAATACTCATAATGTCCATAACATGTTCTAAAATCCGTCTTCTGGATATCTTCATCCTTCACTTTAATCTGATGATAACCCGACCTTAAATCAATCTTACTAGACACTCGAGCACTAACCAATTGATCCATTAAATCGTCTATTCTTGGAAGTGGATACTTGTTCTTAATCGTCACTTTATTTAATTGTCTATAATCAACACAAAATCTCATACTTCCATCTTTCTTCTTTACTAGCAACATTGGAACTCCCCACGATGATAGACTTGGTCTTACAAATTTATTTTCAAGTAACTCTTCCAATTGCTTCTTTAATTCATACAATTCAGATGCGGATATCTTGTATGGTGCCATAAAAACAGGTCTGGTACCAGGTATAAGATCAATAGGAAATTCGACTTCTCTTTCTGGCGGTACATCATGAATTTCATCAGGGAAAACTTGAGGAAATTCACACACCACTTACAATTCCTCAATTATAGCTTGATTCTCGACAGATAGCTACGCCATCAATGAGAACATATGAGCTTCTTCTTGCATCACCTGCCTCAACTGTCTAGCAGATAACAGACCAGCTTCCTCCTCTTCAAAAGTAGAAAACCTCACCGACTAGCTATAACAATTAATATGAACATAGTTATGCTCTAACTAGTTCATACCTAAGATCACATCTAACCCACTTAAAGAAAAACAAACTAAATCTACGACAAATTCTCTGTTGAAGATCGACAACGGGCACTTTAAACACATAAAAGAAGTAGTCACTGATCCCTTAGATGGAGTATCGACGACCATCTCTCCATTCATAGAAGAAAACAGAAGACCCAATCTTCCAACACAATCAGCAGCAATGAAGCAATGAGTATCACCGGTATCAATAATAGTAATTAAAGAAGTGTTATTAATAAAACATGTACCTTTGATGAGTCTATCCTCATTAGTCGTCTGATCCTCAATCAAAGAGAACAATTTTCCACTGGTTTGCGCCTTCTTTGGTTTTTGACACTGACTATCAATGTGTCCTTCTTCACCACAGTTGAAACAAATCATCTCTTTATGCTTGCAATAAAATATAGCACGTCCCGTCTTACCATAACAGAAACACCCCTTCACCTCAGTAGTACACACATTGCTCTTATGACCAAGTTTTCCACATTTGAAACAAATCACACTAGCCGGAGCATCTCCCCCACTAGTTCTATGACACTGAGCAACTTTTTGTTTACCTTTAACAACTAGGGCATCGTAAGGCTTACCACGGTTCTGTTGGTGCTTACCCCTCTTCTCATTGATAATCTTATAGTGAGCATTATTATCTTCTTCATATACCCTACAACTATCAATCAAATCAGCAAAGACATGAATCTTCTGGTATTCAACTACCTTCTTGATCTTTGGGCGTAACCCGTTCTCAAACTTGATGCATTTTGAAAAATCAGCATTTGCCTCGCTGTAATGCGGGTAAAACTTAGCTAACTCAACAAACTTTGTAGCATATTCAACAACCGACATACTCCTTTGCTTTAGCTCAAGAAAATCAATTTCCTTCTTACCACGAACGTCTTCAAGGAAATACTTCCTCAAAAATTCCCTACAGAACACAGCCCAAGTGACAATTTCACCTACAGCTTCGAATTTCTAACAAGTCTCCAGCCACTAGTCATCAGCCTCGAATTCTAGCATGTGAGTACCATATCGAACCTTCTGTGATGGAGTGTAGTCCATTATACTGAAGATTCTCTCAATCTCTTATAAACCAATCCAACGCTCCGTCTGGATCATACTTACCCTTGAAGGTAGGAGGATTCTCCCTCTGGAAAGTCGCCAAGCTACGAGATCCAACATTCCCGTCATCATTCAGATGATTCTCCATAGTATGCACCATTGCTTCCAAAGCAGCAGCAAGTGCAGCGTCATTCCTTCCATCCATCTCAACTTAACACTACAACATAAACAACGGTTAGAACTCAAGTTAACAATACTCGATTGTTAGATAAAACTATGACTCGACAACTTGGTCGGACAAACCGACATCCTGGTTTAGATATTGATATTATGGAACATTATTTTTCGCTAAAACCAGAATGTCCACCAATCAAGCAGAAATTGCGAAGAACTCATCTTGATATGGCAGTGAAGATTAAAGAAGAGGTTTTGAAACAAATTGATGCTAGTTTTCTTGTGACATCAGTGTACCCTCAATGGATTTCCAATATTATTCCACTACCAAAGAAAGACGGAAAAGTCCCCATGTGCATCGATTATAGAGATTTAAATAAAGCAAGTCCGAAAGATGACTTTTGTAACACCCCATTTCTACCCAACGAATTATGTAAAATCAGAGTTACAAAAATTTCCAACAAACAAATGGAGTGCTACAATTTTCAACTTAAAATAACGACATTTAACACAGATACATAACACTTTAAACTCGGATGAACCAACAGCAACATAAATTAATCTTTTAAAACCAACAACTTTCATAACTATGCAGCGGAATCATAAAATTCGACTTAAAAGAATGTAACATCTTTATCCAACTGAAACAACTCCAAATAACAAGTACTTAACGAAAATCAACTTTAAATTCAACAACTGAATAAAGCAATAAGCCTTCATCCCCCCGAGTGTTATGTATCAGAGTAATGACCTTGACTCGAACTACTGAAGGTAAACCGCCTTCACTCTGGATTACCTGCACGTTACCAACATATGGGTAACATTCAAACAAAAGGGGTGAGATATCGAACAATATAATAGAATGTATGATATATATTATATTAGAAACAGTTGATACAAAATCACCACTTCGCATAAACCTTCAACTTAATATCTGCCAATAATTAGAGGCATCTCAACAAAATTCATCATCACCTGTAAATTCTCAAATTATAATAAGCATACAATACAATGTATCAAACAAAATATACTACGACGTACTTCGTAAATGTACGAGCAATTCGACTATATTCAGCTAAGTAATTTCTACTAAAATACTAATTTTCTCTCCTACAGTTACTGAAAACTCCACTAAATTAATGGGACTGCTAAACTAAAATATTTAACCAACTTAGCATGCACGGGCGTTAAGGAATAAGGGAGAACTATGCTCCCCTGGACATGCACCGGAACTAAGAAGGAATTAACAAATAACATGTTCCCCTCCACACCACCTTCCACTTCGTGCAGCTCGACACAAATACCATGCTCCTTGACACGCCTTGAAGCCTAATGCCACTCAACACCCAACACCTGTATTCCCCGACACACCTTGCAGCCTAATGCCTCTCGGCGTCTAGAGCCTATGTCCCCCGACACCGTGTGTCTTCAAAACTTTTGCATAAACGCCATCGGTTATATGACGAACATTAACCCAGCCTTCGGTATCCTCCTCGATCACAAATTTTCGGCTAATAACATGGAATAACATAGCGACTTAACGACCACATCCACACAATCCCTAGTTTCCGGCGAACCGCTTGGAACAACACAACGACTTAACAACCACATCAACACATTCCTTAGTTTTCGGCCGACTGCTCGGAATAACACAGCAACTTAACGACCACATCAACACAATCCCTAGTTTCCTACCAGCCGCTCCGAATAACACAACAACTTAACAACCACATCAACACAATCCCTAGTTTTCGGCCAACTGCTCAGAATAACGCAATAACTTAACTAACACATCAATGGATGACAATCTACACCAAACATATTCATCAATTACACCGGCTAGTATGCAGACAATTCATAAACGCCCACAACATGAAAAATGACCACGTTCAAGAAACAGATCCAGAATCATACGCACTACAGACATATATACGGCCAATCCTAACATAACATTAATCATAATTCCCATTATATATTCAGAACCCCACCCTCACCTAGATTGAAGGTCGCTCTACAAATCTTCAGTCGTAATCCTTGTCTTGCCTTGTGTTGTACCCCAAAATTTGCCCTTCCCATATTCTTCAAGAAATTGCCAAGTCAAGCTTCAAAATTCCCCAAGGGTTGCACAGTGCAAGGGCCTCCTGAACAGTCAAAATTAGGGTTTTTATTCTGATCAAGAAAATGAAGTTTCCAAAGGTCCAATCAAGTCTCACATGCCTACAAATATGATCAAACATCCTCATATCAAATTTCAAGACTTTCAGCTCAAAATTGCACAGTCAAAACCCTAATTGCACTACAGTCAACTGCAGGGGCAAAATGGTCATTTGGTAGTCAAAAGTTCAAATTTTTGGTCAACATCTCATTTTGAAGCCACAAACATCATTTGATCAATGCTTGATCATGATTCTCAAAGCTTGGCTCAAAAAATCATCAAGATGCAAAAGTTTCCTTATTTGGACAGTTGAAAAAGTCAACTGTAAATTGACCAGGGCATAACTTTCACATGGATTATCAGAAAAATTCCATCCAAAGCTCATTTTTAAGAGAAATACATTTCCTACAACTCATATTCATACTTCAAGTCCAAGAAATGCTCTCATAAAAATTTATCAATTTCAACATTACAGGTCATTTTCAAAAGTCAACAAAAAGGGACTTTAAGTCAAAGGCCATAACTTGAGATTGGTAAATCAAAATGACATGGGACCAAAGGCATTGGTTAGAGGACTCAAAGACCTTTCCAAAATGTCCAAGAACATGAGCAAAGCTTAAAACTTGAGCAAGTTATGCCTTATGGAAGTTGGGAAATTTTTGGATATTTTGAAAAGTCAACATTGATTCAAATGACCTAAAATTGCTAATGGGCCCATTTTTCTTCCACAATTCATCATCCAAAGCATGTGCAAGACCACTTGGCCCAAAGGGAAGTCTTTCTTCATTTTTTATTTATTTATTTGAATTTTTATTAATAATAATTCATTTAAATCAATTAAATACATGAAAAATATTTAACCTAAGTTTTTCAATCTTTTTGTGCATGAAAAATACTCAATAATTCGTGCATAATCAAATATGGAAAGATTTGAAGAGAATTGATCATGATTGGAGCAAAAGTGCATGAAAAATATTGAAAAAAAGATCTTTGAAAATCAAATCTCATAAACCATCAATGCATGGATTTTGATCAAATTTCTTGACCTAATGCACTCTATACTTAAGCCTGAACACAAACCTAATGCAGAGAACCACTAAGCTGCGCAAGAACATAGAAAACCAAACTTGAAATTTTCTTTGAAAACTCAAATTCTGAAAACCTACTTGCAGGTCGATTCAAGCCTCAAAACTTATTCCATTAGCTTGCCAGGGTTGCCAGTAAACGATTCCAGTCAAAAACTTAACCCCATACTCAAAGAATTGGTAATTCGAGGGTGAACTGTATCACTCTTTTTGCATAATCGTATTCTATTATTGAGACCATATCATTGCATTTTATTCATGGATTTGTACTAATTACTTTGTTCTGAAGCTAACTACATAACTTGATTGAAGTTTTGGGCATCGTACGCGAATCTACCATGTTTCTTTTTTAGGGTTCTTCAACCTTCAAATTGGGGGTTTTTGAATACAGTAAAATTAGACCACCACGATGCCAGGAATGGATTCAGGGGGTTTGGACGAAAACAATGGCATCATCGCGCTCAATTTATGAAGCCCCAGGGGCTAATCGTTATTTTCTGTAATGTTATCTATAGCAACGTTTGAAAACCGTTGCTTATTGTTTTTGTATTTCAGAAAAAGAAAACACCAACGAGGAAGATGATTAGGTGGAAGGCGCTGATTGGAAGATTCAAATTTTTCGCGCGTTTTGAACCACTGACTATTTTTTCTTTTATAATGTTTGTTAGTTATTATAGGTTAAACGCGCTTGGGATGGCTTAGTGGCATACGTGTGTGCTGGTAACGTACATGACCTGGGTTCGAGCCCCAGGTCCTCACCTTTGTCCATATTATTTTTTAATCAATCTTCCTATGCAGTGTCAACGCTGAAGACTATCATACATCCTCAAAAAATCAAACCCTCCACGTGCCCAAGGGAATGATCAGAAGGCCATGAGTTGAAGACTATGGTGAGCCCCAGTCAACACGCCAGCATGCTCCCAGGAAAAGTCAAATGAGGCCTTAGAATCTTGGGCCAAATTGCTAAACAATACACCTCCAAATCAGGGGCAGACCCCCTTAGGTTTGCATCTCTTTTCTTTTTTTATATTTTTTTATTTCAATTAATTCTTTTAATTTAATTATTTTTTACAGTAATACATAAATATAAAAAAATCAGAAAAAGCTAGGAAATAATAAACATTTTTATTTTTAGTATTTTCATAAATAAATCATATTAATTCATTTAGTAAATTAATTAGGGTTAATTATAATCTTTTCATAATAAAAATCTAAAAAATGGTAGAATTAGGGTTTAATTAATTTTTTATTCCTTTTTATTTTTCTTTCATAAATAATTAAATAATTAAATATTTATTTTTGTAATTAAAATTGCATATAAATTAATTAGGATTAACTCTAGGTTAAAATTCAATCTTTTCTTAATAAATTAAAAACAACTAGAACTAGGTTTAATTTTAATTAATTCTTTCCCCATTAAAATCATAAAATACCAAAAGTACAAAAAAAACAATTTCTTTTTTTTTTAATTAATTAATTCCATCATTAATTTAATTTTGTAAAAAAGGGTCCAACGCCCTTGTAAATTATTTGTCGCACTTTATCTTTATTTCCTTCTTTATTTTTCTGTCAAATCGGGTCCTGGTTTAATTTTGGCGATGTGGACCCGCGCCTTTTGTAATAGCTTAGAATCTTTTACTTTTCTCACACTTTTTAACTGTTAAATATTGGCATGCAAGAATGAATGACAAAAAATAAAAACAAACGCTAGATCACCTTTAACATGACAAAAGACAAAAATATCTGAAAACGACACACAAATCACACACCACCCCTAGGGTACGCCTCACTGTTGCCTTGCCTCGAAAGGTGATCGTCGAGTAGAGGATGTCTTAGTAAGTCCTCATGATCCGGGAACCTGGCATGAGGGTAGCTTCTAAGGTGTCTTCTCATTGCTCTGGTGATCACCATGTCCCGAACCTCGAATTGACCCGAACACCTCCAACGGTGGTGCTACCTATCTCTCAATGGTGGGATGGCACTACTTTAAGGACATTTACACAGACGAATTCCTTAGGGTAGGTAGACGACTCTAGATACTTGCTCTAATTTCAAAACAAATCAAAAAATACTTTTCACACCGACACCTTTTCAAAAAGCTTTCGAAAGCAATTTTTCAAACACTCTTGAGGACCGATACAAGAGTCGAACTGGAATTTTCAAAGAAACTTTTTAAAACCCACAATTGAAAAGCAAACAAACCATTTTTTAAAACACAATGAGCAAGTATCTAAGAGCCCATGGATAACCATGGATAGAAAGGGTGCTAACACCTTCCCTTTCTATAAATCTACCTCCCGAACCGAGAGCAATCTCTTTAAGGAATTTTTCTGTGCTTTTGTCCTTTCCATTTGGAGAAAATAAAAGACGGTGGTGACTCTTGCTTCCGCGACATTTCGCGAACCAGCTTTAAAACAGTCAGTTCCAGATCCACCGATCACAGAACTGGCGACTCTGCTGGGGATATCTTTTTAAAGTGAGGTGTACCTTAGGGCTAGTTCATAACTGTGTTTTCAATTGTTTTCCTTGTGTGCTTTAAATTGTGGGTTGCTTGGGAGTTCTATAGATCCTAACCCGGATCTGGGGGATACCTTCTTAGAAAGTAGCAACAAGGCTGTGAGGGAACTGTGCGGGGTATACCGACATGGTTGAAACAGTCTGCTACGTTGATGTGGCACTTTGGTGTGTACTGGTAACCCTTGAGTTCAGTCAAGGAGAGTACAGGGCCTCCGCGTGGTGTCATGAAGCATCAACAGACCTTAGGAACCTTAATTGAACTATCTTGGCCTCTTTAGGGTAGTGAGATAACTGACTTTGGTGCAGTCCGAGGTTGGTTGATACTCGATACTACACTCAATTGAGGGTTGCTTTCCTGGAATATTTCAGTCGCCAGTTCAGTGGCTAAATCGAAACAATGAACAATGAAAGCAATCCAGTGATGTTGGGACCCTTAGAACCCGGTTACTTCTAATAGGACAGGTTGAGCCCACCAACTTCAAGAGGGTAATACCCAGACCCCATGCTGGCCTGAACTCTAAGGGTTTCTCTTGTGTGACTTGTGTGCCTTCCAACTTGACTACTTGCATGCTTGTTATCTGACACTTGAGTTTCTTGCAGGTTTTGTTTATAGTCCTTAACTGGGACTCATAACAGGGTTTACTGAGTGTTTTGCAGGTTTTATTTGGTCCTTAATTGGGACTCATGACATGTTTTACTTGAGTTTCTTGCAGGTTTTGGTTTGCAGACCTTAATAAGGGCTCATAACAGGGTTTATTCATTACCCCATGCATCATGACATCATACCATTGCATACATCCTAACCCATTTCAAGGATCTCAAGGGTTTGTGATGCAGGTCAGGATGAATCAAACATCTAGCAAGGGGCAAAGAGGATTTATTTTCCTCTATCCAAGGTTGTCAGGGGCTATGACCCACTTGATATGGCGAGCTTTGACACTGGAAGAAGATTTCCCTAGCCAAGGATGTCAGGGGCTATGACCCACTGGATATGGTGAGCCTTTGACCCTTGAAAAAGGACTCTCAACAAATATGAAGTTCCTTCAATCAAGCTACCGGATCCAGATGCTAACCAATTTTCTTGTTTACCCCGCGAGGTCCTTGAAAACATTGCATGCATGTCATACACATCATTACATAACAGGTACCCTTGTTGCAGGTCACTTACCTTTCTCGCTGTTTATTTCAGTAATGGCTTCCCAACAATACAACCAGGACTCCCATGCTCAAGAGACCCGGTTCGGGGAAATCCTCCTGAATCTATCCAAGGGGCAGGAGGAGTTAAGGACACTTCTCATGGAGACCTTTGTCAGGAACAGTGCTGAGGATGAAAAGCTGGAACATCTACAAGCTAAGGTGGATGCATTGAGGGTCCAGATGCTGGGGCAGGTGACTGCCATTCAAGGGTTAGCTCAAAGACAAGATGAGCTCTGGTTTCTCGTCAACCAACTGCTTCAGGGCAACCAACTGGGGCAAAAGTCTAAGGGCAAAAAGCCAGTCATCGTTCGACCACCTTTGAGACAAGGAGTTAAGGGGAGAGCTCCTCAAATGGCTCCAGTGTCACAAATTCAACATCGCAACCAACAAAAGAGCGAGAGAAGGCAGTTCACTCGGCTCAGCATGACCTTATCTCAGATATTGCCACAGTTGCTGGAGACCAAGCTGGTAACTCTAAAAGAAGCTCCGAAGAACCAAAATACAATGTCACCGAAGTATAACCCCAACGCCCGCTACGCTTATCACTCTGACAGCCCGGGGCATACTACAGATGATTGTTGGAGCTTGAAAAATAAGATCCAAGACATGATCGATGCTGGAGAGATTCAGTTTAAAGTACCCAAGACTCCCCACGTGATCACTGCTCCCTTGCCAAAACACGGCTAGGATTGAGAAATTTTTGTTCATTCGAATGTTCAAGTTGCAATTTTCTTTTGTTCAAACATTTACTCATGTTAAACATTGTTATTTCATTAATGCATCGCATATGTCTGTTCTAAAACAATATATTCGTATTCACTAAATGCAAATTATTTTCATATTTTTTCTGATGATCAACTCTTAAAATAATAATTCTAAGCCTCTTGAGGGAGGATGACGAAAACGATACCACGATCTTTACAGTATGCTTTTGAACAGACCCCGCTGATGAGGTACAGATATTGTTTCAATCCCTAAACACTGGAGTTATAAGGAAGATAATCCCTCGTCAACCCCTCTGAGCCAAAGAAGTAGGAGTTTTTCTTTTCGAAATTTAAAACCCTTAATCATAACCTGGGGCAGGGTAGTCTCTCAGTTGATCCAAGTGCATAACGAATGGCACCAAAGAGGTCCTTACAAAAAAGAAAACAGTGATGGTTCCGAACAACCAATGAAGAAAGGCAGTCATCATATCTCAAAATAAAAAACCCATTAAGTCAAAACCCATGAAGGGGACTTACGAAACTGGGGCATCCCGCTGACTGTAATTCCAAAAAAGGAAACAGTTCAGGCAAAAAAAGATAGGGATAAACAAAACCAAAAACGAAAGAGGTCATACAAACCCTCAATAAAAAGGAAATGACTGCCCATTCAAAATAAACTGTCAATATCCAAACCATCACTAGAAAATCAGAGCAAAGACTCAAACAAGGTCTAACGTATGATCAACTGAGTTTAGGTTTGGAGAACATCACGAAGAGCGGGTGGGTACAAATAAGATTTGAGCCTTTATCCTTTGTTTCTTAAACCGTGAACCAGGCCACGTTATAACCCTTAAAAGTCCTAGCTGAAGCATGGGTTAGTTCGAAAGCATACTGTTACGAAAGGTATCCTGACTCCTTAAGGCTACGGTAAAATACGGAGTTGACATCACGTTTTACAAACATTCACTTGTTTTATGAAAAGAATGCATTTTCAAAATCTTCAAGACAGACATAAGCTTTGCATTTTTGATATAACCTTGTTTGCATATGACTATTTGTTTGAACAGCAGGGAAATTCGCACGATGAATACCTAGTGAACAAAAGCATTTCCAATCAAGGGGCATGGCCTAATCATTGTCCATCACCTGGGGCAATCCAATCAAGATTCGGAGAATCTTTCAAAGGCCAAACAGCCTGGGGCAAATCTCCGCCTGAGTCACTTTGGGGCACTCCAACAACGAATCTTGCCTGATCAAACATCTTCTGGTGGCGTGGCAAAACACTTCTAACAGGGGCAATTCCCTACATTCTGAGGGTGTGGACATAGTCGAAAAAATACTACGCACAATCAAAGACCCGCTAGGTTGACATACCTAGGCAAAAATAAGGGCTTCCCGGCGAACCAAAAGGGTTCGGGCAAAAATGAAAGGATGAAATGAAAAATCCGTACACCCGGCAAGTCGAAAACCTGAAAGGGCGGCTTGGGCAAAAATGGGTATCCCGGTGGACTGAAAACCCGAAAGGGCGGTCCAGGCAAAAATTAGGGATCAAAGCGTACGACTATGTCCTGTCATCTTGTCACATGCCTACCAGAGGAAGGTTGGTCCATCAACAACTATCAGCCCCTCACAAGTCTTCTTCTCCAACCTCAGAAACAGGGGCAATAAAGAGTGGTCTAAGCAATCTAATTGTTCTATCCTCCAAGGTACCAAGATAGGTTCATCTAAAGAACACAACCGGCATATCTTAATTCCCCAGAGAGTAAGTCAGCAGACAGTACACTCTCTCCAAGTTATATTATCAGGCCTTAAGGAAGTTGGGTACCCTCCAGCAGATCTCAGCATTCCCCGGCAGCATATATGTTCTTAACAAGCATCCCCGGCAGTCTTGGTCTAAAGATTGTTCCCCGGCGGTACATCAAACATTCAGTGGAGTCACTTACCGATACAGTTCAAAACTTCCCCAGGAGAGTCCAATCCAGTTTCCCCAGGAAAGTTGGAATCCATCTCCCCAAGCAGTAAGTTTATCCCCCGTAGATTCTGGAAGCTTATCCCTCTCAGAGCACGAACGCGTCTCCCGGCTTTATTCAAAGAGTTATTTCCCTACCAGGATATAACTGGGTTATCCTCAGCCAAAAGCCACGGAAAGGTCGTCCTCGACGAAGTCTTCTTACCCCCAGCGAAGTCTATCAACACTTCCAACACAACAAGGGTATCCCCAGCAAGTTATTATCAACATTCCAACAAAGTATCTCTCTCCCCACCGAGTATTGCTTCTCAGCAAGACCGTTAGAGTACCTTTTCTCCCCGCAGAATAATTATTCGCCAAGTTTATTCCCCAACGGAGTTATCTTCTCCTATCGGTATTCTTGCAGCTATCATCCCCAGTGGAAGCAAAGATCTACTTGCCAATATCAGCCCAGGAGTGACTTCCCGGCACCCGTCAAGGATTTACTTTCCTAGACGAAAACATACATTCCTAAACATCACATACATCATTATAGCATGCATATGCGCATCATATCTTACAAATCTCATTTATTTTGAGAACATCATCGCTTGATCCATATCATGCATTGCATATGACTAACCTTTACTTTTCAGGAGATATTCAATTAAGTTCTCTGCTACATTTCAAGACCTAGACCGGTTCAGTTAATCGACTCCAAAGATTTCTTATCCAGTCCAAGGCTTTCTCTAGTCCAGCTAAGTCGACCCCAAAAAGTTTTTTCTGATAAAGACTCAGTAGAAGTTATCAAAGGTTTTTCTCAAACGTCCGCTTTTGAGATTATAATTTCCTATGGTTCTCTCCCCAATGTTGTGGAGATGATAATTCCAACCCAGGTTTTTCTCAAACGTCCACTTTTGAGATTATAATTTCCTATGGTTCTCTCCCCAATGTTGTGAAGATGATAATTCCAACCCAGGTTTTTCTCAAACGTCCGCTTTTGAGATTATAATTTCCTATGGTTCTCTCCCCAATGTTGTGGAGATGATAATTCCAACCCAGGTTTTTCTCAAACGTCCGCTTTTGAGATTATAATTTCCTATGGTTCTCTCCCCAATGTTGTGGAGATGATAATTCCAACCCAGGTTTTTCTCAAACGTCCGCTTTTGAGATTATAATTTCCTATGGTTCTCTCCCCAATGTTGTGGAGATGATAATTTCAACCCAGGTTTTTCTCAAACGTCCGCTTTTGAGATTATAATTTCCTATGGTTCTCTCCCCAATGTTGTGGAGATGATAATTCCAACCCAGGTTTTTCTCAAACGTCCGCTTTTGAGATTATAATTTCCTATGGTTCTCTCCCCAATGTTGTGGAGATGATAATTCTAACCCAGGTTTTTCTCAAACGTCCGCTGTTGAGTTTATAATTTCCTATGGTTCGCCCCCCAATGTTGAGGAGGTGATAATTCTAACCTAGGTTTTTCTCAAACGTCCGCTGTTGAGATTATAATTTCCTATGGTTCTCTCCCCAATGTTGAGGAGGTGATAATTCCAACCCGGGTTTTTCTCAAACGTCCGCTGTTGAGATTATAATTTCCTATGGTTCTCTCCCCAACGGTGCGGAGATGATAATTGCATCCCAGGTTTTTCTCAAACGTCCGCTGTTGAGATAATAATTTCCTATGGTTCTCTCCCCAACGGTGCAGAGATGATAATTCCATCCCAGGTTTTTCTCAAACGTCCGCTTTTGAGATTATAATTTCCTATGGTTCTCTCCCCAACGGTGCGGAGATGATAATTCCATCCCAGGTTTTTCTCAAACGTCCGCTGTTGAGATTATAATTTCCTATGGTTCTCTCCCCAATGTTGTGGAGATGATAATTCCATCCCAGGTTTTTCTCAAACGTCCACTTTTGAGATTATAATTTCCTATGGTTCTCTCCCCAACGGTGCGGAGATGATAATTCCAACCCAGGTTTTTCTCAAACGTCCGCTTTTGAGATTATAATTTCCTATGGTTCTCTCCCCGATGCTGCGGAGACGATAATTCCATTCCAGGTTATTCTCAAACGTCCGCTTTTGAGATTATAATTGCCTATGGTTCTCTCCCCGATCCTGCGGAGATGGTAATTCCCACCAAGATTTTGCTCAATGATTGTTGTTGAAGTTAAAGTCATCTAAGGTTCTCTCACCGTTCCTGTTGAGGTAGTAACCACCCTTGGTTCATTCATCACCTTTTGAAACTCCAGATCCAGCTCCTGTAACTAGTCAGGACACATCTATACAAAGCATCCGAAAACCAGCTCCTGCAACATGACAGGTACTCATTTTTTCTTGTGCAGGTACGCAAGTTCTCGCTAAGGAATCTCTTACGCGATCAACATCCAGATGGCATCTATAAGCCCATCATCCTATCCATCAATCTCCAAATGGCATCTATAAGCCCATTCCCATCATCACACTGCTACTATGTGAGCGCAAATTTCTGGGCACTCTAGTGTTCAATCATCTTCCACCTTCGGATTACGAAAGGCACGTCAGCCAATCTGCATCCTCAGAACTAAGAAGATTGAACAGGGGCAACTGTTGTACCCCAAAATTTGCCCTCCCATATTCTTCAAGAAATTGCCAAGTCAAGCTTCAAAATTCCCCAAGGGTTGCATAGTGCAAGGGCCTCCTGAACAGTCAAAATTAGGGTTTTTATTCTGATCAAGAAAATGAAGTTTCCAAAGGTCCAATCAAGTCTCACATGCCTACAAATATGGTCAAACATCCTCATATCAAATTTCAAGACTTTCAGCTCAAAATTGCACAGTCAAAACCCTAATTGCACTACAGTCAACTACAGGGGCAAAATGGTCATTTGGTAGTCAAAAGTTCAAATTTTTGGTCAACATCTCATTTTGAAGCCACAAACATCATTTGATCAATGCTTGATCATGATTCTCAAAGCTTGGCTCAAAAAATCATCAAGATGCAAAAGTTTCCTTATTTGGACAGCTGAAAAAGTCAACTGTAAATTGACCAGGGCATAACTTTCACATGGATTATCAGAAAAATTCCATCCAAATCTCATTTTGAAGAGAAAGACATTTCCTACAACTCATCTTCATACTTCAAGTCCAAGAAATGCTCTCATAAAAAGTTATCAATTTCAACATTACAGGTCATTTTCAAAAGTCAACAAAAAGGGACTTTAAGTCAAAGGCCATACCTTGAGATTGGTAAATCAAAATGACATGGGACCAAAGGCATTGGTTAGAGGACTCAAAGACCTTTCCAAAATGTCCTAGAACATGAGCAAAGCTTAAAAATTGAGCAATTTATGCCTTGTAGAAGTTGGGAAATTTTTGGATATTTTGAAAAGTCAACATTGATTCAAATGACCTAAAATTGCTAATGGGCCCATTTTTCTTCCACAATTCATCATCCAAAGCATGTGCACGACCACTTGGCCCAAAGGGAAGTCTTTCTTCATTTTTTATTTATTTATTTGAATTTTTATTAATAATAATTCATTTAAATCAATTAAATACATGAAAAATATTTAACCTAAGTTTTTCAATCTTTTTGTGCATGAAAAATACTCAATAATTCGTGCATAATCAAATATGGAAAGATTTGAAGAGAATTGATCATGATTGGAGCAAAAGTGCATGAAAAATATTGAAAAAAAGATCTTTGAAAATCAAATCTCATAAACCATCAATGCATGGATTTTGATCAAATTTCTTGACCTAATGCACTCTATACTTAAGCCTGAACACAAACCTAATGCAGAGAACCACTAAGCTGCGCAAGAACATAGAAAACCAAACTTGAAATTTTCTTTGAAAACTCAAATTCTGAAAACCTACTTGCAGGTCGTTTCAAGCCTCAAAACTTATTCCATTAGCTTGCCAGGGTTGCCAGTAAACGATTCCAGTCAAAAACTTAACCCCATACTCAAAGAATTGGTAATTCGAGGGTGAACTGTATCACTCCTTTTGCATAATCGTATTCTATTATTGAGACCATATCATTGCATTTTATTCATGGATTTGTACTAATTACTTTGTTCTGAAGCTAACTACATAACTTGATTGAAGTTTTGGGCATCGTACGCGAATCTACCATGTTTCTTTTTTAGGGTTCTTCAACCTTCAAATTGGGGGTTTTTGAATACAGTAAAATTAGACCACCACGATGCCAGGAATGGATTCAGGGGGTTTGGACGAAAACAATGGCATCATCGCGCTCAATTTATGAAGCCCCAGGGGCTAATCGTTATTTTCTGTAATGTTATCTATAGCAACGTTTGAAAACCGTTGCTTATTATTTTTGTATTTCAGAAAAAGAAAACACCAACGAGGAAGATGATTAGGTGGAAGGCGCTGATTGGAAGATTCAAATTTTTCGCGCGTTTTGAACCACTGACTATTTTTTCTTTTATAATGTTTGTTAGTTATTATAGGTTAAACGCGCTTGGGATGGCTTAGTGGCATACGTGTGTGCTGGTAACGTACATGACCTGGGTTCGAGCCCCAGGTCCTCACCTTTGTCCATATTATTTTTCAATCAATCTTCCTATGCAGTGTCAACGCTGAAGACTATCATACATCCTCAAAAAATCAAACCCTCCACGTGCCCAAGGGAATGATCAGAAGGCCATGAGTTGAAGACTATGGTGAGCCCCAGTCAACACGCCAGCATGCTCCCAGGAAAAGTCAAATGAGGCCTTAGAATCTTGGGCCAAATTGCTAAACAATACACCTCCAAATCAGGGGCAGACCCCCTTAGGTTTGCATCTCTTTTCTTTTTTTATATTTTTTTATTTCAATTAATTCTTTTAATTTAATTATTTTTTACAGTAATACATAAAATATAAAAAAATCAGAAAAAGCTAGGAAATAATAAACATTTTTATTTTTAGTATTTTCATAAATAAATCATATTAATTCATTTAGTAAATTAATTAGGGTTAATTATAATCTTTTCATAATAAAAATCTAAAAAATGGTAGAATTAGGGTTTAATTAATTTTTTATTCCTTTTTATTTTTCTTTCATAAATAATTAAATAATTAAATATTTATTTTTGTAATTAAAATTGCATGTAAATTAATTAGGATTAACTCTAGGTTAAAATTCAATCTTTTCTTAATAAATTAAAAACAACTAGAACTAGGTTTAATTTTAATTAATTCTTTCCCCATTAAAATCATAAAATACCAAAAGTACAAAAAAAACAATTTCTTTTTTTTTTAATTAATTAATTCCATCATTAATTTAATTTTGTAAAAAAGGGTCCAACGCCCTCGTTTTAATTATTATTAAATTCGCGCGTTTATTTCTTTCTCGTTTAATATTTCTGTATCTCTCCCAAGGCCTTGTAAATTATTTGTCGCACTTTATCTTTATTTCCTTCTTTATTTTTCTGTCAAATCGGGTCCTGGTTTAATTTTGGCGATGTGGACCCGCGCCTTTTGTAATAGCTTAGAATCTTTTACTTTTCTCGCACTTTTTAACTGTTAAATAATGGCATGCAAGAATGAATGACAAAAAATAAAAACAAACGCTAGATCACCTTTAACATGACAAAATACAAAAATATCTGAAAACGACACACAAATCACACACCACCCCTAGGGTACGCCTCACTGTTGCCTTGCCTCGAAAGGTGATCGTCGAGTAGAGGATGTCTTAGTAAGTCCTCATGATCCGGGAACCTGGCATGAGGGTAGCTTCTAAGGTGTCTTCTCATTGCTCTGGTGATCACCATGTCCCGAACCTCGAATTGACCCGAACACCTCCAACGGTGGTGCTACCTATCTCTCAATGGTGGGATGGCACTACTTTAAGGACATTTACACAGACGAATTCCTTAGGGTAGGTAGACGACTCTAGATACTTGCTCTAATTTCAAAACAAATCAAAAAATACTTTTCACACCGACACCTTTTCAAAAAGCTTTCGAAAGCAATTTTTCAAACACTCTTGAGGACCGATACAAGAGTCGAACTGGAATTTTCAAAGAAACTTTTTAAAACCCACAATTGAAAAGCAAACAAACCATTTTTGAAAACACAATGAGCAAGTATCTAAGAGCCCATGGATAACCATGGATAGAAAGGGTGCTAACACCTTCCCTTTCTATAAATCTACCTCCCGAACCGAGAGCAATCTCTTTAAGGAATTTTTCTGTGCTTTTGTCCTTTCCATTTGGAGAAAATAAAAGATGGTGGCGACTCTTGCTTCCGCGACATTTCGCGAACCAGCTTTAAAACAGTCAGTTCCAGATCCACCGATCACACCTTGCTTGACAACTGTGCAACCTTGCTCCTCTTCTATGCAGCTTTTCACGGTCAGCACACAAAAACTTTATATTCTCCAACTAACCAAATTTCGTATGTCAGCTTAACCTTATACCATTTATCCTATTGGGCTTAACTTACACACCCCCACTTTACTACTTCCAACCAATAAAATAGGCCCAACACAATTATTCTACTATTCTACTAATTCTAACCTTATTATTATTAATAATCAATTAATTAATTAACTAGTAATAATCTAGAAACTTATGCCAATAATTCACAAGATCTCACAACTTCAACAAATAATTTGAAAATAATTAATTATATAATTAATTAAATAATGGGCGCTACAACTTTCCATTGCCACATAATGATATGTTGGTTGTTAGCACAACAAAATTCAAGGTGTTCTCATTCATGGACGGATTTTCAGAATACAATCAAATCAGAGTGATGCCCTTTGGGTTGAACAACGTTTATCACACCTTGGGGGAACATTCTGTTATAGAGTGATGCCCTTCGGGTTGAAGAATGCTTGTGCGATGTGCCAGAGGGATATGACAACTTCATTCCATGATCTGATGCTTAAGGAAATTGAAGTATATGTTGATGATATGATCGCCAAATCTCAGACTGAGTAAGGGCATATAGAAGATTTGTTGAAGTTGTTTCAGTGTTTGAGGAAATATCGTCTCCGCTTGAATCCAAATAAGTGTACTTTTGGTGTTCGTTCTGGGAAGTTAATAGGTTTCATTGTCATCCAAAAAGGAATTGAACTTGATCCAGATAAAGTTAAGGTAATTCAAGAAATTCTTGCACAAAGAACTGAAAAGCAAGTTAGAGACTTCCTTGGACGTCTGAATTACATTTCTAGATTTATTTTTCATATGACTGCAACATGTGAACCGATCTTCAAGTTCTTAAATAAAGATCAAGGTTGTGTATGGATGGACAATTGTCAGAGGGAATAGCATTAAAGAGTATTTGCTTGAACATCTTATCTTTCTCCCTCATGTTTAAGGAAGACCATTGATTATGTATCTAACTATGTTAGATAATTCCATGGGTTGTATTTTGGGACAACAAAATAAAACGTGAAGAAAACAATATGCCATTTATTATCTTAGCAAGAAGTTTACTAACTGTGAGTCACGATATTCTATACTATAAAAAACATGTTGTGCTTTGGCCTGGGCGGAAAAGCGATTGTGGAAATATATGTTGAATCATACTACTTGGTTGATTTCCAAAATGGACCAAATTAAGTATATATTTGAAAAGCCTGCTCTTACTGGAAGAATTGCCCAATGACAGATGCGGTTGTCTGAATATGATATTGAATATCGTACTTAGAAGGCTATAAAAAGCGGTGTGTTGGCAGAGTACCTTTCTCACCAACCATTTAATGATTATCAGTCTGTTAAATATGATTTCCCTGATGAGGATGTGATGTATTTCAAAGTTAAAGATTGTGATGAATCTTTGCCTGAGGAAGGTCCTGATCCTGAATCCTGGTGGGTTATGGTGTTTGATGGGGCTGTAAATGCTTATGGAAAAGCAATTGGTGTTGTGATTATCACTCCTCAAGGGTCACATATCCCTTTTACTGCAAGGTTGGCATTTGATTGTACCAATAACATAGCAGAATACGAAGCTTGTATTATGGGTCTTGAAGAGGGTATAGATCTTAGAATCAAAATTCTATATGTATATGGAGATTCAGCTTTGGTAATAAATCAGATTAAGGGAGAATGGGATACTCGTCACATTGGCTTGATTCCCCACACAGATTATGCAAGAATGTTATTACCTTTCTTCGATAAAGTTTAATTTCATCATATTTCCTTATATGAGAATCATATGGCAGATGCTTTAGCCACTTTGGCCTCCACGTACCAAGTAAATGCTTGGAACGATGTACCTTATATTACAGTTCGACATCTTGATAGACCAACCCATGTGTTTGCTACAGAGGGGACATCAGATGAAAAACCTTGGTATTATGATATCAAGCGCTTTCTCCAGTCTCAGGAATACCCGATTGGTGTGTCAAACAAAGATAGAAAGACATTGAGAAGGTTGGAAGGTAGCTTTTTCCTTAATGAAGATGTGCTATACAAAAGAAATTATGACATGGTCTTTCTCAGATGTGTGGATAGTTACGAAGAAGACATGTTGATGCATGAGATCCATGAAGGTTCCTTTGGTACCTAAGCCAATGGACACTCGATGGCAAAGAAGATGCTCAGGGCAGGTTACTACTGGCTAAAAATAGAATTTGACTATTATAAATTTGCAAAGAAGTGCCACAAATGTCAGATTTATGGTGACAAGATTCATGTGCCTCTGATGCTTCTCAATGTTATTTCTTCCCCGTGGACTTTTTCTATGTGGGGTATTGATACGATTGGAATTATAGAACCCAAGGCATCGAATGGACATCGTTTTATCTTAGTGGAAATTGATTACTTCACCAAGTGGGTGGAAGCAGCTCCTATGCTAATGTCACCAAGCAAGTGGTCGTACTTTTTATCAAGAACAATCTTATATGTCGGTATGGTGTGCCAAGCAGGATTATCACTAACAAAGGCTTAAATTTGAATTAAAAAATGATGACATAACTTTATGAAGAATTCAAGATTGTCCACCATAATTCATCTCCTTACAAGCCCAAGAAGAATGGGGTTGTTAAAGCTGGCAATAAAAACATTAAGAAGATCATCTAGAAGATGGTTATTACCTATAAGGATTGGTATGAGATGCTCCCTTTTTCTTTGCTTAGGTATTTTACATGCGTCCGCACTTCCATAGGGGCAACCCCGTTATCTCTTATGTATAGCATGGAAGTAGTGTTCCCCGTCGAGGTTGAGATTTCCTCTTTGCGTGTAATAATGGAAACCAAGTTGTCAGAGGCTAAATGGATCTAGCACAGGTTTAACCAATTGAATTTGATTGAAGAAAAGAGAATAACGGCTTTGTGTCATGGTCAATTATATTAGAAAAGGATGAAGAAAGCTTTTGATAAGAAGGTCAAGCCTAGTGAATTCAGAGAAGGCAACCTTGTGCTCAGAAAGATCATGTCTTTTAACACTGATTCTAGGAGAAAGTGGACTCCCAATTATGAAGGCCCATATGTTGTCAAGAAAGTCTTCTCTGGTGGTGCATTGTTTCTTGAAACTATGTATGGCGAGGAGTTCCCACGTCCTATGAATGTTGACGCAGTCAAGAAATACTTCGCCTAAAGAAATAAAAGAACAGCTCGCTAAGCTGAAAACCTGAAAGGGAGACTTAGGCAAAAAAGAGCATCTTTGTAGGGTGAAAACCAGAAAGGGCGGTCTAGGAAAAAGTTAGAGACACAAATAGAATAAATTTTCCCGTTAGGTTGAAAACCCACAAGGGAAACCTAGTAAAAAGTTAGGAATTTCTTGTCAAGTAACTTCGTCAGACAAGACTTGATCATTGAACAAACAATCTTCGCGGATTCTCATCACACTTCAACTGAAGCCCCTGGTCAGGAGTTCAAAGTTTTTAGGGAGAATAACAGTCATTGTGTTTCAATGTATCTTTTTCCATATATTTACCATTTTCCAAACTTTGTAATCATCCATGGAGTCTCGCCATTCGCAAACTACCATTCTATTAATAAAGTTTGAGCCTTTATCCAATTCTTTGTAATTCTTATTTTATTCTGTTTGCAAAGATTTCATTTATTATTGATAGTAACTTTAAAAAAAAGACTTAATAATATAAAAAATGTTTATGAAAAGAATTTACAAATTACTTTTTACTTCAGTTTTGTGATTCAAGTGGAACAAAAGTAGTGATTCGAAGGATGGACGAACCCTAAAATTTTGAAAATATTCCTCAAAAGATATCTCAGGATTACCCTTGCTTATATACACATAATCCTCTTGTGTTTCTTTCCTTGGGTATTTAGAGTTCATACCAATTGATATATGGAGCGATGTTGGGTCTGTAATCCCATTTTCCTCAGTTAAGTCTTGGTTCTGATTTTTATCCCGGTTGATTATTTGGTTTGGGTGGTTTGATACCTGTATCCCATATTTCTCAGTCAGGTCTTGTTACGGATTTCTCCAACTGAGTGTGATTCTTTTTCCAACCAGGTGGTGATCAGGAAGAAGTTGAAAAAGATATGAAGCCTTTGCTCATTTGATGGAGTTCTTTCTCCCTTCGTGTGTTGAGAATTGATGAATTTCTTGTAGAGCATTAATTTCTACAACTATGACATTGTTGTTGTTATATGTCCCTAAGTAGCTAAACAAGGGCAACATTTTTTTCTAAGAAGTGTTGGAACAACTGTCAACTTTATGGGTTTTCTCTCGCCAAGTGTTGAGTTTGATTTAAGATACCCATAATTTTGAATTCTTGTTGTATTGTTAAACTTCTTAAATCCCAAAATGAAGTCAAGACGATGCTTCTCTCTAAATGTCGTTATCCCCATGAAGCTTCATAATTTCTCCCCAATGAAGTCAATATGGAATCCCCAGTTGAAGTCTACATGGTATGACATTGTCTTCCCTAGTGAAGTATGTATGATATTCCCCGGTGAAGCCTGTAGGAGAGGATATATCCCTGCATCTGTATTGGTTTATTGCTATCCGATTATGGTGTGATTACTTTCAAGCCATGTTTCTTCCCAATGAAGTTAAGTCGTGAAGTAGGACTTTGTTTCCTCAGTTGGTGCTTATTCTCATATGGAATCTTAATCCTGGATGTGATTTAGCCAAGTGTTAACTTTATCCAAATTGGTTTTGTTTGGTTATTCTCAATACAGTCTGTTTTCTTTGTCAGCATGTACATGATAACATTCATATAATCTTACATACATCATGCATAATTGAATTTAAAATTCGTTTCTCATTTGCATTAATTATTGTTTTTGTTGGCATCTTACACTATTTGCAGAGTTATGTTACCCTTTCCCCAATAGATTGTCAACCTTAAGCAAAAAAGTGTATATCCTTTCAATTTCCCCATTGAGTTATCCCCCATGGAAGAATTTTGTTTTAGCCTTCTTATTCAGCTCATTGTCTGGATGAAATGTGAATCCCCTTTTGAGTTTATTCCTCATTGGGTGTTATCTTGGTTGAATGTTTCACTTCGGTTTATTCCTGATTTAAATTTGTGGTCCCCAACGACATTATTGTTCTGATTTATGTAGGCTCTGAGCCATGGATTGAGAATATGCAAAGTCTAAGGCCTTTCTTGTCTGCCCTTGGAATCTTCTTCCCATGTTCCGAATTCTGGTTATTTTCTTCGCCTTCTTTTCTTCTCCTCAACCAGCAAGGTCTTCAACTCTTCTAGTCCTTTGGCTAGAGTTAAGAACAATTGTTGAAACTGTGCATTCTGAGCTTCGAGGTCCTTCACCGTTTGCTCGAGATCCGTCTTACTGAAATAAATAGTAGAGAGATGAGGAGACTTATTGCAAGAAACCTGCTTATGTTATGATGAATGATAAATGCATATGCAATGATTTCAAGGATCTTAAGATTCAAATTTGTTTTAGACAAAAAGGAAACACACGTTATATTAATAAATTAAAGCTTTGAGTACATCAATGCCTTCTTGGGCAAAACAAATACAAAAAACTCTAAGATAGAAAGGTAGTACGCGTCCTCTTTGGTGCGATGTAGGCATTCAGAGTCTACTCCTCATGAAGTTTCTTAGTGAGTTCCAAAACCTTCTTCTCGCTTGCGTAGAATTGGGCTTCGAAAGTATCTTGCTCCCCCTTGAGTTGTATCCAATCCCTTTGTAGGTCTTCAAGAGAGGTGGGCATGTCAGGATGTAGGATAGTATATGGAACATCTCCTTCCATGACAGGCTCAATGATTACCGGGAGAATGGAGGGATAAGGCATCATAAGACTTTAAGCACGAGTTTATACTCATTTGAGGTAAGGCTCAAGAGGGGTGGAATTTTTATGCCCCAAAGTCTTCATATCTACCTTGTTCAACATCCTCCAAGCTCGGATAAATCTCTGGTGAAAACCTTGATCGTCGTTGTCGTAGTCAAATACCAAACCTTGAATCAACATCTCATGCGGGCTATCCCTTCGGGCGTAACCAAACTGTCTTAAAGCTAAACAGGGGTTGTAGGTGATACCTCCCCTAATTCCAAGTAAGGGGACATTAGGGAACTATCCACAACGGTCAACAATAGTAACATTCTCTAAGGATCGGGAGCACCAATGAATGTCTAAATGTTTGAGCGTCATCAACCTTTGTGACCATCTTGAACCTTGCTCGTTCCTTAATACAGATTGGGGAAGATGCGAAATAAACCATCTTGCCAAGAGAGGGGTACAACATATAAGGACACCCCTTTTCCTCATGGTGAGAGTATCAAAAGAATGTAGGATGTCCTCTAGTAATGTAGGCATCGGGTTGCGGGACATGAAGATTTTGACGGTGTTCACATCTATAAGTTGGTCAGGATTTGGAAACAGAACCATCCCATAGATGAGGAGAGCCACAATTTCCTAAAAGGCTTGCAGATCCAAGGAGTTCCAATAGTTTTGGGCTTTCTCGAACAAGAACTTTGCTAGGAAACCTTTGACACCACTCCTTGTTTCCCAATGAGTTGTGACATCAGATGAGTGCAAGTGTAGAGCTTGAGCAATGTCTTCTGGCTTTGGGTCTCTTTCTGTACCGTTGAAAGGTAGTTGATTGAGAATGGGAATCCTCAAGAGTCGGGATAATTCTTCCAAAGTAGGCACAAGTTGATAGTCGGGAAATGTGAAGCAATGGCGTAAGGGGTCAAAGAACTGAAAGAGCACCTTCATCATGTCTTCATCTGTGTTGGAGGTGACCAAGTTGAGTAGGCGACCATGTCTCTCGGTGAATGGAGAGTTTTCAAGAATCCTTGAAGCTAGTTCCTTAAGTTGTGGAGGGATCCTTACAAGGTTGACTTGAATAGTTTTCCTGCGAATAGAATCCATGTCCTATAAAAACAAGAACAAAGATGAATCCAAAAATCCTTGAAATGGTTAGTGAATGTGTATAATGCTGTGATGTTCATGATGTTATGTACAAGTATGTATATACAAGAAAAGCAAACAAGTCCTTAGGTTTAGTATTGCATGAAGTCTCATAGGTAAGTACCCTCTTGAAGTTTAGTTAGCTCAACTTGTCCTAGTAATAGTAACCGGGTTCTAAGGAGCTCAATATCACTGGTCTGTTTCCTTGGTCATTGTTTCAGCACAAGTCTCTTTAATGGCGACCGAAATATCCCAAGAAACCAAACCTCAATGAGTGTAGTATCGAGTATCTACCAACTTCAGACTGCACCAAAGCCGATCATCTCACTACATCCTAAAGGCCAAGTTGGTCAAGTAAAGGTTCTAAAAGTTCATTAGTGCTTCATGACATCACTCAGCGGCCTCGTATTCTCTTTTATTAACTCAAATGCTACTGACACCCACAAATATGTCGCACTAACGTAGCTATTGCTTAGACCATGTCGGTATACCCCGCACAGTTTCCACAACGTACTTATACTTACCTATAATGTATCCCAAATTCGGGTAGAGGATTCAAACACAAACAAAGAACCATAATGTAAAGCATACAAGTCAAACAATGCAAGATAGTAAATGTGATATAACCCTAAGGTAACCCCACTTTTAGAATTATCCCCAGCAGAGTCGCCAGTTCTATGATACGGTGGGAGAACTGACTTGAAGGTTTTGCGTTTGATCGCAAATGTTGCGGTTAGCAAGAGTCGCCACCAACATTTATTTTATCCAAAGGGAAAGGTGAAAAAGCACAGGAAAGAACTTTGAGATTATTTCTTGAGTTCAGGGGGTAGATTATGAAAAGGGAAGGTATTAGAACCTTTTTCATCCATGGTTTTCCATGGGTTCTTAGTTACTTTCCAAATCACTTGCTTTTGTTTGAAATTGGGCTTGGTGTTGTTTTTGAAATTATTTTGTAAAGAGGCCATTGTTTAGGCAATCTTTATAATGATTCTTGTTTGTAAGAATGTATACAAACATGTTTGATATTTTGGATAATGTTTTCAAGTTTTGTAAGATGTTTTGAAAGTGTAGATGTTTGTTTTGAAAATAGCAAGGATGTTTTGTTTTTAAATTGAGCAAGTAATTAGGAGCATTCTACCTACTCAAAAGTTTTTCTTGTTCATTTTTATTTTCCTTTGACATTGTTATCTTACCATTGATTTGGTAAGTAACCATATCTTTGGATGTAAAGGGACGGGCGTGGGTCATCGTATAACCATGATTAGCAATGTTACAAGGTATCTTAGCATTCTTTTTAGGGACTAAGATCATTTGAAAGGCAACTTAGATAGCGTCATCGAGGGACTATGATCTTGTATTTGCTTTGTTTTTGCTAAGATACCTTACATGCGTAATATGGTCATTTTGTATAAGGCAACCAAGTGGAAATAACCCTAGGGGTGCTTGTGTGCAAGTGTATTGTTTTCATGCTTATTTTTATCTTGAATTAGAGTTTTCTAGGTATTGGTTTTAGTCTTTCCATACAAACCCTAATTACTAGCATGTTATAAAAGCGATAAATTGCGAAATTTAAAGTTACTACGCTATTACAACATTTGTGGGGAGGGGTATACAAATTGAATGGGGATTGAAAAAATGTAAACCTAGTTAGTCTATTACAACCATATTGAATGGGTATTAATGTACAAGGAATTAAATGGATATAATGTACAAAAGTGAATAAATGTACAAAAATATAAAATGTGAAGTAAATGGATATTTGTTTGGATTTTTTAGAGAAAAGGATTTTGTCTTAACCTAATTAATTAAAGAAAATAATTAATAAAAAAAGGTAAACCCTAAATTTGTTTAAGAAAAGATTTTTTAAACAAAACCTTAGATCTATTAGTCAAAATAAAAGAGAATAAGTTTATGAGAAAAGTGTTTTTTTTTTGGTATTTTTGTCTTGAAAATATTTATATTATTATAAAATATTTTTAGCCTTTTTTATATTAACATAATATATTTTAATAGGTGTAAAGAGAAAATATATACTAACCTAGTTTTAATTTAATTTACAAGACTAGTCCATAAATGTAAATAATATGTAGTTAAATAAAATATTTTTTTGTGAGAAAAATAAAATAAACTAAGTTAAAATAAAAATCTATTTTTTGTGATTTTTTAATGTTAGGAAAAATATTTAAGAGAATAAAAATGAAATGAATAAAAATAAAAAAGAAAAATAAATAATCTTGGGCCAGGGGTGCAAACAGCCTGCAGGGGGTTACCTAGCAAAAATATAAAAAAAACAAGCCAGGCCCAAAGAGGCCCAGCGCATGCCAAAAAGATAAAAATCAGAAAAGCACGAATGTGAAAAAATTATTAGGGTACCACTGGGGCTCGAACCCAAGTCTCAAAGGTTACATGTGCGCGCTTCTACCACTGGGGTGGCTATACATCCGTTAACATAGGCAAATCAATAAATTTGTAAGGCAAAACGCACCATGATGACTTCATCTTTAACCTCTAGCCAGACCAACTGTAACTTGCTCATTTCTCATCAAAAATGAAAACTGTAAACATGAAACTTGTAGCAAATTTTCTCACGGTTTCAGAAATGTAAAGCATTAAAACTATAGATCAAAGATAAGCATGAATTTTAATGGCCCTAATCTGAACCCTAAAAATCTCAGAAATTTCAGTTTCAAAATTCTCTAAGCTCAAGCAAAATTAATGGAAACTATGGACATGGTTAGCTTCAGGGCAATGATATCTACATGTTTTGTTCACAAATAAATCATTGAGGATGCATGTATGAAAAGTTCAAATTTGAGAAAACTTACCTCAAAATTGGAAATCGTGTTTTGAGTTTGAGCTTGTTTCAAGTGATGGTGATGATCAGGTTAGCTTCCTTGAGACCCCAAGGAGCTAATGAAATGATTAGCTTGAACCGTGGATGACTGAATTGGTCTGGAGAAGTCAATGTGTAGAGCTGAGTTCTTGAAAATAGAGGATGGTGTTAATGGTGTTACAGTTCTGTAACAGGGTGTGGGATCACTTCTATATGATGTTTAGAAACTTTAAAAACCAAAAGGCCAAGAAACGCACGAGTAGATTATGAATTTCAAGTTTTTGGTCAGTTTGTGTGAAAATGGAAGTGTGAAATGTGTTTGAGTTCTAGGTCTTGTCAAGGCTTGAGCATTCGTGTATTTGTGGCAAATAGTTTGTCTATGTATAAGCAAAAGGATTGGAGTGCATTGGCAAGTCAGAAGTACAATTTACAAGCTTTTGGCTACGTTACTTGATTTTGAAGAAAAGAGGGAAACCAAGTTTCAATGTGTAGTACAAGCATGGGATGGGTGATTGTAAGTGTTTGAAACATTTATCATGAGTTATAGTACATGTTTGATCAGAAGAGAACAAGTTCAAGGCTCAAGAACAAGTTTTGTAAAAAAAGTCACTTTATCAAAATGGCAATGTAACCTTTCTTCCAAAATTGGATATAAAGCATATCCATGCATTGAATGCTTGAAGTGAGGCCTCTAACAGCTGTGCAAACCATTAATTATGGAGTTCCTAACAAGTTTGAGGCCTGCAAAGTAGAGTTAATGCAGAACAACTTTGAATTTGAATTTTGTTCATCACTAAAATGACTTGTAATTAAAGTGATAAAACCCTAACTCCATCTATTCGATTCTCCTTACTCAAGAAAGGTCTCAAGGAGTTCTTATACATTTTGGAAAGCCTGTAATTTTCTTTACAACCCTTATTTGAATTGCTTTTGAATATTCCCCTTGGAACTATATGAAAATTTTCCATGAAGTTGGATCAAAATTCTGACCAAATTAGGGCAAAATTTCACTAAGTGTTTTGTTTCATGACCACATGTTATTAAAATTATAACTTGAAATCCAAGCACTTTTTGGAAAAGTTGTGTGAAGAAAAGTTATATATTTCATGGATATCTACAACTTTCATGTTGGAAGTTTCTCTTGAATCATCTTGCATCATGGTGAAAATTTTGCTCAAAGTTATGAAGAAATAAGAAATTTCCAACACTTAGAAAAAATTTCTATGTTTAGAAATTTTGACTTTTCAAAATGAAATCTTGATTTTTCTAAGTTGTGTGATCTTTGATATTTGAATTTGACTAAAAAGTCAAAGTTTGACTTTTCAATATATAGTTGACTTTTGATCAGTTGACTGAAAAATTCATCTATCAATCTAATGGACTTGCAATGTTTTGAACCATGTCATTAAGTAAAAATGATGCAATTGAACTCTTGATATTATTCCTTAAACCAATTGATCATTTTCTAGGTCAAAAAAATCAGAAATTACCCTTTCCCAGTCAAAAACCCTAATTTTGACCATTTTGCCCTTTTGGAGATTTGACCAAATTTCTTGAGGAGTTGTGGTCCTAACTTGATCAAGTGATACATATGAGTTTAAAATGTTGATGTGGATAAAAAATTATGAAGTTTGACTGTAAATTGGCCATAGTTGACTTTTTCCTCAATACAACTGATTTTTAGGTCAACTGCTCAATTGACTGATCAAAAATGGGATTCAAGGCTTGAAACTTGACATGAGTAATATTGGGGGTCCATAATGATCCATGAAAACCATATGGGGCATAGAAAGTTAAAAAATCCTTGTGCAAACCTAAACCCTAATTTTGGTCATCAGTGCTTAAGGAGGTGTCTTGAGTTGATCAACCCTAGTGCAGTCTTGAGTCAAGGGAGATCTTGTGACCAAATTCTTGATATGTGAGAGGGAAAATTTTGGGGTACAACAGTATGAACAGATTCTAATGTTTTATTTATCATACGTTCTATTATAATATCCGATATCTCACCCCTTATGTTTGAATGTTACCCCTATGTTGGTAGCGTGCATGTAATCCATATTGAATGCGGTTTACCTTCAATAGTTTGAGTCGGTGTCGTTGCTCTGATACGTAAAAATCGGGGGGGGTGAACACTTTCTATTTTATTGTTATTATTCATTTGTTGCACTTTAAGTTGTTGTTCGTTAAATAACTGTTATTTGAAGTTGTTTTAGTTGATAAATATGTTATATTCTTAAGTTGAATATTTGATTTCGCCGGGTAGTTATGAAAGTTGTTGGTTTTAAATGATTAATTTAGGTTGTTGTTGGTTCATCCAAGTTTAATGTGTTATGTATCTGTAATAAATGTCGTTGTTTTAAAGTTGAATTTATAGCATCCTGATTCAGTTGTCGAATTTTTGTAAACTCAGATTTTATATAACTGTCGGGTAGAATTGGGGTGTTACATAAACTGCCTTCACTCTGGATTACCTGCACGTTACCAACATATGGGTAAAATTCAAACAGAAGGGATGAGATATCGAACAATATAATAGAATATATTATAAATATATTATAAATATTATATTAGAAACATTTCATACAAAATCACCACTTCGGACCTCTTTAACAAAATAACATCATCAATCAATCCACACAACAACTCAAAATGCAACAATGGAATGCGACTTGTTTTTATGCACATGCATGTGGTACCAATGGAGAAAAACTCCCAACTTAATAATCTGCCAATTAATAGAGGCATCAATAAGGCATAAGCCTTCAACTTTACATTTTTTCCAATCCAGGCCAACTTACCGAGCATGAGCTCCAACTTGATATGCTATGTATGCGATAACAATATGAATGTAGTAACAACAATAATAATAATTCCACAAAACCGAAACATAATTCAACATTGGTCATAAGCCTACAACTTAATATCTGCCAATAATTAGAGGCATCTCAATTAAGCATACAATAAAATGTATCAACCAAAATATACTACGACATCCTGCATAATTGTACGAGCAATTCGACTATATTCGTCTAAGTAGTTTTCTACTAAAATACTAATTTTCTCTCCTATAGTTACTGAAAACTCCATTAAACTACTGGGACTGCTAAACTAAAATAATTAACTAACTCATCATACACGGGCGTTAAGGAATAAGGGAGAACTATGCGCCCCTCGACATGCACAGGAACCAAGAAGGAATTAACAAATAACATGTGCCCCTTGGCACCACCTTCCGCTTCGTGCAGCTCGACACAAATATCGTGCTCATCGGCAAGCCTTGCAACCTAATACTGCTCGACACCTAACACTTATATTCCTTGATACACCTTGTTGCCTAATGCTTCTCAGTGCCTAGCACCCGTGTCCCCCGACACCGCGTGTCTTCAAAACTTTTGCACATACATCATCAATTTTGTGACGAACATTAACCCATCCTCCGGTATCCTCCTCGACCACTAATTTACGACCAACATCATGGAATAACATAGCTACTTAACTACCACATCAACATAATCCCTAGTTTCCAGCCAACCGCTTGGAACAACATAATAACTTAATAACCACATCAACATAATCCCTAGTTTCTGGCCAACTGCTCGGAACAACACAACAACTTAACGACCACATCAACACAATCCCTAGTTTTCGACCAACCTCTCAAAACAACACAGCAACTTAACAACCACATCAATGGATGACAATCTACACCAAACTTATTCATCAATTACATCGGGCAGTATGCAGACAATTCATAAACGCCCACAACATGAAAAACGGCCAAGTTCATGAAACAGATCCATAATCATATGCATGACAAACATATATACAGCCAATCCCCATATAACATTCATCATAATTCCCATTATATAGTCAGAAACCCACTCTTACCTGGATTGAAGGTCGCTCTACAAATCTCTGGCTGTAATCCTTGTCTTGCCTTGTTCGACAAACGTGCAACCTTGCTCTTCTTCTGTGCAGCTTTTCACGGTCAACACACCAAGACTTTTTATTCTCCAACTAACCAAATTTCTTATGCCAGTTTAACCTTATACCATTTATCCTATTGGGCTTAACTTACACACCCCGATTTTACTACTTCCAACCAATAAAATAGGCCCAACACAATTATTCTATTATTCTACTAATTATAACCTTATTATTATTATTAATCAACTAATTAATTAACTAATAATAATCTAGCAACTTATGCCAACAATTCAAAACATCTCACAACTTCTACAAATAATTCAAAAATAATTAATTAAATAATTAATTAAATAACATGCGTTACAACTCTCCCCCATTTAGAATATTCTCATCCTTGAAAAATTACCTTGTTGAAACAACTCAGGATAGGAGTCTTGCATCTGGCTTTCTAACTCCCACGTCATGCTTTCTCCGGCAGCTCTTAATCAGACTACTTTCACCAAAGCAATCTCTTTGTCTCTTAGAGTTTTCATTTCATGATCTGCGATTCGTACAGGCATCGACTCCAAAGTGAGATTATCCCTTACTTGCATGTCATCCATATGAATCACATGAGATGGATCTGAAATATACTTCAGGAGTTGTGACACGTGAAACACATCATGCAAATTCGAAAGATTAAGCGGTAAAGCCACTCTATAAGCAACTTTTCCAACTTTGTCTGAAATATGATACGAACCAATAAAATGAGGAGTGAGCTTCTTAGACTTCAATGCTCTCCCAACACCAGTCACATGTGTAACTCTCAGAAACACATGGTCACCTGCTTGAAATTCTAAATCTTTCCTTCGCTTGTAATGATAACTCTTCTATCTACTTTGAGAATCTTTCATCTTTTCTGGAATTAACTTCACCTTCTCAGTAGTCTCTTGAACAATTTCAGGTCCAAGCACTACGCTTTCTCCAGATTCATGCCAACATAAAGGAGTTCTACATCTCCGACCATACAACGCTTCAAAAGGTGTTATTCCAATACTATAATGGTAATTAATATTATTATAACTGAAATCTATTAACGAAAGATAAGTATCCCACGAACCTCTCTGCTCAAGAACACACACTCTCAACAAATCTTCTAATGACTGAATAGTCCTTTCAGTTTGACCATTTGTCTCAGGATGATACGTTGAACTCAACCTAAACTTAGAATCCAATGCCTCTTGCAAACTCTTCCAAAAATATGAAGTAAACCTCAGATCTCTAACTGACACCATTCACAAAGGAACACCGTGCAGCTTTCAATTACACTAGTGTAAATCTCTGCCAACTTCGACACTGGAAAACTGATGTTAATAGGAATAAAATGAGCTGACTTTGTAAGCCTATCAACAATCACCCAAATCGAATCATGTCCCCTTGAAGTATTAGGTAACCCCGTCACAAAGTCCATCGAAATGCTATCCCATTTCCATTCTAGAACTTCTAACGGTTGCATCAACCCTACAGGCTTTTGATGTTCAACTTTCGACTTCTAACAAGTTAAACATGCCTACAAAAACTGATCCATATCACTCTTCATTCCTGGCCAGCAAAACAAATTTTTCAAATCTTGATACATTTTTGTAGCTCCTGGATGAATACTTAACTTGCTTCTATGACTTTCCTCGAGAATCACTCTCTTCATCTTTGTATCATCAGGAATACAAATTCGATTACGGAATCTCAACACACCTTTCACATCTAACTTGAAATCACTATTCTCAGATTGATCGATTCCACCCATTAAATCTACCAGTTTCACGTCTAACTTTTGAGCTTCTCTGATATTATCTAGAAAATCATTATTAATCTTTAACATTCCCAACGTAAACTCTTCGGTGTCACTTCGCAAACTAAGCTCATATCTCTGAACTATTCAATTAATTCCAACTCGTTAACCATCATTGCCAACATATGTAAACTCTTTCGACTTAACGCATCAGCCACCACATTCACCTTTTCTGGATGATAATTCAAACCAAAATCGTAATCTTTTAACAACTCCAACCATCTTCGTTGTCTAATATTCAATTATTTCTGATCAAATAAATTATTTAAACTCTTATGGTCGCTAAATACTTCAAATCTAGAACCATAAAGAAAATGCCTCCAAATCTTCAACACAAAAACAATTGCAGCAAGCTCCAAATCATACGTAGGGTAGTTCTTTTCATGAGTCCTCAACTGCCTTGACGCATAAGCAACTACCTTTTCATTCTACATTATCACACCTCCTAAACCCATCTTAGAAGCATCACAATATACAACAAAAGGTTCTCTTGGATTAGGTAATGTCATAATCGGAGCCGACGTCAATCTCTTCTTCAATTCTGTAAACATTTCTTCACACTGAACATCCCACACATAAGTTCTACCTTTACAAGTCAACTTAGTCAACGAAAGTTCCAACTTAGAAAAACCTTAGATAAAGCTTCTATAACAATCAGCTAATCCCAAAAGGCTTCTAATCTTGGCAGCCGACTTTGGAGTTTCCCACTGCAACACCACATCTACCTTAGATAAATCTACAACAATGCTAGTCCCTGAGATAACATGACCGAGAAAACTAATCTCCTTTAACTGAAATCCACACTTAGACATCTTTTCATACAACTTCTTATCTTTTAAAACTTGCAATACTATTCTTAAGTGTTCTGCATGCTCTTCTTCCGATTTAGAGTAAATCAAAATGTCATCAATGAACACCACTACAAACCGATCCAAATAATTATAAAAGATATGGTTCATATACTCCATGAATACTCACGACGCATTAGTAACACCAAAAGGCATCACCGAATACTCATAATGTCCATAACATGTTCTAAAATCCGTCTTCTGGATATCTTCATCCTTCACTTTAATCTGATGATAACCCGACCTTAAATCAATCTTACTAGACACTCGAGCACTAACCAATTGATCCATTAAATCGTCTATTCTTGGAAGTGGATACTTGTTCTTAATCGTCACTTTATTTAATTGTCTATAATCAACACAAAATCTCATACTTCCATCTTTCTTCTTTACTAGCAACATTGGAACTCCCCACGATGATAGACTTGGTCTTACAAATTTATTTTCAAGTAACTCTTCCAATTGATTCTTTAATTCATACAATTCAGATGCGGATATCTTGTATGGTGCCATAAAAACAGGTCTGGTACCAGGTATAAGATCAATAGGAAATTCGACTTCTCTTTCTGGCGGTACATCATGAATTTAATCAGGGAAAACTTGAGGAAATTCACACACCACTTACAATTCCTCAATTATAGCTTGATTCTCGACAGATAGCTACGCCATCAATGAGAACATATGAGCCTCTTCTTGCATCACCTGCCTCAACTGTCTAGCAGATAACAGACCAGCTTCCTCCTCTTCAAAAGTAGAAAACCTCACCGACTAGCTATAACAATTAATATGAACATAGTTATGCTCTAACTAGTTCATACCTAAGATCACATCTAACCCACTTAAAGAAAAACAAACTAAATCTACGACAAATTCTCTGTTGAAGATCGACAACGGGCACTTTAAACACATAAAAGAAGTAGTCACTGATCCCTTAGATGGAGTATCGACGACCATCTCTCCATTCATAGAAGAAAACATAAGACCCAATCTTCCAACACAATCAGCAGCAATGAAGCAATGAGTATCACCGGTATCAATAATAGTAATTAAAGAAGTGTTATTAATAAAACATGTACCTCTGATGAGTCTATCCTCATTAGCCGTCTGATCCTCAACCAAAGAGAACAATTTTCCACTGGTTTGCGCTTTCTTTGGTTTCTGACACTGACTATCAATGTGTCCTTCTTCACCACAGTTGAAACAAATCATCTCTTTATGCTTGCAATAAAATATAGCACGTCCCGTCTTACCATAACGGAAACACCCCTTCACCTCAGTAGTACACACATTGCTCTTATGACCAAGTTTTCCACATTTGAAACAAATCACACTAGCCGGAGCATCTCCCCCACTAGTTCTATGACACTGAGCAACTTTTTGTTTACCTTTAACAGCTAGGGCATCGTAAGGCTTACCACAGTTCTGTTGGTGCTTACCCCTCTTCTCATTGATAATCTTATAGTGAGCATTATTATCTTCTTCATATACCCTACAACTATCAATCAAATCAGCAAAGACATGAATCTTCTGGTGTTCAACTACCTTCTTGATCTTTGGGCGTAACCCGTTCTCAAACTTGATGCATTTTGAAAAATCAGCATTTGCCTCGCTGTAATGCGGGTAAAACTTAGCTAACTCAACAAACTTTGTAGCATATTCAACAACCGACATACTCCTTTGCTTTAGCTCAAGAAAATCAATTTCCTTCTTACCACGAACGTCTTCAAGGAAATACTTCCTCAGAAATTCCCTACAGAACACAGCCCAAGTGACAATTTCACCTACAGCTTCGAATTTCTAACAAGTCTCCAGCCACTAGTCATCAGCCTCGAATTCTAGCATGTGAGTACCATATCGAACCTTCTGCGATGGAGTGTAGTCCATTACACGGAAGATTCTCTCAATCTCTTATAAACCAATCCAACGCTCCGTCTGGATCATACTTACCCTTGAAGGTAGGAGGATTCTCCCTCTGGAAAGTCGCCAAGCTACGAGATCCAACATTCCCGTCATCATTCAGATGATTCTCCATAGTATGCACCATTGCTTCCAAAGCAGCAGCAAGTGCAGCGTCATTCCTTCCATCCATCTCAACTTAACACTACAACATAAACAACGGTTAGAACTCAAGTTAACAATACTCGATTGTTAGATAAAACTATGACTCGACAACTTGGTCGGACAAACTGACATCCTGGTTTAGATATTGATATTGTGGAACATTATTTTTCGCTAAAACCAGAATGTCCACCAATCAAGCAGAAATTGCGAAGAACTCATCTTGATATGGCAGTGAAGATTAAAGAAGAGGTTTTGAAACAAATTGATGCTAGTTTTCTTGTGACATCAGTGTACCCTCAATGGATTTCCAATATTATTCCACTACCAAAGAAAGACGGAAAAGTCCCCATGTGCATCGATTATAGAGATTTAAATAAAGCAAGTCCGAAAGATGACTTTTGTAACACCTCATTTCTACCCAACGAATTATGTAAAATCAGAGTTACAAAAATTTCCAACAAACAAATGGAGTGCTACAATTTTCAACTTAAAATAACGACATTTAACACAGATACATAACACTTTAAACTCGGATGAACCAACAGCAACATAAATTAATCTTTTAAAACCAACAACTTTCATAACTATGCAGCGGAATCATAAAATTCGACTTAAAAGAATGTAACATCTTTATCCAACTGAAACAACTCCAAATAACAAGTACTTAACGAAAATCAACTTTAAATTCAACAACTGAATAAAGCAATAAGCCTTCATCCCCCCGAGTGTTATGTATCAGAGTAATGACCTTGACTCGAACTACTGAAGGTAAACCGCCTTCACTCTGGATTACATGCACGTTACCAACATATGGGTAACATTCAAACAAAAGGGGTGAGATATCGAACAATATAATAGAATGTATGATATATATTATATTAGAAACAGTTGATACAAAATCACCACTTCGCATAAACCTTCAACTTAATATCTGCCAATAATTAGAGGCATCTCAACAAAATTCATCATCACCTGTAAATTCTCAAATTATAATAAGCATACAATACAATGTATCAAACAAAATATACTATGACGTACTTCGTAAATGTACGAGCAATTCGACTATATTCAGCTAAGTAATTTCTACTAAAATACTAATTTTCTCTCCTACAGTTACTGAAAACTCCACTAAATTAATGGGACTGCTAAACTAAAATATTTAACCAACTTAGCATGCACGGGCGTTAAGGAATAAGGGAGAACTATGCTCCCCTGGACATGCACCGGAACTAAGAAGGAATTAACAAATAACATGTTCCCCTCCACACCACCTTCCACTTCGTGCAGCTCGACACAAATACCATGCTCCTTGACACGCCTTGAAGCCTAATGCCACTCAACACCCAACACCTGTATTCTTCGACACACCTTGCAGCCTAATGCCTCTCGGCGTCTAGAGCATGTGTCCCCCGACACCGTGTGTCTTCAAAACTTTTGCATAAACGTCATCGGTTATATGACGAACATTAACCCAGCCTTCGGTATCCTCCTCGATCACAAATTTTCGGCTAATAACATGGAATAACATAGCGACTTAACGACCACATCCACACAATCCCTAGTTTCCGGCGAACCGCTTGGAACAACACAACGACTTAACAACCACATCAACACAATCCCTAGTTTTCGGCCGACTGCTCGGAATAACACAACAACTTAACGACCACATCAACACAATCCCTAGTTTCCTACCAGCCGCTCCGAATAACACAACAACTTAACAACCACATCAACACAATCCCTAGTTTTCGGCCAACTGCTCAGAATAACCCAATAACTTAACTAACACATCAATGGATGACAATCTACACCAAACATATTCATCAATTACACCGGCTAGTATGCAGACAATTCATAAACGCCCATAACATGAAAAACGACCACGTTCAAGAAACAGATCCAGAATCATACGCACTACAGACATATATACGGCCAATCCCAACATAACATTAATCATAATTCCCATTATATATTCAGAACCCCACCCTCACCTAGATTGAAGGTCGCTCTACAAATCTTCAGTCGTAATCCTTGTCTTGCCTTGCTTGACAACTGTGCAACCTTGCTCCTCTTCTATGCAGCTTTTCACGGTCAGCACACAAAGACTTTCTATTCTCCAACTAACCAAATTTCGTATGTCAACTTAACCTTATACCATTTATCCTATTGGGCTTAACTTACACACCCCCACTTTACTACTTCCAACCAATAAAATAGGCCCAACACAATTATTCTACTATTCTACTAATTCTAACCTTATTATTATTATTAATCAATTAATTAATTAACTAGTAATAATCTAGCAACTTATGCCTATAATTCACAATATCTCACAACTTCAACAAATAATTTGAAAATAATTAATTATATAATTAATTAAATAATGGGCGTTACAACTTTCCATTGCCACATAATGATATGTTGGTTGTTAGCACAACAAAATTCAAGGTGTTCTCATTCATGGACGGATTTTCAGAATACAATCAAATCAGAGTGATGCCCTTTGGGTTGAACAACGTTTATCACACCTTGGGGGAACATTCTGTTATAGAGTGATGCCCTTCGGGTTGAAGAACGCTGGTGCGATGTGCCAGAGGGATATGACAACTTCATTCCATGATCTGATGCTTAAGGAAATTGAAGTATATGTTGATGATATGATCGCCAAATCTCAGACTGAGTAAGGGCATATAGAAGATTTGTTGAAGTTGTTTCAGTGTTTGAGGAAATATCGTCTCCGCTTGAATCCAAATAAGTGTACTTTTGGTGTTCGTTCTGGGAAGTTAATAGGTTTCATTGTCATCCAAAAAGGAATTGAACTTGATCCAGATAAAGTTAAGGTAATTCAAGAAATTCCTGCACCAAGAACTGAAAAGCAAGTTAGAGACTTCCTTGGACGTCTGAATTACATTTCTAGATTTATTTTCCATATGACTGCAACATGTGAACCGATCTTCAAGTTGTTAAATAAAGATCAAGGTTGTGTATGGATGGACAATTGTCAGAGGGAATTTGAAAGCATTAAAGAGTATTTGCTTGAACATCTTATCTTTCTCCCTCATGTTTAAGGAAGACCATTGATTATGTATCTAACTATGTTAGATAATTCCATGGGTTGTATTTTGGGACAACAAAATAAAACGTGAAGAAAACAATATGCCATTTATTATCTTAGCAAGAAGTTTACTAACTGTGAGTCACGATATTCTATACTATAAAAAACATGTTGTGCTTTGGCCTGGGCGGAAAAGCGATTGTGGAAATATATGTTGAATCATACTACTTGGTTGATTTCCAAAATGGACCAAATTAAGTATATATTTGAAAAGTCTGCTCTTACTGGAAGAATTGCCCAATGACAGATGCGGTTGTCTGAATATGATATTGAATATCGTACTTAGAAGGCTATAAAAAGCGGTGTGTTGGCAGAGTACCTTTCTCACCAACCATTTAATGATTATCAGTCTGTTAAATATGATTTCCCTGATGAGGATGTGATGTATTTCAAAGTTAAAGATTGTGATGAATCTTTGCCTGAGGAAGGTCCTGATCCTGAATCCTGGTGGGTTATGGTGTTTGATGGGGCTGTAAATGCTTATGGAAAAGCAATTGGTGTTGTGATTATCACTCCTCAAGGGTCACATATCCCTTTTACTGTAAGGTTGGCATTTGATTGTACCAATAACATAGCAGAATACGAAGCTTGTATTATGGGTCTTGAAGAGGGTATAGATCTTAGAATCAAAATTCTATATGTATATGGAGATTCAGCTTTGGTAATAAATCAGATTAAGGGAGAATGGGATACTCGTCACATTGGCTTGATTCCCCACACAGATTATGCAAGAATGTTATTACCTTTCTTCGATAAAGTTTAATTTCATCATATTTCCTTATATGAGAATCATATGGCAGATGCTTTAGCCACTTTGGCCTCCACGTACCAAGTAAATGCTTGGAACGATGTACCTTATATTACAGTTCGACATCTTGATAGACCAACCCATGTGTTTGCTACAGAGGGAACATCAGATGAAAAACCTTGGTATTATGATATCAAGCGCTTTCTCCAGTCTCAGGAATACCCGATTGGTGTGTCAAACAAAGATAGAAAGACATTGAGAAGGTTGGAAGGTAGCTTTTTCCTTAATGAAGATGTGCTATACAAAAGAAATTATGACATGGTCTTTCTCAGATGTGTGGATAGTTACGAAGAAGACATGTTGATGCATGAGATCCATGAAGGTTCCTTTGGTACCTAAGCCAATGGACACTCGATGGCAAAGAAGATGCTCAGGGCAGGTTACTACTGGCTAAAAATAGAATTTGACTATTATAAATTTGCAAAGAAGTGCCACAAATGTCAGATTTATGGTGACAAGATTCATGTGCCTCCGATGCTTCTCAATGTTATTTCTTCCCCGTGGACTTTTTCTATGTGGGGTATTGATACGATTGGAATTATAGAACCCAAGGCATCGAATGGACATCGTTTTATCTTAGTGGAAATTGATTACTTCACCAAGTGGGTGGAAGCAGCTCCTATGCTAATGTCACCAAGCAGGTGGTCGTACTTTTTATCAAGAACAATCTTATATGTCGGTATGGTGTGCCAAGCAGGATTATCACTAACAAAGGCTTAAATTTGAATTAAAAAATGATGACATAACTTTGTGAAGAATTCAAGATTGTCCACCATAATTCATCTCCTTACAAGCCCAAGAAGAATGGGGCTGTTAAAGCTGGCAATAAAAACATTAAGAAGATCATCTAGAAGATGGTTATTACCTATAAGGATTGGTATGAGATGCTCCCTTTTTCTTTGCTTAGGTATTTTACATGTGTCCGCACTTCCATAGGGGCAACCCCGTTATCTCTTATGTATAGCATGGAAGTAGTGTTCCCCGTCGAGGTTGAGATTTCTTCTTTGCGTGTAATAATGGAAACCAAGTTGTCAGAGGCTAAATGGATCTAGCACAGGTTTAAACAATTGAATTTGATTGAAGAAAAGAGAATAACGGCTTTGTGTCATGGTCAATTATATTAGAAAAGGATGAAGAAAGCTTTTGATAAGAAGGTCAAGCCTAGTGAATTCAGAGAAGGCAACCTCGTGCTCAGAAAGATCATGTCTTTTAACACTGATTCTAGGAGAAAGTGGACTCCCAATTATGAAGGCCCATATGTTGTCAAGAAAGTCTTCTCTGGTGGTGCATTGTTTCTTGAAACTATGTATGGCGAGGAGTTCCCATGTCCTATGAATGCTGACGCAGTCAAGAAATACTCCGCCTAAAGAAATAAAAGAACAGCTCGCTAAGCTGAAAACCTGAAAGGGAGACTTAGGCAAAAAAGAGCATCTTGGTAGGGTGAAAACCAGAAAAGGCGGTCTAGGAAAAAGTTAGAGACACAAATAGAATAAATTTTCCCGTTAGGTTGAAAACCCACAAGGGAAACCTAGTAAAAAGTTAGGAATTTCTTGTCAAGTAACTTCGTCAGACAAGACTTGATCATTGAACAAACAATCTTCGCGGATTCTCATCACACTTCAACTGAAGCCCCTGGTCAGGAGTTCAAAGTTTTTAGGGAGAATAACAGTCATTGTATTTCAATGTATCTTTTTCCATATATTTACCATTTTCCAAACTTTGTAATCATCCATGGAGTCTCGCCATTCGCAAACTACCATTCTATTAATAAAGTTTGAGCCTTTATCCAATTCTTTGTAGTTCTTATTTTATTCTGTTTGCAAAGATTTCATTTATTATTGATAGTAACTTTAAAAACAAAAGACTTAATAATATAAAAAATGTTTATGAAAAGAATTTACAAATTACTTTTTACTTCAGTTTTGTGATTCAAGTGGAACAAAAGTAGTGATTCCAAGGATGGACGAACCCTAAAATTTTGAAAATATTCCTCAAAAGATATCTCAGGATTACCCTTGCTTATATACACATAATCCTCTTGTGTTTCTTTCCTTGGGTATTTAGAGTTCATACCAATTGATATATGGAGCGATGTTGGGTCTGTAATCCCATTTTCCTCAGTTAAGTCTTGGTTCTGATTTTTATCCCGGTTGATTATTTGGTTTGGGTGGTTTGATACCTGTATCCCATATTTCCCAGTCAGGTCTTGTTACGGATTTCTCCAACTGAGTGTGATTCTTTTTCCAACCAGGTGGTGATCAGGAAGAAGTTGAAAAAGATATGAAGCCTTTGCTCATTTGATGGAGTTCTTTCTCCCTTCGTGTGTTGAGAATTGATGAATTTCTTGTAGAGCATTAATTTCTACAACTATGACATTGTTGTTGTTATATGTCCCTAAGTAGCTAAACAAGGGCAACATTTTTTTCTAAGAAGTGTTGGAACAACTGTCAACTTTAGGGGTTTTCTCTCGCCAAGTGTTGAGTTTGATTTAAGATACCCATAATTTTGAATTCTTGTTGTATTGTTAAACTTCTTAAATCCCAAAATGAAGTCAAGACGATGCTTCTCTCTAAAAGTCGTTATCCCCATGAAGCTTCATAATTTCTCCCCAGTGAAGTCAATATGGAATCCCCAGTTGAAGTCTACATGGTATGACATTGTCTTCCCTAGTGAAGTATGTATGATATTCCCCGGTGAAGCCTGTAGGAGAGGATATATCCCCGCATCTGTATTGGTTTATTGCTATCCGATTATGGTGTGATTACTTTCAAGCCATGTTTCTTCCCAATGAAGTTAAGTCGTGAAGTAGGACTTTGTTTCCTCAGTTGGTGCTTATTCTCATATGGAATCTTAATCCTGGATGTGATTTAGCCAAGTGTTAACTTTATCCAAATTGGTTTTGTTTGGTTATTCTCAATACAGTCTGTTTTCTTTGTCAGCATGTACATGATAACATTCATATAATCTTACATACATCATGCATAATTGAATTTAAAATTCGTTTCTCATTTGCATTAATTATTGTTTTTGTTGGCATCTTACACTATTTGCAGAGTTATGTTACCCTTTCCCCAATAGATTGTCAACCTTAAGCAAAAAAGTGTATATCCTTTCAATTTCCCCATTGAGTTATCCCCCATGAAAGAATTTTGTTTTAGCCTTCTTATTCAGCTCATTGTCTGGATGAAATGTGAATCCCCTTTTGAGTTTATTCCTCATTGGGTGTTATCTTGGTTGAATGTTTCACTTCGGTTTATTCCTGATTTAAATTTGTGGTCCCCAACGACATTATTGTTCTGATTTATGTATGCTCTGAGCCATGGATTGAGAATATGCATTTATTTTGCACGAGAAGACTTTATCTCCTCAGTAGGAATGTATTGGCATTTCCCCAGAGAATTCAAGATTCATTTCCCAACGGGCTTCTTATAACAGCAAGTGGCAGGTCTCTTTATTTGAGCAACCTGTACTTCCCCAATAAGTTTGTTAGTTCCCATAGAAGATTGTTTTTATTTACTCTAATGGATGACATGTCTTTTCAATATGATATATAAAGTTCGTTGTGAAATTTTATTTACTCTGATGAATGGTAGTCTTGTCATTATGGAAGATAGTTCGTTGTTGAGATGTTTACTCTGATGGATGGTAGTCTTGTCATCATGGGAGATAGTTCGTTGTTGAGATGTTTACTCTGATGGATGGTAGTCTCGTCATTATGGGATATAGTTTATTGTTGTGATGATACTCTGATTGATGGTAGTCTTATCATTACGGGAGATAGTTCATTATTGAGATTCACTTTGCTCTAAAAGAGTTCATATGTTTCCATACATAAGTACTGATGTCAATCATTTAAGGTCATCTACCACAAGATTAATGTGTATCGTCATCTTTGAGCCAGTATTATCTTACCACTTCTATTTGTATGTTTCAAGTTAGTAGCTTCTAATCCCCTGTGAGTCGATGTTACTCTCTTTTTTCTACCTCCTCTGTAAGTGGGTAGTTCGCAGTTATCTATCAGTTATTGTTATCCATTTCTTTTTCCTCATTTATTGAGTTAGTGATGTCTTATATCCTCTTTGGGCTTTACCCTGGTAGAAATAAGTCTTATGTTCCCCAGTGATTCATTTTCTTGGTTGGACTCTCTTTTGACCTTTTGTTTTATTTCTCGCTTCCCCAGTGGTGTCCTTTGTCGCCTTTGGAGTTGGTCATTTGCATCCATAATCATAACCATTTCATGGCTTCTTAGGGCCAAAAATAGGGCTTGTTTTATATTTAAGTATCTTCAATCGTGTAGAGACGAAGATTTTAACCTTTGTATCTCTGGATAGAAGACACTTAAATAACGGCATTTGTTATACCCCAATTTTCCCCCAAATATTCCTTATCATCTCAAGTCACAATGCATCAAGATCACACTTTAGGGTTGGTTCTCTCTTTCTACTTTATCCCATCCTTTAGTTTTCTTTTGAGAGGTTACCAAGCACCTTGAATTGTGTATCTTGTACATGTTTTCTTTTAACTAACATAACTATGTGTATATATATTCCTTTTAATGTTCATATTATAGGTTATCACAATTGCATTCATCTCACCATCTAATCTAGAGTTTGAGGGGTGTTTCTCAATCAAATGGTTCTCTAATGGATTTCAAGAACTCAATCTTTAAGGTCATGTCTATGACATTAAATATTTGTGGTTCAAGGAGTCCTCTCTCTTTATTTAGGTCAAGATATCCTCAAAGTTGGTACTGGAAGTCATCAAGAATATTTATAAGTTCATGTGTTTATTTCTATGCCTTCTTTAATAAGCTTCATTGAGACTTAAGCTCCATCCTAGAGTGTGCTTCAAGAAAACATCATTTCAAGACCACTTATGACTTATCATGATTATTTTGCTAAGAAAGTTAAAAAAGATTCAAGGTTGACTCAACAAGTTTGACCTAATTGAGCAAATACTAGATTCAGTGATCATAAGTGCATAACTCTCTTAATTTTCAAAATTTTGAGTTGTTTCTTTTTACTATGGATTCTTATCATCAAAAGTTGAAAGGGGTTTCAAGTCATTTGACACTCTCTGAGTTAGGGTTTGTTGACTTCCAAGGGCCATATCTTACTCATTTTTTTAGATTTTTGAGTGATTATAGAGCTATGATTCTCTTTAAAGGGTTGTTAACAAGCTCTCTTCAGAAGTCTAAGGCTAATTTTGAATGAAATATCACTAAAGATTGAGAAAGATTACAAGTCTCCTTGAAAGGATTTTGAATTTTAGGGTTTTACTATACATGATCATAACTTGGTCAACTTTTATCTCCATGAGCCCATTCATTTTCCACAATAATCTTTGGGATGTCTACTACAATTTTGTTTTTATGTGCAAGACTTGAAGATGCTTGGAAAATGGTTGAACAATTGAAAAGATTACAGGTTTGTTGTGAATTTCCCCAAATTTGTTCATCATCTTCTAAAGACCATAAATTTTTCAATTTTTATGATTTTTGAGTGATCTCAATTACACAATTCAATTCAAGAAGTTTACTTCATTCCATCTTCAGATATCAAGATCAAATTTTGAGTGTAAGGTCATGTAATTTTAAAGAACATTATAGGTAATTTTGAAGTTCAACACTTAGAAATATTTCTAAGTACAAAGATCTGTGTGTTTTTCACAATTTCAATTGATCATAAATTTGTCCTCAGATCTCCAAATGATGTCTTTCTTGGCACAATGTGAAGTTTGTGGTGAGATCTTTCAAATGCTTCAAGAATCATTCCATAAAGGTCTGTGACTTGCCTGCATCATGGCTGCAAAGTTAGTACCTTGGAACTAAAGTTTTCTCTTGAAGTCAGAATTTGATTTCCATAATTCAACCTCTAATCACCAATTTTATGTGTGCTTTCCACTTAAACACGTTTAACCAAATTGCTAAGGCATAATTAAGGATCAAAACACAAGGAATGGTTGAGTTTTGACAACTTGCAAGTCACACTTTTGTCATGATCAGGGTGTGCATGAATTTAGCTCAAATTGCATCACTCACCCCTCCTCTTGATTTCATTCACTTCCCTACATATAGAGGATGATATCTCCCTCATTAGATAGGCTTTAGAGAGCCAAAGAATCTCTATTGAACTCCCTCTATAACTCATAATTTTGTAACTTTGAATTCAATTCTAAAGCTTCTTTAGGCCCAATTTCTTTGCTGATTCTTAATCCTCGAACTTCACTGAAGCTAACAGAAGAAGTACCAAGTCTTATAGTGTCTTGAATCGTGCTATCCAAGTCAAGTTTCAGAGCTCTGAATTTGAACTTCAACAGGTAGATTCCTCCATAAATTCTCTCCAAATTTGTTGCTATAATGTAGCTCTCGTCACTCTGATACTGATTGCATCATTAGTTTTTAACTGGAAGTGAGTTTTACTCATTAATTTTCGAATCCCTTTCCAACTTTTTTCTTCTGGTTTTCTTCAAATCGACTTAGTTGTCTTTTAAAGAATTTTTTTGCGAGGGGAGGGGAGGGTTAGGATCGTCTTGAAGAGACAGATCCAATGATACCACTATGAGCTTCTAATTTTTCCATTTGAAGAAACTCATAAAAACCCAATGCACAGAGATCTAGAGGTTGAAGACGACTTTTGTTCGTTCTTCAACCAATGACAGCGTGACAATTATTTTATTTTGATTAACCCGAATTTATTTGATTCTGTGTGTTTCTTACTAAGGTCCATATCAAGCACAGCATGCCTGGTCCTTTAGATCTATTTACTAACGCGTTTTAACTATGATCGGATGGCCCATATTATTTTGACATTATTTTATTTTCTGATTTTTATATTTTATTTGTTTTAAGTTCAAAAATGCATAACTCTCTTACTTTTATTCAAAAAAAATATGAAAAAATACACAAATATACTTTGAATTATATATGACTTTGTGAGAAAAAAATTAGATATTTATTTTGATGTTTGATATTTTTTATAATTTTTGTATTGTTTTAATTGTTTTAAAAATATTTTTCTTGAGTTTAAAATTATGAAAAAATTATGGAAGGATCCAATGACCTCTTGAAAAATATTGGTGACTTCATTTTATTTTTATTTCTGATTTTACTATTTTTCACAAATTTTGGTTTATTTTTCTTATTTATTTAAATTCTAAAAATAGTTTCGGACATTAAAAAATTCAGGAAAGTTTTGTCAACACTTATCGCATTATGTTTGACTTCTGAATATTTTTTTAGATTTTTATTTAGTATTTTAATATACTTTGTGTATTTTTACCAATTATTTCCCTTTTATTAATATATTAAATTTTGTTTTATAAAATATTATTTTATAATTTTTGTCTGGTCCTGACTTGGATTTTATTTTGGGACAAGTTCCTTAACCTCATTGGATCTTGGGTGTTGATAGGTTGAAAACCCAAATCCACTAAAATGGATGATTGATGTTGATGATATTTGAAACCCTAATTTAATCTGATACATCCCTTCCCTCTTCATCTTATCCCTTTCTTACTTGTGCTACATGTTATTGGAGAATATTATACATATCATTTCTCTAACATGTGGTACATAGATTGATATTGACTGGCCTCAAAATAGGTGATACTTCTACATAAGTCCACTTACGATTGTTTAACATAGTGTTAAATTTGTCCCGATTCGAAAAATGATCATTCGTGGCCCAAACTTATGTTTGTAAGCCCAAGTATGTTTAATTTGAAACCTTTGGTCCAATAACCTTGAGGTTCATTGTTAGGAGGCTTTGATCTTCTCAATCCTCTAATGAACTTTCATGAACTTTGGTCTAAGTGAATCATTTAAACATCGTTGATCATATATGCTTGCCTTGAATATTTGAAATGAATGATATACTTGACAAAAAGAAAATGAGACTTATTGATGAGAAGCTTTGATTTTATGAATCTTCTAATGAGTTTTCAAATGAAAGTTTCAAGATGGTCATTCAACTAACCTCTAACTTCTAATTCATTAACAATTTACTTTATTTTGTGTTTTTACTTTGTGCTTGTACCTTGTACTTTTACTTTGTGCTTTTAGTTTGTGCTTTTACTTTTTGCCTTTTATCTTTATGCCTTTACTTTTATGCATCATTTATTTTAGCATTTACATTTCATGTTATTTTATCTTTTCTCACTTGAGCGCTTATCTTTATGTCATTTTTATTTTTCTCACTTGAGCTTTCCTTTTCTTTTTGAAGACACTTAATAAAAAACTTGAACATACAAAAATTTAAGGCTACTTGGACTATTTGGTTACTATCCTTGGAATTATGGAGTTGTGGATCTCTTGGACTTAGGATTAGAAGCTTTGATTACCCTTGAGACCTTGTAACTTTTTTGTTATTTTGTCTGGAGTTCTTGCGGTTTACCCCAAGACATTGACATGATTTTCTTTATATGGAAGTTATTATGATTATATGATTTGTCTGTGATTGGTAATTCCTCTGTAGACATTTGTTACTCTGCCTAATTTTTTATAAGACTTAATACATCTAAAGCTTGGTATTCTTGAGAGGTTTAGTATCTTTGCTTGCTTAGTTTCAATCCAAAGGATGTGAATTCTACATTGACTTCTTTATGTTAAGTGTTGGCTTCTTGCTAGTTAGATGGTTCTTTTCCTTAGATTTTACCTTATTCTTTAGAATAGTCCATTCATCTCCTCCCATCTTCTTTAATTTCAAAAAAACTTCTCCCTCCTCTTCAAAACTCTTCTTGTTTTTAAATTTGAACCGTTTTCATAATAAACTTGGACTTAGGTCCATGCATTTTCAAAAATCTTTTCTTAACTAAATTTTGACCAACTTAATCATACCTTGATAGTTTTGTGAGAAGACTAAAATTCAATCAACCTCATTCAAACCATTTTTTCCACTTTGGCTTTTTTACTTTAAAACTCTTTTCTCAAAAAGATTAACATGTTGGGACATCTTGCTCGACATGTTGAAGACAGAATGTTGGAACATCTTTTTCAACATGTTGCTGCTAAAATGGTTTTACCAAAATGTATTCCAATCATAAATTTAGAGAAATAACACTACCGATATCAGCTACCAAGTTGTTTTGTTTTCCCGATGACCTCACTGATGTCAATAACTTTATTATTTTGTTTGTTTCCCAGTGACCCCACTAAAGTTGGTAATCGTACTGATGTTTGCTTTCCAACCACCAAATTGATACTACTCCAGTAATCCTACTAATGTTCATCTCTCAAATCACCAGGTTAACACTATCCCAGTAACCTTATAGTTTATTCTCCATAAACCTTTTTTCCAAAAAAAATAACTTATCCCCTAATAGTACCATGTTGATTCTTTCCCCAATAGAGTCTGTTATGACTTATATCCCCAATCAGGTGTTGTTTCTATTTCCTCCCAAAGAGTCAGAGTCAATTTTACCTGTATTTACCTCTTGTAGTTATATCGCGATTAAAAGTCAGTGTATAAGCCTTCTTACTTCTCATTTATTTGAAAATCCTTACCTGGTGTTTGGCATTTCATATAATTGCCACTCTTGAGAATTATACCCCGCCTTTGGCCTGTGGGATCAATATAGTGATTTTGCCTTGTGCAAATACCCTAATCATTCACTCACCTTTTGTAAGTTGGTCCCCTTACTTCCTTTTGCATACGAGATGCCTCATACCCCTTTTGATTTGTAAGTCTATACCAGATGGCATTTGATATTTTGTCCGTTTTGTAAGTCCATATCAGTTGGCATCTAGAATACCTTTTAAGTCCATACCAGATGGCATTTGATATTTCGTCCGTTTTGTAAGTCCATATCAGTTAGCATCTAGGATACCTTTTAAGTCCATACCAGATGGAATTTGATATTTTGTTTGTTTTGTCCGTGTCAGTTGGAGTCTAGGATACATTTTGAATTCCATACCAGATGGAATTTGGTATTTTTTTCATTTTATAAGTCCACATCAGTTGGCGTCTAGGATACCTTTTAAGTCCATACCAGATGACATATGATATTCCATCCATTTTGTAAGTCCATATCAGTCGGTGTCTAGGATACCTTTTAAGTCCATACCAGATGGCATTTGATATTCCGTCTATTTTGTAAGTCCACATCAATTGGTGTCTAGGATACCTTTTAAGTCCATACCAGATGGCATTTGATTTCTATCATCCTTATTTCCCTAATGGATCCTATCATTAGAATTTAGTTATAGAGTGCAAATTTTATAGTTCATTTAAGTATTTAATCCTCTTACACCTCGAACGTTCGAAAGGTGAGAGCCAATCTCACATTCAAGTTTAAGATGATTAAATAGAGGCAGATGTTGCACCCCAAAATTTTCCCTTTGAGTTTAAACCATAATTAACTCATACCTCACATTCATTTATCTCCACCTACATTTTCATCTGCATCACAATCATTCATAGCATGTGTTCTCAAAGCATGAGATCATATTTTTCCTCAAGATTAGGGTTTTGAAGAGGAGAGACTCATATCTCAATTTTTTGTACCATCATGATCATCATTCTCAAAGAATCATCAATTATTTGGTCTCATCATTTTGGTTTGAAGAAGTTAGGGTTTTTGGCCTTCATTAGAGAAAATTAGGAATTAGGGTTTTGTAGCTTGGAATTCAAGGTTGATTACTTCAAAGTATCATAAATAAAACCATATCATGGTCATCACATCAACTCAATTGCATCATGCTCACAAGATTTCGTTGGTCATAAGAAAGTGGATTTCATCTGAAGAAAGAGTCAAATGTCACATAAAAGTCAAACTTTAACCTTTTTTTGGTCAACATTGAAGTTCAAAATCAAGAATCGTCAAAATATTCAAAATCATCAAACTTGATCATCAAGAATCAGTAGAATAAAGAAACTCAACAAAAGTCAAAGTTGAAAGATTTTCAAATACCAAGAGAAATTCAAGTGTTTTGTGCCTAAAAAACGCTAACTTCACAAACAAGTTTTTCCAAGATACAAGTTGATTCAAGGAAAACTTTCAACATGAAAGTTATAGGGAATGATGAATTCTATAAATTTGTAAATGAGGGTTGATCTCCAAAAAAAAGCTTAAATTGAGAGATGTTAGCCAATAAAAGTTATGACCTCAAAATCCAACACTTAGAGAAATTTTTCATTTGTGTTTTAACTTCAAAAGTTACACAATTCATGGCCATTTTTCATCAAGATCCAAGTTGAATCAGAAAAAAAACTCTAAAAAAATTAAATTTGAAGATCTTGATTCAAGCTTTCCAAAATGTCCAAGAACAAAAAGAGATCATTTTTGAGCTAGGAGATTCGAAGAGATGAAGTTAGACATCCATACTTGAATTATAGGCCATTATTTTGAAAACCTTATGATCAAATCATCAAGCATGCCTTGAAATCTCACTTTTCAAATCCATTAACTTGTAAATCTATCTATAATCATAAGATTACAAAAGATTTTGAGCTATTGTCCATTTGATTAAAGTATTATCCAATCCATTTTGCCAATAAGGGGAGAAATGTTACACTTCCATTCTAGTAAAGCAAGCCTTTTGAAAAATGTCAATGCATTGAGCCTCTAACTTGTTCCCTCTTCTCACACTCAACCTAGCAACTCATAAGCAACATGTTTAAAGTGTTCAACTACTTTGGAACCTTTGGTACTATGCATTGGAAGCATAATTTTTACATTGCTTCACAACTAAGTTTCAAAACCTTAAGCTTCAAACTCCTCAGTCTCAAACCCTATTGTTTTCCTATAAATATAGGTCAATTCTACATTTCAAAGGAGACCTTGAACACCCTCTTTAACTTTTCAAACACTCAATAACTCAGAATTGCAACATTGCAATCTTTATCAAGGTTCAAAATTCATAATTCTTTCAAGTTCTTTATGAACTAACCATCCGCACACCTCAAACACACTATATAGAAGCTATCTAAACACTCACAACACTTCTATAACAACTCTATCATCATTCCCCATTTTCACTTTGGCCATTTTCAAGTTAATTCTGGTAGGGAGGTGTAGAAAATTTCCAAGCAAGCTAAGTGTCCACTAAGCATAAACAAGGTCCCAATAAGGTGTTAGGATCATCATTTTACTTCTGGAAGTCGTGTAGAGAGCAATGGATTTTTCTTCAAGAAGTAAGTTTCCTTGAACTGTGAAATCTTGATACATGCATTATTTACACATACATTCTGAAGTAGAAATGTAGATATCATGTATGTGGAGCTATCCAAATGCTTAGTTTTGATTTATATTGCCTGTGTGATGAGATTTGCAAAACGGAATCGTTAGGGTTTCATTTTGGTACTGGATGAAATTCGTGCTTATCTTTGATTGTTAGCTTCTGAAATTGTATCATCGAATTCCTTGTGAAATTTCATACTAGTGTGGTGTTTACAATTTTTGAATTGGTTGAGAAATGAAGGAGTTACGATTTTATCAATGGAGTTGTTATTGTTGGTGTCTCGGTAAAGAAGATGAAGCCATGGTGCCAGATTTTCTTTTTTTTATAAAAAAAAAAATTAGTTTATGTTATATTGAATGATTGGTGTTTGATAAGCCGATGGAACAGCCACCGTAGTGGAAAGAGCGCGCGCCTGTTACTATAGGGGCCTGGGTTTGAGCCTAGTGGTACCCTTTTGCTTATTTTTTCCTTCTATTTTCACTCTCTTTTTATCATTTTCATTCAATTCTTTTTGCAATCAAATTTAGTTTTTTTGAGCTAATTTTTTGCACACTCCTCATTTATCACCTCTATTTTATGAATATTAAAAAATATCACAATAATTTTTTTATTTCATCATTTTTCAATTAAATCAAAGTGGTTACTTTTTAAGGTTTTTAAAGGGGACTTTTGATGATCTTTTGATCAATTTCTCAATTTTTCTCATAAAGCTTGATCTTACCATGATAGATCTTGATTCCCACTAGACATATTGGCTCTTGAGTAAGCATTTCATGATATCTTGAGTTTACTTTAGGTTTTTCTCATCTAAAACAAACCATGAAGCATGTTTAAAATAAAAGGCTATGCTCCATGACTTTCATTGTGATTGTGATGCATACATTTCTTTCAAACATTCAATTTATCCATGTTTTTCACAAGCTTGCCTTACTTTTGAATATATTTCCTTCATAAACTCTTTTAAAGCATAAACCATAAAATATCAAAAACATGTCTTCAACTTTCACTCTTTTGTCATAACTTTTACCAAATAAAATCCATGAATTCTCATCCACTTGTATGATCATTGCTTATGTGAATAACATGGTCCCTTAAGCTTACTTGGTTCATTTTAAATCATTGAGGAAACTTGAACCAAGATAGACATTAGGATTTGAATCCAAGCATGACAACATTAGGATAGATTCCTCCACAATCCCAACTATATGATCAATCTTTGCATGACAACATTAAGATCAAGTCTCCCATTAGACTTTTCTTTTCCTTTTACATTTCATCATTAAGAATAAAATTTTCACTCATTCAAAATCCAAAAACACTTAATAATATTCAAAACCCTTTCAAAACTAAAGGTATGAAGGTGATGGGTGTCTCCTTGGATAAGGGTTCACTTAAAACCTTTCTCCTAACAAAAACACAAATCAAATCCAAATAATGTTTTCCTTAAGTCTTTTCACTTTAAAACATTTTCAAAAAGAATATGTGAATTCCTTTCTACACAAAACAACGATGCGTAGTCTCCAACGGTCGAGTGGCAAAGTTAACTGTAGAATTCAAATTTAACATCATCCATAAAAAAAAACACAACAAACAAAACATTGTTAATAAGAACTATGATGTTCTGATTCCCTTGTGGATATGTAGGCATGGAGTTTCAATGCTCAGGCGAACACACTAATAAAAACCTTTTTCTTTTCCCCAATGAATTTATGCATGCATTTCCCTTTAGTAAGTAAGTTTTATATCTACTCACACTCATTTATTAAGATAACAAGAGTGGGTCTCATGGAGTACCACAGACGTTAGGGGTGCTAATACCTTCCCCTTGTGTAATCGACTTCCTTAGCCAAGATTTGGTTGCGAGACCATGTCTTTTTCCCGATAACTAAGGTTTTCTATATATTTTGCTTTCCCTATATTTTTTTTAGGACAAATAAAGTTAGATGGCAACTCTGTTTGTTCCATTCGAAGTTATTTTTTGAGTATCTTAAATTAACTTACCAATCAAGCTATGAAATTGAGTTGGATCAACCAATGGTTCATCGTTGTCATTGTCTAATTTTTTATTGGGATCCATTGGTGTGGAGACAGGTTTAGTTGCAAGAAGGCTAAATGTTGCAACTAATCCAAGCTATACTTTCTTTGACATAAAACAATCCTTATTAATAATCTGGAGATTTAAAAGCCCAAGAAATACTTGAGGTGTCCCAAGTCTTTGATGTTGAATTTACCATGAAAAATGGCTTTTATGTGATTAATTTATGAGATATTGTTTCTTGCAAGAATTAAGTCGTCCGCATATACTAAAACAACAGTGAAACAATACGTAAATAATAAGTAATCTACTCTAGATTGAGTGTAACCCAAATCCGAAATGTACAAGATAACTTTTGATTCCATTATCTGCTAGCTTGTTTAAGACCATATATTGACTTTTTAAGCTTATAGACCATGCTTTTGTTAGAAAAAACCAGTTCAAGAGGATATTTCATGTAGACTTCTTCTTCTAAGTCTCCATGAAGAAAAGCTATATTTACATCTAATTAATGTAAAAAACCAATTTTTGGAGGAGGCTATAGACAGAAGAATTCTAATGGTAGTCATTTTTATGACATGGCTGAAAGTTTCTTAGTAATCGATGCATTATGTTTGATTAAAGCCCTTAGCCACTAGTCGAGTCTTGTTTCTCTCGATGTTGCCATTTGGAAAAAAAATTAATTTGAAAACCCATTTAAATCGAATGGCCTTTTTTTGGGAGGTAAAGTGGCAATATCCCAAGTATCTGTTTTAAGGAGATATTCAAGTTCATTGTGAATGGCTTGTGACCAATTGGGGTCTGTAATAGCAATAGAATATGTTTCAGGTTCAGAAATGGTGCATATTTTTAAATTAAAATATTTATAAGGGGAAAAATGATTGTAATTAAAGCAATCAGAAATGGGGTACATAACAGTACCTATAAAATCAAAATGAGAGGGTAAAGGGTTACCTAGAATGAGGGTACAATGAAAGTCTTTAAGGTATGTTGAGAGATGGGAAATTCTAGTGGTTCTTCTTAGGGATTGGTCAACGGTGGGAAGGGGTAAGGAGAGAATAGCAATAGGAACAGTTATGGGAGAGTTATTGATACTATCATGGTTTGTGTTAGGTGTTATGGGTGTATTGGTAGGAAGATCTGAATCTATATTGATGGGTGTAGAAGAAGGAATGATGTTATAGTTGAGAAATTCTAGATTGAAATCTAAGTAAGGATGATAAAGAGGTTGGTTTTGTTGGTATTGTTGGTAGGGTTGGTGTGGTAAGGGAAGATGTATTCGTGAAAAATAGTGTCCCTTAAAATTAAAAGATCGTGACTGTGAATGTCATAAAGAATGAACCCTTTGGTACCAAACATGTTACCCAAGTAAATGCATTTTCTTAATCTAGGATCAAGTTTGGACCTATTTTGTTTGGATGTGAAAGCATTAAAAAAGGCATCCAAAAGTCCTAAGGTTATCATCATTGGGTTGGGATTTATGAAGGATAAAATAAGGGCATTAGTTGCTAAGAAGTTTAGTAGGGATCCGGTTTATGATGGGAACAACATGGGTGAGGGAATGAGCCCAAAAATTGAAGGAAGTTTAGATTGGAAGAGGAGAGCTCGGGTAACACCTAAAAGGGGTTGGTGTTTCCTTTCCACCAATCCATGTTGTTGAGGGGTATCAATGCAACTAGTTTGATGAATGATGCCATGAGTAAGATAAAAAAAATTTAGGAGAAACTCAGGCCCATTATTAGACCGGATACATTTGATATTTGTTTGAATTTTTTTTTAACATAATGCACAAAGGATTGAACTAATAAGGAGGTTACATATTTCAGTCTCATAAGAAAGATCCAACAAAATCTATTATGGTCATCTATAATAGTAAAAAAACACTTATAACCTAGCATGGAAGGAGTAGATGTAGGGCCCCATATAACAACATGAATTAAGTCAAAGCATTGTAAGGATTTAGTATGACTATCTGGAAAAGGAAGTCTTTTATGTTTAGCATACATACAAATCTCACAAGGAGTCAAAAGTGCAGAGAAGTTATGTAAAGGAAAATTTTTAATAATGTGAACAATTGTATTATTGGAAGGGTGGCCTAGCCTATTGTGCCACAAATTACAATTATTAAATATAGAATTGTAACAAACAACACAAGAAACAATGTGAGGGGTTATGGGGATAGGGTTGGTGGGATTGGTGAGAAAGTATAGGCCATGATCAAGTTTAGATGCACCAATCGTCATCGAGGTATGGCTCCCATGTATGATACAACCAAGAGAGTTGAAGATTAAATGGCCATCAAGGGACATGGTGAGTTTAGGAACCGAAATTAAATTGGAGCTGGAATCAGGTATATATAGAACATAATGTAAGTGAAAGTAATTATTGAAAATAATGGAACCAGAAAAACATGTCTTAATCATGGATCCATTGGGGAGCAAGATATTGATAGGGTTAATTTCTCTTAAATGAGTGAACAGGTTTCTGGAGTGGCACACATTATATGGGGCTCCAAAATCCAAAATCCAAACTAGAGGATGATAATTATGTAAACTATGGATAGAAGAATATGTACCTGATGGAAGATGCATATTGGAATTGAGACACAAAAGTTTGTTGAATAAGAGAAAGGAGGGCCTTGTGTTGGTCAGGAGTAACACTGGAGGATTCAAGCTAGGGATTTCCTTCATCAGAAGAGGTTTGTAGTTCATCTGCGGCTTCAACATTAACATTGGCAACAATAGTTTTTTTGAGATATGGAGGGAAGTTGTGTTTCTTGAAGAAAACCTCAATAATATGCTCATATTTGTTGTAGAAGAAGCAAATTTTCAAGCCTCTGTCTCTACCGGTGTTGAGAGAATGATCGTTGTTGTCAGATGAAAAACCTTAGAAAGAAGTCTTGTTGAAGTTAGGAACCAACTTGTCTTCAAGTAAAGAAGCCAAGTGTTGTCGTTCTTACTAAATGAGAAGCGAAAAACCTTGTTGACAGGGGGAAGGGGTTGCATCAAAATAATTTGGGAATGAACTGGAGAATAATGATTGTTTAAGCCTTGAGTAAACGAATCCCGTGGTCATTCTCTATGTAGTTCTTGATGGTGGTAACAAGATTACAAGTACAAGGGATATTGCAAGAACAAGAAGATTATCGAATTCTTGCCATATCTTTTTGAGAGTGGTAAAATAATGTGTGATAGATTGTTCACCTTGCTTTAGAGCATATATTTATTCTTGAAGGTATGAGATACGGAAAACATCCCCTTGATGATACTGATCATGGAGTTCAAGCCAGATGTCGCTAGAAGTGTCGATCCAAAGAAGGCTTTTAGAGATTTCATTCTTAATTGACATGATAACCCACACCATGAACATTGTGTTGGAATGGTCCTAATCCATAGAAGAATGATCGGAAGAAATAGGGAAATCTAGGGTTCCATCGATAAAACCAAATTTGTTCTTAGATCGAAGCGCTACCTTCAAGGATCTAGACCAAGAATGAAAATTGAAGTTGTTCAACGATGTATCACTAGGATGCATAAAAAATGGATCAAGCATGTCGAGTTGGTAATTTTTTGGGTTAACTGTGTTAGAGGAATATTGGTTGGTGTTTATTTTCGGGTAAGAATGGTTGTTGGTGGTTTCATCGTTGACGGAAACTTTGGGACCCGCCATGAGAGATCAAGAAAGGTTGAAAAAAGAATAACAAGGGAAAATAAACAATGGAGAAAAACTCAGAGACAATTGTGAAGAGATAGAAAGAAAAGTTGATAGTGATAAAGGCAAATATTGATATGGGTGATGTCCAGAACGGTCCAAAGAGAAGATAACACGTGGATAAAAAAAAGAAAAAGATCAGAGTTTTATTACTCTTCTAATACCATGTTGAATGGTGCACATGTATCATATGCATTTCATAATTCACAACAAAAAAGAAAAAAATCAAGAGACAACATAAATTATTTTATTATGAAAACTTGAAAATTATCAGTATAGTACAAACAATACCAGTTATTTATAGGAACCTAAATGGAGAAAGGGTCGACAAGTAACAGTTACAAAAAAGGTAAGAAAAGAAGGCTATAAAAAAGGAAACTAAAAAACCTAATAAATTGTAACATGCATGCAATATAGGTTTAAGTGCATGTGTCATCCGGTGTTACTACTTAGTTGCTTTAGTTTTTATTTTATTTTTTAATTTGTTTTAACAAAAAATAATAAATAATGAATTTAAATAAAATATATTATAATAATATTACTAGAAAAAAAAAGAAATCACACAATGATTGAATATATTTTTATTGATTCCTGTCACCCAAACGCCCATCGGTAAAACAATAATACCTTCATATTTGCCTTTGAGGTCTCCCTTGATTTACCTGAGGTGTTTGGGGTCTGTTCAGATTCGCTTGAGGTAGAGGTGCTTGATGCGATGGTCCAGGAACAATAGTCAGATCATACAACTCCTCTATAATTTCTCCCCAATTTACGGTGCTTCCAAAGAGATTAGTGCCCATGTTGTCAAAGTTGGGTCATGTTGGTTGGGTTATGTGTGGGAGGGGTGGTTGGTAGAATTAGGATAATGAATTGTTTTGGAAATGAAGCAGAGTTTTTGTGGTGTTTTAAAGACATGTGATGGTTGGGTGCTTTTGTGGTGTGATGTTTGGTTGTACATTGATTGGGTGCTATGGTAGGATGAGGGTGGTATCATATGTGTCATCGGTGTTGTGGTAATATATGGTGGAAACATATTTTTGGTGGCGGCACGGGTCATGCTCTTGGTTTTGTGTTTGTGTGTGTGGCATGAATTATTGGCAGGTTTAGGTGGAAGTGGTAGTATAAGGTTGTTGGGTTTCAGTGGGTTGACAATGTTTTTGGCTTTGGTATTGTTGTAGGGTTGGTTGTTGGTCGTATGATAAAGATCTTTGGTGTGGTTCGATCAAATATTTTGGCGGATATAGAAACAGTTTTTTTGAAATAGATGTATACCAATTCATATAATGGTGAGTTGGTCTAACATCATCCTACAAGATTGGTTCGTTTATGACCATTTCACATTGGTGCCTTCATTGATGACACGGCTCTCTAGCGAAGTCTCTCAAATTAGTAAATCTCCATTAATCATCTACTCTTGATTGGTGTTATTCTCCCAAACACATTGGAGGATCTGGGATGCCTTATTGCATGCAGAACTTCAGTTTCACACGGTCACTCTAGTACATTTCCACAATAGTGAACTTGTTGATTGTTGTTTTTGTAGTCCAAACTTCAGCATCCTCATGGTTAATCTCATGATCGATACCCAAATACAACCTCTAAACAAACTGTGAGGAAAAATAAGTTAATCTCGTCATAATATTAAACTAAATTAATGAGGTGTCTAGTTGTAATACCTCATTGGGTCCAATATGATCCAAAATATTCTGATAGACTACTATAGCGTTTCTAGGAGTTTTTTTGTGGTTCATCTCTGTGAAAATAAATTAAATATCATTGTTTATAATATAAAATAAGTAAGTTGATAATATTGTAAACATACTTTGTCATGTAAGGGAATGTGAAGGGCTTTTCGTTGCGGGGGGCGAGTGTTGGCATTCTTGACCAACCCCATGTTAAAGGGCTTGATTTTATGATGAATGATAACCCTGCAGACCAAGAGCATGAGCCATTACATGTGAGTCATGTGTATGTTCTTCCAATTCACATGACAAACTTGAACTTGGAAGAAGACAAACCAGCCTCATATATCTTTCACAATTCGTATATGCCGACTGCAGGGGCGTTAAAAGTTGGAGACAAATTTCGTACAAAAGAAGAATGTGTGAGAGCTATATAAGAGTTTCACATGGAAATTTTAGCTTATTTCTTTGTAGATCGCACTAATTCAGGGAAGTATATCATTCTATGTCGCCAAAAACAAAATTTCCCATTTCGGATAACCATCTTACAGGAATAGAAAAAATTCTTGGGAAATATGTTCTATTGATCCACCACCATTCCGATGCAGGATCATTAGAAACTTAGCTCTCAATTAATATGCCAGGAAATATTTCCTCTCATTAGCAAGGATCCATCATTGAACGTGAGTACAATTATTTCTCATATCATTACACGATTCAATTATAATCCACTTACATGAAGGCATGGATCGTTTGGACTAAAGTCGTTGAACTAGTATGTTATAATTGGGAGGATTCATACAAAGAACTTCCAAGATTTTTGGTGCCAAGTATTATGCTCTGAGAAATGTTATAATTTTGGAGACACTCTCGACATTTACCCCAGACAAAACTTGTGTTAGAAGAAAAATAATATATCATCGACTGTTCTGGGCGTATGAATTCATCAAAGGTTTTGTATTCTACAAATCCATTATACAAATTGATGGAACATGGTTGTACGGAAAGTATAAAGGAAAACTAGTCATGGTAGTGGCACAAGATAAAGAGTAATATTTTTCCAATTTCCTTCACTCTGATTAAAGGTGAGACGACTGGTTGATGAAGTTTCTTTCTCAAGCATATTCGATTAAACGTTTCTCCTCAACCCAACCTCTATTTGATTTCAGGCAGACATCTATATATTGATAGTGCTTACAATAACCTTAATAACGGTTGGCAAGATCTCCCTTCTACGCGTGTCTATTTCATCAAACATATCGCATAACTCTTCATGCGAGAGGTCAAGGACAAGATGCTTTGATAAAAAGTTGTTAATACGGCATATGCATTAACAGAACCATTGTTTCAGAACTACCACAAAGAGATCGGGTTAACAAATGTGGATGCATTACGGAGGATTGAGAATATTCCTATGGAGAAGTGCACTCGAGCATTTGACAATGGTAAACGATGGGGCCACGTGACATTAAATCTACTGGAATCAATGAACTTTGTCTTCAAAAGCATCTGAAACCTACCGATAAATGCATTGGTTGTTAGACAATGACAAATTATCTAGATGGGGAGTGAATAGATCCCCAATTAAAAAAATAATTGAAAAACTGTTTTCAAAAAAAAGTAAAATTTATGGCTAGCATAAGTTGTCTCCTATATCACAAGTCGTCCAAAACGAACCAGTTAATGGAACTCAGATATGCGTTTAATATATTCTTAATCGAATAATGATGATAAGAAAATAATACAACAAATTCTTAATTAATGGTTTGATAATAACAATCAAGCAAACCAATTTCCAATGAAATTAATGGTAAAGCTAATTGAAACAATTTATCGAACATTCGGTGTGCACTTTAACTTTTTAGATTTCATATGAACTTTGTTGGTATTGAAAACTTCTTACAATCGAATGGATTGTAAGATTATCAACAAATCAATTTTCCAATCAAACGATATGTCTATATTGATTAATTTTCACAATATAAACGTTTAATAAATTGCTAATGAAAATTTTAAATTTGATAGAGATAGAGATAGAGTGTGTGTGTGTGTGTGTGTGTGTGTGTGAGAGAGAGAGAGAGATAGGGAGAGAGAGAGAGAGAGAGAGAGAGAGAGAGAGAGAGAGAGAGAGAAACACTAGCATTTATTTAGGAAGTTCACCAAACATCCTCGCTATGGCTATGTCTCCCCCCAATTTCGTTTTGGAGTTGAGATGAATTTCTTACTTTTGCAAAAGGTTTCTTTACAAGAGAAATGTTGTGATCTAATCCTACAAACCCTATGTTTGATGATGATCCAATAAAATTCTCTTCCCTTGATTGGATTTATATAAAGTCACACAAAAAACCAATTTGATCCACCGTCTCGCACTACTAATTTGGAAGAATCTTCATTCTTCAAAGAGTTCACTCGAGCAATTCCAAAATTATGAATGTTGTATCCCAAGATTACGAAACGATTCATCATCCCGCGCTACTAGGTTTACAAGAACCTCCCGTTATTCAAAGTCTTCACTCGGTCGAATTCAATATTTGTGTAATCTTGTAAAACCCTCAAATCCACACTTTGATTTTGAGGTAAAAACTCTCACCGTTTTTCGATGAATCCCCCTTGATTCTCAACTCAACCTTAGGTTACAACCAACCTAAATTGAATTTTATCAACCGAGCCTAGATAGAACCTAAACAATGAATTATTATGTGTACTTTGTTTGTGTGTATGCATGGATGCAAGGTTGAAGATGAAGAGTAATCAAGTATATGTTTATAGTTTCATCAAGTTAAAAATGATGCATGTATGAAGTTTTATAGGTGTGCAAATTTATGGCAAAAGGGAGACCTAGAACTTTAAAAAGAAAAACATTTTTTTGGGTTTGATACAGTATGTGTCGATAAATATAAGTCATCTGTTGACACATGTAATGACACGTGTCAACCTATAAGATGTTAATGAGTCGACGTAAGATTCTAGAGACTATAGGCTTTAAAACCACAACACATGTGCCAACACGTATGAGACGAGACATAGAAGGTTTTTTGTAGCATGTGTCGACCTCAAATGAAGAATAAGACGACAAAAGATTTGATAAGCTATAGGATTAACTATTGATTCACATGTGTCGACTCATACAACAGATGTGCCGACACATGCAATTGATTTTTGTGCAAAACATGATTTTTAATGCATGATCCCTATTGATAACCTTTTGAAACTTTTTGTAGATGTTTTCTAAGACCCCTAATGCAAGGGTGCATATAATGACTTAGATATAGCTTTCAATGTACAAAAAAACTAAATAAATCCTAGTTTTGACATTATGCAAAACATATAAAGGTAAATGAATTCACATACTCCCCTTTTTTGATAATGGAAAAACTCAAAATTTTCGATGATGCTTTTCATGTCTTCATGAAGGCTCCCTGTGAATATGTGCATCCACAATGCCTTTATGCTTCTCCACCTTTGACAACATCAAAAAGAGACAAAACACGCCATGATAGGTATCATTATACGCACAAATACTAATATATCACACAGAGGTGTTTGCAATGTAAAATTGTATGCATACATGCACCCATATACATGAAGTTACGCAAGATTTAAACATAAATACATGGAAAAAAAATTTCACAATAATATAAACAAAAATGCACAAAGTATGAGGAATGTAATGCAAGTGAAACCTTCTAAAAAACATTATGAGAATGCAAAATGTCACAATGGTGCTCTTGATGTTGCACACGCATGTGCCTAACTTGGAGAAAAAATAAATCACCACTAAAACCAAAGACAAATGCTTTCATAAAATGTGATATGACATGATCAAGAAAAGAAATTGCAAAGTGACAATCTCACATTTAATTCATGTGCCAAAGAATAGATAACCAACTTACATGAAATGCAAGCAATCAAAACCATAATATGGATGAACATTAAGAACATACTTAAAAGGAAAGAGCATCAATGTCATGAAGTCGCTATAAGCATATAAATTGAGAACACACAATGGTTGTCAATTGGAAATTTTTGGAAGTGAACATTCATGAAGAACATATCACACATAGAACATAGCAAACATACATTGCGAGAGAAAAGGCTTACTTTCAAGGAGAAAAGGAACAACATTACCTCATCGAAGAACAGAACAGAGAATGCACTCACATAGTATGAAAGTATCAAAGAAAAGTTTGATCAAGTGTATTAAGATTGCATGCAACAAATGTATTTTAGGAAACATTAGACATATCAAGAATCCTCAATTCCCTTCGAAATGAAAAATGGTTCTGCTGCAAGAGGTTTTGTAACGATATCCACAAGTTGATTTTTACTATCAACATGCTCAAATACAACGTCTCCTTTTTCCATATGGTCACGTATGAAGTAGTGATGTATCTCAATATGGTTAGTGCGAGAATGTAAGACCAGATTTTTGGTAAGATTAATTGCACTAGTGTTGTCGTATATGATAAGAATAAGATAAAGTTTAATATCAAAATCGAGTAGTTGTTTTTGATCCAAAGTATTTATGCACAACAACTACTGACTGCAACGTATTCCACCTTGATAGTTGACAAAGTGACGAAAACCTTCTTCTTGATATACCAATTAACCAACGCATTTGAAAACATGTGACAAGTTCCACTAGTACTTTTCCTATCTTACTTGCAACCGAAAAAATTGAAATCAGAATAACCTACCAAAATACAATCGCTTCCTTTGGAACACCAAAGCCATGTAAGAACCCAAAGTGTTTCTGCATATGGCCTTAAGACTTTGATGATAACTTTACATGGTATCATACAGAATAGTTGTATACTATAATGGTTTTGTTCTAGTGTGTAGTTATTGTTGTAATGTTATAACTCTGTTATCAAGGCGTGTGACGTCATAAGATTCTGAACATAAACACTAATGGAAGAAAACATTTGGTTACTGAAATAATTGACTGAATAAATCATCAAAATGAAATCAATAAAGTCACCATCAAACATTTTTTTCCACGAGGAGGGAAAGTTAAACACCGAGTAAACCTGAGAAGGGTGAAATTACGATCAAATGACTGAGATATCGGGTAAGGGAGTCGGTTACGCGAGGGGAAGGTATTAGCACCTCACACGCCCGTAGTACTCTACGGTATCCACTCATGTTATTCTAATCTAATGGGTGTGGTCAAAGTCTATATCTAAGGTTTAAAGTAAAAGAAAGAGGGAATGCATGCAAAAAAAGAAAAGAGAAAAGAAAGTGTAGGGAAAATAAAGTTGTGCTTGTTCGGGCCCTACCCCAATGCCTACGTATCCCTTTTAAGGAATCAGAGCAGTCGTAGTTCAGCTCACATATTTTGATTTGTTTTGTATTTTTTAGTTGAATAATGTTAAATTCAATCATTACACTGCTTCTCAACCATTGGAGACTCACACATCTGTAGTGGAAAGGAAATAACATGCTCTCACCTAAACATGTGCTTTCAAAAGAAAAAAGTTCCCGAAGGCAGATGATGTTACGTTCGCGACTCCTAGCAAGTAGACATGATGAAGCCTAGCCTTTGGGGAATTATGCGTCGTATTGTATAGAGTAGGAAACTAACACATCCTTTTCAAGTTCGGAAGAAAGGTCCTAAGGCAGAAAAAATTTGTATTGGTTTATATCTTTTACCTTAAAGAAGGATTTGAAAGTTGTTAGATATTTTATGCATTTATCAAGAAAATAGTTTTAGTCTTAATGCAAGGATGCAAAAAAAAAGAAAAACATCTAAGGGAGACTATCCTAAATCTATCCCAAATGTTATTATACAATTAATCCTAAGGTTGAGGATGAAAAGGAAAATCTCTACCCTACATTAGCATGCATAGATATTTATCCTGATGTCTAGCTCAAGGACTAACTTACACGAGCAATCTTAAGGGAGCATGGCATAGAAAACAAATAAGCAAACAAGTGATTTGGAAAAAGCACACAAACATGATTAGCACATACTGACTCAAAGGGATGGGGGAAACAAGAGAAATTCTTTAGCTAAGGGGAGTGTATCACCCAAAGTAAACAAGCGGGAGACAGATGAAATAAAAAAGAAAAACATTACTTTAGATAAGGGGAGCGGATCACCTGAAGCAAACAAGCGGGTAGCGAAGTATCAACCATGAACATTGCGAACTCATAACAAAGTGCTAGGGTTTGATTTCGATACCCTTTTCCACATGACTGACTCAATACACATGATCTGTACGACTCTGAAGCATCAACGTACAACGTGAGCTAAGGATGACACGAACTAGAATGTGTGGGGTTGATTACTAACCCTTTTCGCTGGCCTATTTTTGAGGACTTATTAGGGTGGGGGAATATGCAAGCACAAATGTAAACACACATGTGGAATACCTACTTCAAAGGTAGGATTTTAAACAAACACAAGTAGCAAACATAATGCACATAATGTGAAATTTCCCTAAACGGGTCTTTAAATAAACCAGAGGGATTCCTGACATTATCAGCAACGAAGATCCCCGTCATACATCTCTATTCCTACTTCTCATGGAAAGGAAAGCAGTAAAATCCCTACTTCTCATGATCTCTAGAAAACAATAAAATACAGAGAGAAAATAGAAGGGAAATATACCAAGCGGATAACAATCCGTAGATGTTAAGCAGTAGCAAAGAAACCCATAAAACTTCGCAAGTTGTTATCACCAATAAAGAAAATACCATCAGCCTAATCGTCGAAGTATCAACAAATCAAGATTGGAATATGTAGCGGACATACCCCGACACCAAAATACACCTGCACCAGATATCGATCCAAACACAAGTATAATAACACAGCGCACAACAAATGTGAGCACATGGCACGGAATATGTATCGGACATTCCTGCACCATATACAAAGTACATGCACGAATTACAATCCATAAAAGATATAAAATAAAAATAACACAATGGAATATGTAGCGAACATATCCATGTGATCCTTAGGCACCTGCCCGAAAACAGGATTTATGCGAGAACGAATATCATTTGCGTATCATACGCAACTTTTCACTTAACAAGTGATCGGGTAAAGTATCCTTTCAACTGATAATCATGAACTAATTAAAGGTTGAAGGCCAAACAATGTACCTTGCAAAGCATTCAAAAAAGGAGTTAGAAGTAAAAAGGTAATTTTGCAAGCATGCAATAAAAACAAAGCAAAAATCAACATTTCTGCCTGGGTAACCGGTTACCAAAACTGAGTAACCGGTTACCAAAAGTTGGAAATTGGCTACTGCATGGGGTAACCGGTTACCACAGTTGATCATATCAGAACAATCATTAATTTAGAAGCGCTGGACCACCTAGCTTCAACCACCAATAAAATTGTCATTCCCAAACCTAAACCAACCATAACCAAAACAGATGTTGGTAAGAACTTGTTGATTTTTGAAACAGAATTACAGGAATGGGTTAATTCTTTGAAGCAAGCAAGTCTAGATATTTCAAATCTTACTACTTCTGATTCTCTTTGGGATCGATTCAGAAATGGTTCAACTCTGAATCCCAGAGGCTGAAAGAATTGAGTTATGATATGGCTCAACAAAACTTCAATGATTAGCTGAAAGCCTTCAAAGATCAAGTTCTGAGCCACTCGGAAAAGAAGCCAAATCTTCTGTTGGACAATGCTCCCTGGAAAGAGCACCAACCTTCAGAAGTTACTGGACCATGTTCTAAAAGTCACCCTCTGGCTACTGCTCAAGAAATGGAAAATAAAACTGAAGAAGTAGTTAAATTAGAAGATGCTACGGAGTGTTCTGAAAGACCTGCAACATCTGAGGAAACACCAGCTTCATCTCTAGTCATGCAAACTCTGGAAGAAATGAAGAAGGAGAATGATGTAATCCACGCAAGATTGTATAAACAGGAAGATACAACCAAAGAAATCAAGGATATGCTGGGAAAGCAAGAAGAATCAAGAACTCAGATTAAGAGCTTGCTGGAAGCGTTGTTCACACGACTTCCCAATCAATCTTAGATTTTTTAACTTATTTTCTATATTCTTCATCTTATCTTATCTGCTTCTGAAAAATGTCATTCCAATCTGTTTTAATACAAATCATCCTTTATTACTCTGATTATATGTGTTTATATTTCTTTTTGATTCCTGGCAAAAAGAGGGAGAACGTAAGATATGTTCAATAACAGTTTACCGGGACAAAGTCTCAAACATTCTGAATATCTTAACTTCTTATTTTTTCTGAAAGCATAAACAGGAACAAATTCTGATAAAGATAGAAGGAGATGCATCAAAAGCTCTGATGAGAAGGAACTTCAGGGAAGTATTTCATCTCTATCTGAGTACTCAACTCAGGGGGAGACTCTCTTAAGCTTTTTGTTCTGTATATTTTTATTGAAAAATACTAGTTTTTTCATCATCAAAAAGGGGGAGATTGTTAGAACATAGTTTGATTCTACAACTTTTATAAGAGTTTTGATGATAACAAACACAAAAAACAAATATGCACTCTAAATTTGTGTTCTATGTTGTACAGAAGTTCTGACAGAACTGCGTCAGAAGTTAAGCTACAAAAGTGCTCAAGCTAAGTAATCAGAATGTTCTGAAGAATGAAGATCAGAATTTGCGCTAAAGAGAAAGACATCTTGATTCTGAACGAAAGTCTAACGTGCAAACAAAACCTTATGATTCTGACTTCCCAAGTTCTGAAGCAAAGCAGCAAGTAAGATTCCTTAAGTTTTGAAGCGTTAATTTTCCATCAAGGAAGTATCAATTACAACAGCTACAATCAGACAAGGATCTTCATATTATGGAAAGTGAATTAAGTGCCATTTATGAAGCTATAAATTCTTATGGAAAAGGAATTGGTGTCGTGATTATCACTCCATGTGTCACATGTCCCTTTTACCGTGAGGTTGACATTTGATTGTACCAATAACATGGTTGAGTATGAAGCTTGTATCATGGGTCTTGAAGAGGCTATAAATCTCAGAATCAAAATTCATGATGTATATGGTGATTCAACTTTGGTAATAAATCAAATCAAAGGAGAATGGTAGACTCGTCACATTGGCTTTATTCCCTACAAAGATCATGCAAGAAGATTATTACCTTTCTTTAATAAAGTTGAATTCCATCATATTCCCAGAGATGAGAATCAGATGGCAGATGCTCTAGCCACTTTGGCTTCCATGTATAAAATGAATGCTTGGAACGATGTACCTCAGATTACAATTTGGCATCTTGATAGACCAGCTCATGTGTTTGCTACAGATGAGACGTCAGATGAAAAACCTTGGTATTATGATATCAATCACTTCCTCTAGACTCAAGAATACCCGCTTGGTGCGTCAAACAAAGATAGAAAGACATTGAGAAGGTTGGCATGTAGCTTTTTCTTCAATGAAGATGTGATAAACAAGAGAAATTATGATATGGTCTTGCTTAGATGCGTGGATAGATGTGAAGCAGGCATGTTGATGCATGAGATCCATGAAGGTTCCTTTGGTACCCATGCCAATGGATATTCGATGGCAAAGAAGATTCTTAGGGCAGGTTACTATTGGCTGACAATGGAATCTGACTGTTACAAATTTGCAAAGAAGTGCCATAAGTGTCGAATTTATGATGACAAGATCCATGTGCCTCCAACGCTTCTCAATGTTATTTCTTCCCCATGGCATTTTTCTATGTGGGGTATTGATATGATTGGAATGATTGAACCCAAGTTGTCAAATGGACATCATTTTATCTTAGTGACAATTTACTACTTCACCAAGTGGGTAGAAGCAACTTCCTATGCTAATGTCACCAAGAAGGTGGTAGTACGCTTTATCAAGAACAATCTTATATGTCTATATAGTGTGCCAAGTAGGATTATCATTGATAATAGCTTGAATTTGAATAATAAGATGATGACAGAGCTTTGTGAAGAATTCAAGATTGTCCATCACAATTCGTCTCCTTACAGACCTAAAATAAATGGGGTTGTTGAAGTTGCTAATAAAACATTAAGAAGATCATCCAGAAGATGGTTATTACCTATAAATATTGTCATGAGATGCTCCATTTTTATTTTCATGGGTATCGTACATCCTCCTGTACTTCAACAGGGGCAACCCCGTTCTCTCTTATGTATGGTATGGAAGTAGTGCTCCCCGTTGAGGCTGAGATTACCTCTTTGCGTGTAATAATGGAAACCAAGTTGTCTGAGGCTGAATGGCTCCAGAACAGGTTTGACCAGTTGAATTTATTTGAAAAAGAGAGAATGAAGGCCTTGTGTCATGGTCAGTTATATTAGAAAATAATGAAAAAAGCTTTTGATAAGAAGGTTAAGCCTTCTAAATTCAGAGAAGGAGACTTCGTGCTTAGAAAGATCGTGTCATTTAAAACTGATTCTAGGGGCAAGTGGACTCCCAATTATGAAATCCTATATGTTGTCATGAAAGCCTTCTCTAGCAGTGCATTGATTCTTGAAACTATGGATGAGGAGGAGTTACCACGTCCTATGAATGTTGATGCAATCAAGAAATACTTCACCTAAAGGAATAAAAGAATAGCTCGCTAAGTTGAAAACCAGAAAGGGTAGGTTAGGCAAAATTTAGAGACATAAACATAATTAATTCTATTGGTAGGTTGAAAACCCGCAAGGGTAACCTATGCAAAAGTTAGGGATTTCGTGGAAAGTAACTGCGTTAGACAAGACTTGATCATTAAAGCAACAATCTTCTCGAATTCTCATCAAACTACAACTGAAGCCTCTGCTCAAGAGTTCAAAGTTGTTAGGGAGAATAATGGTCATTATATTTCAATGAATCTTTTCCATGTATTTACCATTTTCCCAAACTTTTTAATCATTCATGGAGTCATGCCATTTGTGGACTACCATTCTATTAATAAAGTTTGAGCCTTTATCCCATTCTTTGTAGTTCTTATTTTATTCTGTTTACAAAAATTTCCTTTATTATTGATAGTAGTTTTCAAAACAAAAAGACTTAATAATAAAAAAAAATGTTTTTGAAAGGAATTTGCAAATTACTTTTCACCTCAATTATGTGATTCAAGTGGGACAAAAGTAGTGATTCCAAGGATGGACGTACTCTGAAGTTTTGAAAAAAGATTCCCCAAGAAGTAATCACAGGTTACTCTTGCTGATATGCACATAGTACACCTGTGATTTGTTCCTTGGATAGTTGGACTTCATACCAGTTGATATATGGTGTGGTTTTGGGGTTTGTTATCCCATTTTCCCCAGTTAAGTCATGATTCATATTTTCTTCAAGTTGTTATATGGTGTTAAGTTTTCAATTCCATTTTCTCCAATTAGGTTTGGATGCGGATTTCTCTAGCTAAGCGTGATTCTTTCCTCAACTGGTTTATGATCAAGTGGAGATTGTAAAGTTATAAGGTTGCTGCTCATTTGTTGGATTTTTTCTCCCTTTGTGTGTTAAGAATTGATGAAGAATCTCTTGTAGAGCATTTTTATCTCCAGTTACGGCATTGTTGTTGTTATGTGCTCACCAGGTAGCCAGGCAAAAGCAATATCATTCTCTAAGAAGTGTTGAAACAACTGTCAACTTTTTGGGTTTTCTCTCACCAAGTGTTGCGTTTGATTTAAAATCTATATAATTTTGATTTCTTGTTGTGATGATAACTTCTTAACTCCCTAGATAAGTCGAAGATGATGCTTCCCTCTAAAGTTGTTATTCCCGAAGTTTCATAAATTCTCCCCAGAGAAGTTTGCGCAACCACTACCCTTAATAGTGAAGAATTTATTTGGGCTCCCCTTGGTGTGCGTGGTTTCATCTTCCCTAGTGAAGTCACTACATAATTCCCAATTGAAGTCTAGATGTCTTCCCTAGCAAAGTCTGTATGATATTCCTCGGTGAAACCTGGAGGAGGGTGTTACACCCCTGCAAATGTTTTGGTTTATTGCTATCAAATTTTGATTTGATTATTTTTCAAACCATGTTTCTTCCCAGTGAAGTTAAGCTGTGAAGAAGCACTTTGTTTCCTTAGTTGGTGCTTACTCTCTTATGAAATCTTCACCCTGGATATGATTTAGCTGAGTGTTGTATTTACCCAAGTTGGTTTTGTATGAGTATCCCCAGTGCAGTATGTTTGTTTTGTCAGCATATACATGATAACATTCATACACATCATGCATATGTGAATCAAAATTCATTGCTCATTTTCATTCATTAATGTTTTTGTTGGAATATTATCCTCTTTGCAGAGTTATGTTTTCCTCTATCGAATAGATTGTCAACCTTAAACAAAAAGTGTATATCCTTTCAAATTCCCCACTAAGTTATCCCTCATGGAATAATTTTGCGTTAGCCTTCCTACCCAGCTCATTATCTGGACGGAATTTGATCCCTAATTGAGTTTATTCCTCATTGGATGGTGTCTTGATTGACTGTTTCACTCCAGTTTGTTCCTGCTTTGAATTTCTGGTCCTAGACAGTGATGTTACTCTGACCTCTCTAGGCTGTAAGCCCTAGATTGAGAATGTGCATTTATTTTTCACGTGAAGACTTTTTCCCTTAAAAGGAATGCATTGGTATTTACCCACCAAATTAGAGGTGCATTTCTTAGCAGTGTTATCGCAACAGCAAGTGGTGGTCTCTTTATTTGAGAAACCTGTACTTTCCTAGTAAGTCTATTAATGCTAGAGAAGATGTTTTTTTAATCTAATGGATGGTAGTCTCTTCATTATGGGAGATAGTTCATTGTTGAGGTTGGCTTTACTCTGATGTTAAAGACATATCATTAAAAGATTCTTACAGCAATTGGTTATCCTTTCCAGGTGGAATTTGTTGGTTAAAGAAGAAGTTGAGACCCGTTCTAGATGGAAGGCCAAAATTTTAGGAAACTTATTGGTAGCTCACCTTCAGCAAAAGTTGGTATTTTCTATATATTTCTACCTTCAGTGGAAGTTAGTAATTTCACCTTCAGTTAAAGTTGGTGTATCCTTTGATTTCTACCTTCTATGGAAGTTGGTAGTTCACCTTCAGTAAAAGTTGGTGCACCTTTTATATCTCTACCTTCACTGAAAGTTGGTAGTGCACCTTCAGTAAACGTCAATGTATCTTCTGTTTCATTACCTTCAATAAAAGTTGGTATTGTTCTGTTTTTTCTACCTTCATTCTTGAGTTGGTAGTTCACCATCATTTGTTAGTTGGTATTGACCTCTTTCTCCTTATTGGACTTTACCCCAATAGAGTTGAGCTATTTCAAGCCATAAGTTCTGATGTCAACCTTTGTTACCAGCCATAAGTGTCGATGTTAATCTTTGTTCCCAACCATAAGTGTTAATGTAAATCTTTGTTCCCAACCATAAGTGTTGATGTCAATATTTTGTTCCAAGCCATAAGTGTTGATGTCAAAACCTTTGTTCCCAGCCATAAGTGTTGATGTCAAATCTTTTTCCCATCCATAAGTGCTGATGTCAAACTTTTGTTCCCATCCATAAGTGCCGATGTCAACCTTTATTCCCAGTCGTAAGTGTTAATGTCAAGACCTTTGTTTCCAGCCATGAGTACTGATGTCAAACCTTTGTTCCCAGCTGTTGTACCCCAAAATTTGCCCTCCCATTTCCTCAACATTTTCTCACCACAAGACCCTTGGAGCTCAAGATCCAGTTAGGGTTTGCTCTGCTCAAGACTCCTCCTTGCACTGTTGACCCAAATTAGGGTTTGAGTTTGCACAAAGATGTTTTGACCTAAAATGACCAAGATGACTTTCATGCTTCATGTTGGACTCACAAGTTTATCCATACCAAGTTTCAAGCCTTGATTCCAATCTTTGCCCAATCAATTGGACAGTTGACCTAGAAATCAGCTGTATTGGGGAAAAAGTCAACTGTGGTCAATTGACAGTCAAACCTCATGATTTTTTACCCACATCAACATATTGAACTCATATGAACCATTTGGTCAAGTTTGGATCACAATTCCACAAGAAATTTGATCAGATCACCAAAAGGGCAAAATGGTCATTTTTAGGGTTTTGACTGCACAAAGGCAATTTTTGACTGTTTGACCTAACCAATGGCAAACCAATCTCACATATGGACTCAAAGACTCAATGGCATTGTCTTGACATGTTCAACAAATTCAAAAGATCCCAAATACACAAGATTGACAGATGAACTTTCCAGTCAACTGAGCAAAATTTGACTGTATACTGAAAAGTCAAACTTTGACTTTTTGGTTAAAATCAAGTGTCAAGATTCATTTTTCATCAAGACATGTCAAATTATAAACTTGTTCATCAAGAAATCAAAAATTACAAATTAGGGTTTGAAATGAAGAATTTTCATAACTTAGAATTTTTCTAAGTTATGAAAATCCCTAATTTTTTCCTAACTTTGTCCCACTTTCTCATCAAGATGAATTTGGATTCAAGGAAAACTCAAAACATGAAAGTTATAGTACATTGCAAAATCTACAACTTTGATTCACAAAGTTTCCTCAAAAGAAGCTTGTAACTCAAGTTATGATTTTTGGAACAAGGGTGCAAAACATTCTTAACTTAGAAAAATTTTGACCTATTTTAGGCAGGATTTTTGCATAACTTCATGGCCACTTTTCACATGCTTCCACTTGGAATTTAAACTTTCATTACAAAGATGGATTGTAGTACACATTCCAAGCTTTCCAAAATGTCCAAGAACTTCTCAAACACCCTTATGGTTAGGGAGAATCTAATTTGTCAATATGGGCAAAAGTCACTTTGATTCATGGCCAAAGGCATGTTCATAACTTGTGCATTTTCAAACTCAGCATGTGCAAGCTACATTACAGGCCTCTAATCTCATTTACACTCAAAAATTAAATGCTAAACCATTGTGCCAAGATGTTATTCTATGCATTTGGTCATTACATGAAGAATTAAGCCTTAATTAGAAAAAGCAAGTTATCCATTTTTGAAAAGGTGAACTTTATGTCAAGTTTACAATCTATGAGGTACAATGCAGATCTTTGAGGCACAAGTTCATGAGCAAATTCCACTGATCAAGATTGATTTGTGCAGCATACTTGAGGGGCCTGCATAAGCCTAGAAACCAACTTGTCAATTTTTGCTTAACATAGAAGAAACATTGCATAACTGATCACATCTCACATTGCTGCAAGAACAAGCTTAAGCAAACTTTCTCCATACATTCCATACTCCTCAACTGACCTGAAACACGAGCCAACTACCTTCAATACCTCCCTAAACATCAAAACACCATTTTGCTGCACAAAACAGGGCATCCCTGCAGTTTGAGTGGCACAGCTCATTTCCATCATGCATTTTCATCCAAACCATTTCATACACCTTCCATAACATCCATACAAACTATTCCAAGCATTGAACTGGAACTGTAACAGCCATAGCATAGTTTGCCATTTTCATTTTTTCTCTCTTGCAGGTTGACTTCCATGGAGTGATTCGGCAAGATTCAAAGCACACCAAGCATTGGAGAAGCATCCCTGAACTTCAAGCAAGCTGTACAAGTCCTCACATTGCCTTGAAAGTGCCTCCATTGTCATACACGATCCAAGCTGAACAGGTAAGTTCATGGACTTCTATCTCTCAATCTAGGAAGAGTTAGGTTTAGGTTTATGAATGAAAAGTGTCATACTCATGTCCCTGAAGCCACTCATATCCTCACTTTCCATTTATATTGCATATGCTGAGAGAATTTAAGACCTGAACATTGACAAAAACTTAGGTCAGAAATTGGGGGAGAAGAAATTCTCTCTCATTTCTGAGAGTTAGATCAAGTTTTTTATATGTATGAACTCGTGACATGATGCTCTATAATGTTTGTGTTGTAAGTTTTTGTTAAAAGTCAAGGAATCAAGAGATAACAGGGATGGAAGGAAGCGCGCGTTTTTTTCATTTGAAACTGTCTGGAGGTTGAAGACAAGCTTGCTTTGGGTTGGACTTGTTTCTTTTTTCTATTTGCACCATCTTTTTACACATGCACCCCCTTGGCCCATTGTGTTTTATTTTCATTATTTTTGACTTTTGATTTTTGTTTCTGACTTGTTTATTTTTGTCCAAGCATAAAAAATATTAAAAATATTAAAAATATTTTTCTCACATTTTTTGCATTTTATTTGATATTTATTTTGTTTCATCTAGTTTTATATGTAAATAAACATAAATATACTCTTATTTAAAATACCAAAATAAATACAAAATACATTCTATTTTCTGATTTTATTTTATTTTATCTTTTGAAAACATTTTATAAAAAATATACTTTTTTTTTGTAAATAATAAATATTTTTATTTTTGTACATATTTAATATATTTAGTAAATAATATAAATACTTATCTATATTTATTAGAATATTTAGGGAAAAATACAGAAATAATACATTTTTATTTTTATTAATATTTAACTTAAAAAATCACTTTTTTACAATATACTTCCTTTTTATTTATTTTTTGTACATAATTAATAAATATTGCATATATTAAATAATTAATACCTTTTACTTATAAAATTAGGGTTTTGCCCTAAAATGTAAAAATATTCAAAAATTCATTTTTTTTATTTTTGTTTATTTGTCACATAAAAATACTTTTTACATACATATAAAAATCATTTTTTGTATCTTGCATATTTATTTTATTTTATTTAATTATTGTGCAATTAATTAATTTGTATATTCAATTTGGATGTATTAGTTTAGATTTAATTTTTCTTGCTAAATATCCCCATTTGAACATTTGTACCCCCCATCCCATAATTATGTTGTAATAGTTTAGGACTTTAAATTTCGCATTTTAAAGCTTTCTAAATATACCATGATAGACTTAGGGCTTTGTATGCAAAAATCAATCAAAAATAGTTTGACCTAATTCAAAGATAACAAGCATGAAAATGGACAACACCAATCACACTTGCACCCCTTAGGGTTACTCCACTTGTTGCCTTCAATAATGGGCCATGTTGCATGTTAGGTGTCTTTGGCAAAAACAAAACAAATTCAAATGATCATAGTCCCTCGATGACGCTTTCAAAAGTTGCCTAAAAATGATCAAGTCCCTTAAAGGAAAAATTGCCCAAAGACACTTTCCACCATTGCAATCATGGTCTAAACGATGACCCGCACCCGTCCCGTTCACATCCTAACACAAGATTGTCCACCAAATACAATGGTGGAACAAAATTGTTAAAAGGGTTAAAAATATAGCAAAGATCTTTGAGAAATTTAGGAGTAGACAACTCTTGGTTACTTGCCAACTTGCAAAACAAAAGCACTTGCCTATTTTTTTCAAAACACACATCACAACACACTTTCAAACAACTTTCAAAAACATTGAAAACTTTTCAAAAGACATACACCTTTGTATACATCCAAACATGGGTCATTACAAAGGTTGCCACCACATTGGCCTCTTTTCAAAACATTTTTCAAACCCACACACAAAGCACCATTTCAAACAATTGAAAACACCATTTCAAACAATTGAAAATACAAGGCAAGTGATCTAAGCAAGTAACTAAGAGCCCATGGATAACCATGGATAGAAAGGGTGCTAATACCTTCCCTTTCTATAATCTACTCCCCGAATCCAAGAAAACATCTCAAAGGTTTTTGCTGTGCTTTTTAACCTTTCCTTAGGATAAAATAAAAAGTCGGTGGCGACTCTTGCTCAACCGAAACATTTGCAAAAACAAACGCAAAACCCAAGTCAGTTCTCCCACCGTATCACAGAACTGGCGACTCTGCTGGGGAGACTATTAAAAGTGGAGTAACCTTAGGGATTAGATCACCCTCTTGCATGACTAATTGTTTGCTTTGATTGCTTTATATCTTGGCTCTCTTGTTTGGGTTTGCAATCCTACACCCGAATTTGGGGAAACATTCATAGATAGCAATACGTTGTGGAAACTGTGCGGGGTATACCGACACGGTTGAAGCAATAGCTATATTAGTGCGACATATTTGTGAGTACCGGTAACTGTTGAGTTCAATCAAGGAGAGTACAGGGCCGCTGAGTGATGTCACTAAGCACTAATGACCTAGAACCTTACTTGACCATCTTGGCCTTTCATTAGGGGTAGTGAGATGACCGGCTTTGGTGCAGTTCGAAGTTGGTAGATACTCGATACTACACTCATTGAGGGTTGTTTTCTTGGAATATTTTGGTCGCTAGTTAAGTGGTTAAACCAAAACAATGAACATGGAAAACAATCCAATGATATTGAGCTCCTTAGAACCCGGTTACTATTTATAGGATAGGTTTTTAAGCCAACTATACTCAAGAGGGTACTTACCTATGAAACCCCATGCAAGCCTGAAACTAGGGTTTTGTGTGAATTGCTTGTACATATGTTTGTGCATACATCATGAACATCATAAAGCATCATATGCATTCACTAACCATTTCAAGGGTTTAGATCTTCATCTTTGTTCTTGTTTTGTAGGTCATGGAAATTCTTCGCAGGAAAACTATCCAAGTCAACCTTGTGAGAATCCCTCCTCAACTCAAGGAGCTCACATCCAGAATTCCGGAAAGCTCTCCCTTCAGTGAAAGACATGGTAGACTGCTCAGCCTAGTCAACACCAACATTGAAGAGGACATGGTAAAGGTGTTGTTCCAGTTCTTTGACCCCCTTCACCACTGTTTCACTTTCCCCGACTACCAGTTGGTGCCCACTTTGGAGGAATTTTCTCAACTCCTGAGAATTCCTATCCTTAATCAACTACCCTACAACGGTACGGAAAAAGAACCAAAGCCTGAAGATGTTGCTCAAGCACTACACTTGCAACCATCTGACATCAAGGGGCATTGGGAAACTAGAAGCGGTGTCAAAGGCTTCTTGGCAAAATTCTTGTTTGAGAAGGCACAAGAGTGTTGGAATTCATTGGATCTACAAGCCTTTGAAGAAATTGTGGCACTTCTCATTTATGGGTTGGTCTTGTTCCCAAATCCTGACCAACTTATAGATGTCAACACCGTCAAAATCTTCTTATCCAGAAACCCAATACCAACATTGATTGGGGACATTCTTCACTCATTTTACACACGAACAATGAGAAAGAGGGGTGTTCTCATGTGCTGTACTCCTCTCCTTGCAAGGTGGTTTATTTCGCACCTTCCACAATCTGTCTTGAAGAATGACCAAGGCTTAAGGTGGTCACAATGGTTGATGACCCTCACTCACTCTGATGTACATTGGTGTTCTCGGTCCAGAGAAAATGTCATCATCATCGATCGTTGTGGAGAGTTCCCTAATGTTCCATTGCTTGGCATTAGAGGAGGCATTACCTACAACCCTTTTCTAGCTTTGAGGCAATTTGGATATGCACGGAGGGATGGCCCTCACGACATGTTGATTCCTGACCTAGTTTTTGACTTCGACAACGATGTGCAAGGACTTCGCCAAAGATTCATCAGAGCTTGGAGGATGCCTAACAAGATAGACAGCAAGACACTGGGGCACAAGAACTCCATCCCTCTTGAGCCTTATCTCAAGTGGGTACGAACCCGAGCCCAGAGTCTAATGATGCCTTACCCTCATGTTCTCCTTGTGATTAAAGAGCCCGTTAAGGAAGGAGAGGTTCCCTACATCGTCCTATATCCTGACATGCCTACACCGTGGGAGGAGATGCAGAAGAGTTGGATCCAACTCAAGGAGGAACGAAACACTTTTGAAGCCAGCTTCTACGCCAGTGAGAAGAAGGTTTTGGAGCTTACCCGCCGAATCCATGAGGAAGAGACCCTCAACACCTACATCGCACCGAAGAGGATGCGCAACGTCTTTTTACCTTGAGAAGTTTTTGTAATATTTGGCCCATGGGGCATTTATGTACTGACAAATTTCTTCTTATTAATATGACGTGCGTTCTTTTTTGTTTGCAACAATTTTGAATTTTCTAAATCCTTGAATACATTGCATACATAAGCATATCATTCATCATGCGCATAAGCGGGTCTCCACACCAGGTTTCCTTATCTTTCTGCTGTTTATTTTAGTAAGATGGATCTCGAACAGACGGTCAAGGACTTGCAGTCTCAGAACTCACAGTTTCAACATCTCCTGATGACCTTGGCTAAGGGTCAGGATGATCTAAAGGCCCTGCTGGGGAACAAAGAGCAAGTGAAAAAGAAGAAGAAAAGAATCGGGGTGGCTACCCTAGGAAGAAGGTTTGAGGGTGAAGCCAGAAGAGTGCTTGAATTTCCCCCTACATCTGAAGAGGGAACCAGTAAAGGGAATGCGGCTGCGGTACCTTCCGAATCCGAAGTTGAAGAAGAGGAGGCTGAAGAGGACGAAGACTACTCTGATCAACAATACCCACCCGCCGATGACAAGTACAAGGGGTTGGAAGACAGGTTGGCAGCTATGGAGCTGCAGAGAGTTCCCGGCTTAGATTTCGAAGATTTGGGATTAGTTTCTGGAATTGTGATCCCCCCGAAGTTCAAAGTGCCAGTTTTTGCAAGGTATGACGGGCTATCCTGCCCAAAGATGCACCTCAGATCATATGTAAGGAAGATCCAACCTTACACTGCAGACAAGAACCTGTGGATCCATTTCTTTCAGGATAGCCTTTCTGGGGCTCAACTCGAGTGGTTCTATCAGCTGGATGGAGCCAGTATCTGAAACTGGGAGGACTTGGCTACTGCATTTTATAAACAGTATCAGTACAATTCTGACCTTGCTCCCACGCGTACCCAACTTCAGGGTATGTCATTGGGGACGGGCGAAGGATTCAAGGAGTATGCGTAAAAGTGGAGAGACTTGGCTGGCAGGGTGCAGCCACCTTTGACTGACCGTGAACTTGTTGACATGTTCCTAGGGACCCTGTCCGGACCATTCTTCAATCATCTGATTGGGAATTCTTCTGTTGGGTTTACAGATTTGATCTTGACTGGTGAGAGGATAGAAGCTGGTATCAAGTCGGGGAAGATACAGAAAGGTGCCTCCGCAAGTATTGAGAAGAAGCCCTTCAAGAAGGAAGCTAGTGCTGTTTATGGTCCTAGAAGACAAGTTAAGCCGGAACGCCACCAAGCTGTCAATGCATTGGTAATTTCAAAGCCTGTTGCTGCTCCTCAGCAGTTCAACCAACCAAGGGGTGAGAGGCCCAAAAGGCAGTACACTCGGCTCAGTATGACCCTGTCTCAGATATTGCCGCAACTTCTATCAACCAATCTGGTAACTGTCAAAGAAGCTCCGAAGGTGGTGAACACAGCTTCTCCAAAGTACAACCCCAACGCCCGTTGCGCTTATCACTCTGATAGCCCGGGGCATACTACGGACGATTGCTGGGCTCTGAGGAATAAGGTTCAAGACCTTATTGATGCTAAAGAAATACAGTTTGAGGCGCCCGAGAGACCCAATGTTGTGACTGCTCCTATGCCCCAGCATGGAGTGAATGTTGTGGAAGAAGACTGGTATGTAGCCTCCGTGGAAGAGATTGTTACTCCGTTGTTGACTGTTAAAAGGAATCTTTTGCTAGCCGGTTTATTTCCGGGATGTGGTAAAGGTTGCCTTCTATGTGTTGTTTCGCCTGTTGTTTGTCTGTTACTGAAATCAGGTATCCAAAGCCTGATGGATAGCAAATAGATCTTTTTCGAGAAGATTGTTGTTCCTGCTGTCCCTGCTGAAGAAGTTTCCATTGTCACTATTTTCAACAAACCTCCCAAGGCTCCTTCGAAGAAGCCTGTCAAAATCATGTCCACTCAGAAGATTGCTCCTATCATCATTACTGTTCCGGGGCCTCTCCCCTATACATCTGACAAAGCTGTCCCATGGCACTATGGGGCAGATGTTTATGTGCTTGGAGTTAAGCAAGAGTTTGATACTAGTACCGGCGTCAGTAACATCACCGGGCCTGCCAAAATTACTCACAGTGGTAGGTTGTTCTCGCCAGATATTGCGCCACCAGCTATTCAGAAACCTGTTATCATCACACCTGCAAGTGTGCTTGTTCCCCTTCCTAATCAAGTTCCTGTTTCTACCCCTGTTGCCGAGTCATCTGACGCTCGGGGCAAAGGGATTGCTACTGATTTGCCTGCCCTGACGGAGGCACCGAAGACAACCACTGTTGAGGCTTCCCAGCAAGAGATGGAGGAGATCCTCAAGATTATCAAGAAAAGTGATTTCAACGTAGTTGAGCAGTTGGGACACACCCCATCAAAGATTTCTATGCTATCACTGATGTTGTGTTCAGAGGCCCATGCCAAGGCCCTGATTTCCTTCCTGAAGATGGCCCATGTGCCACAAGAAACGTCTGCTGATCAATTTACCGATTGTGTGGCCAACTTGACTGCCGATAATGGTTTGGGCTTCTCTGACACCGATCTGACCGCCAAAGGAAAGAACCATAATGACGCCCTGCATGTCTCCATTGAATGCAGGGGCACTACTCTTTCCCATGTGTTGGTAGACATCGGTTCTTCATTGAACGTGTTGCCCAAGAAGGCTTTAGACAGGCTGGATTGTGAGGGTTTGGAGCTCAAGCCTAGTAACATTGTTGTCCGAGCCTTTGACGGTTCGAAGAGGATGGTACATGGTGAAGTTGACATTCCAATCAGGGTTGGTTCTCAAGTTTTTGATTCTACTTTCTATGTGATGGACATCCGTCCATCCTACTCTTGTTTGCTGGGTCGTCCATGGATCCACAAGGCTGGAGCTGTGACCTCCACACTACATCATAAGCTTAAGTACTCGGTTAAAGGAAAGATTGTGACAGTTCATGGGGAAGAAGAGTATATGGTCAGCCACCTCAACTCGTTCCGGTACATAGAGATGGATGGGGAATTCATTGAAACCCCCTTTCAACACTTTGAAGAGGTGCCTCAGACACTGGCATCATCTGAAACTGTGATTGAAGACCCTCCTTTGAAGATGGCTTCCTTAAAGGATGCCCGTGCTGTGATTGAGAGGGGTGAGTGCGCAAACTGGGGCCGACTTCCTGACTTCACTCCGAAGACTGACAAGTTTGGTTTGGGCTTCACTGCAGAGGCTCAGAGGGCTGTTCGCAAAGCAAGGATTGGAAAACCTCATGTGTTCATCACCAACCCGGGAGTGAATGCTATTGAAAACGACATGGAGGAATCTGAATTCGACAGCTGGATCTACCCAACAACCGACATTGGACCAAGCAACTGGACTGCCAAAGACTTCACACCTATTACTTTTGTCACTCAGTAATGAACTCTTTTGTTTTCAATTTGTAACAAACAATATGTTGAAACTTTTATGGTCCGGTGTCCTACCCGGGGCACCGTGGCTCCATTTGTGAGGGCTTTTTGTGTGTCATTTTCATATATCATCAATAAAAACATTGGACGTTTGTTGCATTTCAAAATCTTGCGCTCCTTTTCTTTATTTATTATATATTGCAAAACATTTATATTTACACACACTCACTTATATAGGTTCCAATCCACTCTGGATCTCACTGCTAACGAATCTGCTACTGCCAGTTATGACTTCGAAAATCCGATCAACTTAGCCGAAGACGAAGGTGAAGATGATTGCGAAGTGCCTGGTGAACTTGCAAGACTGCTACTCCAGGAAGAGAGGGCCATTCAGCCACATGAAGAGCCAGTGGAAACGGTAAATCTGGGTACCGAGACAGACAGAAAGGAAGTCAAGATTGGTGCCAATCTAGAGCTCAGTGTGAAACAACGGTTGATTCAGATGTTGCATGACTATGTGGAAATCTTTGCTTGGTCTTACGAAGACATGCCTGGGTTGGATACCGACATTGTGGTTCATCACCTGCCTACCAAGGAAGAGTGCCCTCCGGTTAAACAAAAGGTCCGCCGTATGCGTCCAGAAATGTCCGAGAAAATCAAAGCTGAGGTCATGAAACAATTTGATGCCGGATTTCTAGCAGTGACTTCTTACCCTCAGTGGATTGCCAACGTGGTTCCAGTGCCGAAAAAGGATGGTAAGGTCCGAATGTGTGTTGATTACAGGGATTTGAACAGGGCAAGCCCTAAGGATGATTTCCCTCTGCCTCATATCGACGTTCTGGTTGACAACACTGCTCAGCATAAAGTTTTCTCCTTCATGGATGGCTTCTCTGGTTATAATCAGATCAAGATGGCTCCTGAAGACATGGAGAAGACCACTTTTGTCACTCAGTGGGGAACCTTTTGCTACAAGGTCATGCCTTTTGGGTTGAAAAATGTTGGGACAACTTACCAACGTGCTATGGTTGCTTTATTTAATGATATGATCCATCATGAGATAGAAGTATACATCGATGATATGATCGCAAGGTCCCAAACTGAGGAGGAACACCTTGACCATCTACGGAAGCTGTTTGACCGTCTGAAGTTGTACAAGCTGAGGTTGAACCCGAACAAGTGCACCTTTGGGGTGAGATCTGGAAAATTGCTAGGCTTCATCGTAAGCGACAAAGGTATTCAAGTGGACCCTGCCAAGGTGAAAGCCATACAAGAGATGCCAACTCCCAAGACAGAGAAAGAAGTCAGAGGCTTTCTAGGACGATTGAACTACATTTCCCGATTCATCTCGCATCTAACTGCTACCTGTGAACCAATCTTCAAGCTGATGAAGAAGGATCAAGGAGTACGTTGGAACGATGAATGTCAGGCCGCTTTCGAAAAGATCAAAGAGTATCTCCAAGAACCACCCATTCTTATGCCACCGGTTGAAGGGAGACCTCTAATACTATACTTGACAGTACTTGACAACTCAATGGGGTGTGTGCTGGGGCAGCATGACGAGTCTGGCCGAAAAGAGCACGCTATTTATTACCTTAGCAAAATGTTTACCGACTGTGAGACTCGGTACTCACTGCTCGAGAAAACTTGTTGCGCTCTGGTATGGGCTGCTCGCCGGCTGAGACAGTATATGTTGACTCACACTACTCTGTTGATTTCAAAAATGGATCCAATTAAGTACATATTTGAAAAGCCTGCTCTATCTGGAAGAATAGCAAGATGGCAGATGATCTTGACGGAATATGACATCCAGTACACGACTCAGAAAGCAATCAAGGGAAGTGTATTGGCAGACCATTTGGCACACCAGGCAGTGGATGACTACCAGTCGATGAACTTTGAATTTCCAGACGAGGATATCATGGTAGTGACTGATTGTGAAGTACCTGGACCGGATGAAGGACTTGAGGAAGGATCCCGATGGTCTATGCACTTTGACGGAGCCTCAAACGCTTTGGGTAATGGTATCGGCGCTGTGATCATATCCCCTAAAGGCACTCATACTCCACTCACCGCCCGGCTATGTTTCAACTGCACCAACAACATGGCAGAGTATGAGGCATGTATCATGGGTCTTCAAGCTGCAATTGACTTAAGGATCAAGTTTCTGAGTGTCTTCGGAGATTCCTCTCTTGTGATCAACCAGGTCAAAGGCGGGTGGGATACGAAACACCCAAATCTTATTCCTTACAAAGAGTATGTGCTGACTTTTCTTCCCCACTTCGAGGAGATAACTTTTGAACACTTCCCAAGAGAGGAGAATCAGTTAGCGGACGCACTAGCTACGATGTCTTCTATGTTCAAAGTCAAATGGGACAACGAGGCTCCCCGGATCATTATCTGGAAATTGGACGAACCTGCATATTGCTGTGATCTTGAGGCTGAAGAGGTAACAGAAAAACCCTGGTATCATGAGGTGAAGAGGTACTTGGAAGCTCAAGAATACCCCGAAGACGCATCTGTTAATGATAAGAAATTCCTGAGAAGTTTTGCGGCAAAGTTCTTCCTCAGCAATGGCATTCTCTACAAGCGAAACCATGATTCGACCTTACTGCGTTGTGTGGATAAGACTGAAGCAGAAAAGATCATGGCGGAGCTACATGAAGGTACATTCGGAACACATTCCAGTGGACATACCATGGCAAAGAAAATCCTTCGGGCAGGATATTTCTGGTCCATAATGGAAGCCGACTGTTATCAGCATTCTCGGACGTGTCATAAATGCCAGATCTATGCTGACAAGGTGCACATTCCTCCGGTTCCTCTGAACGTCTTGACAGCACCTTGGCCTTTTGCAATGTGGGGCATTAATATGATCGGCGAGATCCGACCTACGGTATCCAACGGGCATCGCTTCATCCTAGTCGCGATTGATTACTTCACAAAATGGGTCGAAGCAGCTTCCTACGCTATCGTAACCAAGAGCGTCGTGGCAGGGTTCATTCGGCACAACCTGATATGTCAGTACGGTGTACCTGAGAGGATCATTACGGATAATGGTACCAATCTTAACAACAAGATGATCACTGAGCTCTGCGAGCAATTCAAGATACAACACCACAACTCTTCTCCCTACCGACCGAAGATGAACGGGGTTGTCGAAGCGGCGAATAAGAACATCAAGAAGATTGTGCAGAAGATGACAGTAACCTACAAAGATTGGCACGAGATGTTACCGTTTTCTCTTCATGGGTACCGTACCTCAGCACGGACGTCAACAGGGGCAACTCCCTTTTCCTTGGTCTACGGCATGGAGGCAGTCTTGCCTATTGAAGTCCAGATACCCTCTCTTCGGATAATGAAGGATGCAGGTTTGAGCGAAGGTGACTGGATCCAGGCTCGGCTTGATCAATTAAACCTAATTGACGAAAAGAGACTCACTGCTATTTGTCATGGTCAGACGTACCAAAAACGGATGATCAGGGCATTTAACAAGAAGGTCAAACGACAAGGGTATCAAGTCGGAGACCTGGTAATCAAGCGCATCATTCTTCCTCAAAGTGATCCCAGGGGAAAATGGAGCCCTACGTACGAAGGGCCATTTGTGGTTAAACATATCTTCTCAGGAGGAGCCATGATTCTAACCACCATGGATGGTGATGACCTTCCTCACCCCGCCAATGCAGACATAGTAAAAAGATACTACGCATGATCAAAGACCCGCTAGGTCGACTGGCCTTGGCAAAAATAAGGGCTTCCCGGTGAACCAAAAGGGTTCGGGCAAAAATAAGGGATGAAATGAAAAAAATTTGTACACCCGGCAAGTCGAAAACCTGAAAAGGCGGCTTGGGCAAAAATGGGTATCTCGGTGGACTGAAAACCCGAAAGGGCGGTCCAGGCAAAAGTTAGGGATAAAGCGTAATACTATGTCTCTTTGGATCACCTTGCATCCAGAATTCGACATCAACTATCAGACTTCGGCTCCAATCAATCAGCTTCATCTTCAACTAAGCAGCAGAGTGATGAGACGCTTGAAGACATAAAGGCGATAGCAGAGTTGGAACCTAGTGAGATTATTTTCACATACCTGTTTTTCCTTTTCACAAAATTGTATAAGCTTTATGTTGCTCGGCGGCGTTCTCTTACTAGGACGTCAGCCTCATGTACATAAAACGCCTATTTACAGGCAAATTTCAAAATCAATACAAGTTCAATTTTTCAGACAAATTATCCATTGTTTTTTCCTTTTTCCGTTTTGTTTTGCGAAGAATGTCCAATGTTCATTTTTGATATATGCATTTGACAATTAATTGCTAATCATGAATAGTTGCATGCGAAACAAAGGACTAATTACAGGTGACATCAGAAACAGGGGCAATTTAGAATTGTCCAAGCGGTCTAGTTGCTCTGTCCACCAAGGTACCAAGGTAGGTTCGGCTGAAGAACATAACCAAGTTACCTCAACTCCCCACAGAATAAGACAAGATTTAGCAATACTCTCCCCAGGAAGAGTTGGTCTCCCAGCAGCCCGGAAAAGGCACATTTTTCCCCTAACAAGTCAGCGATACGCTCCCAAGCCGAGTTAGTCTACTATCAGCCTTAAGGAAGTTGGGTATCCCCAGAAAATCTAAACATTCCCCAGCGGAGTATAGACATTCCTCAGCAAGCATCCCCGGCAGTCTTAATATAAGATTGTTCCCCGGCGGAATACAGACATCCAGTGTAGCCATTCCCCAGTACAGTTCAAAAGTGTCCCCAGGAGAGTGGAATCCACATCCCCAGTGAAGTCGCTGTTAGATTTTGAAGCTTATCCCCAGTAGATTCTAGAAGCTTACCACCTGCAGAGTACATACGTCTCTCCCCGACTTTATTCAAAGGTTATTTTCCCACCATGGTTTATAACTGGGTTATCCTCAGCTAATTACCATGAAAAGATCATCCTCGGCAAAGTTCTTCCTTTTCCCCTGCGGAGCTCTCATCAAAACCTCAGCGAAGTATCTCTTTCCACAGAGTAATACCCCGCATAGTAATCTCTTCACCTATTTTATTCCCCTTAGAGTAATCTCTCCAACAAGTTTATACCACGACGGAGTCATCTTCTCCTACCGGTTTATTCTTACAATCATCATCCCCAGCGGAAACGAAGAACTCTATTCTTCAACATCAGCCCAGGATTTAACAAGCTCCCGACACTCGTCAAGGATTTATCTTCCTAGACGAAAATACATTCATAGACACCTCACATTTCATACATCCTGCTTACATACATGATAAAGTGCATACAACACTATCTCATACATTGCATCATGACATCATGACATTGCATACAACTAATGTTTTGCCTTTTCAGGAAAAGTCAATCCAAAGATGATTACTATCAACTATCGCAATTCCAGATTTGATTCCTGTATCTAGCCAGGGCACATCTGTGAGTGATTGATTGTAGATTCGATACCTGTATCTAGCCAGGGCATATCTACATGAAGAGTTTGAAGATCAACCCCTGTAACAGGCCAGGAAATTATCTTTCATTCTCAGGTCAGAGGTTTACACCTGTATCCAGCCAGGAAAGCTATCTCTACTAACCATTTGCAAATTCTAGATTCGATTCCTGTATCCAGCCAGGGCATATCTGTAGACGACAATTCCAGATTTGATTCCTGTATCCAGCCAGGGCATATCTGAAGATGATCAATTTCCAGATTCGATACCTGTATCCAGCCAGGGCATATCTGTGAGTATTTAATTGTGGATTCAACACCTGTATCTAGCCAGGGCATATCTGCATAAATAGTTTAGAGATTCGATACCTGTATCCAGCCAGGGCACGTCTATAAGCAACCTTTTGAAGTTCCGGATTCGATTCCTATATCTAGCCAGGGCACATCTGTGAGCAATTGATTGTGGATTCGATACTTGTATCTAGCCAGGGCATATTTGCATGAAGAGTTTGAAGATCAACACCTGTAACAGGCCAGGAAACATCTTCCTTTCTCAAAGTACACAAGTTCTCGCTAAGGAATCTCTTACGCGATCAGCACTTCCAAATGGCATCTATAAGCCCATTCCCGACAAAGTTCTGTCACGTATCCAGATGGCATCTATAATCCCATCCTCCTATCCACCATCTCTCCAAATGGCATCTATAAGCCCATTCCCGCTGTGATACGGTGGGAGAACTGACTTGAGGTTTTGCGTTTTGTATTCGCAAATGTTTCGGTTGAGCAAGAGTCGCCACCGACTTTTTATTTTATCCTAAGGAAAGGTTAAAAAGCACAGCAAAAAACCTTTTGAGATGTTTCTTGGGTTCGTGGAGTAGATTATAGAAAGGGAAGGTATTAGCACCCTTTCTATCCATGGTTATCCATGGGCTCTTAGTTACTTGCTTAGATCACTTGCCTTTTGTTTTCAATTGTTTTAAATGGTGCTTGAGTGTGTGGGTTTTGAAAATGTTTTTGAAAAGAGGCCAATGTGGTGGAAACCTTTGTAATGATCCATGTGGGGATGTATACAAAGATGTATGTCTTTTGAAAAAGTTTTCATTTTGTTTTTGAAAGTTTTGTTTTGAAAGTGTTGTGATGTGTGATTTTGAAATTAGGCAAGTGTTTTGTTTTGCAAGTTGATTCAAGTAACTAAGAGGTTATCTACTCCTAAATTTCTCAAAAGATTATTGCTATACTTTAACCCTTTTAACAAGTTTGCTCCACCATTGTATTTGGTGGGCAACCTTGTGTTAGGATGTGAAAGGGACAGGCGCGGGTCATCGTTTTAGGCCATAATTGCAACGGCGTTAAATGTCTTTGAGCAATTTCTCTAAGGGACTTGATCATTTGTTTTTGTTTGTTTTTGAAAAGTTTTGTCGAGGGACTATGATCAGTCAAATTGTTTGTTTTGCCCAAAGAAGTTTAACATGCAACATGGCCCATTTATTTGAAGGCAACAAGTGGAATACCCTAGGGGGTGCAAGTGTGATTTGTGTGTCCATTTTCATGCTTGTTTATCTTGTATTTGGTCAAACTATTTTTTATCGTTTTTTCGCATACAAACCCTAATTCTAACATGTTAGCATTATAAAGCAATAAAGTGCGAAATTAAAATTACTAAGCTATTACAAAACCAAATATGGGAAGGGGGGTACAAATGTTCAAATGGGGATATTGACAAGAATTTAAATCTAAATTATTACATCAATTGGATATTTGCAATTTAAATAATGCATAATTAAATGTAAATTAAATAAATATGTGAAATGCAAAAAGAAAGTTTTTTTATGTGTATGAGAAAAGTATGGTTTATGTAAAAGGGAAAAGAAAATAAAAATGTATTATTTTTTGAGTATTTTGAACTTAGGGTAAAAAACCCTAATTTTTAAAGAAAAAGGTATTATTTAATTTAATACAACTATTTATTTATTATTTATAAAAATAAAATAAAATGAAGTATATTATGGAAAAAGGTATTTTTTATATCAAATATTAATAAAAGTAAAAAAAATCAAGTATTTTCATATTTTTGTCTTAAATATATTAATAATCACATATATATATATATATATATATATATATATATATATATATATATATATATATATATATATATATATATATATATATATATATATATATATATATATATATATATATATATATATATATATATATATATATATATATATATATATATATATATATATATATATATATATATATATATATATTAAACCCTAAATATGTATTATACAAAATAAATATTTATTTAATATTTTAATAAAATAAATAAAAGAGTATTTTTTGTGTGAAATATTTTCAGAAAGTAAATGAAAATAAAAATTGTATTTACATTATTTTCTATTTATTCTAATAATAGTACATATATATATTATATACAAACAAAGAAAATAAACAAATAAATATGCAATAAATGCAAAAAATGATGAAAAAAATATTTTTAATTTCCTAATGTCATGAGAAAAAATAAACAAAGTCAACCAAAAAAGAAAAAGTCAAAAATGATAAAAAATGAACCAATGGGCTCAGGGGGGTGTGAATTAAAAAAGATGGTGTGGAAAGCAAAATAATCACAGGCCCAGCCCACTCCACTCCTTCTTCAACCTTCAACACAAAATATTTGAAAAACGCGCGCCATGTTCAGTTCCTTCTAACTCTTGATTCCTGGCTTTTCAGCAAAAACTCATAACACAAGAAATGTTCAGCATGAAGAGACGGTTCTAACCATATAAAGAACTTGACCTATCTCTCTAAGATGAGGGAGAATTTCTCCTCCCCCAAATCCTAACCTAATTTTTCTACCATTTTCAAACTCCAAATTCTCTCTACTCAGGCAAAAGAAATGAAATGTAAGGATATGTACATGTTCAGAGCTATGAGTAGGACCTTGTTTCTTCACCAACTTAAGGCTAAAGATGCATGATAAGAGAGATACGAGTTCAAAGTTTTACCTGTGCAGTTGAACTTCAATCTGGAGAATGAGGAACTTCTAGTGCAAGGTAATGATTGGAAAAGCTTCCTTGAGGTCCAGGGATGCTTTTTCAATGCTTACTTTGTTTTGAACCTTCTTGTTTCAAGCTGTAGAACTTCAACTGCAAAAGGAAAAAATGAAAATGGTGGAAACTGTTAGAGTGATTACAGGTTGGATTTTAGGCCATGGTTAGCTTGCATATGTTGTAAGGAAGGTGGAGGAAAAGGTTTGAATCAAAATGCTTGAAGGGATTGGGAGTTTGCACTCAAACTGCAGGGGCTCCCCTGTTTGTGCAGTTTTGAGGTGATTTTGAGATGGAGGGTGCTTTAGATGTTCAGGACTCGTGCCAAAGCTTGAATGTGGTCTATGGAATGTGTTTGATCACTTCTCTCTTCTGTTTCTAAGCTGAGATGAGATATTGCATAAGTTATGGACCTTTCTTCACACTTAAGCTACAAAGTGCAACTTGGCTCTCTAGGTCAGTACAGGCCCTCCCACTATGCTGCTATCCCTTGCCTTGATCAGTGCAATTTGCTCACAAACTTGTGCCAAGAAGATCTTGATTGTACCACTTGGATTGCAAACTTGACATAAAGTTCTTCTTTTCAAGAATGGAAATAATGCTTTTTCTAGTTTAGGCTTAATTCCTTGTGTAATGACCAAAGGCTTAGAATAACAACTTGGTTCAATGGTTTTGCATTAAATTAAGGAGTGTAATTTGGTTTAAGGACCTGTAAAGTAGCACAAACTATGCTGAGTTCAAATTTGCCAAGTTTATGAACATGTTTTGATGAAGAACAAAAGTGAATTCTTGCCAACTTGTGAAATTCGAATCTCTCAAGTTATGAGGTTGTTTGATGAGTTCTTGGACATTTTGGAAAGCTTGGAATGTGTACTACAATCCATCTTTGAAATGCAAATCAAAATTCCAAGTGGAAGGGTATGAAAAGTGGCCTTGAAGTAGGGTAGAAAACCTTGTCAAAATAGGTCAAATTTCACTAAGTTAAAAGATGGTTTAGTGCCCTTATTCAAAAACTTATAACTTGAGATACAAGCTTCAAATGAGAAAACTTTGTGAATCAAAGTTGTAGATTATGCAACAAGCTACAACTTTCATGTTTTGACTTTTGTTTGAATCCAAGTGGATCATGGTGAAAAGATGGGGCAAAGTTGGGAAAAAATTAGGGTTTTTCATAACTTAGAAAAATTCTAAGTTATGAAAAATTCCATTTTCAAACCCTAATTTGCATTTTGAGATTTCTTGGTGAACAAGTTTCATGATTTGGCATGTTTTGATGAAAAATGAATCTTGACTCTTGATTTTGACCAAAAAGTCAAAGTTTGACTTTTCAGTATACAGTCAAAATTGATCAGTTGACTGGGAAATTCAACTGTCAATCTTGTGTACTTGGGATCTTTTGAGCTTGATGAATGTGTCAAGATAATTCCATGGGGTCCTTGAGTCCATATGTGAGCTTGGTTTGCCATTGGCCAGGTCAAACAGTCAAAAATTGCCTTTGTGCAGTCAAAACCCTAAAAATGACCATTTTGCCCTTTTGGTGATCTGATCAAATTTCTTGTGGAATTGTGGTCCAAACTTGATCAAATGGTCCATATGAGTTCATAATGTTGATGTGGATCAAATTTCATGAGGTTTGACTGTCAATTGGCCACAGTTGACTTTTTCCCCAATACAGCTGATTTCTAGGTCAACTGTCCAATTGACTGGGTAAAACTTGGAATCAAGACTTGAAACTTGGCATGGGTAACCTTGGGAGTCCAACATGAAGCATGAAAGTCATCTTAGGCATTTTAGGTCAAAACACCCTTGGGCAAACACAAACCCTAATTTGAGTCCACAGTGCAAGGAGAAGTCTTAAGCAGAGGAAACCCTAACTGTATCTTGATCTTCAAAGGTCTTGTGATGAGAAAATGTTGAGGAAATGGGAGGGAAAATTTTGGGGTACAACAGTTGCCCCTGTTCAATCTTCTTGAACCTGAAGAGTTAGATTGGCAAGTTTGCCTTTCGTGACTCAAGGGTAAAAGGAGATTGGACACTAGAGTGCCCGGAAATTTGCACTCGCATGTTGAAGTATCAGCAATGTGATGTCGAGAATGGGCTTATAGATTCCATTTGGAGATGTGGTAGATAGGGAGATGGGCTTATGGATGCCATCCAGAGACGTGACAGAACCTTGTCGGGAATGGGCTTATAGATGCCATTTGGAGATGTGGATCGCCTAAGAGATTCCTTAGCGAGAACTTGTGTATTTGAGGAGAGGCGGATGTTTTCCTGGCTTGTTACAGGTGTTTGATCCTTAGTCTCCTTATGTAGATATGCCCTGGCTAGATACAGGTATCGAATCTACAATTGGTTTGCTCACAGATGTGCCCTGGCCGGATACAGGAGTCGAATCTGGAAATAGTCGTTTAATGGATGTGCCCTGGCTGGATACAGGAATCGAATCTTCGAACTCTTCAGACGTGCCCTGGCTAGATACAGGAGTCGAGTCTGGAAACGTGGTCAACAGATATGCCCTGGCTGGATACAGGAATCGAATCTGGAGCTGTTGTAGTTGATAGATGTGCCATGGCTGGATACAGGAATCGAATCTTCGAACTCTTCAGACGTGCCCTGGCTAGATACAGGAGTCGAGTCTGGAAACGTGGTCAACAGATATGCCCTGGCTGGATACAGGAATCGAATCTGGAGCTGTTGTAGTTGATAGATGTGCCCTGGCTGGATACAGGAATCGAATCTTCGAACTCTTCAGACGTGCCCTGGCTAGATACAGGAGTCGAGTCTGGAAACTGATCACTCTCAGATGTGCCCTGGCCAGATACAGGTATCGGATCTGGAATTGTGATAGTTGAAGGTAGTCGTTTTCGAGATTGTCTTTTTCCTGAAAAGGCAAAAACGTAAGTTGTATGCAATGTCATGATGTATGATATGCATGATATCATGATGTTCAACATGAGATGTTGTATGCGTTTCGTCATGTATGTAAGCAAGATGTATGAAAATGTGAAATGTTTATGAGTGTAATTTCATCTTAGGAAAATAAATCCTTGACGAACGGCCGGGAAGCTGCTCTGTGGAAGAGATACTTGGCCGAAGTTTTGATGAGAGGCCTGCTGAGGGCTTTAACGATGGATTCCGCTGAGGATAATGATGATAAACTCCGCTGAGGAACTCCGAAGATAAACTCTGCTTGGGAATACCAAAGATAGACTCCGCTGGGGATTGAAGGAACTTTGCCGAGAGCGGTCTTCCGTGGCTTTTAGCTGAGGATAACCCAGTTATAAGTCCTTGTGAGGAAATAACTCTAAATAAAACTCGGGTGGGACGTCCGTGCTTCGCCGGGGATAAGCTTGTAGAATCTACTGGGAATGAGTTTTAAGACCTGCCGGGGAATTGAGATGATTTGGCCACATTTTTCAGTTGAACCTACCTTGGTGCCTTGGCGGACAAAACAACTAGATTACAATAGACAACTCCACATTGCCCCTGTCTTTGATGTCACCTGTAATTAATCTCTTGTTTCATATGCGAATATTTATGAATCAGCAATTTAATGTCAAATGCATATATCAAAAATGAACATTGGACGTTCTTCGCAAGACAAAACAGAAAAAAGGGAAAACAATGGTAATTTGTATGGACAAGTGAATTTGTATTGATTTAAAATTTGCCTGTGAATAGGCGTTTTTTGTACAAGAGACTGACATCCTAGTAAGAGGACATCGCCAAATAGTATAGAGTTTACAATTTGAAAAAGGAAACAAAACAGCTATGTGAACAATCCCACTGGGTTCCAACTCTGCTATCACCTTTATGTCTTCGAACATCTCATCGCCTTGCTGCTTAATTGAAGATGAAGCTGATTGGTCAATGCCGAAATCTGGAGCCAGATAGTTGATGCCGAATTCCGGATGCGAAGTGATCCAATGAGACATAGTGTTACGCTTTTATCCCTAACTTTTGCCTGGACCGCCCTTTCGGGTTTTCTGTCCACCGGGATACCCTTTTTTGCCCAAGCCGCCCTTTCAGGTTTTCGACTTGCCGGGTGTACAGATTTTTTTTATATTCATTTCATCCCTTATTTTTGCCCGAACCCTTTTGGTTCGCCGGGAAGCCCTTATTTTTGCCTAGGTATGTCAACCTAGCGGGTCTTTTAATTATGCGTAGTATTTTTTCACTATGTCTGCATTGGCGGGGTGAGGAAGGTCGTCACCATCCATGGTGGTTAGGATCATGGCTCCTCCTGAGAACACACGCTTAACCACAAATGGCCCTTCGTAAGTAGGGGTCCATTTGCCCCTGGGATCACTTTGAGGAAGGATGATGCGTTTGATTACCAGGTCCCCAACTTGATACTCTTGCGGTCTAACTTTCTTGTTAAATGCCCTGATCATCCGTTTCTGATACGTTTGACCATGACAGATATCAGTGAGCCTCTTTTCGTCAATCAGATTTAATTGATCAAGTCGAGTCTGGATCCAGTCATCTTCATTCAAGTCTGCATCCTTCATTATCCGGAGAGAGGGTATCTGGATTTCGATTGGCAAGACTGCCTCCATGCCATAGACCAAGGAGAAAGGAGTTGCCCCGGTTGACGTCCTTGCTGAGGTGCGGTACCCATGAAGAGCGAACGGTAACATCTCGTGCCAATCTTTATAGGTCACTGTCATCTTCTGCACAATTTTCTTGATATTCTTATTGGCTGCCTCTACAGCCCCATTCATCTTCGGCCGGTAGGGAGAAGAATTGTGGTGCTGTATCTTGAATTGTTCACAGAGTTCAGTGATCATTTTGTTATTGAGATTTGTACCATTATCCGTAATGATTCTTTCTGGGACGCCGTACCGACAGATCAGATTATGCCGGATGAAACGTGCCACGACGCTCTTGGTTACTGTGGCATAGGAAGCTGCCTCAACCCATTTCGTGAAGTAATCGATCGCCACCAAGATGAAGCGATGCCCATTAGATGCCGTTGGTCGGATCTCACCGATCATATCGATGCCCCACATTGCGAAAGGCCAAGGTGCCGTCAGGACATTCAAAGGAACTGGAGGGACATGCACCTTGTCAGCATAGATCTGGAATTTATGACAAGTTCGGGAGTGTTGGTAACAATCGGCTTCCATTGTGGACCAGAAATATCCTGCCCGAAGGATTTTCTTAGCCATGGTGTGTCCACTGGAATGTGTTCCAAATGTACCTTCATGTAGTTCCATCATGATTTTCTCCGCTTCAGCCTTATCCACACAACGTAGCAGAGTCGAATCATGATTCCGTTTGTAGAGAATGCCGTTGCTGAGGAAGAATTTTGCAGCAAACCTCCTCATGAACTTCTTATCATTGACGGATGCACCTTCAGGGTATTCCTGAGCTTCCAAGTACCTCTTCACCTCATGATACCAGGGTTTCTCAGTCACCTTCTCAGCCTCGAGCTCACAGCAGTATGCCGGTTCATCCAACTTCCAGATAATGATTCGGGGAGCCTCATTGTCCCATTTAACTTTGAACATTGAAGACATCGTGGCTAGTGCGTCCGCTAGCTGATTCTCCTCTCTGGGGAAATGCTCAAAAGTTATCTCTTCAAAGTGAGGGAGCAAGGTCGACACATACTCCTTGTAAGGAATAAGATTCGGGTGTTTCGTATCCCACTCGCCTTTGATCTGATTGATCACGAGAGCGGAATCTCCGAAGACACTTAGAAATTTTATCCTTAAGTCGATTGCAGCTTGTAAACCCATGATACATGCCTCATATTCTGCCATATTGTTGGTGCAGCTGAAACATAATCGGGCGGTGAGTGGAGTATGAGTCCCCTTGGGAGATATGATTACAGCGCCGACGCCGTTACCCAAAGCGTTGGAGGCTCCATCAAAATGCATAGACCATCGGGATCCTTCCTCAGGTCCTTCATTCGGTCCAGGTACTTCGCAGTCAGTTACCACCATGATGTCTTCGTCCGGAAAATCAAAGTTCAATGATTGGTAATCGTCTACAGGTTGGTGTGCCAAATGATCTGCCAATACACTTCCCTTAATTGCTTTCTGAGTTGTATACTGGATATCATATTCTGTTAAGATCATTTGCCATCTCGCTATTCTTCCAGACAGAGCGGGCTTTTCAAATATGTACTTGATGGGATCCATCTTTGAAATCAATAAAGTAGTGTGAGTCAGCATGTACTGTCTCAGTCGGCGAGCAGCCCATACAAGAGCGCAGCAAGTTTTCTCAAGCAGTGAGTAACGAGACTCACAGTCGGTAAACTTTTTGCTCAAGTAATAAATAGCGTGCTCTTTTCGGCCAGACTCGTCATGCTGCCCCAGCACACACCCCATCGAATTGTCAAGCACTGTTAAGTATAGTATCAGAGGTCTTCCTTCCACCGGTGGCATAAGAATGGGTGGCTCTTGGAGGTATTCCTTTATCCTTTCAAAGGCGGCCTGACATTCATCATTCCAGCGTACCACTTGATCTTTCTTAAGTAATTTGAAGATTGGCTCACAAGTAGCAGTTAGATGTGAGATGAATCGGGCAATGTAATTCAGTCGTCCTAGGAAACCTCTGACTTCTTTCTCTGTTTTTGGAGTCGACATCTCTTGAATAGCTTTAACCTTGGCAGGGTCTACCTGGATACCTTTATCACTTACAATGAAACCTAGCAACTTTCCGGATCTTACCCCAAAGGTGCATTTGTTGGGATTCAACCTCAGCTTGTATAACTTGAGTCGATCAAACAACTTCTTCAGATGGTCAAGGTGCTCCTCCTCAGTTTGAGACCTCGCTATCATGTCATCAACGTATACCTCAATTTCATGATGGATCATATCATGAAATAAAGCAACCATGGCACGTTGATAGGTTGCCCCAGCATTTTTCAATCCGAATGGCATGACCTTATAACAGAAGGTTCCCCACTGAGTCACAAATGTAGTCTTCTCCATATCTTCAGGAGCCATCTTAATCTGATTATACCCTGAAAAACCATCCATGAAGGAGAACACCTTGTGTTGAGCTGTATTGTCAACAAGGACATCGATGTGAGGTAGGGGGAAGTCATCTTTGGGGCTGGCCCTGTTCAGATCCCTGTAGTCGACACACATTCTGACTTTACCGTCCTTCTTCGGCACTGGCACAACATTGGCAACCCAATGAGGGTAAGAAGTCACTGCAAGGAACCCGGCATCAAACTGTTTCATAACCTCGGCCTTGATCTTTTCAGACATCTCTGGACGCATCCGTCGAACTTTTTGCTTTACCGGAGGGCAATCTTCCTTGGTTGGCAAATGGTGAACTACAATGTCGGCATCCAAACCAGGCATATCTTCATAGGACCAAGCAAAAATCTCCATGTAGTCTTGTAACATTTGGATCAATCGTTGCTTCACGCTGAGCTCTAGATTGGCACCAATCTTGACCTCTTTCCTATCTGTCTCAGTACCCAAGTTAATTGTCTCCACAGGCTCTTCATGTGGTTGAATAGCCCTCTCTTCCTGAAGTAGCAGTCTCGCAAGTTCACCAGGCACTTCGCAATCATCTTCACCTTCGTCTTCGGCCAAGTTGATCGGATTTTCGAAGTCATAACTGGCGGTAGCAGAGCTGTTACCAGTGAGATCCAGAGTGGATTGAAACCTGTATAAGTGAGTGTGTGTAAATATAGCTGTTTTGCAATATGTATAACACAGAAAGAAAAAGAGCACAAGATTTGAAATGCAACAAACGTCCAATGTTTTGATTGATGATATATGAAAATGTCATACAAAAAGCCCTCACAAATGGAGCTACGATGCCCCGGGCAGGACACCGAGCCAACAAAGTTTTAACATATTGTTTGTTACAAATTTGGAAATCAAAAGAAATCAATTACTGCGTGACAAATGTGATAGGGGTAAAATCCTTTGCCGTCCAGTTGCTTGGTCCGTTGCTGGTAGTCGGGTAGATCCAACTGTCAAACTCTGCTTCCTCTACATCCTCCTCGATAGCATTCACCCTTGAGCTGGAAATAAACACCGGAGCCTTACCGATCTTCTCTTTGCGCACCGCCTTCTGAGCCTCTGCAGTAAAGCCTAGCCCAAACTTGTCGTTCTTCTGAGTGAAGTCAGGAAGCTGACCCTAGTGTGCACAATTGCCTTTCTGTACCACAGCCCGGGCATCCCTTAGGGAAGCCATCTTCAAGGAATCATTCTCTTCGGTCATTGTCTCTGCAGCTGCTGAAATTGGATGTACCTCCTCGAAATGCTGGAAGGGGGTTTCAATAAACTCTCCGTCCATCTCGATGTACCTGAAGGAATTCAAATGGCTCACCATATACTCCTCTTCTCCTTGCACAGTGACGATCTTCCCCCTGACGGGATACTTCAGCTTCTGGTGCAAGGTGGAGGTCACTGCCCCAGCTTTATGGATCCAAGGTCGACCCAATAGACAAGAGTACGATGGACGTATATCCATCACGTAAAAGGTAGAGTCAAACATTTGAGAGCCCACACGAATAGGGATGTTAACCTCTCCATGAACCATCCTTTTGGAACCGTCAAAGGCCCTGACGATGATATTGCTGGGTTTCAACTCCAGGCCTTCATAATCCAGACGATCTAAAGCCTTTTTCGGTAGAACATTCAAGGAAGAACCAGTGTCCACCAATACATGTGCCAGAGTAGTGCCCCTGCATTCAATAGAGACATGCAGGGCATCATTGTGGTCTCTCCCTTTTGCGGTCAGGTCAGCATCTGAAAAACCCAAGCCGTTGTCCGCCGTCAGATTAGCTATGCAGTCAGTGAACTGGACTGCAGACGTCTCTTGCGGCACATGGGCCGTCTTGAGAAATGAGATCAAGGCCTTAGCATGGGCCTCGGAGCATATCAATAAGGAGAGCAGGGAGATCTTGGAGGGCGTATGCCCCAACTGCTCGACAACATTAAAATCACTTTTCTTTATTATTTTCAGAATCTCCTCCATTTCTTGTCGGGAGGCCTCAGCATTTATGGGTATTGGCGCCTCCATCCGGGCAGGCTCTTCTTCAATCCCTTTGCCTCGAGCATTTGATGACTCGGCAGCAGGGGACACAATTTGATCAGCAACAGGACCAGGTAAACTTGTAGGTTTTATGAGGAGGGGTTTCCGAATAGCGGGCGGTGCAATGTCAGGAGAGAAGAGCCTGCCACTGCGGGTGACCTTGGCTGGACCAGTGATATCGCAGATACTGGCACTAGCGTCGGATTCTTGTTTGATTCCATTTACATACACGTCTGCCCCATAATGCCAGGGGACAGCTTTATCAGATACGTAGGAGAGGGGTCCCGGAACAGTAATGATCACAGGCGCAACTGTCATGATTTGAATAGGCTTCTTCGGGGGAGCCTTGATTGGATTTTTGAAGATGGTAATCACAGAAACTTCTTTCATCGGAACCAATTGAACAACAGTCTTTTTGAATAGAATTTCCTTGCTATCCATTAGGCCTTGGATGCCTAACCTCAGCAAGGGACAATCAGATAGGGAAATAGCACAGAACAGGCAACCTTCTCCGCATCTCGGAAATAAACCGGCCCGCAGTAGGTTCTTCTTAACAGTCTTCAGAGGGGTAACAACTTCATCTATCGAAACAGCATATGTTTCTTCCTCAATGGCATTTACCCTATGCTGGGGCATAGGAGCCGTTACAACATTTGGTCTTTCCGGCGCTTCAAACTGAATTTCCTTTGCGTCGATCAGATCTTGCACTTTGTTTCTCAAGGCCCAACAATCATCAGTAGTGTGCCCGGGACTATCAGAATGATAAGCACACCGGGCATTTGGGTTGTATTTAGGAGACGCAGTGTTGACGACCTTAGGAGCTTCTTTGAGGGTCACCAGGTTGGTGGATAACAGTTGGGGTAAAATTTGAGATAATGTCATACTTAGTCGGGTATACTGCCTCTTGGGCCTTTCACTTCTTTGTTGATTGTACTGCTGAGGAGCAGTAACAGGTTTGGAGATGACCAAAGCATTGACGGCTTGGCGACTTTTGGGCTTGACTTGTCTTCTAGGGCCATAGACGGCACTTGCTTCTTTTTTAAACGGCCTCTTCTCAGCACTTGTAGAGGCAGCCTTCTGTATCTTGCCTGACCTGATGCCAGCTTCAATTCTTTCTCCCGTTAATATCAAATCTGTAAATCCAGCGGAGGAGTTACCCACCAAATGATTGAAAAACGGACCAGACAACGTCCCAAGGAACATATCAACCAGCTCTCGATCAGTTAATGGAGGCTGCACCCTGCCAGCCAAATCTCTCCATTTTTGAGCGTACTCTTTGAACCCTTCACCCGTTCCTAGAGACATACCCTGAAGTTGGGTACGCGTAGGAGCGAGATCAGAATTGTATTGGTATTGTCTATAGAATGCGGTTGCCAAATCTTCCCAGTGCCGGATGCTAGCTCCGTCCAATTGGTAGAACCATTCAAGCTGTGACCCCGAGAGACTATCTTGGAAGAAGTGAATCCAGAGGTTCTTATCTGCCGTGTAAGGTTGGATTTTCCTTACGTACGACCTTAGATGTAGCTTTGGGCAGGAGACCCCATCATACTTGGCGAAGGCAGGCGCCTTAAACTTGTGTGGAATGACTACCCCAGAAGATAACCCCAAATCTCCGAAATCCAGTCCCGGCACGTTCTGAATTTCCATAGCGCTCAAGCGGTCCTCCAATTGCTTGTATCTGTCAGCAGCAGGTGGGTATTGTTCGTCGTTATAGTCCGTCTCGTTGTCGGAGACTGCGGGACTAGGAGCTCCTCCCCCTTGGGGACTGTTTTTCTCAGCAGAAGAAGTAGTTGGATCAGCTTCATTGTGGAGTGTGTTCCCAAATCTGCGTCCGGTGTTGAACAATGCAGTCCTCTTTTTCTTCTTCTTCTTTAGGAGTAGAGTCTTCAACTCTTGCTGACCTTGGGCTAGGCTTAGGACCATCTCTTGAAACTGTGCACTTTGGGCCTGAAGGGCCTTGATTGCTTGCTCACTGGAGGAGTCTGGATTCATGATGACTGTGCACATAAACAGCGAAGAAAATTAAGCAACCTGTGAAATAGGGTACCTGCTATGCATATGGTGCAATGGAATGCGTATGTATGCAATGCATTCAAGGATTTAGAATATTCAAAATTTGTTGTAGACAAAAAAGGAACACACATTATATTAATAAGGAGAAATTTGTTAATACATAAATGCCCCATGGGCCAAATATTACAAAATGACTCCTTAAGGTAAAAAGACATTGCGCATCCTCTTTGGCGCGATGTAGGTGTTGAGATTCCTTTCCTCGTGCAGCAGGCGGGTGAGTTCCAGGACCTTCTTTTCACTAGCATGTAGACTGGTCTCAAGAGAATTCCGTTCTTCCTTAAGCTGGACCCAGCTCTTCTGCATTTCTTCCCAGGAGGTGGGCATGTCAGGATGTTGAATGATGTAGGACACCTCTCCTTCCAAGACTGGTTCTTTGATCACAGGTAGCATGTGAGGGTAAGGCATCACTAACTTCTGGGAGCGGGCTCGTACCCACTTGAGGTAAGGTTCCAATGGGATGGAGTTCCGGTGCCCCAATGTCTTGCTGTCTATCCTACTTGGCATCCTCCAAGCTCTGATAAATCTCTGACGAAGTCCTTGAGTATCGTTGTCGAAGTCGAAAACTATGTCAGGAATTAACATGTCATGAGGGCCATCCTTCCGAGCATAACCAAACTGTCTCCAAGCCAGGCATGGGTTGTAGGTAATACCTCCTTTGATTCCAAATAAAGGAACATTAGGGTACTCCCCACAACGATCAATGATAGTGATGTCTTCCCTAGACCTAGGGCACCAATGTATATCTGCATGCGTGAGAGTCATTAATCGTTGTGACCATCTCAAACCCCGCTCGTTCTTCAAAACTGATTGTGGAAGATGCGAAATAAACCACCTTCCCAGGAGAGGAGTGCAACACATAAGGACACCCCTTCTTCTCATGGTTCGAGTGTAACATGAGTGGAGGATGTCCCCCAGCAACGTAGGTATAGGATTCTTGGTCATGAAGATCTGGACAGCACTGATATCAATAAGCTGATCTGGATTAGGGAACAACACCAAACCATAGACAAGGAGGGCCATAACTTCTTCAAAAGCTCGTAGGTCAAGGGAGTTCCAACATTCTTGGGCCTTTTCAAACAGAAACCTAGCTAAGAACCCTTTAATACCACTTCTAACTTCCCAATGTCCTTTGAGGTCAGATGTCTGTAGGTGCAAAGCTTTAGCAATCTCTTCAAGCTTGGGTTCCTCTTCCGTACCGTTGTAGGGTAGTTGATCAAGGATAGGGACCTTCAGAAGTCGGGAGAACTCTTCCAATGTAGGCACCAACTGATAATCCGGGAAGGTGAAGCAGTGATGCAGAGGGTCAAAGAATTGGAACAGGACCTTTATCAAGTCCTCCTCAATGTTGGTGTTAACCAAGCTGATGAGTCTTCCATGTCTCTCACTGAATGAAGAGCCCTCGGGAATCCTGGACAGAAGTTCCTTAAGCTGAGGAGGGATCTTTACAAGGCTAATCTGAATTGTCTTTCTGCGAGCAGTTTCCATGTCCTATAAAACAAGAACAAAGATGAAGATTCGAAACCCTTGAAATGGTTAGTCAATGCTCATGATGTTTGTATGATGTAATGATGTGATGATTAAATACATTATAAATATTCACAAAGGCAAACATGGTAAGGCACACAAGTCACACAAACCCTTAGAGTTTAGGCCTGCATGGGGTCTGGGTATTACCCTCTTGAAGTTTGGTGGGCTCAACCTGTCCTATCAAAAGTAACCGGGTTCTAAAGGTCCCAATATCACTGGATTGCTTTCATTGTTCATCGTTTCGATTTAGCCACTGAACTGGCGACCGAAATATTCCAGGAAAGCAACCCTCAATTGAGTGTAGTATCGAGTATCAACCAACCTCGGACTGCACCAAAGTCAGTTATCTCACTACCCCTAAAAGGCCAAGATGGTTCAATTAAGGTTCCTAAGGTCAGTTGATGCTTCATGACACCACGCGGCGGCCCCGTACTCTCCTTGACTGAACTCAAGGGTTACCGGTACACACCAAAGTGCCACATCAACGTAGCAGACTGCTTCAACCATGTCGGTATACCCCGCACAGTTCCCTCACAGTCTTGTTGCTACTTTCTAAGAAGGTATCCCCAGATCCGGGTTAGGATCTATAAAGCTCTGATACAAAGCCCACAAAATGTAAAGCAAACAAAGCACTCAATTGAAAACAAAGGTGATCTAAACCCTAAGGTTACTCCACTTTTAAAAGTCTCCCCAGCAGAGTCGCCAGTTCTGTGATACGGTGGGAGAACTGACTTGAGGTTTTGCGTTTTGTATTCGCAAATGTTTCGGTTGAGCAAGAGTCGCCACCGACTTTTTATTTTATCCTAAGGAAAGGTTAAAAAGCACAGCAAAAAACCTTTTGAGATGTTTCTTGGGTTCGGGGAGTAGATTATAGAAAGGGAAGGTATTAGCACCCTTTCTATCCATGGTTATCCATGGGCTCTTAGTTACTTGCTTAGATCACTTGCCTTTTGTTTTCAATTGTTTTAAATGGTGCTTGAGTGTGTGGGTTTTGAAAATGTTTTTGAAAAGAGGCCAATGTGGTGGCAACCTTTGTAATGATCCATGTGGGGATGTATACAAAGATGTATGTCTTTTGAAAAAGTTTTCATTTTGTTTTTGAAAGTTTTGTTTTGAAAGTGTTGTGATGTGTGATTTTGAAATTAGGCAAGTGTTTTGTTTTGCAAGTTGATTCAAGTAACTAAGAGGTTATCTACTCCTAAATTTCTCAAAAGATTATTGCTATACTTTAACCCTTTTAACAAGTTTGCTCCACCATTGTATTTGGTGGGCAACCTTGTGTTAGGATGTGAAAGGGACAGGCGCGGGTCATCGTTTTAGGCCATAATTGCAACGGCGTTAAATGTCTTTGAGCAATTTCTCTAAGGGACTTGATCATTTGTTTTTGTTTGTTTTTGAAAAGTTTTGTCGAGGGACTATGATCATTCAAATTGTTTGTTTTGCCCAAAGAAGATTAACATGCAACATGGCCCATTTATTTGAAGGCAACAAGTGGAATACCCTAGGGGGTGCAAGTGTGATTTGTGTGTCCATTTTCATGCTTGTTTATCTTGTATTTGGTCAAACTATTTTTTATCGTTTTTTCGCATACAAACCCTAATTCTAACATGTTAGCATTATAAAGCAATAAAGTGCGAAATTAAAATTACTAAGCTATTACAAAACCAAATATGGGAAGGGGGGTACAAATGTTCAAATGGGGATATTGACAAGAATTTAAATCTAAATTATTACATCAATTGGATATTTGCAATTTAAATAATGCATAATTAAATGTAAATTAAATTAATATGTGAAATGCAAAAAGAAAGTTTTTTTATGTGTATGAGAAAAGTATGGTTTATGTAAAAGGGAAAAGAAAATAAAAATGTATTATTTTTTGAGTATTTTGAACTTAGGGTAAAAAACCCTAATTTTTAAAGAAAAAGGTATTATTTAATTTAATACAACTATTTATTTATTATTTATAAAAATAAAATAAAATGAAGTATATTATGGAAAAAGGTATTTTTTATATCAAATATTAATAAAAGTAAAAAAAATCAAGTATTTTCATATTTTTGTCTTAAATATATTAATAATCACATATATATATATATTAAACCCTAAATATGTATTATACAAAATAAATATTTATTTAATATTTTAATAAAATAAATAAAAGAGTATTTTTTGTGTGAAATATTTTCAGAAAGTAAATGAAAATAAAAATTGTATTTACATTATTTTCTATTTATTCTAATAATAGTACATATATATATTATATACAAACAAAGAAAATAAACAAATAAATATGCAATAAATGCAAAAAATGATGAAAAAAATATTTTTAATTTCCTAATGTCATGAGAAAAAATAAACAAAGTCAACCAAAAAAGAAAAAGTCAAAAATGATAAAAAAATGAACCAATGGGCTCAGGGGGGTGTGAATTAAAAAAGATGGTGTGGAAAGCAAAATAATCACAGGCCCAGCCCACTCCACTCCTTCTTCAACCTTCAGCACAAAATATTTGAAAAACGCGCGCCATGTTCAGTTCCTTCTAACTCTTGATTCCTGGCTTTTCAGCAAAAACTCATAACACAAGAAATGTTCAGCATGAAGAGACGGTTCTAACCATATAAAGAACTTGACCTATCTCTCTAAGATGAGGGAGAATTTCTCCTCCCCCAAATCCTAACCTAATTTTTCTACCATTTTCAAACTCCAAATTCTCTCTACTCAGGCAAAAGAAATGAAATGTAAGGATATGTACATGTTCAGAGCTATGAGTAGGACCTTGTTTCTTCACCAACTTAAGGCTAAAGATGCATGATAAGAGAGATACGAGTTCAAAGTTTTACCTGTGCAGTTGAACTTCAATCTGGAGAATGAGGAACTTCTAGTGCAAGGTAATGATTGGAAAAGCTTCCTTGAGGTCCAGGGATGCTTTTTCAATGCTTACTTTGTTTTGAACCTTCTTGTTTCAAGCTGTAGAACTTCAACTGCAAAAGGAAAAAATGAAAATGGTGGAAACTGTTAGAGTGATTACAGGTTGGATTTTAGGCCATGGTTAGCTTGCATATGTTGTAAGGAAGGTGGAGGAAAAGGTTTGAATCAAAATGCTTGAAGGGATTGGGAGTTTGCACTCAAACTGCAGGGGCTCCCCTGTTTGTGCAGTTTTGAGGTGATTTTGAGATGGAGGGTGCTTTAGATGTTCAGGACTCGTGCCAAAGCTTGAATGTGGTCTATGGAATGTGTTTGATCACTTCTCTCTTCTGTTTCTAAGCTGAGATGAGATATTGCATAAGTTATGGACCTTTCTTCACACTTAAGCTACAAAGTGCAACTTGGCTCTCTAGGTCAGTACAGGCCCTCCCACTATGCTGCTATCCCTTGCCTTGATCAGTGCAATTTGCTCACAAACTTGTGCCAAGAAGATCTTGATTGTACCACTTGGATTGCAAACTTGACATAAAGTTCTTCTTTTCAAGAATGGAAATAATGCTTTTTCTAGTTTAGGCTTAATTCCTTGTGTAATGACCAAAGGCTTAGAATAACAACTTGGTTCAATGGTTTTGCATTAAATTAAGGAGTGTAATTTGGTTTAAGGACCTGTAAAGTAGCACAAACTATGCTGAGTTCAAATTTTCCAAGTTTATGAACATGTTTTGATGAAGAACAAAAGTGAATTCTTGCCAACTTGTGAAATTCGAATCTCTCAAGTTATGAGGTTGTTTGATGAGTTCTTGGACATTTTGGAAAGCTTGGAATGTGTACTACAATCCATCTTTGAAATGCAAATCAAAATTCCAAGTGGAAGGGTATGAAAAGTGGCCTTGAAGTAGGATAGAAAACCTTGTCAAAATAGGTCAAATTTCACTAAGTTAAAAGATGGTTTAGTGCCCTTATTCAAAAAATTATAACTTGAGATACAAGCTTCAAATGAGAAAACTTTGTGAATCAAAGTTGTAGATTATGCAACAAGCTACAACTTTCATGTTTTGACTTTTGTTTGAATCCAAGTGGATCATGGTGAAAAGATGGGGCAAAGTTGGGAAAAAATTAGGGTTTTTCATAACTTAGAAAAATTCTAAGTTATGAAAAATTCCATTTTCAAACCCTAATTTGCATTTTGAGATTTCTTGGTGAACAAGTTTCATGATTTGGCATGTTTTGATGAAAAATGAATCTTGACTCTTGATTTTGACCAAAAAGTCAAAGTTTGACTTTTCAGTATACAGTCAAAATTGATCAGTTGACTGGGAAATTCAACTGTCAATCTTGTGTACTTGGGACCTTTTGAGCTTGATGAATGTGTCAAGATAATTCCATGGGGTCCTTGAGTCCATATGTGAGCTTGGTTTGCCATTGGCCAGGTCAAACAGTCAAAAATTGCCTTTGTGCAGTCAAAACCCTAAAAATGACCATTTTGCCCTTTTGGTGATCTGATCAAATTTCTTGTGGAATTGTGGTCCAAACTTGATCAAATGGTCCATATGAGTTCATAATGTTGATGTGGATCAAATTTCATGAGGTTTGACTGTCAATTGGCCACAGTTGACTTTTTCCCCAATACAGCTGATTTCTAGGTCAACTGTCCAATTGACTGGGTAAAACTTGGAATCAAGACTTGAAACTTGGCATGGGTAACCTTGGGAGTCCAACATGAAGCATGAAAGTCATCTTAGGCATTTTAGGTCAAAACACCCTTGGGCAAACACAAACCCTAATTTGAGTCCACAGTGCAAGGAGAAGTCTTGAGCAGAGGAAACCCTAACTGTATCTTGATCTTCAAAGGTCTTGTGATGAGAAAATGTTGAGGAAATGGGAGGGCAAATTTTGGGGTACAACAGTTGCCCCTGTTCAATCTTCTTGAACCTGAAGAGTTAGATTGGCAAGTTTGCCTTTCGTGACTCAAGGGTAAAAGGAGATTGGACACTAGAGTGCCCGGAAATTTGCACTCGCATGTTGAAGTATCAGCAATGTGATGTCGAGAATGGGCTTATAGATGCCATTTGGAGATGTGGTAGATAGGGAGATGGGCTTATGGATGCCATCCAGAGACGTGACAGAACCTTGTCGGGAATGGGCTTATAGATGCCATTTGGAGATGTGGATCGCCTAAGAGATTCCTTAGCGAGAACTTGTGTATTTGAGGAGAGGCGGATGTTTTCCTGGCTTGTTACAAGTGTTTGATCCTTAGTCTCCTTATGTAGATATGCCCTGGCTAGATACAGGTATCGAATCTACATTTGGTTTGCTCACAGATGTGCCCTGGCAGATACAGGAGTCGAATCTGGAAATAGTCGTTTAATGGATGTGCCCTGGCTGGATACAGGAATCGAATCTTCGAACTCTTCAGACGTGCCCTGGCTAGATACAGGAGTCGAGTCTGGAAACGTGGTCAACAGATATGCCCTGGCTGGATACAGGAATCGAATCTGGAGCTGTTGTAGTTGATAGATGTGCCCTGGCTGGATACAGGAATCGAATCTTCGAACTCTTCAGACGTGCCCTGGCTAGATACAGGAGTCGAGTCTGGAAACGTGGTCAACAGATATGCCCTGGCTGGATACAGGAATCGAATCTGGAGCTGTTGTAGTTGATAGATGTGCCCTGGCTGGATACAGGAATCGAATCTTCGAACTCTTCAGACGTGCCCTGGCTAGATACAGGAGTCGAGTCTGGAAACTGATCACTCTCAGATGTGCCCTGGCCAGATACAGGTATCGGATCTGGAATTGTGATAGTTGAAGGTAGTCGTTTTCGAGATTGTCTTTTTCCTGAAAAGGCAAAAACGTAAGTTGTATGCAATGTCATGATGTATGATATGCATGATATCATGATGTTCAACATGAGATGTTGTATGCGTTTCGTCATGTATGTAAGCAAGATGTATGAAAATGTGAAATGTTTATGAGTGTAATTTCATCTTAGGAAAATAAATCCTTGACGAACGGCCGGGAAGCTGCTCTGTGGAAGAGATACTTGGCCGAAGTTTTGATGAGAGGCCTGCTGAGGGCTTTAACGATGGATTCCGCTGAGGATAATGATGATAAACTCCGCTGAGGAACTCCGAAGATAAACTCTGCTTGGGAATACCAAAGATAGACTCCGCTGGGGATTGAAGGAACTTTGCCGAGAGCGGTCTTCCGTGGCTTTTAGCTGAGGATAACCCAGTTATAAGTCCTTGTGAGGAAATAACTCTAAATAAAACTCGGGTGGGACGTCCGTGCTTCGCCGGGGATAAGCTTGTAGAATCTACTGGGAATGAGTTTTAAGACCTGCCGGGGAATTGAGATGATTTGGCCACATTTTTCAGTTGAACCTACCTTGGTGCCTTGGCGGACAAAACAACTAGACTGCAATAGACAACTCCACATTGCCCCTGTCTTTGATGTCACCTGTAATTAATCTCTTGTTTCATATGCGAATATTTATGAATCAGAAATTTAATGTCAAATGCATATATCAAAAATGAACATTGGACGTTCTTCGCAAGACAAAACAGAAAAAAGGGAAAACAATGGTAATTTGTATGGACAAGTGAATTTGTATTGATTTAAACTTTGCCTGTGAATAGGCGTTTTTTGTACAAGAGACTGACATCCTAGTAAGAGGACATCGCCAAATAGTATAGAGTTTACAATTTGAAAAAGGAAACAAAACAGCTATGTGAACAATCCCACTGGGTTCCAACTCTGCTATCGCCTTTATGTCTTCGAACATCTCATCGCCTTGCTGCTTAATTGAAGATGAAGCTGATTGGTCAATGCCGAAATCTGGAGCCAGATAGTTGATGCCGAATTCCGGATGCGAAGTGATCCAATGAGACATAGTGTTACGCTTTTATCCCTAACTTTTGCCTGGACCGCCCTTTCGGGTTTTCAGTCCACCGGGATACCCTTTTTTGCCCAAGCCGCCCTTTCAGGTTTTCGACTTGCCGGGTGTACAGATTTTTTTTATATTCATTTCATCCCTTATTTTTGCCCGAACCCTTTTGGTTCGCCGGGAAGCCCTTATTTTTGCCTAGGTATGTCAACCTAGCGGGTCTTTTAATTATGCGTAGTATTTTTTCACTATGTCTGCATTAGCGGGGTGAGGAAGGTCGTCACCATCTATGGTGGTTAGGATCATGGCTCCTCCTGAGAACACACGCTTAACCACAAATGGCCCTTCGTAAGTAGGGGTCCATTTGCCCCTGGGATCACTTTGAGGAAGGATGATGCGTTTGATTACCAGGTCCCCAACTTGATACTCTTGCGGTCTGACTTTCTTGTTAAATGCCCTGATCATCCGTTTCTGATACGTTTGACCATGACAGATAGCAGTGAGCCTCTTTTCGTCAATCAGATTTAATTGATCAAGTCGAGTCTAGATCCAGTCATTTTCATTCAAGTCTGCATCCTTCATTATCCGGAGAGAGGGTATCTGGATTTCGATTGGCAAGACTGCCTCCATGCCATAGACCAAGGAGAAAGGAGTTGCCCCGGTTGACGTCCTTGCTGAGGTGCGGTACCCATGAAGAGCGAACGGTAACATCTCGTGCCAATCTTTATAGGTCACTGTCATCTTCTGCACAATTTTCTTGATATTCTTATTGGCTGCCTCTACAGCCCCATTCATCTTCGGCCGGTAGGGAGAAGAATTGTGGTGCTGTATCTTGAATTGTTCAGAGTTCAGTGATCATTTTGTTATTGAGATTTGTACCATTATCCGTAATGATTCTTTCTGGGACGCCGTACCGACAGATCAGATTATGCCGGATGAAACGTGCCACGACGCTCTTGGTTACTGTGGCATAGGAAGCTGCCTCAACCCATTTCGTGAAGTAATCGATCTCCACCAAGATGAAGCGATGCCCATTGGATGCCGTTGGTCGGATCTCACCGATCATATCGATGCCCCACATTGCGAAAGGCCAAGGTGTCGTCAGGACATTCAAAGGAACTGGAGGGACATGCACCTTGTCAGCATAGATCTGGCATTTATGACAAGTTCGGGAGTGTTGGTAACAATCGGCTTCCATTGTGGACCAGAAATATCCTGCCCGAAGGATTTTCTTAGCCATGGTGTGTCCACTGGAATGTGTTCCAAATGTACCTTCATGTAGTTCCATCATGATTTTCTCCGCTTCAGCCTTATCCACACAACGTAGCAGAGTCGAATCATGATTCCGTTTGTAGAGAATGCCGTTGCTGAGGAAGAATTTTGCAGCAAACCTCCTCATGAACTTCTTATCATTGACGGATGCACCTTCAGGGTATTCCTGAGCTTCCAAGTACCTCTTCACCTCATGATACCAGGGTTTCTCAGTCACCTTCTCAGCCTCAAGCTCACAGCAGTATGCCGGTTCATCCAACTTCCAGATAATGATTCGGGGAGCCTCATTGTCCCATTTAACTTTGAACATTGAAGACATCGTGGCTAGTGCGTCCGCTAGCTGATTCTCCTCTCTGGGGAAATGCTCAAAAGTTATCTCTTCAAAGTGAGGGAGCAAGGTCGACACATACTCCTTGTAAGGAATAAGATTCGGGTGTTTCGTATCCCACTCGCCTTTGATCTGATTGATCACGAGAGCGGAATCTCCGAAGACACTTAGAAATTTTATCCTTAAGTCGATTGCAGCTTGTAAACCCATGATACATGCCTCATATTCTGCCATATTGTTGGTGCAGCTGAAACATAATCGGGCGGTGAGTGGAGTATGAGTCCCCTTGGGAGATATGATTACAGCGCCGACGCCGTTACCCAAAGCGTTGGAGGCTCCATCAAAATGCATAGACCATCGGGATCCTTCCTCAGGTCCTTCATCCGGTCCAGGTACTTCGCAGTCAGTTACCACCATGATGTCTTCGTCCGAAAAATCAAAGTTCAATGATTTGTAATCGTCTACAGGTTGGTGTGCCAAATGATCTGCCAATACACTTCCCTTAATTGCTTTCTGAGTTGTATACTGGATATCATATTCTGTTAAGATCATTTGCCATCTCGCTATTCTTCCAGACAGAGCGGGCTTTTCAAATATGTACTTGATGGGATCCATCTTTGAAATCAATAAAGTAGTGTGAGTCAGCATGTACTGTCTCAGCCGGCGAGCAGCCCATACAAGAGCGCAGCAAGTTTTCTCAAGCAGTGAGTAACGAGACTCACAGTCGGTAAACTTTTTGCTCAAGTAATAAATAGCGTGCTCTTTTCGGCCAGACTCGTCATGCTGCCCCAGCACACACCCCATCGAATTGTCAAGCACTGTTAAGTATAGTATCAGAGGTCTTCCTTCCACCGGTGGCATAAGAATGGGTGGCTCTTGGAGGTATTCCTTTATCCTTTCAAAGGCGGCCTGACATTCATCATTCCAGCGTACCACTTGATCTTTCTTCAGTAATTTGAAGATTGGCTCACAAGTAGCAGTTAGATGTGAGATGAATCGGGCAATGTAATTCAGTCGTCCTAGGAAACCTCTGACTTCTTTCTCTGTTTTTGGAGTCGACCTAAAATGCCCAAGATGACTTTCATGCTTCATGTTGGACTCACAAGTTTATCCATACCAAGTTTCAAGCCTTGATTCCAATCTTTGCCCAGTCAATTGGACAGTTGACCTAGAAATCAACTGTATTAGGGAAAAAGTCAACTGTGGTCAATTGACAGTCAAACCTCATGATTTTTGACCCACATCAACATATTGAACTCATATGAACCATTTGGTCAAGTTTGGATCACAATTCCACAAGAAATTTGATCAGATCACCAAAAGGGCAAAATGGTCATTTTTAGGGTTTTGACTGCACAAAGGCAATTTTTGACTGTTTGACCTAACCAATGGCAAACCAATCTCACATATGGACTCAAAGACTCAATGGAATTGTCTTGACATGTTCAACAAATTCAAAAGATCCCAAATACACAAGATTGACAGATGAATTTTCCAGTCAACTGAGCAAAATTTGACTGTATACTGAAAAGTCAAACTTTGACTTTTTGGTCAAAATCAAGTGTCAAGATTCATTTTTCATCAAGACATGTCAAATTATGAAACTTGTTCATCAAGAAATCAAAAATTACAAATTAGGGTTTGAAATGAAGAATTTTCATAACTTAGAATTTTTCTAAGTTATGAAAATCCCTAATTTTTTCCTAACTTTGTCCCACTTTCTCATCAAGATGCATTTGGATTCAAGGAAAACTTAAAACATGAAAGTTATATTCCATTGCAAAATCTACAACTTTGATTCACAAAGTTTCCTGAAAAGAAGCTTGTAGCTCAAGTTATGATTTTTGGAACAAGGGTGCAAAACATTCTTAACTTAGAAAAATTTTGACCTATTTTAGGCAGGATTTTTGCATAACTTCATGGCCACTTTTCACATGCTTCCACTTGGAATTTAAACTTTCATTACAAATATGGATTGTAGTACACATTCCAAGCTTTCCAAAATGTCCAAGAACTTCTCAAACACCCTTGTGGTTAGGGAGAATCGAATTTGTCAATATGGGCAAAAGTCACTTTGATTCATGGCCAAAGGCATGTTCATAACTTGTGCATTTTCAAACTCAGCATGTGCAAGCTACATTACAGGCCTCTAACCTCATTTACACTCAAAAATTAAATTCTAAACCATTGTGCCAAGATGTTATTCTATGCATTTGGTCATTACATGAAGAATTAAGCCTTAATTAGAAAAAGCAAGTTATCCATTTTTGAAAAGGTGAACTTTATGTCAAGTTTATAATCTATGAGGTACAATGCAGATCTTTGAGGCACAAGTTCATGAGCAAAGTCCACTGATCAAGAGTGATTTGTGCAGCATACTTGAGGGGCCTACATAAGCCTAGAAACCAACTTGTCATTTTTTGCTTAACATAGAAGAAACATTGCATAACTGATCACATCTCACATTGCTGCAAGAACAAGCTTAAGCAAACTTTCTCCATACATTCCATACTCCTCAACTGACCTGAAACACGAGCCAACTACCTTCAATACCTCCCTAAACATCAAAACACCATTTTGCTGCACAAAACAGGGCATCCCTACAGTTTGAGTGGCACAACTCATTTCCATCGTGCATTTTCATCCAAACCATTTCATACACCTTCCATAACATCCATACAAACTATTCCAAGCATTGAACTGGAACTGTAACAGCCATATCATAGTTTTCCATTTTCATTTTTTCTCTCTTGCAGGTTGACTTCCATGGAGTGATTCAGCAAGATTCAAAGCACACCAAGCATTGGAGAAGCATCCCTGAACTTCAAGAAAGCTGTACAAGTCCTCACATTGCCTTGAAAGTGCCTCCATTGTCATACACGATCCAAGCTGAACAGGTAAGTTCATGGACTTCTATCTCTCAATCTAGGAAGAGTTAGGTTTAGGTTTATGAATGAAAAGTGTCATACTCATGTCCCTGAAGCCACCCATATCCTTACTTTCCATTTATATTGCATATGCTGAGAGAATTTAAGACCTGAACATTAACAAAAACTTAGGTCAGAAATTGGGGGAGAAGAAATTCTCTCTCATTTCTGAGAGTTAGATCAAGTTTTTTATATGTATGAACTCGTGACATGATGCTCTATAATGTTTGTGTTGTAAGTTTTTGTTAAAAGTCAAGGAATCAAGAGATTACAGGGATGGAAGGAAGCGCGCGTTTTTTTCATTTGAAACTGTCTGGAGGTTGAAGACAAGCTTGCTTTGGGCTGGGCTTGTTTCTTTTTTCTATTTGCACCATCTTTTTACACATGCACCCCCTTGGCCCATTGTGTTTTATTTTCATTATTTTTGACTTTTGATTTTTGTTTCTGACTTGTTTATTTTTGTTCAAGCATAAAAAATATTAAAAATATTTTTCTCACATTTTTTGCATTTTATTTGATATTTATTTTGTTTCATCTAGTTTTATATGTAAATAAACATAAATATACTCTTATTTAAAATACCAAAATAAATACAAAATACATTCTGTTTTCTGATTTTATTTTATTTTATCTTTTGAAAACATTTTATAAAAAATATACTTTTTTTTGTAAATAATAAATATTTTTATTTTTATACATATTTAATATATTTAGTAAATAATATAAATACTTATCTATATTTATTAGAATATTTAGGGAAAAATACAAAAATAATACATTTTTATTTTTATTTTTATTAATATTTAACTTAAAAAATCACTTTTTTACAATATACTTCCTTTTTATTTATTTTTTGTACATAATTAATAAATATTGCATATATTAAATAATTAATACCTTTTACTTATAAAATTAGGGTGTTGCCCTAAAATGTAAAAATATCCAAAAATTCATTTTTTTTATTTTTGTTTATTTGTCACATAAAAATACTTTTTACATACATATAAAAATCATTTTTTGCATCTTGCATATTTATTTTATTTTATTTAATTATTGTGCAATTAATTAATTTGTATATTGAATTTGGATGTATTAGTTTAGATTTAATTTTTCTTGCTAAATATCCCCATTTGAACATTTGTACCCCTCATCCCATAATTATGTTGTAATAGTTTAGGACTTTAAATTTCGCATTTTAAAGCTTTCTAAATATACCATGATAGACTTAGGGCTTTGTATGCAAAAATCAATCAAAAATAGTTTAACCTAATTCAAAGATAACAAGCATGAAAATGGACAACACCAATCACACTTGCACCCCTTAGGGTTACTCCACTTGTTGCCTTCAATAATGGGCCATGTTGCATGTTAGGTGTCTTTGGCAAAAACAAAACAAATTCAAATGATCATAGTCCCTCGATGACGCTTTCAAAAGTTGCCTAAAAATGATCAAGTCCCTTAAAGGAAAAATTGCCCAAAGACACTTTCCACCATTGCAATCATGGTCTAAACTATGACCCGCGCCTGTCCCGTTCACATCCTAACACAAGATTGTCTACCAAATACAATGGTGGAACAAAATTGTTAAAAGGGTTAAAAACATAGCAAAGATCTTTGAGAAATTTAGGAGTAGACAACTCTTGGTTACTTGCCAACTTGCAAAACAAAAGCACTTGCCTATTTTTTTCAAAACACACATCACAACACACTTTCAAACAACTTTCAAAAACATTGAAAACTTTTCAAAAGACATACACCTTTGTATACATCCAAACATGGGTCATTACAAAGGTTGCCACCACATTGGCCTCTTTTCAAAACATTTTTCAAACCCACACACAAAGCACCATTTCAAACAATTGAAAGCACCATTTCAAACAATTGAAAATACAAGGCAAGTGATCTAAGCAAGTAATTAAGAGCCCATGGATAACCATGGATAGAAAGGGTGTTAATACCTTCCCTTTCTATAATCTACTCCCCGAACCCAAGAAAACATCTCAAAGGTTTTTGCTGTGCTTTTTAACCTTTCCTTAGGATAAAATAAAAAGTCGGTGGCGACTCTTGCTCAACCGAAACATTTGCGAAAACAAACGTAAAACCCAAGTCAGTTCTCCCACTGTATCACACCAGCCATAAATGTTGATGTCAAACTTTTGTTCCCAGGTATAAGTGTTAATGTCAACCTTTTTTCCCAACCATAAGTGTTGATGTCAAACTTTTGTTCCCAACCATTAGCGTTGATGTCAATCATTTGTTTCCATTCATATGTTTTGATGTTAATCATTCGTTTACTAGTCTCGATGTTGATGTTTATCATCAGTTCAGAGCCAGTATTATCTTACCATTTCTATTTGCATCCTTCGGGATGGTAGTTTTTGATCCCCTGTGAGTTGATGTTATTCTCTTTTTGTTATCTCCTCTCTGAGTGGATAGTTCACTGTTATTTGTCGATCGTTGTCATCCATTGCTTTTTCCTCATTTATTGAGTTGATGATACTTTGTTCTCTCTTTAGGCCTTATCCCATTAGAGTTGAGTTTTCTTTTCCCTAGTGGAGTTGATTTTCCTCCATTAGAGTTTAGTCTCTTTCCTCCAGTCGAGCCGATAATCCTTTATTAATGGTTACCTCCTTGATAGTTTGTTGCTTGCATTGTTAATAGTTTCTATTGTTTGAAATCTCACTATGCATTTGGTTTCTTTAATCGTGGTTTTGGCTTTACCTGTTTATATCCATCTCCAGAGTCGTGCTGTTCCCCAATGATTTATTTTCCTGATCGAACTCTCTTTTTGGTCTGTTGGTTTCATTTTCTGCTTCCCAGTGGTGTTCTTCTATGTCACCTATGGAGTTGGTCGTTTGCATTCATAATCATAAGCATTGCATGGTATATTAGGGCTAAAAATAGGGTTTGTTTTGTATTTAATTATCTTCAATCACGTCGAGACGAAGATTTTAACCTTCGTACCTCCGGATAGAAGACACTTAAATAAGGGCAACTGTTATACCCCATTTTTTCCCCTAAGATCTATCATCATCTCATTTTATTAATACATCAAGACCACACACTATGGTATGTTCTCTCTTTCTACTTCATCATATATTTAAGTTTTCTCTTGAGGGATCACCAAGCACCTTGATTTTTGTATCTTGTACATGTGTTTTTAGGTGGATTAACTTTTAACTAACATGAAAATATGTATATATGTCTTTTTTAATGTTCATATTGTAGGTGATAACACGATTGCATTCATTTCACCATCTAACCTAGGGTTTGAGAGTTGGCTCTCAGTCAAGTGGTTCTTCAATGGATTTCAAGAGATTAAGTTTCAAGGCCATGCATATGATATCAAATATTTGTGGTTCAAAGATTTCTCTCACTTTATTTAAGTCAAACTCTCCTCAAAATTGGTGGTGGCATTCATCAAGAAGATTCATAGGTTCATTTGTTTATTTCCATGCCTTCTTCAACAAGTTTCATTGAGACTTTAGTCCCATCTTTGAGTGTGCTTCAAGACAACATCATTTCAAGGCCTAATGTAATTCATCATGCTTTATTTTTCCAAGAAAGTTCAAAAAGAGTCAAGGTTAATTCAATAAGTTTAACCTAATTGATCAAGTGCTTAATTCAGTTATCATAAGTGCATAACTCTCAATTTTAAACATTTTGAGTTGGTTCTTTTTGCTATGGGTTCTTATAATCTTCTACAACAACTTCTCTTCACATGACAAGATCCAATTATGCAAGAAAAATCATCAAAAGTTGAAAGGGGTTTCAAGTCATTTTGACACTCTCTGAGCTAGGGTTTACTGACTTCCAAGGACCATATCTTACTCATTTTTTGAGATTTTTGATTGACTCTAAATCCATGGTTCTATTAAAAGGGTCCTTAATAAGTTCTCCTCAAGGATCTAAGGCTAATTTTGAGAGGAAGATCACTAATGGTTGAGAAAGATTACAAGTCTATTTGAAAAGCCTTTTAATTTTAGGGTTTGACTTTAAATAATCATAACTTGGTCAATTTTTATTTCCTTGATCCGATTATTTTTCCATACTAATCTTTAGGATGTCTACTATAACTTTGTTTCAATGAGAAAGACTTGAAAATGCTTGGAAAGTTGTTGAAGAATTGGAAAGATTATAGGTCTTTTGTGAATTTTCCCAAGTTTGTTCACCATCTTCCAAAGACCATAACTCTTTCAATTTTTATGATTTTTAGGTGATCTAAATTATGCAATTCAATTTAAGGGGTCTACTCCATTTAATATTCAGATATCAATACTAAATTTTGAGTGGAAGCTCATGTAATTTTGAAGAACATTATAGGTCATTTTGAAGTTCAACACTTAGAAATATTTCTAAGTACAAAAATCAGTTTGTTTTTCGCGATTTCAAGAGGACATAACTTCCAGATCAATTATCCAAATGGAGTATTTCTTTACACATTGTAAAGATTGTGATCTTATCTTTCAAATGCTTTAAGAATCATGTTATAAATCCTCTTGAGTTATGTGCACCATGGATTCAAAGTTGGCACCTTGAAACTGATTTTGTCAAAACAGTTAGATTGCAATTTCCATAATGTGACTTCTAATCACAAAATTTGTGCGTGTTTTCTACTTAAACATGATTAGAATAAATATTTGAATCATTTAGAATGTCAAAGCACATCATTTGGATGAGTTTTGATGCACATGTGATCACACTTCCTTCATGAACACAGTGTGCACGAATTCGATTAAGATTGCATCATTCACCCCCCTCTTGATTCCATTTACTTCTCCTATAAATATAGACCATATTCCACTCATTTTAAGAAACTTGGATAGCCAGAATCACCCTGCCAAACTCTCTCTATAGCTCATAATTTTGAGATTTCGAATTCACTCTTCCCTTGTTTTTCAATCCAATTTCTTTGTTCATTCTTCATTCTTGAACTTCACTGAAGCTAACAGAAGAAGAACCAAGAATTGAGGTGTCCTAAATCGTGCTAGCCAAGTCAAGTTTAGGTTTCCTAAATCGTGCTAGCCAAGTCAATTTTTAGAGCTCTGAAGTTGAGCTTCAACAGTTAGATTCCTCCATCAATTCTCTCCAAACTTGTTACTACGATGTAGCTCTTATCACTCTAATACTCATAACATCATTGGTTTTTAACTGGAAATGAGTTTTGATTATGAATTTTTAAATCCCTTTTCATTCTTTTTCTTCTAGTTTTTTGCAAATTGACTGAGCTATAGTTTATATAAATTTTTTGCGAGGGTACCATTGGAATTTTCTTGAAGAGACGAAGCGAAAGACACCGGTCTGAGCTTCTAATTTTACAGTTTATGGAACCTGCAATTCGCGCATGGTTGGAGGTTAAAGATGATGACGTGTCTTTCCTTCAGCCAATGGTATCGTGTCACCCATTTTTTTTCAAAATCTATTTTAAATAAATTATTTGGTGAATTATTCACTAATGTCCATATCATGCACAATGCGTCTGGTCCTTTGGATTGACTTACTAATGCATTTTGACATTGATCCAATGATCTATATTTTTTTGGCTTTATTTTTATTTTCTGTTTTTTATTTAATTGTTTTAAACTTCAAAAATTCATAAAAAAATTCATTTAAACTTCTAAAATTGTGAAAAAAATTACCAAAAATACTTTTGATTATTCTCTTTCTGATTTTTATTTTATCACAATTTTATTTTGTGATTTGATATTTTTTTATGATTTTTCACTTTATTTGACTGGTTGTAATTGTTTAAAAATACTTTTCTTGTTTTTAAAATTTTGGAAAAATTATTGAAGGATCCAATGATATTTTTTCAAATATTGGTGACCTTATTTTATTTTTATTTTTGATTTTACTATTTTTCACAAATTTTGGTTTATTTTTCTTATTTCTTTAAATTCTAAAAATAGTTTCTAATTTTAAAAAATTCTAAAATTTTTTGTCAATACTTGTTGACTTATTTTTGACTTCTGATATTTATTTAGGTTTTTTATTTTGTGTTTTAATACATGTTCTATATTTTATCAATTATTTCCTTTTTAAATCATTTAAATTTTGTTTTATATTAAATATATTTTATTTTATTTTTTATTGGTCCTGATTTAGAAACACTTGAGTTGTTATTTTGGGACAAGTTCTTCAACCTCATTGGATCATGGGTGTTGATAGATTGAAAAACCAAATCCACTAAAATGGATGAATGATGTTGATGATATTTGAAACTCTAGTTTCATCAGATACATCCCCATCCCTCTTCATCTTATCCCTTTCTTGTTTTTACTTGTGCAATATGTTTTTGGAGAATAATCTACATATCATTACTCTAACATGTTGGTATATAGATTTCTATTGATCGGCCTCAAAATAGGTGTGACTTCCATATAAGTTCACTTACGATTGCTTAAAATAACGCTCAATTTATCCCGATTCAAAAAATGATCATTCCTGGCCAAAACCTATCTTTGCAAGCCCAAGTATGTTTAATTTGAAACCTTGGATCCAATAACTTTAAAGTTTATTCTTATGAGGCTTTGATTAAATCAATCCTCTAATGAACTTCATGAACTTTGGTCTAAATGAATCATTTAAACATCGTTGTTTGTATGTGATTTACTTTGAGTACTTGAAATGAATAATATAATTGACAAAAAGTGTGATCGGTGGATCTGGAACTGACTGTTTAACGCTGGTTCGCGAAATATCACGGAAGCAAGAGTCGCCACCGTCTTTTATTTTCTCCAATATGGAAAGGACAAAAGCACAAAAAAATTCCTTATTGAGATTAGTTCTTGGTTCGGGAGGTAGATTTATAGAAAGGGAAGGTGTTAGCACCCTTTCTATCCATGGTTATCCACGGGCTCTTAGATACTTGCTCATTTGTGTTTTCAAAATGTTTGTTTGCTTTTCAGAGTGAGTGAGTTTGAAAATGTTTCGTTTAAAGTTTCAGTTCGACTCTTGTATCAGTCCTCAAGAGTGTTTGAAAAGTTGTTTTTGAAAGCTTTTTGCAAAGTGTCGGTGTGAAAAGAATTTTTTGATTTGTTTTGAATTAGAGCAAGTATCTACGAGTCGTCTACCTATCCTAAGGAATTAGTCTGTGTAAATGTCCTTAAGGTAGTGTCATCCCACCATTGAGAGGTAAGTAACACCACCGTTGGAGGTGTTCGGGTCAATTCGAGGATTAGGGACAGTGTGGTCACCAGAGCAATAGTAAGACACCTTAGAAGCTACCCCCATGCCATGTTCATGGACATGAGGACTTACTAAGACATCCTCTACTCGACGACCACGTTTCGAGGGGCAAGGCAACAATGAGGCGTACCCTAGGAGTGGTGTGTGAATTGTGTGTCATTTTCAGTTATTTATTTGTCTTGATCATGCGTTGAGTGAGCTACGCTTGATTTTATTTGGGGCATACATTCTTTAATGTGATAGTTAGCAATTAAAAGGTGCGGAAATTAAAATGCGGAAAAATAAAGGTCCTACGCTATTACAAGGCGCGGGTCTACATCGCCAAATTAAACCAAGACCCGATTTGAATGAAAGAAAATGCGGAAAGTAAAGGTATTAATTATCTATTACAAAGCTTTGGGGCAAATACATTATATTTAAAAAAAAAGGAAATAAAAGTAAACGTGCGAAAAGAAATAAAAATCGAGAGTGCGAGGGCGTTGGACCCTTTAAGGAAATTAAATTGGAATTAATGATTAAATTATTAAATGAGAAAAAGAACTTATTTTTTATGTTTTTGGATTTATGAAATTTAATGAGAAAATTAATTGGAATTAAAAGTTAAATAAAAACCTAGTTATAAATTGTTTTTAATTTAATAAAGAAAAATGTTTAAGTTTGACCTAATTTAACCTAATTATTTAATGACAAGTTTATTTACAAATTAATTAAGAATTAATAATAATGATGATGAGGTAATTTAATTATTTGGAAAAAAAAAAGTAAAATGCTATGAAACCTAATTTTTATGTGTTTTAATTTATTTAAGAAAAAATGTTAAAGTTAAAACCCTAATTTAAAACTAAATTAATTATCAAATTTATTTACAACAAAAACATTAATGCATTAAATAATAAACAAATATATTTTTATTTTTGACTTTTCTGATTTTTTTGTATTTTTGTGTTATAAAATTTATTTTATGAATTAAAAGAAAATCATTAAATTAAAACAAATAAAAAAAAGAGAAAAAGAATGAGAGAAAGAAATACAAACATAGGGGGTGTTGACCCAATTATGGAGGTTTGTTTAGAGCATTCTTGGCCCACTGAATCAGGCCTGGTTGACTTTTCTGGCGCGTGTGAGGAACAGCTGACTAATGCATATGGTAGACTCCAGATCCTGACCTTTGGATTGACCCCTGGTGACATGTGGCGTGCCAAGGTGTTGGGTGTATGATGGACCCTGGGCAAGGAATTGTACCTGAACGCATTATGAACAAAATTATGAAGAATATGGGGGACCTGGGAATCGAACCCAGGTCCCATTGCCTGCGTGACAACACAACAACCACCAAGCCAAGCGCGTTTCTTTGTTTATTTAGTGGAGCATAATCAATATGAGAGAGAAACAGGTATTATGCTGGATAACAAAAAAAGCGCCAATTATTTGAATTAACCAACCATAAACCAACAGCTCATCTTCTTCTCCCTGGCTTCTTCGTTTTTGCCTGAAACTAACATCAAATAGCGGGGGTTTTAAACCCCCACTAACCATAACATACAAAAATAGCGATTAGCATATAGTTGGAAAGAAAAAGGGCGCGAGGTGTGAAATTAGTTCGTATGAAGGTCACGAGTCCAATGGTGCTGGTCTTATGGCTTAATTTTTCCATATGAAAGAGTCCCTAATTTGCAACCTCTGAAACCCTAAAGAGCTCCCATGGTGGATTCTCACACAGGCCTTATTAATTCAATTAAAGCATGCTATCAGCTTCAGAATACTCACATTAGTCCAAATCCATGATTAAAAATCAAAAATATTGCATGAATGATGAAACCCGAATATGAAAATTTTCAAAGAAAGTTAGACTTGGTTATACTGATTCCTTGCGTATGGAGGGTTGAATTTGATTGGAATGGCTTCCTGGATGTGTCAGGAGTGCAATGGAATAGTTATTTTGCTTGGAAAAGTGCTTTTGATGTGAAAACAGTTTCAAGCTTTTTGGCAAAAAATTCCAATGTTGTTCTTGATCTTGGGCGCAGCCTCTGTGTGTCTAGCATTAGGTTATTGTTTGTGCATATATGAGGAATGAATTAGGTTAGAAACAAAGCCCAAAATCCATTCAATCAATGTTTTTGAATTTGTGATTTTCATGAATCTTTTTCAATCTTTTTGTCATGAAGAACATTCCTATTTGCATAGAATCTTTCCTTTTTTGATGTGCACGAAATCTTGAGTGAATAAGGAGTGGAAATGCTGCATAAAAAGATTTGAAAGGTGGCATTTAGTATTTTTTAATATTTAATTTTAATTAAGTGAATTAATAATAATAAAAATTCAAATAATTAATAAAAAATGATGAAATAACTCCCTTGGATGTCAATGGGTCGTGCATAGCTTTTGGGTGATGATTCTTGGAAGAAATTGAGGCCCATTAGCAATTATGAGGCATTTGAAGCAAAGTTGACTTTTCAAAATTCCCAAAAATTTCCCAACTTCCACAAGGCATATCTTGCTCAATTTTTAAGCTTTGATCATGTTCTGTGACATTTTGGAAAGGTCTTTAAGTCCTCTAACCAATGCCCTTGGTCCCATGTCATTTTGATTTACCAATCTCAAGTTATGGTCTTTGACTTAAAGTGCCTTTTTGTTGACTTTTGAAAATGACCTATAATGTTGAGATTGATAACTTTTTGTGAGAGCATTTCTTGGATTTGAAGTGTGAAGAGGAGTTGTAGGAAATTTCATTATCTTCAAAATGATCTTTGGATGGAATTTTTCTGATAAACCATGTGGAAGTTATGCCTTGGTCAATTTGCAGTTGACTTTTCCAACTGTCCAAACATAGAAACTTTTGCATCTTGAGACTTTTTGAGCCATGCCTTGAGAATCATGATCAAGAATTGATCAAATGATGTTTGTGGCTTCAAAATAAGATGTTGACCAAAAAATTTGACTTTTGACTGTCAAATGACCATTCGGCCCCTGCAGTTGAATGTTGAGCAATTAGGGTTTTTGACTATGCAATTTTTGTGCTGTGAGTCTTGAAACTTGACATAAGGATGCTTGACAATGTTTATAGGCATGTCGGACTTGTTTGGACCCTTGAAAACTTCAATTTCTTTGCCATAACCAAAACCCTAATTTTTGACTGTTAGGAGACCATTGGACTGTGCAACCTTTGGGAGATTTTGAAGCATGCTCTTTGCAAATCTTGAAGAATATGGGAGGGAAAATTTTGGGGTACAACAGTTGCCCCTGTTCAATCTTCTTAGACCTGAGGATGTAGATTGGCTGACGTGCCTTTCGTAATCCGAAGGTGGAAGATGATTGAACACTAGAGTGCCCAGAAATTTGCGCTCACATGTTAGCAGTGTGATGTGGGGAATGGGCTTACAGATGCCGTTTGGAGATTGATGGATAGGAAGATGGGCTTATAGATGCCATGTTGAGAGATGATGAATAGATGGATGGGCTTATAGATGCCATCTGGGTGTCGATCACGTAAGAGATTCCTTAGCGAGAACTTGTGTACCTGAAAAAGAAAATGATTACCTGGCCTGTTACAGGAGCTGGTCTTCAGACTCTTTGTGTAATGTGCCCTGACTGGTTACAGGCATTGAACCCTTAAACCTCTTCAGACGTGCCCTGGCGAGATACAGGAGTCGAGTCTGGAGTTTCAAACGGTGATGAATGAATCAGGGATGGTTACTACCTCAACGGGACGGTGAGAGAACCTTGGGCGATTACTACCTCAACAGTAACGATGAGAGAATCTGGGGCGATTACTACCTCAACAGTAACGGTGAGAGAATCTGGGGCGATTACCACCTCAACAGTAACGATGAGAGAATCTGGGGTGATTACTACCTCAACAGTAACGATGAGAGAATCTGGGGTGATTACTACCTCAACAGTAACGGTGAGAGAATCTGGGGCGATTACTACCTCAACAGTAACGATGAGAGAATCTGGGGTGATTACTACCTCAACAGTAACGATGAGAGAATCTGGGGTGATTACTACTTCAACAGTAACGGTGAGAGAATCTGGGGCGATTACTACCTCAACAGTAACGATGAGAGAATCTTGGGCGTCTTCTACTGAGTCTTCATTAGGAAAATCTTTAGGAATCGATTTAACTGGACCAGAGAAGGCCTTTGACTGGATAAGAATCAGAAAAATCTTTAGGAGTCGATTTAACTGAACCAGGCAAGGTCTTGGAATCTTCAACTGGATAAGAATCAGGGAGATCTTAGGGTCGATCTGACTGAACCAGAGAAGGCCTTTGACTGGATAAGAATCAGAAAAATCTTTAGGAATCGATTTAACTGAACCAGGCAAGGTCTTGGAATCTTCAACTGGATAAGAATCAGGGAGATCTTAGGGCCGATCTGACTGAACCAGAGAAGGCCTTTGACTGGATAAGAATCAGAAAAATCTTTAGGAGTCGATTTAACTGAACCAGGCAAGGTCTTGGAATCTTCAACTGGATAAGAATCAGGGAGATCTTAGGGCCGATCTGACTGAACCAGAGAAGGCCTTTGACTGGATAAGAATCAGAAAAATCTTTAGGAGTCGATTTAACTGAACCAGGCAAGGTCTTGGAATCTTCAACTGGATAAGAATCAGGGAGATCTTAGGGTCGATCTGACTGAACCAGAGAAGGCCTTGGATATAGTTGAGAACTTAACTAGGTCTTTCCTGAAAGGTAAAGGTCAGTCATATGCAATGCATGATATGGATCAAGCAATGATGTTCTCAACATAAATGAGATTGTATGTTCATGATGCGTATATGCATGCTATAATGTATGGAAATGCGATGTTTATGAATGTATGTTTTTTGTCTAGGAAAGTAAATCCTTGACGGGTGCCGGGAAGTCTCATCCTGGGCTGATGTAGAGCTTTTGTTTCCACTGGGGAGTGATGGTTGCAAGAATACCGGCAGGAGAAGATAACTCCGTTGGGGAATAAACTTGGCGAAGAGATTACTCTGCGGGGAATAACTACTCTAGCAATCTTGTTGGGGAACAATACTCTGTGGGGAGAGAGGTACTTTGCTGGGATGCTGATGATAACTCCGCTGGGGATACCGTTGATGTTGGAAGTGTTAATAGACTTCGCTGGGGATAAGAAGACTTCTCCGAGGACGATCTTTCTGTGGCTTTTGGCTGAGGATAACCCAGTTATATCCCGGTAGGGAAATAACCTTTGAATAAAGCCGGGAGACGCGTTCGTGCTCTGTAGGGAATAAGCTTCCAGAATCTACTGGGGATAAGCTTCCTGCTGGGGAGATGGATTCAAACTTTCCTGGGGAAATCTTGAACTATACTGGACTCTCCTGGGGAAATTTTGAGATGTACTGGGAAAGTGGCTCCGTTGAATATTTGGTAGACCGCCGGGGAACAATCTTAGATCAAGATTGCCGGGGATGCTTGTTAAGAATATTCGTATATTGTGCTGGGGAATGTTGAGATCTGCGGGGGATACCCAACTTCCTTAAGGCTGATAGGATAACTCTGCTTGGGGAGAGTGTGTTGACTTGCTGGCTCACTCTCTGGGGACTTAAGATATCTTGGTTGTTCTTCAGCCGAACTTACCTTGGTACCTTGGTGGGAAGAACAATTAGATCGCTTAGACCATTCATTATTGCCCTTGTTTCTAATGTTACCTGTAATTAATCCTTTGTTTCGTATGCAAACACTTATGAGTTGGAAATTATTGTCAAATGCATATATCACAAATTGAACCTTGGACGTTCTTCGCAAAACAAAACAGAAAAAGGAAAAAAACAAAAGGCAACTTGTAGCTGAAAAGTGAATTTGTATTGATTTTTGAATTTGCCTGTAAATAGGCGTTTATGTACAAGAGGCTGACGTCCTAGTAAGAGAACGCCGCCGAATAAAGAGTTTATACAATTTGTACAAAGGGAAAATAAAACAGCTGCGTGAAAAGAATAATCCCACTGGGTTCTAACTCTGCTATTGCCTTTATATCTTCGAGCGTCTCATCACTTGATGACCTAGCTGAAGATGAAGCTGATTGATCGATGCCGTCTGAACTTGATGTAGATACCGGATTCTGGATGCAAGGTGATCCAATGAGACATAGTATTACGCTTTATCCCTAACTTTTTCCTGGACCGCCCTTTCGGGTTTTCAGTCCACCGGGATACCCATTTTTGCCCAAGCCGCCTTTTCAGGTTTTCGACTTGCCGGGTGTACAGATTTTTTTTATTTCATCCCTTCATTTTGCCCGAACCCTTTTGGTTTGCCGGGAAGCCCTAATTTTTGCCTAGGTATGTCAACCTAGAGGGTCTTTTATCATGCGTAGTATCTTTTTACTATGTCTGCATTGGCGGGGTGAGGAAGGCCGTCACCATCCATGGTGGTCAGAATCATGGCTCCTCCTGAGAACACATGTTTAACCACAAATGGCCCTTCGTACGTGGGGGTCCATTTGCCCCTTGGATCACTCTGAGGAAGGATGATGCGCTTGATTACCAGATCCCCAACTTGATATTCTTGTGGTCTGACCTTTTTGTTAAATGCCCTGATCATCCGTTTTTGGCACGTCTGACCATGACAAATAGCAGCAAGTCTCTTTTCGTCAATCAGGTTTAATTGATCAAGTCGTGTCTGGATCCAATCATCTTCGCTCAGATCTGCATCCTTCATTATCCGGAGAGAGGGTATCTGCACTTCGATCGGTAAGACTGCCTCCATACCGTAGACCAAGGAGAAAGGAGTTGCCCCGATTGATGTCCTTGCTGAGGTACGGTACTCGTGTAGAGCAAGCGGTAACATCTCGTGCCAATCTTTATAAGTCACTGTCATCTTCTGCACGATTTTCTTGATATTTTTATTTGCTGCTTCTACAGCCCCATTCATCTTCGGCCGGTAAGGAGAAGAGTTGTGGTGCTGTATCTTGAATTGCTCGCAGAGCTCAGTGATCATCTTGTTATTGAGATTGGTATTGTTATCTGTAATGATTCTTTCAGGGACACCGTATCGACAGATCAAGTTATGCCGAATGAACCGTGCCACCACGTTCTTGGTTACTGTAGCGTAGGAAGCTGCTTCAACCCACTTCGTGAAGTAATCAATCGCTACCAGGATGAAGCGATGCCCATTGGACGCTGTAGGTTTAATCTCACCGATCATATCTATACCCCACATTGCAAAAGGCCAAGGTGCAGTCAGGACGTTCAGAGGGACTGGAGGAACATGTACCTTGTCTGCATATATCTGGCATTTATGGCATGTCCGAGAGTGTTGGTAACAGTCGGCTTCCATTGTGGACCAGAAATACCCTGCCCGAAGGATTTTCTTTGCCATAGTGTGTCCATTGGAATGTGTTCCGAAGGTACCCTCATGTAGCTCTGCCATGATCCTTTCTGCTTCATTCTTATCCACACAACGCAGTAAGGTCGAATCATGGTTTCGCTTGTACAGGATGCCATTGCTAAGGAAGAACTTCGCTGCGAACCTTCTCAGAAACTTCTTATTGTTGACAGACGCACCTTCAGGGTATTCCTGAGCTTCCAAATATCTCTTCACCTCATGGTACCAAGGCTTCTCAGTCACCAATTCAGTCTCAATATCACAACAGTATGCCGGTTCGTCCAACTTCCAGATAATGACCTGGGGAGCCTCATTATCCCATTTGACTTCGAACATGGAAGACATCGTAGCTAACGCGTCCGCCAACTGATTCTCCTCTCTCGGGAAATGTTCAAAGGTTATCTCTGTGAAGTGGGGGATCAATGTCAACACACATTCTCTGTAAGGAATAAGATTCGGATGTTTCGTATCACACTCGCCTTTGATCTAATTGATCACGAGAGCAGAATCTCCGAAGACACTCAGAAACTTGATCCTTAAGTCGATCGCAGCTTGAAGACCCATGATGCATGCCTCATACTCCGCCATGTTGTTAGTGCAGTTGAAACATAGCCGGGCAGTAAGTGGAGTATGAGTGCCTTGAGGGGATATGATCACAGCGCCGATTCCGTTACCCAAAGCGTTGGATGCTCCGTCAAAGTGCATAGACCTTCGGGATCCTTCCTCAGGTCCTTCATCCGGTCCAGGCACTTCACAATCAGTCACTATCATGATACTCTCGTCAAGAAATTCAAAGTTCATTGACTGATAGTCGTCTACTGTCTGATGTGCCAAGTGGTCTGCCAATACACTTCCTTTGATGGCTTTCTGGGTCGTGTACTGGATGTCGTATTCCGTCAAGATCATTTGCCATCTTGCTATTCTCCCAGACAGAGCAGGCTTTTCAAATATGTACTTTATGGGATCCATCTTTGAGATCAACAAGGTAGTGTGAGTCAGCATATACTGTCTCAGCCGGCGAGCAGCCCATACCAAAGCGCAGCAAGTTTTCTCGAGCAGTGAGTATTGGGTCTCACAGTCGGTAAACTTTTTGCTAAGGTAATAAATGGCATGCTCTTTTCGGCCAGACTCGTCATGCTGCCCCAACACACACCCCATTGAGTTGTCAAGTACTGTCAGGTATAATATCAGAGGTCTCCCTTCAACCGGTGGCATAAGAATGGGTGGTTCTTGGAGATACTCCTTGATTCTGTCAAAAGCGGCCTGACATTCATCGTTCCAACGTACTACCTGATCTTTCTTCAGCAGCTTGAAGATTGGTTCACAGGTAGCAGTTAGGTGTGAGATGAATCGAGCAATATAATTCAGGCGTCCTAAAAAGCCTCTGACCTCTTTCTCTGTCTTAGGAACTGGCATCTCTTGAATGGCTTTGACCTTGGCAGGGTCCACTTGAATACCCTTATCACTTACAACGAAGCCTAGCAATTTCCCAGATCTTACCCCGAAGGTGCACTTGTTCGGGTTCAACCTCAGCTTGTACAACTTCAGACGGTCAAACAACTTCTGCAGATGGTCAAGGTGTTCCTCCTCAGTTTGAGACCTTGCAATCATATCGTCGACATACACTTCTATCTCATGATGGATCATGTCATGAAATAAAGCAACCATGGCACGTTGGTAGGTTGCCCCAACATTCTTCAACCCGAATGGCATGACCTTGTAGCAGAAGGTGCCCCACTGAGTGACAAAGGTAGTCTTTTCCATGTCTTCAGGAGACATCTTGATCTGATTATACACTGAAAAACCATCCATGAAAGAGAACACCTTGTGCTGAGCCGTATTGTCAACAAGGACATCAATGTGAGGTAGAGGGAAATCATCCTTGGGGCTGGCCCTGTTCAGATCCCTGTAGTCGACACACATTATGACCTTACCATCCTTCTTTGGTATCGGCACCACATTAGCAACCCACTGAGGGTAAGAAGTCACTGCAAGAAAACCGGCATCAAACTGTTTCATAACCTCATCTTTGATCTTCTCGGATATTTCTGGACGCATACGGCGGACCTTTTGCTTAACCGGAGGGCAGTCTTCCTTGGTAGGCAAGTGATGGACCACAATGTCGGTATCCAACCCAGGCATGTCTTCGTAGGACCAGGCGAAGATCTCCACATAATCATGTAACATCTGAATTAACCGTTGCTTCACGCTGAGCTCTAGGTTGGCACTAATTTTAACTTCCTTTCTGTCTGCCTCAGTACCCAGATTTATTGTTTCCACCGGCTCTTCATGTGGTTGAATTGCCCTCTCTTCCTGGAGTAACAGTCTTGCAAGCTCGCCAGGCACTTCGCAATCATCTTCACCTTCGTCTTCGGCTAAGTTGATCGGATTTTCGAAGTCATAACTGGCAGTAGCAGAGTCGTTACCAGTGAGATCCAGAGTGGATTGAAACCTGTGTAGGTGAGTGTGTGTAAATACAGTTGTTTTGCAATATATAAAGAAAGGAAAGAAAGAAAAGGAGCATAAGATTTGAAATGCGAGAAAACGTCCAAGGTCTTTATTCATGATATATGAAATGACAATTAATATGCCCTCACAAATGAAGCCACGGTGCCCCGGGTAAGACACCGGGCCATAAAGTTTCAATTCATTGTTTATTACAAATAACAAAAACAAAGGAGTTTATTACTGCATAACAAAAGTAACAGGAGTATGATCTTTAGCAGTCCAATTGGTCAATCCACCATCAGTCGTCGGGTAAATCCAGCTATCGAACTCTGATTCTTCCACTTCGTCCTCATCCCCAATAGCATTCACTCCTGGATTGGTGATGAGCACAGGAGGTCTTCTGGTCCTTGCCTTGCGCACAGCCCTCTGAGCCTCTGCAGTAAAACCCAGTCCAAACTTGTCAGTTTTAAGAGTGAAATCAGGGAGCCTGCCCCAGTTAGCACATTCACCTTTCTCGATTACAGCCCGGGCATCCTTCAGGGAAGCCATCTTCAAAGGAAAGTCCTCTTCGACCACTGTTTCTGCTGCTGCCAATGTTGGAGGTACCTCTTCAAAATGCTGAAAGGGGGTTTCAATAAACTCCCCATCCATCTCGATATACCGGAAGGAATTTAAGTGACTAACCATATACTCCTCCTCTCCATGCACAGTGACAATCTTCCCTCTGACAGGGTACTTAAGCTTTTGGTGTAGGGTAGAGGTCACTGCCCCAACTTTGTGGATCCAAGGTCGACCCAGTAAACAGGAATAAGATGGAAGAATATCCATCACATAGAAAGTTGAGTCGAATACTTGAGAACCCACGCGAATTGGAATGTCTACCTCTCCATGAACCATCCTCTTAGAACCGTCAAAGGCTCTGACAATGATGTTGCTAGGTTTCAGCTCCAAGCCCTCACAATCCAACCGGTCTAAGGCCTTTTTGGGTAACACATTCAACGAAGAACCGGTGTCCACCAACACGTGCGCAAGAGTAGTGCCCCTGCATTCAATAGAGACATGCAGGGCATCATTGTGGTTCTTTCCCTTAACAGTAAGGTCAGCATCCGAGAAACCCAAACCATTGTCAGCTGTCAAATTGGCTACGCAATCAGTAAACTGGTCTGCAGATGTCTCCTATGGCACATGGGCCGTCTTTAAAAATGAAATCAGGGCCTTAGCATGGGCCTCTGAGCACAGCAACAAGGAGAGCATAGAGATCTTGGAGGGGGTATGCCCCAGCTGTTCAACAACATTAAAATCGCTCTTCTTGATTATCTTCAGAATTTCCTCCATCTCTTGTTGGGAGGTTTCAACATTCACAGATTTTGGTGCCTCCATCCGGGCAGGCTCATCTTCAATCCCTTTGCCCCGAGCATTAGATGACTCGGCAGCAGGGGAAGCAACTTGATCAGAAGTGGAAACAGGTGCACTTGCAGGTGTTATAATGAGAGGTCTTCGAATAACTGGTGGCACAATGTCAGGCGAGAAGAGCCTGCCACTGCGGGTTACTTTGGCTGGACCAGTGATATTGCTGATGCTGGTACCAGTGTTGAATTCTTGCTTTATACCATGTACATATACATCTGCCCCATAGTGCCATGGGACAACCTTATCAGATTCATAGGGGAGGGGCCCCGGAACAGTAATAACAATGGGTGCGACAGTCATGATTTTAACTGGCTTCCTCGGGGGAGCCTTGATTGGATTATTGAAAATTGTAACAACAGATACTTCTTCCACAGGAACAAACGGAACAGCGGTTTTCTTGAACAGAATCTCTTTGCTATCCATCAGGCTTTGGATGCCTAACTTCAGTAAAGGACAACTAGTAGGGGTAACAGCACACAAAAGGCAACCCTTGCTGCAACCCGGAAATAAACCGGCCAGCAGTAGGTTCCTCTTAACAGTCATCAGAGGGGTAGCTACATCATTCACAGAAACGGCATACACATCTTCATCAACGACATTCACTCCATGTTGGGGCATAGGAGCAGTCACCACATTTGGCCTCTCAGACGCCTCAAATTGTATCTCCTTCGCATCAATAAGGTCTTGCACCTTATTCCTTAAGGCCCAACAATCATCAGTAGAATGCCCCGGGCTATCGGAGTGATAAGCACAGCGGGCATTTGGATTATACTTGGGAGAGGCAGTATTCACAACCTTTGGGGCCTCCCTGACAGTCACCAAGTTGGTGGATATCAACTGCGGCAAGATTTGCGACAAGGTCATACTCAGCCGGGTAAACTCTCTTCTGGGTATCTCAGCCCTTTGTTGATTGGTTTGCCGAGGAGCGGCAGCAGGCTTAGCAATCACTATCGCGTTGACAGATTGGCGGCGCTCTGGTTTATCATGTCTTCTAGGCCCATACACAGCACTGGCCTCCTTCTTAAAAGGTTTCTTCTCAGAACTCGAAGACGCACCTTTCTGAATTTTACCGGACTTCATTCCAGCCTCTATCCTCTCCCCAGTCAGAATAAGGTCAGTGAACCCTGCAGACGAATTACCAATGAGATGATTGAAGAATGGCCCGGATAGGGTCCCCAAGAACATATCTACCAGCTCACGGTCAGTTAACGGAGGCTGCACCCTGCCAGCCAGATCCCTCCACTTCTGTGCATACTCTTTAAAACCTTCGCTTGATCCTAGAGACATACCCTGGAGTTGGGTACGTGTAGGAGCAAGGTCGGCATTATATTGATACTGCTTGTAAAAAGCAGTAGCCAACTCCTCCCAGTTACGAACTTTGGTCCCATCCAGCTGATAGAACCATTCGAGATGAGTCCCTGAAAGACTCTCCTGGAAGAAGTGGATCCACAAGTTCTTATCCACAGTGTACGGATGAATCTTCCGCACATAAGATCTGAGGTGTAGCTTGGGGCAAGACGCCCTGTCATACTTGGTGAAAGATGGTGCTTTAAACTTGTGAGGGATAATCACACCAGTAGATAAACCCAAATCTCCGAAATCCAAACCAGGCACCTGTTGGATCTCCATGGCGTTCAGTCTGTCTTCCAACTGCTTGTACCGGTCTTCAGCAGGAGGATACTGTTCCTCATTAAAATCAGTCTCGTTGTCAAAGACTACTGGACTTGGAGCCTTTCCCCCTGGGGACTGTCTTTGCCTACAGAAGAACCAGCTTCCTCATTCTGCAGAGTATTACCAAACCTCCGGCCCGAGTTGAAAAGAACAGTTCTCTTCTTCTTCTTCTCCTTCTTCAGGAGCAAAGCCTTCAGCTCTTCTTGGCCTTGAGCCAAACCCATGATCAACTCCTGAAATTGTGCGTTCTGCGCCTGGAGGGCCTTGATAGACATCTCGGTTGATGATTCAGGGTTCATGATGCGAAATAAACAGCGAAGAACAGTAAGCAACCTGAAAAGAAGAATACCTGCTATGCACATGATGAATGGAATGCGCATGATTTATGTTTTCAAAGACAATCGGGAATCAACTTTGTAAACAAAAAGGAACACACTTCATTAGATTCGACTTTGAAATTTAAATTGTTCAAAAGGTTGCCCTTAGGCGTTACATAAAATGGAAATACTGGAAAGGGAAATAAAACTGTAAAAGAACATCCAGAGCTCCTCATTGATCCCAGGGTCTCCTCTTCTCAGTATGGATGTAGTCATTCAGAGCTCGCTCATTCTCCAACTGCTTTGTCAGCTTCTGTATCTTCAATTCCTGCTCGTTGAACTTTTCCCGGTAAGAATCCCGTTCTTCTCGCAGTTGCGACCAAGACCTCTTTAATGTCTCATAATCAGTAGGTACCTGAGGAGGGAGGACAGTTGGAGGAGCCCCATCTTTGTCAGGATACTCAAGAATGACGGGTCTGACAGCTTCGTACAGCATACCTAACTTCTGAGCACGAATGCGAACCCATTTGTAGTAGGCTTCCATAGGTAAAGAAGTCTTTGGCCCCAACTCTTGTGGGTCAGCTTTATGAACTCTGTCCCAAGCCTTGATGAACCTACGACGCAGCTCGTCACTATCCACCTGAAACTCAAAACTGATATGAGGCACCAACATCTCATGAGGCCCTGCTCTTCTGGCTCTTCCAAACTGACGGAGATCTAGACATGGATTATAAGAGATCCCTCCTTGGGTACCAATCAAAGGGACATTAGGGTATTCCCCGCAACGATCAATAACAGCTATCTCATCCAAACCTCTGAGAGTCCAAATGATGTCCTTGTCAGTGAGAGACATTAACCTATGAGCCCAACCTCTTCCTTCTTGGTTCTTCAGTATGAACTTAGGGAGGTGCGAAATAAACCACCTCACCAACAAAGGGATACAACACCACAGAGTTCCTCGTCTTCGGGCAGTACGAGCATAAAGTTGTTGCAGGATGTCACCCAAGAGAGTGGGCACAGGATTCTGAGACATGAAGATCCTTATGGCAGTGACATTGATGAAGTTATCAGGATTAGGGAACATGACTAGACCATAGATTAAGAGAGCCAGGATGTCTTCATATGCCCTAAAGTCCAAGTCACTCCAGAAACTGTTAGCTTTACCAATCAGAAACTTGGCCAAGAAACCCTTAACTCCGCTTCTAGTCACCCAGTTGTCCATTACTTCTTGATGGGTCAAGGGAAGGGCTGCAGCAACCTCCTCAAGCCTAAGAGTCTTTTCCCAACCAGTGTAAGAAGTCTGATCCAAGATAGGGATACCAAGCAAATCAGAGAACTCTTCCAGGGTAGGGACCAGCTGGAAGTCTTGAAAGGTGAAGCACTGGTACAGAGGGTCATAGAACTGGGTCAGGACACTCATCAACTGTTGATCTCGCTTTGCAGTGACTAAACTGAGAAGAGAACCATGCCTCTGGATGAAGGAAGTGGTGTTTGGAATTCTGCTAACCAATTCTTCAAGTAACTCAGGTGGGTGAACAAAGTTGAACCGGATAGTATTCCTTCGCATAGGCATCATGATGTCCTACAAAACAGAGCAAAGGTGAAACCCTCTTGTCTTTGAAATGGTCAGTCCTTATGCAGGATGCATGCAATGCTCATGATGTTATGATGTTATGATAAAGCACACCACAAATATTTACAAAGGCAAACATGATAAGGCACACAAGTCACACAAGACAAGCCCTTAAAGTTTAGGTCAGCATGGGGTCTAGGTATTACCCTCTTTCAGTTTGTTGGTTCATACCTATCCTATCAAAAGTAACCGGGTTCTTAGAGGATTCCAATATCACTGACTTCCCTCAATCGGTCATAACTCCAGCATCGCAATCTTTTCTTGCAGCCAGAACCATCACGAGAGTTTAGCCTCAATGGGCGTAGCATACTGCTAATGTTCTATTGGCCTAGTTGTGTCATTTAAGGTTCTAAGGTCTGTTGGTGCTTAATGACTCCTCAAAAGACCCATATTCTCCTTGTTGCAACACAAGGGATATCGGTACAGACCAAGGTGCCACACCAACGTAGCCACTGCTTCACCCATGTCGGTCTACGCCGGACAGGTCCCTCACAGCTTATGCTACCTAACAGGGTATCCCCAGATCCGGGTTAGGATCTATGTAACTCCGATGCAACCCACAATTTAAAGCAAACAAATCAAAACAATTGAAAACACAGTTATGAACTATCCTAAGGTACACCTCACTTTATAAGAAGTCCCCAGCAGAGTCGCCAGTTCTGTGATCGGTGGATCTGGAACTGACTGTTTAACGCTGGTTCGCGAAATGTCGCGGAAGCAAGAGTCGCCACCGTCTTTTATTTTCTCCAATATGGAAAGGACAAAAGCACAGAAAAATTCCTTATTGAGATTCGTTCTCGATTTGGGAGGTAGATTTATAGAAAGGGAAGGTGTTAGCACCCTTTCTATCCATGGTTATCCATGGGCTCTTAGATACTTGCTCATTTGTGTTTTCAAAATGTTTATTTGCTTTTCAGAGTGAGTGAGTTTGAAAATATTTCGTTTAAAGTTTCAGTTCGACTCTTGTATCAGTCCTCAAGAGTGTTTGAAAAGTTGTTTTTGAAAGCTTTTTGCAAAGTGTCGGTGTGAAAAGAATTTTTTGATTTGTTTTGAATTAGAGCAAGTATCTACGAGTCGTCTACCTACCCTAAGGAATTAGTCTGTGTAAATATCCTTAAGGTAGTGCCATCCCACCATTGAGAGGTAAGTAGCACCACCGTTGGAGGTGTTCGGGTCAATTCGAGGATTAGGGACAGTGTGGTCACCAGAGCAATAGTAAGACACCTTAGAAGCTACCCCCATGCCATGTTCATGGACATGAGGACTTACTAAGACATCCTCTACTCGACGACCACGTTTCGAGGGGCAAGGCAACAATGAGGCGTACCCTAGGAGTGGTGTGTGAATTATGTGTCATTTTCAGTTATTTATTTGTCTTGATCATGCGTTGAGTGAGCTACGCTTGATTTTATTTGGGGCATACATTCTTTCATGTGATAGTTAGCAATTAAAAGGTGCGGAAATTAAAATGTGGAAAAATAAAGGTCCTACGCTATTACAAGGCGCGGGTCTACATCGCCAAATTAAACCAAGACCCGATTTGAATGAAAGAAAATGTGGAAAGTAAAGGTACTAATTATCTATTACAAAGCTTTGGGGCAAATACATTATATTTAAAAAAAAAGGAAATAAAAGTAAACGTGCAAAAAGAAATAAAAATCGAGAGTGCGAGGGCGTTGGACCCTTTAAGGAAATTAAATTGGAATTAATGATTAAATTATTAAATGAGAAAAAGAACTTATTTTTTATGTTTTTGGATTTATGAAATTTAATGAGAAAATTAATTGGAATTAAAAGTTAAATAAAAACCTAGTTCTAAATTGTTTTTAATTTAATAAAGAAAAATGTTTAAGTTTAAACTAATTTAACCTAATTATTTAATGACAAGTTTATTTACAAATTAATTAAGAATTAATAATAATGATGATGAGGTAATTTAATTATTTGGAGAAAAAAAAGTAAAATGCTATGAAACCTAATTTTTATGTGTTTTAATTTATTTAAGAAAAAATGTTAAAGTTAAAACCCTAATTTAAAACTAAATTAATTATCAAATTTATTTACAACAAAAACATTAATGCATTAAATAATAAACAAATATATTTTTATTTTTGACTTTTCTGATTTTTTTGTATTTTTGTGTTATAAAATTTATTTTATGAATTAAAAGAAAATCATTAAATTAAAACAAATAAAAAAAAGAGAAAAAGAATGAGAGAAAGAAATACAAACATAGGGGGTGTTGACCCAATTATGGAGGTTTGTTTAGAGCATTCTTGGCCCACTGAATCAGGCCTGGTTGACTTTTCTGGCGCGTGTGAGGAACAACTGACTAATGCATATGGTAGACTCCAGATCCTGACCTTTGGATTGACCCCTGGTGACATGTGGCGTGCCAAGGTGTTAGGTGTATGATGGACCCTGGGCAAGGAATTGTACCTGAACGCATTATGAACAAAATTATGAAGAATATGGGGGACCTGGGAATCGAACCCAGGTCCCATTGCCTGCGTGACAACACAACAACCACCAAGCCAAGCGCGTTTCTTTGTTTATTTAGTGGAGCATAATCAATATGAGAGAGAAACAGGTATTATGCTTGATAGCAAAAAAAAAAAGCGCCAATTATTTGAATTAACCAACCATAAACCAACAGCTCATCTTCTTCTCCCTGGCTTCTTCGTTTTTGCCTGAAACTAACATCAAATAGCGGGGGTTTTAAACCCCCACTAACCATAACATACAAAAATAGCGATTAGCATATAGTTGGAAAGAAAAAGGGCGCGAGGTGTGAAATTAGTTCGTATGAAGGTCACGAGTCCAATGGTGCTGGTCTTATGGCTTAATTTTTCCATATGAAAGAGTCCCTAATTTCCAACCTCTGAAACCCTAAAGAGCTCCCATGGTGGATTCTCACACAGGCCTTATTAATTCAATTAAAGCATGCTATCAGCTTCAGAATACTCACATTAGTCCAAATCCATGATTAAAAATAAAAAATATTGCATGAATGATGAAACCCGAATATGAAAATTTTCAAAGAAAGTTAGACTTGGTTATACCGATTCCTTGCGTATGGAGGGTTGAATTTGATTGGAATGGCTTCCTGGATGTGTCAGGAGTGCAATGGAATGGTTCTTTTGCTTGGAAAAGTGCTTTTGATGTGAAAACAGTTTCAAGCTTTTTGGCAAAAAATTCCAATGTTGTTCTTGATCTTGGGCGCAGCCTCTGTGTGTCTAGCATTAGGTTATTGTTTGTGCATATATGAGGAATGAATTAGGTTAGAAACAAAGCCCAAAATCCATTCAATCAATGTTTTTGAATTTGTGATTTTCATGAATCTTTTTCAATCTTTTTGTCATGAAGAACATGCCTATTTGCATAGAATCTTTCCTTTTTTGATGTGCACGAAATCTTGAGTGAATAAGGAGTGGAAATGCTGCATAAAAAGATTTGAAAGGTGGCATTTAGTATTTTTTTCATATTTAAGTTTAATTAAGTGAATTAATAATAATAAAAATTCAAATAATTAATAAAAAATGATGAAATAACTCCCTTGGATGTCAATGGGTCGTGCATAGCTTTTGGGTGATTATTCTTGGAAGAAATTGAGGCCCATTAGCAATTTTGAGGCATTTGAAGCAAAGTTGACTTTTCAAAATTCCCAAAAATTTCCCAACTTCCACAAGGCATATCTTGCTCAATTTTTAAGCTTTGATCATGTTCTTGGACATTTTGGAAAGGTCTTGAAGTTCTCTAACCAATGCCCTTGGTCCCATGTCATTTTGATTTACCAATCTCAAGTTATGGTCTTTGACTTAAAGTGCCTTTTTGTTGACTTTTTAAAATGACCTATAATGTTGAGATTGATAACTTTTTGTGAGAGCATTTCTTGGATTTGAAGTGTGAAGAGGAGTTGTAGGAAATGTCATTCTATTCAAAATGAGATTTGGATGGAATTTTTCTGATAAACCATGTGGAAGTTATGCCTTGGTCAATTTGCAGTTGACTTTTCCAACTGTCCAAACATAGAAACTTTTGCATCTTGAGACTTTTTGAGCCATGACTTGAGAATCATGATCAAGAATTGATCAAATGATGTTTGTGGCTTCAAAATAAGATGTTGACCAAAAATTTTGACTTTTGACTGTCAAATGACCATTCTGCCCCTATAGTTGACTGTTGAGCAATTAGGGTTTTTGACTGTGCAATTTTTGTGCTGTGAGTCTTGAAACTTGACATAAGGATGCTTGACAATGTTTATAGGCATGTGGGACTTGTTTGGACCCTTGAAAACTTCAATTTCTTTGCCATAACCAAAACCCTAATTTTTGACTGTTAGGAGACCATTGGACTGTGCAACCTTTGGGAGATTTTGAAGCATGCTCTTTGCAAATCTTGAAGAATATGGGAGGGCAAATTTTGGGGTACAACAAAAAGCAAATGAAATTTATTATTGAGAAGCTTTGATTTTATCAATCTTCTAATGAGTTTTCAAATGCAAGCTTCAATATGGTCATTCAACTAACTCTCTAACTTCTAATTCACTAACAATTAACTTTACTTTGTGCCTTTATTTTTATGTACCATTTACTTTAGCATTTATATTTCATGCCATTTTTTCTTTTGCTCGCTTGAGCATCTATCTTTATGTCATTTTATCTTTGCTCATTTAAGCTTTTATTTTCTTTTGAAGATACTTAATAATTAACTTGAACATTAAAAAAAAAATTTAAGGTTACTTAGACTACTTGGTTACTATCCTTAGTATTGTAGAGTTATGGATCTCTCAGACTTAGGGTTAGAAGCCTTGATACTTGGGGACTTTGTTGCGTTGTTGTTATTTTGTCTGAAGTTCTTGGGATTTAATCTAAGGCATTGGGATGATTTTCTTTGTGTGCAGGTTATTCTAATTATATGATTTATCTATGATTGAGAATTCATCTATATACAGTTGCTACTCTGCTCAATTTTTGTGAAGACTTAATTCATATGAAGCTTGGTATTTCTCAGAGGTTTAGTATTTTTGCTTGCTTGGTTTCCATCCAAAGGATGAGAATTCTATATTGACTTATTCATGTCAAGTGTTGGCTTCTTGTTGAATAGACCGTTCTTTTCCTTAGCTTTTACCTTATGCTTTAGGATAGTCCCTTCATCTCCTCTATCTTCTTTAATTTCAAAAATATTCTCCCTCCTTTTCAAAAACTCTTCTTGTTTTCTAACTTGAATCGCATTCATAATAAACTTGGACTTAGGTCCATGCCCTTTTTAAAAATATTTTCTTAACCAAAATTTAATCAATTTAACCATACTTTAACATCTTTCTCAAGACTAAAAGTCATTAACCTCATTCAACCAATTTTTCCACTTTGGCTTTTTACTTTAAACTTTTTCTTAAAAGGTTAGACTCTTGTTGATTCTTCTAATGATACGAGCTACTATTCTTCTATGATATGTAGTAAAGTGAGATATTTTCCACTTGGGTGTTGAGTGACACTTTTTTGATTTTAAAATCTAAGCTATATCCTCCACTTTGAGATGATGCAAATTCTCCTTTCTCATAATCGTGGGTAATAAGTATGTCTTCCACTCGGATATGACAATGATGTCTTTTCTCTTAAAATTAACCAACACACTCGTGTTTTAAATTTTTTAAGGTAAACTACGAGTACCATGATCCTCTATTGCACGGAAGATGGTACGCAGGCCCTAAATATTCGCAACCGCGGCGGGTGCAAAATTGTAAAAAATACTTCTTTTCTCATCTCCACCGTCTATTTTTGTATACACCTTTTATAGCAAAAATACATAGATTTTCAAAGAGGTTCCTGTGGAGTACCATAGATGTTTAGGGTTCTAATAACTTCCCTTTATATAAATAACACCCCTACCTAGATTCTCTTCCCCTATTTTTTGGGTTTATTCACTCTATTCCATTTCCCTTGGAAACAATAAAGCGCGGTGGTGGTTTTTATTTGATATGTGCGAGTTAAGTCAATCCAATGGCTTAGTATCAATATTTATACCACTACAAGGGGGGTAGAAGCCTATGGCCTGATGGATTTAATATTTAATTTATCAAGAGATGTTGTGATGTTGTGGGAAATGAGATAATTATGTGCGTACAAGATTTCCATCACAAAGCCTCACTTCCTAGAGCTATGGTAGTGGCATTTACGACTCTAATTCCTAAGGTAGAGCGTCCTCAAGGTTTAGATCTGTATAGGCACATTTTCCTAATTGGATGCATTTATAAAATCATTTCCAAGTTACTTGCTTCCAGGTTAGGGGAGGTAATTGGAAAATTGATTTCAAAGTCTCAAACTGCCTTCGTTCCTGGAAGACAGATTTTAGACGGAGTGTTAGTTACTTATGAGATTATAAAATTTTCTCAAATAACGAAGAAGAGTTGTTTACTGGTTAAAATAGACATTACTCAAAAGGCGTATGATTGTGTTGAATGGGATTTTCTTAAAGAAATGTTGTCTAAAATGGGGTTTGATGCAAGATGGATGAATTGGATGGGTGCAGGTATATTCAATAGCAATATGTAGGTATTGGTGAATGGAAGTCCTACTGAAGAACTTAAAGTATTTATAGGATTAAGGCAAGGTGATCCCTTGTCTCCATATTTGTTTACAATTGTGGCAGAAGTACTTGCACGTATCATTAGACAATCAACCTTAAGAGGGGAATCCAAAGGATTTAGAAATAATGATGGTGTGTCCTATGATTTACTCCAATTTGCAGATGACACCATTTTGGTGGGAGAGGGATCGTGGAGAAATCGTTGGTCAATAAAAGTGATCTTAAGAGGGTTTGAGATGGTGTCAGGGTTGAGAGTAAACATGTGGAAGAGAAAACTCGACGGTGTTGGCATTTAAGAGTATTTTCTGCAAGAAGCAAGTCAATTTTTATCTTGTAAATTAGATATCATCCCATTTAAGTTCCTTGGTATTATTGTTGGTGGTAATCCTTGAAGGATCAATTTCTGGAACCTGATTCTTGTAACACCCCATAATTTGAATTATTAAATTAATTGATAATTTGTGATTTATTGTTAATTTAATATGATATGTGATGACGCGTTGTGGGGTAGTAAGTGGGATAGAAGTGATAATTAGAGTTATTTAGATTTAATAATTTTAGTTATATTAATTAGAATTAATTGAATAATAGTCTTATATAGTTTATTAATCAAATAAATGAGATAAATAGAATAATTAGTTGTGTAGAGATGTTAAGAATATGATGGTAAAAATAATGAGGATTAGTGAGAGTATGATGGGAAGATCATGGAAAGGATCCAAGGGGAAAATAAGAAGAAAATTAGGGAAGAGTGATAACATGTTTACATCGATCATGAAATAGAGAGAAACAAAGGAAAAGGGTGAAAGAAGAGTTAGGGTACAGAGAACCAAGAAGATATTCAGTAGAACTTGAGGAGAGAATCAATTTGCTAAGGAATTTGAAGTAAGGGATGTAATCGGGTTTATTATGATCGATAACGGGTTAAGGTAGATGTAGGATTTTGTTGTATGATTGATTTGATGAAATATGATGAAATTGTTGTTGTTAATGATATATGAATGTCATGATTTGACCCAAATATGTGCCTATACATGTTCTGATTGTTAGTATGTGATATGTGGTGTCTATAATACATTTTCCAATGAGTATGGCATCTTTAATCGCAATTGGGTTGGCTTGTATTAGTAGAGAAATTACAATAGAAGTTGCAGTATCGAAAGCGTCGTCGGGTGAGCAGGGGGTGAGCGAGTCGCCCAAGCAACATCGGGCGAGACAAGTGGTGAGAGGAAATGATAAAAAAGAAGTGCTCCTTGAAAATGTATGGGGAATGGATCATCGTCACAGCCTCGTTGGGCGAGCGCCAGGCGAGGAGAGCGCCACCAGGGTCGCCGGGTGAGCATCAGGCGAGAAGACCTAGTAGTAACTTGCAGAGGCTGTAACTCGAGTTTCAGGACTCGGTTTAACGCGTCATTCGGAGCATTGGGAAGCCTATGCACAGAGATATATTATGATAGATGAATATGAGTTGATTGATACATCATTCCAGTACCTATGTGTTGATGATATTGATTGATTACATATTTGTTATCCTATGACGTTCTATTTGTTTTAATGATGAATATGATGTTGCTATAAAGTTGATATGAATATTCTGCAATGATGTTGTCGTGTGTATTAGATGATAATCATGATGATGTTTTGATGATGTGCATGTAAATATGTATATATGCTATGTGGAGAATGACTATATGATAATTATGTGAATGATGATGCACTTGACTAATCATGGTCGAATTTTTATATGACGTTGTTGTACATCATGAATTCATAGCATTTTTAGACGTTGGTCCTCCTGTGTTGAGCCTTAATCCCATTATGTGGATTGGATGTGAGTAGCTAAGTCCTTGTTAGGAATTTAGTGAAGTGTTACATATGATGATGGTAGTGATTTATGTTGTACTCCGGTTCCAAGAGGGAATCGATCCTATGGTGAGGATCTATGGAGGGTGATGAGCCAGGTGTTCATAAATTTTGATATCACATGCACTATATCAGTGTTGTTGCATTAGCATTCTATGTGACATTACATGAATTATGTTGATGAGTTGTGATATGATGATAATTATAAGCTATGCGAATATATGACAAATTAATGATGAAGGATGTGAAGGTGGAGAAAAACACAAGAAACTGGGGGATTTGAATTGAATTTTACAACTTTTTCGTTTAAAAGTGCTTTTCACAAATGATCAAAATTAGAAACAATGCTAGAATTAGAAATGACAATTATAAATATAAATAAAAAGAAACTTCTGGTTTATCCAGGTTCAACTTAGAAAAGGTTGATCCTATCCACCCGCCAAGGTGATTTAGCCTTAGAAAAGGACTTAATCTACTATAACCAAATTGATTTCAACTGCACGGGCTACTCGCTGGTGACTAATAACAATGATAACCTGTTAGTGATCCCTTAAGAATTTTGACTTATCAGGTCCTGTAAAAGATATAAAGATCACTGAATCCTTAAGGATTCTGACCTACTCGGTCCCTTGAAGGAGATATCTCTATGCCTTAGAAACTGACTTTCTTAACTACTCGTTGAATAACTGTGTTTACAAGTTTGCTTCTTACAAGCGGATTACACAGAAGTTTAAGTACAGATTATTTAACACAAATATGAGCAACAACTCTTGTGTTCAAACAATTTAAAAAAGTAACACAATAATGAACAACAACTCTTATGTTCTAATAAATAGTAATATCAACACTATATGAGCAACAACTCTAGTGTTCTAGTGAATAGTAGTATCAACATAATATGAGCAAAAAATCTTGTGTTCTAGCAAATGATAATATTAACACAGTAAATAGTAGCAAGTCTTGTATTTTGATCTTTTATTTTTCTTTGCTTTTTCTTTTTCTTTTTTTTTTATTTTCTTTTCTTTACTTTGATTTTGGCTACGCTAATGTTTTTGTTCTCTAGTCTTGCACTTTTCAAATGAAATAATTGATCTTTTATAAAGCCGTTGAGGAAGTAGACTGTTGTAGTAGTACACATATCACTTTCATCTTGCCAACTACCATAACGGTAGGAATTGATCGTGGGATACAAATAGTACACGATACATCCATATGAGTGGAATGTGTGATTATACCTTTGTACTAACTCTTCTTGTACTTGTTTCTGATGATATTGTCTTCTGATGAATGTGACTTCAGATGAAGTAGATTAGTTTGAGAAGATATCATCATTTGATCTTGTCTTTTGATGGACTATATGATGTGAATAAGTGATGAGTCTAGAAGATCTAAATTTCCTTTGATCCGTCTTCTGATAGAATACTTCTGATGTAAAGTTATGTGTGCATATTCCACGAAGTTCTCGAGTGTTCAGAATCTTGACTTTGTCTTTAGAATTAGAAGCAACAGCTTTTCTGATGAACAAATCTTGACTTCTGAATCTGAGGTAGAAGCTTTCCTTTGATATATTCAGAACTTTGACTTTATCTTCAAAATTACGAGCAACAACTCCTTTAATGAACAAATCTCAACTTCTGATTAGAAGTGAGAATAGGTCGAACTTACTAACAGGGGCCTATGGTTTGGCCTTTATATATATATATATATATATATATATATATATATATATATATATATATATATATATATATATATATATATATATATATATATATCACTAATGCAGAAATGACTTTTTACATCGGGTGAAACTGACTTTTTACATCGGTTCTGAGTCCGATGTAAAGTCAGGCGATATAGTAAATCGGGTACTTTTTACATCGGTTATGGGTCCGATGTGAAAAGTCCTTTTTTTACATCGGTTATAATATAAGAATGATGTAAGAAACAATTATACCATTATTTTAAAAAAATTGACGCAACTTTTTACATCGGTTGGAAGTAATAACCGATGTAAAAAGTCCCTTTTTTACATCGGTTATAATATAAGAATGATGTAAGAAACAGTTATAACATTATTTTTTTTAAAATTGATGCAATTTTTTACATCGGTTGAAAGTAATAACCGATGTAAAAAATCCCTTTTTTACATCGGTTATAATATAAAAATGATGTAAGAAACAGTTATATCATTATTTTAAAAAAAGTGACGTAACTTTTTACATCGGATGGGAGTAATAACCGATGTAAAAAGTCCCTTTTTGGAAGTTTTTACATCAGTTGGGAGTAATAACCGATGTAAAATGTATGGAATTTTTTGAGAATAAATTATTTATTTTCTGGATGTTTCCCTGTACAAAAATAATTTGTACCCATTTTTTCATATTTTTCCAATATCACACAGACTATATTTATGTCGCTATATAGATTTCATAGCTTTCCAACATCACATAAACCACATCTAGGTCGATGTTTTCATATTTTTCACAACAAACTTACAAATTGAACAATTGTATTGCAAACTTGTATTGTATCACAACAAACAAACTTACAATTACATATTCTTCACAAAATATACAAAAATATTCAACTATTTATAAGTCTTTTTCCAAACTTGAATTACCAATATAAAATCCACAAGTAGATGAGTTATAACTTCGGTAGACAACACCAAAATTACATTGACTGACAATAAATAATAACAATTAACATCAGCAAAAAAAATCAAGAAACTCAATACATGTGCAAAAACCACATGTATTGTGCAAAAACTCAATAATAACAATTATCTGCAAAAACCACAACTTAGACAATTCTATAAAACTCACCAAGATAAACTTAATTTTTATATAACTCAAAGAAACATTTTGCCCAACGGAGTCGCAAATCATAGAAATGATCTTGTGTTAATTTTGTTGGATCATCAAATACCTATAATACATAAATATAACAATATAGAGTTATTTTTAAAAAAATTCATATTAAGTCGAAAAACAAAAAGTAAATAACAAAGTAAAGTTATTTTTAGTACCTGCATCCAATTCTCGGTTATATTAGCAGAGACAATATCTAACATATTTTTCATCACATAGTATCCACAATCATTAGAGTTATGTTGTTGCCTTGTCTACAATTGAATGACATAATTAGTGAATATTTATCATAAATTTAACTATAGAATTATAATTTACATCACAATTACATGGGGATGAAGCCATGTAGCTTTTTTTCAATTTCCATTTGCCATTTGATGAATCCTAAAAGAACTAATACAGAAAGATAACAACCACATAACTAAATTTACTCGCCAATGAAAAATCACATAACTATTAGTTGTCAATGAAAGTCACATGAAAGATAAACTTACTTTGTAATAATTTTCTTCGTGTTCTGGTCAATTTCCCGATGAAGTGAACAAAATACGACAATTAAATTGTCTCTTGGACACATGACTATTAATTGCCAATGTCTCTTGTACGTGTGTGTGGAAACAGAAAAGTCACATGAAATATATATGTTATCAAAATTAAATAATATAAAACACAATTTCATAAAAATTCTTACCCATGAATTAATGGTAGTAAGTGGCACACTCTGTTTTCATCATGTAACTTTTCTAGTACGTAATTTTTAACATCCTCTTGAGATTTCGCTCCATTATCATTATAAATACACCTAGCAGGGTCCATAAATCCATATAATTCTGAAATGGAATTCTCAAGACATACACGATAAATATACCTGAATAATTTTAGAATAAACATTAGAATTAAAGTGATGAGAGATATAACATATTAATAGAGATTGACTTTAATAAAACAATAAAATGTACTTACGTGCACCAAATTTGCAGAATAGACACGTCAAGCCAATGACCTAAATCCACCAATAACTCTCTGATACACTTAGTTGAAACATAAAAATTAGAGACACTCGCACAATGACTTTATTGTATTGCCAAATGGTTATCATCCATTTTTAAAACCATGACAGACGTGTAAATTTTTTGCATCCCGGATACAATGGTTTATCCATGTCACTGTATATAGTATCATACGTATGTGCCCTCTTAAATGAATCTTATCCAATATCACGCATCATGTCTTCTAGACGATCATCCATTTCTACACTAACATCATCTCTTTGAGACACGTTTGACTTTGCTACTACTTCGTCGTGCCATATCCATTATGTATAACTTTGACAAATCCCTACACAAATTAGATGATCCATGATTTCTTTCTTACTATGTTTTGATTCTTTATTTGCACAACGAACACGTGGATAGAGAAAAAGCGTAGGAAGACTTTTTTCAGCATTACTTTCAGCAAACTGTAGAAATTCCATCACTCCATGTTTGTACTCGTCACTTAATTGATTAGCTCTCATCCAACTACGATCCATAACTATGTTCACACGGAGGAAGGTCTGACGAACAGTGTGCCCGCGGCTGCGCTACTTCACGGAGATTCCGAGATTGCAAGTTGTGCTGCTTCACAGAGAAAGAAAAATAGAATCAAATTTCAATGGCAAGGTGATAACTGTAACACCCCAATTCTACCTCAAGCAATTTATGCAAAATAAATCAGAGTTATAAAATTTCAATCATACAAATGAATCGGGACGTCACAACTTCTTCTAATAAATTCATCATTCTGTCCAAAATCCAGTATAACTGTCAATCACGGGAATTAATTCTAAATCTTAGATTGGTTACTAGGATTACACCTATTCATCATCATTTTAATCATCTAGAATAATATTCGTTGCGTTAGCTAATCAACGCTTCAAACGGCATCTCAAACAACATCCTACAACTTAAGTTATAGCAACTTAAAACTGATTCTGTCAAAAGAAATTCGACATTATGTATCGACAAAAAACTCCTTGGATCGACACATCCTGCTTCATTTTCTCACTATGAGTCGACGCATCCTCCTTATGGATCGACTCATTCTGCTTCAAATCACAGCATGTATCGACACATGCACTTACCGATCGACTTATCCTGACTTCAAAACACAGCATGTATTGACACATGCATCGCATCGGTCGACTCATCCTGAGTCTCACACACTCATGTATCGACACATCCTCTGCATGCATCGACTCATCATGAGTCTAACAGCCTCCTTGCATCGACTCATCCAGTTTGAGGTCGACGCATCCTGCGATTTTCTGCATAATTTTCTGCGTAGGAGGTAAAGGATTTTAAGCAAAGGAGCGTGGGGTCAGGATACACTTACTCCATGTACTGGTCTATTGTAACCCTTACTACCGTTGGCTATGGAGATTTGCATGCAGAAAATACAATGGAGAAGGTTTTCAATATATTTTATATGTTGTTTAACATCGGCCTCACTGCATATATTATCGGAAACATGACAAATTTGGTGGTTCATAGCTCTATTCGAACCTTTGCCATGGTAAATTTTATGAAGATTTTCATGGTAGTTTAATACTTGACTAAGCATTGCATTTGATTACACTAACATCGATATGATAGAAGGATTAAGAATAGGCTAAAATTTATGCAATAAGAAATGCTTATGCGCTTTACATAGGGATGCCTTCAATAAAATATTACAATATGTGAGCAAAAATGGACTCCCGGTAGGATTGAAGGAACAAATGTTGGCATAGAATCTTACCACCCAATGACAGGAAATAAGGACTCGATTGATGGTAAATACTGAAATAGAAGATGAATCTAAATGCGAAAGTTTGAAGGCATAGAATGGTTACCGGAGAAGCGAGAAATGAAAAGAAAGAGTGTTGGTGCCTTCGTTTGTTGAAAACGACGTCGTAACAACACCACCAAAACGCAACTCTGCCTGCTATGAATGTGAAGAGTCAATGAAGTTTGAGCAACAACACCAAAACGCAAACGCGGCAATGTCATCTTCGAGTACTGTAACTCTGCCTGCTATGAATGTGAAGAGTCAAGGAAGGTTGGTTTTGTGTGGCCTACTGTTTTGATCTAACGGTTGGAATTAGGGGTTGATGATATGATCGTACGTTGAGGATTTCCGGGTCATTACAGTTTGTGTGATTTTGGGCCATTACCGGGTCTTTATAGTTTTTACATCGGTGCATTTCTTGGGCCGATGCAAGTTTTTACATCGGTGAATTCCTTGAGCCGATGCAAGGTTCTGGCACTGATGTTTTTTACATCGGTTTTCAGGATGGCCCGATGTAAGCTTTTTAACATCGGTTTAAAGGAAGGCTCGTTGTAAGTTTTTTAATATATTTTTTATATTACCAATCTACCAAGGACTTTTTACATCGATTTTCAGAAGGACCGACGTAAGCTAATTTTTTACATCGGTTTAAAGGATGGCCCGATGTAATATCTGGCCAGTTTTTTATATACAATATTTCTACCACCTGGTTTCTTATTTACAAAAATGCCACCGTATTTTTTTCACGAAACCTTTTACATCGGATGATTAAATAGACTGATGTAAAAGATAGCGAAAATATATTTTTTTCACATTATTTATATCATTGCAAATAAATACCTGATGTAAAATGTTTTTAATTTTATTTTTTACATCATATATTTTGATACCGGATGTAAAAACTTTTTCTCAAATGTCATTTTTTTTAGTATATATATATATATATATATATATATATATATATATATATATATATATATATATATATATATATATATATATATATCTCGTTAGCTCTAGTTCCTGAGATATACTTAGAATCCAGTATGTGTTTATAGAAGCAACAAATTCATTCCTATAACTAACCTTGAGTATTATTGGTCGACATTGACAATCATAGAACCTTATATTAACGTTCCTTGTATTATTGTTTACGGAAACAAAGTTAGCTATAATGTTCCTTAACAACAAATTCATTAACCTTGAGTATTGGTTGTAAATAAGATATCTACAAAGTTAGTTTTGGAAAAAATAATTCTAATAATTTTAGTTAATTTATTTTTGTTAATAAAATTGAATTTTACAAAGTTAGTTTTGGGGAAATAATTAGAATAATTTAATTAATCTATTTATTTTTAATTATTATATTTTAATATTCTGCTTATAATTTTAACATTCTGCTAATAATTTGTTTTGTTATGAGTATTTCATATTCTGCTTATAGTTTTATGTATGGAACTTAATCTTATAATTAACTTTTTCCACACTTTTATAATCTTACTGTTTAATTAAAATTACTTTGATTTTTTATTTTATAATTCAGTTTAATTCATAATTATTTCTTATGTTTTTTAGATTGACAAAATGTCTTCTTCAATAGAAATTAATGAAGATAATGAAAGTGTACGAGTAAACTCACCTCAAGTAGAAGTTAATACATAAGAAAATGAAAAAGATGTGACTCAACCAAAAGAAGTATCAAAGAAGTAACATGTTGTGGTACATTAAATGTATAATAATTATAATTCTTAGCAACATGTCTAAATTAACTTATAAATCAAATGGGATTGGATCTCTACATGTCAAATAGTTATCATTCTTAGCCCTTCCTTAAATGTTTTTATTAGCAGCCACTGTATCTCTTTTTATTGATATTTTAACAAGTTCTTGCACTTGGAGACGTATATTAGCAGCCACTGTATCTCTATTTTAACAAGTTTTTATTAGCAGCCACTGTATCTTTTTTTGTTACAGTACATTTATTTCAATATTTAAAACTTAAAAGTATGGTCAAACTATATTACTGTTCAATACTAGTACTACACTTGATGAAAGTATTTACATTCCTAATGATAATAACTCCTTTAATGCATTGGATTGGTGGAGGAACAACAGCTTGAAATATAAGATTTTATCCAAGATGGCTGCTGATATATTAGCTATTCCAATCTCTACTGTGACATCAGAGTTCATATTAAGTGCTGGAAGTAAAGTCATTGATGAATATCGCTTTAAACTAAATGAAGAATCTATTGAAGCTCTTATATACGGTAGAAATTGGCTCCGTCGAAAGTATAATATAAGGTACAAATTTATTATTTAGCATTTTTAAAATATTATATTTTTGAATAAATAGTGTAGGTTGATCCAATAACTTATATGTATTTTTTTTTTTAAGGTTGATGAGAAATTTATACAAATTACTTTGAAGATTTGATGTTATTTTTGTTGGTTCCAGAAACTTTGAGGATTTAATATTCCTTTGTGTGGCTTGTTTCGTAGTACTTTTAGAGAAATAGAGAAGTACTATTAAAATTAGTTGTATTTGATGAAATTTTATGTTCCTTTCTTTTATTTTATGAAATACTATTTTGATATATATCTTAACTTTTTTTAAATTTTTTTTTTAATGTCTCTCTTAGTACTGCATTGTAATTTACAAGGTGGATGTCTAACAAATACTAGATTCAAAAATAGGCTAAATAACATACAAAGCCTATTTAGGCCTTTTTAAATAATAGTTTTAATGGATTGTTAAAAGGGTTAAATGTAAAATAGACATTTAAAAAGGCTATCAGACCAGTCTAGATTTTTAAAAAGGCAAGGTTATGTCTAAAAAAAACCTTTGATAGATAATAGGTCTTACCTAGGTTTTAGAATTTTAAAGTAGGTCTGGCCCAGGTCTTATAAATTCTGGTCTGTCCTGGCTTATTCCCACCCTTACTTCTAATCTTTGATGTGAAAGTTTGTTTCTGTGCAATCTTGTTTTTTGATCTTGGAGCAGCAACTCTGATCGGTTTTCTCTATTCTTGAATATTTGTGACTCATGAAGCAGCAGCTTATTTGAGAAGTACACATGAGATCCTCTTTCTGGCGAACTTTCAACATTCTTCAGAACTACTGATGTTACTTTAGAATCAGATGTAGTAGTCTTCTGATGTGTGCTTTTGATTATTCTTCAGATAACAGTTCCGAATCAATTAGAACTTCTAATCTGCACACTCAAGAAACTATTAGAAACAAAATTATTTACATATAAAATATACGTATTGTTATCATCAAAATCTAGAGATTTAACACAGATCCAAATCTTGTTCTAATAATCTCCCCATCTTTTATGATGACAAAACCATGTATTTTAATGTAACAATTTTACAAGGTAATATCATAATCGAATTCAAAATTATCTGAGTTATAAAGAAAACTTCCCCTGATTAGCGTGAGCTCCCCCTGAGTCTAAGACTTGCAGTTTTTAGAAGGAAGGGATTTTTGAGCATTATTTAGAAAACTCCCCTTAGTTAAACAATCTTTCCATGAATCTAAAACTTAAGACCTCATCAGAAAGTAGGGTTTTCTGAGCTTGATTACAATTGTGAAAATTCTGATATGAAGCATGTGAAAGCAATCTATCAGAGTTTGCTTTATCAGAACTTCTTTCTTCATCAAAACCTTTATCTTGTACTTGAAAACACATTCTAAAACTCTTGCATATATAATTCCTTAGAAATGTAAGCAATGAGATTTAGAGAATTAGCTATGCATATAAATCATCATTTTGCTTTCTCCCCCTTTTTGTCATAATCAAAACGATTTAAGATTTCATTTACCGTCATAAAGATGATTAAGTACTTCAGAAGATATATAAGGATAGAAACACTGAAAATTATTATTAAAGAAGTATCAAGGAAGTACAAGAGGAAATTGACTAACACAACACAAGACTAGACTTCAAAAGTTTCACAACTTCTGTCAAAGAGAGCATTAATTAAACTAAACTGAGATCTTCGAACTATTCTAACAATTTATGCTCTTCCAAATAGCTTAGACAACACTCACCCATATGGTATGAAGGACACTTGAATATTTCTAGAGTCGAGAACAAATTCCTTTAGGTGTTCGAAAATGATCGCAGACAGGTTCACATGAATGTTATTGAGAATACAGAAAATGAGACATTTATCCCTAGGAAACATATCATTTGTGTCAGATCCTTTTGGTAGAAGGTTGGTTAACAGAATTCTGAACCAAAACTTAGCAAGGGGTTTCAGGTTTTCTGGATTGTTAGGTCCATAAATAGAAAAGGTGTCATGAAGAGTTGGGAAAATGTCAACATCCATATATTCAAAACTGTGAAGATCCATGGATAGAGCTTTAGGAACACATCTGATTACCTCAGCAATAATGTAGTGAGTGATGATACAGGGAATACCATAGATACTTGATCTTATGCAAATGCCGTCACTGCTTACAGAAGCATACGTCCAATTTTTTTTACTAGGTTTGGATATATGGGACCTCGTAGTATTGTGGTATAACCAGACCAATCTTGACTATGGATGCACTTGTTAAAGTGATCATTGACAATCATACTGTTAAGAAGTTTTTCATTGATTACTTCTAAAAGATCTCCATTTCCATAAAAGGTTTTGACTGCCATTTTGATGAGAGCATAGTGGTTGAAACAAAAAGACAATGAAAGGATACAAAGAATTGAAGATATACAAGAGGAAGAAGAAAATAATGACGAGGGAGAGATATATAACTGAAAAAGATTTGAAGAGATTACTTAGAAGAGTAGTTAGGCTCGAGACCCACAACGTATTTAATGTCATGTTCAGAAGGAAGAGGAACAGACTATACTGTCATTTCCAAGATAATTGTCATTTAAAGTGAATACAGGATTACAACTAGGACATAAGTAGAATACGACGTGTCTTAAAAAAATATTATTTTAAATAAAGAATATCTCAACTTTTCTTTCAGATGACAAAAATAGAGATTATCTATGATGATTTTTCACCTATTCTCAAAACATATTCATTGCTTTCAAATCTTATGTTCTTGGAAGCAAGAGGATCAAAAGTTTAAAAATATTTTTGATCTAGACTTCTTCTAACTTATGGAAGTATCTTACTCAGAAATCTGAACATCTTTATATTATTTATTTGATGCACAGATTAAGACACATATTGAACCAAGAATCATTCTGGACATAGTACCATATTTAAATGATTCAGAATGAATAAAAATCTATCTTCAGCTAAGGGTTTAGTAAATATATTAGCCCATTGATGGTCTGTATCTATGAATTTTAAAACAAGAGTCCCTTTCTGAACATTGTCTCTAATAAAATGATGTTTGATTTTTATATGTTTCTCTCTAGAGTGCAAAGTAGGATTCTTACTAAGACAAATAACAATAGTATTGTCACACAAAATAAGAATATTACTCTCGTATATCTGGAAGTCTTCAAGTTGACTTTTCATCCAGAGCATCTGAGTGCTGCAAAGTGATGCTGAGATGTATTATGCTTCTGCAATGGATAATGCAATGGTTGATTGCCTTTTGCTTTGCCAAGAAACAAGATTATTCCCCAGAAACTGATAGTTTCCAGAAGTTCTCTTGCATTCTATTCTATCTCCTGCATAATCTGCATCACAGAAACCTGATAGCTTGTATTCTAATGTTTTCTTATACATCAAGCAAAGGTTATATGTTCCCTTCAGATGATTTAGGGTTCTCTTAACAGTTGTTAAGTGAGTTTTCCTTGGATCTGATTGAAAATGGGTACCAAGACATACGCTGAATAAAATATCTGGATAAGAGGCAGTTAGATAAATAAGAGATCCTATCATACCTCGATAGAGCTTCTGTCATACCTTAGAGCTTACCTCCTCCTTTTCAAGAATACATGTAGGATGCAAATGAGTCTTAGCTTTCCTGCTTTTTGTCATGTCAAATTTCTTCAGAAGTTCTTTCATGTATTTACTCTGATGAATATATGTAGCTTCTTGTGTTTGATTGATTTATATTCCCAAAAAATATTTCAGCTCTTGAATTAGACTCATTTCAAATTCAGCCAACAATAACTTGGAGAACTCTTGACAAATAGACGAATTAGCATAACCAAAAATAATATCGTCAACATAGATTTGTCATATCATCATATTGCTTTTGGAGTTTTTACAAAAAAGAGTAGTATCCACTTTTCCTCTAGAAAAACCATTTCCTAAAAGAATAAAGCTTAGTCTTTCATACCATGCTCTGGGAGCTTGTTTCAGACCATATAAGGATTTTTTTTTTTAGTTTGAAAACATGTTCTGGAAATTTTATATTTTCAAAACCTAGAGGTTAGTGAACATATACTTCTTCAGAAATGTATCAATTTAGAAACTCACTCTTGACATCCATTTTATATAAAAAAAATGTTATCGTTAACAACAAATGAAATTAGAAGGAGAATCGATTTTAACCTGGCGATTAGAGAAATGGTTTCGTTGTAGTCAATACCCTCTTGTTGACTGTAACCTTGTGCAACTGGTCATGCTTTATTTCTGACGACTTCTCCTTTCTCATTCAATTTGTTTCTGTAAACGCATGTAGTTCCAATAACATGAGTTCCTTTGGGTTTAAGCACTAGATCCCAAACATCATTTCGGTCGAACTGATTTAGCTCTTCTTGCATTTCCAGAATCCATTCATTGTCCTGAAGTGCTTCTTTACACGAGGTTGTTTCTATCAGTGATACTAAACCCATAAGCGTTTCTTCAGATTAGTTAAACATGGATCTTGTTCTGACATGTTCAAATTTATCTCCCAGAATCAATTCTTCAGATATAGCTTGTCTATGCTTTTACCTCTTCTAAACTGATGGACGTTCATGAACTTCTGATTTATCTTCATTTTTTACAGGCTTATCTTTTGAATCTCTTTCTTCAGAACCTGCAAATGTTATCTCTAGATCTTCAAAGTTCTCAATTATCTTTGACTTTTCTTGGTCAAGCTTATCATCAAATCTAACATTAATTGATTCTTCCATAATACGTGTTTATGTATTGTATACTTTGTATCCTTTAGAGCGCTCTGAGTATCCTAAAATAATACACTTTTGTGCTTCAAAATCAAACTTGTTAAGATTACTCTTAGTGTTCAGGATAAAATAGGAGTATCCAAAAGGATGAAAATAAGATATCTTTGGTTTTCTTCCTTTTCACAACTCATAAGGAGTCTTTTCAAGAATAAGTCTTCTGGAGATTCTATTATTTATGTAGCATGTCATATTCACAGCTTTTGCTCAGAAATGCTTAGCTATATTTTTTTTGTTGATCATAGTTCTGGCCATTTCTTGCAGAGTTCTATTCTTTCTTTCTACAACTCCATTTTGTTGTGGAGTTCTAAAGCAAGAGAAATCATGGGATATTCCATTAGAATCAAATAACTCTTCAAATTGTTTATTTTCAAACCCACCACCATGATCACTTCTGACTCTAACAATTTTAGACTCAAATTCATTTTTGACTTGTGAACAGAAACTTGTAAAAACAAAATATAACTCATCCTTTTGTCTCAGAAACTTTACCCATGTCCAACGACTGTAATCATCTATGGTGACTACGCCATACTTCTTACTATTGAATGATACTATTTTTACTGGACCAAACAAGTCAATGTGAAGAAGCGCCAACAGTATGGAGGCAGAAACAACATTTTTTGATTTAAAAGAAATTTTAGAAAACTTTCCTTCCTGACATGCTTTGTAGAGAGCATTTGAAGTGAACTTCAACTTAGGTAAGCCTCTAACTAACTCAAGTCTATTCAGCTGGGATAATCTTTTCATGCTAATGTGATCCAATCGTCTATGCACACCCACTGCTCTTTGTTAACAGACATTAAGCATTTAACATTTTGATTTTTAAGATTAGAAAGCTTTACTTTATAAATGTTATTCTTCCTCTTTCTAGTGAAGAGAATTGTGTCATCCTTTTGACTCACAGCTTTACATGATTTCTGATTGAAAGTAATGTCATAAATATTATCACTTAATTGGTCTATGGATAATAGATTATTCATTAGACCCTAAACATAAAGTACATTAGAAATAGAAGGAAGAGATATGTTACCAACTGTTGCCGAGTCTTTTATCCTTCCTTTCTGATTTCCACCGAAGCCTACGTACCCTGCTATCATACCCCAAATTTGTCCTATCTCTTTTCTTAGGATCATATGGCTTATGCATATCCATCAATAGGTCATTTGGAATTTCATGTATCAATGATCATGGGATCAAAGTATCCATTTCCAAAGATTATTACAAAGAATCAGATGTTTTGACGGATGTGTGATATTGTGGACCAGAAACGACATTTCATTGGTTAATGCTCAGAAATTCACAACTTGCAACCAGAGTACTATTTTTCACTAATTCTTCAAGCATCCGTATCTTCTTGGTATTTTCTTCATTTCACGTGTTCAAGCCGGAAGTCAATTGAATGTAGAAAATCTCTGAACAATCTAGTTTCCCTGAAGCGGTATTGGAGTTCTAACTGGTTATTTGTTTTTGCGGCATTTAGAAATTCATAATCTGCATCTGGTTCAATATATTCAGTTGATTCTCCGAGCATTAAGAACGTCCCTATTTTCTTATCACTTCTCATGTTCAGATCAATGGCTAATTCTATGAAGAAAAACCTCCAAGAACTTTAATCTTTTGAAGACGGTATACAGATTCAACTCGTCTTGCAGATATTCAAAAATTTGTAACTTTGATATGATTCATCGTCTTGGGTTGGTTCTTACATCAAAATCATCATCTTTATGTGTAATTCATTTTGTGTGTTCGGGCCGAGAGCAAATTCACCAAGGAAAGCCTCTGAACGTGTGGATCTTCTGAAGGAGTTCAATGAGGAAACAATGGAAAAAGTGTGCTGAAGATGCAATTTTTGGACACTAGAAAATTCATAACTCAGTCCTCGTTCATTGTTTCACACCCATTATTTTTGCCAAAATTTCATCTCAAATTCATCTACATTCCATATTTTATGACCAAAGACTGATTTTGTAAGGAAAGGGCCGGGAATTTTGAGTTATTGAAGAACTTTTGGTGCTGAATTGAATCTCCATTATACCATTCTCCGACATTATAAAAATCATAACTCGATCAATTTTTATCGTATCACATTGGGTCTAGAATCGTTGGTTCACAATTTTTTTCTATTATGTTTTGATTTCAGGTTCAAAATGTAAACGGTACTTCGAAGGCTTCCTTTTGTTGTCCATTTCGCACGCACTAAAAATATTAAACCAGAAAATATTTTCATCTGAGATGAAACTTCATAAAATCGTAACTAAATCACCTCTCGTCTCAATGATCCCGCTCTTTTGGAAACACGTCACAAATTTTTTTATCTACATTTTCTATTTTGTGATTGAATCAGGATTCCGTACGGATGGTGATGTGGCACTTTCTGGGCATGTTTGGATTATTTTGTCAAGTCAATCCCCTATCTAATGGCACATCCAAGGTGAATGTTACTAACACTATATAAACTCAAAAAGGAAAAAGATATGAAGAGATTCATAATTCAAGTTTACACAAAAACACCAAAAAAACCCTCTCTCTCTATTTGCTCCAAGATCAAACTCAAGGTTCTCTCAACTTTCATCAAGAACACAACAACAACTTCAATAACTTTTCAAGAATCAAAATCAATTCTTCTCCGATCTTTGATCCGATCATTGTAATCTCTATACCTAAGCCTCCTCTTCATTGCTATCGGTGAGAATTTTCAATTTAAGAGTTTTTCAAATAAGTGATTCTTGAATAAGCACTTTTGGAAATCCTTGAATCAAGCTTTGATTGAAGAATTGAATTGTGAAATTGATTTCAAGTGTGAAGATATGAATTTATTTGGAATCATGTTGTGCAAATCCAAAATTAGATAGTTGAAATAAGTGCTTATTGAATTAAGAAATTTTCATGAAAGTGCTTATTTAAAAAAAATAAAGCTTAGTGTTGTATGGAGATTATGCTTGTTAATTCTTGATCATTCATGTTTAACATAATTTGGATCTTGAATCATACAAAAATCATGTGATGAAATTGTGAAGATTATGTGTTTGATTAAATACTTAAACTATGATTTCATCATTGAATGTGTTGCAAAATTCCCCAAGCCTTGTGCTAAAAGCCTCAAAACTTTAATAAAAAATGCTTGCTAGCACGCGGTAACCGGTTACCCAGTTATGGTAGCTGGTTACCTCAAAATAGAAACTTCAGCACTTTCGTCACCTCAATAAGGTAACCGGTTAGCCAGTTATGGTAACCGGTTACCCCAAAATAGAAACTCCTGATTTTTTGTTACCTCAATAAGGTAACTGGTTACTCAGTTATGGTAATAGGTTACCCCAAAACATAAACTCCTGATATTCCGTTACCTCAATAAGGTAACCGGTTACCCAGTTATGGTAGCCGGTTACCTAAGCAGAAACAACAATTTTTGCATTTTCCTTATGGAGTTTTCTCTTCTGGTTTGCTTTCCTTGTTACTTTTGACTCGTTTGTTAACTTATGCAAGGTACATGGTATTGTTTTTTGATCACATAACATAGTGGTGGTTATGTGAATGAAAACACTCGGCTTATGCTCTCTTCCGAGGGGACACACTTTATTTCTCATTTCATGAGAGATATTCTTTACTTGCTTGCGATTGTCCGAATATTGCTTTGCTTGTATTGTTTCCTTGTGAAGGAATTTTGATTATGTGACGCATTTCCGGATTGCGATTTATTTTCACACTTGATCATTGTTAGATATCACTTCTAACTCTTGTGCTTTTCTTGGTGAAGCTTGCTCAACATATTCGTTGCTTCTCCTTGCTTTCGACTTCTAGTTGACGAACATGCGTTTAATTTGTAGGTTACCTTCCGCATCTTTATTACATTCCTTTACTGCTTTCCTTTCCATGAGAAGTATAGTAGAGATGTATGATGGGAGTCTCCGTTGTTGATCATGTCAGAAACCCCTCTGTTTTATTTAAAGACCCATTTAGGGCAATTCTATATTATGTGCCATTCTGTTCTACTTGTGTGCGGTTTGTTTAAAGCCCTACCTTTATGTATGTATTTTGCATGTGTGTTTACATTTATACTGGCACATGTTATAAATGATAAGTCCTCAAAAAGAGGCGAGCGGAAAGGGTTCGTAATCAACCCTTATAATTTCGTCTGTGTCATCCTTAGCTCGTGACGTGCCTTGATGCTTCAGAGTTGTTCCTACTCTCGTTATCCAGTCGTCAAGTGGAAAAGGGTTTTTCAATTGAACCTCCACACTTTTTCAGGAGTTCTCATTGGCCGATGTTGACACTCCATTGTTGTTCATATTGCCTTATGTTGCCTACCTCAAAATTCTATAACTTGCTTAGGTGTTCAGTCGCTCTGGACATCACATTTTTGTTTTACATCCTATTACTGCTTGTTTGCTTCGGGTGATCCACTCCACTTAGCTAAAGCATTTCTCTTCTTTTATTTTTCAATCCCGCTTGTTTGTCTCGGGTGATCCTCTCCCCTTGACTAAAGCATTTCACTTCTTTTCTTTACTATGTGTATGCTCTTTCAAACTTGTTTGCTCACTTTCTTTCTATACCATGTTCCCTTAGGATGTGCTTGTTCCTTTTGGATACAAGTTAGACCTTAGGTTGCAAACCATGAATGTTAACATTAGGTAGGCGTTTCCCTTTTGTTGATCCAAACTTTAGGACCACTATTGTATGATAACATTAGGATTAGAAATAGGCTAGTCTCCCTTAGACTTTTTTCTTCCCCTTTTTGTATATGCATTAAAAGTAAAACTTTTTTTTCTTAGAAAATCATAAGACATGATATTCACAATTAAACCCTTTTTCAAGATAAAAAAACATAAACCAATCAAACGTGGCATCTTTCCTTGAAGGCGTAACTCAAAACCATTTTCAGGTAAGGACATGTTAATTTACTTTTGTGCCAACGCATGAGTCTCGAAAGGTCGAGCTGCGGAAGAAGGAGGAATTAACATTGTCTATAAAAAATACAAAACAAACAATAACATGTGAGCCAAACTACGGAAACTCTGATTCCTCAAAAAGCATACGTAGGCATTGGGGTAGGGCCCAAGCGAGCATAAATTTTATTTTTCCTACATTATTTTCTCACTTCTTTTTCACGCATTCTTCCTTAGTAATATGCTCTTAAGCATAGATTAAGCAATCCCATTAGATTAGAATAACAAGAGTGGATACCATAGAGTACTACGGGTGTGTGGTGTGCTAATACCTTCCCCTCGCGTAACAGACTCCCTTACCCGATCTATCGGTTGCAAGACCATGACTTCTCCCTTCTCAGGTTTTCTTGATGTTTACCTTTCCCTTCATGTGGGATAAAATATGTTTTATGGCAACTTTATTGTTTGATGATTTTCAGCCAGTTGTTTCAGCTAGCAACTTCACTGAGAACCCTTCGACCAATTGCTGGTTCATCCTGAAGTCGCTCTTAGATCTCGCTTTCTTCTCTTTGGGTGTTCCTTTTTATGCTTTCAGTTTATATTCATTCATACCTGTTACTTGAGCATCATGTTTTCACTTTACTATTTTCCATATACTGCTGCCGTGTTGTCTCTGTTTCATGATGGGAGGGTGTTACAAGAGGTAAAAGGCCCAGTACCCAGGCTATGAGTGAATGCCCTAGGAACATTAGGAATAGAGTGGAACATGATGGGTAGGGGATGTAGATCTCCCTATTCGGCTATGTCGTCCACGCTTAGATGAGGTCCCTTTATGCCATCATTATCACGTAGGTGTATGATGATGGTATTGTCTAAGTGGATCCGGAATTCTAATTTACCCTTGCCTTACCCTGGCCTAGTTTTGACATGTGAGAGGGGAGCGAATGATAATCTTTTACAGGTATAGATGGTGACTCTGTGGTTCCTTGGTTTTGTGTTCCAGTGATGACTACAGCTCTTTGGTTTTATTTGGACCTTTGGTTCTGGTATTCTTGGTATTCATAAACAGCACAGTAGCCAATATTGTGGACGCCTTGATTCTAGGGTCATTGTACTTGCATCATAGCATAGTTAGTCTTACAAAAGAAATGTATAAAAAAAATTATGTGAAAAAAACTAATTTGCATATGTATACCATTTCCAGGTTGAACTATGATTATCATCAAGAATGGATAACAATGTCGGTATAGGCAAAGAGCTGCTCAGGAAGACATCTTGTTACCATTTTCATGGCTTTCCGCTTGCTCAGTTGAAAGAGTTGGGTTTTCTTGTGACCGGTATGAATGAGAAGGTGTTTAGAGCTGGATATGGAAATTTGTTGCCATTACTGTATGATGGTTATGAACATTGGGCTATGGTATCTCTTCTGTAATTTTACGATCTGTCGTTGCGTTGTTTTACATTCCAGAATCACCAACTAGCACTAGTGTTGGAGGAGTATACGTACATCCTTGATGTCAAGATTCCAAGTTGTACACTATTTATCTGCTTGCCTGAAGTTCCTGATTATGTGGTTATTGCTAAGGCTCTTCTATTTGAACCTTAACGATGTAAGAAGTGATTGGGCAGTAAAAGATGATACGCCTGGTTTTCATTTGGAAGTTTTGGCATCCAAAGCTAGAGAATTTGCAAGAAACAATGATTGGATCACGTTCAATACGTTACTGGCCGTCATAATCTATGGCGTCGTCCTTTTGCCTAATGCGGTGGAATTCATGGACTTCTCAGCAATATGTATGTTCATGAATGGAAATCTTATGCCGACAATTCTTGCTAATACTTACTATGTCATTCATTCCCGACATGGAAAGAAAGGGTGTGTTCTATGTTGCATTCCTCTTATTTACAAATGGTTCATGTCGCACATGCCTACCAAGGGACCATTTGTTGACACCGCAAACACTCTTTTCTGGGCACGAAGGATTATGGCTCTTACTTCTTATGATGTCACCTAAAATAACATAAGGGGCGTAAAGGAGATCATTGTAAGTTGTGGAAGTTTTCCTAACTTTCCGCTTGTAAGAACTAAGGTTTGTATCAATTATAATCCTTTCTTAGGACGACGTCAGCTAGGGTACATTATGACTGATAAGAAAACCGATCGTGAAGTGAAAACCGTTTATTTCGGCAAAGGCGAGGACCCGATCTTGCTAGAAAGGATGAGAAGAGCGTGGAATCATGTCCATCAGCATGGAACAACCTTTTTTGGTCAAAAGGGATGTTTAGCTCTTGATCCCTACGTACAGTGGGTTAAAGAGCGGGTGAAGGTGATATTGTTTCCTTATAGGAGAGAAGTGTCGTTGTATCACAACCCACTTTTGGTCTACCAATCGATGGCTCGTCAGTGTCAGACGCCACAATCAGTCAATCACTCCCACAAGAGTTGTCCGTTAAATAACCTATTTCAGGTGAATCCATGTTTGTGTTGGTGGAAATCTTCAAGAAGGTTAAGGATGATAGCCTTAAGTTAGAGTCAGACAAGTAGGATTTGGACATGGAGCTTGCTTTCGCTGCGCAGGAAAAGAAAAAATTGCTTCATGAGGCCAAGATGAAATATAAGGTGACAGAAGAATATGGCTTGCTCGAACAATCGAAAAGGCCGAGATTCGAAAGTTATCACGTCTCAATTCATACGGAGACTGTGAGGAAGATTCAAAGTGTCCTTTCCAAGAGTCAGCAAAAGCTTGAGAGTTTCTGAGTCTCCAAAGACCGTATGTAAGTCGATCATAGGTACATGGTCAAATCTTTGAGGAAGCAACTTCGTGAAGAAGAGTCCAAATCTCAAGAAGCTGTCAAACGTCAAGAGAGTTTGGAAAAGAAGATCTAAAATCAACAAGTGTAGATTGAGGGACTCAAAGCACAGATCAGGGAGAATGATGCCTTGCAGTTTATGAGAAACCTGATTGAAGAGAAAGGATGCTCAATTAGATCAAGTGACCGAAGATTTGGCTTAGCTCAAAGCTTGATTTGGAGTTTGATACTAGTTATTAGCTCTATTGATCTCTTTGTATCTGTTCGGTTCACCGCCAATTTTTTTGGATGGTTTCCTTTTATCTGTATGGACTCATCTTGAGATTTATTTTATATGGATGATCTTTTTTCTGTGATATATGCAGTCTCTTTCTTTAATGATGATTTGTCTATATCCCGTTGTTTCTATTATTGATGATAATCTAAGGTTTTCCCTGGAAATGATAAAACATTACATTTGCATATCATGCATTTCATGTGCATTACAGGTTTATTCGGAATGGTCTTCTAATTTGTTGTTCTTCTCCTTTTCATCAGAGTTTACAAGACGGCTTCTCTACATCGATACCATACCAAGGCTAACTAGTAGAGAAACATGGAACAAATCGAGCATAACCAGGATGATCTTCGCAAAGATATGGATACTATGGGTGAAAGGATGAATCAGCTCATGGAGACTCTCGATTTCATCATTCAGGGGCAGGATGAGCTCAGGGCGAGTGTCACCAAGCTTGTTGATAACGCCACCACTTCAGACAATGGGTGACCCAAGACCATTACTGGAGGAACTCCTAAGGGTAATCCTCAGATTATTTTGGATGATCACCACACTGTGATTGATCTTGATGATCGCAGAATTATATTACAATTGACATATCTGAAACTGCTAAGATGTATCATGCTCTCGAAGAACGTCTCAAAGCCATGGAGACCTCTAAGAAGTTGGGTTTTAGTGTTGCTGATATGTGTTTAGTTCCTGGGGTTATTGTTCCTCCCAAATTCAAAGTACCACAGTTCGATAAGTACAAAGGGGTTACCTGTCCAGAAACTCATCTTCGTTCCTACTGTAGGAAGATGGCTCCTAATGCCAGCAATGAAATGTTGCTCATGCACTTCTTCCAAGATAGTTTGGCTGAAGCACCTCTATAGTGGTACCTGCAGCTAGAGCAAACCCATATCAGTACTTGGGGAGAACACGTGGATGCTTTCCTGAAGCATTACCATTACAACACTGCCATGGCCCTATCCATGCATAAATACATAGTATGTCTCAGAAATTCAGCGAGTTTCTCAAAGAGTATGCCCAGAGGTAGCGTAGTTTGGTTGCGAGAGTTCAACCTCCTCTTCTGGACCGTGAGCTGGTTGATTTGTTTATAAGCACCCTGAGAGGGCCATATCTTCAGCACATGCTTGGTAGTACTTATGATTCCTTTTTAGACATGGTTATCATTGGAGAACATGTTGAAATGCGCATGAAGGCTAGCACAATTCAAGGTACATCTAGTACTGGTAACAATAACGATGGTTCTGGGAGTGGTAAGAAGCCTTATGTTGGGTTTGTCAAAAATAAAGAAGGTGAAGTGAGTAATGCATCGGTTGACAAAGGGAAGGTTGTTGTTCAGCTTCCATATTACTTAACTCTTGCTACAGCTCCATAGTAACAACATGCAATTCCTAAAAATTATCCGCAACAAAATCAAAGGCCAGAGCGACAGAGAGGCCAACCAAGGAAGAAAAAGTATCCCGATAGGAGATTTGATCCAGTTCCCATTCCGTATGCTCAACTTCTACCGAGGTTGCTTGCTGAGAATTTGGTTCAGCTCTATGAACTTGTCCCACCACCAACAGAACTTCCTAAAGGGTATGATGTGAATGCTCATTGCGAGTTTCATTCGAGTGCTCCAGGCCATTCGAATAACAACTGCAAAGCATTGAAGCACAAAGTTCAGGATCTCTTGGACGCCAAAGAAATCAGCTTCACTCCTGTTGGTCCTAATGTGCAGAATAATCCTATGCCTCCTCAACATGGATTGGAAACTGATGCAATAGTATTTGTTGATGACCAGGATTTAATGACCAGTGTTGGTGAGATTTTGTGGCCACTAGCGGTGTGAGAGAACAGTTGTTGCAGTAAGGCATCTTGCAGGAACTTCATGACTTTTTCTTGCAGTGTTCTGCCGATCCTTAAGAATATGCTGCATTGAAGGACGCAATTTAGAAATTGATGGATGATGGTGTTTTCCAAGTAGAGACGGTCGTTTCCAAGGATGATGTTTCTATTTTGGAGATCGCTTACTATCCAGTTGAATTTCCCAGAAACATTCTGAGAACTTCTTTGTTGACTCTACCTCCCATGGTTTCTACATCAAATCAGAATCCGACATATCAGTTGAAGGATCAAATTTCTTCTACTCCATCAATGATTCAAGCTTCGAATTTACCTAATCGTGCTCCTTTCAAAATCGGTAACCCAGGTGCGATCGCATGGGGTTATAATGTTGTTTACATCCGAGGAAAGAAAATTGTGTGCTCTCCGATAGAGAACAAAGAGATTGTAAATCTTGCGGGAACTATTGGTATAACCTGAAGCGATAGGGTATTTTCTCCTTCTCCTCCTCCTCCTCCTCCTGAAGAGGTCATTGAAGAAATCCCCATGAAAGATAAGGGAAAATAGGTGGTTAATGAAGCTCCCAGACAGTATTTTCAGCATCAAGTAGAACAATTAATTAGAATTATTAAGAAAAGTGATTTCAAGATAATTGATCAGCTCAATCAGACACCTTCAAAATTTTCTATCATGTCCCTTCTCTTATACTCCGAAGCGCACCGCATGGATTTAATGAAAATATTGCATGGGCCGCATGTCAATCCTGAGATCTCAGTTGCTCAGTTTGAAGGGGTTGTTACGAATATCTCTACGGGGAATTTCCTAGGTTTCAGTGACGATGAGCTTCCTCCAGAGGGTCGAGTTCATAACAAAGCCTTGCACATTTCCGTAAGGTGTCTGGATACATTGTTATCTCGAGTCCTGGTTGACATCAAGTCTTCTCTCAACATTATGCCTAAACATACTCTATTCAAGCTGAACATGGACAAAGTTATGGTGAAGTCTAGAACCTTTACTATCAGAGCTTTTGATGGTTCCAGAAGGTCAGTTGAAGGAGAAGTCAACCTCCCCATCAAGGACGGCCCTCATGTTTTCCATCTCTCCTTTTATGTCATGGATATTCATCAATCGTACACATGTCTCATGGGTCGCCCGTGGATCCATACGACAGGGGATGTGACTTCAACTCTCCATCAGCGCCTGAAATTTTTCTGGCAAGATAAAGTAAATATTGTTGTGGGAGAAGAAGATATTATGGTCAACAATGCCACTTCTTTCCGATATGTCGTAGCAGACGGGGAGATTCATGAAACCCCCTTTCAAGCGTTAGAGATCATCTCAGTTGTCAGGGTTCCTGCTGTTCTAGAGACCAAGAAGAAGTCTGGTGCTTCCATGGTTTCCTTGAAAGATTCCAAATCTATTGTGGAGTCTGGAGTTCCCAATGACGACTGGGGCAAAGTGATAGAGGTGTTTGAGAAACAGGATATGTTCGGTCTCGGATATGGATCCCTGATTAGTGCATTTTGATGCACATTCTTCCATGTTTGTACTTAAGCATTTCTATGCTTTACTTTGTTTATTTTTATGTTTTATAATGTTTTTTAATTTTGTTTATTTTTGGTTTAATTTGATTTTCGTATTTAAATTTCAGCAATGATAGCTTTCATTGAAAAATTCATAACTAGAGCTACAAGAATCGCATCAAAGCATTCTAATATGCGTTGGAAAGCTAAGAGAAAGAGTTACAACTTTCATGTTGGAGTCAGAACCTAATTTGAACTGTAAAAGGCTTGAATAATTCATTGAAGTTGCAGCATTAGAATAATTTGTGTTTTGGTCTTTTTAGTGAGCCAGGGTTATGTTTTTGACCCGATTCTTTTGCAAGTGGAAACCCTTATTTTATTTTATAAGGCTTGCAGCTGCTAGTGAGCTGGGACATTCTATTCATGAAAAATATTTTGCTTTGTAAGCTTTCTATGGAGAACAAATTTCCGAAGGCAAATCCTGCTGCTTACGGGTTCCATTACTTTGAGGTTATTCTAATACCAATTTAAATTCAATTTCTGTTCAATTCTTTTCTATGAAATCATTTTCTTAATTTGATTACAATTGTTTGCTTAATTAAATTGTTGTTCACAGGATATAATTGATTAAATTTGATTGTGTGCATGTTCCTAAATTTAATTGCGTGTTATCATTTGCTTAATTCGCTAACTCGTCATATTCTTAACCATTTTCTTAATCCGGTAACAGGAACATAATTCATAGGATTTTGATAAGCACTTGTCTGATTGATTTCATAATTGAATAAGATCGAAACTGTTTAGGAATTGGTGTTATCATAACTGATGATAAGTCAGAACCCAAATCAGTAGGATTAGTCATTTTAGCTTATTGAATAATCACTTATTTTAATCTGTTTTTATAATTCGACCCTAAAACCAAACTCCCCTAATTTGATTCCTATTAGTTAATAATAATACAAGAATCCACGCGATACGATACTCGAGTTGTCGTTACCGTAACTACATTTAAAATTTATTCGTTTTTGATATGTGCACGACAATGTATCAAATTGGCGTCGTTGTCGGGGACTCTTGTTTTTATTAACTGATATTATAGTCATAGGTATAGTGTTTTTTCTATTTTTTCCCTTGTTTTTTGTTGTGTTTGTTGATTTTCAGGGTTGCAATACTGGTGCAGTACAATGATAAGTTTTTCAATCTATCAGGTAAGTTTGGAAGTTACTATTTCGATTTTCTCTGATTTTTTTTCTACAAAGTCAGAAAAAAATCGACGAACAATACTTCTTTAGAATAGAATTCGAAAGAAATTTCAACCTCAAAATTGAAAATTCGTCTTTTTTCTATTTTTAAATAATATTTTACTGTTTTCACAGTGTCGAAAAAATCCAAAAAAATTCTTAAAATTCTTATTTCAGTTCATTAGATTAAATTTGGTGGTTTTTGTATTTTTTTAAATTTATTTTAATCATTTTCCTTCTTTCTATTTGTTTCTGCCTATTTGAGACATATTTGATATTTCAGTGTTTGTTGATAACCTGGCTGAACAAAGAACTTTAAGGAATTTGGTTGCCCCTGATGTGAACTATAATGGTGTATGTATTAACTATCCTGCAGCTGATGTACCTACTGAATTGAAATATGATTTAATACACTTGTTGCCAAAGTTTAATGGTCTTGCAGGCGAGGATCTACATAAGCATCTGAAAGAATTTCAGGTTGTTTGCTGTGTATCTTTCGGGCCTTCATTAGAGGACATTGTCAAACAAATGGGTGTAAATAATTTCCATTTTCAACAACAAATAGATTCTACTCTCCATACTTTGCAAACATATATTGAACAACTTGCCTATTTGATGAATGACATGCCACAAGCTCAAGGATCCAACCAACGACCCTTGGAAGAGAATTCTATTTTTCCAATAGAGTTGCTTTCTGAGACTGTTGATGATACTTATACTGATTTGTTTGTAGTTGATTTTCCATCATTATCTGATTTTGATGATGTTTACTCTTGTGATGTTTGTACTGACAGTAAAATTTGCTATGTTTTTGCTGAAATTGAGGTTGTCTTGTAAGTTGATATTCTTACTGTAAATGAGGTTGCAAATGAAGTTGTTCATGTGGATGAAACTCTCAACACTCCGGCTGCCCGAAATAAACCATCCATAGAATAACCACCTTCCCGAGAGCTGAAACCAATTCCTGAAAATCTTAAATATGCTTATTTCGAGATGAATGAAAAACTTTCGATTATAATTTCTTTTAAACTTTATTTTGATCAAGAAAGTAAATTTTTGCAGGTTTTGAAGAAGCATAAGAAAGGAATTTGATGGACCTTGGACGATATTTATAATATTAGTCCATCCATGTATATGGATAGGATCTCACTTGAAGATGTAGCAAAAGCAGTGAGGCGGCCCCTCAATCTTTTGATATTTGGTGTTGTGGAAAATAATATCATGTGTCCATTCGACACTTTTACTTATTAAAGATTCTTCTTTGATCCTGGAATAAAAGGCGAAGCCACTAATAAAAATTTCAAGTTCAATGGACATTACCCAAAGCTACTCCATGAGAGCCCCACTTTGGAAGAAGAGAATGTAGAAGAACTCTCTTTGGAAAAAGCTGCTAATGTGATCACTTATCCTCCTTGACTATTCTAGTGTGCTCTTTCCTTTCTCTCACTCTAATTTAATAGTTATGTCCTTTCATTGAGGACAATGCATATTTTAAGTGTGGGGGAGGGAATCATTTATTTTCTTTGCTTTTGTTCATTGTTTTGTTTTGTTTTGTTTTTAATTATTATGAAAAAATGCATTTTTTTTGTAAGTTTTGGGTTATAAGATTAATCTGAGGTTAATTGTGGATACTTGGAAAAGTTCGCAAGATTGGTATCATCTTAACACCGTAAGTATCCTACATATGGAAATTAATTTGAATTATTATTATGACATAGCCTTGAATTCTCATTCTCTAACAGCTCTTGAGTAGTTTATCTTAGCAGTCAGCACCATCTCATACATGCTCTACGTAAGGAAGTCGGTGAATATAAGTGAGTATCCAGGTTTTTATATGGAAAAAAATACAGGGAATGCACCTTCTAAGCTTGTTAACCCTCACTCGGTCACTTAACCCAACAATTGTGGAACCTACAAAATTTGATTATCAGACCCATTATTGGTTGGTTTAGAGGTTTCTGGTACTGAACTTTGTAGGGCAGATTACGGTCCGATCCCTCACAACTACAATTGGATAAGCAAAGGGTTATACCATTCATGTACCATAACCCCATGCAAAAAGGATCAGAGTCACTAACCGGTCACCTTACTATGATTGTGTGGAAATAACGAGCTTAATATGATTGCGCCAGAATGAAAGTGAGCAAAAAGGAGGATGAGTAAGTTAGGATTTGGAATAATAATATGATTTGAATTGAGTTGTATATTCAGGAGTGTAACACAGTGGGAGAACTGACTTGGTTGTTTTGCATTGTAATGCAAATATTGCAGTTAGCAAGAGTTGCCATCGACTTTTCTTTTATCTAAAAGGAAAGGTTGAAAAGAATAAGAAAGACCTTTGAGATGTTTTCTTGAGTTCGGGGGGTAGATTATGAAAAGGGAAGGTATTAGCACCCTTTTCATCTGTAGTTATCTACGGGCTCTTAGTTGCTTGCTAGATCACTTGCTTTTGTTTGAATGTGCTTATGGTGTGGTTTTTGAAAGTACTTTGAAAATATCTTTGTAATGGTTCTCGTTTCTATAAGAACGTGTATAAATTTTTATTTCAAAAATAGTTCAAAGAGGTGTTTGTGGAATGTGTTTTTGAAAGAGATTTTGAAAAGGTGTCTTCTTTGTAATGACTCTCGTTTCTATAAGAACGTGTACAAAGTGTTTGTCTTTTGAAAATGTTTCATGTAACGCCCGTAATTTAATTAATTATTTAATTAAATTATTTTTAGAATATTTGTGAATAAGTGTTATTGAATTGGATTTATTTTATTAAATGGAGAAATAATAATATATTTGAGGTATTATATTATTATGTGAAATAATGTTAGAAGCTAATATTATTTAATATGGGCCTATATGGTGTGAGTGGAAGTAATAAGGGGGTGTAGGTTTTGAGCCCAATAAGGAATAATATAATAATGTTAGGTCATTTTATTATTTGTTGAAAGAATAGAAGGAGGCAGTAGTAAGAAGAGAAATAAGGATTGTGAAGAACGTGAAGCTGCTGGAAAATAGAAGGAGACGGCAAGAACAAAGATTCAACCTGGAAATTGTAGAGAGACCTTCGATCCAAGGTAAAGGCGGGGTTCTGGCTTTATAATTGGGTTCATGATGTTTGATATATGGGGTTAGATGTAATTGTTGTTTGTTCTTGCATAAATTGCATTATGAATGATGTATGATGAAGGTTTGATGAATTTTTGATGAATAAGAATGTTATTATGTCGTTTTATCAATGGAATAATAGAGTGTAATATTAGGTGATGAATTATCATGATCATAATAAGGTTTTTAGGACTGTAGTATGATTTCCGTAGCAAAATACAATAGAAAACACAGAAAATTATGCATACTGCCGAAGGATGTGTCGACCCCAAACTAGATGCGTCGATACATGAAGGGTGTTCGACTCAGGATGACTCGATGCATGCAGGGCTTGCATCGATGCATGATGAGTACAGGACTCAGGATGAGTCGACACAAAGAGAGGATGTGCCGATACATGAGTGTTTGAGACTCAAGATGAATCGACCGGTGCGATGCATGTGCCGATACATGTTGTGTTTTGAAGTCAGGATGAGTCGATCGGTAAGTGCATGTGTCGATACATGCTGTGATTTGAAGCAGAATGAGTCGATCCATAAGGAGGATGCGTCGACTCATAGTGAGTAGATGAAGCAGGATGTGTCGATCCAAGGAGTTATTTGTCGATACATAATGTCGAATTTCTTTTTGACATAATAAGTTTTAAGTGATGTAACTTGAGTTGTAGGATGCTGTTTGAGATGTCGTTCGAAGCGTTGATTAGCTAACGCGATGAACTTTATTCTAGATGATATAAATGATGATTAAGAGGTGTAATCCCAGTAACTAATTTAGGATTTAGGATTAATTCCCGTAGATGACCGTTATGTTGGATTTTGGACATAATGATGAATTTTGAGATGTTACAGGCTGTTGTTAGAATTATGACAGTAGGATTTAGTGACAGTAATGATGTACAGTAGCAGAATAACAGTATGGCTTACTGCATTATTAATATACATTTGAGTTATTAGTAAGGTGTGGTTATTAAAGTGGTGTTTGATAATGTATGATGGACAAATGATGTTTGATAAATAAGTAATGTTTAATAAATTATTTTGAGACGTTTATGAGATGCTGTAATTGAGATGTTTTGAGATGTTTATGAGATGTTGTTGTTCTGAGATGTTTATGAGATTTTGTTCCGAGATGATTGAGATGTTGTTGTTTGAGATGACTGAGATGTTGTCGTTTTGAGATGATTGAGATGTTGTTGTTTCAAGATGTGTTTTGAGATGTTGTTAACTGAGTGTGTTATTACATTCATGTTGAGTCAAATACATTGCATTTTTGAGATGGAGCTTCTGCTCGTTGACATGGCCTGGATTGGAAAATTTTGAGATGAAGGCTATGCCTTGTTAATGCCTCTATTAATTGGCAGATTAGATTTTTTAGATGGGAGTTCTGCTCCAATGGTACCACATGCATTTGCATAGTTTTGAGTCGCATTTTATGATTGAATAATGAAGTGTATATGATGTTGATGAATGAGTATATATGTTGTAATTGTTGTTGATTATGAGACGAGAAGTGGTGATATTATTGATCTAATTTAATATATTAATTATCATGCACTTTATTATATTGTTAGATATATCACCCCTTCTGTTTGAATGTTTCCCCTATGTTGGTAACGTGCAGGTAATCGAGAGTGAAGGCCGTATACCTTCAATAGATCGAGTCGGTGTCATTGCTCTGGTATGTAACACTCGGGGGGGGGGGGGGGGGGGTGAACGCTTGCTGATTTTTGATTGTTGATTTTTAGTTGTTGAACTTTAAATTGTTTATTTACTAAATATGAGATGTTTCGAAGTTGCTGTTTTATTTAAAGATGTTATTGAAGAATTCCGCTGCGTAGTTGTTGAATATTTAATGAAAGATGTTATGTTGTTAGTTCATCCGATGTTTTGAAAAAGTGTTATCTATCCATGATGAATGCAATGAATTTGTTAGAAGAATTTGTGACGTCCCGGTTCGTTTGTATGAATGAAATTTTATAACTCTGATTTAATTGCATAATTGCTTGGGGTAGAATTGGGGTGTTGTAAAGTTGGTATCAGAGCAAAAGGTTGGTCCGACCTTGTCGTTGATTCTTAGTTGTCTAACAATCGAGTATTGTTATTTTGAGTTCTAACCGTTGTTTGTGTTGTAGTGAGAAGTTGAGATGGCTGGAAGGAATGATGCTGCTCTTGCTGCTGCTTTAGAAGCAATGGCTCATGCGATGGAAAATCAGCCGAATGCTGACGGGAATGCTGGACCTCGTAGCTTGGCGACTTTCTAGAGAGAGAATCCACCTACGTTCAAGGGAAAATATGATCCTGGCGGAGCATTGGAATGGTTGAAAGAGATTGAGAGGATCTTTCGCGTGATGGATTGCACTCCAGTGCAGAAGGTTCGTTATGGGACTCATATGCTAGCAGTCGAGGCTGATGACTGGTGGCTAGAGATTTACCAGAAGTTAGAAGCTGCAAGTGAGAATGTCACTTGGGCTGTGTTCCGTAGGGAATTCCTGAGAAAGTTTTTTCCTGAAGATGTCCGTGGTAAGAAGGAAATTGAGTTCCTTGAGCTGAAGCAAGGGAATCTGTCTGTTGTTGAATATGCTGCCAAGTTTGCTGAGTTGACTAAGTTTTATCCGCATTACACTGAGGAAAATGCTGAGTTTTTGAAGTGTATTAAGTTTGAGAATGGGTTGCGCACGAAAATTAAGAAGGCAGTTGGATACCAGAAGATCCGTGTCTTTGCTGATTTGGTTGATAGCTGTAGAATTTATGAGGAAGATGATAATGCACATTACAAGATTATTAGTGAGAAGAGGGGTAAGCACCCGTAGAGTCGTGGTAAACCTTATGATGCCCCAGCTGGTAAGGGTAAGTAGAGAGTTGTTCATGGTCAGAGGACTAGTGGGGGAGATGCTCCTGCTGTTGTGATTTGTTTTAAGTGTGGGAAACCTGATCACAAGAGTAATGTGTGCACTGCTGAAGTAAAGAGATGTCACTGTTGTGGTAAGAACGGAAAAATTGTATCTGAGTGCGAGCACAAGAATATGGTTTATTTCAATTGTAAGGAAGAAGGGCACATTGGTAGTCAGTGTCCAAAGCCGAAGAAGGCTCAGTCTAGTGGTAAAGTGTTTGCTTTGGTGGAGGATCAGACAGCTTCTGAGGACAAACTTATTAGAGGTACATGTTTCATTAATAGTACTCCTTTAATTACTATTATTGATACTGGTGCTACGCATTATTTTATTGCTGCTGATTGTGTTGAAAGATTGGGTCTTGTGTTATCTTCTTTGAATGGAGAAATGGTCGTTGATACTCTAGCCAAGGGATCGATGACTACTTCTTTTGTGTGTGCTAAGTGTCCCTTGTCCATCTTCGACAGAGACTTTGTTATTGATTTGATTTGTTTTCTGTTAAGAGGTTTGAATGTGATTTTGGGTATGAACTGGTTAGAGCATAACTGTGTTCATATTAATTGTTATGACAAGTCGGTGAAGTTTTCTACTCCTGAAGAAGAGGAAGATGGTTTGTTGTCTGCTAAACAGTTGAGAAAGTTGATGCAAGAGGAAGCACAGATGTTTTCATTGATGGCGTCGCTATCTGTAGAGACTCAAGCTATAATTGAGGAATTGCCGGTGGTGTGTGAATTTCCTGAAGTTTTCCCTGATGAGATTCCTGATGTACCACCAGAGAGGGAAGTTGAATTTGCAATTGATCTTGTACCTGGTACCAGACCTGTGTCTATGGCACCATACATGATGTCTGCGTCTGAGTTGTCTGAGTTGAAGAAGCAATTGGAAGAGTTACTTGAGAAGAGGTTTGTAAGACGAAGTGTATCGCCGTGGGGAGATCCAGTGTTGTTAGTGAAGAAGAAAGATGGAAGTATGAGGCTTTGTGTTGATTATAGACAGTTGAACAAGGTGACAATTAAGAACAAGTATCCGCTTCCAAGAATAGATGACTTGATGGACCAATTAGTGGATGCCCGTGTGTTTAGCAAGATTGATTTGAGGTCGGGTTATCATCAGATTAAAGTGAAGGATGAAGATATTCAGAAGACGGCTTTCAGAACGCGTTATGGACATTACGAGTATTCGGTGATGCCTTTCGGTGTTACTAATGCGCCGGGAGTATTCATGGAATATATGAATCGTATCTATCGGTTTGTAGTTGTGTTCATCGATGATATTTTGATTTACTCTAAGTCAAAAGAAGAGCATGTTGAACATTTAAGAGTAGTATTGCAAGTCTTGAAAGAAAAGAAGTTGTATGCAAAGCTGTCCAAGTGTGAATTTTGGTTAAAAGAGGTTAGTTTTCTTGGTCATGTGATTTCAGGTAGTGGCATTGTTGTAGATCCATCGAAGGTTGATGCTGTGTTGCAATGGGAAACTCCAAAGTCAGCTACTGAGATTAGAAAATTCTTGGGATTAGCTGGTTATTATAGAAGGTTTATTGAAGGGTTTTCTAAGTTGTCACTTCCGTTGACTAAGTTGACTTGTAAAGGTAGAGCGTTTGTATGGGATGTTCAGTGCGAAGAAAGTTTTACAGAATTAAAGAAAAGGTTGACGTCGGCTCCGATTTTGACATTGCCTAATCCAGAAGAGCCTTTTGTGGTGTATTGTGATGCTTCCAAGATGGGTTTAGAAGGTGTGCTTATGCAGAGTGGTAAGGTAGTTGCTTATGCGTCGAGGCAGTTGAGGACTCATGAGAAGAACTATCCTACGCATGATTTAGAGCTTGCTGCTGTTGTCTTTGTATTGAAGATTTGGAGGCATTATCTTTATGGTTCTAGATTTGAAGTGTTTAGTGACCATAAGAGCTTAAAGTATTTGTTTAATCAGAAGGAGTTGAATATGAGGCAATGAAGATGGTTAGAATTGTTAAAGGATTATGATTTTAGTTTGAATTATCACCCAGGAAAGGCGAATGTGGTAGCTGATGCGTTGAGTCGAAAGACTTTACATATGTCAGTAATGATGATTAAAGAGTTGGAATTGATCGAGCAGTTCAGAGATATGAGCTTAGTTTGCATGGTTACTCCGTAGAGTGTTATGTTGGGTATGTTGAAGATTAATAATTAATTTTTCGACAGTATCAGAGAAGCTCGGAAGTTGGATGTAAAACTGGTAGATTCGATGGTTGGGATTGATCAAGCTGAGAATAGTGATTTCAAGTTAGATGAGCAAGGTGTGTTGAGATTTCATGTCCGGATTTGTATTCCTGATGATGCTGAGATGAAGAAAGTGATACTTGAAGAGAATCATAGAAGTAAGTTGAGTATTCATCCAGGAGCTACAAAGATGTATCAAGATTTGAAAGGTTTGTTTTGGTGGCCTGGGATGAAGAGTGATGTGGCTCGGTTTGTGTATGCATGTTTGACATGTCAGAAGTCGAAAGTTGAACATCAGAAGCCTGCAGGATTGATGCAACCGTTGGAAGTTCCTGAATGGAAATGGGATAGAATTTCAATGGACTTTGTGACGGGGTTGCCTAGTACTTCAAGAGGACATGATTCGATTTGGGTGATTGTTGATAGGCTTACGAAGTCAGCTCATTTTATTCCTATTAACATCAGTTTTCCAGTGCCGAAATTGGCTGAGATTTATGTTAGTGTGATTGTGAAACTGCATGGTGTTCCTTTGTGCATTGTGTTAGATAGAGATCCAAGATTTACTTCTGATTTTTGGAAGAGTTTGCAAGAAGCGTTGGGTTCTAAGTTGAGGTTGAGTTCAGCGTATCATCCTCAGACAAATGGTCAGACTGAACGGACTATTTAATCATTAGAAGACTTGTTGAGGGCATGTGTTCTTGAGAAGAGAGGTTTGTGGGATACTTATCTTCCGTTGATAGAGCTCACATATAACAACAGTTACCATTCTAGTATTGGGATGGCACCTTTTTAAGCGTTGTATGGTCGAAGATGTAGAACTCCGTTATGTTGGCATGAATCTGGTGAGAGTGTAGTACTTGGACCTGAACTTGTTCGTGAGACTATTGAGAAGGTGAAGTTGATTCGAGAAAAGATGAAAGCTTCACAAAGTAGACAGAAGAGTTATCATGACAAGCGAAGGAAGGATTTAGAATTTCAAGCTGGTGATCATGTGTTTTTGTGAGTTACACATGTGACTGGTGTTGGGCGAGCATTGAAGTCTAAGAAGCTCACTTCTCGTTTTATTGGACCGTATCAGATTTCAGAGAGAGTGGGGAATGTTGTTTACAGAGTGGCTTTACCGCCTAATCTTTCGAATTTGCATGATGTGTTTCATGTGTCGCAACTTCAGAAGTATATTTCAGATCCATCTCATGTGATTCATATGGACGATGTGCAAGTACGGGATAATCTTACGGTGGAGACGATGCCTGTACGGATCGCGGATCGTGAAATGAAGACTCTGAGGGGCAAAGAGATTGCATTGGTTAAAGTGGTTTGGCTAGGAGTTGCTGGTGAAAGCATGACTTGGGAGTTGGAGAGCAAGATGCGAGACTCCTATCCAGAATTGTTTAATTGAGGTAAATTTTCGAGGACGAAAATATTCTAAGTGGGGGAGAGTTGTAACGCCCGTAATTTAATTAATTATTTAATTAAATTATTTTTAGAATATTTGTGAAGAAGTGTTATTGAATTGGATTTATTTTATTAAATGGAGAAATAATAATATATTTGAGGTATTATATTATTATGTGAAATAATGTTAGAAGCTAATATTATTTAATGTGGGCCTATATGGTGTGAGTGGAAGTAATAAGGGGGTGTAGGTTTTGAGCCCAATAAGGAATAATATAATAATATTAGGTCATTTTATTATTTGTTGAAAGAATAGAAGGAGGCAGTAGTAAGAAGAGAAATAAGGATTGTGAAGAACGTGAAGCTGCTGGAAAATAGAAGGAGACGGCAAGAACAAAGATTCAACCCAGAAATTGTAGAGCGACCTTCGATCCAAGATAAGGGTGGGGTTCTGGATTTATAATTGGGTTCATGATATTTGATATATGGGGTTAGATGTAATTGTTGTTTGTTCTTGCATAAATTGCATTATGAATGATGTATGATGAAGGTTTGATGAATTTTTGATGAATAAGAATGTTATTATATCGTTTCATCAATGGAGTAATAGAACGTAATATTAGGTGATGAACTATCATGATCATAATAGGTTTTTAAGGCTGTAGTATGATTCCCGTAGAAAAATATAGTAGAAAACGCAGAAAATTATGCAGACTGTCGAAGGATGTGTCGACCCCAAACCAGATGCGTCGATACATGAAGGGTGTTCGACTCAAGATGAGTCGATGCATGCAGGGCTTGCGTCGATGCATGATAAGTACATGACTCAGGATGAGTCGACACTAAGAGAGGATGTGTCGATACATGAGTGTGTGAGACTCAGGATGAGTGGACCGGTGCGATGCATGTGTCGATACATGCTGTGTTTTGAAGTCAGGATGAGTCGATCGGTAAGTGCATGTGTCTATACATGCTGTGATTTGAAGCAGAATGAGTCGATCCATAAGGAGGATGCATCGACTCATAGTGAGTAGATGAAGCAGGATGTGTCGATCTAAGGAGTTTTGTGTGGATACATAATGTCGAAATTCGTTTGACAGAATCAGTTTTAAGTGATGTAACTTGAGTTGTAGGATGTTGTTTGAGATGCTGTTCGAAGCGTTGATTAGTTAACGCGATGAACTTTATTCTAGATGATTTAAATGATGATTAAGATGTGTAATCCCAGTAACTAATTTAAGATTTAGGATTAATTCCCGTAGATGACCGTTATGCTGGATTTTGGACAGAATGATGAATTTTGAGATGTTAGAGGCTGCTGTTAGAATTATGACAGTAGGATTTAGTGACAGTAATGATGTACAGTAGCAGAATAACAGTATGGCTTACTGTATTATTAATATACAGCTGAGTTATTAGTAAGGTATGGTTATTAAAGTGGTGTTTGATAACTTATGACGAACAAATGATGTTTGATAAATAAGTAATGTTTAATAAATTATTTTGAGACGTTTATGAGATGCTGTAATTGAGATGTTTTGAGATGTTTATGAGATGTTGTTGTTCTGAGATGTTTATGAGATGTTGTTCCGAGATGATTGAGATGTTGTTGTTTGAGATGACTGAGATGTTGTCGTTTTGAGATGATTGAGATGTTGTTGTTTTGAGATGTGTTTTGAGATGTTGTTAACTGAGTGTGTTATTACATTCATGTTGAGTCACATACATTGCATTTTTTAGATGGAGCTTATGCTCGTTAAGATGGCCCGGATTGGCAAATTTTGAGATGAAGGCTATGCCTTTTTGATGCCTCTAATAATAGGCAGATTAGATTTTTGAGATGGGAGTTCTGCTCCAATGGTACCACATGCATTTGCATAGTTTTGAGTCTCATTTTATGATTGAATAATGAAGTGTATTTGATGTTGATGAATGAGTATATATGTTGTAATTGTTGTTGATTATGAGATGAGAAGTGGTGATATTATTGATCTAATTTAATATATTAATTATCATGCGCTTTATTATATTGTTAGATATCTCACTCCTTATGTTTGAATGTTTCCCCTATGTTGGTAACGTGCAGGTAATGGAGAGTGAAGGCCGTATACCTTTAATAGATCGAGTCGGTGTCATTGCTCTGATATGTAACACTCGGGGGAGGGGGGGATGAACGCTTGCTGATTTTTGATTGCTGATTTTTAGTTGTTGAACTTTAAATTGTTTATTTACTAAATATGAGATGTTTCGAAGTTGCTATTTTATTTAAAGATGTTATTGAAGAATTCCGCTGCGTAGTTGTTGAATATTTAATGAAATATGTTATGTTGTTAGTTCATCCTATGTTTTGAAAAAGTGTTATATATCCATGATGAATGCAATAAATTTGTTAGAAGAATTTGTGACGTCCCGATTCGTTTTTATGAATGAAATTTTATAACTCTGATTTAATTGCATGATTGGTTGGGGTAGAATTGGGGTGTTACATTTCACATGAGTGTATTGGTGTATAAAATGTTTTTTTTGTTGTGAGCAAGCGAGCAACTCGGAGCGAATCTACCTACTCAAAAGGTCTTAAATGTTTTTTTCCTCCTCCTTTAGATGTTGCTATCTCAATATTGTTTTGGTAAGAAGCCCCATCATTGGATGTAAAGGGACGAGCAAGGGTCATCGTATAGTCATGAATAACAATGTTGTAAGATATCTTAGCATTTTCTTTAAGGGACTAAGATCATTCGTAAGGCAACATTCATAGCGTCATCGAGGGACTATGATCTTTGTATTTTTTTGTTTTTGCTAAGACATCTTACACGCGTATTATGACCATTTATTTCTCAAGGCAACAAGTGGATTTACCCTAAGGATGTAAGTGTGCAAGTATGTCTTTTTCATGCTTGATTTGTCTTTGAATTAGGGTTTTCTAAGCATTGATTTTATCTTTCCATACAAATCCTACTTTACTAACATTTATATATAAAGCATTAAATTGCAGAAAATAAAAATACTAAGCTATTACATCAATAGGGGAGGGGGTGTACAAATTTACAAATGGGGATTTTGCAAGAAAAAATTAAATCTAAATAATTATTACAACCATATTGAATATTGTACCAACAAATTAATAAATATTCAGGAATATAAATGGAAAAAGGAAATGGATTTTTGTTTGGTTTTATGAAAGGTTTTAATCTTGACCTAATTAAAGAATGATTAAGGAAAATTAAATAAAATTAACTTAAACTAAATAAGAAAAGAAATTAATAAAAATTAACTTTAGGGTTTTATTTATGAAAATGTTTTAAATTAATAAAAATAATATGGATATTAATTAATTAAAAGAAACCTAAGTTCTAAATTAAGTTTAATTGTAAGAAAATAATATGATAGTTAAACCTAAACCTAAATATTAATTATTAAGAAATAATTAATTCATTAAGAAAATGTTTTTGTATTCTTTAAGTTTTATGAAACAAATAAACTAAATAAGTATAAAAATAATAAATAAATATTTTTTTGGATTTTTATTAATAACAATAAAAATAAATATTAATAATAATAATAAAGAAAAAAAAGAAAAAAAAAAGAAAAAAAGAAAAAAAGAAAAAGAAAAAATGAAAATTGGGCTAGGGGATGCTTAAGTAAGGCAGGGGTTAGAAGCAACAAAAAAGGAAAAGGCACAAGTTGGAGGCCCAAGCGTGCTGTTTGGAAACAAAAAAAAGTAAGAAAATGTGAGAAATGAGAAAAGGTAGCGTTGGGCGTTGAACCCCCGACCTTATGCATATACGCGCACTACCTTTGCCACTGGGGTGGCTGTACATTCGTTGATATAACTGAAACAATAAATACATAATACAAAACAAGTTCCAGAAATGAACTTCATCTTCAACCTCCAGCCATAGTTCCTGTAACTTGCTCATTTCTCAACAAAAATAAAAGATGCAAACATGAAAGTTGCTCCATTTTTCCATACGAATCCAACCATATAAATATCATGAGCAATAAATGAAAGAAGAATGAGAATTTCTAAAAGTACCAAATTCTGACCTAAATATTTTCAGGGATTCAAACCTAAAATTCTATAAGCTCAATCAATATAAATGAAATCTATGGATATGTACAGTTTCAGGGCAATGATGATTACATTTTATCTTCACAAATGCAAGCCTAACAATGCCTAAGTAATGAGATAGAAGTTCAAGAAAATACCTCAAAATTGGAAATCGTGAAATGCAAATGAGCTTAATTCAAGGTGTTGCAATGATCAGGTCAACTTCCTCTAGTTCCCAGGAAGCTAATGCAATGATTAGCTCGAGCAATGGATGGCTAAAATGGTCTGGAGAAGTCAAATTGTAGAGCTCTATTTTTGGTTATGGAGGTTGATGAAGATGGAGTTACAGTTATGAAACAGGGTCAGGGATAGGTTATATTTGATGTGTATGAGCTTTGTGATTAATTAGGAAGGAAAACGCATGAGGGAAATGAGAGATGTAAGTTTAATGTCAAAACTGTGCATCAATGGAGTTTTTTGTGCAATTTCTGGCTTGAGGGAGTTTGGTAGTGTTTCAGGGTGCTTAAGCTCGTTCCTTAGCTTGAAAATAGTGTCTCTATTTATAAGAAAAAGGTTTTGTGTACTACAACAAGTCAGAATTTGAATTTACATGTTTAAGCTCAACATGTGATTTTATTGATAAAACAAGTTTCCATGCCTTTGTACTTGCTATTGTAGAGTGGTTGGAATTTTAGCAAGCTTTCTCCTGACTTTGTGGATGGAGTGTGTAGCGGTAGAAATGTTCAAGACTAAGCCATTGGATTGACTAGACTTTATACAAATCAAAATAAAAATCGCCGTCGCGCTTTATTGTTTCCAAAGGAATGGGAAAAGAGCGAATAACCCAAAAAAAGGGGGAAAGATTCAAGGTAAGGGGGTTGGTTATGCAAAGGGAAGGTATTAGAACCCTAAATATCTACGGTACTCCGCAGGAACCTCTTTGAAATTTTTTTATATTTTGTCTATAAAAATGTGTTGTATATAAAATGGATGGTGGAGGTTAGAAAAGAAATATTTTTATGATTTTTTCACCCGCCGCGGTTGCGAACCTTTAGTGCCTACGTACCACCTTTCGTGCAATAGGGGATCAGGGTACACGTAGTTCCTCTTTTAAAAATTTGAAACACAAGTGTGTTGGTTAATTTTATGAGATAAGACATCATCGTCATTGTCCGTGTGGAAAACATACTTACTACCCACAATCATGAGAAAGGAGAATTTGCATCATCTCAAAGTGGAGGATATGGCTTGGATTTTAAAATCAACAATACCTCACTCAACACCCAAGTGGAAAATATCTCTCTTTACTACATATTGTAGAAGTATAGTTGTTTGCATCACTACAAGGATTGACAAGAGTCTAATCTTTTAAGAAAAAGTTTTAAAATAAAAAGCTAAAGTGGCAAAAATGGTTTGAAATGAGATTGATTGACTTTTAGTCTTCTCACAAAAATGTCAATGTATTATTAAATTGATTGAAATTTATTTATGAAAATGTTTTGAAAATGCATGCACCTAAGTCCAAGTTTATTATGAAAGTGTTTCAAGTTTAGAAATAAGAAGAGTTTTTAAAAGGGGGAGAAGATTTTTGAAATTAAAGGAGATGGGAGGAGATGAAGAGACTATCCTAAAGCATAAGGTAAAATCCATGGATAAGAACCATCTAACCAATAAGAAGCCAATACTTGACATTATGAGTCAAGATAGAATTCTCATTCTTTGGATTGAAACCAAGCAAGCAAAGATACTAGACCTCTTGAGAGAACCAAACTTCAAGTGTATTAAGTCTTCGCAAAAATTGGGCAGAGTAACGGTTGTATACGGGTGAATTCCAGATTACAAACAAAGTATATAATCACAATAAACTGCACACAAAACAAACAAACAACCCAATGTCTTGAGGTAAACCTCAAGAACTCCAGACAAAATATCAAATAAAGTCACAAAGTCTCCAAGATAGGCCAAGGTTTCTAATCCTAAGTCCAAGAAGTCCAATACTCCATAACGCCAAGGATAGTAACAAAATAGTCCAAGTATCATTAAAGATTTTTATGGTTCATGTTGATTATTAGGTGTCTTTAAAAGGAAAAGAAAAGCTCAAGTGGGCAAAATAAAAATGACATAAAAGTAAATGCTTAAGTGAGCAAAAATAAAAAATGGCATGAAATGTAAATGCTTAAATTAAATGGTACATAAAGCATAAAAAATAAAAGCATAAAGTAAAGTCAATTGTTAGAAATTAGTTGTTAGTTGGATGACCATCTTGAAACTTGCATTTGGAACTCATTAGAGGATTGGTAGAACCAAAGCCTCCACACAACAAGTTGCATTTGCTTTTTGTCAAGTATATCATCCATTTTGGAATCCTCAAAAGTAACATTTAATGATCAATGATGTTTAAGTGATTCGTGTTGACCAAAGGTGTTGTAGATCCATTAGAGGATTGGTAGAACCAAAGCCTCCACACAATGAATCTCAAGGTTATTGGATCAAAGATATCAAATTAACATACTTGGGCTTGCAATCATAAGTTTGGGCCATAAATCATCATTTATTCGAATTGGGATAAAATTTAGCGCTATGTTAAGCAATCGTAAGTGGACTTATATAGAAGTCGCACCTATTTTGAGGCCGGTCAATAGCAATCTATGTACTTCATGTTTGGACAAATGATACAGAGATCACAATCCCTTAACTTGTAGCATAATTAAAAAAGAAAGGAATAAGATGAAGAGGGAAGGGAATGATAAGCTAATTTGGATCACCATCTCAAAATTCTTTCATCTTTAAATTCAACCACTCCTCTAGATGGATTAAAGCACTAAACATATCATTAATCCAAAGCACCAAAAATGAATTAAATAATTCACTCTTTGATAGATTTGAATTGATGAACATTTATCCAACTTCATCTACATCACAAATTCCATTGAGTTTAAAGACAAATTGGACATTTAAAATTGCAATCCAAGTTATCCATCAAAGAGAGTGAGCAGAAAAATATTTGAGTCGAAACAGCCCCAAAATAAGGCAAAAAAAGTATTTTCGACACTGTTACAATCAATTATGCTTCGACAGCTACCAATTGCATCAGTGCAATTTTTTTCAAATCAACTTTCTGTGACAAACAATTGCAATGTTACAACAATTGATTGCAACTTGTTAAAATCAGTCGAAAACAACATCTCAAGGATCAAATTCTTGTTCCAACTTTTCATCAAACACCTTATGATCATGGATCCAATTGAGCGTGAAAATTCCATCAAATTATGAGAAAATAGCACTAATGGAATCATAAAACAGTGCTCAATGAATCAAAACCAGAAATCCACAACAGATCACATTGTGAAAGATGATGATCCAACTTACCAAAGGTAGAATTTGAGAATTATCAAACAACTTCTAGAACATGCTTCAAATCAAACACAAGAATCAATTACCAAAGCTTGTATGTAGAGAATTGATGAAGAAAAAGTGTTTGGGTGAGGGTTTAGCTCAAAGATTAGTAACCTTCAATGCAAAGCTTAGTATCCTTTTGAAAATGGAGCTTTGAGTGAATTTGGTAGATGGAGAGAATTGAGAGATTTTTTAGCAAAGTGATTTTGGCTATCAAAAGCTTATAATTTGAATGAAATGAGGTCTCTATTTATAGAGTTTTAGGATTGGGATTAGTGGTAATTTGGTAATTGATTCTTGGAGCCAAAATTTGAATTAATGATATAATTTTCAAATTATGCAAAAAAATTGGAGCCAAAAAGATGATAATTTTGAAATTGCTGGCTTTTTTTCAAAAATCACGAGTATTTTGCTGCTATGAGTCGACACATGAGTCGTATGCGTCGACACATGCTAGTTGTATAACACAGCATGAGTCGACACAAGCTATTATGTATCGATACAAGCTGCTATCTCAACACAATACAGAATTAATCAATTTGCATTAGTCGACACATAACACGTATGTGTCGACACATGCTAGTTATACAAAACATGATGAGTCGACATAAGCCTATATGGATCGATACAAGCTTCCTTTCGACACAAAACAAAATCAATCAATTTGCATGAGTTCGACACAAGCCTCTATGGATCAATACAAGCTGCCTTTCGACACAATACAGAATTGATTGTCTTGCATGGGTCGACACATGACATGTACGTGTCGATACATAACAAAAATGAAAAAAATTATTTATTTATTTCTTGCAAATAGAGATTTTAGGGAAATAAATACTGGAAAACTTTATTTTTAGGATGCTTTGACTCGGTACCTACAAAACATAAATATGCAAAGACAAAGACAAATATTTTTTTTGTATTTTGGTTAGAGGTTAATCAACAACACATATACAAAATACACAACCAAGGTGCTTGGAGATTCCTCAAGAGAAAACTTAAAGATAGGTGATAGAAAAAGATGAAGAACCAACCCCAATGTGATCTTGTTATGATCGAGTTGATATGATATGATAGAGGAATCTTAGGGGCAAAAATTGCGGTACAACAGCTGCCCTTATTTAAGTGTCTTTTATCCGGAGATACGAAGGTTAAAAAATTTCGTGTCGACGCGATTGAAGATACTTAAATATAAAACAAACCCTATTTTTGTCTCTAAGATGCCATGTAATTCTTATGATTATGAATGCATATAAACAGAACAAAAGAGACGCAAAGTATCACTAGGGATGCCACAAAAATGAAGAAACAAAGGAGCAACCCCACCAGGAAAATAAATCACTGGTGAACAAAAGACATGACTCTATTGGTGTAAAACCCAAAGAAGAGATAATGTAGCATCAACTCAAATATTGAGGAAAAAGTAAAGAATGATAACAATCGACAGATAACTGTGAACTACCAACTCAATGGATGAAGGTAGAAAAGTAATAAGATACCGGCTAACAGATGACGGTACCAACTCATAAGTTGAAGGTCGAAGATAAAGATATACCGACTCACAGATGATGGTAAACTACCAACTCAATAGTTGAAGGTAGAAGATCAAAAATATACCGACTCACAGGTGATGGTAAACTACCAACTCAATAGTTTAAGGTAGAAGATCAAAAAGATACCAACTCATAGATGACGGTGAAATACCAAGTCAATAGTTAAAGGTAGAAGACAAAGATATACCGACTCACAAATGAAGGTAAACTATCAACTCAATAGTTAAAGGTAGAAGATCAAAAAGATACCAACTCATAGATGACGGTGAAATACCAACTCAATAGTTGAAGGTAGAAGATAAAGATATATCGACTCACAGATGACGGTAAACTACCAACTCAATAGTTAAAGGTAGAAGATCAAAAAGATATCGACTTATAGATGATGGTGAAATACCAACTCAATAGTTGAAGGTAGAAGATAAAGATATACCGACTCACAAATGACGGTAAACTACCAACTCAATAGTTGAAGGTAGAGAGAAAATATATCATGTCATCGCCGTTCACTGACGATGAACTACCAACGTTCACTGAAGATAGCAAAAAGATAAGAAACACCGATGTTCACTGTCGATGTACTACCAATGTTCACTGAAGGTAGAAAGAGAAAATATCATACCACCGCCGTTCACTGACGATAAACTATCAACGTTCACTGAAGATAGCAAAAAGATAAGAAACACTGACATTCACTGCTGATGTACTACCAACGTTCACTGAAGGTAGAAAGAAAATATCATACCACCGCTGTTCACTAAAGATGAACTATCAACGTTCACTAAAGATAGAAAAAAGATAAGAAACACCGACGTTCACTGCCGATGTACTACCAACGTTCACTGAAGGTAGAAAGAAAATATAATACCACCGCCGTTCACTGACGATGAACTATCAACATTCACTGATGATAGAAAAAATATAACAAACACCAACGTTCACTGTCGATGTACTACCAACATTCACTAAAGGTAGAAAGAAAATATCATACCACCGTCGTTCACTGATGATGAACTATCAGCGTTCACTGATGATAGCAAAAAGATAAGAAACACTGACGTTCACTGCCGATGTACTACCAACATTCACTGAAGGTAGAAATAAAATATCATACCACCGCCGTTCACTGACGATGAACTATCAACATTCACTGATGATAGCAAAAAGATAACAAACATTGACATTCACTGCCGATGTACTACCAACATTCACTGAAGGTAGAAAGAAAATATCATACCACCGCCGTTCACTGACGATGAACTATCAACGTTCACTGATGATAGCAAAAAGATAAGAAACCACGACGTTCACTTTCGATGTACTACCAACATTCACTAAAGGTAGAGAGAAAATATATCAAGTTTTCCCCAAAATACTGGTGTTTCACCTAGAACGGGTCTCTTCTTCTTATTTAACCAAGGCACTCTGCCTGGAAAGGGTAATATGTAAGCTTATCTCAAATAAAGAGACTTCCACTCATTGTCAAGGGGAATTGCAAAGAGAAATGACTTTCTGGGGATAGAAATATGGCTTCCTGGGGAAAGAGATATGACTTCCTGGGGAAAGAGATATGACTTCCTGGGGAAAGAGATATGACTTCCTGGGGAAAGAAATATGGCTTCCTGGGGATAGAAATATGACTTCCTTGGGAAAGAGATATGACTTCCTGGGGAAATGGATATGACTTCCTGGGGAAATTCCACGATATTCCTACTGAGGAGATAAAGTCTTCTCGTGCAAAATAAATGCACAAACCAAAAATCAAAGTTCTCAGAAATCCAAAGTAAATAATATCGTCATGCAACCACGAATCCAATTAGAAACAAATTGGAGCAAGACGGCCAACGAAGATACATCCTTTGAGAAATAAACTCAAGAGGGAAAACCAAATCCACCTAAGCAAGGAGCGCTGCAGAAAGGTTAGAACACAATGTCAATAAAAAATGATTTGTAGCAATGTATGATGCATGTATGGATGTATGAGTGATATCGTGCATATGCTGGTAAAAAGATACATAATCAGTACAAACAAACAAAATTGCCTCAGGTACCAACAACATTGGGCTAAACTTTAACCAGAAAAATAAATCCAAGAAAGGTAAAGGAAATTGCGGAAACCAAACATATTGCTTGTCCTAACTTCACTGAGGAGAAACATAATCCGGATGTAGCTAAATCAAACAGATACCGGGATAGAACATCTTTCTTCCGGTTTCATCGGAGAAACTAGTTTTTCAAAAGAAACATACCTACTGGAGATTGCAAGACCAGCCTCAAATAAAGCAGACTGACGCCGAGACAATCAAACCTCACCGGGGAATTCAAACCCACTTTGAAGGAGGAAAAACATACAGACTTCACTAAGGGAGACAATGCTTCATCATCGAGACATCTACTAGGGACTTCATGCTGAATTCAATGGGGAGGTCAAAACCACATAATCGAGGGGAAACCAAGATACGTTATTCACTAGGGAAACCGGAGATACGTTCTTCACTGGGGAAACCAGAGATACGTGTTCTTTGAGAGTAATTATTGCACCAACTTCTTTAGGGAGAAATGACTTCTATCAAATAAACGAGGCCTTCACTGGAGAATATTGGATTGAGTCTTCATATCATACAATCCTATTCCAACAAAAGATGCCCTGGTATAGTCTTCCTGGGAAATCAAGAAGTCAACACTAATTCCAATACTACAAAAAGAGCGATATCTTAGCACACCAAGGGAATAAAACCTTTCATCATATGAGGGAAAACTTCGCTGGGGAATATGGGATAGAGGCTTCTGACCATGCAAACCTAAAATAAAAAATGAACCAAGACTTGACTAGGGACAATGGGATCACAAACCCAATACCACACCTTACGCCAATTGGTATTGTTTTCAATATACAAAAAATCACGCGCATACCGGCGAAAATGACCCGAGAGAACCTTCCCGAGGAACGAAGAAGTTAAGAGTACAGTAAGAAGTCAAAATTATGGGGATTTTAAATCAAACTCAACACTTGGTGAGAGAAAACCCAAAAAAATGACAATTGTCTCAACACTTAGAAAATATACTGCCCTTGTCTAGCTACTTGGGAAGCACATAACAACAATAATGTCGTAACAGGAGGAAGCACTGCTCTACATGAGATTCCATATCAATAAAAGGGAGAAAGAACTCCATCAAATGAGAAAAGGCTTCATAGCTCTTTTTAACCTCTGTTTGATCACCACCTGGCTGGGTAAAGAATCACACTCAACTGAAGAAGTCTGCAGCAAGACTGGAAAAAAATGGGATTTATGAACCCAACGCCATAACAGAACTTGAGGAAGATTCTCAGCTTGGGGTAGACATAGCAGCTATCTTGACAAAATATGGATATGCCCTTGGAAACAAATCTGGTGTCCCAAGCTTACCGGGCTGATCAAGGTAATTTTCATAACTTGCCCTTATCTACATGCTTTTAGGATAACCTTTCTGATCAAATGGCTTCTAGAGATTTGTCGAATCTTGACGTAGCTGCCCTAGATTGGCTGAATGTTGCATCCTCTTGTCTCCGCAATTCTTCTCGGCAACATGCCTTTTGCTGATACTCAAATGTAAACTTTCACGATATCAAGCAGTTGTTTTACAAGCAGAAAATGTTTATTCTAAGAATGAAAATTCTAATGCAACAATTATGTAAGTCTTAAAGATTTTATTTGAAAAGATGTCGGAAAACCTTGTGAACGAATCACTAGCCAGGATGCGACATGGATTTTTTTGTACGAAAGATAACAAAAGATTTATGATACCAATCACAATAATTTAGCAAAATTAATGGGAGTCAGGAAACACTATCTCATTGGAGTATGCTTTCGAAATAAACCCTATTTCAATTAGGACTTTTGAGGGTTTTAACGTGGCCTGGTTCACGGTTTTACAAAAAAAAGATTTAAGGCTCAAAAATATTTGGTGCCCACCCCCTTCATGATGTTCTTCGATCCTAAGTTCAGTTAACTTGACACGAACATTCATCTCTCAAAAGAGATTTCAAGATGGTTGAGGAATCAAACAAGGTTTTCTTTTGGACATGAAAGTCACTCATTTCTACTTCTTTTGGGTTTCTTGTCACACGACTCTGTTCTTTGCTGAGGATTTCACATTGTAATCCTTTATCGCATTTTAGGCTTTCCATTTCTTCCTTGCCTTCTGGACAACTTCCTTTTGACTTTGAATCTGAAGTGCAGCGGGATGCCCTGACTTTTGCCTAAGCGACTTGTTTTTTCAAGTTCCGACTTAGCGGGGCTTTTTGTCTCTTTCTTTTTCATCATAATTTCTTTTATTCATGTCATCATTTTTTCTTTTGAACATGTCGCGTGACTTCGAGTCATTTGTGACTTGTCGGAAGAATTGTGACTGCCATATTTCTGGGTAGATGAAAAATAACCATTGTTGTATCGTCATCTGCTGATCTCCTGGTGTGCAAGAGATAGTCATTAAGATATCGTCAATTCACACACCCTCCTAATAAGTGAAGATTAACCGTTGTGGTTTTGACTTTCCTCAACCTGTTGAAAGATAACCATTATTGTATCCTTAAATGCGCACTCTTGATGAGATTTGAATACTCAATCAGATTAACTGAACACTACCCTACCCCGGGTCAAAAATGAGGGTTTTTTCTGAATAGAAAAAGAAGCTCCTACTTCAAGGCTCAAAGAGGTTAACAAAGATTTCACTCCCTTATATCTCCAGTTTTTGAGGATTTGAAACAATGCATGTACATCGTCAACAGGGTTTCATCCAAAAGCATACAACCAAAAAATTTGTGTTTTAATATCATCATCCTCCTCCCAGTCTCTTCCTAGGAAAGAGAATGGGTAACAAGTTGGTATCATAAAGCAATTTAAAATTGAAAATAAATACGATTGAAACGAATGAATTTATTCAAGGCAAACATACTCATCATATTAAGATTAAACATTCAAATGTAAACAAGTTCTTACATGCAAATAGTGCAATGATAAACAAGAAAAATTACAAATGAGAAAGAAGTAAAAATGCTAATAAACTAAGATGACTCTCTTATCTGGACTTGCGCTAAAGGTAACATTCCCTAAGCTTTGGAACTATCAACAACATAGATTCATTCATTCCCTGATAATGAATTGTTTTGAACATTAGGGCCAATGTCCTTAAACGACAAGATACCACTTCGGACCAACCTCTGAACTTCGACCTTCAAATCTAAGCAATCTTCTAAATCGTGCCCAGGAGCATCCTGATGAAAGGCACAGGAAGCATCATCCTTTATCCTCTTGGAAGTTTTTCAGGAACAACTGGTCGAGCTCGAGTTTGAACCAGATTCTTCTTCAACAAAGAAGGATACAACTCTATGTATGTCATTGGGATTGGATCAAAGCTCATTTTCCTCTAATGACATTGCCCTTGATTTCCTTGTTGAGGTGCCCTCTGATATAAAACAATAGTCGGAGTCTCATTCACGAATGGAGTCACAGAAGCAACTTGTTGATTCCTATTATAATATCTCCCTTGCCTACCACAAAGTATAGCGTATGAGTCTTGCTCTTTCTTTTTGGAAGAACTATCACCATACTTCTTAGCACCATTTGACGAGTCTTCGTCTTTAGATAAACGACCTTCACAGACAACTTCCTCTAAACGGACACCCATGCCCACCATTTCAGTAAAGTCACTTGGCGCACTCGCCACCATCCTTTCGTAGTAGAAAGCGCCTAGCGTCTTCAGAAAAATCTTAGTCATTTATTTCTCCTCCATGGGAGGAATCACTTGTGCAGCCACTTCATGCCACCTCTGTGCATACTCTTTGAACGATTCTCTGTCTTTCTGAACAATGGCCCTAAGCTGGTCACGGTCAGGTGCCATGTCCATATTGTACTTGTATTGTTTAATGAATGCTTCTCCCAAATCATCAAAAGTATGGATGTTGGCGTTGTCTAAACTCATGTACCATTTCAACGCATCACCAACCAAACTATCCTGAAAAAAGTGAATCAGCAGACGTTGATCATCAGTGTGGGTAGACATTCTCCTCACATACATCACCAAGTGAGCACGAGGGTAAGTGTTTCCCTTGTACTTCTCAAATTCCGGGACCTTGAACTTAGCAGGCACTTTAACATTCGGGACCAAACACAGCTCATTCACATTCTTCCCAAATAGCTCTTTTCCCCTAAGAGCCTTCATCTCTCTTTGCATTCTATCAAACTGTTCTTGGAAATCATCCATTCTGTCATAAAGACCCAAGTCTTCACTCGGCAGAGGGAAAGGACGACACATATCTTCATTAACAAACGGAACCAAATTCACCGAAGGAGGTGCAACAGGAACAGTATGCACCACATAAGGTGCAGGAGTAACAACATTTTGAACCACTGGAGCATCTTGAGGTCCAAGATTGAAACCTTCAGGTGAAAAATTCTATGGCATTCCCCATGGATAACCCTGAGGCATACGGTTTTGAACAACAGCCAGAGTAGCGGATACAGGAACAGTAGGAACTTCAGCATTTTCCCTTATTGGTTGAGGTTGAACACTCGGTGGCTGATTCTGAGAAACCACCAGAGCTTCCATCTGAGTATTCAAGTTGGCCAAGCCAGCCTTCAAAGCGGAAACTTCTTCGCGCACCTCGCGATTCTCCTGTTCTAAGTTGTCCATCTTTTTTTTGAAATTAGCCCGAGTGTTGTAGTGATGAGTCAGCTTTCTGAGTGAAGTAAAGAAGCTGGGTAAGACACCTGGATATACATAACAAATGCAAGAAATACGTGCAATATGATGCATGATATGCAATGCATATGATTAGTTTTACTTTATCATTTAATATTTCAAGGGATTTATGGTTTATATTGCAAACATCCAAGTAATAAAGCTTTTAAAATACTAAATTTTTTTATTATAATAACTTCAAAATGGATTACAAGTTTCAATGATCCCAAGTACAAGATGAAAATACAATCTAAAATCCTGAGAAGAGGAACTAATAGAGATCAATATGTACGCTGGCGCTTCCCTGTGAGCCTGACAATCTGAGCCCTCAACCTCTGGTTTTCTTCCACATGTCTGATGGAAACCTCCTTCCAATCATCTGAACCAGGAAGTGAGTAATCAACACCTATTTGAGGCTTAGGAGAAAATAAATCCCCTTGCCTCTCCATAGACTCCACCGCTCGACTCTCAAGGATCTCAATCAAATCATCTTTCTCCTTCAGGTCTGCTCTGTAGGAACTCTCTAAAGTCTGGAACTTGTTCTTCCAAGCATCCCTTTCCTGTTGCATCCTAACCAAAGCAAGTTGCAGCTCCTCTAGATCATCTAATAAGGGAGGACTGGTATTCTCAAACAAATCAGGCATGGGTGTCTCCCGAGCATACAACATCTTCAAATGAATGGCTCTCGATCAGACCCACTGAATATATGGCTCCAAAGAAACAACACATCTAGGTCCCAAATCCTTCCTACTCTTCTTATGAATGTGAAAGTGATACACTGGATCATAGAACTGGACCAAAGTTGAGAGAATACCCTCCTTCATCTTCAACTTCATGAGAGGAATAATGGATCCATACTTCTTCCGAAAGTCTGTAGGACACTCAATCTCTGGAATTAGACTGATCAAATCATCTATTTGGGATCCTTGAAACTGTATTTCCCGGTCTTTCTCTTTCCAGAATCCATGGTTAAAAGTACTTGAGATATTCACAAATAGTCAACCTTTAAATCCCTTGAAATATTGTTTTCTTCAAAAGATGCTTATGAGTGCATGGATGCATGATGCAACAATCACACACAAGATCACACATATAGGGTTCATAGGTTCAACTTCACGAGCATGAGGTCGAAGGTACTACCCATAAGGTATTGGTCTAAAAAGTTATCACCTGCCGAACAAGGTTCTAAGAGGTTCCCAGAGTCTATATCCTTCCTTCAGATTTTACCAACTTCCCGATTAACTCGGTAATTAGTAATATTCTCAAGAAAGACTCGTCCGAGTGTAGTATCGCATGACAACTACTTCCGGATTACTCTGTCATAGCTTCTGCACTACACCTAAAAGGCCAAGATGGGTTAGGTAATCTACGGTCCTCAGCTTCAGCAGGCTCCCAGGTCGAAAGCAGTATGTCTTCCCGATTACTTGGTAAACGATACTACAGTCAAAGAGGCCTCCACTGAGTGGGGGATCTCATGCCTCCTTTTTTGGGATTACTCCCTCAAAGTTAACATGACTATACCGCCCGTCCTATCTTAAAGTTTGCCCAAGTCCGGGTATAGGACTTATGAGTAATCACCAAGCACCCTGTAAACCAGGAAAATCCAAACAAACATATATACAAAATATAACACATAAACACAATAACACATATACAGATATAAACAAAGATATGCTTAACCCACTTAGGGATGAAACAGCAAGAGGTCAATCTTTCCCCAGTGAAGTCGCCATTTTTCTGTAGCGGTAGAAATGTTCAAGACTAAGCCATTGGATTTACTAGACTTTATACAAATCAAAATAAAAATCGCCACCGCGCTTTATTGTTTCCAAAGGAATGGAAAAAGAATGAATAACCCAAAAAAGGGGGAAAGATTCAAGGTAAGGGGGTTGGTTATGCAAAGGGAAGGTATTATCACCGTAAACATCTACGGTACTCCGCAGGAACCTCTTTGAAAAATCTGTATATTTTGGCTATAAAAATGTGTTGTATATAAAATGGATGGTGGAGGTGAGAAAAGAAATATTTTTATGATTTTTGCACCCGCCGCGGTTGTGAACCTTTAGTGCCTACGTACCACCTTTAGTGCAATAGGGGATCAGGGTACACGTAGTTCCTCTTTTAAAAATTTGAAAGACAAGTGTGTTGGTTAATTTTATGAGATAAGACATCATCGTCATTGTCCGTGTGGAAAACATACTTACTACCCACAATCATGAGAAACGAGAATTTGCATCATCTCAAAGTGGAGGATATGGCTTGGATTTTAAAATCAACAATACCTCACTCAACACCCAATTGGAAAATATCTCTCTTTACTACATATTATAGAAGTATAGTTGTTTGCATCACTACAAGGATTGACAAGAGTCTAATCTTTTAAGAAAAAGTTTTAAAATAAAAAGCCAAAGTGGCAAAAATGGTTTGAAATGAGATTGATTGACTTTTAGTCTTCTCACAAAAATGTCAAGGTATTATTAAATTGATTGAAATTTATTTATGAAAATGTTTTGAAAATGCATGGACCTAAGTCCAAGTTTATTATGAAAGTGTTTCATGTTTAGAAATAAGAAGAGTTTTTAAAAGGGGGGAGAAGATTTTTGAAATTAAAGGAGATGGGAGGAGATGAAGAGACTATCCTAAAGCATAAGGTAAAAGCTAGGGATAAGAACCATCTAACCAACAAGACGCCAATACTTGACATTATGAGTCAAGATAGAATTCTCATTCTTTGGATTGAAAACAAGCAAGCAAAGATACTAGACCTCTTGAGAGAACCAAACTTCAAGTGTATTAAGTCTTGGCAAAAATTGGGCAGAGTAACGGCTGTATACGGGTGAATTCCATATTACAAACAAAGTATGTAATCATAATAACCTGTGCACAAAACAAACGAACAACCTAATGTCTTGAGGTAAACCTCAAGAACTCTAGACAAAATATGAAATAAAGTCACAAAGTCTACAAGATAGGCCAAGGTCTCTAATCCTAAGTCCAAGAAGTCCAATACTCCATAACGCCAAGGATAGTAACCAAATAGTCCAAGTATCGTTAAAGATTTTTATGGTTCATGTTGATTATTAGGTGTCTTTAAAAGGAAAAGAAAAGCTCAAGTGAGCAAAATAAAAATGACATAAAAGTAAATGCTCAAGTGAGCAAAAATAAAAAATGGCATGAAATGTAAATGCTTAAATTAAATGGTACATAAAGCATAAAAAATAAAAGTATAAAGTAAAGTCAATTGTTAGAAATTAGTTGTTAGTTGGATGAACATCTTGAAACTTACATTTGGAACTCATTAGAGGATTGGTAGAACCAAAGCCTCCAGACAACAAGTTGCATTTGCTTTTGTCAAGTATATCATCCATTTTGGAATCCTCAAAAGTAACATTTAATGATCAACAATGTTTAAGTGATCCGCATTGACCAAAGGTGTTGTAGATCCGTTAGTGGATTGGTAGAACCAAAGCCTCCACACAATGAATCTCAAGGTTATTGGATCAAAGAGATCAAATTAACATACTTGGGCTTGCAATCATAAGTTTGGGCCACGAATCATCATTTATTCGAATTGTGACAAAATTTAGCACTATGTTAAGCAATCGTAAGTGGACTTATGTAGAAGTCGCACCTATTTTGAGGCCGGTCAATAGCAATCTATGTACTTCATGTTTGGATAAATGATATAGAGATCACCATCCCTTAACTTGTAGCACAATTAAAAAATAAAGGGATAAGATGAAGAGGGAAGGGAATGATAAGCTAATTTGGATCATCATCTCAAAATTCTTTCATCTTTAAATTCAACCACTCCTCTAGATGGATTAAAGCACTAAACATATCATTAATCTAAAGAACCAAAAATGAATTAAATAATTCACTCTTTGATAGATTTGAATTGATAAACATTTATCCAACTTCATCTACATCACAAAGTCCATTGAGTTTAAAGACAAATTGGACATTTAAAATTGCAATCCAAGTTATCCATCGAAGAGAGTGAGCAGAAAAATATTTGAGTCGAAACAGCCCCAAAATAAGGCAGAAAAAGTATTTTCGACACTGTTACAATCAATTCTGCTTCGACAGCTACCATTTGCATTAGTGCAGTTTTTTTCAAATCAACTTTCTGTGACAAACAATTGCAATGTTACAACAATTGATTGCAACCTGTTAAAATTAGTCGAACACAGCATCTCAAGGATCAAATTATTGTTCCAACTTTTCATCAAACACCTTATGATCATGGATCCAATTGAGCGTGAAAATTCCATCAAATTATGAGAAAATAGCACTAATGGAATCATAAAACAGTGCTCAATGAATCAAAACCAGAAATCCACAAGAGATCACATTGTGAAAGATGATAATCTAACTTACCAAAGGTAGAATTTGAGAATTATCAAACAACTTCCAGAACTTGCTTCAAATCAACCACAAGAATCAATTACCAAAGCTTGTATGTAGAGAATTGATGAAGAAAAAGTGTTTGGATGAGGGTTTAGCTCAAAGATTAGTAATCTTCAATGCAAAGCTTACTATCCTTTTGAAAATGGAGCTTTGAGTGAATTTGGTAGATGGAGAGAATTGAGAGATTTTTTAGCAAAGTGATTTTGGCTATCAAAAGCTTATGATTTGAATGAAATGAGGTCTCTATTTATAGAGTTTTAGGATTGGGATTAGTGGTAATTTGGTAATTGATTCGTAGAGCCAAAATTTGAATTAATGATATAATTTTGAAATTATGCAGAAAAATTGGAGCAAAAAAGATGATAGTTTTGAAATTGCTGGCTTTTTTTCAAAAATCACGTGTATTTTGCTGCTATGAGTCGACACATGAGTCGTATGCATCGACACATGCTAGTTGTATAACACAACATGAGTCGACGCAAGCTTCTATGTATCGATACAAGCTGCTATCTCAACATAATACATAATCAATCAATTTGCATGAGTCGACACATAACACGTATGTGTCGACACATGCTAGTTATACAAAACAGGATGAGTCGACACAAGCCTCTATGGATCGATACAAGGTGCCTTTCGACACAATACATAATCAATCAATTTTCATGAGTTTGACACAAGCCTCTATGGATCAATACAAGCTGCCTTTCGACACAATACATAATTGATTGCTTTGCATGAGTTCGACACAAGCCTCTATGGATCAATACAATCTTCCTTTCGACACAATACAGAATCAATCAATTTGCATGAGTTAGACACAAGCCTCTATGGATCAATACAAGCTGCCTTTCGACACAATACATAATCAATCAACTTTGCATGAGTTCGACACAAGCCTCTATGGATCAATACAAGCTGCCTTTCGACACAATATAGAATCAATCAACTTTGCATGAGTTCGACACAAGCCTCTATGGATCAATACAAGTTGCCTTTCGACACAATACATAATTGGTTGTCTTGCATGGGTCGACACATAACATGTACGTGTCAATACATTACAAAAATGAAAAATTTTAAATATTTTTTTCTTGCAAATAGATTTTAGGGAAATAAATACCGGAAAACTTTATTTGTCGGATGCTTTGACTCGGTACCTACAAAATATAAATATGCAAAGAAAAAGACAAATATTTTTTTTGTATTTTGCTTAGAGGTTAATCAACAACACATATACAAAATACACAACAAAGGTGCTTGGAGATTCCTCAAGAGAAAACTTAAAGATAGGAGATAGAAAAAGAGGAAGAACCAACCCTAATGTGATCTTGTTATGATCGAGTTGATATGATATGATAGAGGAATCTTAGGGGGAAAAATTGGGGTACAACAGAGTGTACTTAAAGAGAAAAAGCTATGAGCTCAAGAAGTCGACTTTGTGCATAAAGCTTGCTTTACAAGAATTGAAATGGTGACTTTCTCCCTAAAATGGCAAAATGCTTAGGACAATGCTTGAATAAATTGGACAAATGATCAATCAGTTGTGTAAACATTAAATTAAGGAGTTACAAAAAAGTTTGAGGCCTACAAAGTGAAGATTATGCAGCATGGCTACGGATTTGGTTCATTGTGCATCACAAATTTTGCGTTGCAAAATAACTTGAAACCCTAACTTCTGACCTTCGATTCTCCTTGATCACAAATGATATCAAGGAGTTATTTGACTTTTTAGATAGCTTGTAATGTGATCTACAACCCCTATTTGAATCACTTTTGAAAATTCCCCTTGGAACTATGTGAAAAATTGCCATGAAGTTAGGTCAAAATACTTCCTAAACTAAGGCAAAATTTCACTAAGTTTCCAAGTTTCATGAACATGTATTCATAAAATCATAAATTTAAATCCATGCATTTCTAGGAGAAGTTGTGTAAATCAATTTTTTATACTCATTGAGATCTACAACTTTCATGTTGAAAGTTTCCTTTGGATCATCTTGCATCATGGTGAAAAATTGGCTCAAAGTTGTGAAAAAATATGAAGTTTTCAACACTTGTAAAAATTTCTAAGTTTGGAAAATTTGACTTTTCAAAATGAAATCTTGACTTTTTGATTTCTTGATGAACAAGTTTCATATTTTGACATGTTTTGATGAATTGTGATCTTTGACACCTGATTTTGACCAAAAAGTCAAAGTTTGACTTTTTAGTGTATAGTTGACTTTCGATCAGTTGACTGAAAATCAACTATCAATCAAATGACCTTGACCAATGTTTTGAGTCATGCCATTAGGTAAAAATTATGCAATTGAAACCTTTAGATCATGTCTCAAACCAATTAACCATTTGCTAGGTCAAAAATCAAAAATTGCCCTTTCTCAGTCAAAACCCTAATTTCGACCATTTTGCGCTTTTGATTATCTGATCAAATGTTTTGAGGAATTATGGTCCAAACTTGATCAAATTACATATAGGAGTTAAAAATGTTTATATGGATAAAAAATTGTGAAGTTTGACCATAAATTGACCACAGTTGACATTTTCCTCAATACAGGTGATTTTTAGGTCAACTGATCGATTGACTGAGCAAAAATGTGATCCAAGGCTTGAAACTTGACATGAGAAATCTTGAGGGTCCATAATGATCCATGAAAGTCATATGAGGCATTAAAAGTTCAATTATCCTTGTGCAATCTCAAACCCTAATTTCAGTCATCAGTGCTTAAGGAGGTGTCTTGAGCTGATCAACCCTTGTACAGTCTTGAACCAAAGGAGATCATGTGAGAAAATAATTGATAAATGAGAGGGAAAATTTTGGGGTACAACATCTGCCCCTGTTCAATCTTATTAAACCTGAAAAGTTAGATTGGCAGATCCGCCATTCGTGACTCGAAGGTGGAAGATGATTGAACACTAGAATGCCCAAAAATTTGCACCCGGAGATGAATTGTGAATAGGCTTATAGATGCCATTTGGAGGGATGGGGGAGATTTTCCAGAGATGGGCTTGTATATTCCGTACAAAGGTGTCTGTTGACAGAAAATGGACTAAGTCTGAACTTGATTTCAACTGGAAAAGAATCAGAATAAATCTTTGGAGCGATTTATGTGAAACTAGCAGAAGTCTTGTATGTTGTTTGACTGGGAAGAATCAGAATAAATCTTGGAGCGATTTATCTGAACCAAAAGTGTTAATTTGGAAAGCATCAGGATAAACCGTTGAGAAGTTTAGATTGAACCAAAAGAGGTTTTGAGTATTCTTTAACTGGAGAGAATCAGAGTAGATCTTTGAGCGATCTATTTGAACTAGATAAAGTGCCTACTAAGAAAGAATAAGAATATATCATTGAGAGATTTATCTGAACTAGTAGGTATTTGGAGAAGAATCAAAATAAATCGTTGAGAGATTTATCTGAACCAAGAGAAAACATCTGCGGGAAAGAATCAGAATAAACCGTTGAGAGATTTAAACTGAACCGGTAGGGATCTGGAGAAAAATTAGAATAAATCGTTGAGAGATTTATCTGAACTAGAGAAAACATCTGCGGGAAAGAATCATAATAAACCGTTGAGAGATTTAAACTGAACCAGCAGGGATCTGGAGAAGAATCAAAAGAAATTATTGAGAGATTTATTTGAACCAGATAAAGCGTCTATGGGAAAGAATTAGAATAAACTGTTGAGAGATTTAAACTGAACCAGCAGGGATCTGGAGAAGAATTAGAACAAAATCATTGAGAGATTTATCTGAACCAAAGAAGACGTCTGCGGGAAAGAATAAGAATAAACCGTTGAGAGATTTAAACTGAACCGGCAGGGGTCTGAAAGAAATATATGTTATGTAGATTGTTGACCAGTCCTTTCTTGGGGATTGATCTGTAATTGACTTGTTGAAAATTTGACGATAATTTTTGGTTGATTGATCTTTCCTACAAAGATGAAAGGTTAGTTGCATGCAATGTCATGATGTATGAAATGCATGGTATAATGTTGTTTTTCAAAATAAATGAGATCGCGATGTATGCATTTGTGTTGTCAATGCTGTAATGTATGTATACGTTAATTGTTATGCCGCAGTGTTGTTGGATTCAGGGAAAATAAATCCCTGAGCATTGCTGAGAATGAGGAGTACAAGTCTTCATATCTTGAAGTGTTGATGGATGAGTTTCCATTTATTAGAGAAATAAACTCGGTTGTGAAAGGGAAACACCGTGTATTTCTTGTGGACCTCGTGAAATCCTGTTGGGGAATCCTGAGAAGCTGGGCGACTTTCACTGGGGAATATTTGGAGCAGTAACTAGAAGTTTTGTTCCGTTAGTGATCTCGTGGTGGGATGTCCCCTCTTCCGCTCTTGCTGGAAAAAGTACCTGTGGGGGATTTTATGGAATAGTCTAAAGATATTATCCTATTTCTTAAAGCCATTAGTGATTGTCTTTCTATTTTCTGTTCCTCTTTTTGTTTATTTGTAAACAGTAGTCACGTTCAAAAATAATTATTGGACGTTTTTGCAAACAAAATACATAAATAAAAGAAAAATAGATAGTTTTGCACTTTCAAAAGAATATCTTTGTATTAACTTGAATAAGTATTTTTTTGTACAACGAGATGAACATTCTAGTAAGAGAGTGTCGTTGTAGAAAATGAAAATTAATACAAAGAAAAGATAACTATGTGAAATAATCCCATGGGGTTCCCATTCTGCTATACCCTTCGTGTCTCTGAGCGTCTCATCCACTTGCTGCCTTGTCCGAAGTTGATTAGATTGATTAGACCTGTTTGAGTTTGTCAGTCGATGCTGAAGGTTGTCTGTAAGGTGATCCAACGAGACATAGTCATACGCTTTAATTCCCTAACTTTTTCCTGGATCGCCCTTTCGGATTTTTAGTCCACCAGGATACCCTTTTTTGCCCAAGTCGCCCTTTCGGGTTTTCAGCTTGCCGGGTGTACATATTTTTTTTTATCCCTAATTTTTGCCTGAACCTTTTTTTTTGGTTCATCGGGATGCCATAACTTTTGCCTAGGCCAGTCGACCTAGCGGGTCTTTATTCATGTGTAGTATCTTTTGACTATGTCTGCGTTCACATGGTGCGGAAGGTCGTTGCCATCCATAGTGGTTAAGATCATTGCTCTAGCAGAGAATATGCTTTTGATCACAAACGGTTCTTCGTATGTAGGAGTCCATTTGCCCCTGGGATCACCTTGTGGCAATATGATACGCTTGATTACCAAGTCACCAACCCGATATACCTGATGTCTGACCTTTTTGTTAAAAGCTTTGATCATACATTTTTGGTACATATGACCATGACAGACAGCCGTAAGCCTCTTCCCATCAATCAAATTCAACTGGTCAAGTCGAGTTTGGATCCATTCATATTCATTCAGCCCTGCATCCTTTATGATTCATAGAGAAGGTATTTGGACTTCAATTGGTAGAACAACTTCCATGCCGTATACCAAGGAGAAGGGAGTTGCCCCTGTTGATGTGCGCTCCGTGGTACAGTAACCATGGAGAGCAAATGGTAACATCACATGCCAGTCCTTGTAGGTTACTGTCATTTTTTGTATGATCTTCTTGATGTTTTTATTACCGGCTTCTAAAGCGTCATTCATCTTTGGCCGGTAAGGGGAAGAATTATGGTGTTGGATCTTGAATTACACGCATAGTACGATGATCATAGTATTGTTGAGATTGGTACCATTGTCTGTGATGATTCTCTCTGGGATCCCGTACCGATAGATGAGATTCTGTTTGATGAATCAGGCCAAAACGTTCTTGGTAACAGAAGCGAAAAAAGCTGCCTCAACCCACTTCGTGAAGTAGTCAATGGCCACCAAGATGAAGTGGTGTCCATTAGAAGCTGTAGGTTTGACTTCTCCAATCATATCGATGCCCCACATCGTGAATGTCAAGGGAGCAGTCATGACGTTTAGAGGAACTGGAGGCACATGTACTTTGTCAACATAGATATGACACTTGTGACAGGTTCGTGAATGCTGATGGCAATCTGTTTCTATGGTAGACCAGTAGTACCCCGCCCATAGGATCTTTTTAGCCATCATGTTCCCACTAGAATGGGTGCCAAAAGTGACTTCATGTAGATCAACCATGATCTTGTCTGCCTCAACCTTGTTTATGCAACAAAGCAAAGTAGAGTCGTGGTTGCGCTTGTAAAGGATGTCATTACTGAGGAAGAACTTAACAGAGAATCTTCTCAAGAACTTCTTATCATTGACTGAAGATCCCTCTGGATACTCTTGGGCCTCGAGATACCTCTTAACTTCATGGAACCAAGGATTGTCCACTACTTCTTCAGTGTCGATCTCGTGACAGTAAGTTGGTTCATCCATCCGCTCAATGGTGATCTGGGGAGCCTTGTTACCCCACATGAGTTTAAACATGGATGACATAGTGGCTAGCGCGTCCGCTAGTTGATTTTCCTCTCGTGGAAAATGCTCAAAGGTAATTTCCTCGAAATGCGGGATTAATGTCAACACATGCTCTTTGTAGGGGATGATATTAGGGTGCTTCGTGTCCCATTCTCCTTTGATCTGACTGATGACTAAGATTGAATCTCCAAATACACTTAAGGAGTTGATTCCCAAATCTATGGCAGCTTTGAGACACAAAATACACGCTTCGTATTCTGCCATATTATTGGTACAGTTGAAACAAAGTCTTACGGTGAAGGGAGTATGACATCCTTCAGGGGATATGATCACAGCACCTATGCCATTGCTGAGTGCGTTGGAAGCTCTGTAAAAAACCAAGGTCCATCGGGATCCTTGTTCAGGTCGGTCATATGGTCTGAGTTCTTCACAATTGTTTACCAACATGATGTCTTCATCTGGGAACTCGAATTTCATGGACTGGTAGTCATCCACAGCCTGATGAGCAAGGTGATCGGCTAACACACTGCCCTTTATTGCTTTTTAGGTAGTGTACTGAATGTCGTATTCGGTTAGGATCATCTTCCATCTTGCTATTCTCCCAGAGAGAGAAGGCTTCTCGAATATGTATTTAATTGGTTCCATCTTGGATATTAATAAGGTAGTATGAGTCAACATATACTGTCTTAGCCGGCGAGCAGCCCATTCTAGAGCGCATCAAGTTTTCTCGAGCAATTAATATCTGGTTTCACAGTCGGTAAACTTTTTTCTCAGGTAGTTAATAGCATGCTCTTTTCGGCCAGATTCGTTATGATGCCTCAGCACACACCCCATTGAATTTTCTAAGACAGTTAGATACATGATCAAAGGTCTTCCCTCGACTGGAGGCATCAAAACAGGAGTCTCTTGAAGGTATTCTTTGATCTTTTCTAAGGAAGCTTGGCATTCATCATTCCATTTAACTACTTGATCTTTCTTCAGTAATTTAAAGATTGGTTCACAAGTAGTGGTTAGGTGAGAAATGAATCTGGCGGTGTAGTTTAGCCATCCTGAGAATCCTCTGACTTCTTTCTCGGTGCGAGGAGCAGGCATTTCTTGTATTGCTTTCACCTTTGCAGGGTCCACTTCGATACCTTTACCGCTGACGATGAAGCCTAGGAGTTTTTCGGACCTCACTCCAAATGTGTATTTATTCGGGTTCAACCTTAGTTTGTATTTCTTTAGCCTTTCAAATAGTTTCTGCAAATGGTCAAGATGTTCCTCTTCAGTTTGAGATCTGGCTATCATGTCATCCACGTAGACCTCTATTTTGTGATGGATAATATCGTGAAATAGAGCTATCATGGCGCGCTGATAAGTTGCCCTAGCGTTTTTCAACCCGAATGGCATAACCTTGTAACAGAAAGTGCCCCACTATGTGACAAAGGTAATTTTTTCCATGTCCTCAGGTGCCATTTTGATTTGATTATACTTGGAGAAATCGTCCATGAAATAAAATACTTTTTGATGTGCGGTGTTGTCAACCAGAATATCGATATGGGGAAGTGGGATATCATCCTTAGGGCTTGCCCTATTCAAATATCTGTAATCCACACACATGCGTACTTAACCGTCCTTTTTAGGCACTGGAACAACATTGGCGACCCATTGTCGATAGGAGGTGACGGCTAAGAATCCATCGTTGAATTGTTTCATGACTTCAATCTTGATCTTCTCTGACATGTCTGGCCGCATGCGACGGACTTTCTGTTTACCAGAGGGCATTCTTCTTTTGTCGGTAGACAATGGACCATAATATCAGCATCAATTCCTGGAATGTCTTCGTATGATCAAGCAAAGACCTCAACATAGTCATGTAGTAACTGAGTTAAACGCTTCTTGACACTGGGTTCCAAACTAGCACCTACCCTGACTTCTTTCTTGTCCTCTTCGGTACCTAAGTTAACTGTGTCAACCTGTTCTTCATGGGGCTGTATGGTCATTTCTTCCTATTGTAGTAACCTGGCTAGTTCCTCTGGCACTTCACAATCTTCCCCACCTTCGTCTTCGGCTTGGTAGATCGGATTTTCAAAGTCATAATAGGCCATAGCAGAATCGTTACCCATGGGATCCTGAGTGGATGTGGATATGCATTTTTATATGTGAGTGTGTGTAAGAGCATAGCTATATTTGAAAGAAATAAAAATGTAGAAAAAGAAGAACAAATAGCGTAACATTTACACGCAAAAATGTCCATGATTCATTGATGACATATGAAAATGTAGTAACAACCCTTATAAATGGACCGTTGTGCCTCAGGTAAGACACAAGGTTTTAAAAGTCTCCATTGTTTAATTGTTACAAGTCCGACAAAAATTTAATGACAATTACAGTTGGATAAAAGTAATTAGGACAAAATCTTTGGCTTCCCAGTTGTTGAGTCCTTTGCTGATAGTTGGGAGAATCCATTCTTCTAGGTCACAATCGTCATCACTATTCTCCACTACGTTGACTCCATGGTTGCTGATCCGTAAAGGTGGTCCCTCGGCACGAGCACGACGAACAACTTTCTGGGCTCCTGAAGTAAAACCCAAGCCAAATTTATCAGATTTGTAGGGAATATCCAGGAGTTGGCCCCAAATAGTGAACCCACCTTCTTCGACTACTGCCTTGGCATCTTTCAGCGAAGCCATCTTCAGCGGAGGTATGGTAATCTTTGGAACTTTGGAAATAGTCTTGGTTGCCGCAATTATTTATGGGACTTCCTCGAAATGCTGACACAAAGTTTCGATGAATTCACAATCCATTTCCACGTATCTGAAGGAGTTCAGGTGACTGACCATATATTCCTCCTTTCCATGGACAATGATGATTTTTCCCTTGATTGGGTATTTCAGCATCTGATGTAATGTAGAGGTGATGGCACCAGCGTCATGAATCCAAGGTCGGCCCAATAAACAGGTATAGGAAGGGCGGATGTCCATCACATAGAAAGTTGAATCAAAGGTCTAAGTTCCAACTTTAATAGGGATGTCCACCTACCCGTGCACCATTATCTTTGAACCGTCGAAGGCCCTTACCACTATATTGCTAGGTTTTAAGGTCAAGCCTTCACAGTCTAGTCTATCCATAGCCTTCTTAGGTAGCACATTCAAAGACAAACCAGTATCTACCAGGACATGGGCCAAAGTAGTGCCCTTGCATTCGACAGAGACATGAAATGACTCATTGTGTTTCCTCCCTCTAGGTGTAAGATCAGCATCAGAAAAGCCCAAACCATTATCAGCGGTTAAACTGGACACACAGTCTTTGAATTGGTCAGCAGAGGTTTCCTGTTGCACACGGGCAGTTTTAAGAAATTTTACCAAGGCCTTTGCATGAGCCTCGGAGCACAACAGTAAAGCCATCATAGAGATCTTTGAAGGGGTCTGCCCTAGCTGTTCGACTATATTGTAGTCGCTTCTCTTTATAATTTTCAAATTTTCTTCCATCTCCTTTTTGGACGCCTCTGGGATAGATACTGATTGCGCCTTCATCTGGAAAGGTTCAACCAAAATGCCTTTGCCCCGAGTCTCGGTCGACTCGACGATAGGGGCGTTAGTAGGGATAACCATAGGAACTATAGTAGTAGGAACAAAAGAAGGGATGATCACAGGACCGGTAACAATTTTCGGAAGAGAAATCTCATAGGAGAATACTCTTCCACTTTTGGTTATTTTGCTTGTTCCCATAATGTTGCCGATGTCGGGGTCAGTCTTAAAAATCGATTCGTCACCAGCCAACCAATCTTGCTTAACACTGTGGTAGTATACTTCACCCCCATAGTTCCAGGGGACAGTTTTATCTGAGGAGTAAGGGACTGGCCCTGGTATAGTAATTATCAGTGGAGTCACCTTCAGAATAGATGTAACCCTAATGGGTCTTTTGGTGGAGACCCTAGAAGGATTGGTGGAAATGGTTACTGTTGAAACATCAATCTAAGAAATGGTTGGAACGAGAGTCTTTTCAAACAAAATCTCTTTGTCATCAATTAGGCGCTGAACACCTGCTTTTAATAAATGACAACCAGTTGGTAGGGATAAACAAAGGTGACAGCCTTCACCATAGCCCAGAAATAAACCAGCCTTCAACAGGTTCCTCTTGATGGTCAGGAGAGGAGTAACAAGCTCATCAACAACAGTAACAAACACATCATCTTCAACAGCGTTAACATCACGGCCGTGCTTGGGCATAGGAGCGGTGATAACATTTGGAATCTCAGGAGCATCAAACTCAATTTATTTTGCCTCGAGAAGGTCTTGCACCTTGTTTTTCAAAACCCAACAGTCGTTTGTATCATGACCTGGACTTTCTGAATGGTAAGCACAACGAGCATTTGGGTTGTAACTGGGAGAGGGAGTGTTGGGATTCTTCAGAGCTTCTCGCAAGGTTACTAGATTATATCTCAACAAATGTGGTAAGACTTGAGACAGCGTCATATTTATCCGGGTAAATTGTCTTACTGGTCTTTCTGTTCTATGCTGGTTGTTCCTTTGTTGAGTAGGTACAAGCTTATGGATCATGACGGCCCCTACCGTTGGACGGTGTTCAGTTCTGTCAGGATTCCTTTGATGGTACACAACATCAACCTCTTTCTTCCCAATGAATGGTTTTCTCATGGCACTGGAGGATGCGTGCTTTTGGATCTTCCCACTCTTAATCCCAGCTTCCACTCTCTCCCCGGTCAAGATTAATTAAGTGAAGACGACTGAGGAGCTTCCAATTAGATGATTAAAGAAAGGATCGGACAGGGTACCCAGAAACATGTCCACTAGCTCCCTGTCAGACAGGGGAGGCTGGACTCTTCCTGCTAAGTCCCTCCACTTCTGAGCATAGTCTTTGAAACCCTCGCTTGAACCCATAGCCATACTCTGGAGTTGAGTACGGGTGGGAGCAAGATCTGTGTTGTAATGATATTGCTTAAAAAAAGCAGCGGCCAGGTCTTCCCAATTATGGATATTGGCCCTCTCTAGTTTATAGAACCAATCTAGTTGAGTCCCTGATAGACTATCCTAAAAGAAGTGGACCCATAAATCTCTGTCAGCAGTGTGAGACTGTATCTTCCTCACATAAGATCGAAGGTGCATATTGGGACACGAAACCACGTCGTACTTAGCAAACACTGGTTCCTTGAACTTTGGTGGAAAACAATCCCAAAAACCAAACCTAGCTCTTCAAAGTCCAGCCCGGGCACTTTCTGAATCTCCATTGCACTTAGACGCTCTTCTAGATGTTTGTACTTCTCATCAGCTAGAGGATATTGCTCTTCAGAGTAATTATCCTCTTCTTCCTCTTCAGATTCTGGATGGTCAGTCACCTCCTTGTTTTTCCCCTCTTGATTGTCCCCTTCACTTGATGATGTTGCGAAGTCTTGGGTTCGTCTGGCTGGCCCTGGGAACCTTCTTACCAATTTCAAAAAACCAGCTGATTTCTTTTCTTTCTTCTTCTTTTCTTTGACCAGCAAAGTTTTAAAATCCTCTTGTCCTTTTTCCAAAGTCAAGAACATTTGTTGAAACTGAGCGTTATGCGCCTGAAGATCTTTTACTGTTTGTTTAAGATCCATCTCACTGAAATAAACAGTAGAAAGATAAGAAGACTTGTGGTAAGAAACATGTTTGTGTTATGATCAATGAAGATGTGTATGTAATGATTTCAAGGAAATTGGAGATTTAAATTCTCTTTAGACAAAAAAGGAACACACGTTATATTAATAAATTAAAGTTTGAGTACATCATGCCTCTTTAGGCTTACAAAGACATACAAAACTATAAGATAAAAAAGTTGAACACATCCTCTTTGGTGCGATGTAGGTGTTCAGACTCCGCTTCTCATGAAGCTGCTTGGTGAATTCCAGAACTTTCTTCTCACTGGCATAGAATTGGGCTTCAAAAGTGTCTCGCTCTTCCTTAAGCTGTATCCAATCCCTTTGCAAGTCTTCGAGAGAGGTGGGCATGTTAGGATGAAGGATAGTGTACGGGACCTCTCCTTTCATAATAGGCTCTATGATAATTGGGAGAATGGAGGGGTAAGGCATCATAAGACTTTGAGCACGGGCTCGTACCCATTTGAGATAAGGTTCAAGAGGGATGGATTTCTTGTACCCTAGTGTCTTGCTATCCACCTTGTTTACCATCTTCCAAGCTTGCATGAACCTCTGACGGTAGCCTTGCTCGTCGCTTTCGTAGTCGAACACCAAACCTTGGATGAGCATCTCATGAGGACCATCTCTTCGGGCATACCCAAACTGTCGTAAAGCTAAGCAAGGGTTGTAAGTGATACCTCCCCTAACGCCAATTAGAGGGAAGTTAGGGAATTCCCCACAACGGTCAATGATAGAAGTATCATCCGAGGATATTGAACACCAATGAATATCAGAATGGGTGATGGACATCATCCTTTGAGTCCATGTCAACATTTACTCATTCTTCAATGTTGGTCTAGGTAGGTGCAAAATGAACCACTTGGCGAGTAGGGGAATACAACACAAAAGGGTGCCTCTTTTCTTCATGGTGCGGGTATGGATGCAATGTAAGATGTCTCTCAACAAGGTAGGTATAGGATTACGGGAGATAAAGACTTTGATGGCATTTACATCTATGGATTGGTTCGAGTTGGGGAAAAGAACCAGACCATAGATGAGAAGGGCTGGGACATCTTCAAAGGCTTGAAAATACATATCTTCCCAGAATGAACGAGCTTTATCTAATAGAAATTTGTTTAGGAACCCTTTGAATCCACCTCTAGTATCCCAATTTGCTATGATGTCGGCTCTCATCAGATGTAGAGCTTCGGCCATGACCTCAGGTTTCGGGATCCCTTCTAGACCGGTGAACAATGTATGATGAAGAACGGGCACTTCTAATAGTAGAGAGAACTCTGCTAATGTAGGTAGCAACTAATAGTCAGGAAAGGTGAAGCAATGATGTATGGGATAAAAGAATTGGAAGAGCACACACATCATTTCTTTTTGGAAATTGAAGGTATCCAAATTGAGGATTTGTCCATATTTCTTGGTAAAAGGAGAATCTCTGGGCACCCTTGATGCTAACTCTTGGAGTTGAGGGTGTGTGTTGTACCCCAAAATTTTCCCTCTCACTTATCAAGAATTTCCTCACAAGATCTCTTTGACTCAAGGCTGCAGTAGGGTTTGACCAGCTCAAGACATCTCCTCATGCACTGATGACCAAAATTAGGGTTTGCGTTTGCACAAGGATCTTTTGACTATCAATACTTTATATGACTTTCAAGGATCATTGGGGAAAAAGTCAACCATGGCCAATTTACAGTCAAACTTCATAATTTTGATCCACATCAACATATTAAGCTCATATGTATCATTTGATCAAGTTTGGACCATAATTCCTCAAGAATTTTGATCAAATCATCAAAAGGGCAAATTGGTCAAAATTAGGGTTTTGACTGGGAACGGGCAATTTCTGATTTTTGACCTAACAAATGATCAATTGGTTTGAAGCATGATTTCAAGAGTTAAATTGCATCATTTTGACCTAATAACATGGTTCGAAACATTGCAAGTCCATTGGATTGACAAATGAATTTTGCAGTCAACTGATCAAAAGTCAACTATATATTGAAAAGTCAAACTCTGACTTTTTGGTCAAAATCAAGTGCCAAAGATCATAATTCATCAAAACATGTCAAAATGTGAAACATTTTCATCAAGAAATCAAGGATTTATGATTCTGTTTTGAAAAGTTGAAATTTCTTAACTTCAATTTTTTTCTAAGTATAGAAAATTTCTTATTTTTTCTCAACTTTGAACCAAATTTTCACCATGATGCAAAATGATTCAAAGGAAACTTCCAACATGAAAGTTCTAGATCTCCATGAAATATACAACTTTGCTTCACACAATTTCTCCTAAAAACACTTGGATCTCAAGATATAATTTTGTGAATACATGCTCATGAACTAAAATAACTTAGTGAAATTTTGCCCTAGTAAGGCAGATTTTTGACCTAACTTCATGGCAATTTTTCACATAGTTCCAAAGGGAATTTTCGAAAGCAATTCAAAAATGAGTTGTAGAGAACATTACAAGATTTCCAAAATGTCAAATAACTCCTTGAGATAATTCTTGAGTAGGGAGAATCGAAGGGATTAAGTTGGTAATTTATCACTTTGATTTCAAGCCATTTCATGATGAACAAAAATTCAAATCCAAGCCTAGGCTGCATAATATTTGCTTTGCAGGCCTCAAACTTGTTTCTCACTCAATAATTAAATGTTTTCACAGATGTTGGAAGCTTTAAGCCAAGCATTGAATGCATTGTACAAGAACAATTCCGTTTTTGGCACAAAGTTGCCATTTCCATTTTGATAAAGCACTACTTTTGCCTTTGTCAACTTCTTGAGCTTCTCAATTTTTTTCTATGCACACAAGAAAAGTATAAAAAAGAGAGCAACTTTTCTAAGGTCTCTACCAACTCAGATCATGCTTGTACAAACTTAGAGACTTGTCTCCTCACTTTTCTTCAAAAGCAAGTTATAGAGCCAAAAGGCTATAACTAAGAAACCTGGAGTGGAGTTGATCTCTAACCTTTTCCATACATATAAAAAATGTTTTGCAACATAACACACAAAGTCTAAGACTCCAAATCACTCTCAAACACTTTGCAACTCAGAATCTGCCATAGCTTGACATTCTTGAACCTTACACAGCCATCTCCAAAACCACTAGTGCGTTTTGAGTTTTAACCACCTAAACACTTCATATACTTCATATCTAAGTGATCCAGACACCTGTTCTCTCACTGTAACTCTTCATCCACCATCCACCATTTTCAAATATTGAGTTTGCAGGTTGACTTGAGTAGGGAGATTTAGAGACTTGACAAAGTAAGGATTGGAATACACTCAGGGAGGTCCAGGCAAGCTAAACAAATCCTTAAGCCTTCTCAAAACTTGCTCAAACTCCATTCACGATCCCAAATGAAAGAGGTAAAAACTCAAACTTCTATCTTTTCATACAAGCATCATTTGGTCCTGATTTGTGAAAGAAAAATGTAGACATCCTTTCCCTAAAGCTAACCATGTTCATAGTTTTCATTTATATTAACTGTGTATAGAGAATTTTGGATTTGAAATTTATGTAAAAATTAGGTTTCAAATTAGGGCATGTAAAATTAGCTTTGATCTTTGACTTTTAGTTTACATAAATTATATGGTTGAACTCGTGGGAAGAAACACCATAACTTTCATGTTTGGACTTTCCATTGTTATGGAGAAATGAAGAAGATACAGGTGATTCGGCCATAGCTCAAGGTTGAAGATGAAGTTGCCTTCAGGGGGCATTTTCTAATATATATTTATGTTTGTGTTTCTATAAACTGATGTACAGCCACCTCAGTGGTAAGGCAGCGCGCGTAAATGCTATAGGTTACGGGTTCGAGCCTTAGCGCGCTGCCTTTTGCAATTTTCTCATATTTTTCCATTTTTTTGTTGTTTTGCAGCGCATGGTCTTCAGTTTCATGGGCCTTGTGTTTTTTTTCTAACATCTTACCTCCTGCTTACTTTTAACACCCCTGTCCCATATAATTTTATTTATTTATTTTACTTTCATTTCATTTTATTAAATATATTTTTCTTAATATTAAAAATCATAAAAAAATATAAAAATGATAGATTTATATTTTAGCTTATTTTATTTTATTTTTCTCACAAAATATATTTTTATTTAGTTATATATTATCCATTTTTATTAATTAAATTTGTAAATTAAAATTAGAACTAGCTTAAATATTTAATTTTTTTCACACCCATTGAACATATTATTTTAATATAAGAAAGACCAAAGTATCTCATAATGCCATATATTATTTTCAAGATAAAAAAATACAAAAAAAATACATAGTTTTTCTTAAAGAAATTTATTTCCTTTTAATCAAATAGAATTAGGGTTTATTCAAAAAAGTCTCTTTCTAAAATAATTTCTTTTCTTAATTGATTTAAGTTAATCTTGATTTATTTATTAGGTTTAGGTTAAAACTTTTTTTCACATAAAAAAACCAAACAAAAAATCTTCTTTGCATTTACATACCTTTGTATATTTAATTCATCTTGTATATTATTTATTCCAATATTTGTACATATTCAACTTGGTTGTAATAGATTAATTAGGCTTATATTATTGAAATCCCCATTCATAAATTGTATACCCCCTCCCACAAATGTTGTAATAGCATAGTAACTTTAAATTTCGCAATTTATCGCTTTTACATAACATGCTAGTAACTAGGGTTTGTATGGCAAGATAAAACCAATCAAATAGAAAACCCTAATCCAATACAAAATCAAGCATGAAAATGACACACTTGCACACAAAATACCCCTAGGGTTATCCCACTTGGTTGCCTTATACAAAAATGGCCATATTACGCATGTAAGGTGTCTTAGCAAAAACAAACAAATACAAGATCATAGTCCCTCGATGACGCTATTCAAAGTTGCCTTACAAAAACGATCTTAGTCCCTCAAAAAAATGCTAAGATACTTTGCAACATTGCTAATCATGGCTATACAATGACCCACGCCCGTCCCGTTTACATCCAAAGATAGGGTTGCTTACCAAATCAATGGTAAGATAACAATGTCAAAGGAAAAGAAAATGAACAAGAAAGACATTTGAGTAGGTATATTTCTTCTAGTTACTTGCTCCATTTCAAAACAAACATCCTTGCTATTTTCAAAACAATCACATCCACTTTCAAAACATCTTACAAAATTGAAAAGATTTTTCAAAAGATCAAACATCTTTGTATACATTCTTACGAACGAGAATCATTACAAAGATTGCCTAAACAATGGGCTCTTTTAAAAAATAATTTCAAAACCACACAAAGCACAACTCCAAACAAAATCAAGTTATCTAGCAAGTAACTAAGAGCCCATGGAAAACCATGGATGAAAAAGGTGCTAATACCTTCCCTTTTCATAATCTACCCCCGAACTCAAGAAACAATCTCAAAGGTCTTTCCTGTGCTTTTTCATCTTTCCTTTTGGATAAAAGAAAATTCGGTGGCGACTCTTGCTAAACGCAACATTTTGTGATCAAACGCAAAACCCTCAAGTCAGTTCTCCCACCGTATTACAGTGTGCTTTCGCGAAGCTGATTCAGATGGTGTTTCTTCGGACGAACTTCATGGCCTACAAAACAAAAACAAAGATAAATTCCTAAATCCTTGAAATGGTTAGTGAGATTGTGTATGATGTTATGATGTTCATGATGTTATGTACAAGTAAGCATATAGACGAAAAGAAAAAACAAATCCTTAGGCTCAGGCTTGCATGGAGTTTGTAGGTAAGTACTGTAACGCCCTGATATTTAATTATTTATTTGATTAAATATTGTTTTGATTATTTTATTTTAATTCAAATTTTTATCATTGAAGTCAGAATTATTTTATTAAGTTGGAATAATAATTTAATCAGGTTTATATAGGTATAAATAAGTTGAGGTATCATTTTACTAGTAAACTTAGAATTGATGTTGGGCTTAAGTGTGGTGTCGCGAAGTAATAAGGGGGTGTTGTGTTTAGGCCCATTTAAGTTACTAAGAATTTAATAATAATATTTTATTAGAAAATAGAAGAAATAGAGAAAGAGGTGTTATCAGGAAAAACAAAATAAGAAGAGAAAAGAGAATAGGCTTTTTTGAGAAGAGGAGAAGAACGAGGAAGCTGCTGCTAGGGCTAGTTTCCAGAAATTCCATTGAAGCTTCCTTGATTGTTTTCAAAATCAAACCAGGTAAGGGTGGGTTTCTTATACTATAATGGGGTGTATGATATTTTGTATGTGGGAATTTGTATGTGAAATTGTTACTACTTTATTGACTTGTGCTTGGCTTCTGTTGTTGTGATGATAATGATAAAATATTGTTTTAGTAATAGAACTGTCAAGGAAAATATGTGGGTTGTTGTATTATTGTCTGGGTTGAGTTTGGATTAAGAGACAGAAGAATTACTGAAGCAGTATGGAAACTACCATAGAAAATAAGTATAGAAACTACACGTAGAAATTAAGTATAGGAAATAAGAAGAAGAAATGAAAACGAAACTGGAAGTGGAAGTGCCGTCTGGAACTTGTGTTTATGGGGGTTGTCGTTTGGTAACCTTGGAAGAATGGAGAAGTTTCGATCGTCACTAGGTGAAGGTGGAGAGGAAAAGTGCCACTTTGGCACTGTGAGGCAGGGGCACTTGTTTTCTCTGTTTTCTCTGTTTTTCTGCTTGTCCTTCTATGGCACTATGCTGCATAATTCTCAAATAAAATCAGTAATAGTTGGTAGCAGTATATATGAATGTCACTGCTTTCAATAGCAGTAAATTAAATTTAGTTGCTAGAAGCTAGTTTTATATAGAAGAATGGCACACCCATTGGTTGTATAATAAGTTACCAATTTTAGGGAGAACAAATAGCAGTGGACTATATATATTTTAAATGGTTGAATTAGTATTTTATTAGTGAGGAAAATAACTAACAGTGGGATTAATTTAACTAAGTTAGAAAATAATTGGGAACGAGACGATTAATCTGGTATGTTGGTGTATTGACGCATTTTGTGAATTGACCGATGTGATCGGTGGATCTGGAACTGACTATTTAACGCTGGTTCGCGAAATGTCGCAGAAGCAAGAGTCGCCACCGTCTTTTATTTTCTCCAAATGGAAAGGACAAAAGCACAGAAAAATTCCTTAAAGAGATTGCTCTCGGTTCGGGAGGTAGGTTATAGAAAGGGAAGGTGTTAGCACCCTTTCTATCCATGGTTATCCATGGGCTCTTAGATACTTGCTCATTGTGTTTTCAAAAATGGTTTGTTTGCTTTTCAACTGTGGGTTTGAAAAAGTTTCTTTGAAAATTCCAGTTCGACTCTTGTATCGGTCCTCAAGAGTGTTTGAAAAATTGCTTTTGAAAGCTTTTTGAAAAGGTGTCGGTGTGAAAAGTATTTTGTTTTGTTTTGAAATTTAGAGCAAGTATCTACGAGAACCTACCTACCCTAAGGAATTCGTCTGTGTAAATGTCCTTTAAAGTAGTGCCATCCCACCATTGAGAGGTAGGTAGCACCACCGTTGGAGGTGTTCGGGTCAATTCGAGTTTAGGGACATGGTGATCACCAGAGCAATGGGAAGACACCTTAGAAGCTACCCTCATGCCAGGTTCCCGGATCATGAGGACTTACTAAGACATCCTCTACTCGACGATCACCTTTGGAGGCAAGGCAACAGTGAGGCGTACCCTAGGGGTGGTGTGTGCGATTTGTGTGTCGTTTTCATTTGCATTTATCTTGTCATGTTATTGGTGTTCTACGCTTGTTTTTATTTTTGTCCATACATTCTTTCATGTCATATGTTAACAGTTAAAAATATTTGCGGGAAAGTAAAAGTCTAAAGTTATTACAAACGGCACGGGTCCACATCGCCAAAAGTTTCTCGAACCCGATTTGACAGAAAATAAATAAAGCAAAGAAAATTAAAGAATTAAAGAGTGCGAGCAATTATTTACAAGGCTTCGGGAGAGATACATGAATATTTAAACGGAAAAGAAATAAGTATGCGAATTAATAATTAAATCGAAACGAGGGCGTTGAACCCTTTTTGCAAAAATAATGAGGAATTAATTAAAATTAAAAGAAAGAAAGAACTTGTTGTTGTTTTTTTTATAGTATTTTTAGTATTTTAAGATTTAATAGAAAAAATTGATTGAAGTTAAACGCTAACCCTAATTCTATTTTATTTTAATTTATTAAAAAGATATTAGAATTTAACCTAAATTAACCCTAATTTTTATATACAAATTTACTTATAAATAAATAAAATAAATAATATTATTATAAAAAAGGAAAAATAAAAAGGAATAAAAACATTAATTAAACCTAATTCTGTGTTTTTTAGATTTTGTTATGAAGAGAATTAAAATTACAACCTAATTTAAAACTAAATAATTATATACAATTTATTTATGGAAAATATTAAAACAAAAATATTTATTATTTTTCTCTTTTTCTGATTTTTATGGTTTTTTATATTTTTGTGAAAATAATTAATTAATTCAAAACAATAAAGGAAATAGACAATAATAAAAAAAACATATAAAGAAAATATAGAGAATTGCAAACCAGGGGGGGTTGTGGTCCCCAAATAGGAGGTTTAATCCAAGAATTCTGGCCCATTTAGCATGGCCTGTTTGACTTTTGCTGGACGCGTGTGATGCATGGACTGGGGTTCACCATAGTCTTCAATTTATGGCCTTTGATCTGATGAAGCTGGACGCGTGTGCGCTTGGTGGAGAAGGTGTATGGTGTGCTTCAACCTGGGCACTACATGTGAAGATCAATGGAAAAATAATATTGAGAATACTGAAGACCTGGGGCTCGAACCCAGGTCATGTGCTTCACCAATCACTACGCTTGCCATCTGATCCAACCAACGCATGTTAATATATAATAGTAAACAAATAATATAAAAAGAACAATTGCGTTAGTGATTCAAAACGCGCGAAATTTTGAACCTTCCAATCAGCGCTCCACACATCATCATCTTCTTTACGTGGCTTTCTTCTTCCTGAAACATGAATATATGAAGCAACGGTTTTTAAGCGTTGCTGTAGACACCCTACAAGAAAATAACGATTAGCTACTGGACGCTCATAAATTGAGCGCGACCCATGGATTCTCTTCGTCCAGACGCGCTTGTTTCAGTGGTTAGGGTCCCAAGTCTCAATTTTTCCTTGGGTGGAAAGCCCCAAATTATAACTCCTGCAACCCTAAAAAACGAACATGGTATATTTTCCTATAGCGCATGACAATCCAATTAAGGCATATGGTTAGCTTGTAAACACTTCACTGATCATGAATATATAATCAAAATGCCATGAATGTGCGTAAATGTTAAAACACGATAATGAAAAAAAATGGAAAAATTGTGACTTCTGTATACCGTTTCAAAGCGTAAGGCTTGAGGTTTTTGATTGGAATACGTCCTATAATGCTTGAGGAAGCTAATGAGATAGGTTTTGAGGCTTGAATCGATCTCTAAGGGAGTTTTCAGAATTGAGATTTTTGGCCAAATTTCCAAGTTTGATAATGGTTTTTCTGAGCAGCTGCGTGTGTCTGATGATTAGGTTTGTGTTTTGGCTTTTGTATTGAGTCAATTAGGTCAAGAAAAATAGAACAAATCCATTGCATTCATGGTTTTTGGAAATTTGATTTTCTAGGATCTTTTTCAATCTTTTCCATGTGTTTTTGCTCTCAATCATATCAAATTGCATTGGTTCTTTCCTTATTTGGCTAGGCACGAATTATTGAGTATAAAACATGCACAAAAAGATTTAAAACTTTAGGTTAAGTATTTTCCATGTATTTAATTTGATTTAAATGAATTAATATAAATAAAAATTCAAATAAATAAATAAAAAATGAAGAAATACTTCCCTTTGGGCCAAGTGGTCGTGCACATGCTATGGATGATGAATTGTGGAAGAAAAATGGGCCCATTAGCAATTTTAGGTCATTTGAATCAATGTTGACTTTTCAAAATATCCAAAAATTTCCCAACTTCTACAAGGCATAACTTGCTCAATTTTTAAGCTTTTCTCATGTTCTTGGACATTTTGGAAAGGTCTTTGAGTCCTCTAACCAATGCCTTTGGTCCCATGTCATTTTGATTTACCAATATCAAGTTATGGCCTTTGACTTAAAGTCCCTTTTTGTTGACTTTTGAAAATGACCTATAATGTTGAAATTGATAACTTTTTGTGAGAGCATTTCTTGGACTTGAAGTATGAAAATGAGTTGTAGGAAATGTCTTTCTCTTCAAAATGAGCTTTGGATGGAATTTTTCTGATAATCCATGTGAAAGTTATGCCCTGGTCAATTTACAATTGACTTTTTCAGCTGTCCAAATAAGGAAACTTTTGCATCTTGATGATTTCTGAGCCAAGCTTTGAGAATCATGATCAAGCATTGATCAAATGATGTTTGTGGCTTCAAAATGATATGTTGACCAAAAATTTGAACTTTTGACTGTCAAATGACCATTTTGCCCCTACAGTTGACTGTAGTGCAATTAGGGTTTTTGACTGTGCAATTTTGTGCTGAAAGCCTTGAAACTTGATATGAGGATGCTTGACCATATTTGTAGGCATGTGAGACTTGATTGGACCTTTAGAAACTTCATCTTCTTGATCAGAACACAAACCCTAATTTTGACTGCTTAGGAGACCCTTGCACTGTGCAACCCTTGGGGAGATTTTGAAGCTTGGCTTGGCAATTTCTTGAAGAATATGGGAGGGCAAATTTTGGGGTACAACAGTTGCCCCTGTTCAATCTTCTTAGACCTGAGGATGCAGATTGGCTGACGTGCCTTTCGTAATCTGAGGGTAGAAGATGATTGAACACTAGAGTGCCCAGAAATTTGCGCTCACATAGTAGCAGTGTGATGGAAATGGGCTTATAGATGCCATTTGGAGATTGATGGGGGATGATGGGCTTATAGATGCCATCTGGATGTTGATCGCGTAAGAGATTCCTTAGCGAGAATCTGCATACCTGCAAAAGAAAAAATGAGTACCTGGCACGTTGCAGGAGCTGGTTTTCAGATGCTTAGTATAGATATGTCCTGACTGGTTACAGGAGGTGAGTCTGGAGCTTCACAAGATGATGAATGAACCAGGGATGGTTACTACCTTAGCATGAATGGTAAGAGAACCTTGGGTGACTTTAACTTCAACAACGCTCGTTGAGAAAATCTTGGTGGGAATTACCATCTTCGCAGTGTCAGGAAGAGAACCAAAGGAAATTATAATCTGAAAGGGAATTACATCTCACGCACCGTCGGGGAGAGGACCACAGGAAATCATAACCTAAAAGGGAATTATCACCTCACGCACCATCGGAGAGGGAACCATATAAAGGAATTATCACCTCACGCACCATCCGAGAGGGAACCATAGGAAAGGATTTATCACCTCACGCACCATCGGAGAGGGAACCATAGGAAAGGAATTATCACCTCACGCACCATCGGAGAGGGAACCATAGGAAGAACCTAAAAAGGAATTATTACCTCACGCACCATCGGAGAGGGAACCATAGGAAAAACCTAAAAAGGAATTATCACCTCACGCACCATCGGAGAGGGAACCATAGGAAAAACCTAAAAAGGAATTATCATCTCAAAGAAAAAACCTAAAATGGAAATCTCATGCACCGTCGGAGAGAGAACCAATAGGAAAATATAATCTCAAAGAAAAACCTAAAATGGAAATCTCATGCACCGTCGGAGAGAGAACCAATAGGACATTATAATCTCAAAGAAAAACCTAAAATGGAAATCTCATGCACCGTCGGAGAGAGAACCAATAGGAAAATATAATCTCAAAGAAAAACCTAAAATGGAAATCTCATGCACCGTCGGAGAGAGAACCAATAGGAAATTATAACCTGATAACTTCTACTGAGTCTGCATCAGAAAAATCTGTTGGGAGTCGATTTAGCTGGACTAGAGAAGGCCTTGGACTGGATAAGAAATCTTTTGAGTCGATTAACTGAACTGGTCTAGGTCTTGAAATATGGTTGAGAATTTAACTGCCTCTTTCCTGAAAGGTAAAGGTCAGTCGTATGCGATGCATGATATGGATCAGGCAACGATGTTCTCAACATGAATGAGATTTGTATGAAGCGTCTATGCATGCCATAATGATGTATGTGATGTTTATGAATGCATTTTTCGTCTAGGAAAGTAAATCCTTGACGGGTGCCGGGAAGTCATATCCTGGGCTGATGCTGAAGAATAGATTTTGCTTCCGCTGGGGATGATAACTGCAAGAATACCGGTAGGAGAAGATAACTCTGTTGGGGAATAAACTTGGCGAATGGGAGATTCTGCGGGGAGAAAAATACTCTAGCGACCACGTTGGGGAGTGATACTCTGTGGGGAGAGAGATACTCTGCTGAATTGTTGATAATAATTTGCTGGGGATATCTTTGCTGTGCTGGAAGTGTTGATAGACTTCGCTGGGGATAAGAAGGAACTGTCGACGACGATCTTTCCATGGCTTTTGGCTGAGGATAACCCAGTTATATCCTAGTACGGAAATAACTCTTTGAATAAAGCCGAGCGACGCGTTCGTGCTCTGCGAGGGATAAGCTTCCAGAATCTACTGGGGATAAGCTTACTGCTTGGGGAGATGGACTCCAATTTTCTTGGGGAATTAGATTGGACTCTCCTGGGGAGGTTTTGAACTGTAATTTTGTAAGTTGAAAGATGGAACCTATGTAGGGTTTCCTGCTGATGAGCTCATGTAAAACCGCATCTGAAATGGAGAAGGAACCTGTGTAGGGTTACTTTGATGATGAGTTCGTGTGAAACTTCGTTTTTGGAAAGGGAGAACCTGTGTAGGGTTTCTGGGTGACGAGTCCATGTAAAACTGCATCTCGAAGAGAGGGAACCGGTGTAGGGTTGCTTGATGTCGAGTTCGTGTAAAACTATGTCCGGAGAAGGAGAACCTATATAGGGTTGCCTGGTGAGGTAAGTTTGTGTAAAACTTCTTGATGAACCGGGGTGAGGTTATCTTGAGCTAAATCCATGTAAGACTTCTGGGGGAACCGGGGTTAGGTTGCCGCAGGGTAAGTTCGTGTAAAACTTCTTGACGAACCGAGGTAAGGTCATCTTGAGATAGGTCCATGTAAGACTTCTGGAGGAACCGGGGTTAGGTTACGACAGGATAAGTTTGTGTAAAACTTCTTGATGAACCGGGGTTAGGTCATCTTGAGATAGGTCCATGTAAGACTTCTGGAGGAACCGGGGTTAGGTTACGGCAGGATAAGTTTGTGTAAAACTTCTTGATGAATCGGGGTTAGGTCATCTGGAGGTAGGTCCATGTAAGACTTCGGGAGGAACTGGGGTTAGGTTACGGCAGGATAAGTTTGTGTAAAACTTCTTGATGAACCGGGGTTAGGTCATCTGGAGGTAGGTCCATGTAAGACTTCTGGAGGAACCGGGGTTAGGTTACGGCAGGATAAGTTTGTGTAAAACTTCTTGATGAACCGGGGTAAGGTCATCTTGGGGTAAATCCGTGTGAGACTTCTTGATGAACCGGGGTGAGGTCATCTTTAAATCCGTGTAAGATTTCTGGAGGAACCGGGGTAAGGCTACCTGGAGGTAAGTTCGTGTAAAACTTGAGATAAATCCGCGTAAGACTTCTGAAGGAACCGGGGTAAGGCTACCTGGAGGTAAGTTCGTGTAAAACTTGAGATAAATCCGTGTAAGACTTCTGGAGGAACCGGGGTAAGGCTACCTGATTTTTTTAATGTTGATCTGGGATTTGTAAAGGTAAATGGTAATCATCTTTATATTGACCTTAGTGTTTTGGTTGACAGAGCAACTGGATCGCCTGGACGACTCATTATTGCCCCTGTTTCTGAGATGAAGGGAGAAGATACCTTGGAGGTCGTTTGACAAATCTTCTGGCAGACAAGTGACGAGATGCCGGGACATAGTTGTACGCTTAAATCCCTAATTTTTTCCTGGACCGCACTTTCGGGTTTTCAGTCCACCGGGATACCCATTTTTGCCCAAGCCGCCTTTTCAAGTTTTCGACTTGCCGGGTGTACAGATTTTTTCGTTTCATCCCTTATTTTTGCCCGAACCCTTTTGGTTCGCCGGGAAGCCCTTATTTTTGCCTAGGTGTGTCAACCTAGCGGGTCTTTTGTTCATGCGTAGTATCTTTTCGACTATGTCCATGCTTTCATAATGTAGGGAGTTGCCCCTGTTGTCGGACATCTTGAGTGATTCTCCAGGTTGTGACTGGACTTCCCCAGGTGATAGTCTTTGATCATGCCATGCCCCTTGATTGAAAGTGCTCCTTCAACTAGAGGGACTCTTTTGTTGAGAAGATCTTCGTTCATCGGATATTCGTTGCGCAAAGTTCTTTGCTGTTCAGACAAATAATCATATGCAAGCAATGTTATCTTAAGAATGCAAAGTTTATGTCTGTCTTGAAATTTTTGAAAATACATTTTTTCAATGAAGGCAAGTGGATTTTGTAAAACGTGATGTCAACTCAAATTTTTTACAGCGAGCCTTAAGGAGTCAGGATACCTTTGTAACAGTACGCTTTCGAACTAACCCATGCTTCAGCTAGGACTTTTAAGGGTTATAGCGTGGCCTGGTTCACGGTTTAAGAAACAAAGGATAAAGGCTCAAATTATTTGTACCCACCCGCTCTTCGTGATGTTCTCCAAACCTAAACTCAGCTGATCGTGCGTTAGACCTTGTTCGAGTCTCTGCTTTGATATACCAATGATGGTTCAGATAATGATGATTTATTCTGAATGGGCAGTCATTTCTTTTTGTTGAGGGTTTGTAAGACCTCTTTTTTTTTTGATTTTATTATCCCTATTTTCTGCCTGAGCTGTTTCCTTTTTTGGAATTACAGTCAGCGGGATGCCCTGGTTTCATAAGTCCCTTCATAGGTTTTGACTTATTGGGTTTTTATTTATGAATTTGATAATGACTGCCTGTCTTTATCGATTGTTCGGAACCATCACTGTCTTTCTTTGTTTTGTAAAGATCTCTTCGGTGCCATTCGTCATGTACTTGGATCAACTGAGAGAACTACCCTGCCCCAGGTTATGATTAAGGGTTTTAATTTTTGAAAAGAAAAACTCCTACTTCTTTGGCTCAGAGGGGTTGACGAGGGATTAACTTCCTTATAACTCCAGTGTTTAGGGATTGAAACAATGCCTGTACCTCATCAGCGGGGTTTGTTCAAAAGCATACTGTACATTGTGGTATCGTTTTCGTCATCCTCCCTCAAGAGGCTTAGAATTTTCAATTAAGAGTTGACCATCACAAAAATATGAAAGCAGTTTTAAGCATAGTAAACATAATTAAATCAAGACAGACATGTGTAATGCATTCATGAAATAAAAGAGTTTAACATGATAATCGTTTATCTGAACAAGAAAAGAAAAATACAACTTGAATTCAAATGAACAAAAATCTCTCGACCCTAGCCATGTTTTGGCAATGGAGCAGTGATCACATTGGGAGTCTCGGCAGGCTCGAACTCGATCTCTTTGGCATCGATCATGTTCTGAATCTTGTACTTCAGTGCCCAACAGTCCTCAGTATCGTGCCCCGGGCTATCAGAATGATAAGCACACCTCGCTTCTGGGTTGTAGCTTGGAGAGGAGGTCTTGGGATTTGCAGGAGGGTTGATCACCGCAATCAGGTTCATTTTCAACATGTGCTGCAATGCTTGTGACCATGGCATGTTAATGTTGGTGAATTGTCTTTTAGGCTCGTCCGGCCTTCACTGGTTTCCCTTTTGTGGTTGGCGGCGTGGTGCAGAACTAGAAATCATGACTGCCCCTGCATGTTGGTCACGACGACTCTTTTGGCTGTATGCAGCATTAGATTCTTTCTTTCCCGTGTAAGGCTTTTTGTGAGCGTCAGAAGGTGTGGCCTCTTGGATTTTCCCACTCTTGATACCAGCTTCAATTCTTTCGCCAGTCAGGATGAGGTCGGTAAATCCTGCAGATGAATTACCGATGAGATGATTGAAGAATGGCCCGGATAGGGTCCCCAAGAACATATCAACGAGTTCCCTGTCAGTTAATGGAGGCTGCACCCTTCCAGCAAGGTCTCTCCATCTCTGCGCATATTCCTTGAAACCTTCACTTGACCCCAGCGACATACCCTGGAGTTGGGTACGTGTAGGAGCAAGGTCGGCATTGTACTGGTAATGCTTGTAGAAAGCAGTGGCTAGGTCCTCCCAGGTATGGATGTTGGCTCCATTCAACTGATAGAACCACTCGAGCTGAGTCCCTGAAAGACTCTCTTGGAAGAAATGGATCCATAAGTTTTTGTCAACTGTATAGGGCTGGATCCTCCTTATGTAAGCCCTGAGATGCAATTTAGGACAGGATGCCCCGTCGTATTTAGCAAAGGCAGGTGCCTTAAACTTGTGCGGGATCACTACCCCAGAAGACAGACCTAGATCCTCGAAGTCCAGGCCAGGCACTTTTTGTATCTCCATAGCACTTAACCGGTCTTCCAACTGCTTGTACCTATCCTCAGCCGGAGGATACTGTTCGTCGTTGAAATCTGTCTCATTGTCGGAGACCACTGGACTGGGAACCCTTTCCTCTTGATGACTGCCTTTCCCCACAGATGGAGTTGTCCTCTCAGCTTCATCCTACAAGGTGTTCCTAGATCTGCGTCTAGGGCTGAACAAAACAGTCCTTTTCTTCTTCTTTTCCTTCTTCAAGAGCAGAGCCTTCAGGTCTTGTTGCCCCTGGGTCAAATTCATGATCAGCCCTTGGAACTGGGCGTTCTGAGCCTGGAGGGCCTTGATAGTGTGCTCGGTTGAGGATTCAGGATTCATGACGAGACTGGTGAAATAAACAGCGAAGAAGGTAAGTAGCCTGCAGAGAAAGGGTACCTGTTATGCAATGATATGTATGATATGCATGCAATGTTTTCAAGGACCTCGCGGGGTAAACAAGAAAATTGGTTAGCATTTGGATCCGGTAGCTTGATTGAAAGAAACTTCATATTTGTTGAGCTTTTCTTCCAAGGGTCAAAGGCTCACCATATCCAGTGGGTCATAGCCCCTGACTTTAATCATCATGTCTGGTTTTGATTTCCAAACAACCTTGGTTAGGGGAACCTTCTTTAAGAGTCAGAGCTCACCATATCAAGTGGGTCATAGCCTCTAACAACTTTGGCTAGAGGAAAATAAATCCTCTTTGCCCCTTGCTAGATGTTTGATTCATCATGACCTGCATCACAAGCCCTTGAGATCCTTGAAATGGGTTAGGATGTATGCAATGGTATGATGTCATGTTATGCGTGGGGTAATGTAAGTAACCCTGTTATGAGTCCCAATTAAGGACTACAAACCAAAACCTGTAAGAAACTTAGGTACCCTGTTATGAGTCCCTATTAAGGACTATAAACAAACCCTGCAAGAAACTCAAGTGTCAGACAACAAGCATGCAAATAGTCAAGTTGGAAGGCACACAAGTCATACAAGAGAAGCCCTTAGAGTTTAGGCCAGCATGAGGTCTAGGTACTACCCTCTTTCAGTTTGTTGGTTCATACCTGTCCTAGTCAAAAGTAACCGGGTTCTTAGAGGATCCCAATATCATTAACTACCCTCAATCGGTCATAACTCCAGCATTGCAATCTTTTCTTGCGGCCAGAACCATCACGAGAGTTTAGCCTCAATGGGCGTAGCATACTGTTACTGTTCTAAAGGCCAAGTTGTGTCAATTAAGGTTCTAAGGTTGTTGGTGCTTAATGACTCCTTAGAAGACCCATATTCTCCTCGTTGCGACACAAGGGATATCGGTACAGACCAATGTGTCACACCAACGTAGCCACTGTTTCACCCGTGTCAGTCTACGCTGGACAGGTCCCTCACAGCTTATGCTACCTAAACAGGGTATCCCCAGATTCGGGTTAGGATCTATGTAACTCCCATGCAACCCACAAATTTAAAGCAGACAAGTCAATACAATTGAAAACACAGTTATGAACTAACCCTAAGGTACACCTCACTTTAAGTTTGGTCCCCAGCAGAGTCGCCAGTTCTGTGATCGGTGGATCTGGAACTGACTGTTTAACGCTGGTTCGCGAAATGTCGCGGAAGCAAGAGTCGCCACCGTCTTTTATTTTCTCCAAATGGAAAGGACAAAAGCACAAAAAAATTCCTTAAAGAGATTGCTCTCGGTTTGGGAGGTAGGTTATAGAAAGGGAAGGTGTTAGCACCCTTTCTATCCATGGTTATCCATGGGCTCTTAGATACTTGCTCATTGTGTTTTCAAAAATGGTTTGTTTGCTTTTCAACTGTGGGTTTGAAAAAGTTTCTTTGAAAATTCCAGTTCGACTCTTGTATCGGTCCTCAAGAGTGTTTGAAAAATTGCTTTTGAAAGCTTTTTGAAAAGGTTTCGGTGTGAAAAGTATTTTGTTTTGTTTTGAAATTTAGAGCAAGTATCTACGAGAACCTACCTACCCTAAGGAATTCGTCTGTGTAAATGTCCTTTAAAGTAGTGCCATCCCACCATTGAGAGGTAGGTAGCACCACCGTTGGAGGTGTTCGGGTCAATTCGAGTTTAGGGACATGGTGATCACCAGAGCAATGGGAAGACACCTTAGAAGCTACCCACATGCCAGGTTCCCGGATCATGAGGACTTACTAAGACATCCTCTACTCGACGATCACCTTTGGAGGCAAGGCAACAGTGAGGCGTACCCTAGGGGTGGTGTGTGCGATTTGTGTGTCGTTTTCATTTGCATTTATCTTGTCATGTTATTGGTGTTCTACGCTTGTTTTTATTTTTGTCCATACATTCTTTCATGTCATATGTTAACAGTTAAATATATTTGCGGGAAAGTAAAAGTCTAAAGTTATTACAAACGGCGCGGGTCCACATCGCCAAAAGTTTCTCGAACCTGATTTGACAGAAAATAAATAAAGCAAAGAAAATTAAAGAATTAAAGAGTGCGAGCAATTATTTACAAGGCTTCGGGAGAGATACATGAATATTTAAACGGAAAAGAAATAAGTATGCGAATTAATAATTAAATCGAAACGAGGGCGTTGAACCCTTTTTGCAAAAATAATGAGGAATTAATTAAAATTAAAAGATAGAAAGAACTTGTTGTTGTTTTTTTTTATAGTATTTTTAGTATTTTAAGATTTAATAGAAAAAATTGATTGAAGTTAAACGCTAACCCTAATTCTATTTTATTTTAATTTATTAAAAAGATATTAGAATTTAACCTAAATTAACCCTAATTTTTATATACAAATTTACTTATAAATAAATAAAATAAATAATATTATTATAAAAAAGGAAAAATAAAAAGGAATAAAAACATTAATTAAACCTAATTCTGTGTTTTTTAGATTTTGTTATGAAAAGAATTAAAATTACAACCTAATTTAAAACTAAATAATTATATACAATTTATTTATGGAAAATATTAAAACAAAAATATTTATTATTTTTCTCTTTTTCTGATTTTTATGGTTTTTTATATTTTTGTGAAAATAATTAATTCATTCAAAACAATAAAGGAAATAGACAATAATAAAAAAAACATATAAAGAAAATATAGAGAATTGCAAACCAGGGGGGTTGTGGTCCCCAAATAGGAGGTTTAATCCAAGAATTCTGGCCCATTTAGCATGGCCTGTTTGACTTTTGCTGGACGCGTGTGATGCATGGACTGGGGTTCACCATAGTCTTCAATTTATGGTCTTTGATCTGATGAAGCTGGACGCGTGTGCGCTTGGTGGAGAAGGTGTATGGTGTGCTTCAACCTGGGCACTACATGTGAAGATCAATGGAAAAATAATATTGAGAATACTGAAGACCTGGGGCTCGAACCCAGGTCATGTGCTTCACCAATCACTACGCTTGCCATCTGATCCAACCAACGAATGTTAATATATAATAGTAAACAAATAATATAAAAAGAACAATTGCGTTAGTGATTCAAAACGCGCGAAATTTTGAACCTTCCAATCAGCGCTCCACACATCATCATCTTCTTTACGTGGCTTTCTTCTTCCTGAAACATGAATATATGAAGCAACGGTTTTTAAGCGTTGCTGTAGACACCCTACAAGAAAATAACGATTAGCTACTGGACGCTCATAAATTGAGCGCGACCCATGGATTCTCTTCGTCCAGACGCGCTTGTTTCAGTGGTCAGGGTCCCAAGTCTCAATTTTTCCTTGGGTGGAAAGCCCCAAATTATAACTCCTGCAACCCTAAAAAACGAACATGGTATATTTTCCTATAGCGCATGACAATCCAATTAAGGCATATGGTTAGCTTGTAAACACTTCACTGATCATGAATATATAATCAAAATGCCATGAATGTGCGTAAATGTTAAAACACGATAATGAAAAAAAATGGAAAAATTGTGACTTCTATATACCGTTTCAAAGCGTAAGGCTTGAGGTTTTTGATTGGAATACGTCCTATAATGCTTGAGGAAGCTAATGAGATAGGTTTTGAGGCTTGAATCGATCTCTAAGGGAGTTTTCAGAATTGAGATTTTTGGCCAAATTTCCAAGTTTGATAATGGTTTTTTTGAGCAGCTGCGTGTGTTTGATGATTAGGTTTGTGTTTTGGCTTTTGTATTGAGTCAATTAGGTCAAGAAAAATAGAACAAATCCATTGCATTCATGGTTTTTGGAAATTTGATTTTCTAGGATCTTTTTCAATCTTTTCCATGTGTTTTTGCTCTCAATCATATCAAATTGCATTGGTTCTTTCCTTATTTGGCTAGGCACGAATTATTGAGTATAAAACATGCACAAAAAGATTTAAAACTTTAGGTTAAGTATTTTCCATGTATTTAATTTGATTTAAATGAATTAATATAAATAAAAATTCAAATAAATAAATAAAAAATGAAGAAATACTTCCCTTTGGGCCAAGTGGTCGTGCACATGCTATGGATGATGAATTGTGGAAGAAAAATGGGCCCATTAGCAATTTTAGGTCATTTGAATCAATGTTGACTTTTCAAAATATCCAAAAATTTCCCAAATTCTACAAGGCATAACTTGCTCAATTTTTAAGCTTTTCTCATGTTCTTGGACATTTTGGAAAGGTCTTTGAGTCCTCTAACCAATGCCTTTGGTACCATGTCATTTTGATTTACCAATCTCAAGTTATGGCCTTTGACTTAAAGTCCCTTTTTGTTGACTTTTGAAAATGACCTATAATGTTGAAATTGATAACTTTTTGTGAGAGCATTTCTTGGACTTGAAGTATGAAAATGAGTTGTAGGAAATGTCTTTCTCTGAAAAATGAGCTTTGGATGGAATTTTTCTGATAATCCATGTGAAAGTTATGCCCTGGTCAATTTACAATTGACTTTTTCAACTGTCCAAATAAGGAAACTTTTGCATCTTGATGATTTCTGAGCCAAGCTTTGAGAATCATGATCAAGCATTGATCAAATGATGTTTGTGGCTTCAAAATGATATGTTGACCAAAAATTTGAACTTTTGACTGTCAAATGACCATTTTGCCCCTACAGTTGACTGTAGTGTAATTAGGGTTTTTGACTGTGCAATTTTGTGCTGAAAGCCTTGAAACTTGATATGAGGATGCTTGACCATATTTGTAGGCATGTGAGACTTGATTGGACCTTTAGAAACTTCATCTTCTTGATCAGAACACAAACCCTAATTTTGACTGCTTAGGAGACCCTTGCACTGTGCAACCCTTGGGGAGATTTTGAAGCTTGGCTTGGCAATTTCTTGAAGAATATGGGAGGGCAAATTTTGGGGTACAACAACCGAAATATCATTTTGTTTCGATATCTCTGTGGTAAGTAAATGTTGTAATTTACCTTGATTAATTGGTAATAACTGTGATATAGGCCTTTGGCCAATGTTGAAGGTGTGAATTATTGTTATGTCGACCTTTATTATGTTGTTGTCTTTGTTGTGATGCCAAGTTGTGGTTGTTTGTATCATCGTATAGCATAACATAGCATTAAAGTTGGCCTGGATTAGCATGTTCTAAGTTGGAGCAAATGCTCACCACGTTGGCCTTTATTAGCAAGATTTTATGTTGAGGGCTTATGCCTTATGCCTCAGTAAATTAGAATTTTCTAAGTTGGGAGTTCTGCTCCAATGGTACCACATGCATTTGCATAATTGAGTCACATTCGGAGTCGTTGACTTGTTGCTTATTTGAAGTGTTGTTTACGCATGGTAATGTTATAAGTTGAATTGAGGTGTTGGTGAATGGTATTGCTATATGTTGATTTGGTACGAAGTGGTGATTTTACGTAAATTAATTTTGATATATTATTTATCATATGTTCTATTATAGTATTCGATATCTCACCCCTTCTATTTGAATGTTACCCTTTGCTGGTAACGTGCAGGTAACCAAGAGGAGTAGCCGTTAGCGTTGTTAGTTCGAGTTTGGTGTCATTTGCTCTGATAGTAGCACTTAGGGGGAAATGAACGCTTGTTTTATTTTTTTGTTTATTTATCGAACCTTATGTTGTTATTTGAGGAATTATCGTATTGATGTTGTTTTATGATTCAAAAGATGCTATGTCTCATATGGAGAAATATTATGGATCCGCTGCGTGATTAATCAAAGTTGGTTTATTTTATGAAGACTATATTCATGAGTTATGTTCATTCTGCTTCTTTAAGTGTTATGTATCTATTCTAAAAGCATGACAGGTTTATGTGTCTCTGTTGAATGTGTAGCATCCTGATTATTTTGGAAATTTTTATACTCAGATTTTCCATAAATTGCTTGGGGTAGAATTGGGGTGTTACAAGTACCCTCTTGAAGTTTAGTTGGCTCAAACCTGTCCTAGTTAATAGTAACCGGGTTCTAAGGGATCTCAATATCGCTGACCTTTCTTTTAGGCATTGTCCCAGCATAATCAATCTTTTCTTGTGACCGGGATATCCGAAAAGTCTAGTCTCAATGAGTGTAGTGTCGAGTATCAACCAATTTTCAGCTTTCCACTGAAACCGGTTATCTCACTACGTCCTAATTGGCCAAGTTTGTTCAATTAAGGTTCTAAAGTCAGTCAGTGCTTCATGACGCCACTCAGCGGCCCCGTATTCTCCTCGATTCAACACAAGGGATATCGGTACCCACAAATGCGTCACACTAACATAGCCATTGTTTTAACCATATCGGTCTATGCAATACAGTTTCCACAATCTATTGCTACTTACCTAATAAGGTGTCCCAGATCCGGGTGAAGGATCAAAGCAAGCCCAAACAAGGAACCATAATGTAAAGCATGCAAGTCAAACAAAGAAAGCAAGTAAATGTGATCTAGCCATAAGGTAACCTCACTTTTAAATTTATCCCCAGCAGAGTCGCCAGTTCTATAACGCGTTGGGGGAACTTACTTGGTTGTTTTGCATTCTATCGCAAATGTTGCGGTTAGTAAGAGTCGCCACCGACTTTTCTTTTATCCAAAAGGATAGGTTGAAAAGAACATGAAAGACCTTTGAGATGTTTTCTTGAGTTCGAAGGGTAGATTATGAAAAGGGAAGGTATTAGCACCCTTTTCATCCGTAGTTATCTACGGGATATTAGATGTTTTCTAGATCACTTGCTTTTGTTTGAATGTGCTTGTGGTGTGGTTTTTGAAAGTACTTTGAAAATATCTTTGTAATGGTTCTTATTTCTATAAGAACGCGTACAAAGTGTTGTTTCGAAAATAGTTCAAAGACGTGTTTGTGGAATTTGTTTTTGAAAGAGATTTTGAAAACTTGTCTTCTTTGTAATGACTCTCATTTCTATAAGAACGCGTACAAAGTGTTTGTCTTTTGAAAATGTTTCACATGAGTGTGTTGGTGTATAGAATGTTTTTTTGTTGTGAGCAAGCGAGCAACTAAGAGTGAATCTACCTACTCAAAAGGTCTTAAATGTTATTTTCCTCCTCCTTTAGATGTTGCTATCTCACCATTGTTTTAGTAAGAAGCCCCATCATTGGATGTAAAGGGACGGGCAAGGGTCATCGTATAGTCATGAATAGCAATGTTGTAAGATATCTTAGCATTTTCTTTAAGGGACTAAGATCATTCGTAAGGCAACATTCATAGTGTCACCGAGGGACTATGATCTTTGTATTTTGTTTTTTTTGCTAAGACATCTTACATGTGTATTATGACCATTTATTTCTCAAGGCAACAAATGTATTTACCCTAAGGGTGTAAGTGTACAAGTGTGTCTTTTTCATGCTTAATTTGTCTTTGAATTAGGGTTTTCTAAGCATTGGTTTTATCTTTCCATACAAACCCTACTTTACTAGCATTTATATATAAAGCATTAAATTGTGGAAAATAAAAATACTAAGCTATCACATCAATAGGGGAGGGGGTGTACAAATTTACAAATGGGGATTTTGCAAGAAAATTAAATCTAAATAATTATTACAACCATATTGAATACTGTACCAAAAAAATGAATAAATATTCAAGAATATAAATGGACAAAGAAAATGGATTTTTGTTTGGTTTTATGAAAGGTTTTAATCTTGACCTAATTAAATAATGATTAAGGAAAATTAAATAAAATTAACTTAAACTAAATAAGAAAAGAAATTAACTAAAAAAGATTTTTTAGGGTTTTATTTATGAAAAGGTTTTAAATTATTAAAAATAATATGGATATTAATTAATTAAAATAAACCTAAGTTCTAAATTAATTTTAATTGTAAGAAAATAATATGATAGTTAAACCTAAACCTAAATATTAATTATTAAGAAATAATTAATTTATTAAGAAAATGTTTTTGTATTCTTTTAGTTTTATGAAAAAAATAAACTAAATAAGTATAAAAAAAATAAATAAATATTTTTTGGATTTTTATTATTAACAATAAAAATAAATATTAATAATAATAATAACAAAGAAAAAAAAGAAAAAAAATAAAATAAGAAAAAAGAAAAATAAAAAATGAAAATTGGGTCAGGGGGTGCTGAAGTAAGGCAGGGGTTAGAAGCAGCAAAAAAGGAAACTGCCCAAGTTGGAGGCCCAGGCGTGCTGTTTGGAAACAAAAAATGTAAGAAAATGTGAGAAATGAGAAAAGGTAGCGCTGGGTGTTGAACCCCTGACCTTATGCATATACGCGCACTACCTTTTCCATTGGGGTGGTTGTACATTCGTTGATATAACTGAAACAATAAATACATAATACAAAACAAGTTCCAGAAATGAACTTCATCTTCAACCTCCAGCCATAGTTCTTGTAACTTGCTCATTTCTCTACAAAAATAAAAGATGCAAACATGAAAGTTGCTCCATTTTTCCATACGGATCCAACCATATAAATATCATGAGCTATAAATCAAAGAAGAATAAGAATTTCTAAAAGTACCAAATTCTGACCTAAATATTTTCAGAGATTCAAACCTAAAATTTTCTAAGCTCAATCAATATAAATGAAATCTATGGATATGTACAGTTTCGGGGCAATGATGTTTACATTTTATCTTCACAAATGCAAGCCTAACAATGCCTAAGTAATGAGATAGAAGTTCAAGAAAAATACCTTAAAACTGGAAATCGTGAAATGCAAATGAGCTTGATTCAAGGTGCTGCAATGATCAAGTTAGCTTCCTCAAGTTCCCAGGAAGCTAATGCAATGATTAGCTCGAGCAATGGATGGCTGAAATGTTTTGGAGAAGTTAACTTGCAGAGCTCTTTTTTTGGTTATAGAGGTTGATGAAGATGGAGTTACAGTTATGAAACATGGTCAGGGATAGGTTATATTTTATGTGTAGGAGCTTTGTGATTGATTAGGAAGGAAAATGCACGAGGGAAATGAGAGATATAAATTTAAGGTCAGAACTGTGCATCAATGGAGTTTTTTGTGCAATTTCTAGCTTGAGGGTGTTTGGGCGTGTTTCAGGGTGCTTAAGCTCGTGCCTTAGCTTGCAAATAGTGTCTCTATTTATAAGCAAAAGGTTTTGTGTGCTACAACAAGTCAGAATTTGAATTTACATGTTTAAGCTCAACATGTGAATTTCTTGATAAAACAAGTTTCCATGCCTTTGTAGTTGCTATTGTAGAGTGGTTGGACTTTTAGAAAGCTTTCTTCTGACTTTTTGGACGGATTTTACTTAAATAGAAAAAGTTAGGAGCTCAAGAAGTAGACTTTGTGCATAAATCTTGCTTTACAAGAATGGAAATGGTGAGTTTCTCCCTAAAATGGCAAAATGCTTTAGACAATGCTTGAATCAATTGGAAAATTGATCAATCAGTTGTGTAAACATTAAATTAAGGAGTGACAAACAAGTTTGAGGTCTGCAAAGTGAATATTATGCAGCATGGCTATGGATTTGGTTCATTGTGTATCACAAATTTTGCCTTGCAAAACAACTTGAAACCCTAACTTCTGACCTTCGATTCTTCTTTCTCACAAATGATCTCAAGGAGTTCTTGGAATTTTTAGAAAGCTTGTAATGTGATATAAAACCTTCTTTGAATCACTTTTTAAAATTCCCATTGGAACTATGTGAAAAATTTCCATGAAGTTAGGTCAAAGTCCTGCCTAAACTAGGGCAAAATTTCACTAAGTTTCCAAGTTTTATGAACATGTATTCCTAAAATCATAACTTGAAATCCATGCATTTCTCGGTGAAGTTGTGTAAAGAAATGTTTTATATCTTATTGAGATATACAACTTTCATGTTGGAAGTTTCCTTTGAATCATCTTCCATCATGGTGAAAAATTGGCTCAAAGTTGTGAAAAAAGATGAAGTTTTCAACACTTACAAAAAATTTTAAGTTTGGAAACTTTGACTTTTCAAAATGAAATCTTGACTTTTTGATTTCTTGATGAACAAGTTTTATATTTTGACATGTTTTGATGAATTGTGAGCTTTGACACTTGATTTTGACCAAAAAGTCAAAGTTTAACTTTTTAGTGTACAGTTGACTTTTGATCAGTTCACTGAAAATCAACTATCAATCAAATGACCTTGAGCAATATTTTGAGTCATGCCATTAGGTAAAAATGATGCAATTAAAACCTTGAGATCATGTCTCAAACCAATTAACCATTTTCTAGGTCAAAAATCAGAAATTGCCCTTTCTCATTCAAATACCTAATTTCAACCATTTTGCGCTTTTGATAATCTGATCAAATGTTTTTAGGAATTATGGTCCAAACATGATCAAATTACATATAGGAGTTAACAATGTTGATATGGATAAAAAATTATGAAGTTTGACCATAAATTGAACACAGATGACTTTTTCCTCAATACAAGTGATTTTTAGGTCAACTGATCAATTGACTGAGCAAAAATATGATCCAAGACTTGAAACTTGACATGAGAAATCTTGAGGGTCCATAATGATACACTAAAGTCATATGAGGCACTAAAAGTTCAATTATCCTTGTTCAATCTCAAACCCTAATTTCAGTCATCAGTGCTTGAGGAGGTGTCTTGAGTTGATCAACCCTTGTGCAGTCTTGAACCAAAGGAGATCTTGTGAGAAAATACTTGATAAATGAGAGGGAAAATTTTGGGGTACAACAAGGAGGCTTATGACTTCAAAATTGAGGAGTAGTATTATTACAATATCCTTAGTATGCAAGATTAGTACCTATCGATGCAATCTTAACCAAAGAAGAGTTTGTAGTCTGGAATGAGTAACTGATGGTGCTGTTGTGTTTCTTGAGTTCTTGATTTTATTTTTCTCGGAGTGCAAAAGTTCAGTATGGTGTAATTTGATCAGTTCATTTTGATGCACATTCTTCTATATTTATACTTAAGCATTTCTATGTTTTACTTTGTTTATTTTTATGTTTTATAATATTTTTCTAGTTTAGTTTTTTTTTGTTTAATTTGATTTTCGTATTTAATTTTCAGCATTGACAACTTTCATTGAAAAATCCATAACTGGAGCTACAGAAATCGGATTGAAACATTCCAATATGCGTTAGAAAGATAATAGAAAGAGTTAAAACTTTCATGTTGGAGCCAGAAGCTAATTCGGAATGTAATAGGCTTGAATAATTCGTTGAAGTTTCAATATTAGAATAATTTGTTTTTGGATCTTTTTAGTGGGTCAGGATTATGTTTTTGACCCAGTTCGTTTTGTAAGTGGAAACCCTTATTTTATTTTATAAGGCTTACAGCCTCTAGTGAGGTGGGACATTCTATTCACAAAAAATATTTTACTTTGTACGCTTGCTATGGAGAACTAATTTCCGAAGGCAAATCCTGCTGCTTACGGGTTCCATTACTTTGAGATTATTCTAATACCAATTTAAATTCGATTTCTGTTCAATTCTTTTCTATGAAATCATTTTCTTAATTTGATTGCAATTTTTTTCTTAATTAAATCGTTGTTCATAGGATATAATTGATTAAATTCGATAGTGTGCATGTTTCTAAATTTAATTGCATGTTATCGTTTGCTTAATTCGTTAACTCGTCATATTCTTAACTGTTTGCTTAATCTGGTAACAGGAACATAATCTGTATGATTTTGATAAGCGCTTGTCTGATTGATCTCATAATTGAATATGATCGAAACTTTTTAGGGATTGGTGTTATCATAACCGATGATAAGTCAGAACCCAAATCAGTAGGATTAGCCTTTTTAGCTTATTGAATAATCACTTATTTTAATATGTTTTTATAATTCGACCCTAAAACCAAAATCCCCTGATTTGATTCCTATTAGTTGATAATAATACAAGAATTCGCGTGATACAATACTCGAGTTGTCGTTACTGTAACTACATTTAAAATTTACTTATTTTTGATTTGTGCGCGACAACGGATCAGTCCCCCTCTTCAGATCAAGCAGGTTCCAGTTCAGCGATGCCCATAAGAAGAAAGATTCCTCCACTCTCAGAAGTGTTTATCAGTGTTGGTACAAGTATCAAAGGACAAGTTCATGTAGTGGAAGATGAGGACGATGATGCAGATATCTCTCAATTCATCTATCAAATTGTGCCTGATTAAGAGCTCAACAATTGGAGTGCTACTGATATTCCTGAAGTAGTTTTCTATGACATGTAATGCCATGTTTCTAATAATTTCATATGCTTTGCCCAAGGAATATTGACGAACTTGTGAAAATGGGCTCCCATGTGTTTCATTTCTGTTTAACATTGAATAGAATTGCATTTTTCGCATACAATTTTTTTGCTCTTTGTCGTTTCTTTTATTTAAAAAAATGAAAATGAAAATACTTTTCCTTCACTCTTTAAACACCTACGTTCACATTCACATTCTAAAATAAAGCATAAATTCATCAATCATGCAGCTCTGTCTTGAATTCCGGTAGAAACGATAATGCTACGGTTCCTTGCACCAATATTCTTGGAAATTCGAATGACCAAGTCGATGAGGATAGTGGGGAAGATTGTGAAATTCATGAGGAATTGGCAAGACTCCTGAGACAAGAAGATAAAGAAATCCTACTGTGAAGTCAAGCTTCTTTAACATTATATTTTGATGAAGACAACTACTATGTGCATTTATCAAAGGATGAGAAAAGCATCATGAAGCAATATGGCTATGGATCAAGATTTCAATATAATGAAGACTTGCATTAATCTTAATTTATTGAGGAATAAGCATGAAATATATATTGATAAAATAATGATCAAAATAATCTCCAAAATTCACTTGCATGCATGGTTCATTTGGTTGAAAATATCTCACTATTTCTAGCTTTAAAACAAAATATTTTTATCATATATTTGAAAATTTATATTTCATATTTGAACCATGTTAAATCATATTCAAATATAATCTATTGACTTTCATAAATCAATAGATGTTGTATAAGTTTGGTTCAAGTATTTATATAATTTTTTAATGTTTTAATTTTTATCAAACATTCAGTTTTTAGTTAGTTAAGGCGTTTTGAACCACCATAACAGAACAAAAAATGCCCTAATTTACAATATTTTGAAACAATATTTTATTTTATGAAATTCAAAAATAATGTTTTGTATTTGTTAAGTCATGTATCTGTTAAAATTGACTTAATAAATCCTGTACGAATTTGAAAAAAAAATATTTTATTTAACACCTTTTCATGCATCTTTTCATGAAACAATTTCAATTTAACTTGATAATTGTTCATGATTTTTTTGCATAACATTACCTTGTTTTATAGAGGTGTTATGCTTATATAAATACATGAAATTTCAAATTACAATTAACCTCTTCCATTGCAATTAACATCACTATAATCATTCATTTTCAAATACAACTGTTTTGATATTTCAACTTTCATTGAGAATTTTTCTACATGTGTTCTTCATATCATTTCAGAAAAATTTCTTTATTATTCATAAACACTTGAGCATTAATATATCTTTATATATTACTTGTTTGGAAGAGAAGATCAATCATTATTATTGATATGTATTCATCAACTTTTTACTTAATATTTTCCATATTTAGTTGTAAATTCCTTGTTGTCCAAAATTGTTGGAAACAAGAGAGTAGAAAGGAAAGGATTGTTTTCTTGTTCTACTTGTTTGGTTGTATATTATTGTCCAGGATTGTTAGAAGCAAGAGAATCATTAAGATATGATTGTTCTCTTAGTGTAATTAGTGAAAATCCAAGAGAATTATTCTTGGTGGTTTTATTGGTTAGAGTCTTGTATAGAAAGACTAGATTGTCTTGTCTAGAGATTTAACAGTAATGAAATCTCTTTCGTGTTGAAAGGGGATTAGAGTACTTTCGGACTGTGAGGGGAACCAGGATATATTGGTTTGTTCTTTACTTTTCCGCATTTATCGCTTTTATCACAAATTATAACAAGAAAAAAAAAATCATGTTTCTAAACTCCTTCACCAAATTAGAAAAATAAGAATAACTATTCATAAAACCGAAAATAATTTTAAAAGTCCTAATTCACGCCTCTCTTAGGCGCACTTTTTACTTACAATTGGCATCAGAGTAGGTTATAGATAACTTGTTCCTAAAGAATCAGAATGACTTCCGCAAATCAAGATCCGGTTTTTAGAGATGGTGGTAACAATAACAAGCCTCTACTATTTTGTGGTGAATACTTTGATTTTCGGAAAATCTGCATGAAGGCTCATTTAGAAGCACAAGGAGAAGAAATATGGGATTTCGTCGAAAATGATCCATCTGTTTCTACAAGTATTGTCAACGGTGTTGGTACGTCAAAGCCTAAAAGTGCATGGAATGACGGTGATAAGAAAAAGGTTCTCTATGACAAAAAGGCAATCAATCTTCTTCAAGGTGCACTTAGCATGGATGAATTTTTTCATATTTTGTGATACACAACGATAAAATAAATATGGGATACTTTGGTAAAAACTCATGAAGGAACCGCTGAAGTTAAAAGATCGAGATTAAATACATTGAGTCAAGAATACGAACTATTCAAAATGCAGCCTCGAGAATCAATCCTCGACTTGCAGAAAAGATTTGTGCACTTGAAAAATTATTTGAAATCACTCGGTAAGACTTTAATTAATGATGAGCTTAATCTTAAAGTGCTTAGATCTTTATCCAGGGAATGGAAACCAAAAGTGACAGCAATATCTGAGAAGAAGAATCCATCCACAATGACTTACGCCACTTTGTTCGGAAAACTTCAAGAATATGAGATTAAACTTACAAGCCTTGAAAAGCATGAAATCCAAGTAAAAGATTCAAAAGAAATCGCTTTAAAAATGAGGATAAAAAATCTTGATAGGAATCAAGAAGATGAATCCATTAGTAGTGAAGATGATGATCTTATCAAGAAGATTAAAAAGGTTCTTCAAAAAGAAAGAAAAAAAGAAACACCAAAAAGGAAGGATACATTCTTTGAATATGGAAAAAATGGACATGTTAAAAGTGAATGTCCTACACTTGAAAAGAAGAAGAAATATTTCAATAGAAATAAAGATATGAAGTAAAAAAAAGCATATGTAGCATGGGAGAGTTCATCTTCCGATTACGAAAGCAATCAACGTGTTAATCTTGCACTAATGGCTTCACATCATTTGAATGATGAAAATGATGAGGTTAGTAATGATTTTCTCTTTATGATAATGATGTACAAGGCGCAATAGATGAACTCTTAAATGAATGTAAAATTTTATAAAAAAACTATTTCATCTCAAAAGAAACATATTTCATCTTTAAAATAAAAAATTGAGACATTGGAAAATAATTTTAAGGATGAAAAATAGAATATTATTAGTGAGCAAAAATTGAATTTTGTATGCAAAAATTGTGAATTACTTTATTTCTAAATTGTCCAATTGAAAAGAGTTCTTTAAAGATATTAAAAAGGACAAATTGGGTTAGAAGGTGTCCTTAGTCAATAAAGATACTCCAATGATAAAAGTGGACTTGGATATTCAATGTTTTTAAAGCCAAGTTCTAATAAAACTATCTTTGTTAAGGCTAGTGACCAAACAAATCAAGAGAAAGTGAAAAAAACTAAAATGATTCATCATTATCCTAAAAAGAAAAAGTTTGCTAAAAAGAAATCTTATACTCCTAGATATATAATTAATTTTGTACCTGCTTATTTTTATTACAGTATTATTGGCCATACACCTAATGCTTGCCATGTTAGAAACTTTGGTGTAGTAAGTTGACATTATGTGTGGGTTAAGAAGAGAACTAACTATGATGGACCCAAAGCACATCAGGTACCAAATCAAACTTAATTGTTTTGTAGGTTTTCTTGAGGACCACTTTAAATCTATGGTGTTTTGATAAATGGCGGCTCTAAGAAGTTGATGGAAGATATACACTATCATATCTTGTTCACAAGTACAAGGATTATTTCACATATAGGAAATACTTTAAAGGAAGAATTCTTGGCATTGGCAAAGATGAAACACTAACTTTCACATCCATTGAAGTTATACTTTATGTTAAAAGACTAAAACAGAATATTTTAAGTACAAGTCAACTTTGTAACAAAGGCTTTAACATCATGTTCTCAAAAGATGAATGGTTTATGAAGTTACTCTTGAGGTGAAACTCATTGGTATGAATTGTTTTTACTTTCAATAATTTTTTTATGCATTATAAGCTTTTTCCCATCCTTTTTGATAATGACAAAGAGGGAGAAGATATATATGTGTATGTGTATGCTTGGGTATAACTATTGCAGCCCAAAGAAAGATGCAAATTCTCTATGATTCAAGAGAGAACTTTTATCAAGAGGGAGTTATCAAAGATAGGGGGAGTATTCACATAAGAGTTTCTCATTCATTCTAAAAGATTCAAGCATCTCAATTTTCAATGGTTGTCATCATCAAAAAGGGGGAGATTGTGAAGTCAAGCTTCTTCAACATTATGTTTTGATGAAGACAACTACTATGTGCATTTATTAAAGGATGAGAAAAAGCATCATGAAGCAATATGGCTATGGATCAAAATTTCAATATTATGAAGACTTGCATTGATCTTAATTTATTGAGGTATAAGCATGCAATATATATTGATAAAATAGTGCTCAAAATAATCTCCAAAATACACTTCCATGCATGGTTCATTTGGTTGAAAATATCTCACTATTTATAGCTTTAAAACAAAATATTTTTACCATATATTTGAAAATTTATTTTTCATATTTGGACCATGTTAAATCACTTTCAAATATAATCTATTGACTTTCATTAATCAATAGATGTTGCATAAGGTCAGTTCAAAAATTTATATAATTTTTTAATGTTTTAAATTTAAAATATTCAGTTTTTAGTAAGTTAAGGCGTTTTGAACCGCCGTAACAGCACAAACACCGCCCTAATTTATAATATTCTGAAACAGAATTTTATTTTTTGAAATTCAAAAATAATGTTCTGTATTTGTTAAGTCAGGTATGTATTAAAACTGACTTAATAAGTCCGGTACGAATTTGAAAAAAAAATTTTTAACACATTTTCATGCATCTTTTCATGAAACCATTTAATTTTAACTTGACAATTGTTCATTATTTTTTTTGCATAACTTTACCATGTTTCATAGAGATGTTATGCTTATATAATAAATACATGAAATTTCAAATTACAATTAACCTCTTCCATTGCAATTAACATCATTATAATCATTTATTTTAAAAAACAAGTGTTTTGATATTTCAACTTTCATTGAGAATTTTTCTACATGTGTTCTTCATATCATTTCAGAAAAATTCCTTTATTATTCATAAACACTTGAGCATTAATATATCTTTATATATTACTTGTTTAGAAGAGAAGGTCAATCATTGTTATTGATATGTATTCATCAACTTTTGACTTAATATTTTCCATATTTAGTTGTAAATTCCTTGTTGTCCAAAATTGTTGGAAACAAGAGAGTAGAAAGGAAAGGATTGTTTTCTTGTTCTACTTGTTTGGTTGTATATTGCTATTCAGGATTGTTAGAAGCAAGATAATCATTAAGAGAGGATTGTTCTCTTATTGTAATTAGTGAAAATCCAAGAGAATTATTCTTGGTGGTTTTATTGGTTAGAGTCTTGTATAGAAAGACTAGATTGTCTTGTCTAGAGATTTAACAGTAATGAAATCTCTTTCGTGTTGAAAGGGGATTAGAGTACTTTCAGACTGTAAGGGGAACCAGGATATATTGTTGTGTTCTTTACTTTTCCGCATTTATCGCTTTTATCACAAATTATAACAAGAAAAAAAAAGAATCATGTTTCTAAACTCCTTCACCAAATTAGAAAAATAAGAATAACTATTCATAAAACCGAAAATAATTTTAAAAGTCCTAATTCACCCCCCTATTAGGTACACTTCGTACTTACCATTGACATCAGAGCGGGTTACAGTTAACTTATTCCTAAAGATCTAGAGTGGCTTCCGCAAATCAAAATCTTGTTTTTAGAGATGGTGGTAGCAATAACAAGCCTCCACTGTTTTGTGGTGAATACTTTGATTTTTGAAAAATCTGTATGAAGGCTCATTTAGAAGCACAAGGAGAAGAAATATAGGATTCTATCGAAAATGGTCCATTTGTTCCTACAAGTGTTATCAATGGTGTTGATACGCCAGAGCCTAAAAGTGCATGGGATGACGATGATAAGAAAAAGGTTCTCTACAACAAAAAGGCAATCAATCTTCTTCAAGGTGCACTTAGCATGGATGGATTTTTTCATATTTTGTGATACACAACGATAAAATAAATATGGGATACTTTGGTAAAAACTCATGAAGGAACCGCTGAAGTTAAAAGATCGAGATTAAATACATTGAGTCAAGAATACGAACTATTCAGAATGCAGCCCCAAGAATTAGTCCTCGACTTGCTGAAAAGATTTGTGCACTTGACAAATCATTTGAAAGAATTCGGTAAGACTTTGAATAACTTAATCTTAAAGTACTTGATTTAAAAAGAAATTGATTTAAAAACAAGGATAAAAAATCATGATAGCAATCAAGAAGATGAATCCACTAGTAGTGAAGATGATGATCTTATCAAGAAGATTAAAAAGGTTCTTCGAAAAGGAAAAAAAAGAAGCACCAACAAGGAAGGTTACATGCTTTGAATGTGGTAAAAAGAGACATATTAAAAGTGAATGTCCTACACTTGAAAAGAAGAAGAAATATTTCAAGAGAAATAAAGATACGAAGTCAAAAAAAAGAATATATATCATGGGAAAGTTCATCTTCCGATTCCAAAAGCAATCAACGTGTTAATATTGCATTAATGGCTTCATATCATTCGAATGATGAAAATGATGAAGTTAGTAATGAATTTTCTGTTTATGATAATGATGTACAAGGTGCAATAGATGGACTCTTAAATGAATATAAAATTTTATACAAAACTATTTCATCTCAAAAGAAACATATTTCATCTTTAGAAGAAAAAATTGAGACATTGGAAAATAATTTCAAGGATGAAAAACAAAAGATTATTAGTGAGCAAAAACATAATTTTGTATGCAAAAATTGTGAATCAATTTATTTCCAAATTGTCCAATTGAAAAGAGTTCTTGAAAGATATGAAAAAGGACAAATTGGTTTGGAAGGTGTCCTTAGTCAACAAATATACCCCAATGATAAAAGTGGACTTGGATATTCAAAGTTTTCAAATCCAAGTTCTAACAAAATTATCTTTGTTAAGGCTAGTGACTAAACAAATCAAGAGAAAGTCAAAAAACCTAAAATGATTCACCATTATCTTAAAAAGAAAAAGTTTGTTAAGAAAAAATCTTATCCTCCTAGATATAGAAGTAATTTTGTACCTACTTGTTTTTATTGTGGAATTATTGGTCATATACCTAGTGCTTTCTATGTTAGAAACTTTAGTGTAGCAAGTTGACATTATGTGTGGGTTAATAAGGGAAATAACTATGATTGACCCAAAGCACATTGGATACCAAATCAAACTTAATTGTTTTGTAGGTTTTCTTGAGGACCACTTTAAATCTATGGTGTTTTGATAAATGGTGGCTCTAAGCAGTTGATGAAATATATACACTAAGCTTCAAATCTTGTTCACAAGTTCAAGGATTATTTCACATATAGGGAATACTTTAAAGGAAGAATTATTGGCATTGGCAAAGATGAAACACTAACTTTCACATCCGTTGAAGATATATTTTATGTTAAAAGACTAAAACATAATATTCTAAGTAAAAGTCAACTTTGTGACAAAGACTTCAACATCATGTTCTCAAAAGATGAATGGTTTATGAAGTCACTCTTGAGGTGAAACTCATTGGTATGAATTGTTTTTACTTTCAATAATTTCTTAATGTATTATAAGCCTTTTCTCATCCTTTTTGATAATGACAAAGAGGGAGAAGATATATATGTGTATGTGTATGCTTGGCTATAACTATTGCAGCCCAAAGAAAGGTGCAGATTATGTATGATTCAAGGGAGAACTTTGATCAAGAGAGAGTTATCAAAGATAGGGGGAGCATTCACATAAGAGTTTCTCATTCATTCTAAAAGATTCAAGCATCTCAATTTTCAATAGTTGTCATCATCAAAAAGGGGGATATTGTAAAGTCAAGCTTCTTCAACATTATGTTTTGATGAAGATAACTACTATGTGCATTTATCAAAGGATGAGAAAAAGCATCACGAAGCAATATGGCTATGGATCAAGATTTCAAAGTTATGAAGACTTGCATTGATCTCAAGTTATTGAGGTATAATCATTCAATATATATTGATAAAATAGTGCTCAAAATAATCTCCAAAGTTCATTTGCATGCATGGTTCATTTGGTTGAAAATACCTCACTATTTCTAGCTTTAAAATAAAATATTTTTATCATATATTTGAAAATTTATTTTTCATATTTGAACCATATTAAATCACTTTCAAATATAATATATTGACTTTCATAAATTAATAGATGTTGCATAAGGTTGGTTCAAAAATTTATATAATTTTTAATGTTTAATTTTTTCAAACATTCAGTTTTTAGTAACTTAAGGCGTTTTAAACCGCGGTAATAGTACAAAAACCGCCATATTTTACAATGTTCTGAAACAGTATTTTATTTTTTGAAATTCAAAAATAATGTTCTATATTTTTTAAGTCACGTATCTATTAAAACTAACTTAATAAGTCATGTATGAATTTGAAAAAATAATATTTTATTTAACACCTTTTCATGCATCTTTTCATGAAACCATTTTATTTTAACTTGACAATTATTCAAGATTTTTTTGCATAACTTTACCATGTTTCATAGAGATGTTATGCTTATATAAATACATGAAATTTCAAATTACAATTAACATCTTCCATTTCAATTAACATCATTATAATCATTTATTTTAAAAAGCAAGTATTTTGATATTTCAACTTTCATTGAGAATTTTCTACATGTATTCTTCATATCATCTCAGAAAAATTCCTTCATTATTCATAAACACTTGAGCATTAATATATCTTTATATATTGCTTGTTTATAAGAGAAGATCAATCATTCTTATTGATATGTATTCATCAACTTTTTACTTAATATTTTTCATATTTAGTTGTAAATTCCTTGTTGTCCAAAATTGTTGGAAACTAGAGTGTAGAAAGGAAAAGGTTGTTTTCTTGTTCTACTTGTTTGGTTGTATATTGTTGTCCAGGATTGTTGGAATCAAGAGAATCATTAAGAGAGGATTGTTCTCTTAGTATACTTAGTGAAAATCCAAGAGGATTGTTCTTGGTGGTTTTATTGGTTAGAGTCTTGTATAGAAAGACTAGTTTGTCTTGTCTAGAGATCTAACAATGATGAAATCTCTTTCATGTTGAAAGGAGACTGGTGTACTCTCAGAATATGATGGGAACCGGGATATATCCTTGTGTTTTTTACTTTTCCGCATTTATCATTTTTATCATAAATTATAACAAGAAAAGAAAAGAATCATGTTTCCAAACTCCTTCAAAAAATTAGAAAAATAAGAACAACTATTCATAAAACCGAAAATAACTTTAAATTTCCTAATTCACCCCCCTCTTAGGCATACTTCGTACTTACAATTGGCATCAGAGCAAGTTATAGGTAACTTGTACCTAAAGATCTAGAATGGCTTCCGCAAATCAAAATCTGGTTTTTAGAGATGGTGGTAGCAATAACAAGCCTCCACTGTTTTGTGGTGAATACTTTGATTTTCGGAAAATCTGCATAAAGGCTCATTTAGAAGCACAAGGAGAAGAAATATGGGATTCTGTCGAAAATGGTCCATTTGTTCTTAGAAGTGTTGTCAATGGTGTTGGCACGTTAAAGCCTAAAAGTGCATGGGATGATGATGATGAGAAAATTGTTCCCTATGACAAAAAGGAAATCAATCTTCTTCAAGGTGCACTTAGCATGGATGTTCAAGGTGGCTCTGAAACTGGACTTCTGTAGATCAATATAGGTTACAATTCTTGAAGGTAAGAGTGTGGTTAGCTTCAGAGAAGTTCAATGAAGCTAACTGAATTGAGCTTTTGGTGTTTTGGAGTGAGAAAGTAAGAAATCAGAAATTCAAATCCAATGTACGTGTGAGATCTGAACAGGGGTCAATTGGATATCAAAAGCTTGAGAAAATGAGTGAGATATAAACCACTATTTATAGGGAATCAAATGGGGTGCTCAAGCGTGTGGAATGATGAAGTTTGGAGGGAATTAGCGCAAAGTTACAAGCATGAAAAGTGTGACTTGTATTTTGCTCAAAACTCAGCCAAAACTTGTGTTTCAAGGTGCTAACCACTTCTAGAAAAATTTTAAACATGATTAGAATTCAGTGATTAGAAGCTGAGTTATGCATTTCAAATTCTGACTTGGAGGAAAAAGTTAGTTTCAAGGTACCAACTTTTAATCAATGGTATTCACAACTCAAGGAGTCTTAGGGCATGATTCTTGAAGCAACTGAAAGATAAGGTCACAAATTTTACAATGTGCAAATAATGGGATCAATTGGGTACTTGAGCTAGGAGTTGTGATGAGTCAAAGTTGAGAAAAAAGATGATGGCTTTTTGTACTTAGAAAAATTCTAAGTTTTTCTTCAAAGGTGGCCTATGATGTTTTGAGTTTAAACAAGGCCTTCCTCCAAAATTGAGCTTTTATCATTGATTCTAGCTTGAAGTAGACATCCAAAAGATAATTGTGAAACTTTAATCACTCAAAAATACCAAGTATTGAAAAAGTTATGGTCTTACAAAATTGGTGAAAATTCATGAGATGACCTATAATCTTTTGCATTATTAGGACATCTTCCATCCATTTTCAAGCTTTGCACATAAAAGAAGAGTTAAAGTTCACATCATTAAGATCATTATGGAAAAAGATAGGGCTCAAGGAGATATAATTTTACCAAGTTATGATCTTTTGAAGTCTCATAAGGGAATTTGATGGCCTATCTAGAGGACTTGTAATATTTCTTCATCATTAGGCATCTTCCATATAAAATTTCCTTGAAACTTTTGAAGTAACTATTTGATAACTCTTTAATGAGAAGCATGTATTTTGAATCACTCAAAAATACCAAAAAGATAAGCAAGATATAGCCCTTAGAAGTTCAAAACCCTAGCTCCTAGAGCACCAAAATGACTTGGAAAACCCTTTCAATTTTGACAAACTTCCTTGCACAATTCTCTTGCCATGTGAAAAGAAATTGTTGTGGATGATTATAAGAACCAATAGAAACAAAAACCACCTCTCAATATTAAGAATTGAGAGATTTATGCACTTGTGATCAAGAAATCAAGAACTTGTCCAATTAGGTCAAACTTCTTCAATCAACTCTTGCATCTTTTGATTTTTTTTTTGACAAATTGAGGCATGATGAATCATAGTAGACCTTGTCATGATATTACTTCAAAGTATCTTCAATGATGAAGCTTGAATCTCAATGAAACTTTGTTGAAGAGGGCATGGAAATCAACTCATGAACCTATAAATCAAACTGATGAAATGTGTTGTGCCATCACCTATAGTATCATCAATTAGAGCAAACATTCATTATATTTATTAGTTAAAAGTTAATCAATACAAAACATAGATAATCACAATATATAAATCAAGATGATTGGTGATTCCTCATGAGAAAACCTAAATATAGGGATAAGAACCAAACCCTAGTGTGATCTTATTGTGATTGATTTGATATGAGATGATAGAGGAATCTTAGGGGTAAAAATTGGGGTACAACAACTGCCCTTATTTAAGTGTCTTCTATCCGGAGATACGAAGGGCAAAATCTTTGTGTCGACGTGATTGAAGATACTTAAATATATAATAAACCCTATTTTTTACCCTAAGATATCATGCAATGCATATGATTGTGCATGCAAACAAACGAATCCAAAGGTAATACACGATACCACTGGGAAACAGAAAATAAAAGATCAAAAGAAAATTAGACCAGGAAAATAAATCACTGGTGAACAGAAGACTCGACTCTATTGGGGTAAAGCAGAAGGAAGAGACAAAGTAACATCAACTCAAATATTGAGGAGAGAAAATAAAGGATAATAGTGATCAACAGATAACAGCAAACTATCCACTCATTAAGAAGATAGCAAAAAAGGTAATGTCGACCCACATGGGGGAAAGAAGTGGTAGGATAATACCAACAAACATCGATATTAGGGTAAGTCACAAATAACCAGCATCAATACTTATAACTGGAAACAAACGAACTCTTCAGAGCAAAATGAGTCTCAACGAAGAACTATCTCCCATAATGACGAGACTACCATTCATCGGAGTAACAAAAATCTCAACAATAAATAATCTCCCATAATGACGAGACTACCATCCATTGGAGTTACAAATCTCAATAACGAACTATCTCCCATAATGACAAGACTACCACCCATTGAAGTAACAAACCTCAACAACAAACTATCTCCCATAATGACGAGACTACCATCCATTGGAGTAACAAATCTGAACAACGAACTATCTCCCATAATGATAAGACTACCATCCATTGGAATAACAAATCTCAACAACAAATTATCTCCCATAATGACGAGACTATTATCCATTAGAGTAATAAAACTCAACAACAAACTATCTCGCATAATAATGAGACTACCATCCATTGGAGTAACAAATCTTAATAACGAATTATCTCCCATAATGATGAGACTACCATCCATTGGAGTAAAAAATCTCAATCATGAACTATCTCCCATAATGACGAGACTACCATCCATTGGAGTAACAAATTTCAACAACGAACTATCTCCCATAATAATGAGACTACCATCCATTGGAGTAACAAATCTCAATAACAAACTACCTCCCATAATGACGAGACTACCATCCATTGGAGTAACAAATCATGAATCTTCTCTGGGAACTAACAGACTTACAGGGGAAGTACAAGTTGCTCAAATAAAGAGACTTGCCACTTGGTGTTATGAGAAAGAGTTGTAACAATGACTTCCTGGGTAAATGCCAATATATTCTTGCAGAAGAGATAAAATCTTCACGTGCAACGTAAACGCACATTTTTAAACCAAGGCACAAAGCCTACAGAAATCTAAATAATAATGTTATCGGGGACCACAGATTCAAACCAGAAATAAACTGGAATAAAACTGTCAACCAAGATAGCACCTGATGAGAAATAAACTCAAGAGGGGACCACGTTCCATCCAGATATCGAGCTGAATAGGAAGGCTAAAACGAAATTCTTCCATGAGGGATAACCCAGTGGGGAAATTGAAAGGATATACACTTTCTGCTTAAGGTTGACAATCTATTGGAGAGGGGGTAACATAACTCTGCAAATAGGATAATATGCCAACAAAAATTATAATAAATGCAAATGAGCAATGAATTTTAACTCATATATGCATGATGTATGTATGAATATTATTATGTATATGCTAACAAAACAGACATACAACACAGGGAATAACCAGACAAAAATAGTTTGGGGTAAAGTCAACACTCGGCTAAATCACATCCAGGAGGAAAAATTTATAAGAAAGGAAGCACCAACTGAAGAAACAAACTCATATTCCACGACTTAACTTCACTAGGAAGAAACATAATACGAAAGTAATCAACTCAAAATAATAAATCAGTACAAATACATGGATATAACATCCTTCTCCAGGCTTCATCGTGGAACATCACACAGACTTCAATAGGGAAAAAAATGTCTCAACGTCTATATTTTCAATGGAGATTATAATATTATCTTTTCTAGGGAAGATGAAAACCATGATGTTGAGATTTCAACTGGAGATCCCGTGGTGACCTCATTGGGGAGTACGACACCACATTATTGAGAGGAGCCCAAAATAGATTCTTCGATACCAAGAGTGTTGATTACACAAACTTCCCTGGAGAGAAATCATGAAATCACATGGGGAAAACAAACTTTCAAGAAGAAACATTATCTCTGCTTTACTTAGGGATTTAAGAAGTCAAGCAATACAACAAGAAGTTAAAATTATGGGGATTTTAAATCAGACTCAACACTTGGTGAGAGAAAACCCAAAATGTTTACACCTATTTCAACACCTCTTAGAAAAGATATTACCCTTGTCTAGTTGCCTGGGAAACAAACAACAACAATAATTCCATCACTGCAAAGGGTGATATTTTGCAAATGATTCTTCCTCAACACATAAAGGGAGAAAGAACTTATGTCAAATGTGTGAAAACCTCGCTGGGGAATCTGGGATAGAGGCTCCAGACCATGCAAAACTGAAATCAAAATTATCAATCCTGGAGAAAAACTGAACCAAGAATTGACTGGAGAGAATGGGATCACAAACCCAACACTGCACCGTACATTAATCGGTATCATCTCCAACTATTTGATAAACACAAGGAGATCATGCGCATATCAGTGGAAGCAACCTGAGAGAATTTTCCCGAGGAATATATACTTCTAAAAAAAATTAGAGCTCGTCCATCCTTGGAATCACTATTTTTGTTTTTTCTTGAATCACAAAATCTAAAGCAGAAAGTAATTTGTAAATTCTTTTCAATTTTTTTTTGTTATTTAATCTTTTTATTTTGAAAATTACTATCAATAATAAATGAAGCCTTTGTAAGCATAATAGAAATGAGGATTGCAAAGAATTGGATAAAAGCTCAAACTTTATTAATAGGATGGTGGTCTACAAATGGCGAGACCCCGTAGATGATTACAAAGTTTGGAAAATGGTAATATATTGGAAAAGATACATTGAAATACAATGACCACCATTCTCCCTAACAACTTTGAATTCCTGAGCAGTGACTTCTGTTGAAGTGTGGTGAGAATCTAAGAAGATTGTTGCTTCAATGATCAAGTCTTGTCTGACGCAGTTACTTTCCAAGAAATCCCTAACTTTTGCCTAAGTTTCCCTTGCGGGTTTTCAACCTAGCAGGAAGAATCTATTTTGTTTATGTCTCTAATTTTTGCCTAGACCGCCCTTTTGGGTTTTCAGTCTACCGAGATGCTCTTTTTTGCCTAAGTCACCCTTTCGGTTTTCGACTTAACGAGCTATTATTTTATCTTTTTAGGCAAAGTATTTCTTGACTGCATCAACATTCATAGGATATGGGAACTCTTCGCCATCCATAGTTTCAAGAATCAATGCACCTCCAGAGAAGGTTTTCTTGACAACATATGGGCCTTCAAAATTGGGAGTCCACTTGCCCCTAGAATCAGCGTTAAAAGACATGATCTTCCTGAGCACGAGGTCGCCTTCTCTGAATTCACGAGGCTTGACCTTCTTATCAAAAGGTTTCTTCATTATCTTATGGTATAACTGACCATGACACAAGGACATCATTCTCTTTTCTTCAATCAAATTCAAATGGTCAAACTTGTTCTAGACCCATTCAGCCTCTGACAACTTGGTTTCCATTATCACACGTAAAGAGGGAATCTCAACCTCGATGGCCAACACTGCTTCCATACCATACACAAGAGAGAATGGGGTTTCCCCTATTGAAGTGCGGACAAATGTACGATACCCATGCAAAGCAAAAGGGAGCATCTCGTGCCAGTCTTTATAGGTAACAACTATCTTCTGGATGATCTTCTTGATGTTTTTATTAGCAGCTTAAACAGACCCATTCATATTCGGCCTGTAAGGAGATGAATTGTGATGGATAATCTTGAATTCTTCACAAAGTTTTGTCATCATCTTGTTATTCAGATTCGAGCCGTTGTCAGTGATAATCCTTCTAGGCACACCATACCGACATATAAGATTGTTCTTGATAAAATGTGATACCACCTGCTTAGCAACATTAGCATAGGAAGCTGCTTCCACCCATTTGGTGAAGTAGCTTATCTCTACCAAGATAAAACGATGTCCATTTGACGCTTTGGGTTCAATCATTCCAATCATGTCAATACCCCACATAGAGAAAGGCCATGGGGAAGAAATAATATTGAGAAGCGTCTGAGGCACATGAATTTTATCAACATAAATTTGGAACTTATGGTACTTATTTGAAAATTTGTAACAGTCAGATTCCATTGTCAGCCAATAGTAATCTGCCCTAAGCATCTTTTTTACCATAGAATTACCATTGGCATGAGTGCCAAGGGAACCTTCATATATTTCATGCATCAACGTGTCTGTTTCGTGTCTATCCACGCATCTGAGCAAGACCATGTCATAATTTCTTTTGTATAGCACATCTTCATTGAGGAAAATGATGCCTGCCAACCTTCTCATTGTCTTTCTATCTTTGTTCGATGCATCAATCGGGTATTCTTGAGTCTAGAGAAAATGCTTGATATCATAATACCAAGGTTTTTCATCTTACGTTCCCTCTATTGAAAACACATGAGCTGGTCTATTCAAACATCACATTGTGATACGAGGCACGTCGTTCCAAGTATTTACTTGATACATAGAAGTCAAAGTAGCAAAAGAATCCGCCATCTTATTTTCATCTATGGGAATATGATAGAATTCAACTTTATTAAAGAAAGGTAATAATATTTTATCATAGTCTTTGTAAGTAATCAAACCAGGGTGACGAGTATCTCATTCTCCTTTAATCTGATTTATTACCAAAGCTGAATCGCCGTACACATCTAGAATTTTGATTCTAAGATCAATAGCCTCCTTGAGTCCCATGATACAAGCTTCATACTCTGCCATGTTATTGGTGCAATCAAATGCCAACCTTGCAGTAAAAGGGATATGCGATCTGTGGAGAGTGATAATCACAGCACCAATTCCTTTCCCATAAGCATTCACAGCTCCATCAAACACCATGTCCCAACGAGATTCAGGATCAAGACCTTCCTCAAGCAATGGTTCGTCATAATCTTTTACTTTCAGAAACATAACATCCTCATCAGGGAAATCATATTTAACAGACTGATAATCATCCACCGGTTAGTGAGTAAGATAATCTGCCAACACACTGCTTTTTATAGCCTTCTAAGTACGGTATTCAATATCTTATTCAAACAACAGCATATGCCAACGGGAAATTCTCCCAGTAAGAGCAGGCTTTTCAAAAATATACTTAATCGGATCCATTTTGGAAATCAACCAAGTAGTATGATTCAACATATATTGTCGCAACCGTTTTGCCGCCCATACCAGAGAACAACATGTCTTATCCAGCATAGAATACCGTGACTCATAGTCAGTGAACTTCTTGCTGAGATAATAAATGGCGTATTCATTCTTCCCTGTTTTATCTTGTTGTCCTAAAATACAACCCATAGAATTATCTAACACTATCAGATACATAATCAATGGTCTTTCTTCAACAGGCGGCAGCAAGATAGGAGATACAAGTATATACTCTTTAATACTTTCAAATGCCCTTTGGCAATAATCTGCCCACACACAACCTTAATCTTTCTTTAACAACTTAAAGATCAGTTCACACGTCACGGTCATATGGGAAATAAATTTGGAAATGTAATTCAAACACCCAAGAAAGCCTCTAACTTGCTTTTCAGTTCTTGGCGTCGGCATTTCTTAAATTTCCTTAACTTTATCTGGATCAACTTCAATTCCTTTTTGGATGACAATGAAACCTAACAACTTTCCTGATCGAACACCAAAGGTGCATTTATTTGGATTCAAGCAGAGACGATACTTCCTCAAATGCTGAAACAATTTCAACAAATCCTCTATATGCCCTTCTTCAGTCTGGGATTTAGAAATCATATCATCAACATATACCTCAATTTCCTTGTGCATTAGGTCATGTAATAGGGTTGTCATAGCTCTCTGGTACGTTACACCGGTGTTCTTCATCCCAAAGGGCATTACTCTGTAACAGAATGTTCCCTAGGGTGTGATAAACGTTATTTTTTCCATGTCCTCAGGAGCCATTCTGATTTGATTATATCTGGAAATTTCATCCATGAACGAGAATACTTTGAATTTTGTTGTACTATCGACCAACATATCAATATGTGGCAAGGAAAAATCATCTTTTGGACTAGGTTTGTTTAAATATCTATAATCGATGCACATGCAAACTTTTCCGTCTTTCTTTGGTACTGGGACAATATTGCAATCCACTGAGGGTACATTGATATCACAAGAAAACTGGCATTAATCTGCTTTAAAACTTCTTCTTTAATTTTCATTGCAATATCAGGGTGAGTTCTTCGCAATTTCTACTTGATTGGTGGGCATTATGTCTTTAAAGGAAAATGATGTTCCACAATATCAATATCCAACTCCGGCATGTCTTAATATGAACAAGCAAAGATGTCCACATACTCTTTTAACAATTCAATAAACTTGTTCTTCATGTCGGGATGAAGCAATACTCCAATCTTGACTTCTTTCAGATTTTCTTTTGTACCCAAATTGATTGTCTGCAACGGCTCTTTATACGGCTGAATGGAACTTTCCTCGCGCTCAAAAAACCGTGAAACATCTTCTGGGATTTCATCATATTCTTCTTCTTCGGCCACATACGCAGGATATTCAATGTTAGGAGAGGGTGCAGGGTCGTTGTATTTAACGGGTTTTCTAATTAATCTGCACATATGATTTATGATTGCTTTTAGAAACTGGCACATATAACAAGTGATTATGCAGATTTATTTACTGTTATTATTTATTTTGAAAGGGATTTTTCTGATTATCACTTTCCAAGAAAAAGTAGAAAATAAAGACACAATTTGGGAATCAAAGGCAACTTTTATTATTGATTTTAAATATCAAAGCAACAGATAAACCCATACAACATCAATACTTTCACCTTGGGCAGAGTGAAAGATTTTTTAAAAGACTAACAAAAAAAAATTACTTTGAAATATGAATACAATAGGGAACATAGATAGTGATCCAATTTTGGACTCTAACTCCATGTGTCATGTAGTTCGACATCTCCTACTCTACTTCACCTTCCACAATAGCATTGATCCTCGGAACAGTTGGATGAAGATAACCTCCGCTGTGAAAGATGTCTTGATATTTTCCTAAAGTAAACTTCGGCTTCATATTCCCACCTTTATCATTCATCATAGAGAATCCTAAACCAGCTTCGTTCTTATTCACAGGCGGATCAACAATTTCCCCCCATATCTTATTAGGGCCATTATGCACTACTTGCTAAGCATCCTTAAAGGAAGCTATAGAATTCTCATTTTCCCTTACATTATCAACGGGTAAATCTTGGAACTGAGTTCCAACAACAGCTTCATCCGCTTCCACAACACTGAAAGAGGATAAATGAGATATTAATAGTGCTTGTTCTCCATTTATGATGACCACCTTTCCTTCATGAACAAACTTCAGCATTTGGTGCAAAGTTGAAGTGACAGCCCCTGCCTCGTGTATCCATGGTCGTCCCAGTAAACAGCTGTAAGCGGGAACAATATCCATAACCTGGAAAGTAATCTGAAATAAGTGCGGGCCTATGTGAATAGGAAAATCTACTTCCCCGATGACAGACTTCCTCGATCCATCAAAAGTTTTCACAATTATGCCACTTGGGTACATGGAAGTTCCTTGGTATTTCAACTTCATAAGCATTCTCCTCGGTATTACATTTAAAGCGGATCCATTGTCAATCAACACATTTATCAATTAATCATTATTATGGTTCATGGAGATATGGAGAGCCAAGTTATGATTCCTTCCTTCATCGGGCAGCTCGTCATCACAGAAACTTAGGTTATTACAAGAGGTAATATTCCCAACCACACTACTGAATTGGTATAAAGGCATATCACTTTCCACGAAAGCTTGATCTAACACTCTCATCAAAGATTCCCTGTGGGAAGAAGAGTTCATTAGCAAGGCTAGAATAAATATCTTTGACGGAGTCTGCAACAATTGATCTATGATCCTGTAGTTTCTCATCTTGATAATCTTCAATATATAGTCCACATCTTTTTCTAGATTAGTACCACTAGATTCCCCCACTGCTTTCTTGGGTTCAGTACTTTCAACAACCTTTTTATCAGCATTAAACTCCCTCGAGTGACAGGTGCAAAAACACGGCCACTGCGGGTTACTCGGTTGGCTTCATCAATATTCTTGACATCAGACAAAGGTTGGATGGGAAATTCCACACCATCCTCTAGGATTATAGGGTTGTATTTATATGGCACGGCTTTGTCTGATTCGTAAGGAACATGACCCGGTAAGCAAATCACCACTGGAGCAACAGTTGGCTTGCTATGGTACTCAATCTCTATAGGGGCAGGAACACCAAAACAAGGCACAATAACATTCACCCCCTCTTCAAAATACTTAGACATCACAAAATCATTGTTGGAGAACATATCTTCATCAGCGGAAAAGAATTCATCTGCAGAAGCATACTCATCATCTGACATAGTTTCAGCCGAGCAATCTTCAATCATGTTAATCCCACAGTAATCATCTCTATTGCCTGAAATCTTGATAGTACCTGTTGCACCCCAAAATTTTCCCTCCCATTTTATTCAAGGTATACTCATTAAGGTCCTCAATTGCTCAAGGTTGACCAAGAATTGATTAGACAAATTTTCCCCCTAAGCAATGGCCTTTCAAGTAGTTTCACTTTTCACCAATATGTGTGACCTCCAAAGGTCTCAAATGTTTTCCATGGTCCTAATATGTCTTCAAGTTTTTCCATTCCAAGTTTCATGCCCTACAACTTCTCTTTTATCCTCAAGTTCAAGAAATGCATCATTTGGAAGGTACAAGCTCATACATTAAAGGAGGTTATTGCACCCTATACGCCTCAGCATAATGGCATAGCTGAAAGAGAAAAAAAAGAAGTGAACAGAACATGAAGAGGTTTATGTCGAAAGCTAAGAATATGTCTATGAGATTTTGGGCTGAAGCAGCTTTCACAGCAGTATGCATTCTAAATTAGATGCCCAACGAAGCAGTGTTAGCTGGGAATTTCAGCATACACAAGTTTGGAATAATTGACACTATGGTCGAAGAAATAATAGTTTGAAAGAAAATTTGAGGAGGCTTTTATGAAGTCTTCGATTGATGAAGATCTAGTAAATAGCTTCACTATGTTGAACCGTTATCGAAGGGTTCATTTTCGAACTATTGAAATATAAGCTATTTGAAGCATTACATGGAAAGACATTTCGACTGTCATGTTGATTGAATTGGCGCTTCGAAAAGAAGAAGATTTTGAATTCAAAAGATTTGATCTTATCCAAAGAAGTACGTGGAAGTATAATGGTTCGAAGGATAGATAATCTTCAAACATGGCATGATTTCATAGAAGGATCGTTAGGGTCGAATCAGCCAAATATAAGTCATCTTAGAGTTTTTGGATCAATATGTTTCAGGAATAGTGCAAAAGAGGTGATACTTCGATTTGTCGAATTGAAGGAAAGGAGATCGAAAAGAATAGAATGAAGCTTTGACAAGTCAAAAGGAAGAGGTGATACTTTGATTGGTCGATTTGAAGGAAAGGAGATCGAAAAGAACAGAACGAAGCTTCGACAAGTCAAGATGAAGAGGTGATACTTCGATAGGTCGAATTAAAGGAAAGGAGATCGAAAGGAACAAGAATTGAGTTCAACTAGGCTGATTGGATATGAGGGGTTTCGAGATTACATAATCGATGTATATGGTGACTAAGTCGAAGAAGCCATAATGATGAAGCCTTGAGCAATTTGAATTGGAACTCAGAGTCATCAAAAAGAACAAAGCTTGGGAGCTTGTCGAAAGAATCAATTGATGTGAAATGGAGATGCAAGTCGAAACAAAAACCTAATGGGATGAAGCTTTTTGGGTTTGAACTGATTAGCTCGAAGCCCAAATTCGTGCAAAACACCAACCATAACCTGTCCAAGTTCACTCAAAGTTCAAAATGGCAGAAAATTATCAAAATGGCAACTTTTCAAATCTGAGGATTTTGCTTTCAAAGCCATAGTTAATGGCTGACTTATTCCATATTTGTTCATCACTACACCCCTATATAAATACAAGACCAAATCAGAAGTAGGGAGAACACATAAAAATTTCCTCAAAGAGCCACAGGCAGACAATACTTCAAATCACCACACACTACCTCAGAAAACCATATCAAAATTCTCAAAATTGCATAAAGCTAACAAAATTCAAAACCTTCTTTACAGTCCTTCTCAATCCAAACTAACGCCCAAATTATTCTCTTGAGACTTCCAGGAAGCCACCCAGGCCCTTACACGAGCTGCTCCACGCCCAGGGTTACATATCGAAGAATCTCCGATTGGTAAGGATTTACAAAATCAAAATTGTATTTCCAGGCCATTTAAATACATATTGCTTGCATATTTGCGCTGTTAATATTGTTTTGGTTTGTATGAACATATTACATGTAAGATAACATGCAGGAATAAGATCATTCCATCTTTAGGGAACGATCTGAATTTTCCTTTGAAGCTCACGATACAGGCAATTTTAAGCCAAAACAACCCAGATTCAGACTCAATGGATTCGAATTAGGGGGGTTCAAATTAAATGGAAGGACCTGAGTTCGACACCCAGGTCATGCATTTTGTTTTTTTAACAATTTTATTCCAGATCCCATGCTTGCAGGTCTAACGTGCACACCATGCACCACGTGGTCAACACCAGTAGATCCCATCAATCCAGATCCAGTACCCTCAATGTACAGTCCATCATGCACTTTCGACAACCTCCCTCATTGGATCGAAAGGCAACCAGGGCCTCTTCCTGATCCGGGGCATTGAATTCCAAATCTTATACCCCCTTGTTTACTTTTGCTACTAGGCTCGTCTTTATTTTCTTGTTTTATTCATTTTATCTATTTCTTTTAATTCTTTTTTTATTTTAATCAATAAACAAATATAAAAATCACAAAAATATTAGGTTAGCATTTTCTCAAATAAATTAATTTTGTTAATTAATTAATAATTATTTAAACCATTTTTTTTACTTTAAAATTAAATAGACTTAGGATTAATTTCATTTCTTAATTAAAACAAAAAAAAACAAAAAGTTTTTTTTCTTATACCTTAGGATTTTTAGACGTATTTTCAATTCACACACGTTATTATCTTTTATATTTTGTTTTTATATTTTTGTAACGGCCTACTGGATGTAATAGAATTAATTAGGACTTTACATTTACTATTTTCTTTATATCCCCCATTTTGTACATGTAATTAATCCCCCTCCGCAAAGCCTTGTAATAGTTTAGGATTTACGATTCCCGCACTTTTAATTTCTGCAAATTATTAACTGTCTAGAAGCATGACTAATAGAATTGTATGGCAAGAGATTAATAAAACAAAACGCTGGCAAACCTAAATGCCAAGATAAATAACTGAATAGAACACAATTGCACATGTGCACCTCTAGGGTACCCTATTTTGGTTGCCTTCGGTAAACAGTCACATCTCTCAAAACGTGAGAGATTTTAGTGGCTACCCTCCGGTTTAAAGATCATAAGTCCCTCAATGAACCTCTCGACGTTGCCCCAATAAAAATGATCTTAAAGCCTTATGATGGTTACTAAATTTTCTTTCCCAGTTGTCTTTGTGACTATAAACATCCCTTCGATTGACCCTTAAACATCCAATGACTAGGGCTACCAACTCACTAATAGTACGTTAGCACTGTCTAAAGGAAAAGAGGAAAAGAACAACCCTTTCGAGTAAAAGTAGATAGTTCCTAGATGCTATGTGTGATCGGTGGAAATAGAACTGACTGTTCAAAGCTGGATCGCGTATGTCGCAGTAAGCAAGAGTCGCCGCCGTCTTTTATTTTCTCCAACATGGAAAGGACAAAAGCACAGCAAAATTCCTTAGTGAGAATTTTTCTCGGTTCGGGAGGTAGATTTATAGAAAGGGAAGGTGCTAGCACCCTTTCTATCCATGGTTATCCATGGGCTCTTAGGTACTTGCTCTTATGTTTTCAAAATGTTTGCTTTTCAAAATGTGAGTGGGTTTGAAAAAGTTTCATTGAAAGATTTCTGAGTGACTCTTGTATATGTCCTCAAGAGTGTTTGGAAAATTTGTTTTGAAAGCTTTTTGAAAGTGTCAGTGTGAAAAGATTTTTGATTATTTTTTTTTAAGGGAGCAAGTACCCATGAGTCATATACCTACCCTAAGGAATTAGGCTGTGTAAGAGTCCTTAAGGTAGTGCCATCCCACCATTGAGAGGTAGGTAGCACCACCGTTGGAGGTGTTCGAGTCAATTCGATTGTAGGGACAGTGTGGTCACCGAAACAATAGTAGGACGCCTTAGAAGTAACCCTGATGTCCTAGATCCTTTTTAATCCGAGACAACCGTTTCGAGGCGACTGGATCTTAGACATAAGGGCGACCGCTAAAATACCCTATACTTGACGACCACTTTCGAAGGCAACGAGTGAGGCGTACCCTAGAAGTGGCATGTGCATTGTGTGTTGTTTTCAGATTTAAAATTATCTTGGATCATGCAATTGTGAGCTACGCGTTGTTTTTTAATTACCATACATTCTTTCATGCAATTTAGCAGTTAAGAGTGCGGAAAAGGAAATACAGAAAGGTAAAAGCAACGCTATTACAAGGCGCGGGTCTATACATCGCCAAAATACAAAGACCCGTTTTTGATAAAGATGCGGAAAGTAAAAAAAACAATCAACCTAATTACTATTACATCCTTGAATAGTTACATAATAATCAAATAAGAAAATAGTGCGTGAATAAATTAAACTGGACGTCCGAGGGTGTTGGACCCTTTTGAGAAATTAAGAGTTTTTTGTCCTTTGCTTGAAGTTAAATTAAAATTAAACCTAATTATTTAATTAATTATTTAATTAATTATTTAAAGAAAATAAAGAAATTAAGATCAAAAGAAAACCCTAGTTCTAGGTTTATTTTAATTATTAATGAAAATATTAAAGTTAACCTAATTTAAGCTAATTAATTAATTTACATTTATATGTACAAAAATAATAATTAATAAATAGTAATAATGATGATTAATAAGAAAAAAGATTAAAAATGTCAAAACCTAATTCTATGCAATTTTATTTTTATTAAGAAAAAGGATTAAAATTAAAACCTAAATTAAACTAAGTTAGTCATTAGCATTTATTTATAAACATAGGTTAATGGTGAAATTAATAAATAATTAAAAATATATTTACAATTTTGATTTTTTTCTGATTTTTATTAGGAAAATTAATTTGTTATGAATTAAGAAAAATTATTAAAAACAATTAAAAGAATTGAAAGAAAAGAAAATAAATTAAAGAAAGGCAAACCAAAGGGGGCGTGATGGCCCATGTGGAGGTTTGTTTTGAGCAATTCTGGCCCAAGAAGATCCTAAGCCTGGTTGACTTTCAGGATTGTGTGCGTGTTGTTTGACTGGGCACATGATACTCCTTCTCTTGCAGCCCTTGGATTGATAGTCACAGCCACTTGGCAAGCTTAGGCGTGGGTACGTATGGTGGACCTTTGGATGAATACTGCACTGGAACATGTTAAAATAAAAATCAACAATTATATGGGGGGACCTGGGAATCGAACCCAGGTCCCAGTACTTGCAAGCCACGTTTCCCACCATCTGAGCTATGAAGCACGTTTGTGAACATAATAATAAACAAAAGTAATATATGTAAAGTAAATATTATGCTGGGAATTTAAAAAACGCGCCATTTATTCAAATCACCCAATCACATGTTGCCACGCCTGTTGTCTTCTTCGTTTTACCTGTAAACATGAACAAGATAGCGGGGGTTTTAAACCCCCACAAAGCAAAAGTCCCAAGAATAACGATTAGGGCTATGGATCATATAAAAAGAGCGCGAGGGTCTCAATGAATTCGTCTTGTTGCAACGAATTTATCTATATTGGTCTTGAGGTCCAATTTTACAGTACAAGGAAAACCCCAATATGGAAGCTCTGAAACCCTAGATATCTCCCATGGTGGATTTTGATTTAGGAAGTTTCAGCACAATTAATCTATACCAAAAGCTTCAGGAAGATGTCAGCAATGCAACTCAATAAGCAAAACATGTTAATGATGCATGGAAATTAGATTTCGATTATGAAAATATTTGATCAAACCGTGACTTTGTTTTACCGTTTCCTTGAGCTATGAAGTTGGAAAGTGCTTGCAATATGTCCAGGAAACTCTCAGCAAGGGATTAGAATCAACAAACTTCCTTGAATCGGACTGTAAATTAGAAAACAGTTTTGAGTTTTTTCACTTTTTTTTCAATTTTGCATATGGGGTTCTTGCAGCAATTTTTCGTTGTTATCACTAGGGTTGTCCTTTGCATTTGTATTGGAACAAAATTAGGTTAAGATTAAGCCCATAAATCCATTGCAATAATGTTTTCAATCCTTGATTTTCAATCATATAATTTCCAATCTTTTTTGAATGAAAACCTTGCCAAATATGGATGATTTTCCCTTTTTGATTGAGAAACGAGTTTTCCAGCTTGCCCTGATCTGATTTGCTTCACAAAAGATCCAAAAAACATATCTTTTTAATTTTCCTATAATTAAAATCAATTAAATGAATTAATATTAATAAAAATTCAATTAATTAATTAAAAATAAGAAAATAAATCATTTTAAGTTCAATGGGTCGTGCATAGGCTTTGAGTAAAGATTCAAGAAGGAAATTGAGGCCCATTAGCAAAAATGAAGAGTTTTAGGCAAAGTTGACTTTTGGAAGTTCCCAAAAATTTCCCAACTTCTCCAATGCATATCTTTCTCAATTTTGAAGCTATGAACATGTTCTTGGACATTTTGGAAAGGTATTGAAGTCCTCTAACCAATTCCTTTGGTCCCATGTCATTTTGATTTACCAATCTCAAGTTATGGTCTTTGACTTAAAGTGCCTTTTTGTTGACTTTTGAAAATGACCTATAATGTTGAAATTGATAACTTTTTGTGAGAGCATTTATTGGACTTGGAATGTGAAGATGAGTTGTAGGAAATGTCATCCCCTTCAAAATGAGCATTGGATGGGATTTTTCTGATGAACCATGAAAAAGTTATGCCTTGGTCAATTTGCAGTTGACTTTTCAGCTATCATAAAATAGTAACTTTTGACATCTTGAGACTTTTTGAGCCATGCTTGAGGAATAATGATCAACAATTGATCAAATGATGATTGTGGCTTCAAAATAAGATGTTGACCAAAAATTTTGACCTTTGACTGTCAAATGACCATTTTGCCCCTACAGTTGACTGTGAAGCAATTAGGGTTTTTGACTGTGCAACTTGATGCTGTGAGCCTTGAAACTTGACATATGGATGCTTGACAATGTATATAGGCATATGGGACTTGATTGGACCCTTGGAAACCTCAATTTCTTTGCAAGAAACAAAACCCTAATTTTGACTGTGTTAGGAGGCAATTGGACTATGCAACCCTTGAGAGATTTTGAACCATTTGGAGATTGATCTTGACAAATCTTGAAGAATATGGGAGGGAAAATTTTGGGGTACAACAGTTGCCCCTGTTCAATCTTCTTAGACCTGAGGATGTAGATTGGCTGGCGTGCCTTTCGTAATCCGAAGGTGGAAGATGATTGAACACTAGAGTGCCTAGAAATTTGCACTCACATAGTATAATGTTAGCAGTGTGATGTAGGGAATGGGCTTATGGATGCCATTTGGAGGAATGATGGATAGGAGGATGGGCTTATAGATGCCATCTGGAGCTGTGACAGAGCCTGGTCGGGAATGGGCTTATAGACGCCATTTGGAGACTGTTGGTATGTGGATGGGCTTATAGATGCCATCTGGGTGTCGATCGCGTAAGAGATTCCTTAGCGAGAACTTGCGTACCTGAGAAAGAAAGATAATTACCTGGCCTGTTACAGGGGTTGATCTTCAAACTCTTTATGTAGATATGCCGTGGCTGGATACAGGTATCGAGTCTACAATCAGTTACTAACAGATGTGCCCTGGCTAGATACAGGAATCGAATCTGGAATTAGTCGTCAACAGAAATGCCCTGGCTGGATACAGGAATCGAATCTTCAAACTCTTCAGACGTGCCCTGGCTGGATACAGGAATCGAGTACGGAATAGTCGTCAACAGATATGCCCTGGCTGGATACAGGATTCGAATCTTCAAACTCTTCAGACGTGCCCTGGCTGGATACAGGAATCGAGTCCGGAAATAGTCGTCAACAGATATGCCCTGGCTGGATACAGGAATCGAATCTTCAAACTCTTCAGACGTGCCCTGGCTGGATACAGGAATCGGGTCCGGAAATAGTCGTCAACATATATGCCCTGGCTGGATACAGGAATCGAATCTTCAAACTCTTCAGACGTGCTCTGGCTGGATACTGGAATCGAGTCCAGAAATAGTCGTCAACAGATATGCCCTGGCTGGATACAGGAATCGAATCTTCAAACTCTTCAGACGTGCCCTGGCTGGATACAGGAATCGAGTTCGGAAATAGTCGTCAACAGATATGCCCTGGATGGATACAGGAATCGAATCTTCAAACTCTTCAGACGTGCCCTGACTGGATACAGGAATCGAGTCCAGAAATAGTCGTCAACAGATATGCCCTGGCTGGATACAGGAATCGAATCTTCAAACTCTTCAGACGTGCCCTGGCTAGATACAGGAATCGAATCTACAATCAGTTACTCACAGATATGCCCTGGCTAGATACAGGAATCGAATCTCTAAACTCTTCATGCAAACATGCCCTGGCTAGATACAGGCATCGAATCCACAAGTAATCGCTCACAGATATACCCTGGCTAGATACAGGTATCGAATCTGGAATTGCGACAGTTGATAATAATCATCTTTGTATTGACCTTTTTCCTGAAAAGGCGAAACATTAGTTGTATGCAATGTCATGATGTATGAAATGCGTGATGTTCTCAAAATAAATGAGATTGTATGTTCATGATGCGTATATGCATGCGTCGTGGTGTATGGTAACGTGAAATGTTTATGAATGTATTTTCGTCTAGGAAAATAAATCCTTGACGGATGCCGGGAAATTAAATCCTGGGCTGATGTTGGAAGAGTAGCGTTCTTCGTTTCCGCTAGGGATGATGATTGCAAGAATAAGCCGGTAGGAGAAGATGACTCCGTTGGGGAATAAACTTGTTGGAGAGATACTCTGCGGGGAATACTCTGTGGGAAGAGATACTTCGCTGAGGTTTGATGATAACTCCGCTGGGGATACCATTGATAAGTTCTGTTGGAATTGATGAACTCCGCTGAGGATAGGAAGAACTTTACCGAGGAGGTTTTCCCGTTGTAATTGGCTGAGGATAACCCAGTTATAAGCCCTGGTGGGGAATAACCTTGAATAAAGCCGGGGAGACACGTCTGTACTCTGTAGGGGATAAGCTTCCAGAATCTACTGGGGATAAGCTTCCTACTGGGTTGATTGATTCAACTCTCCTGGGGAACTTTTGGATTGCACTGGGGAACGACTCCACTGGGGGTGTCTGTATTCTGCCGGGGAACAACCTTAGATCTAGATTGCCGGGGACGCTTGTTAGGAATGTCTGTATACTCCGTTGGGGAATGTTGAGATCTTCTGGAGGATAATCCAACTTCCTTGAGGCTGACAGTAGACTAACTCTACTCGGGGGGAGTGTTGCTGACTTGCTGGAGATACTGTGCCTTTTTAAGGTTGATTGGAGACCAACTTCTTGGGAGAGTATTGTTGAGTCTCATCTTACTCGGCGGGGAGTGAAGGTATCTGGGCTACATTCTTCAGCCAAACTTACCTTAGTACCTTGGTGGACAGAGCAATTAGATCGCTTAGACAACTCATTACTGCCCCTGTTTCTAATGTCACCTGTAATTAATCCTTTGTTTCGCATGCAAATATTTATGAGTTAGCAATTAATGTCAAATGCATATATCACAATTTGAACATTGGACGTTCTTTACAAAACAAAACAGAAAAAGGAAAAAACAATTGGCAATTGGTCTGAAAAGTGAGTTTGTATTGATTTTTGAATTTTCCTGTAAATAGGCATTTATGTACAAGAGGCTGACGTCCTAGTAAGAGAACGCCGCCGAACAACAGAGTTTATACAATTTTATGAAAAAGGAAAACAAAACAGCTATGTGAAGAGAATAATCCCACTGGGTTCCAACTCTGTTATCGCCTTTATGTCTTCAAGCGTCTCATCACTTGGCTGCTCAGTTGAAGATGAAGTTGATCGATCGATGCCGTCTGAACCTGATGTTTGATACCGGATTCTGGATGCAAGGTGATTCAATGAGACATAGTATTACGCTTTAATCCATAACTTTTTCCTGGACCGCCCTTTCGGGTTGAAATTCTAGCTGCAGATACTTAATGTCACGTTCAATGTTATGACACCGTATCTGACTTTCTATAAGACAGTAAATACAAAAACAGTAAAGAACACAGTCAATTGTTTACCCAGTTCAGTATGCAACAACACCTACTCTGGGGGCTACCAAGCCAGGGAGGAAATCCACTATAAGAGATATTAATTCAGGAATAAACCAACCAGTTTATCTCCTTCACTTAAGACCTACCCAATGCAACTTCAATCTAAGTACAACTTAAACCTGAGTTCCTACTCACTCCCCCTCAATCACAGCAGTGATACATAAAAACAATTTGACTAATGAATTGTTGAAGACACTCTTCAAAACATACACTTGATTATGCTTCACAGCTTTTTAATCAAGCAACACAAACACTCTTGCTTCACAGCTTTGAGTGATACACAAACCTAACTTGACTTTGCTTCACAGCTTTAGTCAAGAGACATACAAACACTCTTGCTTCAAAGCTTTGAGTGTTACAGAACCCTTACAATTAAAACCTATTCCAAGTCACTTATCACAATGATAATTGCTTGGATTACAATAGTAAAAACTATACAGCTTCTAAATGATCTTCTGTCAAAAAGGGATTACTTTCAAAGCAGCAGCCCTGTTGAATATATAGCAGCTGCAACTTCAGTTAGGGTTTCCACAAAAAGCTAGTGTTAATTCCGTTTGAACTTAAGACTAGGTCACAAGACTTTATCAACCAGGTTGGGGTTGAGCTAGGTTAACCCAAAGAAAACGCAGGATTCTGTTCTGGAAAGACTGAGTCATTTTCCTGAAAAAACTCTGAATTAACCAAACTGCATACCTGTTAGTTCAGAACAGGATGTCTTAACATCTGTTATGACATCTGAAAACCTGTCTACTGATTTAGGTAAATGTGATCATTTTGCAAAATGCTCAGATACACACTTATAAACATCAGTACCTGTATGACAATATTTTTCTGCAAAGGTACCTAATGAATCAATACAAACTAAACTAGAATGTTATGACATCAGTCATGACATTCACACATACACTTGGGTTTTACCAAAAATGCAAGCCAATAACTAAACAACTACAAACTCCCCCTTTGGCAGATTTTTGGCTAAAGACCCTAAGCAATCAGAGATAGATAGCAGCAGAAAGAAATGACTGCAGAAAAATAGAATGTCTAATTAAGTACCAAAATATATCTCCCCCTCTTTAGCCACAAATGGGCCAAAGATACATGTTCTTAAAAGTTATACAGTCATCCAGAAAAAGTAATGAGAGCAGAAAAACTGAACACACTTCCAAACTCTACCAGCATCAACTCCACCAAACAGCAACTCCACCAACCTTTAAGCACTGTCATCAGACTCAGAGAATTCGGGCTTCTTCCTTTTCTTGTGAGCAATGTCAGCATTCTTCTCTTTGTCTGATGTATCAACATCCTTAGAGACATCTGGATTTGTTTCAGCATTTGAACTTTCTTGATTCAAAGGAACAGAAATGCCAGGAACTGAGTGGTTCTCATTCAGAATTCTTGAAACAATTTTAGCTATTGCTTGACTAACATAGGCTGACCCTTCCCTATTTGCAATTTCAAGGGGAACTGAAGAAGAAGGATGAGATGGATTACCAGAGGCAGAAGCTTGGGACCTTCCTGCATGTCTTGTTCTCAACTCTCTGACCTTGGTGGGGTTAGTTCCCACTTTTCTAAGAGAAGAGATCTCCAGGACTTCAGAGTCCAGACAAGAAGAGATTGTCCTAGAATATTGATCAGAGGAAGAGGTTGAAATAGTCGTATTGGATGATGATGGTGTTTGAGACATTTTGACAATCTTAGAGGACCAACAGCAACTGAAGAGAAAATTCTGATTGAGAGACTGTGTTTTGATGAGGAGACGAGAGGGGAAGGAAGAAAAGGAGTGTCTATTCAACTTCTTAAAAGAATTGAAGGAAATGGGAAAATATAATTTTAACCCAATCAGAACAAGCATAACTCCTTTAACCCTTGTTTTAAGCAAAATTAATTGCTACAATTCCTCATGTTGGCAAATACCCAACTTACCCCTCAAGTTTTCAAATTGATTTGCATCAAGAGCCTTAGTAAAAATGTCAGCCAGCTGTAGCTCAGTGGCAACATGTTCCAATTTGATTGTCTTCTCTTCTACAAGGTCTCTGATAAAGTGATGTCTTATGTCAATATGTTTGGTCCTACTATGCTGAATGGGATTCTTGGAAATGTTGATTGTACTCAGATTGTCACAGTACAATGTCATAACATCTTGAGTGACATTATACTCAGTAAGCATCTGTTTCATCCAGATCATTTGAGAACAGCTACTACCAGCTGCAATGTATTCAGCTTCAGCAGTAGAGAGAGACACACAATTCTGTTTCTTGCTGAACCAGGAAACCAGATTATTTCCCAAGAAGAAACATCCTCCAGAGGTGCTTTTTCTATCATCAGCACTACCAGCCCAATCAACATCACAGTAACCAGTCAGATTTGGTTCACAGCCATGAGAATATAGCAACCCATAGTTGTAAGTTCCATTCACATACTTCAAAATTCTCTTCACTTGATTGATATGAATGACTTTGGGATCAGCTTGGTATCTTGCACAAACTCCAACTGCAAAGGCAATATCAGGTCTGCTGGCAGTTAAGTACAAAAAGCTTCCTATCATGCTTCTGTACAGACTTTGATCCACCTTAACCCCACTTGAATCTTTGGAAAGCTTTAAATGAGTAGGAGCAGGAGTCCTTTTGTGACTGGCATTCTCCATACCAAACTTCTTTACAATGTTCTTAGCATACTTGCTTTGAGATAAGAAGATTGAGTCCTCCATCTGTGAGACTTGCAGTCCAAGAAAATAAGTTAGTTCTCCCATGAGACTCATTTCGAATTCAGCCTGCATCTGTTCAGCAAAATGTTTAACCATAGGTTCTGACATTCCTCCAAACACTATGTCATCAACATATATTTGGGCAACCATCAACTTCCCTCCTTCAGTTTTGACAAAGAGTGTTTTGTCCAAGCCTCCTTTTCTGTATCCTTTGTCTGAGAGAAACTTTGTTAACCTGTCATACCATGCTCTAGGAGCTTGTTTCAGGCCATATAGAGCTTTTCTCAATTTGTAGACATGATCAGGGTGGTTTGGATCCACAAAGCCTTTAGGCTGTTCCACATAAGCTTCCTCATTCAAGTACCCATTTAGAAAGGCACTTTTCACATCCATCTGAAATAGCTTGAACTTCAGAAGACAAGCAATTGACAATAGGAGTCTGATTGATTCCAGCCTGGCTACAGGTGCAAAGGTTTCATCAAAATCAACCCCTTCAACCTGAGTGTACCCTTGAGCAACAAGTCTTGCCTTATTCCTGGTGACAACTCCTTCAGCATCTGATTTGTTCTTGGAAATCCATTTTGTGCCAATGATGTTAGTTCCTTCAGGTCTAGGAACCAGTTCCCAAACTTCATGTTGCTTGAATTGGTTCAGTTCATCTTGCATTGCACCAATCCAGTATTCATCAGTTAAAGCTTCCTTGACATTTCTTGGTTCCATTTTGGACACAAAACAAGAGTTTGAGATGATTTCTCTAGATCTTGTAATGACTCCACTGTTGGGATCTCCTATGATGAGCTCTTTTGGATGATCCTTCTGAATTCTGATGGAAGGGATCTTGCTAGCTTCCTTTGATTCAGATTCTGTTGTGGTGGTGTTGGGTAGATCATTCTGTTGGGTTGGAGACTCAAAGAATGTCTCAACATTACAAGGGACATCTATTTCTTCATGATAATCATCAATTATAACATTTATTGATTCCATCATGGCTTTGGTCCTGGAATTGAATACTCTATAAGCTCTACTGTTTGAGGAGTATCCTAGGAATATGCCTTCATCACTTTTAGGGTCTAGTTTTCTTCTTTGTTCACGATCTGCCAGAATATAGCATTTGCTGCCAAACACATGGAAGTACTTCATAGTTGATTTTCTTCCTTTCCAGAGTTCATATATGGTGGATGAGGTTCCCTTTCTCAAGGTGACCCTGTTATGGACATAGCAGGCTGTATTCATAGCTTCAGCCCAAAAATACATAGGAAGTCTTTTGGCATGTATCATTGCTCTGGCAGATTCCTGTATGGTCCTGTTTTTTCTTTCCACAACTCCATTTTGCTGAGGAGTTATAGGAGAAGAAAATTCATGACTAATTCCTTCTGAGGAACAGAAATCATCAAACTTGCTGTTTTCAAATTCCTTGCCATGATCACTTCTGATTCTGACACTACACCCTTCCTTTTCTCTTTGAATTTTTTTTGCACAATTCTTTAAAAACTTCAAATACATCAGATTTTTCCCTAATGAAGTTAATCCAGGTGAATCTGGAAAAATCATCCACAACCACATAGGCATATCTTTTTCCACCAAGACTCTCCACTTGCATTGGTCCCATCAAATCCATATGAAGAAGTTCTAGAACCTTAGAGGTGGTCAGATGTCTTGACTTTGGATGTGACATTATAGTCTGCTTACTAACCTGACATTCACCACAAACTCTTCCTTCATCAATTTGCAGTCTTTGAATCCCTCTGACTGCCTCCATGGAGATAATCCTTTTCATACCTCTTAGATGAAGATGGCCAAGTTTTTGGTGCCACAGTTTCACCTCTTTTTCTTCTTTTGCAATGGAACACACAGAGGAGAAATTTGTGTTCTCAGGCTCCCACAAGTAACTGTTGTCTTTAGATCTGACTCCTTTCATTACAGTTTCTTGCTTTTCATTAATTACAAGACATTCAGATTTTGAGAAATTGACCTTGAATCCTAGATCACACAATTGACTGATACTAATGAGATTAGCAGTCAGCCCTTTTACCAGCAGTACTTTATTCAGACTTGGAACTCCAGGGCAGTCCAAATCACCAACTCCTTTGATTTCACCTTTAGCACCATCTCCAAAGGTCATAAAACTGGTGGTGTGAGGCTTAACATTATTGAGGAGGTTCTTGATTCCAGTCATGTGTCTGGAACATCCACTGTCAAAGTACCAGTCTTCCTTTGCAGAGACCCTCAGGGAAGTGTGGGCTATCAGGGAAGTAGCCTTTTTCTTCCATTTAGGAGCATGTGGTACCTTTTTAGACTTAGGTTTGACACCTGAGTTCTGATTAGGGTATCCATGCTATCTGAAGCAGAAGGGCTTTATGTGGCCATATCTCCCACAATGATGACATCTCCATCTTTGGTACCTTTTCTTCATATGTCTCTGTTCCTGATGTTGAGAGTTGTGTTGAGACATCTGTTTTGACATTTGCTTATCAGGCCTGATCTTCTTATCTGTACCAGATTTCTTTGCTTCCATAAATCCTAGTCCAGATTTATTTCCCACATTTTGTCCAACCTGAAGGATCTCTTCCAATTTGTCTGTTCCATTAGTCAGCATCTTGACAGATTTGGTCATTTGATTCAGTTGTGAGTTCAGCAATTGAACTTCCCCTTCTAGATGACTTATAGTTTCAAGGTTTGCTCTTTTTTCAGCCTCCAGCTTTATGATGAGTTTTGATTGTTTCTCATTCTGCACACAGACTTCAGTACTTCTGATACACAATTTCTTGTAAGTATCAGCCAGTTCTTCAAAAGTCACCTCTTCATCACTAATGTCACTTTCAGAGGTACAAACACCAGTTAGAGCAGTAACTAGTTTGGCAGATTCTTCTTCAGAATTACTTTCTGAATCACAGTCAGACCAAGTAACAATCATTCCTTTCTTTTGTTTCTTAAGAAAGGTAGGACATTCAGCTCGAATATGCCCATATCCTTCACAACCATGGCATTGAATTCCTCTGCCTTGATTTCCCTTCTCTTCTGACCTTGGTCTTCTGCTGGAACTGTCAATGTCAGAGGGAATGTTATGAACATTAGACCTTGACTTTGGATCTATTCTTTTGATGAGTTTGTTGAACTGTCTTCCAAGCATGGCTATAGCTTCTGAAATATTTTCTTCAACATCAGTGTTGGAAACAAGTGCTATGCTCTTGTTCTTCTTGTCACCATTTTCAGTGATCCCCATCTCAAAGGTTTGAAGAGACCCAATAAGTTCATCCACTTTCAACTTGCTGATGTCCTGGGCTTCTTCTATGGCAGTTACCTTCATTTCAAATCTTTTAGGCAAGGATCTGAGAATCTTTCTCACCAATTTTTCTTCTGCCATTTTTTCTCCCAGTGCTCCTGAGGTGTTGGCAATTTCCAAGATGTTCATGTGAAAGTCATGAATGGTTTCATCTTCCATCATTTTTAGATTCTCAAACTTGGTAGTCAACATCTGAAGCCTTGACATTTTCACTTTGGAAGTGCCCTCATGGGTAGTTTTGAGAGTGTCCCAAACTTCCTTGGCCAGTTCATATTGATGTACTAGTCTGAAAATGTTTCTATCAATTCCATTGAACAAGGCATTTAAGGCTTTGGAATTTCCCAGGGCTAACTCATCTTCTTCTTTACTCCAATCTTCCTCAGGCTTCAAACTGATTGTCCCATCTTTCTCAGTTATGGTGGGATGGATCCATCCTTTGTCAGCAGCTCTCCAAGCCTTTTTGTCCAGAGATTTTAAGAAGGCAATCATACGAGGTTTCTAGTAGTCATAATTAGTTCCATCCAGAATGGGTGGTCTATTTCCAAAAACTCCTTCTTTGTCCATAGTGCCAGAAAGTGATATCCCTAGATCTCACCCAGAAATACAGGCAGGGTGCCTGCTCTGATGCCAATTGAAATTCTAGCTGCAGATACTCAATGTCACGTTCAATGTTATGACACCTTATCTGACTTTCTATAAGACAGTAAATACAAAAACAGTAAAGAACACAGTCAATTGTTTACCCAGTTCAGTGTGCAACAACACCTACTCTGGGGGCTACCAAGCCAGGGAGGAAATCCACTATAAGAGATATTAATTCAGGAATAAACCAACCAGTTTATCTCTTTCACTTAAGACCTACCCAATGCAACTTCAATCTAAGTACAACTTAAACCTGAGTTCCTACTCACTCCCCCTCAATCACAGCAGTGATACATAAAAACAATTTGACTAATGAATTGTTGAAGACACTCTTCAAAACATACACTTGATTATGCTTCACAGCTTTTTAATCAAGCAACACAAACACTCTTGCTTCACAGCTTTGAGTGATACACAAACCTAACTTGTCTTTGCTTCACAACTTTAGTCAAGAGACATACAAACACTCTTGCTTCAAAGCTTTGAGTGTTGCACAACCCTTAAAATTAAAACCTATTCCAAGTCACTTATCACAATGATAATTGCTTGGATTACAATAGTAAAAACTATACAGCTTCTAAATGATCTTCTGTCAAAAAGGGATTACTTTCAAAACAGCAGCCCTGTTGAATATATAGCAGCTACAACTTCAGTTAGGGTTTCCACAAAAAGCTAGGGTTAATTCCGTTTGACCTTAAGACTAGGTCACAGGACTTTATCAACCAGGTTGGGGTTGAGCTAGGTTAACCCAAAGAAAACGCAGGATTCTGTTCTGGAAAGACTGAGTCATTTTCCTGAAAAAACTCAGAATTAACCAAACTGCATACATGTTAGTTCAGAACAGGATGTCTTAACATCTGTTATGACATCTGAAAACCTGTCTACTGATTTAGGTAAATGTGATCATTTTGCAAAATGCTCAGATACACACTTATAAACATCAGTACCTGTATGACAATATTTTTCTGCAAAGGTACCTAATGAATCAGTACAAACTAAACTAGAATGTTATGACATCATTCATGACATTCACACATACACTTGGGTTTTACCAAAAATGCAAGCCAATAACTAAACAACTACACGGGTTTTCAGTCCACCGGGATACCCATTTTTGCCCAAGCTGCCTTTTCAGGTTTTCGACTTGCCGGGTGTACAGATTTTTTCATTTCATCCCTTATTTTTGCCCGAACCCTTTTGGTTCGCCGGGAAGCCCTTATTTTTTCCTAGGTGTGTCAACCTAGCGGGTCTTTTGTTCATGCATAGTATCTTTTTACTATGTCTGCATTGGCGGGGTGAGGAAGGTCGTCACCATCCATGGTGGTTAGGATCATGGCTCCTCTTGAGAAGACATGTTTAACCACAAATGGCCCTTCATACGTAGGGGTCCATTTGCCCCTTGGATAACTTTGAGGAAGAATGATGCGCTTGATTACCAGGTCCCTAACTTGATACTCTTGTGGTCTGACTTTCTTGTTAAATGCCTTGATCATCCGTTTTTGATACGTTTGACCATGACAAATAGCAGTGAGTCTCTTTTCGTCAATTAGGTTTAACTGATCAAGTCGAGTCTGGATCCAGTCATCTTCGCTCAAGCCTGCATCCTTCATTATCCGGAGAGAGGGTATCTGGACTTCAATCGGCAAGACTGCCTCTATGCCGTAGACCAAGGAAAAGGGGGTTGCCCCGGTTGACGTTCTTGCTGAGGTACGGTACCCATGAAGAGCAAACGGTAACATCTCGTGCCAATCTTTATAGGTCACTGTCATCTTCTGCATAATCTTCTTGATATTCTTATTTGCTGCTTCTACAGCCCCATTCATCTTCGGCCGATAAGGAGAAGAGTTGTGGTGTTGTATCTTGAATTGCTCGCAGAGCTCAGTGATCATCTTGTTATTAAGATTGGTACCATTGTCCGTAATGATCCTCTCAGGTACACCGTATCGACAGATCAGGTTGTGTCGAATGAACCGTGCCACGACGTTCTTGGTTACGGTAGCATAGGAAGCTGCTTCAACCCACTTTGTAAAGTAATCGATCGCCACCAGGATGAAGCGATGCCTGTTGGATGCTGTAGGTTTAATCTCGCCGATCATATCAATGCCCCACATTGCAAAAAGCCAAGGTGCAGTCAAGACATTCAGAGGGACTGGAGGAACGTGCACCTTATCAGCGTAGACCTGGCACTTGTGACATGTCCGAGAATGTTGGTAACAGTCGGCTTCCATTGTGGACCAGAAATATCCTGCCCGAAGGATTTTCTTTGCCATGGTGTGTCCACTGGAGTGTGTTCTGAAGGTACCTTCATGCAGCTCTGCCATGATCTTTTCTGCTTCAGTCTTATCCACACAACGCAGTAAGGTTGAATCATGGTTTCGCTTGTAGATAATGTCGTTGCTGAGGAAGAACTTTGCTGCGAACCTTCTCAGAAACTTCTTGTCATTGACAGATGCACCCTCGGGGTATTCTTGAGCTTCCATATACCTCTTCACCTCATGATACCAAGGTTTTTCAGTTACTTCTTCAGCCTCAAGCTCACAGCAATATGCAGGTTCATCCAATTTCCAGATAATGATCCGGGGAGCCTCGTTGTCCCATTTGACTTTGAACATAGAAGACATCGTAGCCAGCGCGTCCGCCAACTGATTCTCCTCTCTTGGGAAGTGTTCAAAAGTTATCTCCGTGAAATGGGGGATCAATGTCAACACACACTCTTTGTAAGGAATAAGGTTTGGGTGTTTCGTATCCCACTCGCCTTTGATCTGATTGATCACGAGAGCGGAATCTCCGAAGACACTCAGAAACTTGATCTTTAAGTCAATCGCAGCTTGAAGACCCATGATGCATGCCTCATACTCCGCCATGTTGTTGGTGCAGTTGAAACATAGCCGGGCAGTAAGTGGAGCATGAGTGCCTTTGGGGGGATATGATCACAGCGCCGATACCATTACCCAAAGAGTTGGAGGCTCCGTCAAAGTGCATAGACCATCGGGATCCTTCCTCAGGTCCTTCATCCGGTCCAGGTACTTCACAATCAGTCACTACCATGATGTTCTCGTCTGGAAACTCAAAGTTCATTGACTGGTAGTCGTCCACTGCCTGGTGTGCCAAATGGTCTGCCAATACACTTCCCTTGATTGCTTTCTGAGTCGTGTACTGGATGTCATATTCCGTCAAGATCATCTGCCATCTTGCTATTCTTCCGGACAGAGCAGGCTTTTCGAATATGTACTTTATTGGATCCATTTTAGAAATCAACAGAGTAGTGTGAGTCAACATATACTGTCTCAGTCGGCGAGCAACCCATACCAAAGCGCAGCAAGTTTTCTCGAGCAGTGAGTATCGGGTCTCACAGTCGGTAAACATTTTGCTAAGGTAATAAATGGCGTGCTCTTTTCGGCCAGACTCGTCATGCTGCCCCAGCACACACCCCATTGAGTTGTCAAGTACCGTCAAGTATAGTATTAGAGGTCTCCCTTCAACTGGTGGCATAAGAATGGGTGGTTCTTGGAGATACTCTTTGATTCTGTCGAAAGCGGCCTGACATTCATCATTCCAACGTACTACTTGATCTTTCTTCAGTAGCTTGAAGATTGGTTCACAGGTAGCAGTTAGATGCGAGATGAATCGGGCAATATAATTCAGACGTCCTAGAAAGCCTCTGACTTCTTTCTCTGTCTTGGGAACTGGCATCTCTTGTATGGCTTTAACCTTGGCAGGGTCCACTTGAATACCTTTGTCGCTCACGACGAAGCCTAACAACTTTCCAGATCTTACCCCGAAGGTGCATTTGTTTGGATTCAATCTTAGCTTGTACAACTTCAGACGGTCAAACATCTTCTGCAGATGGTCAAGGTGTTCCTCCTCAGTTTGAGATCTTGCAATCATATCATTGACGTATACTTCAATCTCATGGTGGATCATGTCATGAAATAAAGCGACCATGGCACGTTGGTAGGTTGTCCCAGCATTTTTCAACCCGAAAGGCATGACCTTGTAACAGAAGGTGCCCCACTGAGTAACAAAAGTGGTCTTCTCCATGTCTTCGGGAGCCATCTTGATTTGATTATATCCGGAGAAACCGTCCATGAAGGAGAACACCTTGTGCTGAGCAGTATTATCAACCAGAACGTCAATGTGAGGCAGAGGGAAATCATCCTTGGGGCTCGCCCTGTTCAAATCCCTGTAATCAACATACATTCAGACCTTACCATCTTTCTTCGGCACCGGAACCACGTTGGCAACCCACTGAGGGTAAGAAGTTACTGCAAAAAAACCGGCGTCAAATTGTTTCGTAACCTCAGCTTTGATTTTCTCGGACATCTCTGGATGCATGCGGCGGACCTTTTGTTTAACCGGAGGACAGTCTTCCTTGGTAGGTAGGTGATGAACCACAATGTCGGTATCCAACCCAGGCATGTCTTCGTAGGACCAGGCAAAGATTTCCACATAATCATGCAATATCTGGATCAACCGTTGTTTTACGCCGAACTCTAGATTGGCACCAATCTTGACTTCCTTTCTGTCTGTCTCAGTACCCAGATTTACCGTTTCCACTGGCTCTTCATGTGGCTGAATGGCCCTCTCTTCCTGGAGTAACAGTCTTGCAAGCTCACCAGGCACTTCGCAATCATCTTCACCTTCGTCTTCGGCTAAGTTGATCGAATTTTCGAAGTCATAACTGGCAGTAGCAGAGTCGTTACCAGTGAGATCCAGAGTGGATTGGAACCTGTATAAGTGAGTGTGTGTAAATATAGCTGTTTTGCGATATATAAAGAAAGAAAGAAAGGGAGCACAAGATTTGAAATGCGAAAAACGTCCAATGTTTTTATTCATGATATATGGAAATGACAAGTAATAAGCCCTCACAAATGAAGCCACGGTGCCCCGGGTAAGGCACCGGGCCATAAAGTTCCAAATTATTGGTCATTACAAATTTAAAAACAAAGGAATTCATTACTGAGTAACAAAAGTAACACGTATGTAGTCTTTTGCAGTCCACCGTCGGTCGTCGGATAGATCCAGCTATCAAATTCAGATTCCTCCGCATCGCCTTTAATGGCATTCACTCCCGGGTTGGTGATGAATACGGGAGGTCTTCCAATCCTTGCTTTACGTACAGCCCTCTGAGCCTCTGCAATGAAACCCAGCCCAAACTTGTCAGTCTTTGGAGTAAAATCAGGGAGCCTGCCCCAGTTTGCACATTCACCTTTCTCAATCACAACCCGGGCGTCCTTCAAGGAAGCCATCTTCAAAGGAGAGTCTTCTTCAATCATTGTCTCTGCTGACGCCAATGTTGGAGGCACCTCTTCAAAATGTTGAAAGGGGGTCTCAATGAACTCCCCGTCCATCTCTATATACCGAAACAAGTTAAGATGACTAATCATGTATTCTTCCTCTCCCTGTACTGTAACAATCTTCCCTCTGACAGGGTATTTAAGCTTTTGGTGTAGAGTGGAGGTCACAGCCCCAGCCTTGTGGATCCAAGGGCGACCCAGCAAACAAGAATAGGATGGACGAATGTCCATCACATAGAACGTTGAATCAAAGACTTGGGAGCCAACCCGGATCGGAATATCAACTTCACCATGTACCATCCTCTTCGACCCGTCAAAGGCTCGGACAATAATGTTACTAGGCTTCAACTCCAAACCCTCACAATCCAACCTGTCTAAGGCCTTCTTGGGAAATACGTTCAGTGAAGAACCGGTGTCTACCAACACGTGGGCGAGAGTAGTGCCCCTGCATTCAATGGAGACATGTAGGGCATCATTATGGTTCTTTCCCTTAGCGGTCAGATCAGCATCAGAGAAACCCAACCCATTGTCAGCGGTCAAGTTGGCCACACAATTAGTAAATTGATCCGCAGACGTTTCTTATGGCACATGGGCCGTCTTTAGGAAAGAAATCAGGGCCTTGGCATGGGCCTCTGAGCACAACAACAGTGATAGCATAGAGATTTTAGAGGGGGTGTGCCCCAGCTGTTCAACGACGTTGAAATCACTCTTCTTGATGATCTTAAGGATTTCTTCCATCTCTTGCTGTGAAGCTTCAACATTAACAGTCTTCGGTGCCTCCATTTGGGCAGACATATCAGCAATCCCTTTGCCCCGAGTGTCAGATGACTCGGCAGCAGGGGTAGAAACTTGATCAGGGGGGGAAACAGGCGTACTTGTAGGCGTGATGATAAGAGGTCTTCGGATGACTGGTGGCGCAATGTCAGGCGAGAAGAGCCTGCCACTGCGAGTAACTTTAGAGGGACCGGTGATGTTACTGATACTGGTACTAGTGTTGAACTCCTGCTTCACTCTGAGCACATAAACATCTGCCCCATAATGCCATGGGACAGCCTTGTCAGATTTATAGGGGAGGGGCCCCGGAACAGTAATGATGATAGGTGCAACAGACCTGATTTTGACTGGCTTCCTCGGGGGAGCCTTGGTAGGATTGTTGAAAATGGTGACAACGGATACTTCTTCAGTAGGAACAATAGGAACAACAGTCTTCTTGAACAAGATCTCTTTGCTATCCATCAGGTTTTGGACGCCTGACTTCAGCAACGAACAACCAGTAGGTGAAACAGCACATAGAAGGCAACCCTTTGCTACAACCCGGAAATAAACCGGCTAGCAACAGGTTCCTCTTGACAGTCAATAGAGGAGTAACAATCTCATCCACGGAGCCTACATATAGATCTTCCTCAATAGCATTTACTCCATGCTGGGGCATAGGAGCAGTCACAACGTTGGGCCTTTCGGGCGCCTCAAACTGTATTTCCTTGGCATCGATAAGGTCCTGGACCTTATTCCTCAGGGCCCAGCAATCATCAGTAGAATGCCCCGGGCTATCAGAGTGATAAGCACAGCGGGCGTTGGGGTTATACTTCGGAGATGTTGTGTTTACCACCTTCGGAGCTTCTCTGACAGTTACCAAGTTGGTTGATAGCAGTTGCGGCAAGATCTGTGACAAGGTCATACTAAGCCGAGTGTATTCACTTCTGGGTCTCTCACCCCTTGGTTGGTTAGGTTGCTGAGGAGCGGCAACAGGCTTTGCAATTACCACCGCGTTGACAGCTTGGCGGCGTTCCGGTTTATTTTGCCTTCTGGGCCCATACACAACACTGGCTTCCTTCTTGAAAGGCTTCTTTTCAGAACTTGAGGACGCACCCTTTTGTATCTTCCCCGATTTCATACCAGCTTCTATCCTTTCACCCGTCAGAATGAGGTCTGTAAACCCTGCAGAAGAATTACCGATCAGGTGGTTGAAGAACGGCCCGGATAGGGTCCCCAAGAACATGTCCACGAGTTCACGGTCGGTTAACGGTGGCTGCACCCTGCCAGCCAGGTCCCTCCACTTCTGCGCGTACTCTTTAAAACCTTCTCCCGATCCTAGCGACATACCCTGGAGTTGAGTACGTGTAGGAGCGAGGTCGGCATTATACTGATACTGCTTATAAAAAGCAGTAGCCAAGTCCTCCCAGTTACGAATCTTGGTTCCATCCAGCTGATAGAACCATTCAAGATGAGTCCCTGAAAGACTCTCCTGGAAGAAATGGATCCATAAGTTCTTGTCCACAGTATATGGTTGGATCTTCCGCATATAAGATCTAAGATGTAGCTTAGGGCAGGACGCCCCGTCATACTTTGCGAAAGATGGTGCCTTGAACTTATGTGGGATTACCACCCCAGAAGATAAACCCAGATCTCCAAAATCCAACCCAGGCACCTGTTGAATTTCCATAGCACTCAGACGATCCTCTAACTGCTTGTACCTGTCTTCAGCGGGAGGGTACTGCTCTTCATTGAAATCCGTCTCGTTGTCAGAGACCACAGGACTAGGAACCCCTCCCCCTTGGGTACTGCCTTTCCCTACAGAAGAACCAGCTTGATCAGCCTCATTACGTAGTGTGTTGCCAAACCTCCGTCCAGTGTTGAATAGTGCAGTTCTCTTCTTCTTCTTCTTGACCAGTAGAGCCTTCAATTCCTCTTGACCTTGGGCTAAACTCATGATCAACTCTTGGAACTGGGCGTTTTGGGCCTGGAGGGCCTTGATGGATTGCTCAGTAGATGATTCAGGATTCATGATGAGACGAGCTGAAATAAACAACGAAGAAGATTAAGCAACTTGTAGGAAAAGAGTACTTGCTATGCACATGATGCATGATATGCTATTTATGCAATGCATTCAAGGGTTCGAAAGTTCAAATTTGTTGTAGACAAAAAGGAACACACGTTATCATTAAGAAATCATTGTTCAGTACATCAAGGCCTCATGGGCAAAACATTACAAAGTAAATTAATCCCAAAAGACACTGCGCATCCTCTTTGGAGCTATGTAAGTGTTGAGAGTCTTTTCCTCGTGCAGTAGGCGGGTGAGCTCCAAGACCTTCTTCTCACTGGTATGTAGACTGGCTTCAAGATAATTCCGTTCTTCCTTAAGCTGGATCCAACTCTTCTGCATTTCTTCCTAGGATGTAGGCATGTCAGGATGCTGGATGGTGTATGAGACCTCTCCTTCCAACACTGGCTCTTTGATCACGGGGAGAACATGAGGATATGGCATCACTAGCTTCTCGGAGCGGGCTCGTACCCACTTGAGATAAGGCTCCAACGGGATGGAGTTCTTGTGCCCCAGTGTCTTGCTGTCTACCCTGTTGGGCATCCTCCAAGCTCTGATAAATCTCTAGCGAAGTCCTTGTGCATCGTTGTCGAAGTCAAAAACTATGTCAGGAAGCAACATGTCATGAGGGCCATCCCTCCGAGCATATCCGAACTGTCTCAAAGCCAGACACGGGTTGTAAGTAATACCTCCTCTGATTCCAAGTAAAGGAACATTAGGAAACTCCCCGCAACGATCAATGATAGTGACGTCTTCTCTGGACCGAGAACACTAATGTATATCAGCATGCGTAAGAGTCATTAATCGTTGTGACCATCTCAAACCCCGCTCGTTCTTCAAAACTGATTGTGGAAGGTGCGAAATAAACCACCTTGCCAGGAGAGGAGTGCAGCACATGAGAACACCCCTTTTTCTCATGGTTCGAGTGTAACATGAGTGAAGGATGTCCCCAAGCAACGTAGGTATAGGATTCCTGGACATGAAGATCTTGACAGCATTGATATCTATAAGCTGATCGGGATTCGGGAACAACACCAACCCATAGACAAGGAGAGCCATAACTTCTTCAAAGGCTTGTAGGTCAAGGGAATTCCAACATTCTTGGGCCTTCTCAAACAGGAACTTTGCCAAGAATCCTTTGATACCACTTCTAACTTCCCAATGTCCCTTGATGTCAGATGGTTGTAGGCGTAATGCTTTAGCAACCTCTTCAAGTTTGGGTTCCCTTTCCGTACCGTTGTAGGGTAGTTGACTAAGGATAGGGATCTTCAGAAGTTGGGAGAACTCTTCCAAGGTAGGCACCAGTTGATAATCCAGGAAAGTAAAGCAGTGGTGCAACGGGTCAAAGACCTGGAAGAGGACCTTTATCATATCTTCCTCAATGTTGGTGTTGACCAAGCTGATGAGTCTTCCATGTTTCTCACTGAAAGAAGAGCTCTCGGGAATCCTGGATGTAAGCTCCTTAAGCTGAGGAGGGACCTTTACAAGGTTGATCTGAATTGTCTTTCTGCGGATAGTTTCCATGTCCTACAAAACAAGAACAAATATGAAGATTCGAACCCCTGAAGTGGTTAGTGGATGCATATGATGCTGTATGATGTTATGATATCATGATAAAAACACACCACAAGTATCCACAAAAAGCAAACATGGTAAGGCACACAAGTCACACAAGACAACCCTTAGAGTTTAGGCCAACATGGGGTCTAGGTATTACCCTCTTGAAGTTGGTGGGCTCAAAACATGTCCTATCAAAAGTAATCGGGTTCTAAGGATCTCAATATCATTGGGTTGTTTTCTATGTTCATTGTTTCGATTTAGCCACTGAACTGGCGATCAAAATATTCCAAGAAAACAACCCTCAATGAGTGTAGTATCGAGTATCAACCAACTTCGAACTGCACTAAAGTCAGTCATCTCACTACCCTAAAGAGGCCAGGATGGTCAAGTAAGGTTCCTAAGGTCAGTTGATGCTTCACGACACCACGCGGCGGCCCCGTACTCTCCTTGACTTGACTCAAGGGTTACCGGTACTCACCAAAGTGCCACATCAACGTAGCAAACTGCTTCAACCGTGTCGGTACACCCCGCACAGTTCCCTCACAGTTTTGTTGCTACTTTCGAAGAGGTATCCCCCAGATCCGGGTTAGGATCTATAGAACTCCCAAAACAGGCCCACAATATTAAAGCAATCAAAACAGGCAATTGAAAACATAAGTATAATTTATCCTAAGGTACACCTCACTTTAAGTATATTCCCCAGCAGAGTCGCCAGTTCTGTGATCGGTGGAAATAGAACTGACTGTTCAAAGCTGGATCGCGTATGTCGCGATAAGCAAGAGTCGCCGCCGTCTTTTATTTTCTCCAACATGGAAAGGACAAAAGCACAGCAAAATTCCTTAGTGAGAATTTTTCTCGGTTCGGGAGGTAGATTTATAGAAAGGGAATGTGCTAGCACCCTTTCTATCCATGGTTATCCATGGGCTCTTAGGTACTTGCTCTTATGTTTTCAAAATGTTTGCTTTTCAAAATGTGAGTGGGTTTGAAAAAGTTTCATTGAAAGATTTCTGAGTGACTCTTGTATCTGTCCTCAAGAGTGTTTGAAAAAAAAATTTTGAAAGCTTTTTGAAAGTGTCAGTGTGAAAAGATTTTTGATTGTTTTTTTTTGAAGGGAGCAAGTACCCATGAGTCATCTACCTACCCTAAGGAATTAGGCTGTGTAAGAGTCCTTAAGGTAGTTCCATCCCACCATTGAGAGGTAGGTAGCACCACCGTTGGAGGTGTTCGGGTCAATTCGATTGTAGGGACAGTGTGGTCACTGAAGCAATAGTAGGACGCCTTAGAAGTAACCCTAATATCCTAGATCCTTTTTAATCCGAGGCAACCGTTTCGAGGCGACTGGATCTTAGACATAAGGGCGACCGCTAAAACACCCTATACTTGACGACCACTTTCGAAGGCAACGAGTGAGGCGTACCCTAGAAGTGGCATGTGCATTGTATGTTAATTTCAGATTTAAAATTATCTTGGATCATGCAATTGTGAGCTACGCGTTGTTTTTTAATTACCATACATTCTTTCATGCAATTTAGCAGTTAAGAGTGCGGAAAAGGAAATACAGAAAGGTAAAAGCTACGCTATTACAAGGCGCGGGTCTATACATCGCCAAAATACAAAGACCCGTTTTTGATAAAGATGCGGAAAGTAAAAAAAACAATAAACCTAATTACTATTACATCCTTGAACAGTTACATAATAATCAAATAAGAAAATAGTGCGCGAATAAATTAAACTGGACGTCCGAGGGTGTTGGACCCTTTTGAGAAATTAAGAGTTTTTTGTCCTTTGCTTGAAGTTAAATTAAAATTAAACCTAATTATTTAATTAATTATTTAATTATTTACATGAAAGATATTTTTTGTGTTTTTTTGTATTTAAAGAAAATAAAGAAATTAAGATCAAAATAAAACCCTAGTTCTAGGTTTATTTTAATTATTAATGAAAATATTAAAGTTAACCTAATTTAAGCTAATTAATTAATTTACATTTATATGTACAAAAATAATAATTAATAAATAGTAATAATGATGATTAATAAGAAAAAAGATTAAAAATGTCAAAACCTAATTCTATGCAATTTTATTTTTATTAAGAAAAAGGATTAAAATTAAAACCTAAATTAAACTAAGTTAGTCATTAGCATTTATTTATAAACATAGGTTAATGGTGAAATTAATAAATAATTAAAAATATATTTACAATTTTGATTTTTTCTGATTTTTATTAGGAAAATTAATTTGTTATGAATTAAGAAAAATTATTAAAAACAATTAAAAGAATTGAAAGAAAAGAAAATAAATTAAAGAAAGGCAAACCAAAGGGGGTGTGATGGCCCATGTGGAGGTTTGTTTTGAGCAATTCTGGCCCAAGAAGATCCTAAGCCTGGTTGACTTTCAGGATTGTGTGCGTGCTGTTTGACTGGGCACATGATACTCCTTCTCTTGCAGCCCTTGGATTGATAGTTACAGCCACTTGGCAAGCTTAGGCGTGGGTACGTATGGTGGACCTTTGGATGAATACTGCACTGGAACATGTTAAAACAAAAATCAACAATTATATGGGGGGACCTGGGAATCGATCCCAGGTCCCAATACTTGCAAGCCACGTTTCCCACCATCTGAGCTTTGAAGCGCGTTTGCGAACATAATAATAAACAAAAGTAATATATGTAAAGTAAATATTATGCTGGGAATTTAAAAAACGCGCCATTTATTCAAATCACCCAATCACATGTTGCCACGCCTGTTGTCTTCTTCGTTTTACCTGTAAACATGAACAAGATAGCGGGGGTTTTAAACCCCCACAAAGCAAAAGTCCCAAGAATAACGATTAGGGCTATGGATCATATAAAAAGAGCGCGAGGGTCTCAATGAATTCGTCTTGTTGCAACGAATTTATCTATATTGGTCTTGAGGTCCAATTTTACAATACAAGGAAAACCCCAATATGGAAGCTCTGAAACCCTAGATATCTCCCATGGTGGATTTTGATTTAGGAAGTTTCAGCACAATTAATCTATACCAAAAGCTTCATGAAGATGTCAGCAATGCAACTCAATAAGCAAAACATGTTAATGATGCATGGAAATTAGATTTCGATTATGAAAATATTTGATCAAACCGTGACTTTGTTTTACCGTTTCCTTGAGCTATGAAGTTGGAAAGTGCTTGCAATACGTCCAGGAAACTCTCAGCAAGGGATTAGAATCAACAAACTTCCTTGAATCGGACTGTAAATTAGAAAACAGTTTTGAGTTTTTTCACTTTTTTTTCAATGTTGCATATGGGGTTCTTGCAGCAATTTTTCGTTGTTAGCACTAGGGTTGTCCTTTGCTTTTGTATTGGAACAGAATTAGGTTAAGATTAAGCCCATAAATCCATTGCAATAATGTTTTCAATCCTTGATTTTCAATCATATAATTTCCAATCTTTTTTGAATGAAAACCTTGCCAAATATGGATGATTTTCCCTTTTTGATTGAGAAACGAGTTTTCCAGCTTGCCCTGATCTGATTTGCTTCACAAAAGATCCAAAAAACATATCTTTTTAATTTTCCTATAATTAAAATCAATTAAATGAATTAATATTAATAAAAATTCAATTAATTAATTAAAAATAAGAAAATAAATCATTTTAAGTTCAATGGGTCGTGCATAGGCTTTGAGTAAATATTCAAGAAGGAAATTGAGGCCCATTAGCAAAAATGAAGAGTTTTAGGCAAAGTTGACTTTTGGAAGTTCCCAAAAATTTCCCAACTTCTCCAATGCATATATTTCTCAATTTTGAAGCTATGAACATGTTCTTGGACATTTTGGAAAGGTATTGAAGTCCTCTAACCAATGCCTTTGGTCCCATGTCATTTTGATTTACCAATCTCAAGTTATGGTCTTTGACTTAAAGTGCCTTTTTGTTGACTTTTGAAAATGACCTATAATGTTGAAATTGATAACTTTTTGTGAGAGCATTTCTTGGACTTGGAATTTGAAGATGAGTTGTAGGAAATGTCATCCCCTTCAAAATGAGCATTGGATGGGATTTTTCTGATGAACCATGAAAAAGTTATGCCTTGGTCAATTTGCAGTTGACTTTTCAACTGTCCTAAAATAGTAACTTTTGACATCTTGAGACTTTTTGAGCCATGCTTGAGGAATCATGATCAAGAATTGATCAAATTATGATTGTGGCTTCAAAATAAGATGTTGACCAAAAATTTTGACTTTTGACTGTCAAATGACCATTTTGCCCCTGCAGTTGACTGTGAAGCAATTAGGGTTTTTGACTGTGCAACTTGATGCTGTGAGCCTTGAAACTTGACATATGGATGCTTGACAATGTATATAGGCATATGGGACTTGATTGGACCCTTGGAAACCTCAATTTCTTTGCAAGAAACAAAACCCTAATTTTGACTGTGTTAGGAGGCAATTGGACTGTGCAACCCTTGAGAGATTTTGAACCATTTGGAGATTGATCTTGACAAATCTTGAAGAATATGGGAGGGCAAATTTTGGGATACAACACTATGCTCAAACAATTTTTACACTTACACAAAACCTCTTTCAAAATCATTTTCAAACACTTTGTATACGTTCTCTAGTATTCCTAGAAACATTACAAAGTTCGTCGTGCTAAGGCTCTTTCAAAAATGCTTTTCAAAACACACAAAGCACAAGGTATTTCAAAATGAGCTAAGAATCTAAGAGCCCGTAGAAAACTACGGATGGAAAGGGTACTAACACCTTCCCTTTCCATAATCTACCCCCCTTACTCAGAAATAATCTCAAAAGGTCTTTTTCTGTTCTTTTCAGCCTTTTCTTTGTTGGATAAAAGAAAGTCGGTGGCGAATCTTGCTTATCGTAACATTTGCAAACACAAATGCAAAACCAATATAACAGTCGATTCGTCCACCATATTACAGTACCATAGTCCAATAAAAACTGAACACCTTTTCTCACTATGAAACAACCACGAGAGTCTTTATAGTAGATCTGTCAAGACCCATAATGGTGTTCTTCTTGACCATCCATGTGACAGAAGGTAGCATGCAACTGCACCAAATCATCATTCATATGATCCACGTCAAAAATCTGAAATTCTTTAGGACATCCAGAGACCATATTCACATCTTGTTCGTACTCTACCCTTATCCTGAATATATCAATGAGGCCTTAGTCCATCATTTCCTGAAGATCAGCTTTTATCTTATCACATCCCTGGATATTTATACTGCAAATACCACAACCAACATGGTCATGCGTATAGTAACTGAACTTACAGAGGTCAGCATGCATCTTTACCAAATATCCTCAAACCAGGTTGATATCAAAAATCTGAAAGTCCCCTGGACAACCAGCAACCATGTTTACAACATTTACTCCTCCATGCTTTGAAAAAGGATGATCTTTCACGTTAGGGCCAACATCTTTAAAGGACAAGAGGCTATATCTCACCATCTTTTATACTTCAGATTTTAAAGGGTAACAGTTCTCAATACTGTGTCCTAGGGCTCCTTGATGAAAAGCGCGCGTCTGTCTGCCTTATAATACCAGGGTAGAGGTGAAGGTATAGCAGGGGAAGGCCTGGTTTGAACCAACTTCTTCTGAATCAAAGTCAGGAACAACTCTACATAGCTCATTAGAATAAAGTCAAAAGTGGTTGGAGCTATATTAATGACTGGACTCTTAGAAGCAACATGTTACTGGTACTGTTGATGCCTTCTAGGTGGCCTAATATTCCTTTCTCCAATAACAGCATTAGTTTCACTTTCTTTCTTTTGAGAAAACTCTTACGGTGACTTCTTCGTCCCATCCTTTTTTGTCAAGCGCCCTTCTCTAGCAGCCTCTTCCAAACGAACACATATGCTTACCATTTTGGTAAAATCACTCGGTGGAATGGCGACCATCCTTTCATAATAAAATGATACAAGGGTTTTTAGGAAGACCTTGTTTATTTCTTGTTCTCCCATAGGTGGCACCACCTGGGCAGCTATCTCGCACTGTCTCTGTGCATATTATTTGAACGACTCCTTGTCTTTCTGAGCCATTACCCTCAACTGGTCATGATTAGGTGCCATGAACATATTGAACTTGTACTACTTGATAAAGGCTTCTCCTGGATCATTGAAGGTGAGGATAATACTACTTTCCAGACTCATATACCACTTTAGAGCAGCACTAATTAAACTATATTGGAAGAAATGAAAGAGCAAATGCTGATCATCAGTATGGGTAGACATTTTCCTGATATACATCACAAGTTGGTCATGAGAGCAAGAGTTGCCATTGTACCTCTAAAATTCTGGTACTTTAAACTTGGCTGGCACCTTTACATTGGGAACGAGGCAGAATTCACTGACATTCGTCCAAACAATTCTTTTCCTCTAAGGGCCTTCATTTCCTTCTACATCTCATTGAACTGGTCATGAAAATCATCCAACCGGTCATAGAAACCCGCACTTTCACTCGGTGGAGGAACAGGACGATAAACCTCATCATTAACAAATGGAATAGCATTCACTGAAGGAGGCGCGGTGTAGTGGATCTCATTTCTAGCATCAGGAGTAATATGCACCACAAGAGGTGCAAGAGTATCAGCAGCTTGCAATAGTGGAGCAGCTTGAGTGTCAAGATTAAAACCTTATGGCATGAAGTTTTCCGGAATTCCCCACAGGTAACCCTGAGGCATACGGTTATGAGAAATAGTAACTAGGGTAACAGAAATGGGAACTGATGGCCCTTCAGAAGCAATTGTTGTTTATTGAGGCTGAACAAGAGGTGGCTGATTCTGAGCAGCCACCAATGATTTCATCAAAGCAGTCAGATTAGCCATACCGGCCTTCAAAGCAGTAAATTCTTCGTGTAGCTCGCGAGTCTCTTGTTCAAGATTCTCCATTTTCTTCCTTGAATTATCCTGAGTATTGTACTAGTGAGACAACTTGCTGAACAAAGTAGAGAAATTCAGTAAGACACCTGGGTATGAACAGAAATGCAAGAAATATGTACAAGATGATGCATGATATGTGATGCACATGATTTATTTTATTATTATTAATATTTCAAGGAACTCAAAGAATTATAAACAATTTGCAAATATTAAAGTACTAACACGTTTTTGAAATACTGAAAATCTCATTATAATAACTTCAAAATGGATTACAACTTTTAGTACAAGTTTCAATAATCCCAAGATATAATCTAAAATCCTAAGAAAACAAAGTTGACGAAGATCACTCCACACACTGATGCTTTCCTGTGAGTCTTTCAATCTGAGCCTTCAACTGCTTGTTCTCTTCTGCATACCTGTCGGTGACCACTTTCCAATCACTAGAGTCGGGAAGTGAATGACTAAGTCCTGATCGAGCTTGAGAGGAAAATAAATCCTCTTGCTTCTCCATCATCTCTACAACACGACTCTCAAGAATCTCAATTAGGTCATCCTTCTCCTTCAACTCCGCTCGGTAGGACATCTCTAAAATATTACGCTTATTCTTCCAAGCCTCTTTCTCCTGCTGCATCCTGACTAGGGAAAGCTGAAGCTCTTCCACATCATCTAAAAGGGGGGAGTGGTATTCACAAACATATCAGCCATAGGTGCTTCACGAGAATATGGCATCTTCATCGGAATTTCCCTTACTTGTACCCACTGCAGATAAGGTTCCAAAGAAACAGCTCCTCTAGGTCCCTAGTCCTTTATACTCTTCCTGTGAACATGGCGCCAAGCCTTTTCAATCTCCTCCTTAGATTTATTATGATCCTCTACCTCTTTTAGAAATAAACCACTCAGATGAATACTATTTGGCTTGTCTCTCATCGGATATCCAAGCTGGTGTCGTGCAAGAATGGGATTGTAGTTAATTCCTCCCTTTGTACCAAGAAGAGGTACATTAGGGAAACTACCACAACTATCGACAATCTCTACATCATGGTAAGATTGATGATACCAAAAAATATCTGAATGAGTGAGGGCCATAATCTTCGGATCCCAACGAGGTTCCTTCTTGATATCCTAGAAAGCATCGGCCCGAGGTAAGTGAGAAATAAACCACTGATACAGCAAAGGCGTGCAACAGATGATCATCCCTCCATGATAAGAATCCAGAAGATGAATGGAGTAATAAGCATCTCCTAATAATGTTGGTACTGGATTCCCTATCAAAAAGATCCTGATGGCATTGATATCCACAAAATTGTCGATGTTCGGAAATAAGAACAACCCATAAGCAAGCAGAGCAAAGATAGCTTCAAAAGCAATTGTACTCTTCATCCTAGAAAAGTAGCAAGCTTTCTCCAATAAAAACTGAGTGGGTAATCCTCTAATTCCTCCTTTGGTAGTTGTTGTACCCCAAAATTTTCCCTCTCATTTTTCAAGTAATCTCTCACAAGATCTCCCTTGGTTCAAGACTGCACAAGGTTTGATCAACTTAAGACACCTCCTCAGCACTGTTGACTCAAATTAAGGTTTTAGATTGCACAAGTACAAATGGAATTTTAATTCCCCATATGACTTTTATGAATCATTTTGGACCCTCAATATTGCTCATGTCAAGTTTCAAGTCTTGGATCACATTTTTGCTCAGTCAATTGATCAGTTGACCTAAAATCAGCTGTATTGGAGAAAAAACCAATTGTGGCCAATTTACAGTCAAACTTCATAATTTTTTATCCATATCAACATCATGAACTCATATATGTCATTTGGTCAAGTTTTTATCACAATTCCTCAAGAAATTTGATCAGATCATCAAAAGGGAAAAATGGTCAAAATTAGGGTTTTGATTGAGAAGGTGCAATTTTTGATTTTTGACCTAGAAAATGATTTATTGGTTTGAGAAATGATCGCAAGGATTCAAATAATTCATTTTGACCTAATGGCATGGCTCAAAACATTTCTTAAGCTCAATTGATTGACAGATGAATTTCAGTCAACTGATGAAAAGTCAACTGTGCACTGAAAAGTCAAACTTTGACTTTTTGATCAAAATCAAACTTCAAAGATTACAATTCATCAAGGCATTTAAAAATATGAAAATTGTTCATCAAGAAATCAAAAAGTCAAGATTTCATTTTGAAAAGTCAAAATTTCTAAACTTAGAAATTTTTCTACGTGTTGAAAATTCATGTTTTTATCACAACTCTGAGCCAAATTTACACCATGATGCAAGATGATTCAAAGGAAACTTCGAACATGAAAGTTGTAGATCTCAGTGAGATATAAAGAATTGTAACGGATAACTTTTTCTAGAAATGTTTGGATTTCAAGTTATGATTTTGTGAAGACATGTTCATGAAACTTGAAAAAACATAGTGAAATTTTGCCCTAGTTTAGGCAGGATTTTGACCTAACTTCATGGATATTTTTAGCATAGTTCCAAGATGAATCTTATAAAATGTCCAACATAGAAGTTGTAGAGTATGTTACAAGATTTCCAAAATATCCAAAAACCCATTAAGATCATACTTGAGAAAGGATAATCGAAGGCAAGAAGTTAGGGTTTCATTTTGAATTACAAGCAATTTCTTGATGAACACATGAACCAAATCAATCTTAGGCTGCATAATCTTTGCTTTGAAGGCCTTAAACTTGTTTTTCTATCCATCATTAATGGATTACATAAACTTTTGAGTTATAATCCAAGTGGGTTAAGCATTGTCCAATTTAAATAGCCATTTTGGGAAGAAAGTGAAGAATGCCATTCTTGAAAAGCAAGCTTTATGCACAAAGTCAATTCTTGAGCCTCTCACTTGTTCCATCTGATCACACTCCATCTACAAATTCAGAAGCAAACTTTTTTAAAGCATAACCACTCTACATTAGCAAGTACAAAAGGCATTGAAACTTGATTTCTCAAGAAAATCACATGTTGAGCTTAAGCATGTGATTTTGAATTCTGATTAAAGACAAGTCTCCAAACTTGTTGCTTATAAATATTGGCCCTATTTGCAAGATAACCCACGAGCTTAAGCACCCCGAAACTCTCCCAAACTCCCTTAAGCCAGAAATTATCCAAAAACTCCATTGATGCACAAATTCTGACTTTGAACTTGAAACTCAGAATCTACTCGTGCGTTTCTTGGCTTTTCACTTCCCAAAGCTCCTATACATCAAATATAACATATCCATGTCCCTGTTTCATAATTGTAATTCCATTTTCATCATCCTCCATAACCAAAAATAGATCACTGCAAGTTGACTTCTCCAAGCCATTCCAGCCATCCATTGCTCAAGCTAACCATTGCATTAGCTTCCTGGGAACTTAAGGAAGCTAACCTGATCATTGCAGCACCTTGAATCAAGCTCATTTGCATTTCATAATTTCCAGTTTTGAGGTACATTTTCTGAACTTCTATCTTTTCATTTAGGCATTGTTAGGCTTGCATTTGTGAAGATAAAATATAGACATCATTGCCCTGGAATTGTACATGTCCATAGATTTCATTTATATTGCTTGAGTAGTGAGAATTTTAAGTTTGAACTTTCTAGAAAAATTAGGTCAGAATTTGGTACCATTCAAAATCCATGCTCATCTTTTATTTATAGTTTTTGTCATTTAAATTTCTAGAATCATTGTGAAATTTGGAACAAGTTTGATGTTTACATTTTTGCAAATGGATGAGAAATGTTGAAGTTACAGATGTTCAGGCTGGAGGTTTAAGATGAAGTCATATTCAGGACATGCCTTATGTTATGTATTTATTATTTCATTTATGTTAACGAATGTATAGCCACCTCACTGGTAAGGTAACGCGCGTTTCATGCTCAGGTCGTGCGTTCAAGCCCCAGCGCAGCCACTTTTCTTAATTCTCACATTTTTTCTCTCTTTTTGTCACAAGCTGCTAGCGCATGGGCCTCCAAGCAATGGGCTTTGTTTTTTTTCCTGACTTCTAACCCCATGTTTACTTTTGCATGTTGGCCCAACTTTTTTTATTATTTAATTTTTATTTTCTTTTTCTTATTTCTTTATTTTATTTCATTTTCATTATTTTTTTTATATTATTACTATTATTATTATTAATATTTTGATTAATAAAAAAATCCAAAAATATTTTATTTGTTTATTTACATATTTAAAAATGCTCATTTATATTTTATTTTCTTTGTAAAACAAAAAGACTAAAAACATTTTCTTAACAAATTAATTTATTTTTCTCTTCAATAATTAATATTTAGATTTAGGTTTAATTTTTTATTTTTCTCTTTTATCTAAAATTAATTTAGAATTTAGGTTTTCTTTTAATTAATTAATTTTCATATTTATTATTATTTAACTTAAAACCTTTTATAAAAAAAACCTTAAAAAAATGTTTCAACCTTAATTTCTTTCTTAATTAGTTTATGTTTAAATTTTCATTTTTATTTTAATCATCTCTCTTAATTAGGTTAAAACCCTTAACAAAAATCAAACAAAATCATTGCTTTTCCATTTACATTCTAGCATTATTTCCTTATTCAATTTTTGTACATTATTCAATATGGTTGTAATAGATAATTAGGTTTAATTTTCTTGCAATCCCTATTTATAAATTTGTACACCCCATCCCTTAATGATGTAATAGCATAGTAATTTTACTTTCTGCAATTTATCGCTTTATATAAATGTTAGTAATTAGGGTTTGTATGGAAAGATAAAATCAACAAGTAGCAATCCTTAATTCAAGATAAACAATGCATATAAATCAAACACACTTGCACACTTGCACCCTTAGGGTGATTCCACTTTGTTGCCTTACAAAAATGGTCATGTTATGCATATGGGATATTTTAGCAAAAACATGTCAAAAATACAAGATCATAGTCCCTCGATGACGCTACAAGTGTTGCCTTTCAAAATGATCTTAGTCCCTCAAAGAGAAATTCTAAGATATCTCACACCATTGCTATCATGACTATACGATGACCCATGCCCATCCCTTTACAGCCAAAGATAAGACTTCTTACCAAATTAATGGTAAGGTAGAAATATCAAAGGAAAGGAAGAAATAAACAAAGACTTTTGAGTAGGTAGATTGTTCCTAGTTGCTTGCTCACTTTCAAATCAAACATCCTTGCTTATTTTCAAAACAAACACTAAACACTTTCAAAAATAAACTTTCAAAACATGAAAAATTTCAAAAGTCCAACACTTTGTATTCGTTCTTACGAACGAGAACTATTATAAAGTTTGCCTAAATGAAGGCGCCTTTTCAAAATACTTTCAAAAACCACAAAGCACATTTTCAAACAAAAGTAAGTGATCTAGCAAGCAACTAAGAGTCCGTAGATAACTATGGATGAAAAGGATGCTAATACCTTCCCTTTTCATAATCTACCCCCCGAACTCAAGAAATAATCTCAAAGGTCTTTCATGTTCTTTTCAGCCTTTCCTTTTGGATAAAAGAAAAGTCGGTGGCGACTCTTGCTAACCGCAACATTTGCGATCAAACACAAAACACCCCAAGTCAGTTCTCCCATCGTATCACAGAACTGGCGACTCTATTGGGGACAAAACTTAAAATTGGGGTTACCTTAGGGCTAGATCACCTTTTACTTGCTTTAATTGTTTGATTTGTTTGCTTTACATTTTGGTTCCTTATTTGGGCTTGTTCTAATCCTCTACCCGGATCTGGGATACCTTATAGGTAAGTAGAAATACATTGTAGAAACTGTGTGGGGTATACCGACATGGTCTAAGCAATAGCTACGTTAGTGTGACACATTTGTGGGTACCGGTAGCCCTTGAATAGTCAAGGAGAATACAGGGCCGTTGTGTGGTGTCATGAAGCACTAACTGACTTTAGAACCTTTACTTGACCAACTTTGGCTATTAGGAAGTAGTGAGATAACCGGATTTGGTGCAGTCGGAAGTTAGTTGATACTCGATACTACACTCATTGACATCAGACTTCTCGGGATATTTCAGTCGCCATTAAAGAGGCTTGCGCTGAAACCATGCCCGACAAGAAAGATCAGTGATATTGAGATCCCTTAGAACCCAGTTACTATTTCTAAGACAGGTTTGAGCCAACTAAACTTCAAGAGGGTACTTACCTATAAGACTCCATGCAAGCCTAAACCTAAGGACTTGTTTTCCTTATTTGTATATGCTTACTTGCTTACTTGTACATAACATCATAAACATCATAACATCATACTGATTCTCACTAACCATTTCAAGGATTACTGGGATTTATCTTTATTCTGTTGTGAACGACATGGCTTCTATTTCCAGGAAAACCATTCAAGTCAATCTCCTAAGAATTCCTTCTCAACTCAAAGAGTTAGCATCAAGGGTCCCTGAGAATTCTTCATTCACCGAAAGACATGGTTACCTCCTAAACTTGGTTACCTCTAGCACAAATTAAGATATGATGAAGGTGCTTTTCCAGTTCTTTGATCCTCTACACTATTACTTCACCTTTCCCGATTATCAGCTTGTACCTACTCTGGAAGAATTCTCTCAACTCTTGAGGATTCCTATTCTCAATCAACTACCTTCAACGGTACGGAAAGAGATCCAAGACTTGAAGAGATTTCCCGAGCACTACACTTGCAACAATATGATGTCACGACTAATTGGGAAACAAGGAGTGGTGTCAAAGGTTTCTTAGCCAAGTTCTTGTTTGAGAAAGCTCAAGATTCTTGGAATTCTTTGGGCTTACAAGCTTTTGAAGAAATCTTGGCCCTTCTCATCTATGGGATGGTTTTGTTTCCAAACTCTAACCAACTCATAGATGTAAATGTTGTCAAAATCTTCATATATCGCAATCTGGTGCCTACTTTCTTGGGAGATATCCTGCATTGTCTCTACACCCGCACTATGAGGAAGAGAGGGGACCTCATGTGTTGCACTCCTATCTTGGTCAGATGGTTTATTTCGCAGCTTCCCTGTTTTGTGTTGAAGAATGAGCAAGGTTTGAGGCAGTCCCATAGGTTGATGACGCTCAGACATTCAGATATCCATTGGTGTTCTCGATCCTTGGAGAATGTTACTATCATCAACCATTGTGGGGAATTCCATAATGTCCTTTTTCTTGGAATTGTGGAAGGTATCACTTACAACCCTTTCTTATCTTTACGACAGTTTGGTTATGCCCGAAGGGATGGTCCGTATGAGATGCTCATCCAAGGAGTGGTATTTGACTATGAGAGCGGCGACCAAGGTTACCGCCATAGGTTTATACGAGCTTGGAGGATGTTAAACAAGGTGGATAGCAAGACGTTGGGACACAATAATTCTATCCCACTTGAGCGTTATCTTAGGTGGGTACGAGCTCATGCTCAGAAGCTCGTGATGCCTTATCCCTCCATCTTACCAGTTATCATGGAACCTGTGGTTGAAGGAGGTGTCACGTACACTGTCCTCCATCCCGACATGCCTACTTCTCTCAAAGACTTGCAAAAGGGTTAGATTCAGCTGAAGGAGGAACGAGATACCTTTGAAGCTCAATTCTATATTAGTGAGAAAAGGGTCTTGGAGCTTATAAAGCAACTATATGAGGAGCAAAGCGTGAACGCCTACATTGCGCCGAAGAGGATACGTTCGGTCTTTCTATCTTAAGAGATTTATTTTGTAAGCTCAAGAGGCGTGTTGTAGTCATTTTGAACTAATTAATGAATTTGAAGTTTGTTCATTCCTTGTCTATACAAATTTAAATCTCATAAATCCTTGAAATCATTTGCATACACATCTTCCATGCATCATAACATAACAAGTTTTCACACAACAAGTTTCCTTATCTTTTTTATGTTTATTTCAGCAAGATGGATCTAGAGATAACTGTGAAGGACCTTCGAGCACAAAACTCTCAAATCCAAGAGAGTCTACTAGCCCTAGCCAAGGGGTAATAAGATATGATGGCATTGCTGGCAGCCAAGAAGAAACCCAAGAGGAAAGCTCTGGTCAACATGGGTAGAAGGTTCCGAGAGTCGGTCCGTCAGATCCCGTTAGTGGAAGACTCATCTGAGGAAGACAAGAATCAGATTGGAGAGGCTAAGAGTACTCAGGCTTACTGTATTAGTGATCAAGCGTTTGATGATGATTGTTTTAACGAGCAGTATCCTCCCGCCAATGTCAAGTACAAGCAGTTAGAAGACATATTGAAGGCTGTTGAGATCCAAGCTGTCCCCGGTTTAGATTTTAATGATTTGGGTTTGATCTTTGGGGTTGTCATTCCCCATAAATTCAAAATACCAGTCTTTGCAAAGTACGATGGAGTTTCTTGTCCAAAACTTCACCTGGAATGTTATGTGTGCAAGATACAGCTGCACACTACTGATAAGAAACTCTGGGTTCACTTTTTTCAAGAAAGCTTGGCCGGAACGCAACTAGAGTGGTCCTACCAGTTGGATGGTTCTCATATAAAACATGGGAAGACTTAGCTACCGCGTTCTACCACCAATACCAGTATAATTCCGACTTGGCACTGACAAGAGTTTAGTTGCAAGATATGACAATGGGGAAGAATGAAGGATTCAAAGAATACGTACAAAAGTGGAGAGACCTTGCCAGTAGGGTTCAACCACCTTTGACTGATAGGGAGCATATTGACATGTTTATGGGCACTTTATCTGGTCCATTCTTTAACTTGTTGGTTGGTTGTTCTTCTTCCGGTTTCACCGAGCTGGTCTTAACCGGTGAAAGAGTTGAAAGCGACATCAAAAGTGGGAAGATTTACATGGCATCTTCCTCCACCTCCAATCCTGTAAAGAAACCTTTTTCCGTGAAGAAAGAAGTCAATGTTGTGTACGGGGCAAGGGCCCATACCAAGAAGGATGACCGCTAGTCTGTTAATGTTATCTGAATCTTCAATTTAACTCCTGCTAAAAGACCATTTGCTAATCACCAATGTTTTAAAACTCCGAGAAGACAATTCACGAGGTTAGGCATGTAATTATCTCAAGCCTTACAACAATTACTAAAGGCTAATTTGGTGACATTGCACGATCCTCCGGCCAATCCAGATACCTCTTCACCAAAGTACAACCCGAATGCCAAATGTTCTTATCACTCAAGTAGACCCGGGCATGAGACTGACTAATGCTGGGCCTTGAAGAATAAAATTCAGGACTTGATCGATAACAAGACTATTGAATTTGATCCTCCTCCAACTCTAAATGTAATCATCGCACCTATGCCAAATCATGGCAAGGGTGTCAATGAAGTTAACATTGTAGGTGATTCTGGTGAAGAAGTTGCATTTGAAGATTGGGTGTATCCTACTACAATGGAGCTCAAGAATTGGCATGCAAAGGACACCGTGCCCATCTCTTTCATTGAGGAGTAATCACCCATTTTATTGCTTTCTTTTAATTCAAGAACATTTTGTCTGTAATACTAAACAATGACTTTTAAGCCATGTGCCTAGCCCGGGGCACTATGGTCCATTTGTCAAGGGTTTTATTTATATTCATCTTATCATATGATCATTCAATATAAATCATTGGACTTTTCATTCAAATCTTGTGCTCATTGTCTTTCTTTTTCTTCAAATACATTTTTCAAAATAGCCATGTATCTTACATGCACAGACACACACACTCTTGCAGGTCCTTATCCACTCTGGATCTCACTTCCAATGACTCTACTATTGCCGACTTTGATTTATAATGTCCAATTAACCAAGCCAAAGATGAAGGCGAGGAAGATTGTGAAATACCAGGAGAACTAGCCAGACTTCTATCACAAGAGGAAAAAGCTATTCAGCCGCACGAAGAGTCAGTTGAAGTCATCAATCTGGGTACCAAGACAGACGAGAAAGAGGTTAATATCGGTGCTAACTTAGAAGGTAGTGTCAAGAGAAGGTTGGTTCAGATGTTGTATGATTATAGGTAAGTGTTTGCATGGTCGTATGAAGATATGCCAGGGTTGGATATCGACATCGTAGTTCATCGTCTGCCGAAAGGAATATTGTCCTCCTGTCAAACAAAAAGTTCGTCGCATGAGGCCTGACATGTCTGAAAAGATAAAAGTTGAAGTGATTAAACAATTTGACGCAGGATTCCTAGCTGTGACATCTTATCCCCAATGGGTTGCAAATGTGGTTCCAGTGCCAAAGAAAGACAGAAAAGTTCGTACGTACGTAGACTATAGGGATATGAATATGGCAAGCCCCAAGGATGATTTCCCTCTACCTCACATTGACGTCTTGGTCGATAACACTACTCAGCATAAAGTCTTCTCTTTCATGGGCGGTTTCTCTGGCTATAATTAAATTAGGATGGCTCCCGAAGACATGGAGAAGATAACTTTCGTCACGTAATGGGGCACCTTTTGCTACAAGGTCATGTCGTTCAGGTTGAAGAATGCAGGGGAAACATATCAAAGGGCTATGGTAGTTTTGTTTCATGATATGATCCATCATGAAATAGAGGTATATGTGGATGATATGATTTCCAGATCACAAACTGAAGAGGAACATCTCGATCACTTGTGCAAGCTATTCAAAAGGTTGAAAAAGTACAAGTTGAGGTTGAACCCTAACAAGTGCACATCTGGAGTACGATCTGGAAAGCTTCTAGGTTTTATTGTCAGTGGTAAAGGCATCGAAGTCGATCCCGCCAAGGTAAAGGCCATCCAAGAAATTCCAGTCCCTCATTCTGAAAAAGAAGTTAGAGGATTATTGGGTCGTCTCAATTACATCGTCCGCTTTATATCTCACTTGACTGCTACTTGCAAGCCAATCTTCAAACTCTTGAAGAAAGATCAGGTAGTCAAATGGAATGATGAGTGCCAAGCTGCCTTCGACAAAATCAAAAAATATTTGCAAGAACCTCCTATTCTCATGCCTCCCGTTGAAGGAAGACCCTTGATCATGTACTTGACAGTGCTAGAGAATTCTATGGGGTGTGTTTTGGGCCAACATGACGAGTCTGGCCGAAAAGAGCATGCTATTTACTACCTGAGCAAAAAGTTTACCGACTGTGAAACCATATATTCACTGCTCGAGAAAACTTGCTGGGCTCTGGCATGGGCTTCTCCCCGGCTAAGACAGTATATGTTGACTCATACCACTTTGTTGATTTCTAAGATGGATCCAATCAAGTGCATCTTCGAGAAACCTGCTCTTTCCGGACGGATAGCTAGGTGGAAAATGATCTTGACTGAGTACGACATTCAATACACAATGCAAAAGGCCATCAAAGGAAGTTTACTAGCAGATCATTTGGCCCATTAAGTTGTTGATGATTATCAGTCTATGAACTTTGACTTCCCATATGAGAACATCATGTTAGTGGCAGACTGCACGAAACCTGGACCGTATGACGAACTTGAACAAGGATCCCGATGGACTATGGTCTTAGTTGGGGCTTCCAATGCCTTGGGTAATGGAGTTGGTGATGTGATCATCTCCCCTGAAGGTTGCCACACTCCTTTCACTGCCAGCCTATGCTTTGATTGCACGAACAACATGGCCGAGTACGAAGCGTGCATTTTTGGTCAGAAAGCTTCCATTGACTTAAGGATCAAGCATTTGAATGTGTTTGGGGATTCCCCTCTATTGATTAGCCAAGTAAAAGGATATTGGGACACTAAGCATCCTAATCTCATCCCTTACAAGAAACTTGTGCTATCTCTGATTCCCTACTTCGAAGAGATCACCTTTGAACACTTCCCTAGGGAAGAAAATCAGTTGGTTGACGTCTTGGCAACCATGTCTTTAATGTTCAAGGTCAGATGGGACAACAAAGCTCCTATGATAACCATTGAAAGATTCGACGAACCTGTGCACTGCTGTGAGGTTGAAAATGACATAGAAAATCATTGGTACCATGAGTTGAAGAGATACCTTGAGGCACAAGAGTATCCCGAGGGAGCATCCATCAATGACAGAAAGTTCTTACGAAGATTTTCAGCCAAATTCTTCCCAAGTAACGGAATATTATACAAACGCAACCATGATTCTACTCTACTCTGATGTGTGGACAAGAAGGAGGCAGAGGAAATTATGGAAGATATGCACGATGGTCTCTTTGGCACTCACTCAAGTGGACATACGATGGCCAAGAAGATCCTGAGAGCTGGATACTATTGGTCAACAATGGAGACTAATTGCCATCAACACTCTAGGACTTGCCACAAATGCCAAATATATGCTAACAAGGTCCATGTGCCTCATATCCCTTTGAACGTCATGACCGCTCCGTGGCCATTTCCAATATGGGACATTAATATGATTGGAGAGATCAATCCCACAGCTTCCAATGGACATCGCTTCATTCTAGTCGCTATTGATTATTTCACGAAATGGGTCGAAGTTGCCTCGTTTGCCTCAGTCACCAAGAATGTGGTAGCTAGATTCATCAAACATAACCTTATATGTCGCTATGGTATCGCCAAAAGGATCATCACCGACAATGGGACTAACCTCAACAATGTTATGATCATCGAACTTTGCACTCAGTTCAAGATCAATCATCATAATTCTTCTCCATATAGACCTAAAATGAATGGCACGGTCGAATCATCCAACAAAAACATTAAGAAGATTGTGCAGAAGATGGTAGTAACCTACAAGGACTAGCATGAGATGTTACTGTTTGCTCTCCATGGCTACTGTACTTCAGCTAGAACATCAACAGGGGTAACTCCCTTTTCTTTAGTCTATGGCATGGAAGTTGTTTTGCCAGTGGAAGTTCAGATTTCCTCACTAAGGATTATGAATGAGGCAGGCTTAGGCGAAGACAAGTGGATTCAAACGAGATTGGATCAACTGAACTTGATCGATAAAAAACGACTGGCTGCTGTTTGTCATGGTCATACGTGCCAAAATCGTATGATCAAGGCTTTCAACAAAAAGATCAAGCCTCGAGTATATCAAGTTGGTGACTTGGTGATAAAGCGCATCATTCTCCCACAAGGCAACCTTAGAGGCAAATAGACTCCCACCTACGAAGGACCATCTGTTGTCAATAGAGTGTTCTCTGATGGTGCCATGATGCTGACTACCATGGATGGTGAATACTTCCCACATCATGTGAATGCGGACATAGTTAAAAAATACTATGCATAAGAGACCCGCTAGGTTGACACACCTAGGCAAAATAAGGGCATCCCAGCAAACCAAAAGGTTTGGGAAAAAGTTAGGTATATATGCAAAAGATTATACACCCAGCAAGTTGAAAACCCAAAAGGGAGACTTGGGCAAAAATGGGTATCCTGGTGGGCTGAAAACCCGAAAGGGTGGTCCAAGCAAAAGTTAAGGATTGAAAGCGTATGACTATGTCCTGTAGAATCACCACAGTCAACTTCATTACCAAGGTCTGAGTTCAAACGGTCCAAGATCAATCCAATCAACTTTTGTCGATGGCAAGGGGCATTCGAAGACATTGGGGTAATAGTAGAGTTGGAATGCAATGAGATTATTTCCACATGGCTATTTGTTTCTGTTTTCAAAATCTGTTTTCCTTTCGATGATTTCCTCTTACTAGGATCTCCGTCTCTTTGTACAAAAATTCCTATTCATGGGCAAAATATCAATACGAATATACTTTGAAGTGCAAAATTTCTGTTTTGAGTGAAAATTTGTCCAATGACTAAAATTGAATGAACATATTCATATGAACATGATTAAAACTATTCGACACATGTGTCTTGCTAAGCGACGGCAAGGATCTCTTTAATGTATATGGAATATCCCCACAGAGTTATTTCCCCACAAGAGAGCTACAATAAACCTTTTCTATCAACAGAGTTACCCACAAAGTCTCTTTGTATAGGCTGAGCTCCAACCAGAGTCTCAATCTCTTGGCAGCTCTCTCCCAAGCTAAGTTGATCCTACAAGTAGAAGCCTTATGGATATCTTTCTCAAAGAACTCACCTCGTCAGTAGTTCATCGAGTATTCATCAACACGGTTTATTTCCCCAACAAACAACGAGTAGAATAACTCCCCAGCTGAGTTTGTATTCCTCCGGCATAGTCTATCTTCCCAGTTGAGTTTGTCTTCCCCAGCTGAGTCTATCCTCTCCAGCTTGAGTTTTCCTTTCAGACCATTACAAATTAAAGGGACACAACCCCTAATCCCCAGTAAAGTCGTCAACAAAACCTTTACTATCTCCAAAAGTTGCTGTGAATCCTGGATCCGACCAGATAATAGTCAACTTCATTCATTCGAAACACTGTGAAGCTTGGACCCGACCAGATATTAGTGTGACTTTTTAGATGCTATGAAGACTGGACCCGTCCAGATATCAGTTTTCAACTTCATCTTTCAAGTAAGTTATTGTAGAGCTTGGATCCGACCAAATAGCAATTCCCCTTAGAAGTTCATTGTGAAACCTGGAATCCGGCCAGATAACAACTAAGTTCCCAGAAAGTTACTGTAAAGCCTGGATTCTACCAGATATCAATTCAACTCTACTTCTTCAGACAAGTCTATTGTGAAGCCTGGACTCAACCAGATAACAATTAACTTCATCCACCTCAAAATCTGTGAAGCCTGGATCCAACCAGATATCAGTTCAACTTCGTCTATTCAAGCAAGTTATTGTGAATCCTGGAGTCCGACCATATAACAACTAGCTACAATCCCCAGCAAGACATTATGAAGCCTGGACCCGACCTGCTAATAATATAACTTTTCAAAAACCATGAAGCCTGGACCCGACCAGGTAGTAGTTACCACTTCAAGTTATTGTGAAGCCTAGACCCTACCAGATAACATTTCAAGTTCAATAAATTTTTTGTGAAGCCTGGAATCCGACCAGATAATAGTTAATTCATTCTCCCCCAGTAAGTTATCATGAAGCCTGGATCTGACCAGATAGAAGTTGACTTCATCATCCTCAACAATATGTGAAGCCTTGATCCGACCAGATAACAACTAACATTTAAGAGTTAATTCCCGACAGAAGCAATTTTGTCAATGAAGTTTGATGATATGTATATTCTTAATCTCCAACAGTAATCCGGGATTCAGAACTCCTCAGCAGTAGTCAGGGATTTATTTTCCCGAACAAACATGTATCTCACATTCATACATCATAGAATATACATACAAAATGCATTTAGCATGATCTCATTCATCTTGTGAACATCATGCATACATCTGCATTTAACTAACCCTTTTTCCCACAGATAAAACATCGAGTTTTAGTATAAATAGACCAAAGATTTGTGTTGATACATCTTCCAGTATTTACCATCATTCCTCCAAATGACATCTATAAGCCCATTCCAAATCCATCTTCAAGTGCAAATTTCTGGGCACTCTAGTGTTCAATCATCTTCCACCTTTAAGTCACGAATGGTGGATCCGCCAATCTAACTCTTCAGGTTTAAGAAGATTGAATAGGGGAATTGTTGTACCCCAAAATTTTCCCTCTTATTTATCAAGTAATCTCTCACAATATCCCCATTGGTTCAAGACTGCACAAGGTTTGATCAGCTCAATACACCTCCTCAGCACTGTTGACTCAAATTAGGGTTTTAGATTTCACAAGGACAAATGGACTTTTAATGCCCCATATGACTTTCATGAATCATTTTGGACCCTTAAGATTTCTCATGTCAAGTTTCAAGTCTTGGATCACATTTTTGCTCAGTCAATTGATTAGTTGACCTAAAATCAGCTGTATTGGGGAAAAAGTCAATTGTGGCCAATTTACAGTCAAACTTTATAATTTTCTATCCATATCAACATCATGAACTCATATATGTAATTTGATCAAGTTTGGGTTACAATTCCTCAAGAAACTTGATCAGATCATCAAAAGGGCAAAATGGTCAAAATTAGGGTTTTGACTGAGAAGGTGCAATTTCTGATTTTTAACCTAGCAAATGATTTATTGGTTTTAGACATGATATCAAGGATTAAAATGCTTAATTTTGACCTAATTGCATGGCTCAAAACATTTCTCAAGCTCAATTGATTGACATATGAATTTCAGTCAACTGATGAAAAGTCAATTGTGCACTGAAAAGTCAAACTTTGACTTTTTGATCAAAATCAAACTTCAAAGATTAAAATTCATCAAGGAATTTAAAAATATGAAACTTGTTCATCAAGAAATCAAAAGGTCAAGATTTCATTTTGAAAAGTCAAAATTTCTAAACTTAAAAATTTTTCTACGTGTTGAAAATTCATGTTTTTTCACAACTCTGAGCCAAATTTACACCATGATGCAAGATGATTCAAAGGAAACTTCCAACATGAAAGTTGTAGATCTCAATGAGATATAAAGCTTTGTAAAGCATAATTTTTTCTAGAAATTTTTGGATTTCAAGTTATGATTTTGTGAAGACATGTTCATGAAACTTGAAAAACTTAGTGAAATTTTGCCCTAGTTTAGGCAGGATTTTGACCTAACTTCATGGCAATTTTTCACATAGTTCCAAGATGAATCTTAAAAAATTTCAAACATAGAGGTTTTATAGGATGTTACAAGCTTTCCAAAAATGTCCAATAACTCATTGAGATCATACTTGAGCAAAGAGAATCGAAGGCAAGAAGTTAGGGTTTTATTCTTGAATTACAAGCAATTTCTTGATGAACACATGAACCAAATCAATGTTAGGCTGCATAATATTTGCTTTGCAGGTCTCAAACTTGTTTGTATATCCATCATTAATGGATTACACAAAATTTTGAGCTATAATCCAAGTGGTTTAAGCATTGTCCAAGTTAAATTGCCATTTTGGGAAGAAAGTGAAGAATGCCATTCTTGAAAAGCAAGCTTTATGCACAAAGTCAATTCTTTAGCCTCTCACTTATTTCCTCTGATCACAATCCGTCTACAAAGTCAGAAGAAAACTTGTTTAAAGCATAACCACTTTACATTAGCAAGTACAAAAGGCAAACTTGATTTCTCAAGAAAATCACATGTTGAGCTTAAGCATGTGATTTTGAATTCTGGTCAAAGACAAGTCTCCAAACTTGTTGATTATAAATAGCGGCCCTATTTGTAAGCTAACCCACGAGCTTAAGCACCCTGGAACTCTCCCAAATTCCCTAAAGCCAAAAATTGTCCAAAAACTCCATTGATGCACAGATTCTGACTTTGAACTTGAAACTCAGAATATACTTGTGCGTTTCTTGGATTTTCACTTCCCAAAGCTCCTATAAATCAAATATAACCTATCCATGTCCATGTTTCATAACTGTAATTCCATTTCCATCATACTCCATAACCAAAAATAGAGCACTGCATGTTGACTTCTCCAAGCCATTCCAGCCATCCATTGCTCAAGCTAACCATTGCATTAGCTTCCTGGGAACTTGAGGAAGCTAACCTGATCATTGTAGCACCTTGAATCAAGCTCATTTGCATTTCACGATTTCCAGTTTTGAGGTAATTTTCTGAACTTCTATCTTTTCATTTAGGCATTGTTAGGCTTGCATTTGTGAAGATAAAATGTAGACATCATTGCCCTGGAACTGTACATGTCCATAGATTTCATTTATATTGCTTGAGTAGTGAGAATTTTAAGTTTGAACTTTCTGGAAAAATTAGGTCAGAATTTGGTACCATTCAAAATCCATGCTCATCTTTGGTTTATAGTTTTAGTAATTTACATTTTTGGAATTGTTGTGAAATTTGGAACAAGTTTGATGTTTACATGCAAATGGATGAGAAATGGTGAAGTTACAGATGTTCAGGCTGGTCGTTGAAGATGAAGTCATATTTCGGACATAACTTAGGTTATGTATTTATTATTTCATTTATGTTAACGGATGTATAGCCACCCCAGTGGTAAGGCAGCGCACGTTTCATGCTCAGGGCGTGGGTTCAAGCCCTAGCACTGCCACTTTTCTTATTTCTCACATTTTTTCTCTCTTTTTGTCGAAAGCTGCTAGCGCACGGACCTCCAAGCAATGGGGTTTTTTTTTTACTTCTAACCTCCCTGTTTACTTTTGCATGCTGGCCCAACTTTTTTTATTATTTCATTTTTTATTTTCTTTTTCTTATTTCTTTATTTTATTTCATTTTCGTTATTATTTTTTTATTATTATTATTATTTTGATTAATAAAAAAATCCAAAAATATTTTATTTGTTTATTTACATATTTAAAAATGCTCATTTATATTTTATTTTTTTTGTAAAACAAAAAGACTAAAAATATTTTCTTAACAAATTAATTTCTTTTTCTCTTAAATAAATAATATTTAGATTTAGGTTTAATTATTATTTTTTCTCTTTTATCCAAAATTAATTTAGAATTTAGGTTTTCTTTTAATTAATTAATTTTCATATTTATCATTATTTAACTTAAAACCTTTTATTAAAAAAACCTTAAAAAATGTTTCAACCTTAATTTCTTTCTTAATTAGTTTAAGTTTAAATTTTCATTTTTATTTTAACCATCTCTCTTAATTAGGTTAAAACCCTTTACAAAAATCAAACAAAATCATTCCTTTTGCATTTACATTCTTGCATTATTTTCTTATTCAATTTTTGTACATTATTCAATATGGTTGTAATAGATAATTAGGTTTAATTTTCTTGCAATCCCCATTTGTAAATTTGTACACCCCCTCCCCTAATGAAGTAATAGTGTAGTAAGTTTACTTTCCACAATTTATCGCTTTATATAAATGTTAGTAATTAGGGTTTGTATGGAAAGATAAAATCAACAAGTAGCAAACCCTAATTCAAGATAAACAATGCATGTAAATCAAACACACTTGCACACTTGCACCCTTAGGGTAATTCCACTTTGTTTCCTTACAAAAATGGTCATGTTATGCATATGGGATATCTTAGCAAAAAAAAATCAATAATACAAGATCATAGTCCCTCGATGATGCTACAAATGTTGCCTTTCAAAATGATCTTAGTCCCTCAAAAAGAAATGCTAAGATATCTCATAACATTGCTATCATAACTATACAATGACCCACGCCCGTCCCTTTACATCCAAATATAAGGCTTCTTACTAAATCAATGGTAAGATAGCAATCAAAGGAAAAGAAGAAATGAACAAATACTTTTGAGTAGGTAGATTGTTCCTAGTTGCTTGCTCACTTTCAAATAAAACATTCTTGCTTATTTTCAAAACAAACACTAAACACTTTCAAAAACAAACTTTCAAAACATGAAACATTTTCAAAAGTCCAACAATTTGTATATGTTCTTACGAACGAGAACTATTACAAAGTTTTCCTAAACGAATGCGCCTTTTCAAAATACTTTCAAAAACCACACAAAGCATATTTTCAAACAAAAGGAAGTGATCTAGCAAGAAACTAAGAGCCCATAGATAAATATGGATGAAAAGGGTGCTAATACCTTCCGTTTTCATAATCTACCCCCCGAACTCAAGAAATAATCTCAAAGGTATTTCCTGTTCTTTTCAGCCTTTCCTTTTGGATAAAAGAAAAGTCGGTGGCGACTCTTTCTAACCGCAACATTTGCAATCAAACGCAAAACATCCGAAGTCAGTTCTCCCACCGTATCTCAGTAGTCATGTGAGCCTCAATCTTAGACTTCCCCAAATGAACCATAGCAGTAATCTCTTGAGACTTTGGCTCCTCTTCCAAACCAGTGAAAGGAACATGATCCGTAATAGGTAAACCCAGTAGATAAGAATACTCCTCTAATGTAGGCATCAACTAATAATTAAGGAAAGTGAAACGTCGATACATCAGATCATAGAATTGGACCAAAGTCGAGAGAATCCCCTCCTTTACCCTGACTTCATGAGAGAAATAATGGATCTATACTTCTTCTTAAAATTTGTAGAACTCTCAATCTCGGGAATCAGACTCATCAAATCATCTATCTTAGGATTCTTGAAACTGTACTTTCAGGTCTTTCTTTTTACAGAATCCATGGTCAAAATTAGCTGAGATATTCACAAAAAATAAACTTTAAGTCCCTTGAACCAAAATGTTTTAAAAGATGCTCATGGGTGGATGATTGTATGATGCAACAATCACACACAATATCATAAACATGGGGGGGGGGGGGGTTCATAGGTTTGACGTTACGAGCATGAGGTCAAAGGTATTACCCACAAGGTATGGTCTTATAGTTTATCACCTTAAAAACAAGGTTCTAAGAGGTTCCCAGAGTCTACATACTTCCTTCGGATATTACCAACATCCAGATTGACTCGGTAATTAGTAATATTCTTAAGAAAAACTCGTTTGAATAGCGTGACAATGATTTTTGGATTACTCCTTCATAGTTTCCGCACTACACCTAAAATGCCAAGATGGGTTAAGGATTCTATGATCCTCAGTTTCAGCATGATCCCAGGTCGAAAGTAGCACATCTTCCCAATTACTCGGTAAAAGACACTACAATCAAAGGGTCATCCACTGAGTGAGGGATCTCATGCCTCCTTTTTTAGCATTACTCCCTCAAAGTTAACATGACTATACTGCCTGTCCTATCTTAAGTTTGCCCAAGTCTAGGTAAAGGACTTATGAGAAATCACCAAGCATCCTAAAAACCAGGAAAATCTAGACAAACATATATACAACATATAACATATAACCAAAAATAGCACATACACAAATAAACAAAGATAGGCTCAACACACTTAGGGATGGACCATCATTTGGTCAATCTTTCCCTAGTGAAGTCGCCATTTTTTCTGTAGCGGTAGAAATATTGAGACAAATCTATTGGATTGACTTAACTCGCACAGATCAAATAAAAATCTCCACCACGCTTTATTGTTTCCAAAGGAATGGGAAAAAAGAGAATAACCCAAAAAAAGAGGGGGAGAGAATCTAAGTTCGGGGTTGGTTATGCAAAGGGAAGGTATTATCACCCTAAACATCTAAGGTAATCCGCGGGAACCTCTTTGAAAATTTGTGTATTTTGGCTATAAGAGTTGTATACAAAAATAGATTGTGGGGATGAGAAAAAAAATATTTTTTACAATTTTTGCACCCGCCACGGTTGCGAACCATTAGTGCCTACATACTACTTTTCATGCAATAGGGGATCAGGGTACTCGTAGTTCACCTTTAAAAAAATTTAAAACACAAGTGTGTTGGTTAATTTTAAGAGACGAGACATCATCGTCTTATCTGAGTGGAAGAACATACTTACTACCCACAGTTATGAGAAAGGAGAATTTGCATCATCTCAAAATGGAGGATATAGCTTAGATTTTAAAATCAACAAAGCCTCCCTCAACACCTAAGTGGAAAATATCTCACTTCACTACATATCATAGAAGTATAGTAGCTCGCATCACTGCAAGGATTGACAAGAGTATATCTTTTAAGAAAATTTTAAAGCAAAAATCCAAAGTGGAAAAGATGGTTTGAATGAGATTGACTGACTTTTAGTCTTCTCACAAAAATTTCAAAGTATTATTAAGTTGGTTAAAGTTTGATGAAGAAAATATTTTTGAAAATGCATGGACATAAGTCCAAGTTTATTGTGAAAACGGTTCAAGTTTAAAAAACAAGAATAATTTTGAAAGGAGGGGGGAGAATTTTGAAATTAAAGAAGATGGGAGGAGATGAAGGGACTATCCTAAAGCATGAGGTAAAAGCTAGGGAAAAGAGTCGTCTAACCAACAAGAAGCCAACACTTGACACAATGAGTCAATGTAGAATTCCCATCCTTTGGATTGAAACCAAACAATCAAAGATGATAAACCTCTTAGGAAAACCAAACTTCAAATGCATCATGTCTTCATAAAAACTGGGCAGAGTAAAGGTTGTATACAGATGAATTCTCAATCACAAACAAAGCAAATAATCGGAATAATCTGCACACAAAGAAAACAAAACAATCCAGTGTCTTAAGGTGAACCACAAGAACTTCAAACAAAATAATAATAGAAGCCACAAGGGTCTCAATGTAGGTCAAGGTCTCTACTCCTAAGTCCTGGAAGTCAATAACTCCATCATGCCAAGGATAGTAACCAAATAGTCCAAGTAATATTAAAGCTTTTTATTGTTCAAGTTGGTTATTAGGTATCTTCAAAAAGAAAATGAAAAGCTCAAATGAGAAAAAAAAATAACATAAAGATAAATACTCAAGTGAGCAAAGATGAAAATAACATGAAATAAAAATGCTAAAATAAATGGGCTTAAAGTAAAAAGCATAAAGTAAAAGCATAAAATAAAGTCAATTGTTAGAAATTACAGGTTAGTTGAATGACCATAATGAAACTTGCATTTGATAACTCATTAGAAGATTGATAAAATCAAAGCCTCTCATCAACAAGTTTCATTTACTTTTTGTCAAGTATATCATTCATTTCAAATATCAAGGCAACAATAAATGATCAATGATGTTTAAATGATTCACTTAGTTCTAAAATTTATGAAGATTCATTAGAGGATTGATAAGACCAAACCCTCCTAACAGTGAACCTTAAGGTTATTGGAACAAAGGTTTCAAATTAAACATGCTTGGGCTTGCAAACATAGGTTTGGGCTACGAATGATCATTTCTCGAATCGGGACAAAGTTTAGCGCTATGTTAAGCAATGTAAGTGGACTTATATAGAAGTCGCGCCTATTTTGAGGTCGGTCAATAGAAGTCTATGTGCCATATGTTTGGAGTGATGATATGTAGATCATCCTCTAGCAACACATGGCACAAAGTAGAAGAGGATGAGATGAAGATGGAGGGGATACATTTAATTAAAAATTTAATCAAACTATCATTAAAATCATCCATCCATTTTAGTGGAGTTAAACTCAACACTCAAGATCCAATGGTGTTAATGAAGTTTATGATCAACAATCACATAGCCATAATATATTTAAAAAATAAATTGCATTTAATGAATAGAGTAAAAAAGAAAAATGATTTTTAAATTATTTTTAAAATGAAAATAAAAGGTAAAATAGTAAACTATGTTCAAAGTATCAAAGAAAAATTTAAAAAGACCATGGAAAAATTAGAGCTGACCTCAAATATTTTTATACTTTTTTTGGTGATTTTTTTAAAACAGGAAAGTATTTTTAAACTAATTAAAATCACTCAAATAAGTGAAGAAAAAGATCAAAAATAATAGAAGTCAAGATAAAATTCTAGAAAAATTTCAGAAATTCAGAAATGAGCAAAATGATTTTTATAGATTTTTTCAGAACTTAAAAACATCAAAAGTATTTTTAAATGATTAAAAACAAGTTAAAATAAAGAAGAAATTATAAAAAATATCAAATTTTAAAATAAAATCATGAAAAAATGAAAATTAGGAAGAGAATATTTGAAAATATTTTTGTGAATTTTTTTATAATTTTTGAGTAAAAAATGAATTTTCTGTAATTTTTTGATGTTAAAACCAATAAAAATAAAAAATTATAAAATAAAATAACAAGCCAAAAAAATGTGGACCATCTGATCATTGTCAAAACATGTTAGTAAACAGATCCAGTGGATCTGGCGCGCTGTGCATGTCATGGACGTTATTGAATATCACACCTAATCATTTTTTATAAAATAAAAATAACTTAAAATATGGCATGTTGAATGGAGTCTAACTCACTAAAGTAATCAGATTCTAAGGATCACAACACGCATACATAGTAAAGTGAAACATCAAATATGTTTCAGAAAAACATGGCTAAACGTCATTGGTTGAAGACGGACGTGTCATCGTCTTGAACCTCCAGCCAACCTCAAATTGAATTCCACAAAATGTAAAATTAGCAATTCACACTGGTACCATTAGATTCATCTCTTCAAGACGATTCTAATGGTACCATCACGCTAAATTTATTTAAACTGAGCAAGGCATAAATTGATAAAATGCATAAATAATAGCGAGCACGAAATTCTGGAATATCTCACTCAAATCTCAATGAAATTGCAAATTACAAAAAGCACAAGAATCAGAAGGATGCAGAGAGTAGATTAGTCTTTTATTTGGATCGATTTGACCAAGGAATCTACCTAAGCTAAGTAGAAAATGTGGCTCTGAAACTGAACTTATGTAGATCAATATAGGTTACAATTCTTGAAGGTAAGAGTGTGGTTAGCTTCAGAGAAGTTCAATGAAGTTAACTGAATGGAGCTTTTGGTGTTTTGGAGTGAGAAAGCAAGAAATCAGAAATTCAAATTCAGAGTTCATGTAGGATATGAACAGGGGTTAATTGGCTATCAAAAGCTTGAGAAAATGAGTGAGATATAACCCTCTATTTATAGGGAAGCAAATGGAATGCTCAAGCGTGTGGAATGATGAAGTTTGGAGGGAATTCGTGTGAAGTTTCAAGCATGAAAAGTGTGACTCGTATTTTGCTCAAAACTCAGCCAAAAATTGTGTTTCAAGGTGCTAACCAATTCTTGAAAATTATTAAACATGGTTAGAAGTAAAAAGACGCAACAATTTAGTGACTAGAAGCTGAATTGTGCATTTCAAATTTTGACTTGAAGGAAAAAGTATGTTTTAAGGTACCAACTTTGAATCAATGGTATTCACAACTCAAGGAGTCTTAGGGCCTGATTCTTGAAGCAATTGAAAGATAAGGTCACAAATTTTTTAATTTTCAAATAATGGGATCAATTGGGTACTTTAGCTAGGAGTTGTGATGAGTCAAATTTGAGAAAAAGATGCTGACTTTTTGTACTTAGAAAAATTCTAAGTTTTTCTTCAAAAGTAACCTATGATGTTTTAAGTTCAAACAAGGTCTTCCTCCAAAATTGATATTTTATCATTTATTCTAGCTTGAATTAGACATCCCAAAGAGAATTGTGAAACTTGAGTCACTCAAAAATACCAAGTATTGAATAAGTTATGGTCTTGCAAAATTGGTGAAAATTCATGAGATGACCTATAAGCTTTTGCATTCTTAGGGCATCTTTCATCCATTTTACATCTTTGCACATAAAATAAGATTTGAAGTTCACATCCTTAATATCATTATGGAAAAATAATGGGCTCAAGGAGGTACAAATTGACCAAGTTATGATCTTTTGAAGTCACATAAGGGAATTTGATGGCCTATCGAGAGGACTTGTAATCTTTCTTCATCATTAGGCATCTTCCACATAAAATTTCCTTGAAATTTTTGAAGTTATTGGTTGATAATTGTTCAAAGAGAATAAATTATTTGTAATCACTCAAAAATACCAAAATATGAGCAAGATATAGCCCTTAGAAGTTCAAAACCCTAGCTCCTAGAGCACCAAAATGACTTGGAGAACCCTTTCAATTTTGATAAACTTCCTTGAAAAATTACTCTTGCCATGTGAAAAGAAATTGTTGTGGATGATAATAAGAACCCATAGTAACAAAAACCACCTCCAAATATTAATATTTGAGAGAGTTATGCACTTGTGATCAAGAAATCAAGAACTTGTCCAATTAGGTCAAACTTCTTCAATCAAATCTTGCATCTTTTGATTTTATTTAACAAATTGAGGCATGATGAATCATTGTAAACCTTTTCATGATATACTTCAAAGTATCTTCAATGATGAAGCTTGAATCTCAATTAAACTTTATTGAAGAGGGCATGGAAATCAACTCATGAACCTATAAATCAAACTGATGAAATATGTTATGACCTCACATATAGTATCATCAATTAGAGAAAACATTAATTGCATTTATTAGTTAAAAGTTAATCAATACAAAACATAGATGATCACAATATATAAATCAATGTGCTTGGTGATTCCTCATGAGCAAGCCTAAAGATAGGGAGAAGAACCAACCCCTAGTGTGATCTTGTTGTGATTGATTTGATATGAGATGATAGAGGAATCTTAGGGGGGGAAATTAGGGTACAACACTTGGGTTTATTTCTTGTATAGATCCTATACCCGGATCTAGGGGAATTTTAGGTAAGTATCAATAGATCGTGAAGATTGTATGGTATAGACCGGTATGGTTGAACCGATGGCTACGTTAGTGCGATTGGTTTGTTCTGGTGTCCCTTGACTCAGTCAAGGAGAATTTTGGGATGTCGCGTGGTATCATAAGCACTAACTGACCTTAGAACCTTAGATGACACAACTTAGCCATTAGAAAGTAGTGAGATGGCTAGCTTTGGTGCATACTGAAGTTTGTTGATACTCGATACTACACTCATTGAGATCGGACTCTCGGGATATTTTGGTCGCAATTCAGATGCTTGTGCTGAAACAATGCCTGGGAGAAAAATCAGTGATATTGAGATTCCTAGAACCCGATTACTTCTTTTAAGATAGGTTGAGCCAACTAAAACTCAAGAGGGTACTTACCTACAAACTCCAGGAAAGCTTAAACCAAAGGTCTTGTGTTTTTTGTTTGTGTATGATTAATTGTTCGAACATGACATCATAACATCATGAAATCATACCATATCATTTTTACTAACCATTTCAAGGACCAAGAGATTTATCTTTGTTTGTTTTGTAAGTTATGGCCTCTACTCGCAGAAATACTATCCGGATCAGTTGTGAGGATACCTTTTCAACTCAAGGAGCTAGTCTCAAAGGTTCCCTAACGTTATACATTCATCAAAAGGCATGGTCATCTACTCAGTTTAGTTACTTCGGGTTTTGAAGAAGACATGATGAGTGTTCTATTCCAGTTTAGCAACCTTACATCTGAAGCGGTCTGACATTGTATCTAATTGGGAAACAAGAAGTGGAGTCAAGGAATTTCTAGCTAAATTTATGTTAGAAAAGGCTCGGCTGTTTCTGGATGCTATGAGTTTTCAAGATTTAGAATAAATCTTGGATTTGTTGATCTATGGGTTGGTGTTATTCCCTAATCTAGACCAACTCATAGATGTGACTGTTGTCAAAATTTTCCTCACTCTTAACCCTGTGCCTACTTTTCTTGGAGATATTTTGCACTCTCTTCACACTCGTACTATGAGGAAATAAGGGACTCTTATGTGTTGAATACCTTTTCTATCTATGTGGTTTATTTCACACCTCCCCCAATCAGTATTGAATAATGAACAAGGTTTGAGGTGGTCTCAAAGGATGATATTGCTTTCTTATTCAGATATCTATTGGTGCTCCCGATCTCTGGAAGATGTTACTATCATAAACCGATGCGGGGAATTCCCTAATGTTCCACTCCTTGGCATTAGGGGGCATATTACTTACAACCCTTCTCTGGCTCTACGACAATTTGGTTATGCTCGAAGAGATATTCCTCATGACGCACTTATCCAGGGTATTGTGTTCGACTACAAAAATGATCCTCGAGGTTATCGTTAAAGGTTTATACGTGCTTGGGGCATGGTAAACAAGGTTGATAGAAAAAATTTAGGACAAAATAATTCTATCCCTTTGGAGCCCTATCTCAAATGGGTATGAGCTCACGCTCAAAACCTTATGATGTTGTATCGACCTGTTCTACCGGTGATCTTAGAGCCTGTTATCGAAGGAGATGTTTATCGCATCATCCTCCATCCATACATGCCCACTGACCTCGAAGAGTTGCAGAAGTCCTGGATTCAACTCAAGGAAGAACGGGACACCTTTGAATCTCAATTCTATACAAGTGAAAAGAAAGTGTTAGAGCTCACAAATCAACTTCATGAGGAGCAAAGCCTTAATATACACATGGACACGAGGAGGAAGCGTCCGTGGGAGATTTGAGTTTTAGGTTTTATTGTTGTCTTGTTGAGACCCTTTTGCTTTTCATTATAAGCCTAAGAGGAAATTGTAATCTTGAACTTACTAATAAAAATCTTTGTTTTGTTTCCTTTCGGTTAGCAAATTTAAATTTCCCAAGGTCCTTGAAAACATTGCATCCACATATCATGCATCATTTCATAAACAGGTTTTCCAATACAGGTTTCCTCATCTATTTACTCTTTATTTTAGTATAAGATGGCCCTCGAACAAACTGTCAAGGATCTGCAAACTCAACATGCACAATTTCAAGAGACTCTTCTGAATCTGGCCAAAGGGAAACAAGAGATGATGGTGCTCCTCACCACGAAAAAGAAGACTAAGAAGCGGGTTGTTATTCTCAACATGGGCAGAAGATTCAAAGGTTATGCTCAACCAGTTTGAGTAAATGATTTTTCCTCTGAGTAAGACGACAACCAAGAGGAGGATGGCAGAAGTGTCAGGGGTGAAGATAGAAATAATCAGGTTTTTAAGGATGAAGACTACTCCGATGAACAATATCCTCCTGCAGATGACAAATATAAGCAGCTGGAAGACCGACTCAAAGCTGTGGAAATCCAGAAAGTGCTTGGATTGGATTTTGGAGTACTAGGTCTGATCTCGGGGGTGGTCATCTCTCACAAATTTAAGGTCCCTATATTTTCTAAATATGATGGGTCTCTTGTCCCAAACTTCATCTGAGGTCGTATGTTCGAAAAATCCAACCTTATACTACTGACAGGAAATTATAGGTCCATTTCTTTCAAGAAAGTTTGTCCAGTACTTAACTTGAATGGTTTTATCAGCTCTAAGGAACCAACATTCACACATGGGAAGACTTGGCTGCTGCATTTTACAAGCAGTATCAATATAATGCTGACCTGATGGCGACTCGGGTGCAGTTGCAAAACATGTCTATGGGCTTGAATGAAGGATTCAAGGAGTATGCAAAAAAATAGAGAGATCTAGCTGGAAAGGTGTAACCTCCTTTGATTGACCAGGAACTGTGGATATGTTCATGGGCACTATGACGGGTCCATTCTTTAATTTGCTGATTGGGAGTTCTTCATCAGTGTTTACTGAGTTGATTTTGACTGGCAAACAAGTTGAAAGGGGTATCAAGAGTGGGAACATTCCGATGGCTTCATCTTCTAATGTTATGAAGAAACCATTAGGTAGCAAATAAGAAACCAATGTTGTCGATGTCTAAAAATTTGTAGTAAAAATGACCACCATCAGTCTGTGGGAGCGATATTGATCTCTAATCTAGCGCTTGTTCAATAATCATAACAAGGAAACCAGCGTAGGTCAGACGCTCCGAGGAGACATTTCACCAGGATTAATATGCCATTGGCTCAAGCATTGCTACATTTGTTAAAGGCTGAACTCATAACACTCTGGGATCCACCTCTTAATCCCAACACATCCTCTCCAAAGTAAAATCCAAATATGAGACGTGTCTATCATTCAAATAGTCCTGGGCACGACACCAACAATTGTTGGGCTCTGAAAAACAAAATCCAAGACATGATTAATAATAAGGAAATTGAGTTTTACCCTCCTAAGACTCTGAACGTGATTACTGCTCCTAAGCTAAAGCATGACAAAGGCATAAGTGCTATTGAAGATGTTTTTCATGTTACCTCTGTGAGTGATGTGGTTACTCCTCTCTCAGCAGCCAAGAAGAATTTGCTACAAGCCGGTTTATTTCTGGGTTGTGTTAAAGAATGTTATTGTTGTGCAGTTCAACCTAATGGTTGTGGGTTACTGAAGGAAGGCATTCAATGCCTGATGGATGAACATGTAATTTTGATTGAGAAAGTTTTGTATGCTGAGAATTTATGCCAAGATTTGTCTGTCATATTTGGTACTCCTTTCAGGGTTACTTCCAAGGGTCTTATAAGAATTACTGCTAATCCAAAAGTTTCTCCTTTAATCATTACAACACATGGGCCCACCATATTCTTCGGAGAAGGATATTCCATGGAATTATGTATCTGAAGTCTATTATCATGGTATTAAACAAGAGTTGTCTGACGAAGATGATGAAAAACTTGATCCCAATATTGACAATATTGCAGGGACCAGTAAAATTACTAGAAGCGGAAGGATTTTCTCCCCAGAAATCTCGCCACCTGTTTAAGTCACAGTTACCAAGATAACTGCTGAGGCTCGAGGCAAAGAGCCATTGATAGAGCCTGCTAGGATGGAGGCACCAAAAGAAGCTACAATCAAGGACACCTCTGAACAAGAGTTGGAAGAGGTTTTGAAGATCATTCACAAGAGCGACTATAAAATTGTTGAAAAGTTGGGGCAGACCCCACCCAAAATATCCATGCTATATTTACTACTATGTTTTGAAGTCCATGCGCAGGCTTTAGTAAAATTATTAAATACTGCTCATGTGCCGCAAGATATTTCTGCTGATCAATTTGGAAGTTATGTTGCTAGTTTAACAACAGATAATGAATTAGGATTCTCTGATGCTGACCTAACTCCCGAGGGGAGAAATCATAACAGGGCCTTGTATGTCTCCATTAAATGCAGGGGCACTACGTTGGCTCATGTGTTAATTGATATTAGCTCTTCTCTGAATGTTCTTCCAAAAGGCGCTCTCGACATACTATACTGTGAAGGGGTTGTGCTGAAACCCAGTGACATTATAGTTCGAGCCTTTGACGGGTCTAAAATAATGGTGCATGGAGAAGTGGATCTTCCTATCAAAGTGGGTTCACAGAAATTTGAATCCACCTTCTATGTAATGGACATTCGGCCAACTTATTCTTGTCTGTTAGGATTCGCCTGGATCCATGTGGCAGGCATTATTACCTCCACCTTGCACTAGTCACTAAAATATCTTGTGAAAGGGAAGATTATTAGTGTCTGTGGAGAAGAGGAGTTCATGGTCAGCCATATGAATTCATTCTGATACATGGAGATGGATGGTGAATTCATAGAAACTCCCTGCCAAGCTTTTGGAGTAATTTCCCCTGCTATTGTTAGTGATGTTTCTGCCATTCCAAAGACTACCAGGGTTCTGCACAAGATGGCTTCTTTAAAAGATTCCAAGGCTACTATAGAAGAAGGTGGTTATACTATTTGGGATTTGTGATACGGTGGCAGAACCGACTATTTAATACTGGTTTGTGTTTTTCGTTTTATGTTCACAAAATGTCGCTGTAAGCAAGAGTCGCAACCAACTTTTATTTCATCCAACCGGAAAGGAAAAAAGTACAGAAAAAAAATCCTTTTTCGAGATATTCTGAGTACAGGGGGTAGATTATAGAAAGGGAAGGTGTTAGCACCCTTTCCATCCATGGTTTTCCATGGGCTCTTAAGTACTTGCTCATTTTTAAATTGCTTGTGTTTATGTGTTTTGTTTTGAAAAATATTCTACTTCGTGGTAACCCTTGTATCAGTCCTCAAGGGTGTGACGAAGTTATTTTGAAAATTTGTTTGAAAAGTGTAAGTGTGAAAAGTTTTGATTTGATCAAGTACCTACTAACATCTACCTACTCGAAAAAAGATTGTTTCTATTCTTGTTTCCTTTAGACAGCGCTATCCTACTATTGAGAAATAGGTAGCACCGTCGTTAGAGTTTGTAAGGGGAAATTCGAAAGGGACGTACGGTCACTAAAGAAATATTATGACACCTTAGTAGTAGCCCTAGAGTCTTAAGATCTTATTCGAGCCAACATTTCCGAGGCATCATTTTAGAGGCAACATTCAAATGGGACATTTGATCTTTTTAGACAGGAGGGAAACCATTAAGACACCCTATGCTTAATGATCGTTTACCGAAGGCAACTGAAGTGAGAGTATACCCTAAGATTGATATGTGTGACTGATTTGTTTCAGTTATTTATCTTTGCACATTAGGGTTTTCTAACCGTATTAATTTTGTCATGCATTCTTGCCATACAATCCTATTAGCATACATCTAGACAGTTAAATATTTGCAGGAATTATAAATGCGAGAAAATAAACCTACGCTATTACAAGGCTTCGGGGAGGGGGATTAATTACATAGCCAAAAATAGGGGATTTAAACAGTAAATAAAAAACCCTAAATTAACTATTACAAACCATGAACAGTTACAAAAATATGGGCAAAATAATTAACAAGCCCGCGGCGAATTAAATGCGAGGCGATTAGGGTTTTGACCCTTGACTAAACCTAATTGCAATTGATTAAAGAAAAATCATTTTTTTTGTCGTGTTTTGTTATTTGAGAAAATAATGAATAATTGAATTAAAAAAAGAACCTAATCACTAATTAATTTTACTTCCTGAAAATAAATTAATTAATTCTAAACAACCTATTTTTGTATTTTTTTTGTTTGAAAAAGAAAAGAATTAAATCAAGAACTTAAACCTAATTTTTTCTAATTGATTTTAATTGTAAGAAACAAATTAAAGTTACCCTAAACTAAATTAAATTAATTAAATTAAATTTGATAATAAAAAAAACCTAATTCTAATTTTTTGTAAATTCTTGATTTATGATTTTATAAAAAAAAAGATTAATTTTTATGAGAAAAATAAATTAAGCATAATAATTAAATAAGCAAAAATAAATAAATAAAAATGTAAAAGAATGAGAATGGGCTTGTATGTTAGCCAATGCAGGGGGTGCAAATCTGGATTTTCTGGCCCAAATACTCCAAGCATGTTTGACCACGCCTGATCTGGTGCAACATTAACTTGGATGTATATCATGAGTCCTTCATTGGAGAGGCATTGGACCTGGCTAGCTGGGCATCAAAGGGCTGGATGTTGAGGTTGTATGGTGGACATCATGATGAGAGATGCGCTGGATCAATTATCTGGAAATAATACAAATGAAAACGCTGGGACCTGGGTTGGATCGAACCCAGGTCCTTATGCTCGCTTCCACTAATCCCTTGCCATCTGTGCTACGCGCTCTATTTGTTCATATAATAGAAATAAAATAATATAAGCAGAATAAATAATATATTCATAAAATGCGCGAAAATTCAAACGGGCCAGCCATATGCTGCCACGCCATCATCTCCTTCACCGGCCTGTCGTTTTAGGTAGAACACTTTTACCTACGGACATTTGTGTGTAACTACAGACCTGTAACATTGCAAAATCCTGTACAAGCAATATAAATGAAAGGTAAGGATACCAATCAACTCGTCTCATCTTCACGAGCATCATGGTACCAGAATCAAGGCCTAATTTTGCCTGTACAAAAAATGCCTAAACAAGAACATAAAACCCTAGCAATGGCAATATCACATACGGGCATCAAAAATGCAATTAAATGGTATGGTTAAATTGCAAACATGATGACAAACATGAATATAACAATCAAAAGTGTTAATGATGAGTAAATTACAATAATCGAATTGCAAAAATATGTCAAATCGTGGGAGACGTAGCGTGCATTTCCGGGTATTTTGAAGCTTGCAAAGGATGTTTTTAGCTTCCTAAGATGTCTAGCAAGCGGTTGGGAAGCTCAGCACACCTTGAATTGGCCTGTGGAAGGAGATTCGTCTCACACTTTTCTTAGAAACTTTCAAGTTTTGTTCTGGTTTTTGGAGGCAGGTTGTGCACGAAAATTCTTGTGTTTAGGGTTCCACAAACTTTAGTGTATGTATTGAATCCAATTAGGTTAACAATTTTGGATCCAATCTTGAGAATTCATGAATGGAATATTTGATTTTTAAGCCATATGATATCTTTCTATTTTCATGCCAATCATGCTCTTTTTGTACCAATTATGCTTGATTCGATTTAATCATGTAAGCTCAACATATCTTGATTGCTAATCTGTAAAAAAAACAAATCAAATCATATCTTTGTTAATTTTCATCATTTATTTGATTTAATCCATTTTTTAATTAATGACAAATCGAAATAAATTGAAAAATGAAGCATATAATAGGTGAGTGAACATTTGAGTCGTGGACCACATTATAATTGAGGTGCAAGCATAAAAAGTTGGGCCCATTTAGCAAAAATGCAAATTTGAGCACATTTGACTTTTGGCAATTTTGCAAAAATGGTCAATTTGGCCAATGCACAACTCTCTCAATTTTGACCCTAGAGAGGTGTTATTTGACTTTTTGGAAAGCTTAGGATGTCCTATAAGCAACCCTTTTGGTCTCATCTCAATTGAGTCTTCCATGTTCATTTATGAAGCTTTGACCCAAAAGGTGTTTTTGTTGACTTTTCAAAAGGACCTATAATGTCAAAATTCATATCTTTTTGTGAGTGCAAAATTTGGACTTTGGAGATGAATATGAATTGTAGGTAATTGCATACTATTAAAAATGAGCTTTGGATGGGTAATTTCTAATAATGTATGAGAAAGTTATGTTTGGTCAAAGTTGAGTTGACTTTTCCTATAAAACCCTAATTTAGCAACTTTTGGGTTTTGATGAATTGTGAGCAATCCTTGGGGAATCATGATCAACCCTTGATCAAATGATGAATAATACTTTAAAATGAGTATGTTGACCAAAAATATTGAAGTTTGACTGTATGTGGGCCACAGTTGACTTTTGACCTAGCATAGTTAATTTTCAGGCATTTGAGCAATTGACTGAGCAAACTTCTTCTGCAAGGCTTGAAACTTGACATGGATGATCTTGAGAACATATTAGTACAATGGTGAGCATTTGAGTCCTTTGTGTTTCAAACATCTTGATGAAGATGGAAACCCTAATTTGAGGTATGCTACCTTAGAAGAGAGTTTGTTTGGTCAACTCTTGGACTTCCTTGAGCAATTTGGGAACCTCACTTGCCATGTGTTGAGAAATATGGGAGGGAAAATTTTGGGGTACAACAGCTTCCCCTGTTCAATCTTCTTAAACCTGAAGATGTAGATTGGCTCGTCTTCCTTTCGTGATCTGAAGGTAGAAGATGATTGAACACTAGAGTGCCCAGAAATTTGCACTCGCATGAAGTGACGCTTGATTTGTGATATCGGGAATGGGCTTACAGATGCCATCGGAAGTTGCTAGAGAATTGTCGGAGATGGGCTTAAATATGCCATCTGAAGAGGTATCGATTGCATAAGAGATTCCTTTGCGAGAACCCGTATACCTGCTATTGAGGAGGACTTTGCTAGGGAATGTTGGTCTCTGTCTTAGGAGAAATAGAGTTTTAGGAGTTTTAATTGTCTGTTACTCTACTGGGGAATAATTCCGGTTTGGGAAGCGGAAGTGAACTGCATATCTGGTCGGGGTATATGCTGCACCGCGACTTTCTAGGGAAATGTGAAATCAATTGTGTTTGATTGGGTCCCAGTCTTACAGTGTTATGGACTGTTGTCTGGGGATAAGAGAGGAAGAACCCGGATACTAAGGTTATGAGAAGGAACCTAGATAGTAGGGTTACTTTGATATGAAAGCTTGGATAGTAGGGCTTGAGAAGGAACCTGGAGAGTAGGGTTACTTCGGCATGAAAGCCGGAATAGTAGGGCTGCGAGAAGGAACCTGGATAGTAGGGTTACTTCGAGATGAAAGGCTGGATAGTAGGGATGCGAGAAGGAACCTAGATAGTAGGGTTACTTCGAGATGAAAGCCTGGATAGTAGGGCTTGGGAAAGAACCTGGATAGTAGGGTTGTGAGAAGGAACCTGGATAGTAGGGTTACTTCGAGGTGTAACCCTGGATAGTAGGGCTGTGAGAAGGAACCTGGATAGTAGGGTTACTTCGAGATGAAAGCCTGGATATTAGGGCTGTTAGAAGGAACCTGGATAGTAGGGTTACTTCGAGGTGAAATCCTGGATAGTAGGGCTATGAGAAGGAACCTGGATAGTAGGGTTACTTCGAGGTGAAAGCCTGGATAGTAGGGCTGTGAGAAGGAACCTGGATAGTAGGGTTACTTCGAGATGAACGCATGGGTAGTAGGGCTGTGAGAAGGAACCTGGATAGTAGGGTTACTTTGAGATGAACGCTTGGATAGTAGGGTTATGAGAAGGAACCTGGATAGTAGGGTTACTTCGAGATGAACGCCTGGATAGTAGGGCTTGAGAAGGAACCTGGATAGTAGGGTTACTTCAACATGAAAGCCTGGGTAGTAGGGCTATGGGAAGGAACCTAGATAGTAGGGTTACTTCGGTATGAAAGCCTGGATAGTAGGGTTGTGAGAAGGAACCGGGGTAAGGGTTACTTCGACATGAAAGCCTGGGTAGTAGGGCTGTAAGAAGGAACCTGGATAGTAGGGTTACTTCGATATGAAAGCCTTGATAGTAGGGCTCTGAGAAAGAACCGGGGTAAGGTTTATTGGTGATAAGTTCGTGTAAAACTTCAGAACAAACTGGGGTAAGGTTATAAGTTTGTGTAAAACTTTAAGAGGAACCTGCATAAGGTTGCATTTGTCGCACCGATGATTACTCTGTTTAGCTTCGAGTGTTGATCATGGACCTGCTGGAAATTGTTGATAATAACTGTCTTTCCTGAAAGAAATACAGGGTTAGTTATGTGCGATGCATGAGATGTATTGTGATGAGGTTCTCAAAATAACTGGGATTATGTTATACGTAATGTATACACGTGTCATGATGTATGAACATGAAACACTGATGTAATAATCTGAGTCCGGGAAAATAAATCCCTGACTGCTATTTAGAGAGTATGAGAAATGATATTCTTGACTGCTGTAAAAAACCATAGTTCCTCTACTTCTGTTGGGGATGGTGAACAAAGATGACTATGCTGGGGATTTGCCCCTTGTTTACGGATATTCTGCCGAGGAGAGACTCTGCTTGAGAACAACTCTGCGGGGAATAACTCTGTTGGAGTGGAGATACTCTGCTGATATATCTGCTAATTTGGAGAAATAAACTCGGATGGGGATGAATTTCCATTGGTGGTGATAATGAATTCTGTTGGAGATTGAATTTCTGCTTGTGGCAGAAATAAACTCTGCTTGGGGAAAAATTTACTGATTCACTCGCGATTGTGAACCACAGCTGGGGAGAGTTATGTCCTGTTCGGGAAAGCTAACATTACTGCCTTTGGATACCTTTTCCTCTGTGGGGAGTGTACGTACCACTATTCATGTTCTCAAGCTGGCTCTATCCCGGTACCTGATGGGCAGAGTAACTGTAAGGTTTGGGCACCTCTTGTTTTCCTTGTTCCTGGAATTACGAGTAATTGTCTTTTGTTTCTCATGTAAATATTTATGAGCAGCAGTTATTTTCAAATGCATATATCAAAAATGAATCATTGGATGTTCTCGCAAAACAAAACAGAAAAAGAAAAACAAATTGAAACTTCTTGTGAAAATGAATTGTATTGATTTTTGCAGTTGGCTTGTAACAGGCGTTCTGTACAAAGAGGCTGACGTCCTAGTAAGAGAACGCCACTGAAAGATAGAAATTAAAATTTGATTTAAAGAAATAAAAGCAGCTACGTGAAACAATCCCATCGGGTTCCAACTCTGCTATTGCCTTTATATCTTCAAGCGTCTCATCACTTTACTGCTTGGTCGAATGTGGATCAGATTAATTGGCGCTGACTGAGCTTGATAGTTGATACTGAAGTATGGTTGCAAGATGATCCAATGAGACATAGTGTTACACTTTGATCCCTAATTTTTGCCTGGACCTCCCTTTCGGGTTTTCAGTCCACCGGGATGCCCTTTTTTGCCAAAGTAGCCTTTTCAGGTTTTCGACTTGCCGGGTGTACAGTTTTTTTTCATTTTCATCCCTTACTTTTGCCCGAACCCTTTTGGTTCGCCGGGAAGCCCTTATTTTTGCCTAGGCCAGTCAACCTAGCGGGTTTTTGATCACGTGTAGTATCTTTTCACTATGTTTGCATTGACGGGGTGAGGAAGGTCGTCACCATCCATGGTGGTAAGAATCATATCTCCTCCCGAGAAAATGTTCTTAACCACAAATGGCCCTTCGTATGTGGGGGTCCATTTGCCCCTGGGATCACCTTGCAGTAGTATGATGCGTTTGATCACTAGATCCCCTACTTGATATTCTTGATGTCTGACTTTCTTGTTAAAAGCCTTGATCATTCGCTTTTGATACGTCTGACCATGACAGATAGCAGTAAGTCTCTTTTCATCAATTAGATTCAGTTGATCAAGTCGGGTTTGGATCCAGTCGTCTCCGTTCAAACCCGCATCCTTCATAATCCTGAGAGAGGGTATCGGGACTTCGATGGGTAGGACTGCCTCCATGCCATACACCAAGAATAGGGTGTTGCCCCTGTCGACGTTCGTGCTGAGGTACGGTACCCATGAAGAGTGAATGGTAACATCTCATGCCAGTCTTTGTATGTCATCGTCATCTTCTGCACAATCTTCTTGATGTTCGTGTTATCCGCTTTAACAGCCCCATTAATCTTCGGCCTTTAGGGAGAAGAGTTATGATGCTGAATCTTGAACTGTTTGTAGAGCTCGGTGACCATTGTGTTATTGATATTTGTACCATTGTCAGTAATAATTCTCTCTGGGACACCATATCGACATATCAGATTGTGTCGGATAAACCACGCCACGACGTTCTTGGTTACTGTAGCAAAGGAAGCTGCCTTAACCCACTTCGTAAAGTAATCAATGGCTACCAGAATGAAGCGATGCCTGTTAGATGCAGTAGGTCTGATCTCACTGATCATGTCGATGCCCCACATTGCAAAGGGCCAAGGAGCTGTCAAGAGATTCAGAGGGACTGGAGGTACATGCACCTTATCAGCATAGACTTGGCACTTATGACAGGTTCGAGAGTGTTGATAATAATCAGCTTCCATAGTGGACCAGTAATATCCTGCCCGTAGGATTTTCTTTTCCATGGTATGTCCACTGGACTGTGTTTGGAAGGTACCTTCATGTAACTCTGCCATGATCCTATCTGCCTCGCTCTTATCTACACACCGCAGTAAGGTTGAATCATGTTTACGCTTATAGAGGATTCCATTACTGATGAAGAACTTCCCAGCGAACCTTCTCAGAAACTTCTTATCATTAACAGATTCCCCCTCGGGGTATTCTTGAGCCTCAAGATACCTTTCAAACTCATGAAACCAGGGTTTATCTGCTACCTCTTTGGTCTCAATGTCACAACAATGCGCGGGTTCATCCAATCTCTCAATGGTAATCTGGGGAGCTTCATTGTCCCACCTAACTTTAAACATAGAAGACATGGTAGCTAACGCGTCCTCCAACTGATTCTCCTCTCTTGGGAAATGTTCAAAGGTTACCTCCTCAAAGTGTGGGAGCAATGTCAGTACATACTCTTTGTAGGGAGTAAGATTCGGGTGCTTCGTATCCCACTCGCCTTTGATCTGACTTATTACTAGAGAGGAATCTTCAAATACACTTAAGAACTTAATCCTCAGGTCAATAGTAGCTCTAAGACCCATGATACATGCTTCATACTCCGCCAAATTGTTGGTGCGGTTAAAACATAATTGGGAGGTGAATGGAGTATGACAGCCTTCGGGAGATATAATTACAGTGCCAATTCCATTACCCAATGCGTTCGAGGCTCCATCAAAATACATAGACCATCGGGATCCCTCCTAGGGTCCTTCATCTGGTCCAGGTTCTTCGCAGTCGGTTACCAACATGATGTTCTCATCCAGGAACTCGAAATTCATGGACTGGTAATCATCCACAGCCTGATGCACCAAATGATCCGCCAATACACTCCCCTTGATTGCTTTTTGGGTTGTGTATTGGATGTCGTACTCGGTTAAGATCATCTGGCATCTTGCTATTCTTCCGGATAAGGCGGGCTTCTCTAAAATATATTTGATTGGATCCATCTTTGATATTAACAAGGTAGTGTGAGTCAGCATATACTGTCTCAGTCGGCGAGCAACCCATGCCAAAGCGCAGCAAGTTTTCTCAAGCAATGAGTATCGGGTCTCACAGTCGGTAAACTTTTTGCTAAGGTAATAAATTGCATGCTCTTTTCGACCAGACTCATCATGCTTCCCCAGCACACACCCCATTGAATTATCTAGCACTGTCAAGTATAATATCAAAGGTCTTCCTTCAATTGGAGGCATCAGAATTGGTGGTTCTTGAAGGTATTCTTTGATTCTTTCGAAAGCGGTCTGGAATTCATCATTCCACTTTACCACTTGATCTTTCTTCAGCAGCTTGAAGATTGTCTCACAAGTAGTAGTCGGATGTGAAATGAACCTGGCGATATAATTCAGACGTCCCAGGAAACCTCTAACTTCCTTCTCTGTGCGGGGGACTGGCATCTCTTGTATGGCCTTTACCTTTGTAGGGTCTACTTGAATACCTTTGTCACTGACCACAAAACCCAGAAGCTTACCAGACCTTACCCCGAAGTTACACTTGTTCAGATTCAACCTCAGCTTGTACGTCTTCAACCTGTCAAACAGTTTTCTGGAGATGATCGAGGTGCTCTTCCTCAGTCTGGGACCTGGCTATGATATCATCAACATAAACCTCGATCTCGTGGTGAATCATATCATGGAACAAAGCAACCATGGAGCGCTGATAAGTTGCCCCAGCATTATTCAATCCAAAAGGCATTACCTTGTAACAGAAGGTGTCCCACTGTGTAACGAAGGTTTTCTTCTCCATGTCCTCAGGAGCCATCTTGATCTGGTTGTAGCCAGAAAAACCATCCATGAAGGAGAAGATCTTGTGTTGTGCGGTGTTGTCGACTAGAACATCAATGTGAGGAAGTGGGAAGTCATCCTTGGGGCTTGCCCTGTTCAGATCTCTGTAGTCCACACATATCCGTACCTTACCTTCCTTCTTAGGTACCGGAACGACGTTGGAAACCTACTGCGGGTAAGAAGTGACAACTAAGAATCCTGCGTCAAACTGTTTCATGACCTCTGCCTTGATCTTCTCTGATATTTTAGGGCGCATACGGCGGACTTTCTGCTTTACCGACGGGCAGTTTTCTTTAGTTGGCAGGCGATGTACCATAATATCAGTGTCCAAACCAGGCATGTCTTCATAGGACCAAGCGAAGATCTCAACATAGTCTTGTAGCATCTGTATTAACCATTGTTTGACACTAGGCTCTAGATTCGCACCTATTTTAACCTCTTTTCGGTCTTCCTCTATACCCAAATTCACTGACTCCATTGGCTCTTCATGAGGTTGTATGATCCTTTCTTCCTGTTGTAACAGTCTAGCAAGTTCTCCAAGCACCTCACAATCATCCTCACCTTCGTCCTCGGCTTGGTTGATCGGATTTTCGAAGTCATAACTGGCAGTAGCAGAGTTGTTATCAATGGGATCCAGAGTGGATATGGATCTGCAGTATGATACGTGAGTGTGTGTAAGAGAATAGCTGTTTTGATAAAGTGAGAGACAGAAAAAGAAAAACAAGGAGTACAAAATTTGTATGCAAGAAACGTCCAATGCTTTATTAATGATATATGAAATGACAAATAATAGCCCTCACAAGCAAAGCCAAGGTGCCTCGGGCAAGGCACCGGGCTATAAGTCTCAAACTATTTATTACAAATCTTAAAACAAAGGAGTCAATTATTGCGAAATAAAAGAAACAGGTATGAAGTCCCTCGCCGTCCAGTTATTCGGTCCACCGTTGGTCATTGGGTAGATCCAACTATCGATGTCTGAATCCTCTTCACTGTATTTAATTGCATTAATTCCCCGATTGCTGATGTGTAGCGGAGGTCTTCCAGCCCGGGCACGCCTAACAGCCCTTTGAGCCCCTGTAGTAAAGCTCAAACCAAATTTGTCAGCTTTGTGAGTAAAATCAGGGATCTGACCCCAATTGGTACACCCACCTTCTTCAACCACAGCCCTGGCGTCCTTGAGAGAAGCCATCTTCAATGGAGGTTTTCCGGTAGTAACTTCAGTTGATGCCAAGACCTGAGGGACCTCTTCGAAATTTTTACAAGGAGTTTCTATGAATTCCCCGTCCATCTCTATGTAGCGGAAGGAATTGAGGTGACTCACCATATATTCTTCTTCACCTCTCACTGTGACAATCTTTCCCTTCACCGGGTACTTCAACATTTGATGGAGTGTGGAAGTAACTGCCCCAGCCTCATGGATCCAAGGACGACCCGGCAAGCAAGAATACGACGGCCTGATATCCATTACGTAGAAGGTGGACCCAAAAGTCTGAGAACCCACCTTGACAGGGATGTCCACCTCCCCGTGCACCATTCTCTTCGATCCGTCAAAAGCCCTTACCACAATGTTACTAGGCTTTAGAGTCAAACCCTTACAATCCAAATAGTCTAACACTTTCTTTGGCAGAACATTCAGTGAAGACCCGGTATCTACCAGCACATGGGCCATGGTGGTGCCCCTGCACTCAATTGATACATGCAGAGCATCATTATGCTTCCTTCCTTTCGGTGTCAGATCCGCATCTGAAAAACCCAGCTCATTGTCAGCAGTCAGGCTGGCCACACAATCTTTGAACTGGTCTGCTGAAGTTTCCTGCGGCACATGCACAGTCTTGAGAAATGCAATCGAAGCCTTTGCATGGGCTTCAGAATACAACAGCAGAGACAATATGGATATCTTCGATGGGGTTTGCCCCAGCTGCTCAACCACATTGTAGTCGCTCTTCTTAATGATTTTCAATATTTCCTCTATTTCTTGTTTAGAGGCTTCCACAACGATTTTCTTAGGTGCCTCCGTCTAGGAAGGCTCACCTATAATTTCCTTGCCCCGAGTCTCGGATGGCTCAGCAGCAGGGGTAATAACTAGAGTAGGAACAGGAGAAATGTCAGGATTGCTGGTTGGAACAGTAGTTAGAATAACAATAGGCTTGACGATCTTTAGAGAAATCTCGGGAGAGAAAACCCTTCCACTTCGGGTAACCTTACTAGTCTCGAAAATATTATTGACATTTGTATTAGCTTCTTCATTCTTCAGATCTTGCTTAATGCCATGATAGTATACATCGGCACCATAATGCCATGGGACAGCCTTGTCTGAGGTGTACGGGTTGGGACCAGGAACAGTGATTATCAGCGGAGCAATTTTTTGAACAGGTGTAATCCTAACAGGTCTTCTCGAGGAAACCTTGGAAGGATTGGCGGAAATGGTTATAATGGCAACGTCTTCATTTGGAACAATAGGAATCATAGTCTTCTCGAACAAAATTTCTTTATTATCCATCAGATGTTGAACATCTGACTTCAACAAACGACAACCAGAAGGTAGAATCGAACACATGTGGCAACCTTCACCACAACCCGGAAATAAATCGGCCAACAACAAAATCTTCTTAACAGTCATAAGGGGAGTAGAAATTTCTTCAACATAGGTCATTAAAAAAATAAGTGTCAACAGAATTAACTCCACGACCATGTTTGGGCATGGGAGCAGTTATAACATTCGGCTTTTCTGGAGCATCAAACTCTATCTCCTTAGCCTCGAGCAAGTCTTGTACTTTGTTTCTCAGAGCCCAGTAATTGTTTGTATCATGGCCAGGACTCTCAGAATGGTAGGCGCGTCGCGCGTTGGGATTGTATCTGGGAGATGTAGTGTTTGGATTCTTGGGAGCCTCTCTCAAGGTTGCCAAGTTGGATTTTAATAAATAAGGTAGAACTTCAGCCAAAGTTGTGTTGATGCGGGTAAACTGCCGTTGTGATCTTTCTACCCTTTGTTGATTGTTGCGTTATGGAGCAACTGCGGGTCTTGGTATCACTACAGCATTTACCGGTTGACGGTGTTCAGATCTGCTTTGGCCCCTCGGGTTATAGACCGCACTTGCTTTCTTCTTACCAGTGAAAGGCTTCTTAATTTAACTCGAGGAGGCATCCTTCTGTATTTTACCACTCCGAATTCCCACTTCTACCATTTCTCCAATTAAAATCAACTCGGTGAAACCAGATGACAAGTTGTCGATTAAGTGATTGAAAAATGGACCAGATAGTGTCCCTAAAAACATATCAACCAACTCCCTATCTGACAAAGGGGGTTTAACTCTCCCAGCCAAGTCTCTCCATTTTTTAGCATAATCTTTAAAACATTCTCCTGATCCCATGGACATACTCTGAAGTTGAGTACGAGTGGGAGCAAGGTCGGCATTGTTGATCCGCTGTCGCGGGCGAATCAAAACGAGTTATTTTAAAATATGTAGTTAGCGACAATGGCTTGAGTCGTATCACAAGGATTCTTGATTTTATTATTAACTAATAGAAATCGAATGGGGGGTTGGTTTTAGGATCGATTTATAACACGAAATAAGTGATTAAAATAAGTGATTATAAAAATAAGTCGATCTACTATTTTCAGATTCCTGCTAATCATTGGTTTTTACCTTATCAATGCCCTAAGCGGCTTCGACCTCTATTCGATTTCAATACCAATTGACAAGCGCAATAGATATAAAATAGATTGAATTCTCATTCTGAATTAAGCAAATGGATTAATATAATCGTGAATTAAGCAAACACGATATAAAACACGATTTAACGACTAAGCGACGTAAACAACGATTAAAGATTAGGAATACAAGCATACGGATTTAATCAAAACATTCCATGAAATAATAGATTAAGAAAATACAATTTCATAAAATAGAATTGAAAGAGAAACGAAATTGAATTGATAAATTAAAAACCTCAAAGCATCGGAACACGATTACAGTAGATCAACTCTGGATGATTAGTTCTTCATTCAAGCGTAAAAGCAAAATGTATTTTTTTCTCAATAATGAAAAGGTCAAAAACTAATTACTGTAGCGGCTGCTAGGTATAGCAAGGACAAGGATTCAGTTCATAACCCAACTGGGTCGAAAACATAACCCTGACCCAAAACAAATGACCCAAAACTTAAATATAAAATGTTGCAACTTCAATGAATTTTATGGCCATGCTACAGTCTGTTTCAGCTCTCTACTTCTGAATGAAAATCGTAGCATTTTCTCTTAGCTTTCCAACGAATGGTAGCACGCCCCATTCCGACTTTTGTAGCTCAAGTTATGAATTTATTCGTGCAGACTGCTAATGCTGAAAATAAAGTACGAAAATCAAATAAGAGTAGAAATAAACTAAAATAGAAAAACACTATAAAATATAAAAATAAGCTAAACAAACCATGGAAATGCATAAGTAAAATCGTGGAAGAATGTGCATCAAAATGCACTGATCAAATTCCCCCACACTTGAGCATTTGCACTCCGAACAAAATAAAATCAAAAGAAACACAACAGCATCATCAACTACGCATTCTAGGCTACAAACTCTTCTTCGGTTAAGATTGCATCAATAGGTACTAATCTTGCACACTAAGGATATCGTAGGAACACTAATCTTGTCTCTTGAATATACAAACCAATTCGAATCATATTATTATACCAAAGCCTAACTTACTCATCCTCCTTTTTTCTCTTTTTCATTCAGGAGCAATCACATTAAGCCCGTTATCTCCACACACTCATAGCAAGGCGACAGGTTAGTGACTCTGATCCTTTTTGCACGGGGTTCTGGTACTTACGTGGCATAACCCTTTGTTTACTCGGTTGTAGTTGCGGGGGATCAGACTGTAATCCTCCCTACCATGTTCAGCACCAGAAACCGCTGAACTAACTAATAACGAGTTTTATTATCAACTTTTTTTGTAGGTTTTATGACCGTTGGGTTAAGTGACCGGGTGAGAGTCACCAAACTTAGAAGGTGCATTCCTTTTTTTTTTACTTTTTTTTTTCAAATAAAACTTGAATCACTCACTTATTTTCATCGGCTTCCCTGCGTAGAGTGCGTGTGAGATGGTGCTGACTGCTGAAATAAACTACTCAAGAGCTATTAAAAGATGAGAATTCAAGGCTACGTCAGAATAAAAATTCAAACTAACTTCCATATGCATGAGACTTACATTGTTAAGATGATACCGATCTTGTGAACTTTTCCTAAGTCTCCACAACTAACCTCAGATTAATCTATAACCCAAAACTTTCAAAAAGATGCATTTTTTTTTTATAACTAAAAATAAAATAACGAACAAAAGCAAAAAAAAAAACAAATAAATAATTCTCTCCCCCACACTTAAAACACACATTGTCCTCATTGAAAGAAACAAGCATAAAATAAGAGAGAGGAGAGAGAGGAAAGAACACACCCGAGAAGTCAAGGCGGATAGATGATCGTATAAGTAGCCTTTCCCAACGAGATATCTTCTATAGTTTCTTCTTCCAACGTGGGACTCTCATGGAGTGGCTTTGGGTAATGTGCATTGAACTTGAAATTTTTATTAGTGCCTTCACCTTTTATTCCAGGATCAAAGAAGAATCTTTGATAAGTAAAAGTGTTGAATAGGCACGTGATCTTATTTTCCACAACACCAAAGATCAAAAGATTGAGGGGTTGCCTCATTATATTTGTTACATCTTCAAGTGAGATCCTATGCATACACATGGACGGACTAGTATCATAAATATCATCCAAGATCCATCCAATTCCTTTTTTATGCTTCTTCAATACCTGCAAAAATTTACTTTCTTGATTAAAATAAAGTTTAGAAGAAATTATAACCGGAAGTTTTTCATTCATCTCTAAATAAGCATATTTAAGATTTTCAGGAATTAGTTTCAGCTCTCGAGAAGGTGGTTGTTCGATGGATGATTTATTTCGGGCAGCCAGAGTGTCGAGAGCTTCATCTACATGAACAACTTCATTTGCAACCTCATCTGTAGTAAGAATATCAACTTGCAAGGCGACCTCAATTTCAGCACAAATAGAATAAATTTTAATATCAGTACAAACATCACAAGAGTAAACATCATCAAAATCAGATAATGATGGAAAATCAGCTGCAAATAAATCATTACAAGTATCATTAACAGTCTCATAAAGCAACTCTATTGGAAAAACAAAATTCTCTTCCAAGGGTTGTTGGTTAGATCCTTAGGCTTGTTGCATGATATTCATCAAAGAGGCAAGTTTTTCAATCTGTGTTTGTAAAATCTGGAGAGTAGAATCTATTTGTTGTTCATACTGGAGATTATTTTCAGCCATTTGTTTGACAATGTCATCTATCGAAGGTTCAGAAGGTTCTGAGCACACAGCCTGTAATTCCTTTAGATGCTTATGCGGATCCTCACCTGTAAGACTATTAAGCTTTGACAACAAGTGTATTAAATAAAATTTCGATTCAAAAGGTGTATCAACTGATAGATAGTCAATACATAAACCATTATAGCTCACATCAAGGCCAGCCAACTGCCTCAAAGTTCTCTGTTCAGCCATGTTATCAATAAACACAAAAATACCAACTATGTCCCAAACAGACAGAAATAAATAGAAAGAAAGAAAATGATTAAAATAAATTCAAAAAAATATAAAAATACAAAATTTAATCTAATGAAGCAAAATAAGAATTTTGAGATTTTTTTTGGATTTTTTCGACACTATGAAAACAGTAAAAAAATTATTTAAAAATAGAAAAAAAGACGAATTTTTGATGACTTTGTGGAAAAAATTCAGAGCAAATCGAAACAGTAACTTCTAAACTTACCTGACAGGTTGAAAACCTGTACTGCAACCGGAATTGCAATCCTGAAAATCAACAAACACAATAAAACAAAAAAACAAGAAAAAAAATAACAAGAACACTAAACCTACGACAATAATATCAGTTAATAAAAACAAGAATCCCCGGTAACAGTGCCAATTTGATCCGCTGTCGCGGGCGAATCAAAATGAGTTGTTTTAAAATATGTAGTTAGCGACAATGGCTCGAGTCGTATCACAAGGATTCTTGATTTTATTATTAACTAATAGAAATCGAATGGGGGGTTAGTTTTAGGATTGATTCATAACACGAAATAAGTAATTAAAATAAGTGATTATAAAAATAAGTCGATCTACTGTTTTCAAGTTCTTGCTAATGATTGGTTTTTACCTTATCGATTCCCTAAGTGGCTTCGACCTCTATTCGATTTCAATACCAATTGACAAGCGCAATAGTTATAAAATAGATTGAATTCTCATTCCGAATTAAGCAAACAAATTAATATAATCGTGAATTAAGCAAACACGATATAGAACACGATTTAACGACTAAGCGACGTAAACAACAATTAAAGATTAGGAATACAATCATACGGATTTAATCAAGATATTCCATGAAATAATAGATTAAGCAAATACAATTTCATAAAATAGAATTGAAAGAGAAATGAAATTGAATTGAAAAATTAAAAACCTCAAAGCATCGAAACACGATTACAGTAGATCAACTCTGAATGATTAGTTCTTCATTCAAGTGTAAAAGCAAAATGTATTTTTTCTCAATAATGAAAAGGTCAAAAACTAATTACTGTAACGGCTGCTAGGTATAGCAAGGACAAGGATTCGGTTCATAACTCAACTGGGTCGAAAACATAACCCAGACCCAAAACAAATGACCCAAAACTTAAATATAAAATGCTGCAACTTCAATGAATCTTATGGGCATGCTACGGTCCGATTCAACTCTCGACTTCTGAATGAAAATCGTAGCACTTTCTCTTAGCTTTCCAACGAATAGTAGCACGCCTCATTCCGACTTCCGTAGCTCAAGTTATGAATTTATTCGTGCAGACTGCTAATGCTGAAAATAAAGTACGAAAATCAAATAAGAGTAGAAATAAACTAATATAGAAAAACACTATAAAATACAAAAATAAGCTAAACAAACCATGGAAATGCATAAGTACAATCATGGAAGAATGTGCATCAAAATGCACTGATCAATTGTACTGATACTGATGTAGAAAGCAGCAGCAAGATCTTCCCAATTTCGAACACTGGCTCCCCCCAACTGGTAGAATCATTCAAGCTGAGTCCCTGACAGACTATCTTGAAAGAAGTGCACCCAGAAATTTCTATCAGCGGTGTGGGGTTGGATTTTCCTGACATAAGAGCGGAGATGGTGTTTTGGGCAGGACTCCCCATCATACTTGGCAAAAACCGGAGCTTTGAACTTATGAGGGATGACCACTCCCGATACCAATCCCAATTCTCTGAAATCCAAACCAGGTATCTTCTGAACTTCCATATCACTCAGACGGTTTTCTAACTGCTTGTATCTATCCTCAGCAGGAGGATATTTCTCATCATCATAATCAATATCATTGTCAGAGACTGCAGGACTAGGGTCCTTTCCCCCTTCTTGGTTCTCCCCTTCCTTGGATGAAGAGGTCAGATCAGTTTGATGCTTCAACCTTTCTCCAAATATTATGCCCATATTCAGAATACCAGTCTTCTTCTTCTTCTTCTTCTTCTCTTTCAGAATAAGGGCTTTCAGATCTTCCTGCCCCTTTTCCAAACTTATGAACATCTGTTGGAATTGGGCGTTATGTGCTTGAAGATCTTTGATGGCTTGATCAGAAGAAATTTCTGCTGAAATAAACAGCGAAGAAGATGAGAAACATGTAGTGGTACCTATAATGATGTGTATGATAATGGTATGCGCATGTAATGATTTCAAAGACTTCGGGAAATTTAAATTTGCAAACCAAAATAAACAAAAACTTTATTAGCTGGATTTGAAGGTTCAAAATGCCTTTAAGGCGTTACAAATAAGTGAATAAAACAAATCTAAAACTACAAAAGAAAAATCAATAGTCCCATGGAGGCTTTCTCTTTGTGCTGATATAATCATTGAGCACTCTTTCTTCCTCGAGCTGCCTGGTGAGCTTTAGAACCTTCCTCTCTTGCTCATGAAACTGTTCCCTGTAAGTATCCCGCTCATTCTTCAGCTGAATCCAAGACCTCTGTAACTCCCCAAGATCAGTAGGCATATAAGGATAGAGAACCGTGTAAGGAATGCCTTCTTCAGTAGTGGGATCCACAATCACTAGTAATACCGCCACATAAGGCATCATAAGCTTCTGGGCACGAGCTCGTACCCATTGGAGGTAAGGCTGCATAGGAATGGAAGTCTTTGGTCCCAACTCTTTGTTGTCAGATCTGTTTACCATACCCTAAGCTCGTATGAACCTCCGACGATACTCATTAACATCATCCTCATAGTTGAATACAATGCTCTTAATAAGTAACTCATGGGGACCATCCCTTCGAGCATGACCAAATTGTCGCAAGACTAGACAAGGATTGTAAGTTATGCCCCCTCTAATACCAAGTAATGGGACATTAGGGTACTCCCCATAGCGGTCAATAATAAAAATGTCTTTCATAGCTCGGGAACACCAAAGAATATCTGTATGAGCGAGTGACATTATCCTGTGCGACCAACCCAAACCTTCTTCGTTCTTCGGTACAGACTTAGGGAGGTGAGAAATAAACCACCTCGACAGCAACGACATGCAGCACATAAGAGTCCCTCTTCTCTTCATAGTACGAGTATGGAGAGCATGCAAGATATCTCCCATCAAGGTAGGTGAAGGGGTAAGAAAACACTTAGAAGGATGGGTTGAATAAGTGACTCTTTTCGTTTTCAATACAAAGCTCAAACAATAATGGAATAACATAGTTATTTTTATCCTTGTTCGTTTGAACTCAAACTACTCCAGTCAACCTGCCAAGGTGATTTCTCCTTTCTCAACAAGGACTTAATCCACTATAATCAACTGATTACAATCACACAACAATTGTTGTGACTCACAATGCACAAGTAATCTTACAAGTGACTAACAACACTAAGACTTAAATCTAGTCCTAGTCTACTTGAGAAATCTGACCAAACTTGGTCTCTCAAAGAACAAATACAGAAGTATAATCTTTATAGATGATTGAAATAGAGTTTGCTTCTAATCAAGCTATATCACAACTGTGATTTTTCACTTAGAATATAATACACAAAATGTATGAACTATGAGTTTTTGAGCTTTTGAATCTTTCACGTAGTTTCTTGTTTGAACGTTGTTGTTGGCTTGCAATAAATGTCCTTCTACTTATAGTAGGAGTAATAAGACCGTTGCTGCCTTCAAAGGAAATGGAGAGCATTAAATTCTTTGCATGTATCCTTGCAAAATTCCATTCTCCAAGAAACTAGTTGTAGGCACTTGAGTGTTTTTAGTCGTCTTTGTATTAATTAGCAAACGTCAGAATGTAAGAACGTGTTTCCTTTGCTTTGACAAGACACGTTGATTAAGACATTGTTTCAGTATTTGCTTTAAGTCAGAACATGCTTCATTCAACTTCTGGTCAGAGCGTTGCTTGCTAAGAACTTTGAACAACGCTTGCTTTCAAGTTATCTTCAGAATCAAGAAGCCTGCTAGAGGTTAGAAGATACATTTAAAAAGTAAAGGTTCTCACCAGAGTCAGCAGATGCGTTTGAATAAAAGGTTCTTTTATCAAAGAACTTCTTCATAATCTTTGCTTAGTACTTTAGAATGTTTCTTGTCAGAACATTAACTAAGACATTCAAAACACATTCATTAGAGCATAAATTATCTTAAATATAATTTAGTTATCATCAAAACACTTGAGATAGGTCAGAACTAATCTTATTCTTTCAATCTCCCGCTTTTTGATGATGACAAAAAATCATTTTAGATAAAGAAAAGAAATAGATTAAGAGATAAGAATCTCCCCCTGAAATGAATATTTCTATGCATTAGACATCTTGAGATAATTTAGTCAGAGTGATACACAGTCTTTTTGAATTTCTTCAGAACTTCTTCAAGAAGATAAATCTTAGCTGGAATATTCTTTCAGAGTTAAATGATACCTGCAAAAAAAATCTTTTGCACAGAAGGAATTCTGGCAAGTTTGTTAGAATGTCTGAGACATAATCCCATAACTGTTAAACAGTGATTAGTTCAAAAATGCACATTTTCTCCCCCTTTTTGGCATAATCAAAAAGTGTAATAAATGAGAAATTTTGAAAGATTTCATAACAAAATAAGTTAAAAATAGATATCCAGAAGTACAAATAAAACATCCAAATAAGAGACAAAAAGAACTAGGATTTCTTAGAGACAAGAGCCATCAGAAGATTCTTGATTTCAGAGGCAGATTCACTTTGCATTACCATCCAGTTCTTGAACTCTAGATTTGTTTGATCTTGCTTGTCCATGCGTTTATTCAAGATTTCATTCTCCCTCTTTATATCTTTCAGAGTGTCCATAATGAGTGAGGTAGGAGCAGAAGATGATGAAGCTTCAGTAGAAACGGGGTCAGAAGCAGCAACTGATGAGTCAGACTTCACAAAGGTGGAGAGCAGAGTGCCTAGATCCATTGTAAGAGTTGGCACAGGTTCAGGTCCATCCTTGACTGAAGGTTGATTCAATAGAACAATAGCCAGAGGATTTGAATCTTCTAAGTTTTCTTCAGATTCATCTTCTGATATGTCCATCTTATCAGTTGGAGTATCATCAATCAATAACGAAGACTTCTTATTCCAAGTATCAGCAACTTCTGTCTTAAAGGCGTGCAGAAGTTTGGGAAAGTTGTCCAGCACCTGAGAGTGGCACATATCCTGTAACTTTTGTGATTCAGCAACCAAAGTTCTTCTGAAAGTTTCCCATAGAAGATCTGTTGCTGTTGTGTTCACACTTCTGATGCAATCTTCTTTCAGCGATTGTAACCATGCTTGAACATTTGTTATAAAATTCTGAAACAAAGTATTTACATCTTGCTTAATAGGTTTAGGGACAGCCGTTCTGTAAGTTTTTGTTTTTCAAGAATTGTAGAGATTGAGAGTCCACTACAGTTCTTAAAAAGCTATTGGGTTCAGGATTATTTGTAGGTTCAGGTTCAGGTTGGTTAACACAAATAGGAGGTTCTGGTATATCAAGAGGTACAAATGGTTCAGCAATTTCAGTTTGTTCAAAAATTTGTTGTTCTGGAATTTAAGGGGTTCAGATGGTGAGGTTTGAGAGGGTTCAGCAGATGCAGATACATTTTCAGAATTATAAACAGGTATAGTTTCAGCATGATTACCTGTCTTCTTTTTCTTCTTCTGAGGAGTGTCAGAAGGTCCTTCTACAGCTTTTCTCTTCACAGATCCTTGGAGAACAACATCAGCAGCAGCTTGATTTCTTCCTTGAAGCCAAGCTGGATTGATAGGTGATCCTGTTTCTCTGCAGGTCTCAAGATAGTGCAAAACCATACTAGAATGCTCCCCTGAGTTGAACATAGGAAAGTCAGCAATAGGAATTCTTCTCTTCTTCATAATAGTTGACAGACATGGAGAGGGTTCCACCAGCAGTTTGTCAATAATTTTCCTCTTCAACAAGTTCTTTCCAGTCATTGTCTTACCACAGATAGGTTCAAGCTCCCCCAGAAGATTTGCTTCTTTTAGGTGAGCAATCAGACCATTCTCAGTCAGAATGTCTGATAACAACCTCCCCATAGGAATTTAATTCCTCTTTGATTTGGGATTCTTCATCCTTTCAGCTTCTATGGTTTCTTCGACATGGTTCCAGAGGTGTTCAAAAAGCAAGTAGGGAAAATCAATTTTGACATTGGTTCCAAGGCAAAACAGCAGATATTGTTGATCAGCGTTGATGTAATCAGGAGAACTGGTGTCTTTCCTGTGGTGAATACATCCATGAATAATCCTTGCCCAAATCTTATACTTGTCTTTCAAGTCCCTGACTTTGGAGGAACCTTGACCGTTGGTAAAAATCTCTGTATATACCCTAGACATCTCCATTCTTCCAGTGGGCATTCCTGTAACTCCAAGTCTTTTAAATCCCAGCAACCTTCTGATTTTATTTTCTGTAATGGATATTTCCTTGCCCATTACAAAGGAGAGAATATCCTTGGGAGTTGCAATAGCGTGAATCCAAAATTATTTTACCAAATGAGGAAAGACTGGACCAATAAGATGATCAAAGTAGCTTTCCCAACCTTGAAACTTCACAGCGGGGAACAAGTCAAATCTATTCTCTCTGAGATTCTCAAAGTCTACCATTAGCTCACTCAAAACTTCCAAACTTTCTACCGGAATGAGAGTTGTCCTTTCAGGTATACTGTATTGCTCAGAGTGGGTAGAGGAAGAAGAAGCCATTGAAGTTATTTAGAAAAGAGAAAATTTACAAAAAGGGTTTTAAGAGAAATGTACAATAAAAACTTGAGTTGAAAGAGACAGTAAAGAATGAAAAGGGTTTTTCAAAAAGTATTTATAGGCATTAATTTCAAAGAATAGGTTAAAATTAAAAGTATTTAAGACATAATTAAAATAAAGATTAAAACGGATTTAAAAACGAATCTCATCATTACTTGCATTTAATGATTTGCTAAAAATGAGGGAAAACGTAAGATTATGGCTTATCATCAACAGTTACCTAGAACGTCATCAATAGCTTTTGCACGCTTGACCTTTCAGAAACACACCACGTGTTCATCTCCTAAAGGATGCATGTAACAGTTGTTTGTTCTAATGAATTTCTAAACTACACTTGGACAAGAAGCGTTAGAATGTTTCATAACTTTTCATATAGCTTCTGTTATAACTTCTCTTCTAACTTCTGAAGAGTTGTTGATCAGAGCATTCATTTCAGAAAGTTCTGAAGTCAGTCACAGAAAATAAATATTATTTTATTCAGGACATAATTCCATACAAATATTTTTCAGAATGAAATTAAATCTATCTTCTGAAAGGGGTTTGGTAAAAATGTCAGCCCATTGATGGTCCGTTTTTACAAATATCAAGTTTAATATTCCCTTCTGAATATAGTCCCTTATGAAATGATATTTAATTTCTATATGTTTGGCTTTAGAATGTAAGATTTGATTTTTAGAAAGACAAATAGCAGAAGTATTGTCACAGAAGATAGGAATCTTACTTTCATAAAGGTTGAAATCTTCTAGTTGACTTTTCATCCAAATCATCTGAGAGCTACATCCAGCAGCAGATATATATTCAGCTTCTGTGGTTGATAGAGCAATTGTTGCTAGCTTTTTGCTGTACCATGAGATAAGATTGTCACCCAAAAACTGGCAGCTTCCAGAGGTGCTTTTTCTTTCAATTCTATCTACAGCAAAGTCAACATCACGATAACCTGCTAGTTTGTAATCTTGTGATCTTCTTTAACACAGACCAAGATTAGCAGTACCTTTCAGATACCTAAGAATTCTCTTAATAGCTGTTAAATGAGATTCTTTAGGATCTGATTGGAATCTAGCACACAAGCACACGCTAAATAATATATCGGGTCTAGATGCAGTCAGATAGAGAAGGGATCCAATCATACCTCTATAGAGCTTCTGATCTACTTTCATACTTACCTCATCTTTACCTAGAATGCAGGTTGGATGCATAGGTGTCTTGGCATATTTGCTTTCTGACATTTGAAATTTCTTTAGAAGTTCTTTAACATACTCCGTCTGATGTATGAAAGTACCTTCTGGAGTCTGGTTGATTTGAATTCCAAGAAAGAATTTCAATTCACCCATCATGCTCATTTCAAATTCTGCCTGCATGGTCTTAGCAAATTCTTTTCCAAGGGAGATATTAGAGGTTCCAAAAATTATATCATCAACGTAAATTTGACAGATTAAAATATCATTTTTAAATGTTTTTCTGAAGAGAGTTGTGTCCACTTTTCCTCTGGTAAAATCTTTTTCTAATAGAAAATTACTCAGACGATCATACCAAGCTCTGGGAGCTTGTTTTAAACCGTACAAAGACTTTTTCAGTTTAAAAACATGTTCTGGATGCTTTGAATTATTAAATCCAGAAGGTTGGTGGACATATACTTCTTCTTCAATATAACCATTTAGAAATGCACTTTTAATGTCCATTTGGTACAATGAAATGTTATTTTGTACAGCAAAAGAAATTAATAATCTTATAGATTCTAACCTGGCGACTGGGGCAAAGGTTTCATTATAATCAATTCCTTCTTGTTGACTATAACCCTGTGGAACCAGTCATTTATTGTTTCTGATTACTTCTCCTTGTTCGTTCAATTTGTTTCTGAAGACCCATTTGGTTCCTATAACATTGAATCCTTTGGGTCTTGGAACAAGATTCCATACATCATTCTTTGAGAATTTATTTAGTTCTTCTTGCATTGCTAAGATCCAATCACTATCTTCCAGAGCTTCATCAATGGTAGTTGGCTCAATCAGAGAGACTAAACCAAACAAAGATTCTTCATTGATTCTGAGAGATGATCTTGTTCTGATGGGATCTTCTTTTCTTCCAATGATTAGGTCTTCTTTGTGAGCTGAAGATAATCTAGGAAACCTTTTATGTATGGGTTGGTCAGAGATTCTGAGATTGCTCAGAGCATTGTCAAGAGGATGATCTGCTACATCTTCTTTTGCTTCTGAACTCTCAGAGTTTGAGTGATGATCTTCTGTACCTATAGAAAAATCAATTTGCTTTCGCTGTTGTTGGCCAAGCTTATCATCAAACCTGACTTTGATTGATTCTTCAACAATCAGAGTTTCTGTGTTGTATACTCTATAGCCTTTTGATCGTTCAGAGTATCCAAGTAGGAAACACTTTTGTGCTTTAGAATCAAACTTATTCAGAGTTTCTTTGGTGTTTAAAATAAAACAAGTACATCCAAAAGGATGGAAATAAGAAATGTTGGGCTTTCTGTTTTTCCATAATTCATAGGGAGTCTTTTCAAGAATAGATCTTATAGAGATTCTATTCTGAATATAACACGATGTATTCACAGCTTCTGCCCAAAAGTGCTTAGCCATATTTGTTTCATTGATCATGGTTCTGGCAATCTCTTGTAATGTTCTATTCTTTCTTTCTACAACTCCATTTTGTTGAGGAGTTCTAGGACAAGAAAAATTATGAACAATACCATTTTCTTTAAAATATTTTTCAAAATAATGATTTTCAAATTCACCACCATGATCACTTCTAACTTTTGTGATTTTAAAATCTTTTTCATTTTGCACTTGAGTACGGAAGTCAATGAATACAGAATGTGACTCATCCTTGTGTTTTAAAAACTTTACCCATGTCCATCTGCTGAAGTCATCAACGATGACCAATCCATACTTCTTGCCTCTGATGGATGCAGTTTTAACTGGCCCAAACCGATCAATATGAAGTAACTCTAATGGCTTAGAGGAAGAGACAACATTCTTAGATTTAAAGGAAGGTTTTGAAAATTTTCCTTTTTGACATGCTTCGCATAGAGCATCTGAGTTGTACTTCAGATTGGGAAGTCCTCTGACTAAATTTAATTTATTTAGTTGAGAGATTTTTCTAAGACTGACATGTCCCAATCTTGTGTGCCATACCCATTGCTCATTGCTAACAGACAAAAGACATTTGACGTTTTGAGATTTAAGATCTGATAAATCAATTTTGTAAATGTTGTTCTTTCTCTTTCCAGAAAAGAGGATTGATCCATCCTTTTGACTTACAGCTTTACATGAGTTTTGATTGAAGATAATGTCATAGCCATTGTCACTTAATTGACTTATGGACAATAGATTATGAGCTAATCCTTCTACTAATAAAACATTAGAGATAGAAGGAAGGTTACCGTTTCCTATGGTTCCAGAACCAATAATCTTCCCTTTCTGATTACCTCCAAACTTCACATCTCCTCCAGCTTTAAGTTCCAGGCTTTGGAACATAGACCTTTTTCCCGTCATGTGTCGTGAGCACCCAGAGTCTAGGTACCATGACTGGTGTCTCAATTGAGCTGTTAAGGACATCTGCAACAAATATTATTTTATCCTTAGGTACCCATATCTTTTTGGGTCCTTTTGGGTTAGCATAAGAGTTTCCAGAATGTGATGTATAAATTATATCATGTGAGTGTCCAAACTTAAATTGCTTATTCAGAGGTTTGTAAGTGAAGGTCATTTTAGCAACAGGTTTTGGAATGTATGTCTCCTTCCCTTTGGGAGGTTCATATCCAATTCCTCTTCTGTTTTTCCCACTAACTCCATAGATCATTGAAGCCATTTTTCTTCTGTCTATACTTTTAGCAAGAAAAGATTGAAAGCTATAGTCATATTCTTTCAGAATATCTTTTGAACCAGACACAGACTCTGAACTAAAATTCTTTTGAACAATTTGAATTTACTTTTCAAGTTTAAGATTGTTTTCTAAAAGTTCATATTTTTCTGTTTCAAGTTTCTTAAAATCAGATGCAAGACTCTTCTTGAGTTTCTTGTATTTGATTTTGAGCTTACTATAGTTTTCCAGAAGTTCTGATAAACTATCAGCAAGTTCTTCTCTAGAAAATTCAGAAAATACCTCTCTTTGTTCTGACTCACAGTCTGAGTCATTTTCTGTGATAGCCATTAAAGCTAGGTTGGCATTTTCATCTTCAGAACCATATTCATCTTCAGAAGAATCTGAGTCATCCCAGGTTGCCATCATTCCTTTCTTCTTTCCAAATCTCTTCTTTGGTTTTTCTTTTTGAAGCTTTGGACAATCACTTTTGAAGTGACCAGGTTCTTTGCATTCATAACAGATGATCTCTCTTCTGTTTGACTTTTTGTGTCCAGAAGATTCTGGTTTATCTTCTGACTTCTTGAAGTTCCTGAACTTCTTTTGTCTGTGCTTCCACAGATGATTGATCATTTTAGATAGCAAAGATAGTTCGTCTTCTTCTGAAGCTGATTCTTCAGAGTTTTCTTCTTCAGCCTGAAAAGCGTTAGTATCAAATTTTTTAATTGATTTAAGGGCTAGATACTTAACTTTCTTATGAGGCTCATGCTCATCCAGTTCAATCTCATGACTTCTGAGAGCGCTGATGAGTTCCTCTAGAGACACATTGTTCAGATCTTTTGACACCTTGAAAGCAGTGACCATTGGTGCCCATCTTCTGGGTAAGCTTCTGATGATCTTTTTCACATGATCTGCTTTGGTATACCCTTTGTTCAAAACTCTCAGACCAGCGATCAAAGTTTGAAACCTAGAAAACATTGCTTCTATAGACTCACTCTCCTCAACTTTGAAGGCTTCATACTTCTGAACTAAAGCCAGAGCTTTAGACTCCTTAACTTGAGCATTTCCTTCATGAGTCATTTTGAGAGACTCAAACATATCATGCGCAATATCTCTATTAGTGATTTTTTCATATTCTACTTTAGAGATAGCATTTAAAAAAAATATTTCTAGCTCTATGATGATTTTTAAAATCAGCTTTTTGTTGTCTATCCATATTTTTTCTATCCACTTTGTTTCCTTCTGAATCTGTAGGATGTTTGTAACCATCCAAGACTATATCCTAAAGATCACTATCATGACCTAGAAAGAAACTTTCTAGTCTATCTTTCCAGTACTCAAAATCTTCTCCATTAAACACTGGAGGTTTGTTGTAACTATTATTGTTTTGTTCAGCGGCCATTGTGTTTTCTTCTGGATCTTTTCCTGACGCGGTTAAGTGTTGAGCTCAGAGTCAAGCTCTGATACCAATTGAAGGGGTAAGAAAACACTTAGAAGGGGGGGTTGAATAAGTTACTCTTTTCGTTTTCAATACAAAGCTCAAACAATAATGGAATAACACAATTATTTTTATCCTGGTTCGTTTGAACTTAAACTACTCCAGTCCACCCGCCAAGGTGATTTCGCCTTTCTCAACAAGGACTTAATCCACTATAATCAACTGATTACAATCACACAACAACTGTTGTGACTCACAATGCACAAGTAATCTTACAAGTGACTAACAACACTAAGACTTAAATCTAGTCCTAGTCTGCTTGAGAAATCTGACCAAACTTGGTCTCTCAAGGAACAAATATAGAAGTATAATCTTTACAGATAATTGAAATAGAGTTTGCTTCTAATCAAGCTATATCACAATTGTGATTTTTCACTTAGAATATAATACACAAAATGTATGAACTATGAGTTTTTGAGCTTTTGAATCTTTCACGTAGTTTCTTGTTTGAACGTTGTTGTTGGCTTGCAATAAATGTCCTTCTACTTATAGTAGGACTAATAAGACTGTTACTGCCTTCAGAGGAAATGGAGAGCATTAAATGCTTTGCGTGTATCCTTGCAAAATTCCATTCTCCAAGAAACTAGTTGTAGGCACTTGAGTGCTTTCAGCCGTCTTTGCATTAATTAGCAAACGTCAGAATGTAAGAACGTGTTTCCTTTGCTTTGACAAGACACGTTGATTAAGACGTTGTTTCAGTATTTGCTTTAAGTCAGAACATGCTTCATTCAACTTCTGGTCAGAGCGTTGCTTGCTAAGAACTTTGAACAACGCTTGCTTTCAAGTTATCTTCAGAATCAAGAAGCCTGCTAGAGGTTAGAAGATACATTTAAAAAGTAAAGGTTCTCACCAGAGTCAGCAGATGCGTTTGAATAAAAGGTTCTTTTATCAAATAACTTCTTCATAATCTTTACTTAGTACTTTAGAATGTTTCTTGTCAGAACATTAACTAAGACATTCAAAACACATTCATTAGAGCATAAATTATCTTAAATATAATTTAGTTATCATCAAAACACTTGAGATAGGTCAGAACTAATCCTGTTCTTTCAGTAGGCACAGGGTTGCGAGAAAGGAAAATCTTGACAGCATTCACATCTACGAAGGAGTCCGGATTAGGGAAGAGAACTAAACCATAAATAAGAAGAGCCAAGACCTCCTCAAAAGCCTGAATATCCAAATCATCCCAAAATAGTTGAGCTTTTTCTATCAGAAAGTTGGCTAGAAAACCCTTGACTCCGCTTCAAGTTTCCCAATTGGATACCACATCGGCCCATTTCAAATGCAAAGCTGAGGCAATGACTTTTGGCTTAGGAACTTCTTCTATACCTGTGAAGGGTACCTGTTCAAGAATGGATATGCCCAATAGCTGAGAGAATTCTTCCAAGGTGGGTACCAACTGATAATCTAGAAAGGTGAAGCAGTGATGCTTGGGATCGAAGAACTGAAAAAGTACGCTCATCATCTGTTCATCAAGGTTTGAAGTAACCAGACTGAGAAGTTGACCGTGTCTCTTAATGAAAGTAGAAGTTTCAGAAACTCTTGATACTAGCTCTTTGAGTTGGGAAGGTATTTGCACAAAGCTGACTCGGATAGTATTTCTATGCACGGAAGCCATGATCTACAAAACAGAACAAAGATAAATTCCCCTGGTCTTTGAAATGGTTAGTGTAATGAAGCATGAATGCCATGTTATGATACATGATGTCATGATAAACCACAGGTATAGCAAACACGGGTATTGCAAACACAGTCAAATCACACAAAGTCCTTAGGTTTAAGGCTTGCATGAGGTCAAAGGTACTACCCTCTTGAAGTTAAGTTGGTTTTAAACCTGTCCTAGAAAAGTAATCGGGTTCTAGAGGATCTCAATATCACCGACCATCCTTTATCGGTCATGGTTTCAGCGCACGCAATCTTTTCTTGCGGCCAAAATATTCCGAAAGTCTGGTCTCAATGAGTGTAGCATCGAGTATCAACCAGTTCTCAGCTCTACACCGAGGCTGGCTATCTCGCTACTTTCTAATGGCCAAGTTGGGCGATTAAAGGTTCTAAGGTCAGTTGATGCTTCACGACACCATGCAGCAGCCCCGTATTCTCCTCGTTTCACCATAATGGATACCGGTACCAACCAAAGTGCCACACCAACGTAGCTACTGCTTCAACCGTATCGGTCTAGACCGTACAGTTCCCTTACAGTATATTGCTACTTACCTAAAAGGTGTTCCCCAGATCTGGGTGTAGGATCTATAGTAACCCCAAACAAAACCCTCAAGAATAAAGCAAACAAAGCAATCAAGAGAATCAATTTTAAATGACCTAGATCCTAAGGTATACCCTACTTATTAATTCCCCAGGAGAGTCTCTAGTTCTGTGATACGGTGGTAGAACGGACTGTTTAATACTGGTTTGTGTTTTGCGTTTTATGTTCGAAAAATGTCGCGGTAAGTAAGAGTCGCCACCGACTTTTATTTCATCCAACCAGAAAGGAAAAAAGTACAGAAAAAATCCTTTTTCGAGATATTCTGAGTACGAGGGGTAGATTATAGAAAGGGAAGGTGTTAGCACCCTTTCCATCCATGGTTTTCCATGGGCTCTTAGGTACATGCTCAATTTTAAATTGCTTGTGTTTATGTGCTTTATTTTGAAAAAATTTCTACTTTGTGATAACCCTTGTATCAGTCCTCAAGGGTGTGACGAAGTTGTTTAGAAAATTTGTTTGAAAAGTGTAAGTGTGAAAAGTTTCGATTTGAGCAAGTACCTACTAGCATCTACCTACTCGAAAAAAGATCGTTTCTATTCTTGTTTCCTTTAGACAGCGATATCCTACTATTGAGAAATAGGTAGCACCATCGTTAGAGTTTGTAAGGGGCAATTCAAAAGGGACGTACGGTCACTAAAGCAATATTAGGACACCTTAGTAGTAACCCTAGAGTCTTAAGATCTTATTCGAGGAAACATTTCCGAGGCAACATTCGAATGGGACATTTGTTCTTTTTAGACATGAGGGAAACCACAAAGAAACCCTATGCTTAATGATCGTTTACCGAAGGCAACCGAAGTGAGAGTATACCCTAAGAATGATATGTGCGAGTGATTTGTTTCAGTTATTTATCTTTGCATATTAGGGTTTTCTAACCGTATTAATCTTGTCATGCATTCTTGCCATACAATCCTATTAGCATACATCTAGACAGTTAAATATTTGCAGGAATTACAAATGCGAGAAAATAAACCTACGCTATTGCAAGGTTTCGGGAAGGGGGATTAATTACATAGCCAAAAATCGGGGATTTAAACAGTAAATAAAAAACCCTAAATTAACTATTACAAACCATGAACAGTTACAAAAATATGGGCAAAATAATTAACAAGCGCGCGGCGAATTAAATGCGAGGCGATTAGGGTTTTGACCCTTGACTAAACCTAATTGCAATTGATTAAATAAAAATCATTTTTTTTGTCGTGTTTTGTTATTTGAGAAAATAATGAATAATTGAATTAAAAAAAAGAACCTAATCACTAATTAATTTTACTTCTTGAAAATAAATTAATTAATTCTAAACAACCTATATTTGTTTTTTTGTTTGAAAAATAAAATAATTAAATCAAGAAATTAAACCTAATTTTTCTAATTGATTTTAATTGTAAGAAACAAATTAAAGTTACCCTAAACTAAATTAAATTAATTAAATTAAATTTGATAATAAAAAAAACCTAATTCTAATTTTTTGTGAATTCTTGATTTTTATGATTTTATAAAAAAAAGATTAATTTTATGGGAAAAATAAATTAAGAAAAATAATTAAATAATGAAAAATAAATTAAAAAAATGTAAAAGAATGAGAATGGGCCTGTGTGATAGCAAATGCAGGGGGTGCAAATCTGGATTTTCTGGCCCAAATACTACAAGCCTGTTTGACCACGCCTGATCTGGTGCAACGTTGACTTGGATGTATATCATGGTCCTTCATTGGAGAGGCATTGGATCTGGCTAGCTGGGCATCAAAGGGCTGGATGTTGAGGTTGTATGGTGGACATCATGATGAGAGATGCGCTGGATCAATTATCTATTGGTGCTCCCGATCTCTGGATCAATTATCCACTCCTTGGCATTAGGGGGCGTATTACTTACAACCCTTCTCTGGCTCTACGATAATTTGGTTATGCTCGAAGAGATGGTCCTCATGACGCACTTATCCAGGGTATTGTGTTTGACTATAAAAATGATCCTCAAGGTTATCGTCAAAGGTTTATACGTGCTTGGGGAATGGTAAACAAGGTTGATAGCAAAAATTTAGGACAAAATAATTCTATCCCTTTGGAGCCCTATCTCAAATGGGTATGAGCTCACGCTTAAAACCTTATGATGTTGTATCGAGCTGCTCTACCGATGATCTTAGAGCCTGTTATCGAAGGAGATGTTTCTTGCATCATCCTCCATCCATACATGCCCACTGACCTCGAAGAATTGCAGAAGTTCTAGATTCAACTCAAGGAAGAATGGGACACCTTTGAAGCTCAATTCTATACAAGTGAAAATAAAGTGTTGAAGCTCACAAATCAACTTCATGAGGAGCAAAGCCTTAATACATACATCGACACGAGGAGGAAGCGTCAGTGGGAGATTTAAGTTTTAGGTTTTATTGTTGTCTCGTTGAGACCCTTTTGCTTTTCATTGTAAGCCTAAGAGGCAATTGTAATCTTGAACTTACTAATAAAAATCTTTGTTTTGTTTCCTTTCGGTTAGCAAATTTAAATTTCCCAAGGTCCTTGAAAACATTGCATCAACATATCATGCATCATTTCATAAACAGGTTTTCCAATACAGGTTTCCTCATCTATTTACTGTTTATTTTAGTATAAGATGGCCCTCGAATAAACTGTCGAGGATCTGCAAACTCAACATGCACAATTTCAAGAGACTCTTCTGAATCTAGCCAAAGGGCAACAAGAGATGATGGTGCTCCTCACCACGAAAAAGAAGACTAAGAAGCGGGTTGTTATTCTCAACATGGGGAGAAGATTCAAAGGTTCTGCTTAACCAGTTTGAGTAAATGATTTTTCCTCTGAGGAAGACGACAACCAAGAGGAGGATGGCAGAAGTGTCAGGGGTGAAGATAGAAATAATCAGGTTTTTAAGGATGAAGACTATTCCGATGAACAGTATCCTCCTACAGATGACAAATATAAGCAGCTGGAAGAACGGCTCAAAGCTGTGGAAATCCATAAAGTTCTTGGATTGGATTTTAGAGAGCTAGGTCTGATCTCGGGGGTGGTCATCCCTCACAAATTTAAGGTCCCTATATTTGCTAAATATGATAGGGTCTCTTGTCCCAAACTTCATCTGAGGTTGTATGTTCGAATAATCTAACCTTATACTACTGACAAGAAATTATAGGTCCATTTCTTTCAAGAAAGTTTGTCCAGTACTTAACTTGAATGGCTCTATCAGCTCGAAGGAACCAACATTAACACATGGGAAGACTTGGTTGATGCATTTTACAAACAATATCAATATAATGCTGACCTGGTGTCGACTCGTGTGTAGTTGCAAAACATGTCTATGGGCTTGAGTGAAGGATTCAAGGAGTATGCACAAAAATGGAGAGATCTAGCTGGAAAGGTGTAACCTCCTTTGATTGACCAGGAATTGTGGATATGTTTATGGGAACTTTGACGGGTCCATTCTTTAATTTTTTGATTGGGAGTTCTTCATTAGTGTTTACTGAGTTGATTTTGACTGGCGAACAAGTTGAAAGGGGTATCAAGAGCGGGAAGATTTTGATGGCTACATCTTCTAATGATGTGAAGAAACCATTAGGTAGCAAATAAGAAACCAATGTTGTCTATGTCCAAAAAAATTGTAGTAAAAATGACCGCCATCAATCTGTGGGAGCGATATTGATCTCTAATCTAGCGCCTGTTCAATAATCATAACAAGGAAACCAACATAGATAAGACGCTCTGAGGAGACAGTTCACCAGGATTAATATGCCATTAGCTCAAGCATTACAACATTTGTTAAAGGCTGAACTCATAACACTCTGGGATCCTCCTCTTAATCCCAACACATCCTCTCCAAAGTAAAATCCAAATATGAGATGTGCCTATCATTCAAATAGTCCTTGGCACGACACCAACAACTGTTGGGCCCTGAAAAACAAAATCCAAGACATGATTAATAATAAGGAAATTGAGTTTGACCCTCCTGAGACTCTGAACGTGATTACTGCTCCTAAGCCGAAGCATGACAAAGGCATAAGTCCTATTAAAGATGTTTTGTATGTTACCTCTGTGAGTGATATGGTTACTCCTCTCTCAATAGTCAAGAAGAATTTGCTACAAGTCGGTTTATTTCCGGGTTATGTTAAAGAATGTTATTGTTGTGCAGTTCAACCCAATGGTTATGGGTTACTGAAGGAATGCATTCAACGCCTGATGGATGAACATGTAATTTTGATTGAGAAAGTTTTGTATGCTGAGAATTTATGCCAAGATTTACCTGTCATATTTGGTACTCCTTTCAGGGTTACTTCCAAGGGTCCTATAAGAATTACTGCTAATCCAAAAGCTGCTCCTTTAATCATTACAACACATGGGCCCACCATATTCTTCGAAGAAGGATATTCCATGGAATTATGTATCTGAAGTCTATTATCATGGTATTAAACAAGAGTTGTCTGACGAAGATGATGAAAAACTTGATCCCAATATTAACAATATTGCAGGGACCAGCAAAATTACTAGAAGCGGAAGGGTTTTCTCCCCAGAAATCTCTCCACATGTTCAAGTCACAATTACCAAGACAATTGCTGAGGCTCGAGGCAAAGAGCCAATGATAGAGCCTGCTAGGATGGAGGCACCAAAAGAAACTACAGTCAAGGACACCTCTGAACAAGAGTTGGAAGAGGTTTTGAAGATCATTCGCAAGAGTGACTATAAAATTGTTGAACAATTGGGGCAGACCACGTCCAAAATATCCATGCTATATTTACTACTGTGTTTTGAAGTCCATGCGCAGGCTTTAGTAAAATTCTTGAAGACTGATCATGTGCCGCAAGAGATTTCTACCGGTCAATTTGGAAGTTATGTTGCTAGTTTAACAACAGATAATGGATTAGGATTCTTTGATGCTGACCTAACTTCGGAGGGGAGAAATCATAATAGGGCCTTGTATATCTACATTAAATGCAGGGGCACTATGTTGGCTCGTGTGTTAATTGAAACTGGGTCTTCTCTAAATGTTCTGCCAAAAGGCGCTCTCGACATACTAGATTGTGAAGGGGTTGTGCTGAAACCCAATGACATTATAGTTCGAGCCTTTGACGGGTCTAAAATAATGGTGCATGGAGAAGTGGATCTTCCTATCAAAGTGGGTTCACAGATATTTGAATCCACCTTCTATGTAATGGACATCCGGCCAGCTTATTCTTGTCTGTTAGGATTCCCCTGGATCCATGGGGCAGGAACTGTTACCTCCACCTTGCACTAGACACTAAAATATATTGTGAAAGGGAAGATTATTAGTGTCTGCAGAGAAGAGGAGTACATGGTCAGCCATCTGAATTCATTTTGATACATGGAGATGGATGGTGAATTCATCGAAACTACCTTCCAAGCTTTTGGAGTAATTTCCGCTGCTTCTTCTAGAGATGTTTCTGCCATTCCAAAGACTACCAGAATTCTGCACAAGATGGCTTCTTTAAAAGATTCCAAGGCTACTATAGAAGAAGGTGGTTATACTATTTGGGGTATGTGATACGGTGGCAGAACCGACTGTTTAATACTAGTTTTTGTTTTAAGTTTTGTGTTTGCAAAATGTCGCGGTATGCAAGAGTCACCACCGACTTTTATTTCATCCAATCGAGATATTCTGAGTATAGAGGGTAGATTATAGAAAGGGAAGGTGTTATCACCCTTTCCATCCATGGTTTTCCATGGGCTCTTAGGTACTTGCTCATTTTTAAATTGCTTGTGTTTATATGCTTTGTTTTGAAAAATGTTCCACTTCGTGATAACCCTTGTATCAGTCCTCAAGAGTGTGACGAAGTTGTTTTGAAATTTTTTTTGAAAAGTGTAAGTGTGAAAAGTTTTGATTTGAGCAAGTACCTACTAGCATCTACCTACTCAAAAAAGATAGTTTCTATTCTTGTTTCCTTTAGACAACACTATCCTACTATTGATAAATAGGTAGCACCGTCGTTGGAGTTTGTAAGGGGCAATTCGAAAGGGACATACGGTCACTAAAGAAATATTAGGACACCTTAGTAGTAACCCTAGAGTCTTAAGATCTTATTCGAGGCAACATTTCCGAGGCATCATTTCTGAGGTAACATTCGAATGGGACATTTGATCTTTTTAGACAGGAGGGCAACCACTAAGACACCCTATGCTTAATGATCGTTTACCGAAGGCAACCGAAGTGAGAGTATACCTTAAGAGTGATATGTGCGAGTGATTTGTTTCAGTTATTTATCTTTGCACATTAGGGTTTTCTAACCGTATTAATTTTGTCATGCATTCTTGCCATACAATCCTATTAGCATACATCTAGACAGTTAAATATTTGCTGGAATTACAAATGCGAGAAAATAAACCTACGCTATTACAAGGCTTCGGGGAGGGGGATTAATTACATAGCCAAAAATCAGGGATATAAACAGTAAATAAAAAACCCTAAACTAACTATTACAAACCATGAACAGTTATAAAAATATGGGCAAAATAATTAACAAGCGCGTGGGTAATTAAATGCGAGGCGATTAGGTTTTGGCCCTTGACTAAACCTAATTGCAATTGATTAAAGAAAAATCATTTTTTTGTCGTGTTTTGTTATTTGAGAAAATAATGAATAATTGAATTTAAAAAAGAACCTAATCACTAATTAATTTTACTTCTTGAAAATAAATTAATTAATTCTAAACAACATATTTTTGTATTTTTTTTGTTTGAAAAAGAAAAGAATTAAATCAAGAACTTAAACCTAATTTTTTCTAATTGATTTTAATTGTAAGAAACAAATTAAAGTTATCCTAAACTAAATTAAATTATCTAAATTAAATTTGATAATAAAAAAAACCTAATTCTAATTTTTTGTGAATTCTTGATTTTTATGATTTTATAAAAAAAAAGATTAATTTTTATGAGAAAAATAAATTAAGCAAAATAATTAAATAAGGAAAAATAAATAATAATAAAATGTAAAAGAATGAGAATGGGCCTGTGTGTTAGCAAATGCAGGGGGTGAAAATCTGGATTTTCTGGCCCAAATACTCCAAGCCTGTTTGACCACGCCTGATCTGGTGCAACATTGACTTGGATGTATATCATGGTCCTTCATTGGAGAGGCATTGGATCTGGCTAGTTGGGCATCAAAGGGCTGGATGTTGAGGTTATATGGTGGACATCATGATGAGAGATGCGTTGGATCAATTATCTCAAAATAATACAAATAAAAACGCTGGGACCTGGGGATCAAACCCAGGTCCTTATGCTTGCTTCCACTAATCCCTTTCCACCTGTGTTACGCGCCCTATTTGTTCATATAATAGAAACAAAATAATATAAGCAGAACAAATAATATATTCAGAAAATGCGCTAAAATTCAAACGGGTCAGCCATATGCTGCCACGCCATCATCTCCTACACCGGCCTGTCGTTTTAGGTAGAACACTTTTACCTACGGACATTTGTGTGTAACTACAGACCTGTAACATTCCAAAATCCTGTACAAGCCATATAAATGAAAGGTAAGGGTACCAATCAACTCGTATCATCCTTACGAGCATCATGGTACCAGAATCAAGGCCTAATTTTGCCTGTACAAAAAACGCCTAAACAAGAACATAAAACCCTAGCAATGGAAATATCACGTACAGGCATCAAAAATGCAATTAAATGGCATGGTTAACTTGTAAACATGATAACAAACATGAATATAACAATCAAAAGTGATAATGATGAGTAAATTACAATAATTGAATTGCAAAAATGTGTCAAATTGTGGGAGGCGTAGCATGCGTTTCTGGGTGTTTTAAAGCTTGCAAAGGATGTTGTTAGCTTCCTGAGATGTCTAGCAAGTGATTGGGAACCTCAGCACACCTTAAATTGGCATGTGGAAGGATATTCGTCTCACACTTTTCTTGGAAATTTTCAAGTTTTGTTTTGGTTTTTGGAGGCAGGTTGTGCACGAAAATTCTTGTGTTTAGGGTTCCACAAACTTTAGTATATGTATTGAATCCAATTAGTTTAACAATGTTGGATCCAATCTTGAGAATTCATAAATGGAATATTTGATTTTTAAGCCATATGAAATCTTTCTATTTTCATGCCAATCATGCTCTTTTTGTACCAATTATGCTTGATTCGATTTAATCATGTAAACTCAGCATATCTTGATTGCCAATAAGTAAAAAAACAAATCAAATCATATCTTTGTTAATTTTCATCATTTATTTGATTTAATCCACTTTTTAATCAATGAAAAATCAAAATAAATTGAAAAATGAAGCATATAATGGGTGAGTGAACATTTGAGTCGTTGACCATATTATAATTGAGGTGTAAGCATAAAAAGTTGGGCCCATTTAGCAAAAAAAATGCAAATTTGAGCACATTTGACCCTAGAGAGGTGTTCTTTGACTTTTTAGAAATCTTAGGGTGTCCTCTAAGCAAACCTTTTAGTCTCATCTCAATTGAGTCTTCCATGTTCATGTATGAAGCTTTGACCCAAAAGGTGTTTTTGTTGACTTTTCAAAAGGACCTATAATGTCAAAATTCATATCTTTTTGTGAGTACAAAATTTGGACTTGGGAATTGAATATGAATTGTATGAAATTGCATCCTCTTCAAAATGAGCGGTCATTTATGATAAAGTATGAGAAAGTTATGTTTGGTCAAAGTTGAGTTGACTTTTCCTATAAAACCCTAATTTAGCAACTTTTGGGTTTTGATTAATTGTTAGCAATCCTTGGGAAATCATGATAAACCCTTGATCAAATGATGAATAATACTTAAAAATGAGGATGTTGACCAAAAGTCTTGAAGTTTGACTGTATGTGGGCCACAGTTGACTTTTGACCTAGCATAGTTGATTTTCAGGCATTTGAGCAATTGGCTGAGCAAACTTCTTCTGCAAAGCTTGAAACTTGACATGGATGATCTTGAGAACATATTAGGAAAATGGTGAGCATTTGAGTCCTTTGTGGTTCACACATCTTGATGAAGATGGAAACCCTAATTTGAGGTATGTTGCCTTATGAGAGAGTTTGTCTGGTCAACTCTTGGACTTCCTTGAGCAATTTGGAAACCTCACTTGCCATGTGTGATCGGTGGGAATGAGAACTGATGTTTTGGAATGCTGGTTCGCGTTTTGCGTTTGTTTCGCAAAATGTCGCGGTAAGCAAGAGTCGCCACTGTCTTCTGTTTTATCCAACAAGGAAAGGACAAAAGCACAGAAAAATTCCTTTTCGAGATGTTTCTCGGGTTCGGGAGGTAGATTATAGAAAGGAAAGGTGTTAGCACCATTTCTATCTGTGGTTATCCATGGGCTCTTAGGTACTTGCTCACTATGTTTTCAAAAGTTTGCTTTTCTTTGTGTTTGTGGGTTTTGAAAAGAGTTTTGTTTTTGAAGAGTGTAAGTGCGAAAAGTTTTGTTTTGTTTTTAAAGGAGCAAGTACTTAAGAACCTCTACCTACTCAAAAAGGAATTAAAATATGCAAATGTCCTTTAGACAGTGCTATCCCACTATTGAGGAGTAGGTAGCACCGTCGTTGGAGTTTTCGGGTCAATTTGATTTAAGGGACGTGTGGTCACTAAAGCAATGTTAGGATGCTTTAGCGGTAACCCTAATGTCTTAGATCATTTTTATCGAGGCAACCATTTCGAGGCAACTTTGATCTTTGGACAGGAGGGCGACCTCTAAAACATCCTATACTCAATGACCACGTTCGAGGCAACCAAGTGAGGTGTACCCTAAGAGTGGCATGTGCGAGTGTGTCAATTTTCAGTTTATATTATCTTTGCATGTCATAGTGAGCTACTGTTGATTTTAAGTTAAGAGTTAATCTTGTCATGCAATCCTAGTTAGCATACATCTAAACTGTTAATATATGTACAGGAATTTAAAGTGCGGGAATCGTAAATCCTACGCTATTACAAGGCTTCGGGGAGGGGGATTATTTACATGTCCAAAAATTGGGGGAATAAAAAGCAGTAAAGTGTAAAAGGTCTTAGTTAAGCTATTACAAACCAGTAGGCAGTTACAATAAAATAAGCGCGCGCGAAAAAAATTGAATCGGAGTGGCCTTGGGTTTTGACCCCTTTTTTTCATTAAATAAAGCATATTTTTTTGTCATTTTTTATTTAAGAATTAAGCCTAACTAATGATTAATTAATTAAAAAGAAAATATTTTTTTGAGTTTTATTTTATTTTGAGAAAATGATCTAAATCTACTTAATTTTAGTTTTTGGAAAAAACGTTAAGATAATTAAAAGATTAATTAACAAAATTAATTTAATAGGAAAAAACTAGCCTAATGTTTTTGTGTTTTTGATTTTATGTTGATTAAAAAGAAATAAAAAATAGTCAAAATAAGGATAAAAATGAAGGAAACAGACAGCAAATAAAAAAAACATAATTTTGGAGGCCTGGGAAGCTTCGATCCAAATAGGGTCATGGTTCTTTCGATTGGGCCAGGAAGTGGGCATGAACAGCCTTCGATCCAGGGAAGGGGATTTTCCTTCGATCCTGGGAAAAATGCCTTCTTTGATCCAGGAGGACTATGGGAAGCTTCGATCTAGAGAAGGTGTCTCCTTCGATCTGGGATGCTATACCTGCAAAAGTATGTTAGCAAAATAAAACTCAGGGCCTGGTATCGAACCCCAGGCCCTTCGATCCTGCGTGCGTTGAGTCTTTTCAGGCTAAATATGTAGCAAATGTTAGCAAACGAAGAACATGACCTGGGGCCAAACCCAAGTCCTTGAATTCTGTCTAGGATGGCAAATCGAATGGGATAGAAAATATGGAGGTGTTATGCAAAATGAAAAGTTTTAACAATTTACCCTCTCTTACCAACAGATTGAATCTTCGATTTGGATACTGGCTGGATGGGAGCACTTTCAATCTGAGGGCTTCTGGGCGTGGGCACCTTTGATCTGAAGGACTTCTTTAGCTTGGAAAATTCTGACAACCTTTGATGGATTGTATGGGCAGCGCCTCTCCAATTTTTTTTGTTCTCCTGTTGTGTTCTCTATTTTTCCCTCTGTTTTTTCGTGTCTTTTGCACTGCATGCTTGCCCCTGTATTTATAGGAGTGTGGGGGTCTAGTAACGGCAAGAGACAACCCATTAAACAGGCCTTTAAAGCCATGAGACAAGAATCAGACACATTAAATAATTTCCTTTTTTTGAAATATTCATGTCTCTTGAATGAACCTGGACACTTTTGAATTTGGAATGCCTTCAGGCGCTGCTCTTCGATTGGTCTTGATTTGCCTCCTTCGAATGGACTTCTTATGTACCTTTCGAATGGGCCTTCTGAATGCTTCTTCGAATGGTCTTGAGTTGCACAGAATCACTCTGGTCGAATCAGCTCTTTAGGAACATAAAAGGCAAGAATCTGGCCTTTAACTCAGGAATTAAATCAACAATCAGCATTTAATTATTTCTATATTTGCAAGGGAAACATGCCATTTTCTCACGTTCAGTGTACCTGGACATGTTTTTTGAGTTCCCTCTTGATGGCTTTGTTAACAGGCCAATCGAAAGGCTTTGTTAACAGGCCAATTGAAAGGTGTTGTTCATGTTAATCGAAGGACATGGTTAACATGCCTGTCGAAGCTGCCTTGACACAATGCTAAATCGAAGGATCCCTTGGCATGCCAATCGAAGGCCTTGACATAATGCCAATCGAAGTGCTTGTCCATAATACCAATTGAAATGCTCTTTCAGAATGCCAATCGAAAGGTCTTTCAGAATGCCAATCGAAGTGCTTGTCCATAATGCCAATCGAAATGCTCCTTCAGAATGCCAATCGAAAGGTCTTTCAGAATGCCAATCAAAGTGCTTGTCCATAATGCCAATCGAAAGGCTCCTTCAGAACACCAATCGAAGGGTCTTTCAGAATGCCAATCGAAAAGTACTTAAAGCACCACTCAAAAATGTTCTTTTTCCTTAGACAAGGGTTTGTGATCAACCATGCAGGGGGAAGACTTTGGAAAACATGAGAGGGCAAATTTTGGGGTACAACAGTTACCCCTGTTCAATTTTCTTAAACCTGAGGATATAGATTGGCTTTCGAGCCTTTCGTGATCCGAAGGTGGAAGATAATTGAACACTAGAGTGCCCAGAAATTTGCACTCGCATGGTGTAGTATCAGCATTGTGATGTCGGGAATGGGCTTACAGATTCCATTTGGAGATTGTTGGTAGGAGGATGGGCTTATAGATACCATCTGGAGATTGTTGGCAGGAGGATGGGCTTATAGATGCCATCTGGAGATTGTTGGTAGGAGGATGGGCTTATAGATGCCATTTGCAGGAGTGTCGATCGCATAAGAGATTCCTTAGCGAGAACTTGCATACTTGTTGTTGTAGAAGATTCTGGTGGGGAAGTCTAACCTTGTTGAGATTTAGGAACCTGCTTGTACTTCAACTGAGAGAATGCTTCAGCTGAGTTTTAAGAACCTGTTCATAATTCAATTGGGGGGAAACATCTTCATCAAGATCTAGGAACTGTCTCGTGTCCACCAGGAGTATACCGTTGAGGTTATAGAACTTGTCCACACTATGACGGAGGAGAACATCAAGATCTAGGGACTGACTCGTGCTCAAAGTAGTATACCATTGAGGTTATAGTACTCGTCCACACTATGACATAGGGAAACATCTTCATCAAGATCTAGGAACTGTCTCGTGCCCACCGGGAGTATACCGATGAGGTTATAGAACTTGCCCACACTATGACGGAGGAGAACATCAAGATCTAGGAACTGACTCGTGCTCAATGGAGTGTACCGTTGAGGTTATAGTACTCGTCCACACTATGACGTAGGAAACTGTCGAGATTGAGAGCCTTATCTGAAATTCAACCGATGATAATTCAATTGAGATTTAAGAACTGGTCAGATCTTAGACTAAGCTGAGAGCTTTACTAAATTTTTCATGCATGTATTATGATGTATGGAAGTGTGATGTTTTAGCTGGGAAAATAAATCTCGGAGCTGCTGGAGAATAGAGTTGAGTCTGGATGATTGTCAGAATTGCGTCTGCATCTAGAGCGTATTTGAATGAGTGACAGAATGACATCCGAATCTGGATCGTATCTGGACTGTAATTTGAATGAGTGACAGAATGACATCCGAATCTGGATCGTATCTGGACTGTAATTTGAATGAGTGACAGAATGACATCCGAATCTGGATCGTATCTGGACTGTAATTTGAATGAGTGACAGAATGACATCCGAATCTGGATCGTATCTGGACTGTACTTTGAATGAGTGACAGAATGACATCCGAATCTGGATCATATCTGGACTGTATTTTGAATGAGTGACAGAATGACATCCGAATATGGATCATATCTGGACTGTAATTTGAATGAGTGACAGAATGACATCCGAATCTGGATCGTATCTGGTCTGTAATTAGAAGGGATCTGGAATAAGTATCAGAATGTCAGCCATATCTGGATCGCATCTGAACCGTCTCTAGAAGGGATCTGGAATAAGTATCAGAATGTCAGCCATATATGGATCGCATCTGAACTGTCTCTAGAAGGGACCTGGAATAAGTATCAGAATGTCAGCCATATCTGGATCGCATCTGAACCATCTCTAGAAGGAATCTGGAATAAGTATCAGAATGTCAGCCATATCTGGGTCGCATCTGAACTGTCTCTAGAAGGAATCTAGAATAAGTATCAGAATGTCAGCCATATCTGGGTCGCATCTGAACTGTCTCTAGAAGGGATCTGGACTAAGTATCAGAATGTCAGCCATATCTGGGTCGCATCTGAACTGTCTCTAGAAGGAATCTGGAATAAGTATCAAAATGTCAGCCATATCTGGGTCGCATCTGAACTGTCTCTAGAAGGGATCTGGAATAAGTATCAAAATGTTAGCCATATCTGGATCGCATCTAAACCGTCTCTAGAAGGAATCTGGAATAAGTATCAGAATGTCAGCCATATCTGGGTCACATCTGAACTGTCTCTAGAAGGAATCTGGAATAAGTATCAGAATGTCAGCCATATATGGGTCGCATCTGAACTGTCTCTAGAAGGGATCTGGAATAAGTATCAGAATGTCAGCCATATCTGGATCGCATCTGAACCGTCTCTAGAAGGAGTCTGGAATAAGTATCAGAATGTCAACCATATCTGGGTCGCATCTGAACTGTCTCTAGAAGGAATCTGGAATAAGTATCAAAATGTCAGCCATATTTGGGTCGCATATGAACTGTCTCTAGAAGGAATCTGGAATAAGTATTAGAATGTCAGCCATATCTGGATCGCATCTGAATTGTCTCTAAAAGGGATCTGGAATAAGTATCAGAATGTCAGCCATATCTGGGTCGCATCTGAACCGTCTCTAGAAGGAATCTAGAATAAGTATCAGAATGTCAGCCATATCTGGGTCGCATCTGAACTGTCTCTAGAAGGAGTCTAGAATAAGTATCAGAATGTCAGCCATATCTAGGTCGCATCTGAACCGTCTCTAGAAGGAATCTGGAATAAGTATCAGAATGTCAGCCATATCTGGGTCGCATCTGAACTGTCTCTAGAAGGAGTCTGGAATAAGTATCAGAATGTCAGCCATATCTGGGTCGCATCTGAACTGTCTCTAGAAGGAATCTCAGAAGATGATGATCTTTGCCTGTTGATTGATCTTTCCTGAAAAGGTAAAGAGTTAGTTGTATGCAATGTCATGATGTATGCATTGTAATGATGTATGCATTGTGTAATGATGTATGCATTGTGTAATGATGTTCTCAAAATAAAATGAGATTTGTGTCATATGTATTTTGTATGCATATGTTATGAATGTTGTTAAAGTGTAATTTTGTCTTGGACTTTGCTCAAAATGTTTCCACCGGGGATCCCTGCTTTGTTTTTTGAGGAGAACTCCGCTGGGGGATATTGAAAACTCTATGGGGAGTATGTTTATTTCTGCTTGGGAAAAGAGTTTAGGAGTCTTAGTCGTCCGTTACTCTACTGGGGAGTCGAAGTTGAACTGATATCTGGTCGTGTCCAGGTTTTGCAGTAACTTGCTGGGGATTGTAGAGTAGTCTACTGGGGAAGAGGAGTTGTGGTCCTTTGATTTGTAGTAGTCGGAGAGGCAAACTCAAGCTGGGGAATCCCGGTGCTGTTGGGGAAATAAACCCTGTCGTCAGTCCGCTAGAGAGGTGACATCTTCGTTGGGGGAAGTCCTCGAGGATTCTTGAGGTTGATTCAGCTGGCGAAAGGTTTTCAGAGATTAAACCCTTGCTGGGATGTCATCCTATGAGAAGGATTTTGGGGAGATTTGTCATTGCCCCTAGTAGCAAGTGTTTGTGACATTGCCAGAAAATGTTTAATTGTACGTAATCCGTCACTGAGATTGATGTTCAATGCCCCAAGTGACGGAGATGGAGACTTGCCCCTGGTTACTCTGAACTTCTTCAGAGATTTCTTGAAATCTTGACTGGACTGCCCCAGGTGTGCTGGATAGTGACACGTGGAGTCCCTTTGTTGATAGGAGATTTGTCAATGGAAGTGTCATCCTTTTTTAAGTGATTTTATTCACTGAGAGGGCTTCCGTTCATCGGATATTCGTTGTGTGAATTTATCCGCTGTCAAACAAATAGCCAAATGCAAACAGTGATATTCAAATAATGCAAAGTTTATGCTTGTCTCGAAGTTTTGAAAAATGCGTTTTTTAGCAGAAAACTTTTTATAAGACCAATTCAACACAAGATTTAGGGCAAAGCCTTACAGGAGTCAGGATACCTTTTGTAACAGTATGCTTTTGAACTAACCCATGCTTCAGTTAGGACTTTTGAAGGGTTGTAACGTGGCTTGGTTCATGGTTTAAGAAACAAAGGATAAAGGCTCAAAGTATATTTGTACCCACCCGCTCTTCGTGATGTTCTTCAATCCTAAACTCAGTTAATTGTGCGTCGAACTCTATCCGAATTTGGAACGACGTTTTGGTGATGGTTCACACAAGTTGGATATTTGAAGGCAGTCATCATTTTGCAACATTTTTCATGTTGTCGAGGATTTGTAATGACCTCGTTCTTTTGATTTATTATCCCTAACTTTTGCCTGACTGTTCCTGTTTTCGAGATTACAGTCAGCGGGATGCCCCAAATTTCTTGAGCCTCCTTTATAGGTTTTGGCTCAGTGGGCTTTTCTCTTTTGAGAGATTGACTTCCTATGAGCTAAGGAACCAACACTGTCTTTTGATTCCAGAGGAATGCTTTTGATGTCGTTTGTTGTATTATAAACTGAGAGTTTTGCGACTTCAATGCGCATCTTTTGAATTAACTGAGAGACTACCCTGCCCCAGGTTTAAATTAAAGGTTTCAATTTGTGTTTAAAATAGAAAACTCCTACTTCTTTGGCTCGAAGGGGTTGACTAGGGATTATCTTCCTTATAGCTCCAGTGTTTAGGATTTGAAAGAAATGCTTGTACATCGTCAGCAAGGTCTGTCCAAAAGCATACTGTATGAGATTATGGCATTGTTTCGTCATCCTCCCTCTAAAGGCTTGTAACTTTCAGCAAGAGTTGGATGTCATAAAGTGAGTAAAAAGCATAGTTTAAATGTAATTAAAATGATTGGATCAAATCAAGACAAACATATGCAATGCATTAATGAAACAAAGTTTGGCATTAATAGAAAATTGTTTGAATAACAAAGAGATTACAACTTGGAAATTCAAATGAACAAAAGCTTTCAATGATTCGTCATAGGAGCAGTGATTATGTTTGGAGTCTCCGGAGGGTCAAACTTGATCTCCTTGGCATCAATCATGTCTTGGACCTTGTTCTTCATAGCCCAATAGTTGTTTGTGTCATGTCCCGGACTGTCAGAGTGGTATGCACACCTTTCATTGGGATGATAGGTAGGAGCGGAAGTATTTGGGTTACTGAGAGGAGCCTTTAATGTAATCAGCTCTGCCTCCAACAGGAGTTGTAGCAATTGACCCAGTGACATGTTGATCCTAGTGAATTGTCTTTTAGGCATGACTTTCTTACGTTGATGCCCCTGTCTTTGTTGAGCAGGCGTAGGATTAGAGATCAAGATTTCTCCTACGTGTTGGTCATGACGACTCTTTTGACCATACACAGCGTTGGACTCTTTCTTCCCATTGTAGGGCTTTTTATGAGCATCAGAAGGTGTAGCTTCTTGAATTTTCCCACTTTTGATGCCAGCTTCGACCCTTTCGCCGGTCAGTATTAGCTCGGTGAACCCAGCTGAAGAGCTTTCGATCAAGTGGTTAAAGAATGGACCAGACAGGGTCCCCAAAAACATATCAACAAGTTCACGATCAGCTAAAGGTGGTTGCACCCTTCCAGCAAGGTCTCTCCATTTTTTAGCATAGTCCTTAAAGCCTTCGCCCGTACCCATAGACATACCCTGAAGCTGAGTACGCGTGGGAGCAAGGTCGGCATTATACTGGTATTGGTTGTAAAAAGCAGCAGCAAGGTCCTCCCAGTTGCGGATGTTAGCTCCTTCCAGTTGACAGAACCATTCAAGTTGAGTCCCTGAAAGACTGTCTTGAAAGAAATGGATCCACAAGTTCTTATCAGCAGTGTAAGGTTGGATCTTCCTCACATATGACCGGAGGTGCAGCTTTGGACGGGAAGCTCCGTCATACTTGGCAAAGGCAGCTGCCTTGAATTTATGGGGGATCACCACCCCAGAGGATAGACCTAGATCTCCGAAGTCCAGACCGGGCACCTTCTGTATTTCCATAGCGTTCAAACGGTCTTCCAGTTGTTTGTACTTATCCTCAGCAGGAGGATACTTTTCTTCATCATAGTCCATCTCGTTGTCGGAGACTTCAAGGCTAGGAGCCCTCCTTTCTTGTGGACTGTCTTTCCCTCCAGATGAGGTGGTCAGATCAACTTCATTCTGCAGCCCGTTTCCAAACTTGCGTCCGGTGTTGAACAGGATGGTCCTCTTCTTCTTCTTCTTCCTCTCTTTCAGAGTCAGGGTCTTCAAGTCCTGCTGACCCTTAGCTAGGCTCATGACCAATTCTTGAAATTGGGCATTCTGGGCCTGGAGGGCCTTGATAGCTTGCTCAGTGAAAGGTTCAGTAGACATGATGATTGCTAAAATAAACAGCGAAGAAGATAAGAAACCTGTACTGGGAGACCTGTTATGCAATGATATGTATGATATATGTATGCAATGTTTTCAAGGATCTCGCAGGGTAAACAAGAAACTGTTAGAATCTGAATCTGGTAGCTGGATTGAAGGAACTTCATGTTGCTGAGAGTCCTTCTTCAAGAGTCAAGCTCACCATATCGAGTGGGTCATAGCCCCTGACTCAAGTTATCGTGCTTGGATTTCTAGACAACCTTGGCTAGAGGAAAATAAATCCCCTTTGCCCCTTGCTAGCCATTTGATTTACCATAACCTGCATCACAGACCCTTGAGATCCTTGAAATAGTTAAAGAAATGTTAAGGCATGATGTTATGATGTGTATGCTATGCGTTTAAGCAAAAGTGTGAGGTGATGTAAGTAAGCCCTGCAATAAGTCTAAATTATTGGATGAGGACTGTAAACAAAACCTGCGAGGAACTCATGTTGTCAGATAACAAGTATGTGCAAGTAGTTCAAGTTTGAAGGCACACAAGTCACACGTATAGCCTTAAGTTTAGGCTGGCATGGAGTTTCATAGGTAAGTACCCTCTTGAGTGTAGTTGGCTCAAAACCTGTCCTATAAATAGTAACCGGGTTCTTAGGAGCTCAATATCATTGGATTGTTTTCTATGTTCATCGTTTTGGTTTAGCCACTGAACTAGCGACCAAAATATTCCAAGAAAAACAATCCTCAATGAGTGTAGTATCGAGTATCTACCAACTTCGGACTGCACCAAAGTCGGTCATCTCACTACCCTTAAAAAAGGCCAAGATGGTCAAGTAAGGTTCTAGGTCATTAGTGCTTAGTGACATCACTCAGCGGCCCCGTATTCTCTTTGATTGACTCAAACGCTACCGGTACTCACAAATATGTCGCACTAATATAGTTATTGCTTCAACTGTGTCGGTATACCCCGCACAATTTCCACAACGTACTGCTTTATGAATGTTTCCCAAATCCGGGTGGAGGATTTATAGAACTCTGATACAAGCCCACAAAATCAAAAGCATACAAAGCAATACAATTGAAAACACAAGTGATCTAATCCTAAGGTACACCTCACTTATATCAGAATCCCCAGCAGAGTCGCCAGTTCTGGTGATCGGTGGGAATGAGAACTGACTATTTTGGAATGCTGGTTCGCGTTTTGCGTTTGTTTTTGCAAAATGTCGCGGTAAGCAAGAGTCGCCACCGTCTTTTGTTTTATCCAACAAGGAAAGGACAAAAGCACAGAAAATTCCTTTTCGAGATGTTTCTCGGGTTCGGGAGGTAGATTATAGAAAGGGAAGGTGTTAGCACCCTTTCTATCCGTGGTTATCCACGGGCTCTTAGGTACTTGCTCACTATGTTTTCAAAAGTTTGCTTTTCTTTGTGTTTGTGGGTTTTGAAAAGAGTTTTGTTTTTGAAGAGAGTGTAAGTGCGAAAAGTTTTGTTTTGTTTTTAAAGGAGCAAGTACTTAAGAACCTCTACCTACTCAAAAAGGAATTAAACTATGCAAATGTCCTTTAGACAGTGCTATCCCACTATTGAGGAGTAGGTAGCACCGTCGTTGGAGTTTTCGGGTCAATTCGATTTAAGGGACGTGTGGTCACTAAAGCAATGTTAGGATGCTTTAGCGGTAACCCTAATGTCTTAGATCATTTTTATCGAGGCAACCATTTCGAGGCAACTTTGATCTTTGGACAGGAGGGTGACCTCTAAAACATCCTATACTCAATGACCACGTTCGAGGCAACCAAGTGAGGTGTACCCTAAGAGTGGCATGTGCGAGTGTGTCAATTTTCAGTTTATATTATCTTTGCATGTCATAGTGAGCTACTGTTGATTTTAAGTTAAGAGTTAATCTTGTCATGCAATCCTAGTTAGCATACATCTAAACAGTTAATATATGTACATGAATTTAAAGTGCGGGAATCGTAAATCCTACGCTATTACAAGGCTTCGAGGAGGGGGATTATTTACATGTCCAAAAATTGGGGGAATAAAAAGCAGTAAAGTGTAAAAGGTCTTAGTTAAGCTATTACAAACCAGTAGGCAGTTACAATAAAATAAGCGCGCGCGAAAAAAATAGAATCGGAGTGTCCTTGGGTTTTGACCCCTTTTTTTCATTAAATAAAGCATTTTTTTTGTCATTTTTTTGTCATATTAATTAAAAAGAAAATATTTTTTTGAGTTTTATTTTATTTTGAGAAAATTATCTAAATCTACTTAATTTTAGTTTTTGGAAAAAACGTTAAGATAATTAAAAGATTAATTAACAAAATTAATTTAATAGGAAAAAACTAGCCTAATGTTTTTGTGTTTTTGATTTTATGTTGATTAAAAAGAAATAAAAAATAGTCAAAATAAGGATAAAAAACGAAGGAAACAGGCAGCAAATAAAAAAAAACATAATTTTGGAGGCCTGGGAAGCTTCGATCCAAACAGGGTCATGGTTCTTTCGATTGAGCCAGGAAGTGGGCATGAACAACCTTCAATCCAGGGAAGGGGATTTCCCTTCGATCCTGGGAAAAATGCCTTCTTTGATCCAGGAGGACTATGGGAAGCTTCGATCCAGAGAAGGTGTCTCCTTCGATCTGGGATGCTATACCTGCAAAAGTATGTTAGCAAAATAAAACTCAGGGCCTGGTATCGAACCCCAGGCCCTTCGATCCTGCGTGCGCTGAGTCTTTTCAGGCTAAATCTGCAGCAAATGTTAGCAAACGAAGAACATGACTTGGGGCCAAACCCAAGTCCTTGAATTCTGTCTAGGATGGCAAATCGAATGGGATAGAAAATATGGAGGTGTTATGCAAAATGAAAAGTTTTGACAATTTACCCTCTCTTACCAACAGATTGAATCTTCGATTTAGATACTGGCTGGATGGGAGCACTTTCAATATGAGGGCTTCTGGGTGTGGGCACCTTTGATCTGAAGGACTGCTTTGGCTTGGAAAATTCTGACAACCTTTGATGGATTGTATGGGCAGCGCCTCTCCAATGTTTTTTGTTCTCCTGTTGTGTTCTCTATTTTTCCCTCTGTGTTTTTTCGTGTCTTTTGCACTGCATGCTTGCCCCTGTATTTATACGAGTGTGGGGGTATAGTAACGGCAAGAGACAACCCATTAAACAGGCCTTTAAAGCCATGAGACAAGAATCAGACACATTAAATAATTTCCTTTTTTTGAAATATTCATGTCTCTTGAATGAACCTTGACACTTTTGAATTTCGAATGCCTTCAGGCCCTGCTCTTCGATTGGTCTTGATTTGCCTCCTTCGAATGGACTTCTTATGTACCTTTTGAATGGGCCTTCTGAATGCTTCTTCGAATGGTCTTGAGTTACACAGAATCACTCTGGTCGAATCAGCTCTTTAGGAACAGAAAAGGCAAGAATCTGGCCTTTAACTCTGGAATTAAATCCATAATCAGCATTTAATTATTTCTATATTTGCAAGGGAAACATGCCATTTTCTCACGTTCAGTGTACCTGGACATGTTTTTGAGTGCCCTCTTGATGGCTTTGTTAACAGGCCAATCGAAAGGCTTTGTTAACAGGCCAATCGAAAGGTGTTGTTCATGTTAATCGAAGGACATGGTTAACATGCCTGTCGAAGCTGCCTTGACACAATGCTAAATCGAAGGATCCCTTGGCATGCCAATCGAAGGCCTTGACATAATGCCAATAGAAGTGCTTGTCCATAATGCCAATCGAAATTCTCCTTCAAAATGCCAATCTAAAGATCTTTCAGAATGCCAATCGAAGTGCTTGTCCATAATGCCAATCGAAATGCTCCTTCAGAATGCCAATCGAAAGGTCTTTCAGAATGCCAATTGAAGTGCTTGTCCATAATGCCAATCGATAGGCTCCTTCAGAACACCAATCGAAGGGTCTTTCAGAATGCCAATCGAAAATTACTTAAAGCACCACTCAAAAATTTTCTTTTTCCTTAGACAAGGGTTTGTGATCAACCATGCAGGGGGACGACTTTGGAAAACATGAGAGGGCAAATTTTAGGGTACAACACCATGTGTTGAGAAATATGGGAGGGAAAATTTTGGGTTACAACAGGGTCAGCTTCCTGATATCCCTTACAAATCTAACAATTTTGGTTTGGGCTTTACTGCAGAGGGTCAAAGGGTTGTTCTTTGCGCTCGAGCTGGAAGACCTTCATTCCGTGTCAGCAACAATGGAGTCAACGCTATAGAAGATGCTGATAGTGATTGTGATCTCAGTAACTAGATCTTTCCTACCATTGGCAATGGGCTTAGCAATTGGAAGGCGGAAGAAATCATCTTTATCTCCTTTAGTCAGGAGTAATAGCTATTTCTATTTTATCGCTTTAAGAAGTTTGGTTATGTAATTTCTTTTAAAACAATGACTTTAAACCTTGTGTCTTACCTGGGGCACAATGGTTCATTTGTTAAGGGTTGTCATTTCATATGTCATATTTTCATTTAATGAAAAAACATTGGATGTTTTGCATTCAAATTTTATGCTCTGATACCAAAGAAAGATGATAAGGTGCGTATGTGTGGAGATTACAGGGATCTGAACAGGGAGATCCCTAAAGATGACTTCCCATTGCCACATATTAGTGTCTTGGTTGACAAAACTGCTCAGCATAAGGTATTGTCTTTCATGGATGGTTTCTTGAGTTATAATCATATTAAGATGGCACCTGAAGACATGGATAAAACTACCTTCATCACACATTGGGGCACTTTCTATTACAAGGTCATGCCTTTTGGGTTGAATAACATTGGGGTAACTTATCAACATACCATGGTAGCCTTATTTCACGACATAATTCATCACGAGATAGAAGTCTACGTCGACGACATGATAGCAAGGTCACAGACTGAAGAAGAACATCTTGGTCATCTGTATAAGTTATTGAAAGGCTGAGGAAATATAAGCTAAGACTAAATCCGAACAAATGCGCTTTTGGTGTGAGATCTAGTAAACTCCTGGGTTTCATTGCCAGTGGTAAAGTTATTGAAGTTGATCCTGCAAAAGTAAAACCATTCAAGAAATGTCGGTTCCCCGTACTGAGAAGGAGGTCAGAGGTTTCTTAGGACGACTGAATTACATTGCCCGATTCATTTCTCATTTGACTGCTACCTGTGAGCCAATCTTCAAGCTACTGAAGAAAGATCAAGTGGTGAAGTGGAACGAAGACTGCCAAATAGATTTTGATAAAATCAAGAAGTGCTTACAAGAACCTTTGATTCTGATAACACTAGTTGAAGGAAGACCTTTAATCATGTACCTAACAGTACTAGAGAACTTAATGGGGTGTGTACTGGGGCAGCATGACGAGTCTGGTTGAAAAGAGCATGAAATATACTACCTTAGCAAAAAGTTTACCGACTGTGAAACAAGATATTCATTACTCGAGAAAACTTGTTGCATTTTGGCATGGGCTACTCGCCGACTAAGACAGTATATGTTGACCCATACTACTTTATTGATTTCTAAAATGGATCCCATCAAATACATATTAGAGAAATTGGCCCTCTCTGGAAGAAATAGCCCGATAGAAAATGATCTTAACAGAATACGACATTCAGTACACCACTCAAAAGGAAATCAAAGGAAGTGTACTGGAAGATCATTTGGCACATCGAGCTATAGACGACTAGCAATCTATGAACTTCGAATTCCCGAATGAGAACATTATGCTAGTTTCATATTGTGAAGAACCGGGACCGTATGAAGGACCTGAGTTAGGATCCCGATGGACTATGGTTTTTGATGTAGCTTCTAACGCACTTGGAAACGGAATTGATGTTATAATCATCTCTCCTCAAGGTTTCCATACACCCTTCACTACCAGACTTTATTTTGACTACACCAATAATATGGTTAAATATGAAGCATGCATCCTTGGAATTAAAGCTACTATTGACCTGAGAATCAAATTCCTGAGCATATATGGGAATTTAGCCTTGGTAATTAGTCAAGTCAAGGGAGAATGGGATACAAAGCATCTAAATCTTATCCCTTACCGAGAACATGTGCTAACCTTGATTTCGTACTTCGAAGAGATTACTTTTGAGCATATCCCAAGAGAAGAGAATCAGTTGGCAGACGCATTAGCTACCATGTCATCCATGTTCAAGGTCAGATGGGACAATGAGGCTCCTAGAATTACCATTGAAAGATTCGACGAACCGGCACACTTCTATGAAATTGATACTTATGGAGTAGAAGAAAAACCTTGGTTTCATGAAGTGAAAAGGTACCTTGAAGCTCAAGAATACCCTAAAGGGGCATCAATCAATGACAAGAAGTTCCTACGGAGGTTCTCGGCTAATTTCTTCTTGCAAATGGAATTTTATACAAGCGTAATCATGATTCAACCCTGCTTCGTTGTATGGACAAGAAGGAAGCGTAGAAAATAATGGAGGATATGCACGAAGACATCTTTGGTACTAACTCCAGTGGACATACTATGGCAAAGAATATTTTGAGAGCAGGTTACTATTGGTCGACTATGGAAACTGACTGTCACCACCACTCGAGAATTTGTCATAAGTGCTAGATCTATACTGATAAAGTTCATGTGCCTCCAGTTCCTCTGAATGTTTTGACTGCTCCTTGGCCATTCGTAGTGTGGGGCATTAAAATGATCGGAGAAATCAAGCATACTGCTTCTAATGGACATCGTTTCATTCTTGCCGCCATTGACTACTTCACAAAATGGGTTGAAGCAGCCTTGTTCACCTCTGTTACTAAGAATGTGGTCGCCTGGTTCATAAAATATAACCTTATCTGCCGGTAAGGAATCCCCAAAAGAATCATCACAGACAATGGTACCAATCTCAACAACTCTATGATCACTGAACTCTGCACGTAGTTCAAGATCAAGCGCCACTACTCTTCTCCATATCGACCAAAGATGAATGGCGTAGTGGAATCCTCCAACAAGAATATTAAGAAGATCATACGAAAGATGGTTGTGACTTACAAATACGTGTACGAGATGTTACCATTTTCTCTTCATGGCTATCGCACTTCAGCGCAAACATCAACTGGGGCAACCGCATTCTCTCTGGTCTATGGTATGGAAGTTGTCCTACCTATCGAAGTTCAGATTCCTTCCCTGAGGATTATGAAAGAAGCAGACTTAGACGAAGAAGAATAGATTCAGACCAAGCTAGACCAGTTAAATATGATTGAAGAAAAGAGGCTTGCGGTTGTCTGTCACAGTCAGGTGTATCAAAAATGTATGATCAAGGAATTCAACAAGAAAATCAAGCATCGGATATATCAGGATGGTGACTTGGTAATAAAGCGCATAATTCTACCGCAAGGTGATCCTAGGGGGAAATGTACTTGTTGTACCCCAAAATTTGTCCTCCCATTTGTATTCAAGGCACACTCATTAGGGTCCCCAATTGCTCAAGGTTAACCAAGAATTGATCAATTCTCCTCCTAAGCAATGGCCTTTCAACTAATTTCACTTTTCACCAAGATGTCTGAGTTATAGAGCTTCAAATGATGTCTAGGGCACCCTGTATGCCTCAGCATAATGGCACATCTGAAAGAAGAAAAAAGAAATGTACATGATAAAGTGTAGGTCGAAGGCTGAAAATATGCCTAAGGGCTTTGGGGTCTAAGCAGCTTCGACAACAGTATGCAGGCTAATTTAATGCCCAACGAAACACTAGGATTGAAGGAGTGCTAGTTCAAAAGAAAGCATGAGAAGGATTTTATGAAGAATTCGATTGGGAGAGCTGGTAATGAGCGCCATCAAAAGGTGTGTTTTCAAACATGGAGATGTAAGCCATTCGAAGCGCTACAAGGAAGGCACCTTTCGATTGACATGTTTCCTGAATGGGAGCTTCAAAAAGAATAATATTTTGAATTCAAAAGCTCTTATCTTATCCAAAGAAACACGTGGAAATCTATTGGTTCGAAGGACATGCCATCTTCAAGAATGGCGTGATCGAAGAGCAGTTAGAGATGCAGCGAAATATGAGCCATCTTAGTTTTTTGGGGATCAATTTGTTTCAGGCATGTGCCTGAAAAGGAAAGGAAGGAGTTGGGTAATCAAAGTATAGGCTTGGTGCTCATAAATCACTCTTGGATTGGCTCATATAAGCTATATTCACCAATCGAAGGTGAACTAGTGATCATCAAGAAAGATATTTTTGTAGGCATAAGCAAGGGGTGGGAGTTAGAATCGAAGGATCACCTACACTACTACATTCGAAGGAGATGACAAAATGAGGCTTTGACAGACCAAGATGAAGAGGTGGTTTAATTGAAGGAAAAGAAATCGAAAGGAACAAGAAATGTCCGATTAGGCTAATTGGATAGTTTTCAGATCAAGCAACTAAGGCAGATAATGGCTCAATCGAAGAAGCTACAATGATGAGGCCTTGGACCATTCGAATTGGAACTCATAACCGTCAAAGAACAAAACATGGAAGCATTCAAAAAGTCAAGATGTGGGAGTGAAACCTATCCAGGTTCACTCAAAAACCCAAAATGGTAGAAAATCATCACCAATGGCAACCCTTTAAGACTCTCGATTATGCCTTCAAAGCCATGGTTAATGGCTGATTCTTGCCATTTTTGTTTATCACTGCACCCCTATAAATACAGAGCTAAAGTGAAAGCAAAAAAGGCCAGACACACATGCATTAGCTAGATGACACATTGCCTCCAGAGACAAAAACATTGCCTACACACGCAAGAAACTGCCCCAGAAAACCACCCCAAATTCTCCAAACCTTCAAAAAGTTGTCAAAATCAAAGCAATCTTTACAGGCCTCCTCAATCCAAAGCAAGAATTCCACTCATTCCCTCCATTGATAACAAGCCTTCGATCTCAAACTCCTTCAATATGTGATTTAAATCCATATTGATTGTATATCCATCCTATGAATGATTTTATGATCGTTAACGTTGTTACATGTGAAAATCAATACCAAGGTAATAGGACGCCATTATTAGGGATTTGAAACTAAGTCCTTCAAATCTCAAAATCCAAGCGCCTCTTTCCTTCTGGCTTGTGCAGCGCGCATGTGTTGATTTTGATTTATATATATATATCTAATTTGTTTTACTAATTTAATGTCATAATTTTATTTGTATCAACGAATGAATAAACAACTCAGATGGTAAATAAGAATGTGTGCAGTCGAAAGGACCTGAGTTTGATACCCAGGTCATGTATTATGTTTTTTTAACAATTATCTTTCTGGTCCAGTGTGTTTCGTTTCAAACACTTCCCATGCGCCTTCAATCTCCAGCCAATGGATGACAAGGAGATCAGATCCAATGCCCTAGGAGTACCACCTCATGATGGACCCTCAATGGCCAATAGAACAGGATCCCAACTTGTTCTGAGCTTAGTCTCATTTGGGATAAATAAAAATCCAATTCACACCCCCTGTTACCTTTACTATACTGACCCATTTTATTTTTGCTTTTAATTGTTCTTTTTGATATAGCATTGTAAAGTCAAATAAAAAAAATCACAAAAATATTAGGTTAGTATTTTCTCAAATTAATTTTTTAAATCAATTGATTAATTATTTTAACCCTTTTCTTAATTTAAAAATAAATAGACTTAGAATTTTAAATCAAATTTCTTTCCATGGTCAAAAACAAACAAAAAGATTTCATTTTTATTAGGCGTTTTAGATGTTGTTTCAATTCGCGCGTTTACCTTTACTTTCGCATTTTTGTATATTATTGTATCTACTTACTGGGATGTAATAGACTTAACTAGACTTTACTTCTTTTCCCCAATTTTGGATATATAATTAATCCCCCTCCCTAAAGTCATGTAATAGCGTAGGATTTAATTTTCGCACTTTATATTTCATGTGCATATATTAATTCTTTAGATGTATGGTAATAGGATTGCATGACAAGAGCTTAATAATCAAAACGCTAGCAAACCTAAAGGCCAAGATAAATAACTGAATACAACACAATTACACATGCACACCTCTAGGGTACCCCACTTTGGTTGCTTTCGAAAAACAGTCATAACTCTTGAAACGTGAGAGATTTTAGTGGCCACCCTCCGGTTTAAAGATCATAAGTACCTCGATGACCCGCTCTATGTTTCCTCGGTAAAAATGATCTTAAAACCCTAGGGTACTTACTAAAGTTTCTTGCACAGTTGCCTTTGTGACTGTATAAACTTCCCTTCGAATGTCCCTCAAAACATCCAATGATAAGGCTACCTACTCACTAATAGTAGGATAGCACTGTCTAAAGGAAAAAAGGAAAAGAATGAACCTTTAAAGTAAAGTAGATAGTTCATAGATGCTATGCTCAAAAACAAACTTTTACACTTACACAAAACCACTTTCAAAAACATTTTCAAAAAAAAAACACTTTATCAACACTCTTGAGGAATGATACAAGAGTTATCATAAAGCAAATCGTCTTACTTTTGGCATTTCTAAAAATAATTTTCAAAAGCACACAAAGAACAAGGTATTTCAGAATGAGCTCGGCATCTAAGAGCCCGTAGAAAACTACGGATGGAAAGGGTGCTAACACCTTCCCTTTCCATAATCTACCCCCCTTACTCAGAAAACATCTTGAAAGGTCTTTTCTGTTCTTTTCACCATTTCCTTTGTTGGATAAAAGAAAATTTGGTTGACGACTCTTGCTTACCGCAACATTTGTGAATACAAATGCAAAACCAGTGTAACAGTCAGTTCTGCCACTGTATCACAGAAATGGCGACTCTGCTGGGGAATTTAAAAAGTGGGGTTACCTTAGAGTTTAGTTCATTCTTTATTTGCTTTACATTGTGTGTTTTGTTTGCTTTATCTTTGAGGGCTTGTTTGGGATGTTACTAAAAGATCCTACACCCGGATCTGGGGCACCTTTTAAGTAAGTAGCAATAGATATTGGGGACTATGCGGGGTATACCGACACGATTGAAACGATAGCTACATTTATGTGACACATTTGTTGGTACCGGTAGCCCTTGAGTAGTCAAGGAGAATACGGGGCCGCTGTGTGGTGTCACGAAGCACCAACTGACCTTAGAACCTTTAATTAAACAAACTTGGCCATTAGGAAGTAGTGAGATAGCCGGCTTTGGTGTAGTTCTAAGTTGGTTGATACTTGATACTATGCTCATTGAAATCGGACTTCCGGGATATTTCGGTCGCCAATAAAGAGGCTTTCACTAAAACAATGCCCGATGAAGAAATATCAGTGATATTGAGATTCCCTATAACCCGATTACTTTCGAGGACAGGTTAAACCAACTATACTTCAAGAGGGTACTTAACCTATGGAACTCATGAAAGCCTAAATCCAAGGATCTATTTGTGTGCTTGTATATATTTGTTTGCACATAACATCATGACATCATATTATGTCATATCACACTAACCATTTCAAGGATTTTTAGGACTTATCTTTGTGTCTGTTTTGTAGGACATGACTCCCACTCGCAGAAATACTATCCAAGTCAACCTCGTAAGAGTTTCTCCTCAACTCAAAGAGTTGGCATCAAGGGTTCCCGAGAATTCTCCATTTACCAAAAGACATGGTCAACTCCTCAATTTGGTCACCTTAAGCCCTAATAAAGACATGGTGAAAGTTCTTTTTCAATTCTTTGACCCTTTACACCATTGCTTTACATTTCCCGATTACCAGTTGGTGCCTACCATGGAAGGATTTTCTCAGTTACTAGGAGTGCCTATTCTCAATCAATTACCCTTCAACGGTATGGAAAGAGGCCCAAAACCTAAGGAGATTGCTCAAGATCTATATTTACAACGGTCCGACGTTGTGGCAAATTGGGAAACAAGAAGTGGTGTCAAAGGGTTTCTAGCCAAGTTTTTGTTTGAGAAAGCTTATTATTTTTGGGATAATTTAGATTTACAAGCCTTTGAAGAGGTGTTGGCCCTTCTCATCTATGGGATGGTACTGTTCCCTAATCTGGACCAACTCATAGATGTGAATACGGTCAAATTTTTATGTCTCGTAACCCAGTGCCTACTTTACTTGGAGATATTTTGCACTTTTTTCACACTCGCACCATAAACAAAAGAGGGAACATTATGTGTTGCACTCCTTTGTTGGCGTGGTTTACTTTGCACCTACCCCGATCTGTTTTTAAAATGAGCAAGGCATGAGGTGGTCTAATAGGTTGATGTCCCTCACGCATTCGGATATGCATTAGTGCCCTCGATCTTTGGAAGATGTTACCATCATTGATCACTGTGGGGAATTCCCTAATATCCCTCTCCTAGGCATTAGGGGAGGAATCACTTATAACCCATGTTTGGCGTTGCGACAGTTTGTGTATGCTATGAGGGATGGTCCTCATGATGCACTGGTTCAAGGAATTGCATTCGACTATGAGAACGATGTCCAAGGATATCGTCAGAGGTTCATTAAAGCTTGGGGCATGGTGAACAAAGTGGATAGAAAGACATTGGGGAATAAGAACTCCATCCCTTTGAAGCCTTATCTTAAGTGGGTGCGAGCACACACTCAAAATCTCGTGATGCCTTACCCCGCCATCCTACCTATCATCATGAAACCTATTTCCGAGAGAGATGTACCTCATACTATTCTCCATCCTGACATGCCGACTACTCTCGAGGAGTTGGAAAGATCTTGGATTCAACTCAAAGAGGAACGAGACACCTTTGAAACCTAGTTCTACACAAGTGAGAAGAAGGTTTTGGAGCTTACAAGACAACTGCATGAAGAACAGAGTTTGAATGCCTACATTGCACCAAAGAGGATGCGCTTATGGGAAGCCTGAGTCCTGTTTGATTTAGGAGTTTTGTTTTATCTTTGTTTCTTTCATTGTAAGCCCAAGAGGCATTGTTGTAACTATTTAAACTTATGAATGCAATTAATTTTGTTCTCTCTTTGTCTAAGCAAATTTAAATCTTAAAAGTCCTTGAAAACATTGCATAAGCATATCATGCATATCATTACATAAGAAGGTATTTCAAGATAGGTTTCTTATCTTTTCGCTGTTTATTTCAGCAAAAAGAAATGGCTCTTGAACAAACAGTTAAGGATCTTCAAGCTCAAAATTGTCAATTCCAACAAATGTTCCTGGCTCTGGCTAAGAGACAAGAAGATCTGAAAGCTCTCATCATCAAAGAGAAGACAAAGAAGGCAAAGAAACTAGTTGGTGTCTTGAATATAGGAAGAAGGTTCAGAGGACCGGCCTAGCGAGCTCTAGGTTTTGCAACCCCATCAAATGAGGGGGACAATCAAGAAGAGAAGCCAATAGAAGAAAACAACAACCCCAGGACTGACGAGGAAGAAGCTTATTACTCTAAGGAGCGGTATCCTCCCGCTGATGATAAATACAAGCAGTTGGACGATCATATTAATGCTATGGAAATTCAAAGGGTGCCTGGTCTGGATTTTGAAGAGTTAGGACTGGTCTTTGGAGTGGTCATTCCCCAGAAGTTCAAAGTCCCTACATTTGCTAAGTATGACGGTGTTTCCTATCCTAAGCTACACTTAAGGTCATACATCAGAAAGATCCAACCTCACACCGCTGACAGGAATTTATGGGTTCATTTCTTACAGGAGAGTCTATCAGGGACTCAATTGGAATGGTTCTATCAGCTGGAGGGAACCAACATCTGCAACTGGCAAGATTTGGCTGTTGCTTTCTATAGGCAGTACCAATACAATGCTAACCTTGCTCCAACCTGTACACAACTTCAAAGTGTGTCTATAGGTTCCAGCGAGGGTTTCAAAGGTTACGCCCAGAAGTGGAGGGATCTTGCGGGAAGATTCCAGCCTCCTCTGTCTGATAGAGAGATGGTAGATATGTTCTTGGGTACTTTGTCTGGCCCATTTTTCAACCACTTGATTGGAAGCTCTTCAGCCGGGTTTACTGAGCTGATATTGACTGGGGGAACAAGTAGAAGAGGGTATCAAGAGTGGTAAGATTCAGAGGGATGCATCTTCAAGTACAATGAAGTAACCCTTCACTGGAAAGAAAGAGGCCAGTGCTGCTTATGGCTAGAGAAATCAAAGCAAAATTGAACACCGTCCAACAGTAGGAGCTGTGATAATCTCCCATCCTACATCAAATCAACAACAAAACAATCAGCGCAGATAGGATGCGCCCAGACGACAGTTCACCCGAATCAACATGTCCTTATCTCAAGTTTTGACACACTTGTTAATGTATAATCTGGTTACTCTAAAGGAGGCTCCTAAAATCCAAATACTGCATCTCCCTGCTACAACCCAAATGCTCGATGTGCCTACCACTCTGACAGTCTAGGGCATGATACAAATGATTGTTGGGCTCTGAAGAACAAATGATTTTCTATAATTATCATTCTTACGACGGCATTCTCTTACTAGGATGTTCGTCTCCTTGTACAAAAAACGCCTATTATAGGAAAAACTTCTTTAAATCAATACAAAGCTATCTCTTTGAAAGTGAAAAACTATTTGTTTTTTATCTTTCTGTTTTGTTTGCAAAAACGTCCAGTGATTATTTTTGAACATATGCATTTGAATATGATTACCGTTTACAAATACACGCATAAAAAACAGAAAGATAGTTACTAATGGCTTTAAGAAACAAGACAATGTCTAAAGGACCTCTTCAAATCCTCGCAGATACTTTATCCAGCAGGTACAGAGGTAGGTCCATCCTACTATAAAGTCACTACCATATCCTCAGCATACAGCCTAATGATGTCAAGTGTTCTTATATCCCCGGCGGAGCAAAAATTTCCAATTACTTACCCAGCATCTCAAAGAATTCCTCAGCCTGGTTCATAAGCTTCTTGGGTTTGCCAATAAGGGTTTCGTAAAAATCCCCAAGCAGTTTACGGAGTTTCCCTTCCCCAACAGATTTTATTTCTCTAACAACGCAAATCCGTCTCTCAGCATTTCAACTTGAACAAATTTGAAGACTTACACTCTTCATCCCTAGCAACAATCAGGGATTTATTTTCCCCAGTTCAGCAACACTACAATAGAACAACTGATACGTTCATACATTGCATTCATACATCACTTTAAAAGCATCATAGCATATGCAGCAGAAATGCATATATCACAATCTCATTTATTTTGAGAACATCATTACCCAATACATTTCATGCATCATGACACTGCATACAGCCGACTCTTTACCTTTTTTCAAGAAAGTTCGCAAGCAGACAGATATCATCATCAATTTTTAACAGTTCCAGATTAATACTTGAAACATGATAGGACAACTATTTGTGAACAATTGATTGTAGATTAATACCTTAAACAAGACAGGACAACTATCTACATGAGCAGATTGAAGATTAACTCCCGAAGCAGGACGGGGAAACTATCTTTCTTTCTCTATGGTCAGAGAATAATACCTGATACCAGACACGACAACTATCTCAACGACCAACAAAAACAAGTTCCAGATTAATACCTGAAACAAGACAGGACAACTATCTGTGGACAACTGATTATAGATTAACACCTGAAACAAGACAAGATAACTATCTACATGATCAGATTGGAGATTAACTCCCAAAGCAGGACGAGGAAACTATCTTTCTTTCTTTAAGGTCAGAGATTAATACCTGAAACCAGACAGGACAACTATCTCAACGACCAACAAAAACAAGTTCCAGATTAATTCCTGAAACAAGCCATGGCAACTATCTCAACGACCAACAAAACAAGTTCCAAATTAATACCTAAAACAAGACAGGACAACTATATACATGAGCAGATTGAAGATTAACTCCCGAAGCAGGACGGGGAAACTATCTTTCTTTCTCTTAGGTCAGAGATTAATTCCTGAAACAAGTCAGAGAAACTATCTCAACGACCAACAAAAGCAAGTTCCAGATTAATACATGAAACCAGACAAGACAACTATCTGTGAACAGCTGATTGTGGATCAATTCCCAAAACAAGACGGGGTGATTATCTACATGACCAGACAAAGTAATCTTACACGGCTTCCTTCTCATGATCTCCAGATGCATCTTTATACGGGCTCGTCCTGAAGCAATCTTACATTGGTTCCTTCTCATGATCTCCAGATGCAGCTTTACACGGGCTCATCCTGAAGAAATCTTACACGGGTTCCTTCTCATGATCTCCAAATGCAGCTTTACACGGGCTCATCCTGAAGCAATCTTACACGGGTTCCTTCTCATGATCACCAGATGCAGTTTCACACTGACTCATCCTGAAGCATCCCTACACATGATCCTCCTCATATATCTCCAGATGAAGTCTAACACAGACTCATCCTGAAGCAGTCTTACACGGATTCCTTCTCGTAATTTCTAGATGCAGCTTTACGGGGGCTCATCCTGAAGCAACCCTACACAGATTCCTTCTCATATATTTTCAGATGCAGTTTCACACAGACTCATCCTGAAGTAAACCTACACAGGCTCCTTATTATATATCTCAAGATGAAGTCTAACACGGACTCATCCTGAAGCAGCCCTACACAGGCTCCTTCTAATACATTTCCAGATAATAGTTAATTTCATTCTCCCTAGCAAGTTACTGTGAAGCCTGGATTTCAGCCAAAAAACAACTAACGTTCATCTCTCTAGTCCAGAGATAACTCCTCAGTAGAGCCATGGACAGCTAAAGCTCCTAGACTCTATTCCCCACAGAGTTTTCCTCAAGCGAGAGAACAACAGAAATCAACATTCCCCAGTGGAGTCCTCCTCAGACAACAGGAACAGGAACCCCCATAAAGAGACCTCTTATGAAGTCAGCATCTACTCTGGATGGCATCTTTAAGCCCATCTTTGATAACTCTCAGTCATCTTCTCCAAATGGCATATGTAAGCCCATTCCTGCCATCATTAACCAACGGCGTTACTTCATGTGAGTGCAAATTTTTGGGCACTCTAATGCTCAATCATCTTCCACCTTCAGATCATGAAAGGCAGACAAGCCAATCTACATCTTCAGGTTTAAGAAGATTGAACATGGGCAGTTGTTGTACCCCAAAATTTGCCCTCCCATTTTTATTCAAGGCACACTCATTAAGATCCCTAATTTCTCAAGGTTGACCAAGAATTGATCAATTCTCCTCCTAAGCAATGGCCTTTCAACTAATTTCACTTTTCACCAAGAAGTGTGAGTTCTAGAGCTTCAAATGATTTCCAGGGCACCCTGTATGTCTCGGCATAATGGCACAGCTAAAAGAAGAAAAAGAAGTGTACAAGACAAAGTGTAGGTCAAAGGCTGAAAATATGCCTAAGGGCTTTTGGGTCGAAGAAGCTTCGACGGTAGTATGCAGGCTAATTTAATACCCAACGAAACACTAGGATTGAAGGAGGGCTAGTTCGAAAGAAAGAATGATAAGGATTTTATGAAGCCTTTGATTGGGAGAGCTGGTAATGAGTTCCATCGAAAGGTGCCTTTTCAAACATGGAGATGTAAGCCATTTTAAGCGCTACAAGGAAGGCACCTTTCGATTGACATGTTTCCTGAATAGGCGCTTCAAAAAGAATAATATTTTGAATTCAAAAGCTCTTATCTTATCCAAAGAAACACGTGGAAATCTATTGGTTCAAAGGACATGCCATCATCAAGCATGGCATGATCGAAGAGCAGTTAGAGATGAAGCAGCCAAATTTGAGACATCTTAGAGTTTTGGGGATCAATTTGCTTCAGGCATGTGCCTGAATAGGCAAGAAAGGAGTTGGGTAATCAAAGTATAGGCTTAGTGCTCATAAGCCATTCTTCAGTTGGCGCATATAAGCTATATTCACCAATCGTTGGTGTGGCGGTAGAAATGTGCAAGACTAAGCCATTGGATCGACTAGACTTTATACAAATCAAAATCAAAATCGCCACCGCGCTTTATTGTTTCCAAAGGAATGGAAAAAGAGCGAATAACCCAAAAAGAGGGGGAAAGATTCAAGGTAAGGGGGTTGGTTATGCAAAGGGAAGGTATTAGCACCCTAAACATCTATGGTACTCCGCATGAACCTCTTTGAAAAAACTGTATATTTTGGCTATAAAAATGTGTTATATATAAAATGGATGGTGGAGGTGAGAAAAGAAATATTTTTATGATTTTTGCACACGCCGCTGTTGCGAACCTTTAGTGCCTACGTACCACCTTTCGTGCAATATGGGATCAGGGTACACGTAGTTCCTCTTTTAAAAATTTGAAACACAAGTGTGTTGGTTGATTTTATCAGATAAGACATCATCACAATTGTCCGTGTGAAAAACATACTTACTACCCACAATCATGAGAAAGGAGAATTTTCATCATCTCAAAGTGGAGGATATGGCTTGGATTTTAAAACCAACAATGCCTCACTCAACACCCAAGTGGAAAATATCTCACTTCACTACATATTGTAGAAGTATAGTTGTTTGCATCACTACAAGGATTGACAAGAGTCTAATCTTTTGAGAAAAGTTTAAAGATAAAAGCCAAAGTGGCAAAATGGTTTGAAATGAGATTGATTGACTTTTAGTCTTCTCACAAATAAAAAGGTCAAGGTATTATTAAATTGATTGAAATTTATTTATGAAAATGTTTCGAAGATGCATGGACCTAAGTCCAAGTTTATTATGAAAATGTTTCAAGTTTCAAAACAAGAAGAGTTTTTTTTAAAGGAGGGAGAAGATTTTTGAAATTAAAGAAGATGGGAGGAGAAGAAGAGGCTATCCTAAAGCATAAGGTAAAAGCTAGGGATAAGAACCATCTAACCAACAAGAAGCCAATACTTGACATTATGATTCAATATAGAATTCTCATTCTTCGGATTGAAACCAAGCAAGCAAAGATACTAGACCTCTTGAGAGAACCAAACTTCAAGTGTTTTAAGTCTTTGCAAAAATTGGGCAGAGTAACGGCTGTATACGGGTGAATTCCATATTACAAACAAAGATCGTAATCTCAATAACCTGCACACAAAACAAACAAATAACCCAATGTCTTGAGGTAAACCTTAAAAACTCCAGATAAAATATCAAATAAAGTCACAAAGTCTCCAAGTTAGGCCAAGGTCTCTAATCCTAAGTCCAAGAAGTCCATCACTCCATAATGTAAAGGATAGTAACCATGTAGTCCAAGTATCATTAATGATTTTTATGGTTCATGTTGATTATTAGGTGTATTTAAAAAGCAAGAAAAGCTCAAGTGAGCAAAATAAAAATGACATAAAAGTAATTGCTCAAGTGATCAAAGATGAAAATAGCATGAAATGTAAAAATGCTAAAAATAAATGGTACATAAAGCATGAAAATAAAATCGTAAAGTAAAGTTAATTGTTAGTAATTAGTGGTTAGTTGGATGACCATCTTGAAACTTGCATTTGGAAGTCATTAGAGGATTGGTAGAACCAAATCCTCCACACAACAAGTTGCATTTGCTTTTTGTCAAGTATATCATCCATTTTGGAATTCTCACAAGGCAACATGTAATGATCAACGATGTTTAAGTGATCCGCGTTGACCAAAGGTGTTGTAGATCCATTAGAGGATTGGTAGAACCAAAGCCTCCACACAATGAATCTCAAGGTTATTGGATCAAAGAGATCAAATTAACATACTTGGGCTTGCAATCATAAGTTTGGGCCACGAATGATCATTTATTCGAATCGGGACAAAATTTAGCGCTATGTTAAGCAATCGTAAGTGGACTTATGTAGAAGTCACACCTATTTTGAGGCCGGTCAATAGCAATCCATGTACTTCATGTTTGGATAAATGATATAGAGATCAACATCCCTTAACATGTAGCACAGTTAAAAAAGAAAGGGATAAGATGAAGAGGGAGGGAAATGATAAGCTAATTTGGATCACCATTTCAAAATTCTTTCATCTTTAAATTCAACCACTCCTCTAGATGGATTAAAGCACTAAACATATCATTAATCCAAAGCACCAAAAATGAATTAAATAATTCACTCTTAGGTAGATTTGAATTGATGAACATTTATCCAACTTCATCTACATCACAAAGTCCATTGAGTTTAAAGAGAAATTGGACATTTAAAATTGCAATCCAAACCAACAATCAAAAGGAATGAGTAGAAAAAGCATTTTGGATCAAAGCTGCCCCAAAACAAGGCAAAAAAATGCATTCTGTCTCTGTGTAAATCGATTGAACTATTGTGTAAATCCATTTACACAGTACAGTTTTCAAAAATCTGCGTGAAATTGCTTCTGTGCAATCGATTGCACTACAGTGCAAATCGACTACACACAGTTACAGTAGCAAAAAGAGCATTTTAAAAGGGCAATTTCTTGTTCAAACTTTCCATCAAACACCTTATGATCATGGATACACTTGAGCGTGAAAATTCCATCAAATTATGAGAAAATAACACCATTGAAATCACAAAATAATGCTCAAAGAATCAATCCCAAAGATCACCAAGAGATCACATTGTGAAAGATGAATTATCCAACTTACCAAAGGTAGATCTAGAGAATTATCAAAACAACTTCAAGAATTTGCTTCAATTCAACCACAAGAATCAATTAACCAAGCTTAGATGTAGAGAATTGATGGAGAAAAAGTGTTTGGATGAAGGTTTAGCTCAAAGATTAGTAAGCTTCAATGCAAAGCTTATTAACTTTTGAAAATGGAGCTTTGAGTGAATTTGGTAGATGGAGAGAATTGAGAGATTTTTTAGCAAGGTGGATTTGGCTATCAAAAGCTTGAATTTTGAATGAAATGAGAGCTCTATTTATAGAGTTTTAGGATTGGGATTAGTGGTAATTTGGTAATTGATTCTTGGATCCAAAATTTGAATTAATGAATTCTTTCAAATATTAGAGCCAAAATTTGAATTAATGATAATTCTTTCAAATATTAGAGCCAAAATTTGAATTAATGATAATTCTTTTTAAAAATGAAAGATTGGCACTAAAATTTGAATTAATGATACATCTTTCAGAAGTGAAGGAAAATTGGAGCCAAAATTTGACAAGTTTAAAATTGCTGATTTTTTTCAAATTTTCACGTTGTGCAAATCGATTTGCACAGTGTATTTTTTCAAAAATGGCGCAAAATGCACTATGTGCAATCGATTGCACTCTAGGAGAAATCGATTGTACAATGAAAAAAGTGAAAAAAATTTAATTCTTTTTCTTTTGCAAATAGAGATTTTAGGGAAATAATACCGGAAAACCTTATTTGTCATATGCTTCAACTCAGTACCTACAAAACACAAATATGCAAAGACAAAGACAAAGAAATATTTTTTTTGTATTTTGATTAGAAGTTAATCAATAACACAAGAGCAAACTTAAAGATAGGATGCAAATGTGATGAATGATGCTACTTATTAATGATTGTGACTGAATGATAAAATATGGTATGAAAGTGCGACTGAAAAAGTTAGGGGCAAAATTTAGGGTACAACAGCTGCCCCTATTTAATTATCTTTTAGCCAGATAGGCGGAAAGTAATTAAATACAAACAGACCTGAATTTTGTCCCTGATGCGATGAGATGATAGCATATGTTATGAATGAATGCATGGACTCTTTTTTTTGACATATATTTTTTTTGAATGATGTATGAGATGAGACAGACTTTGTGGGAAAATGGAAAGACTCGAAACTGGAAACTTATGGTAGTTCAGATGAAATGACGTGGAAAGACACGCCAGGGAAACAACAAGATACTTCTGGATATCTGTCAGGGCGACAAAGAGTAACCATCAATACTTGGAAAAAAGAGAGGTAAAACCCGAGAAGGCAAGCAGCGACATCCAAGAATGGCATTGAATGAGGCGAGCAACTCTCTAGAAAAGGCAATCAGAAGCATCTAGAAGAACATTAGATGTGGATTGAGACCAAATCTGAAGCTACATCAGAGTCGTCCAGGAAAGACGCTAGACGGAAGAGAAACACGACATCTAATATTGGCTTTGAATGAAGGGAAAACTCAACGTCTAATACTGGCTTTAGACGAGAGAAAAGATCGCAACATCCAATAGTGGCTTTGAATAAGTGAAAGAGACCTTGACATTCAATACTGGCTTTGAATGAAGAAAAAGGTAACAACATCCAATACTGGCTTTGGATGGAAAAAGAGATCTTGACATTCAATATTTGCTTTGAATGAAGGAAAAGGTCAAGGCGTCCAATACTGGCTTTAGACGGAAGAAAAGGTAACAGCATCCAATACTGGCTTTAGATGAGACAAAGAGATCTTGACATTCAATACTGGCTTTGAATGAAAGAAAATCTCAACGTCTAATATTGTCTTTAGACGAGAGAAAAGATCACAACATCCAATACTGGCTTTGAATGAGTGAAAGGGATCTTGACATTCAATGCTGGCTTTGAATGAAAAAAAAGGTAACAACATCCAATACTGGCTTTGGATGAAAAAAGAGAAACAACTCAAACTGATGTTTGCTTTGTTAGGTGCCAAGTAAGTTGGACTTTGATCTCAAGGTGACATGTCAACTGCAATAAGACCTTGGAAAATGAAAATGAGGATGAAACACTCTTGTTATGCATTATATATGAATTTTGTTATGCATGATACGTGAATGATCTATGCATGTAATTCCGACGTTTACGACAACGGATTTTGACTCTTTTGTGAAGGTAAGGTTGGAAGTTTAATTCCTCAACACGGAGAACTCTGCCAAATTTAATTGGAAAGAAAATATCCTGAACCCAAATTTGTCACACTTGTAAACTGTATTGAACTGATGATCTTATGAGGAAGGACATGAAGAGCTACTTGGGGACTTGTCCCAGATTAGCTGACTGTTGAAGATAAACTGATCATGGCTTCAGTCGAAAGTTGCTGGAAATAAGCTGATGACGGCTTCAGCTCTGAAATGACTATTGGAGATAAACTGATCATGGCTTCAGCTTCTGAAATGTTTGTTGGTAATAAACTGATCATGGCTTCAGTTATAAAATGATTGTTGGAGATAAACTGATCATGGATTCAGTTCTTGAGATAATTGTTGTAAATAAATGCCCCTGTATGAGTCTTGAAAATGATTTCCTGGCTGGCCAATTCTGAGAAAACTTGCATTGAGCAGTAAATCTTGAACTGATTCACAATAGGATCTGGAAGATACTTGCCCCTGATAGGGTCACTGACCAAGTTTCTCATCTGTTTGAAATTCCTTGATGAGGAAAGCTTGTTTGCAAGCAAAATTGTTTATTCAAACATGGTATTTTTAATGCAAAGTTCATGCAAAAGTTTTGAATCCAAAATCATTTTTGAAATGATGTTATTGGTGTATAGAAAATGCATCACTGGTTAAAACACAGTGGTTTATACTTTTAAAGTGAAAACAAAGGTATGAAACCAAAACAAATGATTCGCAAAAAATCATAGGAGTCAGTTTACGCAACCTTGCTTTAGTATGCTTTCAAAAGAAACCTGGCTTCAATTTGGTCTTTTGAGGGTTGTAACGTGGCCGGGTTCACGATTTAAGAAATAAAGGATAAAGGCTCAAAGTTTATTTGTACCCCACCCAATCTTCGTGATGTTCTTCAGTCCTACGTTCAGTTAATTCAGAATATGCATTCAGGTTCCAAGAGATTTTGGAATTGCACTGATGGCACCAATGACGATGACTCATAAGCTAAAGGATTCTTGAGAATGACAATCATTTCTTCTTACATCTTTTTACTGTTTTGAGGACTTTTATCAACTCTGGTGGAGAATTTTGAGGATTTGAAGACCTCTTCCGATTGAATTTATTATTCCCAACTTTTTCCTGAACTGTTTCATTTGAGATTACAATCATCGGAATGCCCCAGTTTTCGCCTGAACTATTTCATTTGGAATTACAGTCAGCGGGATGCCCCAGTTTTTTGCCTAAGTCTCCTTCATAGGTTTTGACTTAGCGGGATTTTTTTGTTGATTTTTATTTTCATTTCATTTTTCCTTTTTTGGAAAGATAATGACTGCCTTGCTCAATGATTACGGGGAACCATCTTCGTCATTTTTTGTTTGAGAGCATCTTTGACACTTCTTGTTGTGTGCAAAGGAAAGATTGATCGCGACCTTTGTTGAAAGGTGTCTTGCATGATTTCTCTTGTAATTGAATGCACAACCAAATTAACTGAGAACTACCCATCCCCGGGTTAAGATTGCGGGTTTTTCTGTATAGAAAGAAACTCCAACTTCTAGGCTCAAAGGGGTGAACGAGGGATTAACTTCCTTATTTCTCTAGTGTTTGGGAGTTGAAACAATGCTTGTATATCCTCAGCAAAGTTTTATTCGAAAGCATACCAGCAAAAATTATGGGTATTTTGTTTTCATCATCCTCCCTCAAATCTTTGCATAAACAAAATCTTGATAAAGGGAGTAAACAAGAGAAATATATTTGAAAGCAGTAAATGAAAAATGATTTGAATCAAAATATTGCAATGCTCATTTCATTAGAGTTAACATGAAAGTACAAACAGAATTTGAAAGCAACAATTTTAACATAAACAAGGGACAAATGCAAACAGAAAGAAACATGGCCTAGTGACTAATCAGTAACAAGGATGAGCTATCATGTCTGAAACACTAGCTTTAGAAAGTGACTTGAGGATATCCCGACTCAGTCTTCAGCCACTTTGTTTTGGCAAAGGATTGTTGATGACATTAGGACCTGCCTCTTTGAAAGTAAGAAAATTGGTTTTCACCAATTCTTGCACTCTGTTTTCCAAAGCATAACAACTTTCTAAATCATGACCGGCAGCTCCTTGATGAAACTCACAGTGAAGGTCAGATCTGAACCCGGCTGGAGGAGGATTTCGAGGAATCAGAGGCCTAGTTGTAATCAATCCCTTCTGCACCAATGCAGGGTACAATTCAGTGTACATCGTAGGGATGGGATCAAATGGAGCCCTATTCTGATTCTGATTCTGCGCAATATTCTATCGTTGAGGGACATGAACTGGTTGAGCATTAACCGCAGGAGTAACGGCCTCTACTTGTGGTTGATCAATGTATTAAGGCCTACGGCGAGGTCCTCTTCTCTCAGTCGAGACAGCATTGGCTTCTGCTTCTTTCTTCTTCTGAAAGTTCCCAAGGTATTTCTTTGCACCATTAGAAGATTCAGCAGCTTTAGACACTTTACCATTCTTGATTCCTTCTTCTAATCTCTGGCCAATAGTCACCAGGTCTGTGAAGCTGGAGGACACACTACCAATCATCTTCTCCCAAAAGAAAGGGGACAAAGTATCCATGAACAAACCAATTATCTCTTTCTCTGCCAGAGGTGGTTCAACTTGAGATGCCAATTCTCTCCAGCGTTGAGCATACTCCTTGAAAGATTCTTTCTCATTCTGAAACATATTTTGCAGTTGGAGACGATCAGGTGCCATGTCGAGGTTGTATTTGTATTGCTTTATGAAAGCATCAACAAGATCTTTGAAGCATTGGATACGACCTTTCTCAAGTCACATATACCATTTCAATGAAGCTCCACTCAGACTGTCTTGGAAACAATGGATAAGCAGCTTGTCATTCTTTGTGTAAGCAGACATCTTTTGAAAGTACATCACCAAATGACTTCTTGGACAAGTATTCCCCTTATATTTCTCAAACTCCGGAGTCTTGAACTTAGCAGGCATAACCACATCAGAAAATAGGCACATGTTGTTAGCATCAACACTGAAGAACTCATTTCCTTCCATAGCTCTGAGTCTATTCTCCAAAGTCTGATACTGTTCTTTGAACTCTTCAAACTCACCAAAGTCTCCTTGGCTCACACTTCGAGGACTGGAAGCACGGTACTCAAAGAGAGGATCCCTAAAAGCAGCTTGTGCAGCAGGTTGATGAGAAGCAGTATGAACGATTGGCTGAGGTTCAATGAAAACTGGAGTTTGAAAGACTGGTCGGGAAGACTGACCAACCATTGAAGTAATGGCAACAGGCGGAGAGTAGTTCTGAGGTAACCCAAACTCTGGCCATGCAATAGATGTATGTTGGATAGGTTGAGTGTCAACAACAGCAGTTGGGATTTCAGATATCACAGTCCTTTGAGGTGGCTCTCCTCTGGAAATCAGGACTTGCATCATCTCAGTAAGTTTGGCCATGCTTGACTTCAACTCATTGATTTCCATTTTGACTTCCATGTTGTGTTGTTCTTGGTTTTCCATTCTCAATCTGTTAGCAGCTCTAGTCCCGTAGTTGTGTTGAGGAATCAGCTTGACGATAAACGACTAACTGGAAGAAAGAAGCAACTGGGAATAAGATCCTAAACAACCTGGATGTATGCAGAATGATGCAGAGGATGCAAATGATATGCAATGTTATGTAATGCACTGTACAATAACAGGATCACACGGTTCAGAGTCACGAGTCTGGAGTCAAAGGTACAACCCATAAGGTATGGACTAATGGTTATCACCTGCCGAACAAGGTTCTAAGAGGTTCCCAGAGTCTATATCCTTCCTTTGGATATTACCAACTTCCTGATTAACTCGGTAATTAGTAATATTCTCAAGAAAAACTCGTCTGAGTGTAGTATCGCGTGACAACTATTTCTGGATTACTCCGTCATAGCTTCCGCACTACACCTAAAAGGCCAAGATGGGTTAGGTAATCTACGATCCTCAGCTTTAGTAGGCTCCCGGGTCGAAAGCAATACGTCTTCCCGATTACTCGGTAAATGACACTACAGTCAAAGGGGCCTCCACTGAGTGGGGGATCTCATGCCTCCTTTTTTGGGATTACTCCCTCAAAGTTAACTTGACTATACCGCCCGTCCTATCTTAAATTTTGCCCAAGTCCGGGTATAGGACTTATGAGTAATCACCAAGCACCCTGTAAACCAGGAAAATCCAAACAAACATATATACAACACATAACGCATAAACACAATAGCACGTATACAGATATAAACAAAGATAGGCTCAACCCACTTAAGGATGGACCAGCAAGAGGTCAATCTTTCCCCAGTGAAGTCGCCATTTTTCTGTGGCGGTAGAAATGTGCAAGACTAAGCCATTGGATCGACTAGACTTTATACAAATCAAAATAAAAATTGCCACCGCGCTTTATTGTTTCCAAAGGAATGGAAAAAGAGCGAATAACCCAAAAAGAGGGGGAAAGATTCAAGGTAAGGGGGTTGGTTATGCAAAGGGAAGGTATTAGCACCCTAAACATCTACGATACTCTGCAGGAACCTCTTTGAAAAATCTGTATATTTTGGCTATAAAAATGTGTTATATATAAAATGGATGGTGGAGGTGAGAAAAGAAATATTTTTATGATTTTTGCACCCGCCGCGGTTGCGAATCTTTAGTGCCTACGTACCACCTTTCGTGCAATAGGGGATCAGGGTACACGTAGTTCCTCTTTTAAAAATTTGAAACACAAGTGTGTTGGTTGATTTTATCAGATAAGACATCATCGCAATTGTCCGTGTGAAAAACATACTTACTACCCACAATCATGAGAAAGGAGAATTTGCATCATCTCAAAGTGGAGGATATGGCTTGGATTTTAAAATCAACAATGCCTCACTCAACACCCAAGTGGAAAATATCTCACTTCACTACATATTGTAGAAGTATATTTGTTTGCATCACTACAAGGATTGACAAGAGTCTAATCTTTTGAGAAAAGTTTAAAGATAAAAGCTAAAGTGGAAAAATGGTTTGAAATGAGATTGATTGACTTTTAGTCTTCTCACAAATAAAAAGGTCAAGGTATTATTAAATTGATTGAAATTTATTTATGAAAATGTTTCGAAGATGCATGGACCTAAGTCCAAGTTTATTATGAAAATGTTTCAAGTTTCAAAACAAGAAGAGTTTTTTTTAAAGGAGGGAGAAGATTTTTGAAATTAAAGAAGATGGGAGGAGAAGAAGAGGCTATCCTAAAGCATAAGGTAAAAGTTAGGGATAAGAACCATCTAACCAACAAGAAGCCAATACTTGACATTATGAGTCAATATAGAATTCCTATTCTTCGGATTGAAACCAAGAAAGCAAAGATACTAGACCTCTTGAGAGAACCAAACTTCAAGTGTTTTAAGTCTTTGCAAAAATTAGGCAGAGTAACGGATGTATACTAGTGAATTCCAGATTACAAACAAAGATCGTAATCTCAATAACCTGCACACAAAACAAACAAACAACCCAATGTATTGAGGTAAACCTCAAAAACTCCAGACAAAATATCAAATAAAGTCAAAAAGTCTCCAAGATAGGCCAAGGTCTCTAATCCTAAGTCCAAGAAGTCCATCACTCCATAATGCAAAGGATAGTAACCATGTAGTCCAAGTATCATTAATGATTTTTATGGTTCATGTTGATTATTAGGTGTCTTTAAAAAGCAAGAAAAGCTCAAGTGAGCAAAATAAAAATGACATAAAAGTAAATGCTCAAGTGAGCAAAGATGAAAATAGCATGAAATGCAAAAATGCTAAAAATAAATGGTACATAAAGCATGAAAATAAAAGCGTAAAGTAAAGTTAATTGTTAGTAATTAGTGGTTAGTTGGATGACCATCTTGGAACTTGCATTTGGAACTCATTAGAGGATTGGTAGAACCAAAGCCTCCACACAACAAGTTGCATTTGCTTTTTGTCAAGTATATCATCCATTTTGGAATTCTCACAAGGCAACATTTAATGATCAACGATGTTTAAGTGATCCGCGTTGACCAAAGGTGTTGTAGATCCATTAGAGGATTGGTAGAACCAAAGCCTCCACACAATGAATCTCAAGGTTATTGGATCAAAGAGATCAAATGAACATACTTGGGCTTGCAATCATAAGTTTGGGCCACGAATGATCATTTATTCGAATCGGGACAAAATTTAGCGCTATGTTAAGCAATCGTAAGTGGACTTATGTAGAAGTCACACCTATTTTGAGGCCGGTCAATAGCAATCTATGTACTTCATGTTTGGATAAATGATATAGAGATCACCATCCCTTAACATGTAGCACAATTAAAAAAGAAAGGGATAAGATGAAGAGGGAGGGAAATGATAAGCTAATTTGGATCACCATTTCAAAATTCTTTCATCTTTAAATTAAACCACTCCTCTAGATGGATTAAAGCACTAAACATATCATTAATCCAAAGCACCAAAAATGAATTAAATAATTCACTCTTAGGTAGATTTGAATTGATGAGCATTTATCCAACTTCATCTACATCACAAAGTCCATTGAGTTTAAAGAGAAATTGGACATTTAAAATTGCAATCCAAACCAACAATCAAAAGGAATGAGTAGAAAAAGCATTTTGGATCAAAGCTGCCCCAAAACAAGGCAAAAAAATGCATTCTGTCCCTGTGTAAATCGATTGAACTATTGTGTAAATCGATTTACACAGTACAGTTTTCAAAAATTTGCGTGAAATTGCTTTTGTGCAATCGATTGCACTACAGTGCAAATCGACTGCACACAGTTACAGTAGCAAAAACAGCATTTTAAAAGGGCAATTTCTTGTTCAAACTTTCCATCAAACACCTTATGATCATGGATCCACTTGAGCGTGAAAATTCCATCAAATTATGAGAAAATAACACCATTGAAATCACAAAATAATGCTCAAAGAATCAATCCCAAAGATCACCAAGAGATCACATTGTGAAAGATGAATTATCCAACTTACCAAAGGTAGATCTAGAGAATTATCAAAACAGCTTCAAGAATTTTCTTCAATTCAACCACAAGAATCAATTGACCAGTAGAGAATTGATGGATAAAAAGTGTTTGGATGAAGGTTTAGCTCAAAGATTAGTAAGCTTCAATGCAAAGCTTATTAACTTTTGAAAATGGAGCTTTGAGTGAATTTGGTAGATGGAGAGAATTGAGAGATTTTTTAGCAAGGTGGATTTGGCTATCAAAAGCTTGAATTTTGAATGAAATGAGAGCTCTATTTATAGAGTTTTAGGATTGGGATTAGTGGTAATTTGGTAATTGATTCTTGGATCCAAAATTTGAATTAATGAATTCTTTCAAATATTAGAGCCAAAATTTGAATTAATGATAATTCTTTCAAATATTAGAGCCAAAATTTGAATTAATGATAATTCTTTTTAAAAATGAAAGATTGGAACTAAAATTTGAATTAATGATACATCTTTCAAAAGTGAAGGAAAATTGGAGCCAAAATTTGACAAGTTTAAAATTGCTGATTTTTTTCAAATTTTCACGCTGTGCAATCGATTGCACTATAGTGCAAATCGATTTGCACAGTGTATTTTTTTCAAAAATGGCACAAAATGCACTATGTGCAATCGATTACACTCTAGGAGCAATCGATTGTACAGTGAAAAAAGTGAAAAAAATTTAATTCTTTTTCTTTTGCAAATAGATATTTTAGGGAAATAATACCGGAAAACCTTATTTTCCATATGCTTCAACTCGGTACCTACAAAACACAAATATGCAAAGACAAAGACAAAGAAATTTTTTTTTTGTATTTTGATTAGAAGTTAATCAATAACACAAGAGCAAACTTAAAGATAGGATGCAAATGTGATGAATGATGCTACTTATTAATGATTGTGACTGAATGATAAAATATGGTATGAAAGTGCGACTGAAAAAGTTAGGGGCAAAATTTAGGGTACAACAGTTGGTGAACTAGTAATCAGCAAGAAAGAGATTTTTGTAGGCATAAGCAAGGGGTGAGAGTTAGAATCAAAGGATCACCTACACTACTACATTCGAAGGAGATGAAAAAATGAAGATTTGACAGACCAAGAGGAAGAGGTGGTCGAATTGAAGGAAAAGAAATCGAAAGGAACAAGAATTGTTCGATTGGGCTAATTGGATAGTTTTTAGATTAAGCAACTAAGGCGGATATTGGCTCAATCGAAGAAGCCACAATGATGAGGCCTTGGACCATTAGAATTGGGACTCAGAATCATCGAAGAACAAAACTTGGGAGCATTCGAAAAGTCAAGATGTGGGAGTGAAACCTGTCCAGGTTCACTCAAAAACCCAAAATGGTAGAAAATCATCAGTAATGGCAACCCTTTAAGACTCCCGATTCTGCCTTCAAAGACATGGTTAATGGTTGATTCTTTCCATTTCCGTTCATCACTGTACCCCTATAAATACATAGCTAAAGCACAAGCAAAAAAGGCCAGACACATAAGCATTGGCCAGATGACACATTGCCTCTAGAGACAAAAACATTGCCTACACACACAAGAAGCTGCCCTAGAAAACCACCCCAAATTCTCCAAACCTTCACCAAGTTATCAGAATTGACGCAATATTTGTAGGCCTGCTCAATCCAAAGCAAGCATTCCACTCATTCCCTCCGTTGGTAACAGGCCTTCAATCTCAAACTCCTTCAATATGTAATTTAAATCCATATTGATTGTATATCCATGCTACGAATGATGTTTGTGATTGTTAACGTTGTTCCATGTGAAAATCAATACCAAGGTAACAGAACACCATTATTAGGGATTTGAAACTAAGTCCTTCGAATCTCAAAATCCAGGCGCTTCTTTCCTTATGGCTTGTGCAGCGCGCATGTGTTGATTTCGTTATATATATATATATATATATATATATATATATATATATATATATATATATATATATATATATATATATATATATATATATATATATATATATATATATATATATATATATATATATATATATATATATATATATATATATATATATATATATATATATATATATATATATATATATATATATATATATATATATATATATATATATATATATATATATATATATATATATATATATATATGTGATTTTTTTTACTAATCTAATGTCATGATTTTATTTGTATCAACGAATGAATAAATAGCTCAGATGGTAAAGGGGATTGTGTGCAGTCGAAAGGACCTGGGTTCGATACCTAGGTCATGTATTATGTTTTTTAAGCAATTACCTTGCAGATCCAGTGTGTTGCGTTTCAACGCTTCCCATGTGCCTTCAAGCTCCAGCCAATGGATGACAAGGAGATTAGATCTAATTCCCCAGGAGTACCACCTCATGATGGACCCTCAATGGCCAATAGCACAGGATCCTAATGTGGCCTGGGCTTACTCTCATTTGGGATAAACAAAAAACTAATTCACACCCCCTGTTACCTTTCCTATCCTGGCCCATTTTATTTTCTCTTTTAATTGTTCTTTTTTATATAGCATTGTAAAGTCAAATAAAAAAAATCACAAAAATATCAGGTTAGTATTTTCTCAAACTAATTTTGTAAATTAATTGATTAATTATTTTAATCCTTTTCTTAATTTAAAAATAAATAGACTTAGGATTTTATATCAAATTTCTTTCCATGGTCAAAAACAAACAAAAAGATTTCATTTTTATTAGGTGTTTTAGATGTAGTTTCAATTCGCGCATTTACCTTTACTTTCACATTTTTGCATATTATTGCATCTGCTTACTGGGATATAATAGACTTAACTAGGGTTTTACTTTACTGTTTTTCCCCAATTTTGGATATGTAATTAATTCCCCTCCCTAAAGCCATGTAATAGCATAGGATTTAATTTCCGCACTTTATATTTCCTGTACATTTATTAACTGTTTAGATGTATGGTGTGATCGGTGGATCTGGAACTGACTGTTTAACGCTGGTTCGCGAAATGTCGCGGAAGCAAGAGTCGCCACCGTCTTTTATTTTCTTCAACATGGACAGGACAAAAGCACATCAAAATTCCTTATGAGATAGTTTCTCGGTTCGGGAGGTAGATTTATAGAAAGGGAAGGTGTTAGCACCCTTTCTATCCATGATTATCCATGGGCTCTTAGATACTTGCTCATTGTGTTTTCAAAAGTGTTTGCTTTTCAAAGTGTGAGTGGGTTTGAAAAAGTTTCGTTTAAAAATTTCAGAATGACTCTTGTATCTGTCCTCAAGAGTGTCTGAAAAATTGTTTTGAAAGCTTTTTGAAAGTGTCGGTGTGAAAAGAGTTTTTGATTTGTTTTTGAATAGAGCAAGTATCTATGAGTCATCCACCTACCCTAAGGAATTAGGCTGTGTAAATATCCTTAAGTCAGTGTCATCCCACCATTGAGAGGTAGGTAGCACCACCGTTGGAGGTGTTCGGGTCAATTCGTTTGTAGGGACAGTGTGGTCACCAGAGCAACAGTAGGACACCTTAGAAGCTACCCTTATGCCATTGATCCTTTTTAATTCTGAGGCAACCGTTTCGAGGCAACTGGATCATGTCATGGACATAAGGACTTACTAAAACGTCCTATACTCGACGACCACGTTTCGAAGGTAAGGCAACAGTGAGGCGTACCCTAAGAGTGGTGTGTGAATTTGTGTGTTGTTTTCATGTCAATATCTATCTTGTACATGTATCATGGTGATCTACGCATTGTTTTTAATTTGGCCATACATTCTTTCATGCAAAGTTTAATAGTTTAAGAGTGCGGAAATTTAAATGCAGAAAGGTAAATCCTACGCTATTACAAGGCGCGGGTCTATACATCGCCAAATTAACAAAGACCCGTTTGAATAAAAATGCGGAAAGTAAAACCTAGTTACTATTACATGGCTTGAGCAATTACATAATATTCGGAAGGAAATAAATTAACGTGCAAAAAAAATAGAACGTTTGAGGGCGTTGGACCCTTTTGAGATTAAATTGAATTAAAAGTTAATTAATTATTTAATAAAAGGAAAGAAATGTTTTTTTTTATGTTTTTGGTATTTAATGCAATAAGAAAAGAATTTAAAATTAGAAGGAAACCCTAGTTCTAAATATTTTTAATTATTAAAGAAAAGGTTAAAGTTTAAAACCTAATTTATGCTAATTAATTATTTACATATTTATTTACAAAGATATTTAATGATAATAATAATAATAATGAGAGAAGATTATTTATTAAAAAGAAAAGGTGAAAAATATCAAAAACCCTAATTCTACCTATTTTAATTTATTAAGAAAAATATTGAATTAAAACCTAAATTAACTAAATTTAGAATTTATTTACAAAAAACATTTTAATGGTGAAATTAAATATAATTAAAAAATAAACATTTTTAGTTTCTGATTTTTTATTGTGAAATTTATTTTATGGTGAAAAGAAATAATTAAAACATTAAAAAGAATTTAAAGAACATCAAATAAAAATCAAAAATAATGCAAACCATGGGGGGTATCAGGCCCATTTAGGAGGTTTTTTGGAAGCAATTTGGCCCACTGAACAAGAAGCCTGTTTGACTTTTCCAGCTTGGGTGCGTGTGATTGACTGGGGTACATGGTAGGACTCCTTTTGTAGCCTTCAGATTGAAGCTCATGGGCGCGTGGCAGGCTTGGATGTGGAGTTGTATGATGAACCCTGGGGGAGGCGCTGCATATGAACATGTTAAGAGGAAAAATATGAAATATGTGGGGGGACCTGGGAATCGAACCCAGGTCCCAGCGTTTACCAAACGTATCACTGGCCAGTTGAGATGTGCGCGCGCGTTGTATATGGAATGGGAAGCAAATAATATAATAACACAATAAAAATTAATGGTATAACTCAAAAAGCACGCCAGATGTTTGAACGCTCCAACCCTGCAATGACACGATAGCTTCTTCTTCGTTTTGTACCTGCAAATATAACCAAATAGCGGGGGTTTTAAACCCCCACTAAACTCAACCAGAAAAAATTGCGATTAGCACATGGACAAATATAAAAAGGGCGCGAGTAGTCAGTTTGCTTCGTCTGGATGTCACGAATTCAATGGCATAGGTTTGGTGGCCTGATTTTTCCATATGAAGAAACCCCTAATTTTGAGCTTCTGAAAACCTAAAACCCATCAATGGTAGATTTTGATATAGGCATTGTTAGTTCAATTAAATGGTACCATTAGCTTCAGAACATCATTGTTAGTGTAAATCATCAATTAAAAAACATGAATAATTCATGGAAATTAAAGAACGATTATGGACATATTCAAGAAAAGTGTGACTTTGTTCTACCAATTCTTGGAGTATGGAGACTGGAAAACGGTTGCAATCGATTCCTAGCAATGTCAGGAATGTAATGGACAAGCTTTTAGACCTTGAATCGCCTTGTAACTAGGATTTCAGTGTTCAAGTTTTTAATGAAAAATTGCAAATTGGTTCTTTGTTTTCTGAGAAGCTTTCGTGTCCATGAGCATTAGGTTATGTTATGCCTTTGTAGGTGAATGGAATTAGGTCAAGAAACAAGCCCATAATCCATTGAATTAATGATTTCAATCTTTGATTTTTCCACATCTTTTTTCAATCTTTTTCTATGCCAATCATGCCAAATATGGATGATTTTGTCCCCTTGAGATGGTGCACGAGATCTTTTGCATATCATGAATATATTTGCTGCACAAAAAAGATTTAAAACCATGATTTGCTATTTTTCTCATATTTAAATTTAATTAAATGAATTAATAATAATAAAAATTCAAATAATTAATCAAAAATAAGAAAATAAATCCTTTTGAGGTCAATGGGTCGTGCATAGCCTTTGGGTAATGATTCATGGAAGAATTTGTGGCCCATTAGCAATTTTGAAGCTTTTGAAGCAAAGTTGACTTTTCAAAATTCCCAAAAATTTCCCAACTTCTACAAGGCATATCTTGCTTAATTTTGAAGTTATGATCCTGTTCTTGGATATTTTGGAAAGGATTTGAAGTCCTATAACCAATGCCTTTGGTCCCATGTCATTTTTATTTACCAATCTCAAGTTATGGTCTTTGACTTAAAGTGCCTTTTTGTTGACTTTTGAAAATGACCTATAATGTTGAAATTGATAACTTTTTGTGAGAGCATTTCTTGGACTTGAAGTGTGAAGATGAGTTGTAGGAAATGTCATCCTATTCAAAATGAGCTTTGGATGGGATTTTTCTGATAAACCATGAAGAAGTTATGCCCTGGTCAATTTGCAGTTGACTTTTCAGCTGTCCAAAAATAGAAACTTTTGCATCTTGAGACTTTTTGAGCCATGCTTTGAGAATCATGATCAAGAGTTGATCAAATGATGTTTGTGGCTTCAAAATAAGATGTTGACCAAAAATTTTGACTTTTGACTGTCAAATGACCATTTTGCCCCTACAGTTGACTGTGAAGCAATTAGGGTTTTTGACTGTGCAATTTGATGCTGTGAGTATTGAAACTTGGCCTATGGATGCTTGACAATGTATGTAGGCATGTGGGACTTGATTGGACCCTTGAAAACTTCAATTTCTTTGCCAGAACCAAAACCCTAATTTTGACTGTGTTAGGAGGCATTTGGACTGTGCAATCCTTGAGAGATTTTGAACCTTGATTTTGCCAACTCTTGAAGAATATGGGAGGGCAAATTTTGGGGTACAACAGTTGCCTCTGTTCAATCTTCTTAGACCTGAGGATGTAGATTGGGTGGCGTGCCTTTCGTAATCCGAAGGTGGAAGATGATTGAACACTAGAGTGCCCAGAAATTTGCACTCACATAGTAGAGTGTCAGCAAGGTGGTGTAGGGAATGGGCTTATAGACGCCATTTGGAGACGTGACAGAACCTTGTCGGGAATGGGCTTATGGATGCCATTGGGAGGTTGTCGATCGCGTAAGAGATTCCTTAGCGAGAACTTGCGTACCTGAGAAAGAAAATAATTACCTGGCATGTTACAGGAGTTGATCTTCAAACTCTTTATGTAGATGTGCCCTGGCTGGATACAGGAATCGAATCTTTAAACTCTTCAGACGTGCCCCGGCGAGATACAGGAATCGAGTCCGGAGAATACAGTCGTCAACAGATACACCCTGGCAGGATACAGGAATCGGATCTTCGAACTCTTCAGACGTGCCCTGGCAAGGTACAGGAATCGAGTCTGGTAATGTTAGTCGTCAACAGATACACCCTGGCGAGATACAGGAATCGGATCTTCGAAATCTTCAGACGTGCCCTGGTAGGATACAAGAATCGAGTCTGGAATTAGTCGTCAACAGATACACCCTGGCGAGATACAGGAATCAGATCTTCAAACTCTTCAGACGTGCCCTGGCAAGATACAGGAATCGAGTCTGGTAATGTTAGTCGTCAACAGATACACCCTGGCGAGATACAAGAATCGGATCTTCGAACTCTTCAGACGTGCCCTGGCAGGATACAGGAATCGAGTCTGGAATTAGTCGTCAACAGATACACCCTGGCAAGATACAGGAATCGGATCTGGAATCACGACTATTGATAGCAATCATCTTTGTATTAACTTTTGTCCTGAAAAGACAAAACGTTAGTTGTATGCGATGTCATGATGTATGACATGCGTGATGAGATTGTATATTTATGATGCGTATGTGCATGCTATAATGTATGAAGATGTGATGTTTATGAAATGTGTTGTCGTCTAGGAAAGTAAATCCTTGACGGGTGCCGGGAAGTTGAATCCTGGGCTGATGTTGAGGAATAGAGCTTCGTTGTTTCCGCTGGGGATGATGGTTGCAAGAATACCGGTAGGAGAAGATGACTCCGTTGGGGAATAAACTTGGCGACTAGATTACTCTGCGGGGAGCGTTCTGTGGGGAAAGAGAGGTTCTTTGCTGATATTTGATGATAACTCCACTGGGGATACCATTGTTGTGTTATGTTGAAGGAATTGATGAACTCCGCTGGGGGATAGGGAGACTTCGTCGGGGACGATCTTTCCGTGACAGTTAGCTGAGGATAACCCAGTTATATCCTGGTGGGGAAATAACCTTTAAATAAAGCTGGGAGACGCGTTCGTGTTCTGCGGGTGACAAGCTTCCAGAATCTACTGGGGATAAGCTTCCTGCTGGGGAGATGGATTCCACTTACCTGGGGAAACTTTTCAGATTGGACTCTCCTGGGGAAATTTTTGAACTGTACTGGGGAAGTGGTTCCACTGAATGTCTGGTATACCGCCGGGGAACAGTCTTAGATCAAGACTGCCGGGGATGCTTGTTAAGAATGTTGGTATACTCCGCTGAGGAATGTTGAGATCTGTTGGGGATAATCCAACTTCCATAAGGCTGACTGAGTAGGCTAAATCTGCTTGGGGAGAATTGCTGACTTGCTGGAGATATCGTGCCTTGTTCAGGACTGATTGGAGACCAGCTGCTTGGGGAGAATTGTTGAATCCTGGCTCACTCTCTGGGGAATTTAGATATCTTGGTTACGTTCTTCAGCCGAACTTACCTTGGTACCTTGGTGGACAGAGCACTTAGATTGCTTAGACAACTCATTATTGCCCCTGTTTCTAATGTTACCTGTAATTAATCCTTTATTTCGTATGCAAATATTTATGAGTTAGCAATTATTATCAAATGCATATATCACAAATTGAACATTGGACGTTCTTCGCAAAACAAAACAGAAAAAGGAAAAACAAATGGCAATTTGTCTGAAAAGTGAATTTGTATTGATTTTTGAATCTGCCTGTAAATAGGCGTTTATGTACAAGAGGCTGACGTCCTAGTAAGAGAACGCCGCCGAACAACAGAGTTTATACAATTTTGTGAAAAAGGGAAAACAAAACAGCTATGTGAAAAGAATAATCCCACTGGGTTCCAACTCTGCTATCGCCTTTATATCTTCGAGCGTCTCATCACTTTGCTGCTCGGTTGACGATGAAGCTGATTGATCGATGCCGTTTGAACTTGATAGTTAATACCGGATTCTGGATGCAAAGTGATCTAATGAGACATAGTATTACGCTTTAATCCCTAACTTTTGCCTGGACCGCCCTTTCGGGTTTTCAGTCCACCGGGATACCCATTTTTGCCCAAGCCGCCTTTTCAGGTTTTCGACTTGCCGGGTGTACAGATTTTTTCATTTCATCCCTCATTTTGCCCGAACCCTTTTGGTTCGCCGGGAAGCCCTAATTTTGCCTAGGTATGTCAACCTAGCGGGTCTTTTATCATACGTAGTATTTTTTTTACTATGTCTGCATTAGCGGGGTGAGGAAGGTCGTCACCATCCATAGTGGTTAGAATCATGGCTCCTCCTGAGAACACATGTTTAACCACAAATGGCCCTTCGTACGTAGGGTTCCATTTTCCCCTGGGATCACTCTGAGGAAGGATGATGCGTTTGATTACCAGATCCCCAACTTGATACTCTTGTGGTCTGACCTTTTTGTTAAATTCCCTGATCATCCGTTTTTGGTACGTCTGACCATGACAAATAGCAGTGAGTCTCTTTTCGTCAATTAGGTTTAATTGATCAAGTCGAGTCTGGATCCAGTCATCTTCGCTCAGATCTGCATCCTTCATTATCCGGAGAGAGGGTATCTGCACTTCAATCGGTAAGACTGCCTCCATGCTGTAGACCAAGGAAAAAGGAGTTGCCCCTGTTGACGTTCTTGCTGAGGTACGGTACCCGTGAAGAGAAAACGGTAACATCTCGTGCCAATCTTTATAGGTCACTATCATCTTCTGCACAATCTTCTTGATATTCTTATTCGCTGCTTCTACAGTCCCATTCATCTTCGGTCGATAAGGAGAAGAGTTGTGGTGTTGTATCTTGAATTGCTCGCAGAGCTCAGTGATCATCTTGTTATTAAGATTGGTACCGTTGTCCGTAATTATTCTTTCCTGGACGCCGTATCGACAGATCAGGTTATGCCGAATGAACCGTGCCACAACATTCTTGGTCACTGTAGCGTAGAAAGCTGCTTCTACCCACTTTGTGAAGTAATCAATCGCCACCAGGATGAAGCGATGCCCGTTGGATGTCGTAGGTTTAATCTCGCCGATCATATCAATACCCCACATTGCAAAAGGCCAAGGTGCAGTCAAGACATTCAGAGGAACTGGAGGAACGTGCACCCTATCTGCGTATATCTGGCACTTATGACATGTCCGAGAATGTTGGTAGCAATCAGCTTCCATTGTGGACCATAAATATCATGCCCGAAGGATTTTCTTTGCCATGGTGTGTCCACTGGAATGTGTTCCGAAGGTACCTTCATGCAGCTCTGCCATGATCCTTTCTGCTTCAGCTTTATCCACACAACGCAGTAAGGTCGAATCATGGTTTCGCTTGTACAGAATGTCGTTGCTAAGGAAGAACTTCGCTGCGAACCTTCTCAGAAACTTCTTGTCGTTGATGGATGCGCCTTCAGGGTATTCTTGAGCTTCCAAGTACCTCTTCACCTCATGGTACCAGGGTTTTTCAGTTACCACCTCAGCCTCAAGATCACAACAGTATGTCGGTTCGTCCAGTTTCCAGATGATGATCCGGGGAGCCTCATTGTCCCATTTGACTTTGAACATAGAAGACATCGTAGCCAACGCGTCCGCCAGCTGATTCTCCTCTCTTGGGAAGTGTTCAAAAGTTATCTCTGTGAAATGGGGGATCAATGTCAACACACATTCTCTGTAAGGAATAAGATTCGGGTGTTTCGTATCCCACTCGCCTTTGATCTAATTGATCACGAGAGCGGAATCTCCGAAGACACTCAGAAACTTGATCCTTAAGTCAATCGCAGCTTGAAGACCCATGATGCATGCCTCATACTCCGCCATGTTGTTGGTGCAGTTGAAACATAGTCGGGCAGTAAGTGGAGTATGAGTGCCTTGAGGGGATATGATCACAGCGCCGATACCGTTACCCAAAGCGTTGGAGGCTCCGTCAAAGTGAATAGACCATCGGGATCCTTCCTCAGGTCCTTCATCAGGTCCAGGTACTTCACAATCAGTCACTATCATGATGCTCTCGTCAGGAAATTCAAAGTTCATTGACTGATAATCGTCTACTGCCTGGTGTGCCAAGTGGTCTGCCAATACACTTCCTTTGATGGCTTTCTGATTCGTGTACTGGATGTCGTATTCTGTCAAGATCATTTGCCATCTTGCTATTCTCCCAGACAGAGCAGGCTTTTCGAATATGTACTTTATTGGATCCATTTTTGAAATCAACAGAGTAGTGTGAGTCAGCATATACTGTCCTAGCCGGCGAGCAGCCCATACCAAAGCGCAGCAAGTTTTCTCGAGCAGTGAGTATCGGGTCTCACAGTCGGTAAACTTTTTTCTAAGGTAATAAATGGCATGCCCTTTTCGGCTAGACTCGTCATGCTGCCCCAGCACACACCCCATTGAGCTGTCAAGTACTGTCAGGTATAGTATTAGAGGTCTCCCTTCAACCGGTGGCATAAGGATGGATGGTTCTTGGAGATACTCTTTGATTTTGTCGAAGGCGGCCTGACATTCATCATTCCAACGTACTACCTGATCTTTCTTCAGCAGCTTAAAGATTGGTTCACAAGTAGCAGTTAGGTACGAGATGAATCGGGCAATGTAATTCAGACGTCCTAGAAAGCCTCTGACCTCTTTCTCTGTCTTGGGAACTGGCATCTCTTGAATGGCTTTAACCTTGGCAGGGTCCACTTGAATACCCTTGTCGCTTACGACGAAGCCTAGCAATTTTCCAGATCTCACCCTAAAGGTGCACTTGTTTGGGTTCAACCTCAGCTTGTATAATTTCAGGCGGTCAAACAATTTCTGCAGATGATCAAGGTGTTCCTCCTTAGTTTGGGACCTTGCAATCATGTCGTCGACGTACACTTCAATCTCATGATGGATCATGTCATGAAATAAAGCAACCATGGCACGTTGGTAGGTTGCCCCAGCATTTTTCAACCCGAATGGCATGACCTTGTAGCAGAAGGTTCCCCATTGAGTGACAAAGGTAGTCTTTTCCATGTCTTCAGGAGCCATCTTGATTTGATTATAACCTGAAAAACCATCCATGAAGGAGAACACCTTGTGCTGAGCAGTATTGTCAACCAGAACGTCAATGTGAGGTAGCGAAAGTCATCCTTGGGGCTGGCCCTATTCAGATCCCTGTAGTCGACACACATTCTGACCTTACCATCTTTCTTTGGAACTAGAACCACATTAGCAACCCACTGAGGGTAAGAAGTCACTGCTAGAAACCCGGCATCAAATTGCTTCACAACCTCAGCTTTGATCTTCTCGGACATCTCTGGACGCATACGGCGGACCTTTTGCTTAACCGGAGGGGTGTCTTCCTTGGTAGGCAGGTGATGGACCATAATGTTGGTATCCAACCCAGGCATGTCTTCGTAGGACCAGGCAAAGATTTCCACATAATCATGTAACATCTGAATCAACCGTTGTTTTACGCTGAGCTCCAGATTGGCACCAATCTTAACTTCCTTTCTATCTGTCTCAGTACCCAGATTTATCATTTCCACTAGCTCTTCATGTGGCTGAATGGCCCTCTCTTCCTGGAGTAACAGTCTTGCAAGCTCACCAGGCACTTCGCAATCATCTTCACCTTCGTCTTCGGCTAAGTTGATCGGATTTTCGAAGTCATAACTGGCAGTAGCAGAGTCGTTACCAGTGAGATCCAGAGTGGATTGAAACCTGTATGAGTGAGTGTGTGTAAATACAGTTGTTTTGCAATATATAAAGAAAGAAAGAAAGGGAGCACAAGATTTGAAATGCGAAAAACGTCCAATGTCTTTATTCATGATATATGGAAATGACAAGTAATAAGCCCTCACAAATGAAGCCACGGTGCCCCGGGTAAGACACCGGGCCATAAAGTTTCAATTTATTGTTTATTACAAAATTAAAAACAAAGGAATTCATTACTGCGTAACAAAAGTAACAGGTATGTGGTCTTTTGCAGTCCAATTGTTCGGTCCACCGTCGGTCGTCGGGTAGATCCAGTTATCGAACTCTGAATCCTCCACATCGCCTTCTATAGCATTCACTCCCGGGTTGGTGATGATCACGGGAGGTCTTCTGATCCTTGCTTTGCGTACAGCCCTCTGAGCCTCTGCAGTAAAACCCAACCCAAACTTGTTAGTCTTAGGAGTAAAATCAGGGAGCCTGCCCCAGTTAGCACATTCACCTTTCTCAATTACAACCCGGGCGTCCTTTAAGGAGGCCATCTTCAAAGGAAAGTCTTCTTCAATCACTGTCTCAGCTGACGCCAAGGTTGGAGGTACCTCTTCAAAATGTTGAAAGGGGGTTTCAATAAACTCCCCGTCCATCTCAATATACCGGAAGGAATTCAGATGACTAACCATGTATTCTTCCTCCCCCTGCACAGTAACAATCTTCCCTCTGACAGGGTACTTGAGCTTCTGGTGTAGAGTGGAGGTCACAGCCCCAGCTTTGTGAATCCAAGGTCGACCCAGCAAACAGGAATAAGATGGACGAATGTCCATCACATAGAAAGTTGAATCGAAGACTTGAGAACCAACACGGATTGGAATGTCTACCTCACCATGCACCATCCTCTTCGACCCGTCAAAGGCTCAGACAATGATGTTGCTAGGCTTCAACTCCAGACCCTCACAATCCAACCTGTCTAAGGCCTTCTTGGGCAATACATTCAGGGAAGAACCGGTGTCCACCAACACGTATGCAAGAGTAGTGCCCCTGCATTCTATGGAGACATGCAGGGAATCATTGTGGTTCTTTCCCTTGGCGGTAAGATCAGCATCCGAGAAACCCAAACCATTGTCAGCTGTCAAATTGGCCACACAGTCAGTGAATTGATCTGCAGATGTCTCTTGTGGCACATGGGCCGTCTTCAGAAATGAAATCAAGGCCTTGGTATGGGCCTCTGAGCACAGCAGCAATGATAGCATAGAGATCTTGGAGGGGGTATGCCCCAGCTGTTCTACGATGTTGAAATCGCTTTTCTTGATTATCTTAAGAATTTCCTCCATCTCTTGCTGGGAGGATTCAACATTCACAGTCTTCGGTGCCTCCATCCGGGCAGGCACATCATCAATCCCTTTGCCCTGAGTGTTAGATGACTCGGCAGCAGGGGTGGAAACTAGATCAGAAGTGGAAACAGGCGCACTTGCAGGCGTTATTATGAGAGGTCTTCGAATAACTGGTGGAGCAATGTCAGGCGAGAAGAGCCTGCCACTGCGGGTAACTTTGGCGGGACCAATCATGTTACTGATACCGGTACTGGTGTCGAACTCCTGCTTCACTCCAAGCACATACACATCTGCCCCATAGTGCCATGGGACAGCCTTGTCAGATTCATAGGGGAGGGGCCCGGGAACAGTAATGGTTATGGGTGCAACAGACATGATTTTGACTGGCTTCCTCGGGGGAGCCTTGGTAGGATTGTTGAAAATTGTGACGACAGATACTTCTTCAACAGGAACAAAAGGAACAGCGGTCTTCTTGAACAAAATTTCTTTGCTATCCATCAGGCTTTGGACGCCTGACTTCAGCAACGGACAACCAGCAGGGGAAACGGCACACAGAAGGCAACCCTTGCTACAACCCGGAAATAAATCGGCTAGCAACAGGTTCCTCTTAACAGTCAACAGAGGGGTAGCAACATCATCCACAGAAACGACATACAAGTCTTCCTCAACGGCATTTACTCCATGCTGGGGCATAGGAGCAGTCACAACATTTGGCCTTTCGGGCGCCTCAAATTGTATCTCCTTCGCATCGATAAGGTCCTGAACCTTATTTCTCAGGGCCCAGCAGTCATCAGTAGAATGCCCCGGGCTATCAGAGTGATAAGCACAGCGGGCATTTGGATTATACTTCGGAGAGGTTGTGTTCACCACCTTCGGAGCCTCTCTGACGGTCACCAAGTTGGTCGATAGCAGTTGCAGCAAGATTTGTGACAAGGTCATACTAAGCCGAGTGTATTCTCTTATGGGTCTCTCACCCCTTGGTTGGTTAGGTTGTCGAGGAACGGCAGCAGGCTTAGCAATTACCACCGCGTTGACAGCTTGGCGGCGTTTTGGTTTATTCTGCCTTCTAGGCCCATACACAACACTGGCTTCCTTTTTGAAAGGCTTTTTCTCAGAACTTGAGGACACACCCTTCTGAATCTTCCCTGATTTCATGCCAGCCTCTATCCTTTCCCCAGTCAGAATGAGGTCTGTGAACCCTGTAGACGAATTGCCAATGAGATGATTGAAGAATGGCCCGGATAGGGTCCCCAAGAACATATCCACTAGCTCACGGTTTGTTAATGGTGGCTGCACCCTGCCAGCCAGGTCCCTCCACTTCTGCGCATACTCTTTAAAACCTTCTCCTGATCCTAGCGACATACCCTGGAGTTGGGTACGTGTAGGAGCGAGGTCGGCATTATACTGATACTGCTTGTAAAAAGCAGTAGCCAACTCCTCCCAGTTACGAACCTTGGTTCCATCCAGCTGATAGAACCATTCGAGATGAGTCCCTGAAAGACTCTCCTGGAAGAAGTGGATCCACAAGTTCTTGTCCACAGTATACGGCCGAATCTTCCGCACATAAGATCTGAGATGTAGCTTAGGGCAGAACGCCCCGTCATACTTCGCGAAAGATGGTGCTTTGAACTTGTGTGGGATGACCACACCAGAAGATAGACCCAAGTCTCCGAAATCCAAACCAGGCACTTGTTGAATTTCCATGGCATTCAGACGGTCTTCCAACTGCTTGTACTTGTCTTCAGTTGGAGGATACTGCTCCTCATTAAAATCAGTCTTGTTGTTAGAGACCACCAGACTAGGAACTCTTCCCCCTTGGGGACTGCCTTTTCCCACAGAAGAACCAGATTGATCAACCTCATTCTGTAGTGTGTTACCAAACCTCCGGCCAGTGTTGAATAGTACCGTTCTCTTCTTCTTCTTCTTGACCAGCAGAGCCTTCAGTTCCTCCTGACCTTGGGCCAAACTCATAATCAGCTCTTGGAATTGGGCGTTCTGAGCCTGAAGGGCCTTGATGGACTGCTCGGTAGATGATTCAGGGTTCATGATGCTGAAATAAACAGCGAAGAACATTAAGCAACCTGAAAAGAAGAGTACATGTGATGCACATGATGAATGGAATGCGTATGATTTATGTTTTCAAAGACAATCGGGAATCAACTTTGTAAACAAAAAGGAACACACTTCATTAGATTCAACTTTGAAATTTAAATTGTTCAACAGGTTGCCCTTAGGCGTTACATAAAAGTGAAAATACTGAAAAGGGAAATAAAACTGTAAAAGAATATCCAGAGTTCATCATTGATCCCAGGGTCTCCTCTTCTCAGTATGGATGTAGTCATTTAGAGCTCGCTCATTCTCCAACTGCTTTGTCAGCTTCTGGATCTTCAATTCCTGCTCGTTGAACTTTTCCCGATAAGAATCCCGTTCTTCTCGCAGTTGCGCCCAAGACCTCTTTAGTGTATCAATATCAATAGGTATCTGAGGAGGGAGAACAGTTGGAGGAGCCCCATCTCTACCAGGATATTCAAGAATGATGGGTCTGACAGCTTCGTACGGCATACCTAACTTCTGAGCACGGATGCGGACCCATTTGTAGTAGGCTTCCATAGGTAGAGAAGTCTTTGGTCCCAACTCTTGTGGGTCAGCTTTGTGAATTTTGTCCCAAGCCTTGATGAACCTACGACGCAGCTCGTCACTATCTACCTGAAACTCAAAACTGATGTGAGGCATCAACATCTCATGAGGCCCTGCTCTTCTGGCTCTTCCAAACTGGCGGAGAGCTAGACATGGATTATAAGAGATTCCTCCTTGGGTACCAATCAAAGGAACATTAGGATATTCTCCGCAACGATCAATAACAGCTACCTCATCCAAACCCCTGAAAGTCCAAATGATGTCATTATCCGTGAGAGACATTAACCTATGAGCCCAACCTCTTCCTTCTTTGTTCATCAGCACGAACTTAGGGAGGTGCGAAATAAACCACCTCACTAACAAAGGAATACAACACCATAGAGTTCCTCATCTTCGGGCAGTACGAGCATAAAGTTGTTGCAGGATATCACCCAAGAGAGTGGGCACAGGGTTCCGAGACATGAAGATACTTATGGAAGTGACGTTAATGAAGTTATCAGGATTAGGAAACAAGACTAGACCATAGATTAAGAGAGCCAGAATGTCTTCATACGCCCTAACGTCCAGGTCATTCCAGAAACTGTTAGCCTTACCAATCAGAAACTTGGCCAAGAAACCCTTAACTTTGCTTCTAGTCACCCAGTTGTCCATTACTTCTTTGTGGGTCAAAGGAAGAGCTGCAGCAATCTCCTCAAGCCTAAGAGTCTTTTCCCAACCAGTGTAGGGAGCCTGATCCAAGATAGGGATGCCAAGCAAATCAGAGAACTCTTCCAGGGTAGGGACCAGCTGGAAGTCTTGAAAGGTGAAGCACTGGTACAGAGGGTCATAAAAATGGGTCAGGACACTCATCAGTTGTTGGTCCCACTTTGTCGTGACTAAACTGAGAAGAGAACCATGCCTCTGGATGAAGGAAGTAGTATTTGGAATTCTGCTAACCAACTCTTCAAGCAACTCAAGTGGGTGAACAAAATTGAACCGGATAGTGTTCCTTCGCATGGGCATCATGATGTCCTACAAAACAGAGCAAAGGTGAAACCCTCTTGTCTTTGAATGGTCAGTCCTTATGCAGGATGCATGCAATGTTTATGATGGCATGATGTTATGATAAAGCACACCACAAATATTCACAAAGGCAAACATGATAAGGCACACAAGTCACACAAGACAAGCCCTTAGAGTTTAGGCCAACATGGGGTCTAGGTATTACCCTCTTTCAGTTTGTTGGTTAAGACCTGTCCTATCAGAAGTAACCGGGTTCTAGAGGATCCCAATATCACTGACTACCCTCAATCGGTCATAAATCCAGCATCGCAATCTTTTCTTGCAGCCAGAACCATCACGAGAGTTTAGCCTCAATGGGCGTAGCATACTGCTACTGTTCTATTGGTCAAGTTGGGTCATTTAAGGTTCTAAGGTCGGTTGGTGCTTAATGACTCCTCAGAAGACCCATATTCTCCTCGTTGCGACACAAGGGATATCGGTACAGACCAAGGTGCCACACCAACGTAGCCACTACTTCACCCATGTCGGTCTACGCCAGACAGGTCCCTCACAGCTTATGCTACCTAACAGGGTATCCCCAGATCCGGGTTAGGATCTATGTAACTCCAATGCAGCCCACAATAATAAAGCAAACAAGCACAACAATTGAAAACACAAGTGATCTTAGTCCTAAGGTACACCTCACTTTATAAGAATTCCCCAGCAGAGTCGCCAGTTCTGTGATCGGTGGATCTGGAACTGACTGTTTAACGCTGGTTCGCGAAATGTCGCGGAAGCAAGAGTCGCCACCGTCTTTTATTTTCTCCAACATGGACAGGACAAAAGCACAGCAAAATTCCTTATGAGATAGTTTCTCGGTTCGGGAGGTAGATTTATAGAAAGGGAAGGTGTTAGCACCCTTTCTATCCATGGTTATCCATGGGCTCTTAGATACTTGCTCATTGTGTTTTCAAAAGTGTTTGCTTTTCAAAGTGTGAGTGGGTTTGAAAAAGTTTCGTTTAAAATTTCAGAATGACTCTTGTATTTGTCCTCAAGAGTGTCTGAAAAATTGTTTTGAAAGCTTTTTGAAAGTGTCGGTGTGAAAAGAGTTTTTGATTTGTTTTTGAATAGAGCAAGTATCTATGAGTCATCCACCTACCCTAAGGAATTAGGCTGTGTAAATGTCCTTAAGGTAGTGCCATCCCACCATTGAGAGGTAGGTAGCACCACCGTTGGAGGTGTTCGGGTCAATTCGTTTGTAGGGACAGTGTGGTCACCAGAGCAACAGTAGGACACCTTAGAAGCTACCCTTATGCCATTGATCCTTTTTAATTCCGAGGCAACCGTTTCGAGGCAACTGGATCATGTCATGGATATAAGGACTTACTAAAACGTCCTATACTCGACGACCACGTTTCGAAGGTAAGGCAACAGTGAGGCATACCCTAAGAGTGGTGTGTGAATTTGTGTGTTGTTTTCATGTCAATATCTATCTTGTACATGTATCATGGTGATCTACGCATTGTTTTTAATTTGGCCATACATTCTTTCATGCAAAGTTTAATAGTTTAAGAGTGCCGAAATTTAAATGCGGAAAGGTAAATCCTACGCTATTACAAGGCGCGGGTCTATACATCGCCAAATTAACAAAGACCCGTTTAAATAAAAATGAGGAAAGTAAAACCTAGTTACTATTACATGGCTTGAGCAATTACATAATATTCGGAAGGAAATAAATTAACGTGCGAAAAAAATAGAACGTTCGAGGGCGTTGGACCCTTTTGAGATTAAATTGAATTAAAAGTTAATTAATTATTTAATAAAAGGAAAGAAATGTTTTTTTATGTTTTTGGTATTTAATGCAATAAGAAAAGAATTTAAAATTAGAAGGAAACCCTAGTTCTAAATATTTTTAATTATTAAAGAAAAGGTTAAAGTTTAAAACCTAATTTATGCTAATTAATTATTTGCATATTTATTTACAAAAATATTTAATGATAATAATAATAATAATGAGAGAAGATTATTTATTAAAAAGAAAAGGTGAAAAATATCAAAAACCCTAATTTTACCTATTTTAATTTATTAAGAAAAATATTGAATTAAAACCTAAATTAACTAAATTTAGAATTTATTTACAAAAAACATTTTAATGATGAAATTAAATATAATTAAAAAATAAACATTTTTAGTTTCTGATTTTTTATTGTGAAATTTATTTTATGGTGAAAAGAAATAATTAAAACATTAAAAAGAATTTAAAGAACATCGAATAAAAATCAAAAATAATGCAAACCATGGGGGGTATCAGGCCCATTTAGGAGGTTTTTTGGAAGCAATTTGGCCCACTGAACAAGAAGCCTGTTTGACTTTTCCAGCTTGGGTGCGTGTGATTGACTGGGGTACATGGTAGGACTCCTTTTGTAGCCTTCAGATTGAAGCTCATGGGCGCGTGGCAGGCTTGGATGTGGAGTTGTATGATGAACCCTGGGGGAGGCGCTGCATATGAACATGTTAAGAGGAAAAATATGAAATATGTGGGGGGACCTGGGAATCGAACCCAGGTCCCAGCGTTTACCAAACGTATCACTGGCCAGTTGAGATGTGCGCGCGCGTTGTATATGGAATGGGAAGCAAATAATATAATAACACAATAAAAATTAATGGTATAACTCAAAAAGCGCGCCAGATGTTTGAACGCTCCAACCCTGCAATGACACGATAGCTTCTTCTTCGTTTTGTACCTGCAAATATAACTAAATAGCGGGGGTTTTAAACCCCCACTAAACTCAACCAGAAAAAATTGCGATTAGCACATGGACAAATATAAAAAGGGCGCGAGTAGTCAGTTTGCTTCGTCTGGATGTCACGAATTCAATGGCATAGGTTTGGTGGCCTGATTTTTCCATATGAAGAAACCCCTAATTTTGAGCTTCTGAAAACCTAATACCCATCAATGGTAGATTTTGATATAGGCATTGTTAGTTCAATTAAATGGTACCATTAGCTTCAGAACATCATTGTTAGTGTAAATCATCAATTAAAAAACATGAATAATGCATGGAAATTAAAGAACGATTATGGACATATTCAAGAAAAGTGTGACTTTGTTCTACCAATTCTTGGAGTATGGAGACTGGAAAACAGTTGCAATTGATTCCTAGCAATGTCAGGAATGTAATGGACAAGCTTTTAGACCTTGAATCGCCTTGTAACTAGGATTTCAGTGTTCAAGTTTTTAATGAAAAATTGCAAATTGGTTCTTTGTTTTCTGAGCAGCTTTCGTGTCCATGAGCATTAGGTTATGTTATGCCTTTGTAGGTGAATGGAATTAGGTCAAGAAACAAGCCCATAATCCATTGAATTAATGATTTCAATCTTTGATTTTTCCACATCTTTTTTCAATCTTTTTCTATGCCAATCATGCCAAATATGGATGATTTTGTCCCCTTGAGATGGTGCACGAGATCTTTTGCATATCATGAATATATTTGCTGCACAAAAAAGATTTAAAACCATGATTTGCTATTTTTCTCATATTTAAATTTAATTAAATAAATTAATAATAATAAAAATTCAAATAATTAATCAAAAATAAGAAAATAAATCCTTTTGAGTTCAATGGGTCGTGCATAGCCTTTGGGTAATGATTCATGGAAGAATTTGTGGCCCATTAGCAATTTTGAAGCTTTTGAAGCAAAGTTGACTTTTCAAAATTCCCAAAAATTTCCCAACTTCTACAAGGCATATCTTGCTTAATTTTGAAGCTATGATCATGTTCTTGGACATTTTGGAAAGGTCTTGAAGTCCTCTAACCAATGCCTTTGGTCCCACGTCATTTTGATTTACCAATCTCAAGTTATGGTCTTTGACTTAAAGTGCCTTTTTGTTGACTTTTGAAAATGACCTATAATGTTGAAATTGATAACTTTTTGTGAGAGCATTTCTTGGACTTGAAGTGTGAAGATGAGTTGTAGGAAATGTCATCCTCTTCAAAATGAGCTTTGGATGGGATTTTTATGATAAACCATGAAGAAGTTATGCCCTGGTCAATTTGCAGTTGACTTTTCAACTGTCCAAAAATAGAAACTTTTGCATCTTGAGACTTTTTGAGCCATGCTTTGAGAATCATGATCAAGAGTTGATCAAATGATGTTTGTGGCTTCAAAATAAGATGTTGACCAAAAATTTTGACTTTTGACTGTCAAATGACCATTTTGCCCCTGCAGTTGACTGTGAAGCAATTAGGGTTTTTGACTGTGCAATTTGATGTTGTGAGTCTTGAAACTTGGCCTATTGTTTACCTTGGGTTTTGGTAAACAACCGCTGATCCTCCAAATGGTTACTTATTTGGTTACTCGCAGGATCGATCAGATTGATCCTAGGACATAGGTTGATTTTGAAGTTTGATTAAGTTGGATAAGGCTTTAAATAAAAAGGTTTCAAGTAAATTGCATGAAGGAAAGATTTGGTAAAATAAACAAGGCTTAAAGTAAAGGGTTTCGACAGGAAATGTAAAGAGAAAAGCAAGTAAAATTCTGGAAAAGTAAATGACTTTAATTGATAAAATTGGTGTTTCACACATACATTTCTCAACAATTCTTTCTCACACGCTGGGTACTCGAATCTATATGAGTGACTTTGTATAGAATTGTGAACACACACGAGAAACTACATGTCTACTCCTATTTATACTAAAACATCCCAAGTAACCGTCGGGCAGTTACACTGCTTCGAGATCAATCCACTTGGCACGTTCTCCATGCTCGACGCTCCAGATCCTCGCACGTTTGCACGTGGTAACTGCTGGAAACCGTTTTCCCTCCAAACGCTTGAATTTCAAACTGCTCCACTCTGAACCATCGAACACTTTCGTCAAGAGACATCTTCGACGAAAAACTCCTTCGACGTCGAAGGCGACCAGCCTTCTTCCTTTGAAGAAATCTTCTAAGTACTTTGCCATCCTTCGACGGGCATTTCGACAGACTTAGCCAGTCGAAAGCATCTTTCAGCTTTTGATGGTTGGCATTGATAAAACAAGAGTGTCGAATTTAGGAGCCAACAAATTGCCCCCCAAGAATGCCTTATTTCGACTCTGACAGAAAAAGGCGTTCTTTGAAAACGCCATTCGACACTTGTCTCTTTATGCTTAGTCACAAATTAACTTGTGCACTTTTTGTTGTCTTCTACCAACTATTGGCAATCCCAAGAAAACCATCATTGATTTGATCCTAGGACGTCACTTTCAGTACGGCGTGCAGTACCAAACGTCATTTCGGAATTTGTCATTATGACAATTCCCAAAAACGAGGACGCACGCTGCGTCCCTCTATTTCTGCAGAAACGGCCAAAACAACAGGGGGCTGCCACGCGTCCCACTAACTCCTGCAGCATTAAATGGCATTTAATGTCCTCGTTATTGGGGATTTTTCCCACTACTATAAATAGTAGTAAGTACCCCATTGTGGGACTTTTTACGCCAACTAGCCTTCAAACTTCCTTATTTTCATACAAGTTTGCTATCTTTGCAGAAACTCTTCCTCTTTCACTTCATCTTCAACCTCATTTCAAACAATGGCCTCTGCTTCTACTGCTCCTAGTGCTAACGCACCAACTGAACATGCTAAACCCAAGGTTTTCGTCACTGCCCCGGTAGTAAACTCTATAGGCAAACGAAGGGTTCCTGAACCTTCTGACATCGCCGTTCGCGACGCCTACTCACGCCACTTGATGATCCCGGTTGGATACTCCAACCAGATCTTTGCAATGTCTGGCCCCATGAATCCAAGTATCTCCGAGGCTCTGAAGATCAAGAGCTATTTCCCGATAGTCAAGAAACTCAAACCAGTCGCATGCGCCAAGAAAGACGCAGAAGACAATGAAGACCCTGCACGCGAAAAAATCGACCTCCGCTTTTTCAACAGAGGTGTTAGGGTCTTCAGGTCTTGCCCTAACCTTACCTCCGATTATGTTGCTTGGCTAACAAAGTTGGAGAAGCACCAAACTTCGATCTGGAAGGATATGGGAATCTTCGACCTAGTGATGCTGTCGAAGACGGGTTTGAACTACTCCCCGGAGATGCTGCTAGCTTCACTGTTGTTCTGGGACTACTCCCACTTCACTTTTCATCTTCCCTGCGGGATGCTAACCCCCACACTCTTCGATGTGGCCGCTATTACTGGCCTTCGACCAACCGGGGATTACTTCGATCCGGAGGAGATGTCGGAGGACCAAATTGGCTTCTCTGAGACCAAACCAACATACACCACTTTCATCAACCATTATCATGACAGGTCGACAGATGCTGTGTCGGATGTCGAACACATAGCGTTTCTAGCCTTATGGCTAACTCGCTTTGTGTTTTGCTCGAAGTCTCTGCAGGTGACCAAAAAGATGGTCACTCTTGCTACTCAACTGCATCACCGCCAAAACATCTGTTTGGCAGAACTGATTCTGGCTAGCCTCTATGATTCGATCAGCAATGGGGCAACTCTTCTGAAACATATCGAGGACAGGGCCAGTTTGCTACTCGCTGGGCCTTTTTGGCTACTCCAACTGTGGCTCAATGCCACTTTCGAATCTTTCTTGCCCAAGAAAGTTCAGATAAATGAACAGGCTCCAGCGATAGCGAATAGACGCATCGAAGGAATCAGGCTGGCTCTGCTGACACCTACGGACGATGGACTGGAGTTTCAACAAACCTTCACCAACTTCGTTCTAATGTTTGCTCGAAGGAAGGAGTTTGTTTCAACTATGGCTCCATTTGCTCAACGGCGGGTGGGGCCAGCATGGTTCACTAGGCCACATCCAAAGGCGTCGAGTGGTCCCAAAGTCGATGAGCATACAATACTTTGGGAGGCGTTCCTTACACCAAGGATCATGCCTCTTCGATTCAAGAGCTCAAAGACTCATTTGAGTCTGATTGCCTATCAACCAAATCTGGTATCTCGCCAGTTTGGTATTATCCAAACCCTACCTTCTCCGATTTTTCAAAGAGAGAAGTCCATGTTGTACTTCTGCAATGATTACACAGAAGAAGCGGCCATTAAACATATCGGAAGATATGCTGGTCGAACAATCCTCTCGCTGTTTGACTACCAGCTCAATTTCCTTTGCTCACCATCCTTCGAGGAGTGGTGGAGAAGCTATTATGCTGAGTACTTCTTCGACGAGAAGGACTTCATGGATGAGTTGCAGAAGTCTTTTGTCCTTGTGTTGGATAAAATAAAGAAATGTAAGTTCATTCTCTCACATTACTTTTTGTCTTTCTCTTCGACTGCTAGCCTGTTAACTTTTTCATTTGCTTTCAGTTGTTCGAAAGCTTGTAGCCAAGAAGGCTACAGAAGGCCAACAGGGAGGAGGCCCTTCAACAAAACCTCCACCGCCAGCGAGGACTACAGCGCCGGCGAAGACCATAAGTAACCAACAGGGGGAAGGCTCTTCGAGGAAGCCTTCTGTATCGGTAACCAGATTTTCTTCATTTTTCTTCTGGCTTTCGATTTTTGATTTTCGATGTAATTATCCAATCGAATTCCTATTGGTTTTCTAGGCACCTTCGCCCAAGAAACGATCAGCACTGGTGGTCGAATCTGGGAGCGATGAAGAAAGCGATTCTCCTCCTGCCCCCTTAAAAAGGCGAAAGTTGACGAAGGATGCTCCTGTTCCTGCTCCTGCTCCTGAAGGTCGAACCGTCAGAATAAAGGTTGCTGTGAGAAAGCCTAGGCCACCTCCAGTGATCATCGAGGAGCCAACTGAGGAGGAACTAAACATTCTTCTTAACAAGCCTGTCGAAAGTGACAATTCCAGCCCTGGGGCTGAAGCTAATCCACAGGTAATCCCTTAGACCTTTTTATAATCTAGGCATAGATACCCCTATTCGATTGTGTCTCTTTCGACATCTGAAGATTTGTCTTCTTTCCTTTTTCAGGACACTACTGAAAGTTCTCCGCCAAGGACCTCAGAAACGCTGGAATCTGCTGAACTTAGCAGGCCTCAGGAAAAAGGCTTGGGCAATGACGAAGCCCATACTGAGAATGAGGCCAATGCTGAAACGGTAGAGAAACCAACAGAAGAACCCTTGGTGGAGGAACAACAGCCAGAAACGGTTCAGGTGGTGGACCTGTCAGAAGAGAATCATGAAGAAAGGGACCAAGGCAATGACGGCGAAGAGAATCAAAATGCTGCCAACGAAGAGAACCAAGGTGGCACTGGCGAAGGACACCAGGGCGTCGCTAGCGAAGAACACCAAGATGACGCTGGCGAAGGGCCCCAGGGTGATGCTAGCGAAGTACCACAAGTCGACGCTGGTACTGCCTCAGTCCGAGTCGAAGAGCAACCAGTCGAAGCACCTAACACTCAAGAACCTCAAACCCAAGATAATACTGTTGCAAGGGTTACCTCCTCAAAGCACAGGTCAAAAGAGGACTTGGAACTCTTGAAAGAAACTGACCCTGTTAGCTACCTCAACGCCATTATTGAGAGCAAGAGTTCGTCTGACGCGAGTCAGGAAGTTCCTACCCTGTCGGGGAAGTCTACTGAAACTTCTCCCCTTGATGATGCTTTGGCGAAGGTTAAGGCCCAGTTCTTCAAGAGGGACTTGATGAAGGCTTTAGAGGGGGACCCCACTGCTCCATCGTGCTTAAAAGAGGTCTTGAATGCTGTCGACTTTGAAGCTGTAGCCCCAGAAATCTCAGACTTGATCATGGAGTTACACTCTATGATTGATCAAGTCTCAGCAGATTACAGGCGCCAAAGAGGGTTTAACAGTCAGCTTGAGGTGTTGTATGGTAAAATCTCCTCTGCGTGGACTGCTGTCTCAGATTCGACTTCTCGAATTGCTGAGTTGTCGAAACAAAAAGCGTCTGCGCAGGAAAGAGTCGATGCCATTGATCGAGAGAATACTTCCTTCCGGGCGCAAATCACAGAAATAGAGGCAAAGATAAACGCCAACACTGTACTCAAGGAGGAACTTCTTTCGACCATCTCAGACACCGAGAGCCAGACTGAGATCAAACAAGGCCTGGAATTTGCTGAGAGGGCCCAAAGCCTCGACGCTCAAATTGCCAAACTAGTGCAGGAAAACTCCTGGTGCAAGAAGAGGTTGGAGCTGTAGCACGCCAAGTATCTTCGACTCAGGAACTCTCTTACCTTTTGATTGATTCTCTTTTGTAACCATCTTCTGTAATCGTTATTCGACAACAATTGCCATCTTGGCTGAAATTAATAAAATTTCTATTTTGGCATTTTTATGGTTAATTTAGACTTGTTCTTTTATTACTTTATTTTTATCTCTTGAAGTATAGGTTTGTATTTTTTCAAATATTTACCATTTACTCTCAAGAGCCTTTTATCTCCACTTAACTCTTCGACTTCATAGGCTCCACCAGAAAAAGTTTGGATAACTCTGAAGGGTCCTTCCCATTTGGGTGACCATTTCCCCATGCTTCGATCTCTCCGATCCATGGGAAGAATTACCTTCCAAACTAGTTCTTCAGGCAAAAATACCTTAGGTTTTACCTTTCTATTATAAGAGTCTTCTACTCTTTTCTTCTGAAGCCTGAGTAGGTCGAGAGCGTGTAATCTCTCTTCGTCTAAATCCACCAGTTCATCTAACATCATGTTACAATAAACTTCAGAAGGAATATCATAATGCCTCTGAACCCTTGCAGATTGAAGACAAATTTCTGCTGGCAACACTGCATCATGGCCAAAAGTTAGCCTATACGGTGTTGTACCAGTGGCTTCTTTTGGGGACGTTCGACAAGCCCATAAAATCTGGTCTAACGTCTTATGCCAATTCTTTGGTTTCTTCCCAACATGTTTCTTTATCAAGCCAATCACCACTTTGTTAGCTGCTTCGACTTGACCGTTCGCCTGTGCATAATAAGGCGTGGATGTTAGGAGTTTGAAACCTGTTTCCTGAGCAAATTCCTGCATCTTTCGACCAGTGAAAACTGACCCTTGATCAGTTGTTATTGTCTCAGGAATTCCATATCTAAAGATAATGTTCTTTTGAATAAATTCAATGACATTTTCTTGGTCCACATTGACTAAAGGGACAGCTTCGATCCACTTAGTAAAATAATCAATGCCTACCAATATGTATTTCTGACTCTTTGATGATGCTGGTCGAATCTCTCCAATGAGGTCCAACGCCCATCCTCTAAAAGGCCAAGGCTTCACTATCGAGTGAAGTTCGCTTGCTGGTACATGTTGGATGCCTGTATGGACTTGACACTCTTGGTAACCTTTGGCGAACTCAACACAATCTTTCAGCATAGTGGGCCAATATAGTCCTTGTCGAAACAACAACCATTTCATCTTATGGCCTGCTTGGTGAGCCCCACATGCCCCAGCATGCGTCGTCGAAAGGGCTATGTATGCTTCAGTTTCACTTAAACATTTCAGCAACACCCCTTCAGGCGTCTTCTTGAATAACTCATTACCCATGAGTACAAAACTCAACGCCCTGTATTTTGTTTTTCGTTCTGTCGAAGCTCCTGGATTTTGAAGATAGTCCACAATAGGTTTCCTCCAATCTTGCTCTGACAAATTATCAATGAACGAAATCTCGAAGTTACTGTGATCAGCATATCCTAGTCTCGTCGATTCCAAGTCTGATGGTGATAGACAAGTTGCTTTTATCTTTTCTCGAACTTCGATTGCTCTTTGCAATTTCGTTTTTGAAATCTTATACCCAGATGCAATTTGTGCCAAGTCATTGGCTATTTGATTTTCGACTCTGGGTATGTGTCGAATATTGATCGTTTCAAATTGTTTCAATAAACGATTTGCTATCACAAAGTACATAATGAGATTCTCCCTTATGCATTTATATTCCTTTGTGACTTGCTTGATGACTAACTCTGAGTCTCCCATTATTTCGACTCGAGTTGCCCCCAATTCCAACAATATCTCAAGGCCAGTAATTAGAGCTTCATACTCAGCCTCATTGTTCGAACAAGAACCTGATATTTTGTACTTGAATGTTGTTGGAATTTTATCTGGAGAAATAATCAAGACTCCTACCCCTGTTCCATCTTTATGGCTGGAACCATCGAAGTAGAATTTCCAAGGTTCTATCTCCACATAATTAATATCCTCGACTTGAATTGAGTGGTCGACTATGAAATCTGCAACCACTTGTCCTTTTACTGCCTTAAGAGGCATAAAGGTCAAGGAGTATTCAGTTAATGCTAATGCCCATTTGCCAATTCGACTATGCAAGATAGGTTTCGACAACATATATTTGAAAACATCAAAATGAGACGAAACATAAACATCAACCGGCTTTATATATTGCTTGAGTTTTGTACAAGAAAAATACAGACATAGACACAATTTTTCAACTTCGCTATATCTAGTTTCTGCATCATTCAAAACTCGACTGAGATAGTAAATGGGTCTTTCGACTCCATTCTCATCCTCTTGGGCTAACATACTTCCCAGAGTTTTGTCAGATGCAGCTATGTACAATCTCATACTCCTATTGCTACAAGGAGGCACCAAAATAGGTGGCTTAGTGAGGTACCCTTTGATTTTGTCGAAGGCTTCTTGTTGCTCCTGCCCCCATTCGAACCCCTCTTTATTCAGTCGAAGTAAGGGTGAAAAGGCCTGAGCTTTCCCACTTAGATTAGATATAAACCTCCTTAAGAAATTTATCTTGCCTAAGAGAGATTGCAATTCCTTCTTATTCGATGGCGCTCTTGCTTCCAGAATTGCCTTCGTCTTGTTCTGGTTGATTTCGATTCCTTTCTTATGGACAACGAAGCCCAAGAAATCTCCAGCTTTCACACAGAACGCACACTTCAAAGGGTTCATCTTCAGACCATGTTCTCTCATTCTTTCGAATGATTGTCGAAGGTGGTCAATATGATTCTTCCTGGAAACAGATTTTATAACAATATCATCAATATAAACTTGCATAAAAGTGTTAATAAAATCATGGAAGATAGTATTCATTGCTCGCTGGTATGTTGCCCCAGCGTTCTTTAGGCCAAAAGGCATCACTACCCATTCGTAAGTGCCTAAGGCCCCAGGGCATCGAAAAGCTGTTTTCGACACATCCTCTTCAGCAATGAATATTTGATTATACCCTGAATAACCATCGAGCATACTCAGGTATTCATAACCAGCGGCAGAATCGACTAGCATTTCCGCCACAGGCATAGGATATTCATCTTTGGGAGTGGCAGCATTCAAATCTCTGAAATCTATGCACACCCTTAACGTGCCATTTTTCTTAATTACTGGCACAATATTTGCAATCCATTCGACATACCTTGTAACACGGATGAATTTGCATTTCAGAAGTCTTTCGACCTCCGTTTTGATCTTCGACAATATTTCTGGAGCGAAGCGCCTTGGATTTTGCTTGATTGGCTTCTTTCCAGATTTGATTGGCAACTGAAGTTCTACCAATCCTCTGTCGAGACCAGGCATTTCGTCATAATCCCATGCAAAACAGTCTTTAAACTCTTTCAACAATTGGATTACTTCCAACCTAAGTTCTGGATCGATTTTGGCGCTGATGTAAGTTGGCCTTTTCTCTGATCCTTCTCCTAAGTTGATTTCTTCTAAAGGGTCTTGTGCTAACATTTTAATGTTGTTCGCTAAGGGATCCTTTTCGAAGCCCAAAGGCTCATCGTCATAGATGGCGTCGAGCCTCTGTTCCTGCATTTCCTCTGGCATGATATCAGGAGGTTTTGGATCGAAATCCTTTCCTGGGCCAACAGCAGATATTTGTTGATCATTGGCCTGTGTGGCCATGTACTTTACTTCGGCTTCGAGAGCCGTTATCATCTTGGTTTCGGCTACATAAGCCGAAATTCGCTTCAAAGATAGTGACTCGGTCATTATCACTGAATTCACTTCCCCAACCAGTTAGTTGGATATCAGTTAACCCACTGAAGTCTATGTGGGACAAGTCTTCTCTGTCCCATTGGAAACCATGCTCAGGATGCAGGTATAGGGAACAAAAGGTGTTTGGCGCTGGCGCCATGTCGAAGTCAGGTGTTGGACATGGCCCTATGTGAGCCAAGTTTTTGTCGAAATCTGCCAAACCCAAGTGATTTACTTCGCCAAGGTAGTAGCTTTGATCTGCCTCTATGTTTTCGACCATCCCATCTGGATGCCATAGCAGCAGTCTTTGGTGCATCGATGAAGGCACAACGCCAACACCATGAATCCATTCACGGCCCAACAAAAGGTTGTAGTTAGGTTTGGCCGATATGACCATGAACATCGTTGGTCGAAGGATAGACCCAACTTTGATATCTAGCTGGATCACTCCCATAGTGGTCCCTATGCCGCCCTCATAGTTCGACAAGACCATGTTGTGAGGTTTAATTTCCTCATCCCTTTTGCCAATTTTCCTTAGCATAGAGTGAGGGATAATATTGATGGTTGCCCCACAATCGACCAATATTTTATTCACCGTAGTTTCTTCGAGCTTAGCCCTTATGAACAAAGGCTTGAGGTGATTCTTCATCGCCTCTGTAGGTGGCTCGAAGAAGCCATTTTGTTCCTCAGTAGTGCCATTGTCCATGACAAAATAGCACAATGGCCTATGTTTGGCCATTTCTTGCTCCACTTCCCAGTCACTTGCTTCGACTTCTACCTGTCGATTGAATTCTCTGGGCAGTACTGAAACAATATTCACCATTATATCCAAAGTATCATCAGACTCAGCATCGTCTTCGTCTTCGACTTCACTTTGGTTAGGCCAAACTAGCCTGTTGGTAACTGGCTCTCTCTCTAGAGGCTTCCTTTGTTTCCTTTGAGGAACATTCGAACTAGTCTCTGCCTTAGGTTCGTTGGCAGCCTCCCTTTCAGCTTTTCGTCTCCTTTGATATCTCCTCCATTGAGATCGAGACATGGGATTTTTACCCTTGTAGTTGCTGGACACTTGAGCAACCTTAGGTGCAGCAACTTGAGGCTCTTTCTTTTGAGTCAAAGAGGAACCTCTTGGCACATCGAAAGAATGCCATTTCTCCTCACTTGGCCTTTTCCGGCCAGAGGTTTTGTACCAAGTGTCTATTGGCACATTTGTTGGAGGCCTAAAAGTTAATGGCCTCTTTTCTTGGTTAGAACCCCTTCTGGGATCATGTCGAAGGTCAGCATTCTCCCTTCTCTTATTCGCTGCTCTCACGCCTTGAATGTGCTCAGCAGCTTTTTTATCAAAGATCGAACTGCATCTTGGACACAGCATCACCTCTGATTTCTTTTTCTGGCATCTTTGTAAAAAATCTGCCAAGTTTTCGTTTTCCCGAGGGAAAGCAGTCTTATTAGCCTGTTCTTGCCTCATGGCCTCTTCTGATGCTTTTGGGTCAGAAAGTTCGACCATGTTGATATTCATTGTATCTTTATTAGCAAGAGTTAACTGCTTCATTTGTATCTCCAGATTCTCCGTCTGGCCTTGAACGGTGGCCAAGTGAGAACTGGGCTTTGATCCAGTTTTTTGTGCTTCAGCAGTCTCCGACTTCGGGTTCTCGACCGCTTTCTGGACAGCTTCAATTGTCTTCCTGGATAAATTTCCAGAAAAACTGCCAAAGATTGGCATGTTGATGTGGTCCTTTGAGACTTCGACCATGGTAATTCCTGGCTTCTTCGACTGGATCCTGGTTGCCTCTATCACGTTTACCTCAGAGGGTTCAGCATAGTGGGCTTCAGCCTTCAGTGGATTGGAGTCGACAGCCATGGGGGATTTGTCAGCAAACTTTAATCTCCCTTCCTCAATAGCGTCTTGTACAAGATTCCTGAAAAGAAAACATTGAGAAGTTTTATGGCCCAGAAAATTATGATATTTGCAAAAACCTCTCTTCTTTCTTTGATCAAGAGGAGGCACTTTTACCCCTGGGGGTACTATCATTTGGCCATCTTTAACTAGCAAGTCGAATATTTCATCACATTTGGTGATGTCAAAACTATAAGTCTTTTTTGGGAACCTATCGTTGGTCCTTTCTGGACCAATGGGATTTTTCCCATTTGAGGGGACTAACAGTTTACAAGAGTATGGTGGCCCTTGTTTTAGTTCTGCTAAATCGACTTCTCCTTCTTCGACAGTTAAATTATCGTCGAAGGATTCTAGATCTTCGTCATCCATCTCAACGTACGCTATTCTCTCTCTCTTGTGAGTTTTCGTTGCCTTAGCTTTTTCAGCTTTGAGGCGTTCGACCTGTCGAACTCTATCGGCCAGTTGGGCCATGTCTCTTAGGTACTGGGTGTCTAGCTTCTTCCTAATGGAATAATCTAAACCGCCTGCGGCTATTTCGACCAACTCATGTTCTGGCACTTGTGTAAAACATCTCGCCTTGAGCAACCTAAACCTATTCAGATATTCGTCTATAGGTTCAGTGAAACGTCTCTTCACACTGGCCAGTTCTTTCAGGCTTATCTTGGTTTGCCCCATGTAGAATTGTTCATGGAACAATCTTTCCAACTGGGTCCAATGATGGATCGAATTGGGGGGGAGAGTTGTAAACCAAGTAAAAGCGTTCTTGGTTAAAGAACTTGGGAAGTACTTGATCCTTAGGTTTTCGTTATTCGAAATGTCTCCTGCTTCGATCAAATATCTCGCCACATGCTCGACAGTAGATTCTGTCGTGTCCCCAGAGAACTTAGTAAATTTGGGGACTTTGCATCTAGGAGGTAAGTCCGTTTGTAACACGTATTCTGACAATGGAGATGTAAAGTTGGGCCTTCGAAAGCCCATGTTCATCCCATTCTGAGTCATGATCCTTTCGATCATGGTTGCCAGATTGTTTTCCAAACCCATGTTTTGGTATTGGATATGCTGAACCACTTCGTCCGCATTTTGGTTTCTGTTAACTAACCTTACCTCTGGGGCTATTACCCTAGGTTCCTCGACAGGTTGTTCCAATCGTGCCCTAAGGTTTTCTTCGACAGGCTGTTGAGCCTGGTTAATGGTGGTTTCTTCCTCTAAAAATATCCCCTGATTTCCCCTTATTTGTGCCCTTTGGGGCTGTCGAATAGGTTGGGGTACTCCAAAGAAGTCAGCCAAACGCGTCATTTGCGCTGTTACTTGCTGATTCGATTGAGTAGTGTTTTGTATTAGAGGGTTTAGCACTGTACTCAAAGTTTGTGCCAACATTTGCACCATATCATGGTTGCTTTCGTCCATCTGTTGCCTCAAGACTGTTGTCGAGGCATTTGTAAGGCCATGGGCTACTTGGGACGTTCCTCCTAAGAGTTGGGTCCTATTTCTATTCGCCATGCCTACTCCAGAGCCTTGGAGTGGCGAAGAGGCACTCACGAAAGGGTCTGAAAAAGTGGACGCAGCATTCGTCAGGCTTGCCACTTCAGAAGTTGGCATACCATAGAATGGAATAAATCCTGGGGGAACCAAAGGCCTTGTGCCTAAATTTCCCCTTGGTGGGGGAGTTCCCAAAGGTATTCTGGGGCCTGTTAACGAAGGTATTGGCCCCGTGGTTGTGACCGACACTGCTGGTGTCGAACCAACGTTTGTCGCTTCACTTACGGTCATGCTAACTGTTGCTCCCACACTCGTTTGTGGGATTTCGTTATTGTTTGGCGGATTCGCCATCTCTTCCCTCCTTCTGGCAGTATTGTTATCGTTAGTGTATATTCTACCACTCCTCAATAACATACAACTCGAAAAGATGAGATTATTTTCAACAATCAACACACAGTCCCACCAGGTGTGCCAATTTGTTTACCTTGGGTTTTGGTAAACAACCGCTGATCCTCCAAATGGTTACTTATTTGGTTACTCGCAGGATCGATCAGATTGATCCTAGGACATAGGTTGATTTTGAAGTTTGATTAAGTTGGATAAGGCTTTAAATAAAAAGGTTTCAAGTAAATTGCATGAAGGAAAGATTTGGTAAAATAAACAAGGCTTAAAGTAAAGGGTTTCGACAGGAAATGTAAAGAGAAAAGCAAGTAAAATTCTGGAAAAGTAAATGACTTTAATTGATAAAATTGGTGTTTCACACATACATTTCTCAACAATTCTTTCTCACACGCTGGGTACTCGAATCTATATGAGTGACTTTGTATAGAATTGTGAACACACACGAGAAACTACATGTCTACTCCTATTTATACTAAAACATCCCAAGTAACCGTCGGGCAGTTACACTGCTTCGAGATCAATCCACTTGGCACGTTCTCCATGCTCGACGCTCCAGATCCTCGCACGTTTGCACGTGGTAACTGCTGGAAACCGTTTTCCCTCCAAACGCTTGAATTTCAAACTGCTCCACTCTGAACCATCGAACACTTTCGTCAAGAGACATCTTCGACGAAAAACTCCTTCGACGTTGAAGGCGACCAGCCTTCTTCCTTTGAAGAAATCTTCTAAGTACTTTGCCATCCTTCGACGGGCATTTCAACAGACTTAGCCAGTCGAAAGCATCTTTCAGCTTTTGATGGTTGGCATTGATAAAACAAGAGTGTCGAATTTAGGAGCCAACACCTATGGATGCTTGACAATGTATGTAGGCATGTGGGACTTGATTGGACCCTTGAAAACTTCAATTTCTTTTCCAGAACCAAAACCCTAATTTTGACTGTGTTAGGAGGCATTTGGACTGTGCAATCCTTGAGAGATTTTGAACCTTGATTTTGCCAACTCTTGAAGAATATGGGAGGGAAAATTTTGGGGTACAACATATGGTAATAGGATTGCATGACAAGAGATTAATATTCAAAATGCTAGCAAACCTAAAGGCCAAGATAAATAATTGAATACAACACAATTACACATGCGTACCTCTAGGGTACCCCACTTTGGTTTCCTTCGGAAAACAATCACAACTCTTGAAAAGTGAGAGATTTTAGTGGCTACCCTCCGGTTTAAAGATCATAAGTCCCTCGATGACCCTCTCTATGTTGCCTCGGTAAAAATGATCTTAAAACCCTAGGGTGTTTACTATAGTTTCTTGCCCAGTTTCCTTTGTGACTGTATAAACGTCCCTTCGAATGTCCCTCAAAACATCCAACGATAGGGCTACCTACTCACTAATAGTAGGATAGCATTGTCTAAAGGAAAAGAGGAAAAGAACGACCCTTTCGAGTAAAGTAGATAGTTCTTAGATGCTATGCTCAAAAACAAACTTTTACACTTACACAAAACCACTTTCAAAAACATTTTAAAAAATAACGCTTTATAAACACTCTTGAGGACTGATACAAGAGTTATCATAAAGCAAATCTCCTTACTATTGGCATTTCAAAAAATACTTTTCAAAAAGACACAAAGCACAAGGTATTTCAAAATGAGCTAAGCTTTTAAGAGCCCGTAGAAAACTACGGATAGAAAGGGTGTTAACACCTTCCCTTTCCATAATCTACCCCCCTTAATCATAAAACATCTGGAAATGTATTTTCTGTTCTTTTCACCCTTTCCTTTGTTGGATAAAAGAAAAGTAGGTGGCGACTCTTGCTTTTCGTAACATTTGCAAATACAAATGCAAAACCAGTATAACAGTCAGTTCTGCCACCGTATCACAGGACTCCCACCTACAAAGGGCCATTTGTTGTCAAGAAAGTATTTTCGGGTGATGCTATGATACTAACCACCATGGACGGTGAAGATTTCCCGCACCCTATGAATGTGGACATAGTTAAAAGATACTACGCATGAAAATGACCTGCTAGGTTGACTGGCCTAGGAAAAAATAAGGGCATCCCGGCGAACAAAAAGGGTTCAGGCAAAAATTAGGGATATATATAAAAGATTGTACACCCGGCAAGTCGAAAACCTGAAAAGGTGGCTTGGGAAAGAAAGGGTATCCCGGTGGACTAAAAACCTGAAAGGGAGGTCCAGGCAAAAGTTAGGTATTAAAAGTGTACGACTATGTTCTATCGGATCACTTACTGCAAGCTTTATTACCAAAGTCAAAAGGTCAAGTTGTACAGATCAGTTCAATCAACTTCTTCCAACAGCAAGGGATGAGATGTTCAAAGACATATGGGCAATAGCGGAGTTGGAACACAACGATATAATTTCCATATAGCTATATGTTTTGTTTTCACTTTGTACTCTTTTCATTTCATGACAATTTCCTCCTACCAGGATTTATGTCTCTTTGTACAAAATCGCTTGTTTATAGGCAAACTATCAATACAAATACACCCTAAATTCAAACTTTTTGTTTTTCTGTTTTGTTTGCAAAAATGTCCAATGACTAAAATTGAATTAACGTATTCATATTGTTGTACCCCAAAATTTTCCCTCTCATTTTATCAAGATTTCCCCTCACAAGACTCCTTGGACTCCAGACAGAATTAGGGTTTGCTCTGCTCAAGACATCTCCTTGCACTGTTGACCTGAAATTAGGGTTTGAGTTTGCACAGGGATTTTTGGACTTCCAATGCTCAAAGTGACTTTAATACTTCATTTTGGACTTATAAGATTTCCCCTACCAAGTTTCAAGCTCTGAATTAAATTTTTGCCCAGTCAATTGGACAGTTGACCTAGAAATCAGATGTATTGGGGAAAAAGTCAACTGTAGCCAATTTACAGTCAAACCTCGTGATTTTTTATCCACATCAACATTATAGGCTCATATGAACCATTTGATCAAGTTTGGACCACAACTCCTCAAGAAATTTGATCAGGTCATCAAAAGGGAAAAATGGTCATTTTTAGGGTTTTGACTGTAAAAGGGCAATTTCCTATTTTTAACCTAGCCAATGGCAAATTTGGTTCAAGCATGGATTCAAGGACTCAATGGCATCATCTTTACCTATTCACAAGGTTCAAAAGATCTCAATTGCATTGGATTGACAGATGAATTTTCCAGTCAACTGTACACTGAAAAGTCAAACTTTGACTTTTTGGTCAAAATCAAGTGCCAAGGGTCATTTTTTATCAAGAAGTGTCAAAACATGAAACTTGTTCATCAAGAAACCTAATTTTGCAAATTAGGGTTTAAGATTGAAAATTTTCATAACTTAGAAATTTTCTAAGTTATGAAATTTTCTTATTTTTTGCTAACTTTGCCCAACATTTTCACCATGATGCAATTGGATTCAAACAAAACTTCCAACATTAAAGTTGTAGTCCTCCACAAAATCTACAACTTTGATTCATAAAGTTTTCCAAAAGGATTCTTGGGTATCAAGTTATGATTTTTGGAATAAGGGTCCATGAAACTTTTAACTTAGTGAAATTTCGCCCTAGTTTAGGTAGGATTTTAACCTATCTTCATGGCAATTTTTCACATAGTTCCACTTGGAATCTCAAAATGAATTTCAAAGATGGATTGTAGAGCATGTTAAAGCTTTCCAAAATGTCCAAGAACTCTCCAAGATCATTTGTGGTTAGGGAGAATTAAAGGTTTGAATTTGGGAAATTATCACTTTGATCCATGGCATTTTCATGTTGACACAAGTTGCAAAATCTGTCCAACTTTGCTTGTACTTGAATACAGGCCCTTAAACCCTTCCACACTCAAGAATTGAATGCAAACTCAATGGATTAATGCATTTTTCTGATCAATGGGAGATTATACAAAGGATTAATCCAAAAATGGCAAAAAGTTAACAATGCCATTTTGATAAAGTTTACTTTATGCATATTTGTTTCTCTTGAGCATTGCACCCTTTCTTTGGCAGCAAACAAAGTCCATAAACTAAGGCAAAGGTACAACAACTTTATGCATGCTTGAAGCTAGCCTGTACAGGCCTGCCCTTGGTCACTTCACACTTTTCTTAAAAAACAAGTCAACTTGCCAAAATCACATAACTCTAGTATTTGTTATAACCAAGCTTGGTAACCATTCAAAACAAGTTTTGCATATCACATTGAGACAGAAACACGAGATATCCAGTCCTCAAACACCCTTGAACATCAAAACACCAAAAACTTGCAAAACAGGGCAGCTTCTGCAGTTTCACCTCCATCTCACAAACCACTCGTGTGTTTTGCCCCAAACCTCTTTCAACACACTCCATACAACCCACCTAAGCTATCCCAACCATTGGCCAGTGACTATAACTCCATTTACACCCTTCACCATTTCTGAATTCTGTTTGTGCAGATTGACTTCTACAAGCTTATTCAAGCAAGTTCAAAGCCAACTAAGCATTGGGGAAGGTCATAGGAAGTTCAGACAAGCTCACAAGCATCTCAAACCTCACTGAAAATCTCTACATTGCCATACTCGTGTTCACCTGAAGCAGGTATTTTCCAACTTTCTATCTCTATATTTAGGAATCATTAAGCTCAGGTTTATGAATAAAAAATGTAGTACTCATTATCCTTAAGTTGTACATATGCATAGATTTTATTTAAGTTAACTGAGTTGGGAGAATTTGATTGATGAACTTTCTAAAAAAGTTAGGTTAGAAATTAGGGCCAGAGAAATTCTCTCTGGTCTTTGAGAGTTAGATTAAGTTCTTTACATGGTTGGAATCATGTTGAAAAATGCTATAACTTTTGTGTTGTGAGTTTTTGCTTTAGAGCACGTATGCAGGATTTCCCAGTTTGAACATACAGGCGCGCGTTTTTTGTCACAAGGTTGAAGACGAAGCTGGACTTGGGCTGGGCCTGGCTATTTCTCACTTTTTGCACCCCTGATTTGCTTCTCACACCCCCTTGGCCCATTTAATCTATTTTTGCATATTTTTCTATTTCTTTTTCATTTCTGACTTTATTTTATTTTTCTAAACATAAAAAATATCAAAAATATTTTTTCTTAAAATTTCACATTTTATTTTTTTTATTTTAATTTTGGCATAGTATTTAATTTATTAAGTTTAATATAGTTATTTTCTTAAATTATAAAAAACTTGTTAATAATACAAAAAATATTATATATTTTATTTTTATTATTTATATACTTAAATAATATTTTCTCACGTTTTTTTATTTTTTTTATTATTTGTATATATTTTTATTCATTTTTATTGTACATAAACAATACATAATATATATATATATACTTTCTTGAAACAAATTAGGGTTTCTACCCTTAATAAAAATAATATTTTTTCTTATTTTTGATACATTAAATATTTTATTTTTACATACATAAAAATAATACAAAAAAACATTTTTTGCATATTTATAATATATTGCATATTTATTTAATTGTCCATTTAAATATTTGATTATTTATTATTTGAACAAAGAATTCAATTTGGTTGTAATAATCTTAGGGTTTTAATTTCTTGCAAATAATCCCCTATTCAAAATTGTATCCCCCTCCCCATATCAATGTTGTAATAGCTGTAGATTTATTTTTACGCATTTATAGCTTTCAAATATGCATGATAGAGATTAGGGTTTGTATGCAAAAAATCCAAAATCAAAACAAATAGCTAGACCTAATACAAAGACAAAATGCATGAAAATGACAACACAATGCACACAAGCACCCCTAGGGTTTCATCCACTTGTTGCCTTTAAAATGGCCATGATATGAATGTTGAGTATCTTGGCAAAACCAAAGCAAAACAAAAGATCATAGTCCCTCTATGACGCTATCTTGGTTGCTTATACAAAATGATCTAGTCCCTCAAAAATTTGCTAAGATACTTGGAAATATTGTTATCATGGTCATACGATGTCCCGCGCCTGTCCCGTTTAACATCCAAACACAAGTTTGTTTACCAAATACAATGGTAAAACAACAATGTCAAAGGGTTAAAAATGTGTAGGAAAGATCTTTGAGTAGGGTAGACAACTCCTAGTTACTTGATCAAAACTTGCAAACATCCTTGCTATTTTCAAAAAAAAAACATCACAACACAATTTCAAAATATTTCCCAAAACAAACTTTCAAACATTGAAACATTTTTCAAAAGACAAATACCTTCGTATACATTCAAACAAGAATAATTACAAAGGTTGCCTAAACAAAAGGCCTCTTTTCAAAATATTTTCAAAACCACACACAAAAGCACCATTTCAAACAATTGAAAAGCAAAAGCAAGTGATCTATACAAGTAACTAAGAGCCCATGGAAAACCATGGATGAAAAGGGTGCTAGCACCTTCCCTTTTCATAATCTACCCCCCAAACTCAAGAAAACATCTCAAAGGTCTTTCCTGTGCTTTTTGACCTTTCCTTTGGATAAAATAAAAAGTCGGTGGCGACTCTTGCTAAACCGAAACATTTGTGAACACAAACGCAAAACCTCAAGTCAGTTCTCCCACCGTATCACAGAACTGGAGACTCTGCTGGGGAATATCTCTAAAAGTGGGGTTACCTTAGGGTTTAGATCACCTTTACATGCTTACCTTGTTTGCTTTGATTGCTTTACACTTGGTTATATTGTTTGGGTTTGAAATCCTCTACCCGGATTTCGGAAATATTCATAGGTAAATAGCAATACGCTATGGAAACTGTGCGGGGTATACCGACATGGTTGAAGCAATAGCTATATTAGTGCGACATATTTGTGGGTACCGGCAGCCTTTGAGTCAATCAAAGAGAATACGGGGCCGCTGAGTGATGTCATGAAGCACTAATGGACTCTTAGAACCTTTACTTGACCATCTTGGCCTTTTTAGGGGTAGTGAGATGACCGGCTTTGGTGCAGTCCGAAGTTGGTAGATACTCGTTACTACACTCATTGAGGGTTATTTTCTTAGAATATTTCATTCGCCAGTAAAGTGGCTAAACTGAAACAATGAACACAGAAAATAATCCAGTGATATTGAGCTCCTTAGAACCCGGTTACTACTTATAGGATAGGTTGAGCCAACTAACTTCAAGAGGGTACTTACCTATGAAACCCCATGCAAGCCTGAAACTAGGATCTTGTGTGATTTGCTTGTACATATACTTGTGCATACATCATGAACATCATGAAGCATCATATGCATCCACTAACCATTTCAAGGGTTTGGATTTTCATCTTTGTTCCTGTTTTATAGGTTATGGAATCACTCCGCAGGAAAACAATCCAAGTCAACCTTGTGAGAATTCCACCTCAACTCAAGGAGCTTAATTCCAAGATTCCAGAGAATTCTCCCTTCACTGAAAGACAAGGTCGACTTCTCAACTTGGTCAACTCCAACATTGAAGAAGACATGGTGAAAGTTCTCTTCCAGTTCTTTGACCCCCTACACCACTGCTTCACATTTCCTGATTACCAGTTAGTGCCTACTTTGGAGGAATTTTCTCAACTCCTGAGGATTCCTATTCTTCATCAACTACCATACAACGGTATGGAAAGAGAGCCAAATCCTGAAGATGTTGCTCAAGCCTTACACTTGCAACCATCTGATATCATAGGTCATTGGGAAACCAGAAGTGGTGTCAAGGGTTTCTTGGTAAAGTATCTGTTTCAGAAAGCTCAAGAATGCTGGAATTTTCTAGATCTACAAGCTTTTGAGGATATTGTAGAACTTCTCATCTATGGGTTGGTATTGTTCCCAAACCCTGATCATCTTATAGATGTGAATGCTGTCAAGATTTTCATATCTCGGAATCTTGTACCTACATTGCTTGGGGACATCCTCTACTCATTTCAGACACGAACAATGAGGAAAAGAAGTGTTCTCATGTGTTGTACTCCTCTTCTAGCAAGGTGGTTTATTTCTCACCTTCCCCAGTCAGTCTTGAAGAATGAGCAAGGCTTAAGGTGGTCACAATGGTTGATGACTCTTACACATTCTGATGTTCATTGGTGTTCTCGGTCCAGAGAAAATGTCATCATCATTGATCATTGTGGGGAATTCCCTAATGTCCCATTACTTGGCATTAGGGGAGGCATTACCTACAACCCCTGCTTGGCTCTGAGACAGTTTGGGTATGCCCGAAGGGATGGCCCTCATGACATGCTGATTCCATACTTGGTTTTTGAATTCAACAACGACGCTCAAGGACTTCGACAAAAGTTTATCCGAGCTTGGAGGATGCCCAACAAGGTGGACAGTAAGACCTTAGGACACAAGAATTCCATCCCCCTTGAGCCTTACCTCAAGTGGGTACGAACCCGCGCCCAAAGTCTTATGATGCCTTACCCCTACATTCTTCCTGTGATCAAAGAGCCTGTTTTGGAAGGAGAGGTTCCATACACCCTCCTACATCCTGACATGCCAACATCATTAGAAGATTTTCAAAGGAGTTGGATACAGCTCAAGGGAGAACGTGACACTTTTGAAGCCCAATTCTACGCCAGTGAGAAGAAGGTTTTGGAACTTACTCGCCAACTTCATGAAGAGCAGACTCTCAACACCTACATAGCACCAAAGAGGATAAGCAACCTCTTTTTACATTAGAATTTTGTATTATTTTTGCCCATGGGGAATTTATGTACTAACAAATTCTATCTTTATTAATATGACGTGTGTTCTTTTTGTTTGAAACAAATTTGAATTTCTGAATCCTTGAATGCATTACATGAATACATTTCATTCATCATATGCATAAACAGGTCTTCACACCAGGTTTCCTTATCTCTCTATTGTTTATTTCAGCAAGATGGATATGGAGCAGACGGTCAAAGACTTACAAGCGCAGAATTCACAGTTCCAACAACTCCTCATGACCTTGGCGAAGGGTCAGGAGGATCTTAAAGCACTGTTAGAGAAAGAAAAGGAGAAAAAGAAAAAGAAAAGAGTTGGTGTGGCTACTTTGGGTAGAAGATTTGAAGGTCAAGCTAGAAGGGTCATGGATTTCCCCTCATCATCTGATGAAGGGGTAGGTAAAGGAAAGGGAGCTACAGTACCATCTGAGTCTGAGGCTGAAGAAGAAGAAGAAGAAGAGGATGAAGACTATTATGAACAGCAGTACCCTCCTGCAGATGACAAGTATAAGAATCTGGAGGAACGTCTGGCAGCTATGGAGGTACAGAGGGTGCCTGGGCTGGATTTCGAAGAGTTAGGGTTGGTTTCTGGGATTGTCATCCCCCCCAAGTTTAAAGTTCCTCTGTTTGCTAAATACGATGAGGTGTCTTGCCCAAAGATGCACCTACGGTCTTACGTCAGAAAAATTCAACCTCATTCTTCTGACAAGGACCTGTGGGTCCACTTTTTTCAGGATAGTTTGTCGGGTACACAATTGGATTCTACTAGCTTGAGAGGTCTGATGTGCACAATTGGGAGGATTTGGCTGCTGCCTTCTACAGATAATATCAATATAATGAGGACTTAGCACCTACTCGTACTCAATTACAGAGTATGGGTATGGTCTCTAATGAAGGATTTAAGGAGTATGTCCAGAAATGGAGGGACTTGGCTGGAAGGGTGCAGCCACCATTGTCTGAAAGAGAGCTTGTTGATATGTTTTTGGGGACTCTGTCAGGTCCATTCTTTAATCACCTGATAGGAAGTTCGTCTACGGGGTTCACCGAGTTGATTCTGACTGGTGAAAGAGTTGAAGCCGGAATCAAAAGCGGTAAAATTCAAAAAGATACATCTGCTTCCACTGCCATCAAAAAGCCTTTTCCAGCAAAGAAGGAAGTTTCAGCTGTTTACTCCCAAAGAGGTCAGGGAAGGGTTGAGCGCCGGCCAGCGGTGGGTGCCGTAATAACTCAGAAGTCCGCATTTTATCAGCCCAGAAACAGTCAACTTAGAACCAACCAGCAAAGGGTGGAAAGACCACAACGGCAATATACCCGGATAAACATGACGCCTGCACAGGTTCTACCCCATCTCTTGAAGTAAAACCTTACAACCTTGAAAGAGGACCGAAGAACCCGAATAGAAATTCTCCTTTTTACCATGCCAATGCCAAGTGTGCTTATCATTCAGACAGCATAGGGCACGACACCAACAATTGTTGGGCCCTCAAGAATAAGATCCAGGATTTAATAGACGCTAAGGAAGTGGAATTTGACGCCCCCGAAAAGCCGAATGTGATATCCGCTCCAAAGTTAAAACATGGTCACAATGTCCATGTTGTTGAAGAAGATCTTTATGTTGCTACTATTGATGATTTGATGACTCTGTTACCAGTAATCAAGATGAATCTATTGAAAGCCAGGATTTTCCCGGGTTGTGAAAAAGATTTCTACCTTTGTCCGTCCTTACAATCCAATTGTCTGTTGTTGAAGTTAGGCATCCAACGCCTAATGGATAATCAAGAAATCCTCTTTGAGAAAACTCCTGTTTCTCTGACTCCTATCAAAGATGTTGCTATAATTACCATTTATGCCAATCTTTCCAAGGTCTCCAAAATACCTGTTAAGATTACATCCAATCCAAAGGTTGTACCTCTGAAGATAACTATGCCGGGGCCTATCCCATACAAGTCCAACAAATCAATACCGTGGAATTATGGAGGAGAGATATTCTACCACGATGTTAAGCAGATTGAATCAGTTGAAGAAAGTTCCGATGAAGAGCCTCCTCACATAGGAAATATTGTTGGGACGAGTAAAATCACCTGCAGCAGAAGAATTTCTCTCCGGAGATTGCTCCTCCAAGGGCAATATTAGGACCCTTAAATGCTCCTAAGGTTACTCCTGTGTCGGTCAACATATTTGTGCAAACTCCAGTTATTGAAGAAATTGTCACTCTCGTGGTTGTACCATCTGCTGTTGCTGCTGATAAAGGTAAATGGATCCAAGAAGCACGCGTCAGGACGAGGGCTCAGCCTTTGGTCATCCCCGAGACCACCCAAAAGGAAATGGAGGAGATTTTAAAAATAATTAAGAAAAGCGACTATGATGTCGTAGAACAACTGGGGCAAACCCCTTCAAAAATCTCTATGATGGCCCTGTTGCTCTGTTCTGAAGCTCATGCCAAAGCTCTGGTCAAATTCTTGAAGACGGCCCATGTGCCTCAGGAAACCTCCGCGGACCAGTTCCAGGAGTGTGCAGCTAGCTTAACAGCCGACAACGGTCTTGGTTTCTCCGATGCCGATTTAACATCTAAGGGGAGAAAGCATAATGACGCGCTGCATGTCTCAGTGGAATTCAGAGGGACTACTTTAGCTCACGTTCTAGTTGATACTGGGTCGTCTTTAAATGTCTTGCTGAAGAAAGCATTGGACATATTGGACTGTGAAGGTTTAACCCTGAAGCCCAGCAATATCATTGTCAGAGCCTTTGACGGTTCTAAAAGGATGGTCCACGGGGAGGTGGACATCCCAATTAAAGTGGGAACGGAAACTTTCAACTCCACATTTTATGTGATGGACATTCGTCCTTCCTACTCTTGCTTGTTAGGAAGACCCTGGATCCACAATGTTGGGGCCGTCACTTCTTCTCTACACCAAATGCTCAAGTACCCAATTCAGGGGAAAATTATAACAGTTCATGGCAAGGAGGAGTATATGATAAGCCATCTAAATTCATTCTACTATATTGAATTAGATGGTGAATTCATCGAGACCCCCTTTCAGCACTTTGAAGAGGTTTCTCCTGAAGTTGTGGTAGCCAAGACAATGACTTATGTACCCATCATTACCAAACCTGTGTCCCGGATGTCATCCCTTAAAGACACGAAGGCTGTGATTGAGGAAGGAGGAAGCATAGTATGGGGTCAGCTGCCAGATTTTCCTTACAACACAGATAAGTTCGGCTTGGGTTTCACTGCTTCTGCTCAAAAGGTTGTGTGTCACTCTCGGGCTAGAGGGCCACCATTAAAGATCACTCATCATGGAGTTCATGCTTTGGAGGATGGTGAAGATGAGAGCAACTTTGAAGACTGGATTTTCCCGACTATTGAAGGAGGACTGAACAACTGGGAGGCAAAGGACTTTGTTCCCATTACTTTCATAAATCAGTAATTTATCTTTCGAACATTTATGTTGGTCTGTAATAATTCTTGAACAATTCATACACTTTTTGCCCTATGTCTTACCCGAGGGATATAGGTCCATTTGTAAGGACTTGATTTTTCATCTTCATATGTCATTTTTAATGAATCATGGACGTTTTCACATATAAACTTTTGTGTTCATTTTCTTTCTTTTTACATTTTATTTGTTTAAAGGTGGCTATCCCTTACACACACCCACACTCACAAATGCATGTACCCTTCCATTCCGGATTCCATGGGTAACAATTATGCTACGGCCTTCAGTGACTCTGAAGATCTGGCCAATCATGCCGAGTATGAAGGTGATGAAGACTGTGAGGTGCCGGGAGAGTTGGCTAGACTTATACAACAGGAAGAAAAGGCTATTCTACCACATGAGGAGTTGTTAGAGACAATCAACTTGGGAACTGAGGAAGACAGAAAAGAAGTCAGAGTGGGTTCCAACCATGAGTCAAGTGTCAAAGAGCGCTTAGTTCAGCTATTGAATGAATATGTTGAGATCTTCGCCTAGTCCTATAAAGACATGTCGGGACTCGATACAGATATTGTGGTTCACTGTCTCCCTACAAGAGAAGACTATCCACCAATTAAATAGAAAGTTCGCCGCATGAGGCCCGACATGTCTGAAAATATCAAAGCTGAAGTGATGAAGCAGTTCAATGTTGGGTTTCTTGCTGTTACTTCCTATCCATAATGGGTTGCTAACATTGTGCCCGTGCCTAAGAAGGACGGAAAAGTCAGTATGTGTGTGGATTACAGAGACTTGAACAGGGCCAGCCCTAAAGATGACTTTCCACTACCGCACATTGACATCTTGGTTGAAAATACAGCTCAGCATAAGGTATTTTCTTTCATGGATGGATTTTCAAGGTACAACCAGATCAAAATGGCCCCTGAAGACATGGAGAAAACTACTTTTGTTACACAGTGGGGTACCTTCTGCTATAAAGTGATGCCATTCGGACTGAAGAACATCGGGGCAACTTATCAGCGCGCCATGGTAGCTTTGTTTCATGACATGATACATCATGAGATTGAAGTCTACGTAGACGACATGATAGCCCTCTCACAAACAGAAGAAGAACACCTCGACCATCTGCAAAAGTTGTTTGTCAGGTTGAAAGAGTACAAGCTCAGACTGAACTCTAACAAGTGCACTTTCGGAGTCAGGTCGGGTAAACTTTTGGGTTTCATCGTCAGTAACAAAGGCATCGAGGTTGATCCTTCCAAAGTCAAAGCTATACAAGAAATGCTTGCCCCTCACACTGAGAAGGAGGTCATAGGTTTCTTGGGACGCCTAAACTACATTGCAAGGTTCATTTCTCACCTAACATCTACTTGTGAGCCAATCTTCAAGTTGTTGAAGAAAGACTAGGTGGTTAAATGGAATGATGACTGTCAAGTTGCTTTCGATAAAATCAAGGAGTATTTGCTAGAACCTCCTATCTCGATGCTTCCCATCGAAGGAAGATCGCTTATAATGTATCTGATTGTCCTGGAGAATTCAATGGGGTGCATACTGGGCCAACATGAGGAGTCTGGCCGAAAAGAGCATGCCATTTATTACCTTAGCAAAAAGTTTACCAACTGTGAGACTCGCTACTCACTGCTCAAGAAAACTTGTTGCGCTTTGGTATGGGTTGCTCGCTGGCTAAGGTAGTATATGTTGACACATACCACTTTGCTGATTTCTAAAACGGATTTGATCAAATACATCTTCGAGAAGTCTGCTTTATCTGGAAGAATAGCTAGATGGAAAATGATCCTGACTGAGTATGATATCCAGTACACAACCCAAAAAGCTATAAAGGGGAGTGTGCTAGCTGACCATCTAGCTCATTAAGCTGTCGAAGATTACCAATCCATGAAGTTTGACTTCCCTGACGAAGACATTTTGACTTTGGACAACATTGAAGATAACGGACCGTATGACGGACCTGAACAAGGATCCCGATGGACCCTGTACTTTGATGGTGCTTCTAATGCACTGGACAACGGAATCGGCACAGTACTTATCTCTCCAGAAGGTTTCCATACACCTTTCACCGCCAGACTCTGCTTCAGCTGCACCAACAACATGGCCGAGTATGAAGCTTGTATCTTTGGTCTCAAAGCATCTATAGACTTGGGAATCAAATCTTTGGTTGTGTTTGGAGACTCAGCTTTGGTCATCAGTCAGATCAAAGGAGAGGGGGACACTAAACATCCTAACCTCATCCCTTACAAAGAACATGTCCTGACATTGCTACCTCATTTCGAGCAGATTACTTTCGAGCACTTTCTGCGAGAGGAGAACCAAATAGCAGATGCTCTAGCTACAATGGCATCCATGTTTAAACTTAACTGGGATAATGAGGCTCCTCAAATCACCGTCGAGCGGATGGACGAACCTGCACATTGTCACGAGATTAATACCGAAGAAGTAGTGGACCGACCCTGGTTTCACGAAGTCAAAAGGTATGTCGAGACTCGAGAATATCCTGAAGGAGCTTCAGTCAACGGCAAAAAGTTCTTGAGGAGATTCTTTGCCAAGTTCTTCTTGAGAAATGGTATCCTATACAAGAGCAATCATGATTGCATTATGCTTCATTGTGTGGACAAGGTTGAAGCTGAGAAGATCATGACTGAACTGCACAATGGTACATTTGGCACCCATTCAAGCGGACATACGATGGCTAAGAAGATTCTACGGGCAGACTATTACTGGTCTACCATGGAAGCTGACTGTCATCAACATTCCCGTACTTGTCACAAATGCCAAATCTACGCTAACAAGGTACATATACCTCCAGTTCCTCTCAATGTCTTAACAGCTCCTTGGCCATTCGCGATGTGGGGAATCGACATGATTGGAGAGATCAAGCCTACAGCATCCAATGGACACCGCTTTATCTTAGTAGCCATTTATTACTTTACCAAGTGGGTTGAAGCAGCTTCCTTCGCCTCCGTTACAAAGAATGTGGTTGCCCGCTTCATCAAGCAGAACCTCATTTGCCGGTATGGTATCCCTGATAGGATTATCACTGACAACGGTACAAATTTGAACAATACTAAGATGAACGGTGTTGTCGAAGCTGCGAACAAAAATATCAAGAAGATCATTCAAAAGATGACAGCCTGGATAGTAGGGTTTGGTGAAGGAACCTGGGTAGTAGGGTTACTTCGAGATGAAAACCTGGATAGTAGGGCTTGGTGAAGGAACCTGGGTAGTAGAGTTACTTCGAGATGAAATCCTGGATAGTAGGGCTTGGTAAAGGAACCTGGATAGTAGGGTTACTTCGAGATAAAAGCCTGGATAGTAGGGCTTAGTGAAGGAACCTGGATAGTAGAGTTACTTCGAGATGAAAGCCTGGATAGTAGGGCTTGGTGAAGGAACCTGGGCAGTAGGGTTACTTCAAGATAAAAGCGTGAATAGTAGGGCTTGGTGAAGGAACCTGGATAGTAGGGTTACTTCGAGATGAAAGCCTGGATAGTAGGGCTTGGTGAAGGAACCTGGGTAGTAGGGTTACTTCGAGATGAAAGCCTGGATAGTAGAGATTGGTGAAGGAACCTGGATAGTAGGGTTACTTCGAGATGAAAGCCTGGATAATAATGCTTGGTGAAGGAACCTGGGTAGTAGGGTTACTTCGAGATGAAAGCCTGAATAGTAGGGCTTAGTGAAGGAACCTGGATAGTAGGGTTACTTCGAGATGAAAGCCTGGATAGTAGGGCTTGGTGAAGGAACCTGGGTAGTAGCGTTACTTCGAGATGAAAGCCTGGATAGTAGGGCTTGGTGAAGGAACCTAGATAGTAGGGTTACTTCGAGATGAAAGCCTGGATAGTAGGGCTTGGTGAAGGAACCTGGGTAGTAAGCTTACTTCACTTGATCATGTAGATTAGTTGACCTGCTTAGCTTCAGGAACTGAGTTTTTATTAAGTCGTCTGTAGATGTAATTTGTATAATTGCTGGATTTGTTTAAGCTAATCCTCTTTTCCTGAAAGGATATCAGGGTTAGTTATATGCGATGCATGAAATGCAAGGTGAGATGATGTTCTCAAAATAAATGAGATTATGTTGTGTATGGCATGTATGCGTATGTCATGATGTATGTTCATGAAATGCTATTGGGGTATGCTCGCATTTGGGAAAATAAATCCCTGACGGTTGCTGTAAATATTTTGTCAAGACGAGATGCTGGGGGATAACTCTGCGGGGACCAACTTAGGGGAAGAGATACTCTGTTGGTATACCTGCTTACCTGGAGGAAATGAACTCAGCTGGGGATGAAATTTATTGACTCGCCCGCGATTATCAACCTCGGCTGGGGATAGTGAATGGAAATGACTGTGCCAGAGATTTATTCTTTTGTTGTTTGTGAATATTTTGTCAAGGAGAGACCCTGTATGAGAGTAACTCTGCAGGAGGAACGACTCTGTTGGAAGGTGGACTTCCGTAGCTGAAGTAATAAGCTATGTTGGGGATTGAGCTTTCGTACCCAGAGAAATAGACCCTGCTTGGGGAGATGAAAGTTTATGATAATCCGCTCACGATTGTGAAATTTGACTGGGGGACATAGGTGTCAGGTTTCTGGATGACCCTGGCTAGGGAGATTACTTCCTGTTTGAGAGAACTGATATTAATGCTTTGATTACCTCTACTCTGTGGGGAGTACAGATGTTACAAGGTCGCATGTACTGATGAATATGCTCCAAAGCTGTCTCTGCCCTGGTACCTGCAGGATAGTGTAACTGTTGGGTTTTAACTTCTTGTTTTTCCCTATTTATGGAATCACGAGTAACTGTCTTTTATTTCTTATGTAAGTATTTATGAGCAGCAATCATTTTCAAATGCATATATCAAAAATAAATCATTGGACGTTATCGCAAAACAAAACAGAAAAAGAAAAATGAATTGAAATTTCTTGTGAAAATGATTTGTATTGATTTGAAATTGGCCTGTAATAGGTGTTTTGTACAAGGAGGCTGACGTCCTAGTAAGAGAACACCGTCGAAAGATAGAAATTATACAATTTGTGTAAAAGAAGGAAAAACAACTATGTGAAACAACCCCATTGGGTTCCAACTCTTCTATTGCCTTTAAATCTTCAAGCGTCTCATCACATTGCTACTTGGCCGAAGGTTGATCAGATTGGTTGGTGTCGTCCGAGCTTGATAGTCGATGCCGAAGTTTGTTCTCCAGATGATCCAATGAGACATAGTGGTACGCTTTATATCCCTAACTTTTTCCTGGACCTCCCTTTCGAGTTTTCAATCCATCGGAATACCCCTTTTTGCCCAAGCCGCCCTTTCGGGTTTTCGACTTGCCGGGTGTACAAATTTTTCATTTTCATCCCTTATTTTTGCCCGAACCCTTTTGGTTTGCTGGAAAGCCCTTATTTTTGCCTAGGTCAGTCAACCTAGCGGGTCTTTTAGTTAGGCGTAGTATCTTTTCACTATGTCTACATTAACGGGGTGAGAAAGGTCGTCACAATCCATGGTGGTTAGAATCATAGCTCCTCCCGAGAAAATGTTCTTAACCATAAATGGCCCTTCGTACATGGGGGTCCATTTGCCCCTGGGATCACCTTACGGCGGTATGATGCGTTTGATTACTAGATCCCCGACTTGATAATCTTGACGCCTGACTTTCTTGTTAAAAGCCTTGATCGTCCGCTTTTGATACGTCTGACCATGGCAGATAGCAGTGAGTGTCTTTTCATCGATTAGATTTAAATGATCAAGTCGGGTTCGAATCAAGTCGTCTTAATTCAAACCTGCATCTTTCATGATTCACAGAGAAGGGATCTAGACCTCAATGGGTAGGACTGCCTCCAAGCCATATACCAGAGAATAGGGGGTTTCACCTGTCGATGTTCGTGCTGAGGTACGGTACCCATGAAGAGCAAATGGTAACATCTCATGCCAGTCTTTATATGTCACCATCATCTTCTGCACAATCTTCTTGATGTTCTTGTTAGCTGCTTCAACAACGCCATTCATCTTCGGCCGGTAGGGAGAAGAGTTATGATGTTGTATCTTGAACTGTTTACAGAGCTCGGTGATCATTGTGTTGTTGAGATTCGTACCATTGTCAGTAATAATTCTCTCTGGCACACCATACCGACAGATCAGGTTATGCTCGATAAATTGCGCCACAACACTCTTGGTAACAGTAGCAAAAGAGGCCGCCTTAACCCATTTCGTGAAGTAATCTATGGCCACTAGGATGAAGTGATGCCCATTGGAGGCGGTGGGCCTGATTTCTCCGATCATATCAATGCCCCACATTGCAAAGGGCCATGGAGCTGTCAAAACATTTAAGGGGACCGGAGGCATGTGCACCTTATCAGCATAAATTTGGCATTTATGACAAGTTCGAGAGTGCTGATAACAATCGGCTTCCATAGTGGACCAGTAGTATCCTGCCCGTAGGATCTTCTTAGCCATGGTATGTCCACTAGAATGGGTTCTGAAGGTTCCTTCGTGTAGATATGTCATGATCCTCTATGCTTCGCTCTTGTCTACACACCGTAGTAGTGTGGAGTCATGGTTGCATTTGTAGAGGATTCCATTACTGAGGAAGAACTTTGTAGTGAACCTTCTCAGGAATTTCTTATCATTAAAAGATGCCCCTTCGGGATACTTTTGAGCTTCGAGATACCTTTTGACTTCGTGAAACCATGGTTTGTCTGCCACTTCCTCTGTATCGATTTCGCAGTAGTGTGCTGGTTCATCCAACCTCTCAATAGTGATTTAGGGAGCTTCATTGTCCCACTTAACCTTGAACATAGAAGACATGGTAGCTAGTGCATCAGCCAACTGGTTCTCCTCTTGTGGGAAATGTTCAAAAGTTACCTCCTCAAAGCGTGGGATCAATTTCAGTACATACTCTTTGTAAGGAACCAGATTCGGGTGCCTCGTATCCCACTCGCCTTTGATCTGACTTATCACCAGAGAGGAATCCCCAAATACACTTAAGAACTTGATCCTTAGGTCAATAGCAACTCGAAGGCCCATGATGCATGCTTCATACTCCGCCATGTTGTTGGTGCAATTGAAACATAATCGGGCCGTGAATGTAGTATGACAGCCTGTGATACGGTGGGAGAACTGACTTGAGAGTTTTGTGTTTTATTGCAAATGTTGCGGTTAGGAAGATTCGCCACCGACTTTTCTTTTATCCAAAAGGAAAGGTGAAAAAGCACAGGAAATACCTTTGAAATATTTTCTTGAGTTCGGGGGGTAGATTATGAAAAGGGAAGGTATTAGCACCCTTTTCATCCATGGTTTTCCATGGGCTCTTAGTTACTTGCTTAGATCACTTGCTTTTGTTTGTTTGAAATTGTGTTTGGTGTGGTTTTGAAAGTATTTTGTAAAAGAGGCCATTCGTTGAGGCAATCTTTGTAATGATTCTCGTTCGTAAGAATGTATACAAAGATGTTTGCTTTTTGAAAATGTGTTCAATGATTGTAAGATGTTTTTGAAAGGTGTGTATTTGTTTTGGAAAATAGCAAGGATAGTTGTTTGAAATAGAGCAAGTAATTAAGAGCAAACTACCTACTCAAATGTCTTTCTTGTACATTTTCTATTCATTTGACATTGTTGTCTTACCATTGATTTGGTAAGCAACCCTATCTTTGGATGTAAATGGGACGGACGTGGGTCATTGTATAACCATGATTAGCAATGTTTGCAAAGTACCTTAGTATTTTGAGGGACCAAGATCATTTTGTAAGGCAACTTTTGAATTGCGCCATCAAGGGACTGTGACCTTATATTTGTTTGTTTTGCCAAGATACTTCGCATGCGTAATATGGCCATTTTTATATAAGGCAACCAAGTGGAGAAACCCTAAGGATGCTTGTGTGCAAGTGTATCATTTTCATGTTTTGATTTTGTCTTGTATTTAGGGTTTTCTATTTTGTTTTGTTTTGGTCTTGTCATACAAACCCTAATTACTAATCATGGCATATAAAGCGATAAATTGCGTAATGTAAATATTTCTAAGCTATTACAACAATTTATGGGAGGGGGGAATACAAATTTGAATGGGGATTTTCAAAAATATAAACCTAAATAAATTATTACAATCAAATCGAATTTGTACGAATTTGAATAAATAATACAATATTTAAAGATGCAATATAATGTACATGTAAGAAAAGATTTTTGTGTTTTGTTTTTTTGTGTAAAAGAAAATTTAATCTAAACTTAAAATTAATAAGGAAAAGAAATTAATTTTCAGAAGGGGGTTTTAACCCTAATTTCTATTTTTTTTAAGAAAATAAAGTTCTTATATGTATTATTTTATGTATTTCTTGTATTAAAATAATAAATAATATTGTATGAAAATATAAAATTTTTATATATGCAAAAATAAATATTTATAACTATGAAATGAAAAATAAATTAAAATAAATATGTTTTAACTATATTTTACAAATTTATTAAGAAAATATATGATATCTATTAAAATAAAATATATTTTTATGTGAAAAATAAACTAAAATAAAATAAAATGCAATATTATGAAATTTACATTTTTTAGGATTTTTATGCATTAAAGAAATATTTAATATTAAATTAAGATAAATAAAAATAAAAATAATAAAAATATAAAAAAGCTGGCAAGGAGGTGATGTAGCATATTGGTAGTAATGTTAGCAAAAAAATCCTGGCCCAAAAGACTAAGCCCAACCTGCAAAAATAGCAAAATGGAAAAGGGAAAAAAATATGAAAAAACACAAAAGTAGCGCCCAGGTTCGAACCCAGGACATGGGTCTCACCAGCGCGCTACTTTTCCACTGGGGTGGTTATACATCCACTGTCTTAAGGAAAACAAAAATAATATAACCCAAAACAAGTCCTTGTCTTATACTTCATCTTCTTCTCAAGCTTGGCCAGACATCTTGTAACTCTCTCATGCTTCCATGAAAATGAAAACTCATAACACGAAAGTTGTAGTGTTTGAACTCACGATTCCAACCATATAAGTTATGTGAACTAACAATCAAAGGTCAAAAAGAATTTTAACAGCCCTAAATTTAACCCTAATATTTTCAGAAATTTCAAGTTCCAAATTCTCTCAACTCAAATAAAATCAATGCAAGATAAAGATATGTACAGTTTCGTTATGATGAGGACTATATTTTTTATTCACAAATCATGGGCTATGGTTTCCTGTACAAGGAGATAGAGTTTGAGATTTTACCTCCTTCAGTTGGAATCATGGATGGAACTGGAGTGAGTTTGATGGAGGTCTGATGCTTGCTTGAGCTTCCTTGAACTTCCCTGAATGTATTCCAACCTTTGCCTTGCTCTGAAAGTATTTGAAACTCCTTGGCCAAGTCAAACTGCAAGCTCTGAAATCAACAAGGGCAGATGGTGGAAAAGTGATTACAGAACGGGGATGAAGGTTTGGATTGGTTTGATGTTAAGTATGTAAGATGTTTGAATGATCAAGACTTGAAACGCACGAGCCAAATGGAAGATGGGTATGCTTATGCCAAAACTTCAAGTTTGGATAGATTTCTTGTGTTTTTCTGCTTGGGAGTGTTTCAGGCCTTTACTAATCGTTTTCTAAGTTGTATTATCTTTGTATATTAGTATGGAATTGGTTTTATGTCAACCCTCTAACAGTTGTGCATGTTCTACCCTTTTTGCAACTTTTCTTGCATTTGAAGTAAAGTGAAGGGACAATGCTTGCCATGCTTGTACTTGATCCCTTAGGGTTGGTATCAGTTGTACAATTTGCCTTAGACCTGTGAGACTTGTACGTGCCAAGGGGATAGGTTCAATGCTCAAGATTTTCAAAGTGGCAAAAGTTGATCTTTTTCAAAATGGCAATGGTCACTTTTTGTCATAAATGGAATTGCAAGTTGGATAATGGTTCTAATGCATGGATCAAAGCTTTGTCAACTGAGTAAGCATTTAATTAAGGAGTGTGGAACAAGTTTTGTACCTGTAAACAATGGATTAGGCAGCATAGGTACTGATTGCAACTTTGTTCTTCATGAAATGGCTTGGACAAAAAGTGAGAAATTGCCAACTTCATCTTTTCGATTCTCCCTACTCAAAAATGATCTTGAGGAGTTCTTTGACATTTTGGAAATATTGAAATGTGCACTATAACTCATCTTTGAAATTAATTTTGAGATACCTCTTGGAACTAGGTGAAAAATTGCCATGAAGTTGGGTCCAAAACCTGCCTAAACTAGGGCAAAATTTCACTAAGTTATTTAGTTCATGACCATGTATTCATAAATTTATATCTTGAGATCCAAGCATCTTTAGGGAAAAGTGTGTGAATCAAAGTTGTAGATTTCATGGAGGTCTACAACTTTCATGTTGGGAACTTTCTTTGAATCATTATGCATCATGGTGAAAACATGGCCTAAAGTTGAAAAAAAATAAGAAATTTTCTATACTTAGAAAATTTCTAAGTTAAGAAAATTTTCAAATTTAAACCCTAATCTTCAAATTTTGGTTTCTTGATGAACAAGTTTCACATTTTGACATGATTTTATGAATTATGACCCTTGGCACTTGATTTTGACCAAAAAGTCAAAGTTTGACTTTTCAGTATACAATTGACTTTTGATCAGTTGACAGCAAATTTTATATGTCAATCTAATGAAATTGAAATATTTTGAGCCATGTAATTAGGTCAAGATGATGTAATTGAATCCTTGAAATCATTCCCTAACTCAATTGGTCATTTTCTAGGTTAAGAATCAGAAATTGCCCTTCCTCAGTCAAAACCCTAATTTTGACCATTTTGCCCTTTTGGTGATTTGATCAAATTTCTTGAGGAATTATGGTCCAAACTTGATCAAATGATACACATGAGTGTAGAATGTTGATTTGGATCAAAAATTATGAAGTTTGACTGTAAATTGGCCATGGTTGACTTTTCCCCCAATACAACTGGTTTTTAGGTCAACTGTCCAATTGACTGAGCAAAAGTGTGATCCAAGGCTTGAAACTTGACATGAGTAAACTTGGGGTTCCATAATGATGCTTGAAAGTCACATGAAGCATTGATAGTCCAAAAATCCTTGTGCGATCTCAAACCCTAATTTTGGGTCATCAGTGCAAGAAGATATGCCTTGAGCTGGCCAAACCCTAATCCAGTCTTGAGTCAAAGAAACCTTGTGAGAAAAATCTTGATAAATGAGAGGGAAAATTTTAAGGTACAACAGTTGCCCCTGTTCAATCTTCTTAAACCTGAAGAGTTAGATTGGCGAGTTTTGTCGTTCGTGACTCGAAGGTGAAAGATGATTGGACACTAGAGTGCCCATAAATTTGCACTCGATAATGTGTAGTTTGAGAGAATGGGCTTAAAGATGCCATTTGGAGAAGTGATAGAATATTGTTGGAGATGGGCTTATAGATTCCATCCAAGAATGTTTGTTGAATTGTAAATTGTAAGCTGAAAGAAAGAGTATCAGAATGGCGTATGTTCCTAGAGCGTATTTGTACTGTATTTGAAAGTTGAATCTGAATAAGTGACAGAATAGCATTTGTGTCTGGAGCATATCTGTATTGTATCTGAAGTCGGAATCTGAATGAGTGACAGAATGGCATCTATTTCTGGAGCGTACCTGAATTGTATCTGAAGTTGAATCTGAATGAGTGACAGAATGGCATCCGTGTCTGGAGCGTATCTGAACTGTATCTGAAGTTGAATCTGAATGAGTGACAGAATGGAATCCGTTTCTGGAGCGTATCCGTATTGTATCTGAAGTCTGAATCTGAATGAGTAACAGAATGGCATCCGTATTTGGAGCGTATCTGAACTGTATCTGAACTTGAAATCTGAACGAGTAACAGAATAGCATTCGTATCTGGAGCGTATATGAACTGTATCTGAAAGCTGAATCTGAATGGGTAATAGAATGGCATTCGTGTCTGGAGCATATCCGTATTGTATCTGAACTTGAAATCTGAATAAGTATCAGAATGGCATCCGTCTGGAGCGTATCTGAATTGTATCTGAAAGTTGAATCTGAATGGGTAACAGAATGGCATCCGTATCTGGAGCATATCTGTACTGTATCATGATTGCATATTGTTAATGGTAGTTGTTAATCTCATCCTGAAAAGGGTAAAATGTTAGCTTGAACATAAAATTATGTTGCATGAAATGTATGATGCAATATATGTGTTTTATCAATGTTTATGATATGTGGATGTAATATATGCGCATGTAAGTTGATTTGTTGTATTGTTGTATGAATGAGGAAAATAAACCCTTGACTACTGCTGAGGACATGTGGATTCTTCATATCTTGAAATTGAAGTATTGACAAAATCCTATTGTGAGAGCAATGCCATATACTGTTTGAGGAATCTGCTTGGGGAATCCAGAGAATTTTGATGACTTCTACTGGGGATTAATAAATGGGAGTCTTTGTTCCGTTGGGGAGTATTTGAAATCAGCTGTTAACCGGTTGGACTTCAGGCTTCAAAACAACTTGCTGGGGAATTTGGAGAAACTGGACGGTTTCCACCGGGAATTAATAGTTTGAAGTTTCAGTTCCGTTGGGGATTTAAATGACGTATTGTGTGGATTGCTCATGGAATAGCCTAAAGATGTTTTCCTATTCTTTCAACCTGTCAGTAATTGTCTTTTTTCATTTTGTTTATTTGTAAACAGTGGTTGTGTTCAAATGCATATGTTCATTAATGAATCATTGGACGTTTTTGCAAATAAAACACAAGTGTAAAAAAAAGGACAAATAGTTTTTTGTACTTTAAATAGATATCTTTGTATTTACTTTGAATAAGTATTTGGTACAAAGGAGACAGACATCCTAGTAAGAGGATGGTGCCATAAAAGTAAGAAAATTTATACAAAGAAAGATAGCTATGTGTGATAATCCCATGGGGTTCCCATCCTGTTATAGCCTCCATATCTCCGAATATCTTGTCTATTTGTTGCTTCATCCGAAGATGATTGAATTAATCAGAAACTCTGAGTTTGTCAGTGGAAGTCAAGAGGTTGTCCGTAAAGTGATCCGACGGGACATAGTCATACGCTTCAATTCCCTATCTTTTGCCTGGACCGTCCTTTCGGGTTTTCAGTCCACCGGGAAACCCTTTTTTGCCCAAGTCGCCCTTTCGGGTTTTCAACTTGCCGGGTGTACAGTTTTTTTTTTATCCATAATTTTTGCCTGAACCTTTTTGGTTCGCCGGGATGCCCTTGTTTTGCCAGGTGTGTCAACCTAGCGGGTCCCTTATGCGTAGTATCTTTTGACTATGTCCGCGTTCACAGGGTGTGGCAGGTCGTCACCGTCCATGGTGGTTAAGGTCATTGCCCCACCGGAGAAGATGTTCTTGATTACAAATGGTCCTTCATAGGTAGGAGTCCATTTTCCCCTGGGATCACTTTGTGGAAAAATGATGCGCTTGATCACTAGATCTCCGACTTGATATACCTGGCATCTGACTTTCTTATTGAAAGCCTTGATCATCCGTTTTTGATACATCTGACCATGGCAAACAGCAGTAAGTCTCTTTTCATCAATTAAGTTTAGTTGATCAAGTCGAGTCTGGATCCAATCGTCTTTATTCAAACCTGCATCCTTCATAATTCTCAAAGAGGGGATCTGAACCTCAATAGGTAAGACAGCCTCCATGCTATAAACCAAAGAATAGGGTGTTGCCCCAGTTGATGTGCGAGCCGTGGTACGATACCTGTGGAGAGAAAATGGTAGTATCTCATGCCAGTCCTTGTAGGTGACTGCCATTTTTTGTATGATCTTTTTAATTTTATTTATTTGCAGCTTCAATGGCACCGTTCGTCTTTGGTCGATAGGGGGGTGAATTGTGATGCTGAATCTTAAACTGCTCACACAAGGCGGTGATCATAGTGTTGTTAAGGTTTGTACCATTATCAGTGATGATCCTTTCTGGGATACCGTACCGGTAAATGAGATTCTTCTTGATAAAGCGGGCAACAACATTCTTAGTAACGGATGCGAAGGAAGTTGCTTTGACCCATTTTGTAAAATAGTCAATGGACACTAGAATGAAGGGGTGTCCATTGGAGGTTTTTGGCTTGATCTCCCCAATCATATCAATTCCCCACATAGCAAAGGTCCAAGGAGCCGTCAAGACATTCAGAGGAACCGGAGGTACGTGCACCTTGTCCGCATAAATTTGACACTTATGACAGGTCCGAGAGTGTTGATAGTCTGCTTCCATGGTAGACCAATAATAGCCTGCCCGTAGGATTTTCTTCGCCATCGTATGCCCACTGGAGTGAGTGCCAAAAGTACCTTCATGTAACTCAGCCATGATCTTTTCAGCCTCAATCTTATCCATACATCGGAGTAGAATGGAGTCATGGTTGCGTTTGTACAGGATGCCATTACTCAGGAAGAACTTAGCAGAGAATCTCCTTAAGAACTTTTTATCATTGATTGAAGCTCCTTCTGGATATTCTTGAGCCTCGAGATACCTCTTGACTTCATGAAACCAAGGCTGACCCACTACCTCTTCAGTATTAATCTCGTGACAGTGTGTTGGTTCATCCATTCGTTCGATAGTGATCTGGGGAGCCTCATTATCCCAATTAAGTTTAAACATAGATGACATTGTGGCTAGAGCATCTGCTAGCTGATTTTCTTCTCGCGAGAAATGATTGAAGGTAATCTGCTTAAAATGTGGTAGCAATGTCAAAACATGTTCTTTGTAAGGAATAAGGTTTGGGTGCTTAGTGTCCCATTCTCCTTTGATTTGACTAACAACAAAAGTTGAATCTCCAAACACATCTAAAGATTTGATTCCCAAGTCTACGGCAGCCTTGAGACCAAAGATGCACGCTTTGTATTCTGCCATGTTATTCGTACAGTTGAAGCAAAGTCTGGCGGTAAAAGGAGTGTGACACCCTTCAAGAGATATGAGTACAACTCCAATGCCGATACCGAGTGCATTGGATGCCCCATCAAAGAACAGGGTCCATCAGGATCCTTGTTCAGGTCCGTCATATGGTCTGATTTCTTCACAGTTATCTAATGTCATGATGTCTTCATCCGGGAATTCAAATTTCATGGGCTGATAATCTTCTACAGCTTGATGAGCAAGATGATCAGCTAGCACACTGCCCTTTATAGCTTTCTGGGTAGTGTACTGTATGTCATATTCTGTCAAGATCATCTTCCATCTGGCTATCCTTCCAGACAGAGCAGGCTTTTCGAAGATGTACTTTATCCGATCCATCTTAGATATCAGCAAAGTGGTATGAGTTAACATATATTATCTTAGCCGGTGAGAAGCCCATACCAGAGCGTAGCAAGTTTTCTCGAGCAGTGAATATCTGGTTTCACAGTCGGTAAACTTTTTACTCAAGTAATAAATAGCATGCTCTTTTCGGCTAGACTCGTCATACTGCCCCAATACACACCCCATTGAGTTCTCTAAAACGGTCAGATATATGATTAGTGGTCTCCCCTCGATTGGTGGCATCAAAACAGGAGGCTCTTGTAAATACTCTTTGATCTTGTCAAAAGCAATCTGACATTCATCATTCCATCTGACTACTTGATCTTTCTTCAACAGTTTGAAGATTGGTTCACAAGTAGCTGTTAGGTGAGAAATAAATCTGGCAATATAGTTCAGGCGTCCCAAGAATCCTCTGACTTCCTTCTCAGTATGAGGAGCAGGCATTTCTTGTATCCCTTTAACTTTAGCAGGATCAACCTCGATGCCTTTTTTATTGACAACAAAACCTAAGAGTTTACCGGACCGGACTCTGAATGTGCACTTGTTTGGATTCAACCTTAGTTTGTACTCCTTAAACCTCTTAAACAACTTTTGCAAATGATCAAGGTGCTCCTCTTCAGTTTGTGATCGGGATATCATGTTATCTACATAGACCTCTATCTCATGATGTATCATATCATGAAACAAAGCTACCATGGCGTGTTGATAGGTTGCCCCTGCATTCTTTAGTCCGAATGGCATCACTTTGTAGCAGAATGTGCCCCACTGTGTGACAAATGTAGTTTTCTCCATGTCCTCAGGTGCCATTTTGATTTGGTTATAACCTGAGAATCCGTCCATGAAGGAAAATACTTTGTGATGGGATGTATTGTCAACCAGGATATCAATGTGGGGAAGTGGAAAATCATCTTTAGGGCTGGCCCTGTTTAAATCTCTATAATCCATGCACATTCGTACTTTGCCGTCCTTTTTAGGCACGGGAACAATGTTGGCAACCCATTGAGGATAGGAAGTGATAGCCAAGAATCCAGCATTGAATTGTTTCATGACTTCCGCTTTGATCTTCTCTAACATGTCAGGTCTCATGCGGCGAACTTTTTGTTTCACTGGTGGACAGTCTTCTCTTGTCAGCAGACGATGTACCACGATGTTTGTGTCAAGTCCTGGCATGTCTTTGTATGACCAGGCAAAGATCTCAACATAATCATGCAATAGCTGAATTAGACGCTCCTTGACACTCGGCTCTAGATCGGCACCCACCTTGATTTCCTTTCTATCTTCCTCGGTACCCAAGTTGATTGTATCCAACGGTTCCTCATGAGGTTGGATAGCTCTTTCCTCTTGTTGTAGTAGTCTGGCCAATTCCCCTAGTACTTCACAATCTTCCTCACCTTCTTCTTCGACTTGGTAGATTAGATCTTCAGAGTCACTAAAGGCCATAGCAGTATCGTTACCCATGGGATCCAGGATGGAGGGGTACCTGCATTTGTGAGTGTGGGTGTGTGTAAGGGTATAGCCATCTTTAAACAACAAAATGTAAAATAAAGACAATGAACATAAAAGGTTTGTATGTGAAAAACGTCCATGGTTCATTGAATGTCATATGAAGATGAAATAAAAACCCTTACAAATGGACCATTGTGCCTCGGGTAAGACACAAGGTTTTTAATGTGCGAATTGTTTGTGAATATTACAAGTCCAACAGAAATGTAAAAGATAAATTACTGAGAGATGAAAGTTATTGGGACAAAGTCTCTTGCTTCCCAATTGCAAAGTCCTCCGTTGACAGTAGGAAATATCCAATCCTCCAAGCTGCCATCTTCTTCACCATCTTCCACTGCGTTGACCTCTTGGTTGTCTATCAAGCGTTGAATGCCTGTTTTCAACAGAGGGCAATCAGTTGGTGAGGATGAGAAAATATGGCAGTCTTCAATACAACCTAGGAATATACCAGCTTTCAACAAGTTCATCTTAATGATCGGGAGCGGAGTCAAGAGTTCATCTACTGTAGCAACAAACAAATCTTCCTCGATAGCATTAGTGTTATGACCATGCCTAGGCATAGGAGTGGAAATGACATTTGGTTTCTCGGGCGCCTCAAACTCAATCTCTTTTGCATCTATAAGGTCTTGAATTTTGCTTTTCAAAGCCCAACAGTTGTTGGTGTTGTGACCCGGACTTTCGGAATGATATGCACATCTGGCATTTGGATGATAATGAGGGGACGCCGTGTTGGGATTCTTTGGAGCTTCTTTTAAAGTTGCTAGATTAGATTTCAGCAGATGTGGTAAAATATGGGCTAGAGTCATATTAATTCTGGTGAATTGCCGGACTGGCCTTTCCACCCTCGGTTGATTACTCCTTGGTTGATCAGATGCAAGCTTTGGGATCATAATGGCCCCTACCATTGGTCGGCGTTCAGCTCTCCCTTGGTTCCTTTGTGGATAAACAGCAGATACCTCCTTCTTCCTAGTGAAAGGCTTTCTCACAACTGTAGAGGCAGACGAATCCTTCTGAATCTTTCCACTTTTTATACCAGCTTCCACCCTCTCTCCGGTTAATATTAACTCAGTAAACCCAGCAGATGAGCTCCCAATCAAATGGTTGAAGAAAGGGCCCGATAGAGTGCTCAAGAACATATCCACCAACTCCCTTTCAGACAGAGGGGGTTGTACTCTCCCAGCTAGATCTCTCCATTTCTGCGTGTAATCTTTGAAACCCTCATTTGAAGCCATAGCCATACTCTGAAGTTGAGTACGGGTAGGCGCCAAATATGCATTATACTGGTATTATTTATAGAAAGTTGCGGTAACGTCTTCCCAGTTGTGGACGTCGGCCATTTCTAATTGGTAAAACCAATCGAGTTTCGTTCCGGATAAACTATCTTGGAAAAAATGGACCCGTAGGTCTTTATCGGCAGAGTGCGGCTGAATCTTTCTCACGTATGATCGGAGGTGCATTTTAGGACATGACACCCCATCATATTTTGCAAACAACGACACTTTGAACTATGGTGGGATTACAATTCCCGACAGTAGCCCCAATTCTTCAAAGTCTAGACCTGGTACCCTTTGTATTTCCATAGCGCTCAAATGCTCTTCAAGATGTATGTACTTATCATCAGCTGGAGGGTACTGTTCCTCAGAGTAGTCTTCCTCTTCTTCCTCCTCTTCAGAGTCTGATGGAACTGTTGTTTCTTTCCCTTTCCCTTCATCATATGTTGCTGCGAAATTCAAGGTTCTCCTAGTTTGTCCTTGAAACCTTCTCCCCATGATTATAACACCAGTTGGTTTCTTTTCTTTCTTCTTTTTCTCCTTTTCTAACAGAGTCTTCAGCTCCTCTTGTCCTTTGGCCAGGGTTGTGAGTAACTGTTGAAACTGCATGTTTTGAGTCTGAATATCTTTGATTGTCTGTTCGAGATCCATCTTACTGAAATAAACAGTAGAGAGATGAGGAAACTTATTGCAAAAGACCTGTTTATGTTATGATGAATGATATGTGCATATGTAATGTTTTCAAGGATTTTAAAAGATTCAAATTCGTTTTAAACAAAAAGAAACACATGTTATATTAATAAGATAGAGTTTGAGTACATCAATGCCCCTTGGGCAAAATAATACAACACTCAAAGATTAAAAAAAGTAGTGCGCATCCTCTTTGGTGCTATGTAGGTGTTTAGAGTCTGCTCCTCATGAAGTAACCTAGTGAGCTCCAAAACCTTCTTCTCGCTTGCGTAGAATTGGGCTTTGAAAGTATCTCTCTCTCCTTTGAGTTATATCCAATCCCTTTGTATATCTTCAAGAGATGTGGGCATGTCAGGATGTAGGATAGTGTATGGAACTTCTCCTTCCTTAACAGGCTCAATAATCACCGGGAGAATGGAAGGATAAGGCATCATAAGACTTTGAGTTTGGGTTCGTACCCACTTGAGGTAAGGCTCAAGAGGGATGGAATTCTTGTGTCCCAAAGTCTTGCTATCCACCTTGTTTAGCATCCTCCAAGCTCGGATGAATCTCTGGCGAAGACCTTGATCGTCGTTGTCATAGTTGAATACCAAGCCTTGAATCAGCATATCATGTGGGCCATCCCTTCGGGCATAACCAAACTGTCTTAGAGCCAAGCATGGGTTGTAGGTGATGCCTCCCCTAATGTCAAGTAGAGGGATATTAGGGAATTCCCCACAATGGTCAACAATGATAACATTCTCTTTGGATCGAGAGCACCAATGAATATCTGAATGTTTGAGCGTCATTAACCTTTGTGACCACCTTAATCCTTGCTCATTCTTTAAGATTGATTGAGGAAGATGAGAAATAAACCATCTTTCCAGGAGAGGAATGCAACACATAAGAACACCTCTTTTCCTCATTGTACGAGTGTGAAAAGAGTGCAAGATATCCCCTAGTAATGTAGGCACCGGATTGCGTGACATGAAGATTTTGACGGCACTCACATCTATGAGTTGGTCAGGATTGGGAAACAAGACCATCCCATAGATAAGAAGAGCCACAATTTCCTCAAATGCTTGCAAGTCTAGAGAATTGCAACAGCTTTGGGCCTTCTCAATCAGAAATTTTGCTAAGAAGCCTTTGACACCACTTCTAGTTTCCCAATGAGTTGTGACATCAGATGAGTGCAAGTGCAGAGCTTGAGCAATCTCTTCTGGATTTGGATCTCTTTCCGTACCGTTGAAAGGTAGTTGATTGAGAATAGGAATCCTCAAGAGTTGATAGAATTCTTCCAATGTAGGTACAAGCTGATAGTCAGGAAATGTGAAGCAATGATGCAAAGGATCAAAGAACTGGAAGAGTACTTTAATCATATCCTCTTCTGTGTTGGAGGTGACCAAGTGGAGTAGACGACCATGTCTCTCGGTGAATGGAGAGTTCTTAGGGATCCTTGAAGCTAGCTCCTTGAGTTTTGGAGGAATTCTTACAAGGTTGATTTGGATAGTTTTCCTGCGGAGTGAATCCATATCCTACAAAACAGGAACAAAGATGAATCTCAAAAATCCTTGAAATGGTTAGTGAATGCATATGATATTCATGATGTCCATGATGTTATGTACAAGTATGAATATACAAGTAAATCAAACAAGTTCTTAGTTTAGGCTTGCATGGGGTTTTATAGGTAAGTACCCTCTTGAAGTTTAGTTGACTCAACCTGTCCTAATAATAGTAACCGGGTTCTAAGGAGCTCAATATCACTGGATTGTTTCCTTGGTCATTGTTTCAGCTCAAGCCTCTTTAATTGCGACCGAAATATCCCAATAAACCAACCCTCAATGAGTGTAGTATCGAGTATCTACCAACTGCGAACTGCACCAAAGCCGGTCATCTCACTGCATCCTAAAGACCAAGTTGGTCAAGTAAAGGGTTCTAGAAGTTCATTAGTGCTTCATGACATCACTCAGCGGCCCCGTATTCTCTTTGATTGACTCAAAGGCTACCGGTACCCACAAATATGTCACACTAACATATCTATTGCTTAGACCATGTCGGTATACCCCGCACAGTTTCCACAACGTATTGCTATTTACCTATAATGTTTCCCAAATCCGGGTGGAGGATTCAAACCCAAACAAAGAACCATAATGTAAAGCAAACAAGTCAAACAATGTAAGTAAATAAATGTGATCTAGCCCTAAGGTAACCCCACTTTTATTTATATCCCCATCAGAGTCACCGGTTCTGTGATACGGTGGGAGAACTGACTTGAGGGTTTTGCGTTTTATCGCAAATGTTGCGGTTAGTAAGAGTCACCACCGAATTTTCTTTTATCCAAAAGGAAAGGTGAAAAAGCACAGGAAAGACCTTTGAGATGTTTTCTTGAGTTCGGGGGGTAGATTATGAAAAGGGAAGGTATTAGCACCCTTTTCATCCATGGTTTTCCATGGGCTCTTAGTTACTTGCTTAGATCACTTGCTTTTGTTTGTTTGAAATTGTGTTTGGTGTGGTTTTGAAAGTATTTTGTAAAAGAGGCCATTCGTTGAGGCAATCTTTGTAATGATTCTCGTTCGTAAGAATGTATACAAAGATGTTTTTCTTTTTGAAAATGTTTTCAATGATTGTAAGATGTTTTTGAAAGGTGTGTATTTGTTTTGGAAAATAGAAATGATACTTGTTTTAAATAGAGCAAGTAATTAAGAGAAAACTACCTACTCAAATGTCTTTCTTGTACATTTTCTATTCCTTTGACATTGTTGTCTTACCATTGATTTGGTAAGCAACCCTATCTTTGGATGTAAACGGGACGGGCGTGGGTCATCGTATAACCATGATTAGCAATGTTTGCAAAGTACCTTAGCATTTTGAGGGACCAAGATCATTTTGTAAGGCAACTTTTGAATAGCGTCATCGAGGGACTATGACCTTATATTTGTTTGTTTTGCCAAGATACTTCGCATGCATAATATGGCCATTTTTATATAAGGCAACCAAGTGGAGAAACCCTAAGGATGCTTGTGTGCAAGTGTATCATTTTCATGCTTTGATTTTGTCTTGTATTTAGGGTTTTCTATTTTGCTTTGTTTTGATCTTGTCATACAAACCCTAATTACTAATCATGGCATATAAAGCGATAAATTACGTAATGTAAATATTTCTAAGCTATTACAACAATTTATGGGAGGGGGAAATACAAATTTGAATGGGGATTTGCAAAAATATAAACCTAAATAAATTATTACAACCAAATCGAATTTGTACGAATTTGAATAAATAATACAATATTTAAAGATGCAATATAATGTACATGTAAGAAAAGATTTTTGTGTTTTGTTTTTTTGTGTAAAAGAAAATTTAATCTAAACCTAAAATTAATAAGGAAAAGAAATTAATTTTCAGAAGGGGGTTTTAACCCTAATTTCTATTTTTTTAAGAGAATAAAGTTCTTATATGTATTATTTTATGTATTTCTTGTATTAAAATAATAAATAATATTGTATGAAAATATAAAAAATTTATATATGCAAAATTAAATATTTATAAGTATGAAATGAAAAATAAATTAAACTAAATATGTTTTAACTATATTTTACAAATTTATTAAGAAAATATATGATATCTATTAAAATAAAATATATTTTTATGTGAAAATCAAACTAAAATAAAATAAAATGCAATATTATGAAATTTACATTTTTTAGGATTTTTATGCATTAAAGAAATATTTAATATGAAATTAAGATAAATAAAAATAAAAATAATAAAAATATAAAAAAGCTGGCAAGGAGGTGATGTAGCATATTGGTAGTAATGTTAGCAAAAAAATCATGGCCCAAAAGACTAAGCCCAACCTGTAAAAATAGCAAAATGGAAAAGGGAAAAAATTTGAAAAAACACAAAAGTAGCGCCCAGGTTCGAACCCATGACATGGGTCTCACCAGCGCGCTACTTTGCCACTGGGGTGGCTATACATCCATTGTCTTAAGGAAAACAAAAATAATATAACCCAAAACAAGTCCTTGCCTTGTACTTCATCTTCTTCCTCAAGCTTGGCCAGACATCCTGTAACTCTCTCATACTTCCATGAAAATGAAAACTCATAACATGAAAGTTGTAGTGTTTGAACTCACGATTTCAACCATATAAGTTATGTGAACTAACAATCAAAGGTCAGAAAGAATTTTAACATCCCTAAATTTAACCCTAATATTTTCAGAAATCTCAAGTTCCAAATTCTCTCAACTCAAATAAAATCAATGCAAGATAAAGATATGTACAGTTTCGTTATGATGAGGACTACATTTTTTATTCACAACTTGTGGCCTATGGTTGCCTGTACAAGGAGATAGAGTTTGAGATTTTAGCTCCTTCACTTGGAATCGTGGATGGAACTGGAGTGAGTTTGATGGAGGCCTAATGCTTGCTTGAGCTTCCTTGAACTTCCCTGAATGTATTCCAACCTTTGCCTTGCTCTGAAAGTATCTGAAACTCCTTGGCCAAGTCAAAATGCAAGCTTTGAAATCAACAATGGAAGATGGTGGAAAAGTGATTACACAACAGGGATCAAGGTTTGGATTGGTTTGATATCAAGTATGTAAGATGTTTGAATGATCAAGACTTGAAACGCACGAGCCAAATGGAAGATGGGTATGTTTATGCCAAAACTGCAAGTTTGGACAGATTTCTGGTGTTTTTCTGCTTGGGAGTGTTTCAAGCCTTTACTAATCGTGTGCTAAGTTGTATTCTCTTTGTATATTAGTATGGAATTGGTTTTATGTCAACCCTGTAACAGTTGTGCCTGTTCTAGCCTTTTTGCAACTTTTCTTGCATTTGAAGTAAAGTGAAGGGACAATGCTTGCCATGCTTGTACTTGCTCCCTTAGGGTTGGTATCAGCTTGTACAATTTTCCTTAGACCTGTGAGACTTGTACGTGCCAAGGGGACAAGTTCAATGCTCAAGATTTTCAAAGTGGCAAAAGTTGATCATTTTCAAAATGGCAATGGTCACTTTTTGCCATAAATGGAATTGCAAGTTGGATAATGGTTCTAATGCATGGATCAAAGCTTTTTCAGCTGAGTAAGCATTTAATTAAGGAGTTTGGAACAAGTTTTGGACCTGTAAAGCATGGATTAGGCAGCATAGATACTGATTGCAACTTTGTTCTTCATGAAATGGCTTGGACAAAAAGTGAGAAATTGCCAACTTCATCTATTCGATTCTCCCTACTCAAAAATGATCTTGAGTAGTTCTCTGACATTTTGGAAAGCTTGCAATGTTCTATATAACTCATATTTGAAATGCATTTTGAGATACCTTTTGGAACTAGGTGAAAAATTGCCATGAAGTTGGGTCCAAAACCTGCCTAAACTAGGGCAAAATTTCACTAAGTTATTTAGTTCATGACCATGTATTCATAAATTTATATCTTGAGATCCAAGCATCTTTAGGGAAAATTATTTGAAGAAAAGTTGTATATTTCATGGAGGTCTACAACTTTCATGTTGGGAAATTTCTTTGAATCATTATGCATCATGGTGAAAACATGACCTTTGTTGAGAAAAAATAAGAAATTTTCTATACTTAGAAAATTTCTAAGTTAAGAAAATTTTCAAATTTAAACCCTAATCTTCAAATTTAGGTTTCTTGATGAACAAGTTTGACATTTTTACATGCTTTGATGAATTATGACCCTTGGCACTTGATTTTGACCAAAAAGTCAAAGTTTGACTTTTCAGTATACAGTTGACTTTTGATCAGTTGACTGCAAATTTCATCTGTCAATCCAATGAAATTGAAATGTTTTGAGCCATGTAATTAGGTCAAGATGATGTAATTGAATACTTGAAATCATGCCTTAACTCAATTGGTCATTTTCTAGGTTAAGAATCAGAAATTGCCCTTCCTCAGTCAAAACCCTAATTTTGACCATTTTGCCCTGTTGGTGATTTGATCAAATTTCTTGAGGAATTATGGTCCAAACTTGATAAAATTATACACATGAGTCTAGAATGTTGATGTGGATCAAAAATTATGAAGTTTGACTGTAAATTGGCCATGGTTGACTTTTCCCCCAATACAGCTGATTTTTAGGTCAATTGTCCAATTGACTGAACAAAAGTGTGATCCAAGGCTTGAAACTTGACATGAGTAAACTTGGGGTTCCATAATGATGCTTGAAAGTCACATGAAGCATTTATAGTCCAAAAATCATTGTGCAATCTCAAACCCTAATTTTGGGTCATCAGTGCAAGAAGATATGCCTTGAGTTGACCAAACTCTAATCCAGTCTTGAGTCAAAGAAACCTTGTGAGAAAAATCTTGATAAATGAGAGGGAAAATTTTGGGGTACAACACAGCCCTCGGGAGATATGATTACAGCGCCAATGTCGTTACCCAATGCGTTTGAGGCTCCATCAAATTACATAGACCATTGGGATCCTTCCTCAGGCCCTTCATCCGTTCCAGGTTCTTCATAGTCAGTCACCAGCATAATGTTCTCATCCGGGAACTCAAAATTCATGGACTGGTAGTCATCCACGACCTGATGAGCCAAATGATCAACCAATACACTCCCCTTGATTTCTTTCTGGGTAGTATATTGTATATCATATTCGATTAAGATCATCTGCCATCTCGCTATTCTTCCGGAGAGAGCGGGCTTCTTGAAAATATACTTGATCAGATCAATATTTGATATCAATAAGGTAGTGTGAGTCAGCATATACTGTCTCAGTCGGCGAGCAGCCCATGCCAAAGCGCAGCAAGTTTTCTCGAGCAATGAGTATCTTGTCTCACAGACGGTAAACTTTTTGCTAAGGTAGTATATTGCATGCTCTTTTCAACCAGACTCGTCATGTTGTCCCAGCACACACCCCATTGAATTGTCTAGCACTGTTAAGTATAATATCAAAGGTCTTCCTTCAATCGGAGGCATCAGAATTGGTGATTCTTGAAGATATTCTTTGATCCTTTCGAAAGCAGTCTGGCATTCGTCATTCCACTTTACCACTTGATCTTTCGTCAGAAGCTTGAAGATGGGCTCACAAGTAGCGGTCAGATGTGAAATGAACCTGGAGATATAATTCAAGTGTCCCAAGAAACCTCTAACTTCCTTCTAGGTACGGGGATTTGGCATCTCTTGTATGGCCTTTACCTTTGAGGGGTCTACCTGAATACCTTTGTTACTGACGATGAAACCTAGAAGCTTACCAGACCTTACCCCGAAGGTGCACTTGTTCGGATTCAGCCTTAGCTTGTATATCTTTAACCTGTCGAACAACTTTTATAGATGATCGATATGTTCCTCTTTGGTTTGAGACCTGGCTATCATGTTGTGATCGGTGGATCTGGAACTGACTGTTTAACGCTGGTTCGTGAAATGTCGCGGAAGCAAGAGTCGCCACCGTCTTTTATTTTCTCCAAATGGAAAGGACAAAAGCACAGAAAAATTCCTTAAAGAGATAGTTTCTCGGTTCGGGAGGTAGATTATAGAAAGGGAAGGTGTTAGCACCCTTTCTATCCATGGTTATCCATGGGCTCTTAGATACTTGCTCATTTGTGTTTTCAAAAATGGTTTGTTTGCTTTTCAATTGTGGGTTTTAAAAAAGTTTCTTTGAAAATTCCAGTTCGACTCTTGTATCGGTCCTCAAGAGTGTTTGAGAAATTGCTTTCGAAAGCTTTTTGAAAAGGTGTCGGTGTGAAAAGTATTTTTGATTTGTTTTGAAATTTAGAGCAAGTATCTAGAGTCGTTTACCTACCCTAAGGAATTCGTCTGTGTAAATGTCCTTTAAAGTAGTGTCATCCCACCATTGAGAGGTAGGTAGCACCACCGTTGGAGGTGTTCGGGTCAATTCGCGGTTCGGGACATGGTGATCACCAGAGCAATGGGAAGACACCTTAGAAGCTACCCTCATGCCAGGTTCCTGGATCATGAGGACTTACTAAAACGTCCTCTACTCGACGATCACCTTTCGGGGCAAGGCAACAGTGAGGCGTACCCTAGGGGTGGTGTGTGCGATTCGTGTGTGGTTTTCATTGATATTTGTCTTGTTCATGTTATTGGTGTTCTATGCTTGATTTTATTTAAGGCCATTCATTCTTGCATGCTTTGTTTAACAGTTAAAAAGTTGCGAGGAAAAGTAAATCTAAAGCTATTACAAATGGCGCGGGTCCACATCGCCAAAATTAAACCAGGACCCGATTTGACAGAAAAATAAATAAATTGAAAGTGCGAGAAGTAATTACAAGGCTTCGGGGGAGGTACATAATTATTTAAATGAAATAAAATAAATGCGCGAATTAATGAGAATTAAACGAAACGAGGGCGTTGGACCCTTTTTGCCAAATATTAAAATTACTTGAATTAATTAATTTAAGAAAAGAAATTGTTTTTTTGTTTTTTTGGTATTTTATGTATTTTAAGTTTTAATAGAAAAAATTAATTACAATTAGACGCTAACCCTAGTTCTATTTTATTTTAATTTATTAAGAAAACGTTAAAATTTAACCTAAATTAAACCTAATTTTTTTTATACATACATTTAATTATAAAAATAAATAAAATAAATAATATTATGGTGAAAAAGAAAATTAAAAAGGAATAAAACATTAATTAAACCTATTTTTACATTTTTTAGATTTTTGTTAAAAGAATTAAAATTGCAAACCTAGTTTAAAACTAATTTTATTTACATGCCAATTTATTTATGAAAATATTAGAAATAAAAATTATTTATGGTATTTTCCTTTTTTCTGATTTTTATTGTATTTTATAATTTATGAAAAATATTAAATTGATTATAAGAATAATTAAAAGAAGATAATAAGAAGAAATTGAGAAAATTGCAAACCAAGGGGGTGGTAGTCCCAAATTAGGAGGTTTGGCCTTAGCAATTTGGCCCAGTTAAGCATGGCCCTTCTGACTTTTTGCATGACACGTACATATGCGTTGACTAGGGTTTTCTGTGTTCCTCAATCCTGAGCCTTTGAGCTGATTCCATGGGACGCGTGGCTGGCTTGATGATGAGGGAATATGATGGTTTTCAATGTTGAGCCTGCACAGAATTACTGAACACAAAATAATATGAAGAAGGTCAAGACCTGGGGTTCGAACCCAGGTCACTAGCATCACCAATCAACACCTGTGCCACTGAGCCACTTCAAACGCTTTTGACATATAATAGTTAACAAATATTATAAAAAGAAAGAAACGTTTGTGGTTTGAAAACGCGCGAAATTTGAACCTCCCAATCAGCACCGGCCAGCACATCATCTTCTTCATGTCCTTGAAATACAAACAATATAGGCAACGGTTTTCATAGCGTCTTCTTAGGCCAGTTTTCAGAAAATAGCGATTAGCTCTTAAGCATTCATAAATTGGGCGCGATGGGTGTTTCCTCTTCGTCTGAACGTGCTGGTTTGAATGGTGGTGGTTAGAGGTTTCAATTTTTCCTCGTTTCAAAGTCCCCAATTTAGAACTCTGTAAACCCTAGAAAACAGTCATGGCGAAATCGTATATACAGCATAAAAACGCAATTAAATGCATTGGTTAGTTTCAGGACAAGATAATAATCATGAATCAATGATTAAATTTCACAAAGAATGCATGGAATATGATGTACGATTATGAAATTTTCTTGATACAGCTTGCGTTCATGTTACCAATTCTTGGAGTTTGAATGGATGTTTGTGATTGTAATCGCTTCTGGGCAACCTTGGCAAGCTAATGGAACAAGAATTAGGCTTTGAATCCACCTCAAAAGTGTTTTTCAGATTTGAGTTTTTAGAGAATTTTTCAAGTTGGTCAATGGCTCTCTTGCGCAGCTTTGTGTCAGTTCTCATTAGGGTTATGATCAGGCATATGTAGTGAACAAATTAGGTCAAGAAAAGTAGCACAAATCCAATGCATTCATGGCTTTTGAAAATTTGATTCTTAAGGATATTTTTAAATCTTTTTCCATGTGTTCTTTGTTCTCAATCAAGCCAATCAACCCAAATCTTTCCTTATTTAGCTAGGCACGAAATATTGAGTCTAAAACATGTATAAAAAGATTGGTTATGGTGAGTTAAATATTTTTCATATATTTAAATGATTTAAATGAATTAATATAAATAAAAATTCAAATAAATAAATAAAAAATGAGAAAATACTTCCCTTTGGGCCAAGTGGTCGTGCACATGCTTGGAATGATGAATTGTGGAAGAAAAATGGGCCCATTAGCAATTTTAGGTCATTTGAAGTAATGTTGACTTTTCAAAATATCCAAAAATTTCCCAACTTCCACAAGGCATAACTTGCTCAATTTTTAAGCTTTTCTCATGTTCTTGGACATTTTGGAAAGGTCTTTGAGTCCTCTAACCAATGTCTTTGGTCCCATGTCATTTTTATTTACCAATCTCAAGTTATGGCCTTTGACTTAAAGTCCCTTTTTGTTGACTTTTGAAAATGACCTATAATGTTGAAATTGATAACTTTTTGTGAGAGCATTTCTTGGACTTGAAGTATGAAGATGAGTTGTAGGAAATGTCTTTCTCTTCAAAATGAGCTTTGGATGGAATTTTTCTGATAATCCATGTGAAAGTTATGCCTTGGTCAATTTCAGTTGACTTTTTCAACTGTCCAAATAAGGAAACTTTTTGCATCTTGATGATTTCTGAGCCAAATTTTGAGAATCATGATCAAGCATTGATCAAATGATGTTGGTGGCTTCAAAATGATATGTTGACCAAAAATTGGAACTTTTGACTGTCAAATGACCATTTTGCCCCTACAGTTGACTGTAGTGCAATTTAGGGTTTTGACTGTGCAATTTTGAGCTGAATGTCTTAAAACTTGATATGAGGGTGCTTGACCATGTTTGTAGGCATGTGAGACTTGATTGGGCCTTTGGAAACTTCATTTTCTTGACCAAAACACAAACCCTAATCTTGACTGTATAAGAGACCTTTGCACTGTGCAACCCTTGGGGAATTTTGTGACTTGGCTTGGCAATTTCTTGGAGAATGTGGGAGGGCAAATTTTGGGGTACAACAGTTGCCCCTGTTCAATCTTCTTAGACCTGAGGATGCAGATTGGCTGACGTGCCTTTCGTAATCTGAGGGTAGAAGATGATTGAACACTAGAGTGCCCAGAAATTTGCACTCACATAGTAGCAGTGTGATGATGGAATGGGCTTATAGATTCCATTTAGAGGTTGCTGGATAGGATGATGGGCTTATAGATGCCATCTGGATGTTGATCGCGTAAGATATTCCTTAGCGAGAACCTGCATACCTGCAAAAGAAACAATGAGTACCTGACGCGTTGCAGCAGCTGATTTCAGATGCTTGATGTAGATATGTCCCGACTGGTTACGGGAGTTGAGTCTGGAGCTTCAAAAGATGATGACTGAACCAGGTAGGGCTGCTACTTTAGCATGAATGGTAAGAGAACCTTGGGTGATTTTAACTTCAACAACGCTCGTTGAGAAAATCTTGGTGGGAAATACCATCTTTACAGTATCGGGAAGAGTACCATAGGTAATTATAATCTGAAAGGGAATCACCTAAAAAATGGAAATCTCATGCGCCGTCGGAGAGAGAACCAAACAGGAAAATATAATCTTAAAGAAAAACCTAAAATGGAAATCTCATGCACCGTCGGAGAGAGAACCAATAGGAACTTATAATCTTAAAGAAAAACCTAAAATGGGATCATCTCATGCACCGTCGGAGAGAGAACCAATAGGAACTTATAATCTTGGAGAAAAACCTAAAATGGAATCATCTCATGCACCGTCGGAGAGAGAACCAATAGGAAAATATAATCTTGAAGAAAAACCTAAGATGGAATCATCTCATGCACCGTCGGAGAGAGAACCAAACAGGAAAATATAATCTTAAAGAAAAAAACCTAAAATGGAATCATCTCATGCACCGTCGGAGAGAGAACCGATAAGAAAATATAATCTTAAAGAAAAACCTAAAATGGAAATCTCATGCACCGTCGGAGAGAGAACCAATAGGAAAGTTATAATCTCAAAGAAAAACCTAAAATGGAAATCTCATGCACCGTCGGAGAGAGAACCAATAGGACAAAATAATCTTAAAGAAAAACCTAAAATGGAAATCTCATGCACCGTCGGAGAGAGAACCAATAGGACGTTATAATCTCAAAGAAAAACCTAAAATGGAAATCTCATGCACCGTCGGAGAGAGAACCAATAGGAAAATATCTTCTACTGAGTCTTTACCAGAAAAATCTGTTGGGAGTCGATTTAGCTGGACTAGAGAAGGCCTTGGACTGGATAAGAAATCTTTTGAGTCGATTAACTGAACCGGTCTAGGTCTTGAAATGTGGTTGAGAATTTAACTGCCTCTTTCCTGAAAGGTAAAGGTCAGTCATATGCAATGCATGACATGGAGATGATGTTCTCAACATAAATGAGATTTGTATGATATGATGCATCTATGCATGCTATAATGATGTATGTGATGTTTTATGAATGTATGTTTTTGTCTAGGAAATTAAATCATTGACGGGTGCCGGGAAGTCATATCCTGGGCTGATGTTGAAGAATAAGCTTTATTGCTTCCGCTGGGGATGATAGTTGTAAGAATACCGGTAGGAGAAGATGACTCCGTTGCGGAATAAACTTGGCAAATGGAAGATTCTGCGGGGAGAAAAAGATACTCTAGCGACCATGCTGGGAAGCAATACTCTGTGGGAAGAGGGATGCTTTGCTGAGTGTTGATAATAATTTGCTGGGGATACCCTTATTGTTGGAAGTGTTGATGGACTTCGCTGGGGTAAGAAGACTTCGTCGAGGGCGCTCTTTCCATGGCTTTTGGCTGAGGATAACCCAGTTATATCCTGTTAAGGAAATAACTCTTTAAATAAAGTCGGACGACGCGTTCGTGCTCTGCGAGGATAAGCTTCCAGAATCTACTGGGGATAAGCTTACTGCTTGGGGGTATGAGTTCCAACTTTCCTGGGGAAACTGGATTGGACTTTCCTGGGGAACTGGATTGGACTGGACTCTTTTGGGGAAGTTTTGAACTGTCATTGTGTAAGTTGAAGGAGGGGACATATGTAAGGTTGCCTGCTGATGAGCTCGTGTAAAACCGCATCTGAAATGGAGAAGGAACCTGGGTAGGGTTACTCTGATGATGAGTTTGTGTAAAACTGTATCTGAAATGGAGAAGGAACCTGGGTAGGGTTACTTTGATGATGAGTTCGTGTAAAACTGTATCTGAAATGGAGAAGGAACCTGGGTAGGGTTACTTTGATGATGAGTTCGTGTAAAACTTTGCTTTTGGAAAGGGAGAACCTGTGTAGGGTTTCTGGGTGACGAGTCCATGTAAAACTGCATTTTGAAGAGAGGGAACCGGTGTAGGGTTGCTTGGTGAGGTAATTTCATGTAAAACTTCTTGATGAACCGGGGTGAGGTTATCTTGAGCTAAATCCATGTAAGACTTCTGGGGGGAACCGGGGTTAGGTTGCCGCAGGATAAGTTCGTGTAAAACTTCTTGACGAACCGAGGTAAGGTCATCTTGAGATAGGTCCCTGTAAGACTTCTGGAGGAACCGGGGTTAGGTTACTCGGATAAGTTTGTGTAAAAACTTCTTGATGAACCGGGGTTGGGTCATCTTGAGATAGGTCCATGTAAGACTTCTGGAGGAACCGGGGTTAGGTTACTTGGATAAGTTTGTGTAAAAACTTCTTGATGAACCGGGGTTAGGTCATCTTGAGATAGGTCCATGTAAGACTTCTGGAGGAACCGGGGTTAGGTTACTTGGATAAGTTTGTGTAAAACTTCTTGATGAACCGGGGTTAGGTCATCTTAAGATACGTCCATGTAAGACTTCTGGAGGAAACCGGGGTTAGGTTACTTGGATAAGTTCGTGTAAAAACTTTTTGATGAACCGGGGTTAGGTCATCTGGAGATAGGTCCATGTAAGACTTCTGGAGGAATCGGGGTTAGGTCACTTGTGGGATAAGTTCGTGTAAAACTTTTTGATGAACCGGGGTTAGGTCATCTGGAGATAGGTCCATGTAAGACTTCTGGAGGAACCGGGGTTAGGTCACTTGTGGGATAAGTTCGTGTAAAACTTCTGGAGGAACCGGGGTTAGGTTGCATGATTTTGATTAAGTGGATGATTGTCCTGTTTGGTCTCGGATGTTAACCCACAATCTGGAATTTGTAAAGGTAGATGATAATCACCCTTATGTTGATCTTTCCTTTGTATTTTGGTTGACAGAGCAATTGGATCGCCTGGATAACTCATTATTGCCCCTGCTTCGGAGGTGAGGGAAGAGGATACCTGTGGGGGGTACTTTGACAAATCTTCGGGTAGACAAGTGATGAGATACCGGAACATAGTCGTACGCTTTGATCCCTAACTTTTGCCTGGACCGCCCTTTCGGGTTTTCAGTCCACCGGGATACCCATGTTTGCCCAAGCCGCCTTTTCAAGTTTTCGACTTGCCGGGTGTACATATTTTTCCATTTTCATCCCTTATTTTTGCCCGAACCCTTTTGGTTCGCCGGGAAGCCCTTATTTTTGCCTAGGTGTGTCAACCTAGCGGGTCTTTGATTATGCGTAGTATTTTTTCGACTATGTCCACGCTCTCAGAATATAGGGAGTTGCCCTTGTTGGAAGTATTTTGCCATGCCCCAGATAATGGGCAATGCTCCTACTGTGCCCCTTGATTGGAGGTACTTCTGTTCACAAGGTGTTCATCGTGCGAATTTCCCTGCTGTTCAAACAAATAGTCATATGCAAACAAGGTTATTTTAAGAATGCAAAAGCCTATGTCTGTCTTGAATTTTGAAAATGCATTTTTTGTAATACAGTGCGGTGTCAACTCAAGATTTTACAGCAAACCTTCAGGAGTCAGGATACCTTTGTAACAGTATGCTTTCGAACTAACCCATGCTTCAGCTAGGACTTTTAAGGGTTGTAACGTGGCCTGGTTCACGGTTTTAAGAAACAAAGGATAAAGGCTCAAATTATTTGTACCCACCCACTCTTCGTGATGTTCTCCAAACCTAAACTCAGTTGATCGTGCGTTAGACCTTGTTTGAGTCTTTGCTCTGATATGCTAGTGATGATTCGGATATTGATAGTTTATTTTGACTAGGCAGTCATTTCCTTTGCTGAGGGTTTGTAGGACCTCTTTCTTTTTTATTTTGTTATCCCTGTTTTTGCCTGAGCTGTTTCCTTTTTGGAATTACAGTCAGCGGGATGCCCCAGTTTTGTAAGTCTCCTTCATAGGTTTTGACTTAATGGGCCCCTTTTTTTTTTTTTGAAAGATAATGACTGCCTGTCCTTATAATTGTTCGGAACCATCACTGTCTTTCTTCGTTTTGTAAGGACTTCTTTAGTGCCGTTCGTTATGCACTTGGATCAACTGAGAGACTACCCTGCCCCAGGTTATGATAAAGGGTTTTAATTTTCGAAAAGAAAAACTCCTACTTCTTTGGCTCAGAGGGGTTGACGAGGGATTATCCTCCTTATAACTCCAGTGTTTAGGGATTGAAACAATGCCTGTACCTCATCAGCGGGGTCTGTTCAAAAGCATACTGTAAATTATGGTATCGTTTTCGTCATCCTCCCTCAAGAGGTTTAGAATTTTCAACTAGGAGTTGACCATCACAAAAATATGAAAGCAGTTTTAAGTACAGTAAACATAATTAATTCAAGACAGACGTGTGTAATGCATTCATGAAATAAAAGAGTTTAACATAACAATTGTTTGTTTGAATAAGAAAAGAAAGATACAACTTGAATTCAAATGAACAAAAATCTCTCAAGCCTAGCCATGTTTTGGCAAGGGAGCAGTGATCACGTTGGGGGTCTCAGCAGGTTCAAATTCAATCTCTTTAGCATCGATCATATTCTGGATCTTGTATTTCAGTGCCCAACAGTCCTCCGTATCGTACCCCGGGCTATCAGAATGATAAGCACACCTCGCTTCTGGATTGTAGCTTGGAGAGGAGGTCTTGGGGTTTGCAGGAGGGTTGATTACTGCAATCAGGTTCATCTTCAACATGTGCTGCAATGCTTGTGACCATGGCATGTTAATGTTGGTGAATTGTCTTTTAGGTTCATCCGGCCTTCGCTGATTTCCCTTTTGTGGTTGACGGCGTGGTGCAGAACCCGAGATCATGACTGCCCCTGCATGTTGGTCACGACGACTCCTTTGGCTGTATGCCGCATTAGATTCTTTCTTTCCCGTGTAAGGCTTTTTGTGAGTATCAGAAGGTGTGGCCTCTTGAATTTTCCCACTCTTGATACCAGCTTCAATTCTTTCGCCAGTCAGGATGAGGTCGGTAAATCCAGCAGATGAATTACCAATGAGGTGATTGAAGAACGGCCCGGATAGGGTCCCCAAGAACATATCAACGAGCTCTCGGTCAGTTAAGGGAGGCTGCACCCTTCCAGCAAGGTCTCTCCACCTTTGTGCGTACTCCTTGAAACCTTCACTTGATCCCAACGACATACCCTGGAGTTGGGTACGTGTAGGAGCAAGGTCGGCATTATATTGATACTGCTTACAGAAAGCAGTTGCCAACTCCTCCCAGTTACGAACTTTGGTCCCATCCAGCTGATAGAACCATTCGAGGTGAGTCCCTGAAAGACTTTCCTGGAAGAAGTGGATCCACAAGTTCTTATCCGCTGAGTATGGTTGGATTTTCCGAACATAAGACCTGAGATGTAGCTTGGGACAAGATGCCCCGTCATATTTAGTGAAGGATGGTGCTTTGAACTTCCGAGGGATGATCACACCAGTAGACAAACCCAGATCTCCAAAATCCAGCCCAGGTACCTGTTGTATTTCCATAGCATTCAAACGGTCTTCCAACTGCTTGTACTTGTCGTCAGCAGGGGGGTATTGTTCGTCGTTGAAATCTGTCTCATTGTCGGAGACCACTGGACTGGGAACCCTTTCCTCTTGATGACTGCCTTTCCCCACAGATGGAGTTGTCCTCTCAGTTTGATCCTGCAGGGTGTTCCCAGATCTGCGTCTAGGGCTGAACAAAACAGTCATCTTCTTCTTCTTTTCCTTCTTCAAGAGCAGAGCCTTCAGATCTTGTTGCCCCTGGGTCAAATTCATGATCAGCCCTTGGAACTGGGCGTTCTGAGCCTGGAGGGCCTTGATAGTATGCTCGGTTGAGGATTCAGGATTCATGACGAGACTGCTGAAATAAACAGCGAGAAAGGTAAGTGACCTGCAACAAGGATACCTGTTATGTAATGATATGTATGATGTGCATGCAATGATTTCAAGGACCTCGCGGGGTAAACAGAGAAACTTGTTAGAGTTGGAAACTGGTAACTTGATTGAAGGTACTTCATGTTGTTGAGAGTCCTTCTTCACGGGTCAGAGGCTCACCATATCCAGTGGGTCATAGCCTCTGACAACTTTGTCTAGAGGAAAATAAATCCTATTTGCCCCTTGCTGGGATAGTTGATTCACCATGACCTGCATCACAAGCCCTTGAGATCCTTGAAATGGATTAGTTTTTTTATGCAGGATGTATGCAATGGTATGATGTCATGCTATGCATGGGGTAATGTAGGTAGACCCTGTTATGAGTCCCAATTAAGGACTATAGACAAACCCTGCAAGAAATTCAGTATACTTTGTTATGAGTCCCAATTAAGGACTATAAACAAAACCTGCAAGAGACCTAGTGAACCCTGTTATGAGTCCTAGTTAAGGACTATAAACAAAACCTGCAAGTAGCTTATGTGTCAGATAACATGCATGCAATTAGTCAAGTACGAAGGCACACAAGTCACACAAGAGAAGCCCTTAGAGTTTAGGCCAGCATGGGGTCTAGGTGTTACCCTCTTTCACTTGGTTGGTTTATACCTGTCCTATCAAAGTAACCGGGTTCTTAGAGGATCCCAATATCATTGACTACTCTCAATCGGTCATAACTCCAGCATCGCAATCTTTTCTTGCGGCCAGAACCATCACGAGAGTTTAGCCTCAATGGGCGTAGCATACTGCTACAATTCTAAAGGCCAAGTTGTGTCAATTAAGGTTCTAAGGTTGTTGGTGCTTAATGACTCCTTAGAAGACCCATATTCTCCTCGTTGCGACACAAGGGATATCGGTACAGACCAAGGTGCCACACCAACGTAGCCACTGTTTCACCTGTGTCGGTCTACGCCGGACAGGTCCCTCACAGCTTATGCTACCTAAACAAGGTATCCCTAGATCTGGGTTAGGATCTATGTAACTCCGATGCAACCCACAATAGTAAAGCAAGCAAATCAATACAATTGAAAACACAGTTATGAACTAGCCCTAAGGTACACCTCACTTTAAGTAAACTTCCCCAGCAGAGTCGCCAGTTCTGTGATCGGTGGATCTGGAACTGACTGTTTAACGCTGGTTCGCGAAATGTCGCGGAAGCAAGAGTCGCCACCGTCTTTTATTTTCTCCAAATGGAAAGGACAAAAGCACAGAAAAATTCCTTAAAGAGATAGTTTCTCGGTTCGGGAGGTAGATTATAGAAAGGGAAGGTGTTAGCACCCTTTCTATCCATGGTTATCCATGGGCTCTTAGATACTTGCTCATTTGTGTTTTCAAAAATGGTTTGTTTGCTTTTCAATTGTGGGTTTTAAAAAAAGTTTCTTTGAAAATTCCAGTTCGACTCTTGTATCGGTCCTCAAGAGTGTTTGATAAATTGCTTTCGAAAGCTTTTTGAAAAGGTGTCGGTGTGAAAAGTATTTTTGATTTGTTTTGAAATTTAGATCAAGTATCTAGAGTCGTCTACCTACCCTAAGGAATTCGTCTGTGTAAATGTCCTTTAAAGTAGTGCCATCCCACCATTGAGAGGTAGGTAGCACCACCGTTGGAGGTGTTCGGGTCAATTCGCGGTTCGGGACATGGTGATCACCAGAGCAATGGGAAGACACCTTAGAAGCTACCCTCATGCCAGGTTCCTGGATCATGAGGACTTACTAAAACGTCCTCTACTCGACGATCACCTTTCGGGGCAAGGCAACAGTGAGGCGTACCCTAGGGGTGGTGTGTGCGATTCGTGTGTCGTTTTCATTGATATTTGTCTTGTTCATGTTATTGGTGTTCTACGCTTGATTTTATTTAAGGCCATTCATTCTTGCATGCTTTGTTTAACAGTTAAAAAGTTGCGAGGAAAAGTAAATCTAAAGCTATTACAAATGGCGCGGGTCCACATCGCCAAAATTAAACCAGGACCCGATTTGACAGAAAAATAAATAAATTGAAAGTGCGAGAAGTAATTACAAGGCTTCGGGGGAGGTACATAATTATTTAAATGAAATAAAATAAATGCGCGAATTAATGAGAATTAAACGAAACGAGGGCGTTGGACCCTTTTTGCCAAATATTAAAATTACTTGAATTAATTAATTTAAGAAAAGAAATTGTTTTTTTGTTTTTTTGGTATTTTATGTATTTTAAGTTTTAATAGAAAAAATTAATTACAAGTAAGCATTTAATTAAGGAGTTTGGAACAAGTTTTGGACCTGTAAAGCATGGATTAGGCAGCATAGATACTGATTGCAACTTTGTTCTTCATGAAATGGCTTGGACAAAAAGTGAGAAATTGCCAACTTCATCTATTCGATTCTCCCTACTCAAAAATGATCTTGAGTAGTTCTCTGACATTTTGGAAAGCTTGCAATGTTCTATATAACTCATATTTGAAATGCATTTTGAGATACCTTTTGGAACTAGGTGAAAAATTGCCATGAAGTTGGGTCCAAAACCTGCCTAAACTAGGGCAAAATTTCACTAAGTTATTTAGTTCATGACCATGTATTCATAAATTTATATCTTGAGATCCAAGCATCTTTAGGGAAAATTATTTGAAGAAAAGTTGTATATTTCATGGAGGTCTACAACTTTCATGTTGGGAAATTTCTTTGAATCATTATGCATCATGGTGAAAACATGACCTTTGTTGAGAAAAAATAAGAAATTTTCTATACTTAGAAAATTTCTAAGTTAAGAAAATTTTCAAATTTAAACCCTAATCTTCAAATTTAGGTTTCTTGATGAACAAGTTTGACATTTTTACATGCTTTGATGAATTATGACCCTTGGCACTTGATTTTGACCAAAAAGTCAAAGTTTGACTTTTCAGTATACAGTTGACTTTTGATCAGTTGACTGCAAATTTCATCTGTCAATCCAATGAAATTGAAATGTTTTGAGCCATGTAATTAGGTCAAGATGATGTAATTGAATACTTGAAATCATGCCTTAACTCAATTGGTCATTTTCTAGGTTAAGAATCAGAAATTGCCCTTCCTCAGTCAAAACCCTAATTTTGACCATTTTGCCCTGTTGGTGATTTGATCAAATTTCTTGAGGAATTATGGTCCAAACTTGATAAAATTATACACATGAGTCTAGAATGTTGATGTGGATCAAAAATTATGAAGTTTGACTGTAAATTGGCCATGGTTGACTTTTCCCCCAATACAGCTGATTTTTAGGTCAATTGTCCAATTGACTGAACAAAAGTGTGATCCAAGGCTTGAAACTTGACATGAGTAAACTTGGGGTTCCATAATGATGCTTGAAAGTCACATGAAGCATTTATAGTCCAAAAATCATTGTGCAATCTCAAACCCTAATTTTGGGTCATCAGTGCAAGAAGATATGCCTTGAGCTGACCAAACTCTAATCCAGTCTTGAGTCAAAGAAACCTTGTGAGAAAAATCTTGATAAATGAGAGGGAAAATTTTGGGGTACAACACAGCCCTCGGGAGATATGATTACAGCGCCAATGTCGTTACCCAATGCGTTTGAGGCTCCATCAAATTACATAGACCATTGGGATCCTTCCTCAGGCCCTTCATCCGTTCCAGGTTCTTCATAGTCAGTCACCAGCATAATGTTCTCATCCGGGAACTCAAAATTCATGGACTGGTAGTCATCCACGACCTGATGAGCCAAATGATCAACCAATACACTCCCCTTGATTGCTTTCTGGGTAGTATATTGTATATCATATTCGATTAAGATCATCTGCCATCTCGCTATTCTTCCGGAGAGAGCGGGCTTCTTGAAAATATACTTGATCGGATCAATATTTGATATCAATAAGGTAGTGTGAGTCAGCATATACTGTCTCAGTCGGCGAGCAGCCCATGCCAAAGCGCAGCAAGTTTTCTCGAGCAATGAGTATCTTGTCTCACAGACAGTAAACTTTTTGCTAAGGTAGTATATTGCATGCTCTTTTCGACCAGACTCGTCATGTTGTCCCAGCACACACCCCATTGAATTGTCTAGCACTGTTAAGTATAATATCAAAGGTCTTCCTTCAATCGGAGGCATCAGAATTGGTGATTCTTGAAGATATTCTTTGATCCTTTCGAAAGCAGTCTGGCATTCGTCATTCCACTTTACCACTTGATCTTTCGTCAGAAGCTTGAAGATGGGCTCACAAGTAGCGGTCAGATGTGAAATGAACCTGGAGATATAATTCAAGTGTCCCAAGAAACCTCTAACTTCCTTCTAGGTACGGGGATTTGGCATCTCTTGTATGGCCTTTACCTTTGAGGGGTCTACCTGAATACCTTTGTTACTGACGATGAAACCTAGAAGCTTACCAGACCTTACCCCGAAGGTGCACTTGTTCGGATTCAGCCTTAGCTTGTATATCTTTAACCTGTCGAACAACTTTCATAGATGATCGATATGTTCCTCTTTGGTTTGAGACCTGGCTATCATGTTGTGATCGGTGGATCTGGAACTGACTGTTTAACGCTGGTTCGCGAAATGTCGCGGAAGCAAGAGTCGCCACCGTCTTTTATTTTCTCCAAATGGAAAGGACAAAAGCACAGAAAAATTCCTTAAAGAGATAGTTTCTCGGTTCGGGAGGTAGATTATAGAAAGGGAAGGTGTTAGCACCCTTTCTATCCATGGTTATCCATGGGCTCTTAGATACTTGCTCATTTGTGTTTTCAAAAATGGTTTGTTTGCTTTTCAATTGTGGGTTTTAAAAAAGTTTCTTTGAAAATTCCAGTTCGACTCTTGTATCGGTCCTCAAGAGTGTTTGAGAAATTGCTTTCGAAAGCTTTTTGAAAAGGTGTCGGTGTGAAAAGTATTTTTGATTTGTTTTGAAATTTAGAGCAAGTATCTAGAGTCGTCTACCTACCCTAAGGAATTCGTCTGTGTAAATGTCCTTTAAAGTAGTGTCATCCCACCATTGAGAGGTAGGTAGCACCACCGTTGGAGGTGTTCGGGTCAATTCGCGGTTCGGGACATGGTGATCACCAGAGCAATGGGAAGACACCTTAGAAGCTACCCTCATGCCAGGTTCCTGGATCATGAGGACTTACTAAAACGTCCTCTACTCGACGATCACCTTTCGGGGCAAGGCAACAGTGAGGCGTACCCTAGGGGTGGTGTGTGCGATTCGTGTGTCGTTTTCATTGATATTTGTCTTGTTCATGTTATTGGTGTTCTACGCTTGATTTTATTTAAGGCCATTCATTCTTGCATGCTTTGTTTAACAGTTAAAAAGTTGCGAGGAAAAGTAAATCTAAAGCTATTACAAATGGCGCGGGTCCACATCGCCAAAATTAAACCAGGACCCGATTTGACAGAAAAATAAATAAATTGAAAGTGCGAGAAGTAATTACAAGGCTTCGGGGGAGGTACATAATTATTTAAATGAAATAAAATAAATGCGCGAATTAATGAGAATTAAACGAAACGAGGGCGTTGGACCCTTTTTGCCAAATATTAAAATTACTTGAATTAATTAATTTAAGAAAAGAAATTGTTTTTTTGTTTTTTTGGTATTTTATGTATTTTAAGTTTTAATAGAAAAAATTAATTACAATTAGACGCTAACCCTAGTTCTATTTTATTTTAATTTATTAAGAAAACGTTAAAATTTAACCTAAATTAAACCTAATTTTTTTTATACATACATTTAATTATAAAAATAAATAAAATAAATAATATTATCGTGAAAAAGAAAATTAAAAAGGAATAAAACATTAATTAAACCTATTTTTACATTTTTTAGATTTTTGTTAAAAGAATTAAAATTGCAAACCTAGTTTAAAACTAATTTTATTTACATGCCAATTTATTTATGAAAATATTAGAAATAAAAATTATTTATGGTATTTTCCTTTTTTCTGATTTTTATTGTATTTTATAATTTATGAAAAATATTAAATTGATTAAAAGAATAATTAAAAGAAAATAATAAGAAGAAATTGAGAAAATTGCAAACCAAGGGGGTGGTAGTCCCAAATTAGGAGGTTTGGCCTTAGCAATTTGGCCCAGTTAAGCATGGCCCTTCTGACTTTTTGCATGACACGTACATATGCGTTGACTAGGGTTTTCTGTGTTCCTCAATCCTGAGCCTTTGAGCTGATTCCATGGGACGCGTGGCTGGCTTGATGATGAGGGAATATGATGGTTTTCAATGTTGAGCCTGCACAGAATTACTGAACACAAAATAATATGAAGAAGGTCAAGACCTGGGGTTCGAACCCAGGTCACTAGCATCACCAATCAACACCTGTGCCACTGAGCCACTTCAAACGCTTTTGACATATAATAGTTAACAAATATTATAAAAAGAAAGAAACGTCTGTGGTTTGAAAACGCGCGAAATTTGAACCTCCCAATCAGCGCCGGCCAGCACATCATCTTCTTCATGTCCCTGAAATACAAACAATATAGGCAACGGTTTTCATAGCGTCTTCTTAGGCCAGTTTTCAGAAAATAGCGATTAGCTCTTAAGCATTCATAAATTGGGTGCGATGGGTGTTTCCTCTTCGTCTGAACGTGCTGGTTTGAATGGTGGTGGTTAGAGGTTTCAATTTTTCCTCGTTTCAAAGTCCCCAATTTAGAACTCTGTAAACCCTAGAAAACAGTCATGGCGAAATCGTATATACAGCATAAAAACGCAATTAAATGCATTGGTTAGTTTCAGGACAAGATAATAATCATGAATCAATGATTAAATTTCACAAAGAATGCATGGAATATGATGTACGATTATGAAATTTTCTTGATACAGCTTGCGTTCATGTTACCAATTCTTGGAGTTTGAATGGATGTTTGTGATTGTAATCGCTTCTGGGCAACCTTGGCAAGCTAATGGAACAAGAATTAGGCTTTGAATCCACCTCAAAAGTGTTTTTCAGATTTGAGTTTTTAGAGAATTTTTCAAGTTGGTCAATGGCTCTCTTGCGCAGCTTTGTGTCCGTTCTCATTAGGGTTATGATCAGGCATATGTAGTGAACAAATTAGGTCAAGAAAAGTAGCACAAATCCAATGCATTCATGGCTTTTGAAAATTTGATTCTTAAGGATCTTTTTAAATCTTTTTCCATGTGTTCTTTGTTCTCAATCAAGCCAATCAACCCAAATCTTTCCTTATTTAGCTAGGCACGAAATATTGAGTCTAAAACATGTATAAAAAGATTGGTTAGGGTGAGTTAAATATTTTTCATATATTTAAATGATTTAAATGAATTAATATAAATAAAAATTCAAATAAATAAATAAAAAATGAGAAAATACTTCCCTTTGGGCCAAGTGGTCGTGCACATGCTTGGAATGATGAATTGTGGAAGAAAAATGGGCCCATTAGCAATTTTAGGTCATTTGAAGTAATGTTGACTTTTCAAAATATCCAAAAATTTCCCAACTTCCACAAGGCATAACTTGCTCAATTTTTAAGCTTTTCTCATGTTCTTGGACATTTTGGAAAGGTCTTTGAGTCCTCTAACCAATGTCTTTGGTCCCATGTCATCTTGATTTACCAATCACAAGTTATGGCCTTTGACTTAAAGTCCCTTTTTGTTGACTTTTGAAAATGACCTATAATGTTGAAATTGATAACTTTTTGTGAGAGCATTTCTTGGACTTGAAGTATGAAGATGAGTTGTAGGAAATGTCTTTCTATTCAAAATGAGCTTTGGATGGAATTTTTCTGATAATCCATGTGAAAGTTATGCCTTGGTCAATTTCAGTTGACTTTTTCAGCTGTCCAAATAAGGAAACCTTTTGCATCTTGATGATTTCTGAGCCAAATTTTGAGAATCATGATCAAGCATTGATCAAATGATGTTGGTGGCTTCAAAATGATATGTTGACCAAAAATTGGAACTTTTGACTGTCAAATGACCATTTTGCCCCTACAGTTGACTGTAGTGCAATTTAGGGTTTTGACTGTGCAATTTTGAGCTGAATGTCTTGAAACTTGATATGAGGGTGCTTGACCATGTTTGTAGGCATGTGAGACTTGATTGGGCCTTTGGAAACTTCATTTTCTTGACCAAAACACAAACCCTAATCTTGACTGTATAAGAGACCTTTGCACTGTGCAACCCTTGGGGAATTTTGTGACTTGGCTTGGAAATTTCTTGGAGAATGTGGGAGGGCAAATTTTGGGGTACAACACATGTCATCAACATAAACCTCGATCTCGTGGTGAATCATATCATGGAACAAAGCAACCATGGCTCACTAATAGGTTGCCCCGGCATTCTTCAACCCAAAAGGCATCACCTTGTAACAGAAGGCGCCACACTGTGTGATTAAGGTTGTCTTTTCCATGTCTTCAGGAGCCATCTTGATCTGGTTGTAGCCAGAGAAACCATCCATGAAGGAGAAGATTTTATGTTGCGCGGTGTTGTCAACCAGAACAACAATGTGGGGAAGCGGGAAGTCATCTTTGGGGCTTGCCCTGTTCAGATATTTGTAATGCACACACATATGTATCTTGCCGTCCTTCTTAGGTACCGGAACAATGTTGGAAACCCACTGCGGGTAAGAAGTGACAGCTAATAATCATGCGTCGAACTGTTTCATGACCTATGCCTTGATCTTCTCTGACATTTCAGGGCGCATACGATGGGCCTTCTGTTTAACTGGAAGACAATCTTCTTTAGTTGGCAGGTAATGTACCACAATATCAGTGTCCAAACCAGGCATGTCTTCATAGGACCAGGCGAATATCTCAACATATTTGTGTAGTATCTGTATCAACCTCTGTTTGATGCTAAGCTTCAGATTTGCACCTATTTTAACCTCTTTTCTGTCTTCCTCAGTACCCAAATTCACTGTCTCAACCGGCTCTTCATGAGGCTGTATGGCCCTCTCTTCCTGTTGTAGTAGTCTAGCAAGTTCTCCAGGTACCTCATAATCATCCTCACCTTCGTCCTAGGCTTGGTTGATTGGATTTTTGAAGTCATAACTGGCAATAGCAAAGTTGTTATCAATGGGATCCATAGTGGATATGGATCTGCAGTATGATATGTGAGTGTGTGTAAGAGCATAACTGTATTGATAAAGTAAAGGCAGAAAAGAAAAACAGAGAGCGCAAAATTTGTATGCAAAGAATGTCCAATGCTTCATTGATGAAATATGAGATGACATATAATAGCCCTCACAGATAGAACTATCGTGCCTCGGGTAAGACGCAAGGCCAATAAAGTTTAAATTGTTCATTACAAACTCAGAAAACAAGTAAGACAATTACTGCGGAATAAAATAAACTGGTATAAAATCTCTGGTCGTCCAATTACTCGGCCCACTGTTGGTAGTTGGGTAAATCCAGCTGTCAATATCAAAGTCTTTCTTATTGTCTTCAATAGCATTGACCCCTTGATTGTTGATACGTAGGGGAGGTCCTCCAACTCGAGCGTGTCAAACAGCCCTTTGAGCCCCTGTAGTAAAGCCCAAACCAAATTTGTCAGTTTTGTGAGTGAACTCAGGGAGCTGGCCCCAATTGGCACACCCACCTTCTTCAACCACGGCCATGGCATCTTTAAGAGAAGCCATCTTCAGAGGAGGTTTGTTGCTAGTAGTAATTTCAGTTGATGCCAAGATCCGCGAGACCTTTTGGAAGTTTTAACAAGGAGTTTCTATAAATTCCCCGTCCATCTCTACATAGCGGAAGGAATTGAGATGGCTCACCATATACTCCTCTTCACCTCGTACAGTGACAATCTTCTCTTTCACCGGATACTTCAGCATTTGGTGGAGTTTGGAAGTAACTGCCCCAGCCTCATGGATCCAACGACGACCCAGCAAACAAGAATAAGACGGCCTGATGTCCATCACATAGAAGGTGGACTTGAAAGTCTGAGAGCCTATCTTTACAAGGATGTCCACTTCCCCATGCACCATTCTTTTCGACCTGTCAAAATCCCTTACCATAATGTTACTAGGATTTAAAGTCAAACCCTCGCAATCCAAACAGTCCAACGCCTTCTTGGGCATAACATTCAGCAAAGACCTAGTATCCACCAGCACATGAGCCATGGTAGTGCCACTGCATTCGATCGAGACATGCAGAGCAACATTGTGCTTCCTTCCCTTCGGTGTCAAGTCTGCATCTAAAAAACCCAGCCCATTGTCGGGAGTCAGGCTAGCCACGCAATCTTTAAATTGATCAGCTGAAGTCTCTTGCGGCACATGCACAGTTTTGAGGAATGCAATCAAAGCCTTCGCATGGGCCTCGGAACACAACAGCAGGGATAATATGGATATCTTTGAGGGGGTCTGCCCCAGCTGCTCGACCATATTGTAGTCACTCTTTTTGATTATTTTCAAAATTTCCTCTATATCTTGCTTAGAGGTTTCCACAACAATTTTTCTAGGTGCCTCCGTCCTATCAGGCTCACCTACAGCTTCTTTGCCTCGAATCCCAGATGACTTATCGGCAGGGGTAACAGCTGGAGTAGTAACTGAAGTACTAGCGGGAGCAGAGGATGAAATAACGATAGGCTTAGTGATAGTCTTCAGGAAGATCTCAGGAGAGAAAACCCTTCCACTTTTAGTAATCTTGTTGGTCCCGACAATGTTACCGACATCAGGATCAGCTTCTTCGGTCTTCCAGTTTTGTTTAACGCCATGATAGTAAACATTGGCGCCATAATGCCAAGGGAGAGCTTTGTCTGAGGTGTACGGGACAGGACCAGGACATGTGATTATCAACGGAGAAATTCTCGTAGTGGGTGTAATCCTAACATGTTTTCTCGAGGAAACCTTGGAAAGACTGGCTGAAATGGTTATAATAGAAATATCTTCACACGGAGAAGTTGGAATCAAAGTATTTTTGAACAAAATTTCTTGGCTGTCCATCAGGCGTTGGACACCTGTTTTCAGCAAATAGCAACCAGAAGGCATGGATGAACATATGTGGCAATCTTCATCACAACCTGGGAATAAACCAACCAACAATAAATTCTTCTTAATAGTCATAAGGGGAGAAGAAAATTCATCAACTGAGGTTACACACAGATCGGTATCAACGGCGTTAACCCCATGGTTGTGCCTAGGCATGGGAGCAGTTATTACATTGGGCTTCTCCAGAGCATCGAACTCAATCTCCTTGGATTCAATCAGATCTTGTACTTTATTTCTTAGAGCCCAACAATCATTTGTATCGTGACCAGGACTCTCAGAATGGTAGGCACATCGAGCGTTAGGATTGTACCGAGGAGATGAGGTATTAGGATTCTTGGGAGCCTCTTTCAAAGTTACCAAGTTGGATCTTAGTAGATGAGGTAGAACCTCTGTTAATGTCATGTTAATCCGGGTAAACTGCCTTTGTGGTCTTTCTACCCTTTGTTGATTGTTGCATTGTGGGGTAGCGGCAGGCATAGGTATCATTACAGCACTAACCGTTGGACGGTATTCCGTTTTGCTCTGACCTCTCGGGATATAAATGGCACTGGTCTCCTTCTTACCAGTGAAGGGTTTCTTTGATGAACTTGACGAGGTATCCTTCTGTATTTTACCGCTCTGAATCCCATCTTCTACCCTCTCTCTGGTTAATATCAGCTCAGTGAAACCAACTGACGAGTTGTTGATCAAATGGTTGAAGAATGGACCAGACAGCGTCCCAAGAAACATGCCAACCAACTCCCTGTCAGATAATGGGGGTTGAACTCTCCCCGTCAAGTCTCTCCAACTCTTCGCGTAGTCCTTAAAACCTCCACCTGCACCCATGGACATACTCTGGAGTTGAGTACGAGTAGGGGCCAGGTCGGCATTGTATTGATACTGCTTGTAAAAAGCGGCAGCCAAATCCTCCCAGTTTCGGACATTGGTTCCCTCCAATTGGTAGAACCATTCAAGCTGAGTCCCTGACAGACTGTCTTGAAAGAAGTCAACCCATAAGTTTCTATCAGCGGTGTGGGGGTGGATCTTCCTCACATAGGAACGGAGATGGAACTTTGGGCAAGACACCCCATCATACTTCGCGAAAACTAGAGCCTTAAATTTTCATGGGATGACTACCCCAGACACAAACCCTAGTTCTTCAAAATCCAGCCCTGATATTCTCTGGATCTCCATAGCACTTAATTGATCCTCTAACTGCTTGTACATATCCTCAGTGGGAGGATATTGTTCATCGTTGTAGTCGGTATCATTGTCAGAGACCTCAGGACTGGGGTCCTCTTCCCTTGTCTGCCCCTCTTGATTTTCCCCCTCTTTGGATGAGGAAGTCACATCAACTGATTACTTTAGTGGCCCCCCGAATCTTCTGCCCATATTGAGAGCACTGACGCGTTTCTTCTTCTTCTTCTTCTCTTTCTCTTTCAGGATGAGGGCCTTCAGATCCTCCTGCCCTTTTTCCAGAGTTACGAACATCTGTTGAAATTGGACATTTTATGCCTGAAGATCTTTGATGCTTTATTCATAAGACATATCTGCTTGAAATAAACAGCAGAGGAGATGAGAAACCTGTAACAGAACCTGCTTTATGCAATGTCATGGATGGTATGTGTATGCAATGATTTCAAGGAATTTAGAGATTTAAATTTGTTCAGACCAAAAGAGGAACACACGTCATATTAATAAATCCAAGTTTGAGTACATTATGCCTCTTTGGGCTTACAATGAAACAAACATACAACAAAACTCCTAAGACAAAAAGGTTGAACACATCCTCTTTGGCGCAATATAGGTGTTCAGATTTCGTTCTTCATGAAGCTACTTGGTGAGTTCCAGAACTTTCTTCTCACTGGCGTAAAATTGGGTTTCAAAGATATCTCACTCTTCCTTCAACTGAACCCAAGCTTTTTGCAAGTCTTCGAGAGTGGTAGGTATGTCAGGATGAAGGACAGTTTATGGAAAGTCTCTTTCAACAACAGGCTCTATGATAACAGGGAGGATGGAAGGATAAGGCATCACGAGTCTCTGAGTATGAGCCCGTACCCACCTAAGGAAAGGCTCGAGAGAGATAGAGTTTTTGTGTCCCAAAATCCTACTGTCCACCTTGTTCACCATTCTCCAAGCTCGTGCAAACCTCTGGCGGTAACCTTGGTCTTCTTGGTTATAGTCGAACACCAGACCTTGAATGAGCATCTCATGAGGGCCATCTCTTCGGGCATACCCAAACTGTCGAAGAGCTAAACGGAGATTGTAGGTGATACCTCCCCTAATACCAAGCAAAGGGACGTTAGGGAATTCCCCACAGCGGTCAATGATAGAGACGTCTTCCAAGGATCTTGAACACCAACGGATGCCAAAATGGGTGAGGGACATCATCCTTTGAGACCATGTCAGTCTTTGCTCGTTCTTCAATACTGATTGAGGTAGGTGTGAAGTGAAACACTTAGCGAGTAGGGGAATACAACACAAAAGAGTACCTCTTTTCTTCATGGTGCAGGTATGAAGGCAATGCAAGATGTCGCCCAGTAAGGTAGGTACAGGATTGCGAGAGAGAAAGACTTTGACGGTGTTAACATCTATGAATTAGTCCGAATTGGGGAACAGAACCAAACCATAAATGAGAAGAGCCAAGATGTCTTCAAAAGCTTGGAAATCCATGTTGTCCCAGAATGAACGAGCCTTCTCCAATAGAAACTTGGCTAGGAAACCTTTAACCCCGCTTCTTATCTCCTAATTAGCTATGATGTCAGCTCTTTTCAGATGTAAAGCCTCGGCGATGACTTCAGGTTTTGGAATCCTTTCTAAATCGGTGAACGACATCTGATCAAGCACTGGCACCCCTAAGAGTAAAGAGAACTCTTCTAGTGTAGGTACCAATTGATAGTCCAGGAAAGTGAAAGAATGATGTACGGGATCAAAGAATTGGAACATCATACATATCATCTCTTCTTGGAAACTGGATGTAGCCAAACTGAGGATTCGACCATATTTCTTGGTGAAAGAAGAATCCCCGGGCACTCTTGAGGCTAACTCTTGAAGTTGAGGGTGTGCTTTTATAAAGCTGATTCGGATGGTGTTCCTTCGGACGGAATTCATGACCTACAAAACAAAAATAAAGATAAATTTCTAAATCCTTGAAATGGTTAGTGAGCATGTGTATGATGCTTATGATGTTTATGATGTTACGTACAAGTAGATACATATACACACAAAGCGGACAAGTCCCTATGTTTTAGGCTTGCATGAGGTTTTATAGGTAAGTACCCTCTTGAAGTTTAGTTGGCTCAACCTGTCCTAGTAATAGTGATCAGGTTCTAAAGGATCGCAATATCACCGACCTTTCTCTTAGGAATTATCTCAGCATAATCAATCTTTTCTTGCGGCCAAGATATCCCAAAAGTCCAGCCTCAATGAGTGTAGTATCGAGTATCAACCAATTTTCAACTCTACACCGAAATTGGTTATCTCACTACGTCCTAATGGCCAAGTTTGTTCAATTAGGGTTCTAAAGTCAATTAGTGCTTCACGATGCCACTCAGCAGCCCCGTATTCTCCTCGAATCAACACGAGGGATACCGGTACCCACAAATGCATCACACTAATGTAGCCATTGTTTCAACCATATCGGTCTATGCTGTACAGTTTCTACAATCTATTGCTACTTACCTAAAAAGGTGTCCCAGATCCGAGTGGAGGATCAAAACAAAACCCAAACAATGACCCAAAAATGTAAAGCAAGCAAGCCAAACAAAGAAAGCAAATAGATGTGATCTAACCCTAAGGTAACCTCACTTAAAAAATATTCCCCAGCAGAGTCTCCAGTTCTGTGATGCGGTGGGAGAACTGACTTGTTGTTTCGTGTTTGTATTTGCAAATGTTGTGGTTTAGCAAGAGTCGCCACTGACTTTTCTTTTATCCAATAAGGAAAGGTGAAAAAGCACAGGAAAGACCTTTAGAGATGTTTTCTTGAGTTCGGGGGGTAGATTATGAAAAGGAAAGGTATTAGCACCCTTTTCATCCATGGTTTCCCATGGGCTATTAGTTACTTGCTAGATCACTTGATTTTGCTTTGAAATGTGCTTTGTGATGTGGGTTTTGAAAGTATTTTGAAAATGTGACTTTATAATGATTCTCGTCTCTATAAGAATGCGTACAAAGTTTTGTTTTGAAAATAGTTCAAAAAGATGTTTGTGGAATGTGTTTTTTGAAAGTGATTTTGAAAAGGGTTTTCTTTGTAATGGCTCTCGTTTCTATAAGAACGCGTACAAAGTGTTTTTCCTTTGAAAATATTTTAAATGAAAGTGTTGGTAGGAAAATGTTTTGTTGTGAGCAAGCTAGCAACTAGGAGCGAATCTACCTACTCAAAAGGGCTTAGATGTTCTTTTCCTCCTCCAGTAGACGTTGCTATCTTACCATTATTTTGGTAAGAAGCCCCATCGTTGGATGTTTGAGGGACGAGTGTGGGACATTTATATAGTCATAGAAGGCAACCCATGGAATGTTTTAGCAATGTCATTTTAGGGACTAGATCGTTTATCGAAGGCAACATCGAGGGTCATCGAGGGACTACGATCTTTTATCGGGAGTCTTTTGCTAAAACGCCCATGCTCGAGGGACGTGACTATTTTTCCGATAGGCAACAAAGTGAGATTACCCTAAGGGTGCATGTGTGAAAATTGTGTTTGATTGCATGCATTTAGTCTTGCTTTTTAGGTTGTCTATTTGTTGTTTTCATCTCTTGCCATACACACCTTAATTACTAGCATTTACACTTGAAAGCGATAAATTGTGGAAATATAAAGTCCTACGCTATTACAATATTTTAGGGATGGGGGTACATATTTACAAATGGGGATTGCAAATAAAATTAAATCCTAAGTTACTATTACAACCATATTGAATGGATAAGAATGTACAAGGAAATGTGAAATGAACTTGTTTAGAAAATGTTTTTTTTTGCCTTAATGAATTAAGAAAAGAAGGAAATAAATTAATAAAAGAAAATATTTGTATGTCTTTTTATGTTAATAAAAAAAAGATTTAATATAAAAAATGATAAAAAGGAAAATAAATGAAAGAAAGGAACAGCGTGCTACTGCAATCAAAACAACAAGGATCAGAAGTTCTGAAGCCATGCGCGCTGTGACTCAGAAGGAAATGTCAGTGGGTATCAGAAGTTCTGGATTGGTAAACTCTGAGGTCCTGCAAGAAATGTTAGAGGGAAAACACAGAATTTCTGGGCGGTGCATGCTAAAGCTCTGAATGTGAGGGCAGTGAGAGAACCTTAGAAGCTTTGTGCATGTTAAAACAGTGAAGAGAACTCAGAGGTTCAGTTTGTGCTAAGACAGTGAGTGAACATTAGAAGTTCAATGTGCATTAACAGTGAGTGAATATCAGAAGTTCAGTGTGTTTAAACCGTGAGGAGAACTCAGAAGTTTTGTGTTGTGCTAAAACTGTGAGTGAACATCATAAGTTCTACACCATATTTCAACTGTTAATCAGCACATCAACAATTTATTCAGTCCTTAATAAACAGCAAATCAGAAGGATAACAGCATAACAGTTTAGGGAAGTTCTGATCCTAATACTGAGCCTAGCCTTAATCAATAGATTCTGACCCATAGTTTTTTTCTACTTATGCAATGATATGGACAACATTGATTGTGATATTTTACATATTAATGATATTCTGAATGAGAAGATGCAAAGTCAGAACGACTTACCTAGAATCTGAAATGTGTGTTTGGAACTTTAAGTTGCTGCCTTCAGATGTTCTGGTTTCAGTGAGAGTAATGGAACAATGGTTATGTTCTTTGATTCCAAGAGGAAAAAAACAAAGGTTTTGCTTAGGATTTGCGAAGGTTTTTACTGTTTCCTTTTCTTTCTTTGATAATTCTCTCTCTCTCTCCAAAATCCAACCCCTTGAAAGTGTGATGGAGCAACTTATTTATAGTTGAATTTGTTGTGGTTTTGGGGGGAAAAACAAATGGGATTTAAACTTTTTGGCACACTGTTCCATAGCTTTTTTATCACAGCTTTTTGTATTTGGTGCAAATACAGGATTTAGGAAAATACAGGCGTGCACTGGATTAGCTACTGGTTAGAGTACTGTGTTGTAGCAGTGCATCAGGTTATTTAAACGAGGTCTTGGGATTTGGTGATGTTCTGATCGCAAAAGATCATAAATGTAACCTCCAAATGTTGAAGGGGCATGTTCTGATCGGAGAATATTGCTTCCATATGTTCTGATTGAAGCGTCATGTTCTGAACCGTGTTTGCAACTTCTGACTGCACTTGCATAGAGGCTGGCTCAGAAGTTTTGAAGTATCATATTCTCTAGACACTTAGAAAATTTTCTAAATGTTTAGAAATTTGATTTTTTTTCAAAGTAACTTCTGACTTCTGATTTTTTGATGAACCAATTTCATGCCTTGATGAAATACGATTCTTGGAACTTGATTTTTTGATCCAAAAGTCAAAGTTTGATGTTTTAGTGTGCAAATGACCATTTTGCCCTTGTGAATGACTTTCTTGGAAAATTAGTAATTCAAGGCTTGAAATTGGATGGAAGTAAACCTGAGGGTCCAAGTTTATCCTTTGAGAAATGAGAGGGAAAATTTTGGGGTACAACATTATACAATGCATTTCATACATCATGGCATTGCATACAAGCTAACTCTTTACCTTTTCAGGAAAGATCAATCGACAGACCAACATCATCAACTACTTATATGACCCGACAGTCTTCTCCAAGGCTATATCTGACAAAGGGCTATTTCAGCAATTTCCTTAGTGGATCATTCTCAAAAATACATCCTCTGGCTCAGTTTAAATCGAGCATAGATTTATTCTGATACTTCTTCCAGTTAAATACAAAAAGACCTCTTCTGGCTCAAATTAAATCAAGTATAGATTTATTATGATAATTCTTCCAGTTAAAGACAGGCGTAGACATCTTCTGGCTCATATTAAATCGACCATAGATTTATTCTGATACTTCTTCCATTATACATTTTCTGGCTCAGATTAAATCAACCATAGATTTATTCTGATACTTCTCCCAGTTAAAGACAGGCGCAGACATCTTCTGGCTCAGATTAAATCAAGCATAGATTTATTCTGATACTTCTTCCAGTAGACATTTTCTGGCTCAGATTAAATCAACCATAGATTTATTATGATACTTCTCCCAGTTAAAGACGGACAAAGACATATCCTGGATCATATTAAATCAACCATAGTTTTATTCTATAACATCTTCCAGTAGACTTTTTCTAGCTCAGATTAAATCAACCATAGATTTATTCTTATACTTCCCCTAGTTAAAGACAGACGCAGACATCTTCTAGCTCAGATTAAATCAACCATAGATTTATTCTGATACTTCTTCCAGTAGACTTTTTTTGGATTAAATTAAATCAACCATAGATTTATTTTGATACTTCCTCCAGTTAAAGACGGACGCGGACATCTTCTGGCTCAGATTAAATCGACTATAGATTATTCTGATACTTCTTCCAGTAGACTTTTTCTGGCTCAGATTAAATCAACCATAGATCTATTCTTATACTTCTTCCAGTTAAAGACGGGCTCAGACATCTTATGGCTTAGATTAAATCGACCATAGGTTTATTCTGATACTTCTTCTAGTAGACATTTCCTGGCTCAGATTGAACCGAACGTAGATTTATTCTGATACTTCTTCCAGTTGAAGTCAAGCGTAGACTTAGTCTAAATTCTATCCACAGTTACTTTGGATGGCATCTATAAGCCCATCTCCAACAATCCTCAATCACCTCTTCAAATGGCATCTTTAAGCCCATTTCCGATATAATCAACCAACGATGTTACTTCGTGCACCAGCAAGTGCAAATTTCTGGGCACTTAAGTGTTCAATCTTCTCCTACCTTCAAGTCACGAATGGAGGACATGCCAATATAACTCTTAAGGTTTAAGAATATTGAACAGGGGAAATTTTTGTACCCTAAAATTTTCCCTCCCACTTTCTTCAAAAAAAACATACTCACAAAGGTCTCGAGTACTCGAAGCCACTCAAGAGTTGATTGGTCAAAACTCCTCCTAAGCAAGGGTCTTCAACTAGGGTTTGGTGCCTCTCAAAGAATATTGGGTTGCAATGGTCTCAAATTACTTGCATGGTTCATCATAGGTCCTCAATAATTCTAATGTCAAGTTTCAAGTCTTGCATCACATGTTGGCTCAGTCAATAACTCAGATGTTTGAAGATCAATTGTATTGGGTAAAAAGTCAATTATGGTCAACATACAGTCAAACTTCAAGATTTTTTGTCAAAATCAAAATTTTGAGGTGATATTCATCATTTGATCAAGGTTTAACCATGATTCCTCACGGAAAGCCCTCAAATCATCAAAGGTTAAAAATTGCCAAAATTAGGGTTTTGATTGAAGATGACTGATCATTGATTGCTGGCCTAGTACATGACCTAATGGCTTAAAGCATGATCTCAAGGGCTCGAATACAACATCTTGACCTAATTAAATGGCTCAAGACATTTCCAAAGATACAAGTGATTGATAGTTGAAAATTTGAATCAATTGATGAAAAGTCAACAGTCACACAAAAGTAAAACTTTGACTTTTCGATCAACATTAGAATTCAAAAATCAAGAATCCTAAAAACATCAAAACTATCAAACTTTATCATCAAGAATCAAAAATAAATAAATAAAAGTCAAAAGTTGGAAAATTTTCCAACACTTATAAAAATTCTAAGTGTTTTGTTCTTAACAAAGTCACTACTTCATGGCCATTTTTCACTAAGATCCAAGTTGATTCAAAGAAAACTTTCAACATGAAAGTTGTAGGGATTGATGAATTCTAAAACTTTATTAATGTGGGATGATCCTCAAAAAGTGCTTGTATTAAGAGATATAGGCCCATGAAGTTGTGATATTTTTATCTAACACTTAGAAAAAATTTCAACAAGTTTTGATCAGTTTTTTATCCCAACTTCTTGGCCAATTTCCACCAAGTTCCCATTTGATTTAGCCAAAGTGGTAAACATGAAAGTTGTAGACAATGTTTCAAGATTTCCAAATTATCCAAGAACACAAATTTATCATGCTTGAGCTAGAAGTTTCGAAGAGATGAAGATGGCATATCAAACTTGAATTATAGGTCATTTTTGTGATGAACTCATGACTAAATCTCATAACCATGTTGCATAATCTCAGTTTGTAGGCCTCTAAACCTCCAAATATATCCATAATCATAATATTTCACACACTTTTGAGCCATTATCCAAGTGATTCAAGCTTTGTCCAAGCTTAATTGCCATTTAAGGGAGAAAGGTCACACTTTCATTCTAGTAAAGTGACTTTAATCAAAATGTCAACTCCTTGATCACACTCAAACACTAAAGCAAGAAGCAACATGTCTACAGCTCCTAACCATCCTATAAGCCATGGTACTATGCATTAGAACTTTGATTTCTCAAGAAATCACAAGTTACATGTCAGCCAAGCCTTAACTCCATAACTTGCAAACCTAATCAACCATTGCCCTCAAACCTTTTCTCTATAAATAGAGAGGCCGTTTGCAAGCCAAAGCATAAAATTGACAAGACCTCAAACACTTTCAAACTCATAATCACCAAGAAACCACCATTATTTCACATTTGAAGCTTCCAACACCCAACTTCAAAACCACTCGTGAGTTTTCCTCTTTTATCTTTCAAACACCTTAGGTACTCCATATAGAAGTTGTCCAAACACCTGAACAACTTCTGTAATCACACCATCATCATCCACCATTTTCAAAATCCAACTTTGCAAATTGACTTGAGTAGACTGATCCAGACACTCTCAAGGCAAAGTAAGAGTTGCAACATACTCACCAAGGTCCCAGGAAGCTAAAGCAAGCACCATATTGCTTCTGGAAGTCGTGTAGAGGGCACTGGATTTTTCATCAAGAGGTAAGTTTTCTCAAACTTTGAACTCTTTATTTAAGCACCATTAGCATATACTTTCTAAATATAAAATGTAGATATCATGTTTATGAAGCTAACAATGTCCTTAAATTGAATTTTAATTAACTATGTGATGAGAATTTTGGAACTGAAGTTTCTGAAATATTAGGTTTTTAGTTTGGTATCAAACAAAATTCGTCCTAACCATTGATCTATAGCTTTTGAAAGTTTATGGTTGGATTCATGGTGAAAATTCAAGCAAGTTTGATGTTTACATATTTCAATTTGGTTGAGAAATACAGCTTTTACAAAATTTGAAAATGTTGTTGTTGTTACTATCAAACGCGCGCGAGGAAGAAGATGAAGTTCATTTTTTGAAAACTTGTTTATATTATATTTATTGGTTGTTGTTTTATGAATGGATGAAATAGCCACCCCAGTGGTAAAACAAGCACGCGCGCTACTATAGGGACATGGGTTCGAGCCCCAACGCTACCCTTTTATTTTTCACATATTTATTCTTTCAGATCCACTGCAAACAAGTCCAAGGCGCGCATAGTACCTCATGTTACAACCACCAATACTCATCAAAGACAGATCCAATGAACCAAACGCAAGCCCCATGATGCACCTCCTAAAGGTCACCTCCACTGGATCCAGTGCAGCAACCTGCGCTCCTTGATTTGGGCCTTTTTATTTTTGCTTTTCGATATCCCCCAATTACTTTTACAAACACATGCCTATTTTATTTCTTTTTTTTTATTTTAATTAATTTTTTGTTTTTCTAAATCATTTTTATTTAATCAGAAAAAATCATTAAAAAAATTAGATTTAGGTTTTCAATTAATTAATTTAATTTTTGATAAATAAAAATTAATTTAATTTAATCACTTTGATTTTATTTTATTAATTAATTATAATTAGGTTTTATACTTCATATATTTTTCTAAATAAAACATCAAATTTATTTTCTAACAATTAATTTCTTTTCTTTTTTTAATTAAAATTAATTTAGACTTATTTTTTTAATTAAGTTAGCTTTATTTTTAATTAATTAAAATTAATTGGCCTTTTCATTTGTTATTAAATTTAATTTAGTTTCTTTAGGTTTTTACCAAACTTTTGTTAATGAAAAATAATTAGGTTAATCATCAAACTTTTTCCATCAAAAAATCACAAAAAACAATTTCCTTTCTCTTTTCTTTATTTTACAAATCTTCGCGTATTTTATTTCTCAATTATTGTAATTGTCAATGGTTTGTAATAGATAATTAGAGTTTATTGTTGTCATCCTCATTCATAAATTTGTACCCCCATTCCTGAAGCGTTGTAATAGCGTAGGACATTTAATTTCTGCAATTTACTGTTTTCCTTATTACTGTTAGTTTAATAGGATTGTATGGCAAGATCTAAAACAAAATGCTAGATAACCCTAATCAAGACAAAAACAAACTGAAAATCAAAACACTTCGCACATGCGAACCTCTAGGGTGACCCTCACTTATTTTCTCAGATTAAAACAGTCATGTCCCTCGAATGTGGGATGCTTTAGCAAAGTCCCTCGATTAAAAATATCGTAGTCCCTCAATGATCCTTCGATGTTGCCTTCGGTAAACGATCTTAGTCCCTTATGATAATTGCTAAAGCATCCTACAAGTTGCTTTCTATGACTGTACAATAACCTGCACCTGTTCCTCACATCTAATGATAGGGCTCCCTACTAACTAATGGTAGGTTAGCACTATCTAAAGGAGGAGGAAAAGAACAAAGACTTTTTGAGTAGGTAGATCGCTCGTAATCGCTTGCTCACAAACTAAAAAAAAATTCACACCTCACAATTTCAAAAAAAAACAACCACTTTCAAAAGCAACTACTTTCAAAAAATGCTTTATAAACACTCTTGAGGACTGATACAAGGGTTATTACAAAGCAAATTCCCTTTGGCATTTTTCACAAAAAAAACACTTCCTTTCACAAATATTTTCAAAACAAACATTTTGTATACATTCTTAATGATACGAGAAACATTACAAAATTGTCGCGCTTAGGCATTTTCAAAATATTTGCAAACATACATAAACATAAAGCATTTCAAAAGTGAGCTAGCGATTGAGAGCCCATAGATAAGTACGGATGAAAAGGGTTCTAACACCTTCCCTTTTCATAACCTACCCCCCGAACTCAGAAAAATTCTCAAAAGGTCTTTCCTTTTCTTTTCACCCTTTCTTTTGTTGGATAAAATAAAAGTCGGCGCCACCTCTTGCTATCTGCCACATTTACGATAAAACGCAAAACCCAAAAGTCAGTTCTCTCATAGTATCACACAGAGTCTTCTAACTTATTGCTAAGAAGCAAAGAGAAGCTGAAGCTAGAGAACTCCAAGAGGCAGAAGAAGCTAGGCTTAAGTATGAGGAAGATGCCAGAGTTGCTGAGGAAGCCAGGTTCGCTCTGGAAGCTGAAGAGGCAGAAAAGGTAAGACAATATGCTTTGATTGAGTCTTCTTCTAATCATGTCATTACGCGTCTGGAAAATGAAATTGGTGAGATTAGAAGAAAACAACGAGTTTTTAGAGAAAGCATCATTAAATATAAGGTTATCAATGAGAATGTTCAGAACATGCTACAGTTGTTTCTGCAAAAGATTTCTACTCCTGCTCCTGAACACTAGGCTCTTAGGTTTTATTTTACCTTTTGCTTCTGAACCTTAGAACTCTTGCTTCTTATGTTTTGTTGCTTATGTTTTCTTTTCTATCTTATGTTCTTTTAAACTAAATGAAAGTATTATTTTCGCTTCAAACTTTTACTTGTTATTTCTTCTATTTTTATGTTTTCACACATAATTACCTTTTTGATTATGACAAAAAGGGGGGGTGAATAACTGAAAGTAATATTTTGATTCTGATAATCAAATTCTAGAAAACGTATTTGAAAAGAGTTGCTTACATTCTAACCCAGTTAAACTTGAAGAAGTGAAAAACACAAGAAGGGGGTTGAATTGTAAAACTTGAAATCAAATGCATACAACACGTTATTTTTATCCTGGTTCGTTTGATCTCAAACTACTCCAGTCCACCCGTCAAGGTGATTTCGCCTCTCTCCAACGAGGTCTTAATCCACTATATTCAACTGAATATTACAACTGCTTTAACAACTGCTAAAGGCTTCTTGAGTCTAAACCACAAATCGGTTTCTCAAGGAAATTCTTTCTTACAGATAAATGAATACTATATGTGTTGAATGTTTTCTACAAAAACTTTATATCACAACTGTGATAATACACAAATTAAGCTTAGGTGAAACTAAGATGTTATATCTAAAGAGTAAGCAATTTGAGAGATATAGAAAGTTGTATGAGTGAGGATGAAGATGATTTACTTTATGCGTGTAAAGAGTTGTAGAGCATTAGCCAATTCATTTCTCACTGACTTGTTTATATAGCCTTGGAAAAGATACATTGTAGTCAATTATTCCATTTCAATGCCCATTACGTTCTTTCCATATTGAGAAGATCTTTGTCTTGGAATAAATCCGTTGGTAATAAAGTGTCTTGAATGCACAGTACCGTTGTCAATTAAGCGTGTTGATTGGCTTTGGCTTATTCTGACGCTTCTGGGTGCTGATGATATTGTTTTGGTCTTGATCAGAGTTTAGAGTATGTTACGAGCAGATCTGTTCATCAAGCTTCAGCGTAAGCACATGCTTTGATCTTCTGATGCTGGCATATGATATTTCATCTTCTGATGCTGGCATATGATATTTCATCTTCTGATGCTGATGTTGACATTCTTATGCTGATATCCATCAGAGTTTCTGTAAATGCACAATATAATCTTTAGGTAGCATATATGTCTCATATGAATTATACAATTTATTTAATCTAGCATTTTGTTATCATCAAAACTTTAACTTAGGGTAGTAGATTCAAACTTTGTTCTAACAAAACTTCTGTTTCTATTAGAATTATTTTCTTTTTCAAGAATCATGAACTCTGATTGGAATCCAGATCTGAAAGTGTTATACAAGGCTTTTGTCTAACTTTTGGATTTAGACTCTGAGAAGTATTAAGTTCACAATCAGGTTATTCATAATCAGGCTCTAAATTGAGAATTTGGAATATGTCTCTGTGACGCTAGAGGTTTGAGATCTCAATTGGCATGATTGGTATCAAGACTCTCAAGATCTCAATATTTGATCTATTGGAACCAGGGGGAGTTCTACTCAAAATGGTTCAGAATCAGGATATTTGATATTTATCAAGTCTTTGAGTCAGGGGGAGTTTTCATATAAAGGATAAGTGTTTCTTACCCTTGTTATTTTTTACTTCCTTTGATTATGTACAAAATAGTGTCATCAAAATACATAGTTTTGTCATCATCAAAAAGGGGGAGATTGTTAGAACAATATTTGGTTCTGCAACTTTATCTTTGAGTTTTGATGATAATAAAGAGTATGTTAGTATGAACAATTTTGGTACTCTAATGTGTGTTTCTTGTGAGTATCTAATAAATAGGTTATGCTTCTAATGAATGGCGTGGCCAAGACATTAGAAGAGACAAGTTCCGCTTCTGCGCTACACAAGTTCTGATGAACAGTAGTAAGACACTCCAGAAGACTTTGAAGTGTAGGCTCTGATATGAAGTCTAAAGAAACCAGTCAGAAGATCTGAAGACAGAAGTTCTACTGAAGTCCAGATGCTAAAGACTCATGTTTCTAAAGATAACGTGTTCTAAATAAACCAGTCAGAAGATCTGAAAACAGAAGTTTCTACAGAAGTCCAGATGCTGAAAACTCATGTTTCTAAAGATAAATGGTTCTCAAAGACCAAGTGTTGATGATTCTGAAGACGAAGTTCTTAAGACTTTGAAGACTTTAAATTTTGAATACCCAATGTTTTAAAAAAGGCTCTCAAGACCAAGTGCTGAAGATTCGGAAGACGGAGTTCTTAAGACTCTGAAGACTTGAAGTTCTGAAGACCCAAGGTTCTAGAAAGGGCTATGAGAAGGAACCTGGGTCGTAGGGATATAAGAAGGAACATGGGTCATAGGGTTACTTCGAAATGAAAGCCTGGATAGTAGGGCTATGAGAAGGAACCGGGGTTGTAGGGTTACTTTGAAATGAAAGCCTAGATAGTAGGGCTATGAGAAGGGACCTGGGTCGTAGGGTTACTTCGAAATTAAAGCCTGGATAGTAGGGCTATGAGAAGGAACCTGGGTCGTAGGGTTACTTCAAAATGAAAACCTGGATAGTAGGGCTATGAGAAGGAACATGGGTTGTAGGGTTACTTCGAAATGAAAGCCTGGATAGTAGGGATATGAGAAGGAACCTGGGTCGTAGGGTTACTTTGAAATGAAAGCCTGGATAGTAGGGTTATGAGAAGGAACCTAGGTCGTAGGGTTACTTCGAAATGAAAGCCTGGATAGTAGGGCTATGAGAAGGAACATGGGTCGTAGGGTTACTTCGAAATGAAAGCCTGGATAGTAGGGCTATGAGAAGGAACCTGGGTCGTAGGGTTACTTCGAAATGAAAGCCTGGATAGTAGGGCTATGAGAAGGAACCTGGGTCGTAGGGTTACTTCGAAATGAAATCCTGGATAGTAGGTGTTGTACCCCAAAATTTTCCCTCTCATTTCTTCAACATTTTCTCATCACAAGACCCTTGGAGCTCAAGATCAAGTTAGGGTTTGCTCTGCTCAAGACTCCTCCTTGCACTGTTGACCCAAATTAGGGTTTGAGTTTGCACAAAGATGTTTTGACCTAAAATGCCCAAAATGACTTTCATGCTTCATGTTGGACTCACAAGTTTATCCATACCAAGTTTCAAGCCTTGATTCCCATCTTTGCCCAGTCAATTGGACAGTTGACCTAGAAATCAGCTGTATTGGGGAAAAAGTCAATTGTGGTCAATTGACAGTAAAACCTCATGATTTTTGACCCACATCAACATTATGAACTCACATGAACCATTTGGTCAAGTTTGGATCACAATTCCACAAGAAATTTGATCAGATCACCAAAAGGGCAAAATGGTCATTTTTAGGGTTTTGACTGCACAAAGGCAATTTTTGACTGTTTGGCCTAACCAATGGCAAACCAAGCTCCCTTATGGCCTCAAGGACTCAATGGCATTGTCTTGACATGTTCAACAAGTTCAAAAGATTCCAAATGCACAAGATTGACAGGTGAATTTTCCAGTCAACTGATCAAAATTTGATTGTATACTGAAAAGTCAAACTTTGACTTTTTGGTCAAAATCAAGTGTCAAGATTCATTTTTCATCAAAACATGCCAAATTATGAAACTTGTTCATCAAGAAACCAAAAATTACAAATTAGGGTTTGAAATGAAGAAATTTCATAACTTAGAAATTTTCTAAGTTATGGAATTTCCTATTTTTTTCCTAACTTTGTCCCATTTTTTCATCAAGATGCATTTGGATTCAAACAAAACTCAAAACATGAAAGTTGTAGTCCATTGCAAAATATACAACTTTGATACACAAAGTTTTCTAAAAAGAAGCTTGTAGCTCAAGTTATGATTTTTGGAATAGGGGTGAAAAACATTCTTAACTTAGAAAATTTTTGACCTATTTTAGGCAGGATTTTTGCCCAACTTCATGGCCACTTTTCACATGCTTCCACTTGGAATTTCAATTTGCATTACAAAGATGGATTTTAGTAAACATTCCAAGCTTTCCAAATTGTCAAGGAACTCATCAAACACCCTTGTGGTTAGGGAGATTCGAATTTGTCAAGATGGGCAAAAGTCACTTTGTTCATGGCCAAAGGCATGTTCATACACTATGCATTTTCAAACTCAGCTTGCACAAACTAGATTACAGGCCTTTTATCTCATCCACACTCAATAATTTAATGTATATCCTTTGTGTTCATGTCTTGTTTTGTGTATTTAACCATTACATACAAGATTAAGCCATATTTGGAAAAAGCATTTTAGCCATATTTGAAAAGAAGCACTTTATGTCAAGATCAAAATCTAAGAAGTACAAAGCAGATCTTTTGGGCACAAGTTCATGAACCAATTCCACTGATCAAGAGTGATTTGTGCAGCATGCTTGAGGGGCCTGTAGGAGCCTATAATCCAACTTGCATTTTGTTTGCTTAGATAAGAAGAAAGCTTGCATTTTGCACCATAACCACACATTCCTGCAAGCAAGAGCCTAAACAAACTTTGCAAACACTTTTCACTTGATCCAACTAACCTAAAGCACGAATCAATCAGAGTTCAAACCTTCTCATTCATCAAAACACAGTTTTGTGGCAAAACAGGGTACCTGCTGCATTTTGATTTGGTCAGCTCAATCCATTCGTGCGCCTTGGCCAAAACCACTTCATACACACTCCATAAAATCCATACAAACTATCCCAAGCCTTAGAAACAGACTGTAACAGCCATAGCCAAGTGTGCCATTTTCACTTCTCTCTCTTGCAGGTTGACTTCCATAGCTTGATTCAGAAGGATTCAAGGCACACTAAGCATTGGAGGAGCATCCCTGGACCTCAAGCAAGCTGTACAAGTCCTCACATCCCATTGAAAGTGCCTCCATTGTTGTACACGATTCAAGCTGAACAGGTAAGAGTTTGAACTTTTATCTCTCTATCCAAGCATATTTAGGCTTAGGTTTGTGAAGAAGTTATGTCCTACTCATGGCCCTGAAGCTACCCATATCATTACTTTTCATTTATGTTGTGTGTACTGAGAGAATTTTGAACCTGAATATTGAACAAAAGTTAGGTCAGGAATTGGGGGAGAAGAAATTCTCTCTCATTTCTGAGAGTTAGATCAAGTTCTTTATATGTGTGAATTCGTGGTTTAATGCTCTATATTTTTGATGTTATAAGTTTTTGTTAAAAGTCAAAGGATCAAGAGATAGCAGGAACAAGAGAAAACGCGCGTTTTGTGTTTGAAACTGGCTGGAGGTTGAAGACAAGCCTCCTTGGGCTGGGCCCGATCTGTTTTTTCTATTTGCACCACATTTTTCCACATACACCCCCTTGGCCCATTGTGTGTTATTTTTATCATTTTTGATTTTTTTTTCTTTTTGATTCTGACTTGTTATTTTTTGTTAAAATATAAAAAACATTAAAAATATTTTTTCACCTTTTTTTTGTATTTATTAGGCATTTATTTGTTTTATTTGGTATATGTATGTAAATAAATATATATATACTTTTTATTTAAACCCTAGAAAATAATACCAAATATTCTTTTTTAGTCCTTATTTTTTATTTACCTTTTTAAAAACATTTGCTTGAAATACACTTTTTTTTTGTAAATAATGAATATTTTATTTTTTGTATATACTTAGTATAGTTAATATATAATATAAATACTTATATATTTATTAGAATATTTAGGATAAAAAATACAAATAATACTTTTTTTTTATTTTATTAATATTTGACCTCAAAAATCACTTTTTCATAATATACTTCTCTTTTATTTATTTTTTGTGTATAAATAAATATTGTATATAATAAATAATAAATACTTTTACTTAGAAAATTAGGGTTTTGCCCTAAAAATGTGAAAATATCCAAAATTAATCCTTTTTATTTTTGTTTATATGTCACATGAAAAATACTTTTGCATACACATAAAAACATTTTTGTGCATAATACATTTTACATTTTTTATTTGGATTTTTTTTAATTATTGTACAATTAAATAACTTGTATATTTAATTTGGATGTAATAGTTTAGATTTAAATTTCTTGCTAAATATCCCCATTTGAACATTTGTACCCCTCATCCCATAATTATGTTGTAATAATTTAGGACTTTAAATTCCGCATTTTAAAGCTTTCTAATTATACCATGATAGACTTAGGGTTTTGTATGCAAAAATCAAACAACAAATAGTTTGACTAAACAAAAGACAAAAAGCATGAAAATGAATAACACCAATCACACTTGCACCCTTTAGGGTTACTCCACTTGTTGCCTTCAATAATGGGCCATGTTGCATGTTGGGTTTCTTTGGCAAAATAAAACAATTCAAATGATCATAGTCCCTCGATGACGCTTTCGAAAGTTGCCTAAAAATGATCAAGTCCCTTAAAGGAAAAATTGCCAAAGACACTTGGCACTATTGCATTCATGGTCTAAACGATGACCCGCGCCTGTCCCATTAAAATCCTAACGCAAGATTGTCCACCAAATACAATGGTGGAACAATACTGTTAAAAGGGTTAAAACATAGGAAAGATCTTTGAGAAATTTAGGGTAGATAGCTCTTGGTTACTTGACCAATCTTGCAAAACAATCCTTGCCATTTTTCAAAACACACATCACAACACACTTTCAAAACAACTTTCAAAAACGTTGAAAACTTTTCAAAAGACAAATACACCTTTGTATACATTCAAACATGGATCATTACAAAGGTTGCCACAACAATGACCTCTTTTCAAAACATTTTCAAACCCACACACAAAGCACCATTTCAAACAATTGAAAATGCAAGGCAAGTGATCTAAGCAAGTAACTAAGAGCCCATGGATAACCATGGATAGAAAGGATGCTAATATCTTCCCTTTCTATAATCTACTTCCCGAACCCAAGAAAACATCTCAAAGGTTTTTGCTGTGCTTTTTAACCTTTCCTTAGGATAAAATAAAAAGTCGGTGGCGACTCTTGCTCAACCGAAACATTTGCGAAAACAAACGCAAAACCTCAAGTCAGTTCTCCCACCGTATCACAGAACTGGCGACTCTGCTGGAGAAAATTTTAAAAGTGGAGTAACCTTAGGGCTTAGATCACCCTCTTGCATGACTAAATTGTTTGCTTTGATTGCTTTATATCTTGGTTCTCTTGTTTGGGCTTAAAATCCTACACCCGGATTTGGGGAAACATTCATAGATAGCAATACGTTGTGGAAACTGTACGGGGTATACCGACACGGTTGAAGCAATAGTTATGCTAGTGCGACATATTTGTGAGTACCGGTAACCCTTGAGTTCAATCAAGGAGAGTACGGGGCCGCTGAGTGATGTCACTAAGCACTAATGACCTAGAACCTTACTTGACCATCTTGGCCTTTCATTAGGGGTAGTGAGATGATCGGCTTTGGTGCAGTCCGAAGTTGGTAGATACTCGATACTACACTCATTGAGGGTTGTTTTCTTGGAATATTTTGGTCGCTAGTTAAGTGGCTAAACCAAAACAATGAACATGGAAAACAATCCAATGATATTGAGCTCCTTAGAACCCGGTTACTATTTATAGGACAGGTTTTTAAGCCAACTACACTCAAGAGGGTACTTACCTATGAAACCCCGTGCAAGCCTGAAACTAGGGTTTTGTGTGAATTGCTTGTACATATGTTTATGCATACATCATGAACATCATATGCATACACTAACCATTTCAAGGGTTTGGATCTTCATCTTTGTTCTTGTTTTGTAGGTCATGGAAATTCTTCCCAGGAAAACTATCCAATTCAACCTTGTGAGAATCCCTCCTCAACTCAAGGAGCTCACATCCAGGATTCCCGAAAGCTCTCCCTTCAGTGAAAGACATGGTAGACTGCTCAGCCTAGTCAACACCAGCATTGAAGAGGACATGGTAAAGGTGTTGTTCCAGTTCTTTGACCCCCTTCACCACTGTTTCACATTCCCCGACTACCAATTGGTGCCCACTTTGGAGGAATTTTCTCAACTCTTGAGAATTCCTATTCTTAATCAACTACCCTACAACGGTACGGAAAAAGAACCAAAGCCTGAAGATGTTGCTCAAGCACTACACTTGCAACCATCTAACATCAAGGGGCATTGGGAAACTAGAAGCGGTGTCAAAGGCTTCTTGGCAAAATTCTTGTTTGAGAAGGCACAAGAGTGTTGGAATTCATTGGATCTACAAGCCTTTGAAGAAATTGTGGCACTCCTCATTTATGGGTTGGTCCTGTTCCCAAATCCTGACCAGCTTATAGATGTCAACGCCGTCAAGATCTTCTTATCTAGGAATCCAATACCAACATTGCTTGGGGACATCCTCCACTCATTTTACACACGAACAATGAGAAAGAGGGGTGTTCTCATGTGTTGTACTCCTCTCCTTGCAAGGTGGTTTATTTTGCACCTTCCACAATCTGTTTTGAAGAATGACCAAGGCTTAAGGTGGTCACAACGGTTGATGACCCTCACTCACTCTGATGTACATTGGTGTTCTCGGTCCAGAGAAAATGTCATCATCATCGATCGTTGTGGAGAGTTCCCTAATGTTCCATTGCTTGGAATTAGAGGAGGCATTACCTACAACCCTTGTCTAGCTTTGAGACAATTTGGATATGTACGGAGGGATGGCCCTCATGACATGCTGATTCCTGACCTAGTTTTTGACTTCGACAACGATGCGCAAGGACTTCGCCAAAGATTCATCGGAGCTTGGAGGATGCCTAACAAGGTAGACAGCAAGACACTGGGGCACAAGAATTCCATCCCTCTTGAGCCTTATCTCAAGTGGGTACGAACCCGAGCCCAGAGTCTAATGATGCCTTACCCTCATTTTCTCCCTGTGATTAAAGAGCCCGTTAAGGAAGGAGAGGTTCCCTACACCATCCTATATCCTGACATGCTAACATCATGGGAGGAGATGCAGAAGAGTTGGATCCAACTCAAGTAGGAATGGAATACTTTTGAAGCCAGCTTCTACGCCAGCGAGAAGAAGGTTTTGGATCTTACCCGCCGACTCCATGAGGAAGAGACCCTCAACATCTACATCGCACCAAAGAGGATGCGCAACATCTTTTTACCTTGAGAAGTTTTTTTGTAATATTTGGCCCATGGGGCATTTATGTACTGACAAAATTTCTTCTTATTAATATGACGTGTGTTCTTTTTGTCTGACACAATTTTGAATCTCTGAATCCTTGAATGCATTGCATAAATAAGCATATCATTCATCATGCGCATAAGCAGGTCTCCACACCAGGTTTCCTTATCTTTCTGCTGTTTATTTCAGTAAGATGGATCTCGAACAGACGGTCAAAGACTTGCAGTCTCAAAACTCACAGTTTCAACATCTCCTAATGACCTTGGCAAAGGGTCAGGAGGATCTGAAATCCCTGCTTGGGAACAAAGAGCAAGTGAAAAAGAAGAAGAAAAGAGTCGGGGTGGCTACCCTGGGAAGAAGGTTTGAGGGTGAAGCCAGAAGAGTTCTTGAATTTCCCCCTACGTCTGAAGAGGGAACCAGTAAAGGAAAAGGGGTTGCGGTACCTTCCGAATCTGAAGCTGAAGAAGAAGAGGCTGAAGAAGACAAAGACTACTCAGAGCAACAATACCCGCCCACCGATGATAAGTACAAAAACTTGGAAGACAGGTTGGCAGCTATGGAGCTGCAGAGAGTTCCCGGCTTAGATTTCGAAGACTTGGGATTAATTGCTGGAATTGTGATCCCCCCGAAGTTTAAAGTGCCAATTTTTGCAAGATATGACGGGCTGTCTTGCCTAAAGATGCACCTAAGATCGTATGTCCGAAGAATCCAACCTCACACTTCCGACAGAAATCTTTGGGTGCACTTCTTTCAAGATAGCCTGTCTGGCACTCAGCTAGACTGGTTTTACAAGCTGGAAAGGTCAGAGATACATAGTTGGGAGGATCTGGCAGCTGCTTTTTATCGCCAATATCAGTATAACTCTGACTTGGCGCCAACCCGTACTCAGCTACAGAGTATGGGGATGGCCTCAGGTGAGGGATTCAAGGAGTACGCCCAGAAGTGGCGCGATCTGGCCGGAAGAGTGCAGCCACCTCTTTCTGATAGAGAACTTGTTGATATGTTCCTGGGGACCCTGTCTGGTCCATTCTTTAACCATCTGATCGGCAGCTCTTCCGCAGGGTTTACTGAATTAATTCTGACTGGCGAGCGGGTAGAAGCCGGTATCAAGAATGGGAAGATTCAGAAGGATACCTCTGCATCTACAACTGTTAAGAAATCATTTCTGGCGAAGAAGGAAACGGCTGTTGTGTATTCTCAGAGAGGAGCAGGAAGAAGCGAGCGTCGGCCGACTGTGGGGGACGTGATGATCCAAAATCCATCAAATGATCAGCCTCGCGGAAATCAGTCCAGACCTAAACAGCAATGGGGAGAACGGCCACCACGGCAGTTCACCCGCATTAATATGACGCCCGCGCAAGTTCTTCCACACCTGTTAAAGCTGAATCTCACAAATATCAAAGAAGCACCGAAAAATGTGAATACAACCTCACCAGCTTACAATGCCAATGCCAAATGCGCCTATCATTATGATAGTGTCGGGCATGACACAAACAATTGTTGGGCGCTAAAAATAAAATTCAAGACTTGATAGATGCAAAAGAGGTGGAGTTCGATGCTCCAGAGAAGCCAAACGTGATATTTGCTCCGATGCCGAAGCATGGTCGAAATTCCATGCTATTGAGGAAGATTTGTATGTTTCTGATGTCAATGACCTGATAACTCCGCTGTTAACCATCAAGTTAAATCTGTTAAAGGCTGGGATTTTCCCAGGATGCAAAGAAGACTACTACTGTTGTTACTCTCTGCCAATCGACTGTCCATCACTAAAGAAAGGCATCCAAGGCCTAATGGACAGTCAACAAATTTTGTTTGAAAAAGTTCCTGCTATTCCAACCCCTACTGAAGATATTTCAATTATCACCATTCACGCCAATCTTTCCAAGGCCGTCAGAAAGCCTGTTAAGATTACATCCGCTACAAAGTTTGTTCCTCTGAAGATAACTATGCCAGGGCCTGTCCCCTACATTTCTGAAAAATCAATACCATGGAATTACGGTGGAGAAATCTACTACCATGGTATTAAACAAGTTGAAGTAACCGAAGGAAGCTCTGATGAAGAAGATGCCAGCATTGGAAACATTGCCGGCACAAGCAAGATCACCCGAAGTGGGAGAATATTTTCTCCAGAGATTGCCCCCCCAAAGGCAATCTTTGGACCCTCATCTGTTGCCAAAGTTATTCCTACACCAATGAAACTTTCCGCTAGAACCCAGTTGATTGAAGATGTTGTTATTCCTGTTGTTGTCCCTCCTACTTCTGCTGATAAGGGGAAAGGGATCCAAGATGAGCTCGTCAGGACGAGGGCTCAACCTTTGGTCATCCCGGAAACCTCTAAGAAAGAGATGGAGGAGATCCTGAAGATCATTAAAAAGAGTGATTATGATGTGGTAGAGAAACTGGGGCAAACCCCCTCGAAAATCTCCATGTTAGCATTGCTACTTTGTTCAGAGGCGCACGCCAAAGCATTGATAAAATTCCTGAAGACAGCCCATGTACCCCAGGAAACTTCAGCCGACCAGTTCCAAGACTGTGTAGCCAGTCTTACAGCAGACAACGGCTTAGGTTTCTCTGATGCTGACCTGACCTCAAAAGGAAGAAAGCATAATGACGCCTTACATGTGTCAGTAGAATGCCAAGGAACTACTTTGGCCCATGTTCTGGTCGACACTGGTTCTTCTCTGAACGTGCTGCCTAAGAAGGCTCTCGACCGATTAGACTGTGAAGGCTTGGAGTTAAGGCCAAGTAATATCATTGTAAGGGCATTTGACGGGTCAAAGAGAATGGTACACGGGGAGGTAGACATTCCCATTAAGGTTGGCACAGAAGTGTTCCCCTCAACTTTCTATGTGATGGAAATCCGTCCGTCATACTCTTGCTTCTTGGGGAGACCATGGATACACAATGCCGGGGCAGTCACCTCTTCTTTACATCAAATGTTGAAGTACCCTGTCAAAGGAAAGATCATAACCGTGCACGATGAAGAGGAATATATGATCAGCCACCTGAACTCCTTCCGGTATGTAGAGGTAGAGGGTGAATTCATTGAAACGCCATTCCAGCACTTCGAGAAAGTCTCTCCTGAAGTGGAAGTAGCAAAAGCAGTAGCTGAGGTACCAAGGCAGATGGCCAGGATGGCATCTCTAAAAGACGCGAAGGCCGCAATGAAGGAAGGGAAGAGCTCAACATGGGGGCAGTTGCCAGATATTCCCCACAAAACAGACAAGTTTGATTTAGGATTCACTACTGCGGGGCAGAAAGCTATGCGCCGCTCAAAGGTTGAAAGAACGCCCATCAAGATTTCTCCTTATGGGATCAATGCCTTGGAGGGTGAAGACGAAGAGGCCAACATTGAAGATTGGATCTACCCAACCATCGAAGGGGGACTACGCAACTGGGAGGCAAAGGACTTTATCCCCATTACTTTTATTAATCAGTAATTATCTGTCAAACATTTCCTGTGGTCTGTAATAATTACTTTTGAACAATCCGTACACTAGTTTTTCACCTCATGCCTTGCCCGGGGCATGTAGGTCTATTTGTAAGGGTTTTGATTATCTTCATATCCATATGCCATGTTTAATGATTCATTGGACGTTTTTCATTGATAAACTGCTGTGTTCATTTTCTTTCCTTTTGCATTTTTTGTTTAAGGATGGCTATCCCTTACACACACCCACGCTCACAAATGCAGGTACCCTTCCACTCTGGATTCTATGGGTGACTATTCTTCTATGTCCTTCAATAACTCTGAAGATCTGGTCAATCAGGCTGAGTATGAAGATGACGAAGGTTGTGAAGTACCAGGAGAGCTAGCCAGACTTTTACAGCAAGAAGAAAGGGCCATCTTACCTCACGAAGAGTTGTTAGAAACTGTCAACTTAGGAACAGAGGAAGACCGGAAGGAAGTACAAGTGGGTGCCAATCTAGAACCAAGTGTCAAGGAGCGCCTGATACAGCTGTTAAATGAATATGTTGAAATCTTCGCCTGGTCTTATGAAGACATGTCGGGTTTAGACACAGACATCGTGGTTCACCGTCTCCCTACAAGAGAGGATTGTCCACCAATCAAGCAAAAAGTCCGCCGAATGAGGCCCGACATGTCTGAGAAGATCAAAGCAGAAGTGATGAAGCAATTCAACGCTGGCTTTCTGGCTGTTACATCCTATCCACAATGGGTTGCTAACATTGTGCCAGTTCCTAAAAAAGATGGCAAGGTCAGAATGTGTGTGGACTACCGGGATTTGAATAGGGCCATCCCCAAAGATGATTTTCCGCTACCGCACATTGACATTTTGATCGACAACACAGCTCAGCACAAAGTGTTTTCCTTCATGGATGGATTCTCGGGCTACAACCAAATTAAAATGGCCCCCGAGGACATGGAGAAAACAACCTTTGTTACACAATGGGGTACCTTCTGCTACAAGGTGATGCCGTTCGGACTGAAGAACGCAGGGGCAACTTATCAACGCGCCATGGTAGCTTTATTTCATGATATGATACATCATGAGATCAAAGTTTACATAGACGATATGATAGCTCGGTCACAAACAGAGGAGGAACACCTTGAACATCTAGAAAAGCTGTTTGCCAGGTTGAAAGAGTACAAACTCAGGCTGAATCCAAGTAAGTGTACTTTTGGAGTTAGGTCTGGTAAACTTCTAGGGTTTATCGTCAACAACAAAGGCATTGTGGTCGATCCAGCAAAAGTGAAAGCAATACAAGAGATGCCTGCTCCCCGTACTGAAAAGGAGGTTAGAGGGTTCTTGGGGCGCTTAAACTATATTGCCAGATTCATCTCTCATCTGACTTCTACCTGTGAGCCAATTTTCAAAATTATTAAAGAAAGATCAGGTAGTCGAATGGAACGACGATTGCCAAGCTGCTTTTGATAAAATCAAGGAGTATTTGCTAGAACCTCCTATTCTGATGCCTCCCGTCGAAGGAAGACCGTTGATCATGTATCTGGCCGTGTTGGATAACTCAATGGGGTGTGTCTTGGGCCAGCATGACGAGTCTGGTCGAAAAGAGCATGCTATTTATTACCTTAGCAAAAAGTTTACCGACTGTGAGACTCGCTACTCACTGCTCGAGAAAACTTGATGCGCTTTGGTATGGGATGCTCGCCGACTAAGGCAGTATATGTTGACTCATACCACCTTGTTGATTTCCAAAATGGATCCTATCAAGTATATCTTCGAGAAGCCCGCTTTATCTGGAAGAATAGCTAGATGGAAAATGATCCTAACTGAGTATGACATCCAGTACACCACCCAAAAAGCTATAAAAGGGAGTGTACTAGCTGATCATCTAGCTCATCAAGCTATCGAAGATTATCAATCCATGAGATTCGACTTCCCAGACGAGGACATCATGAATTTGGACAGCATTAAAGGTGATGGACCATATGACGGACCTGAGAAGGGATTACGATGGACCCTGTACTTTGATGGTGCTTCAAATGCACTTGGAAACGGTATCGGTGCGGTACTCATTTCCCCGGAAGGTTGTTACACGCCTTTCACGACTCGACTTTGCTTTAGCTGCACAAACAACATGGCTAAATATGAAGCTTGCATCTTTGGTCTCAAGGCTGCTATAGACTTGGGGATCAAATCTTTGATCGTATTTGAGGACTCGGCTTTGGTTATCAGTCAAATCAAAGGAGAGTGGGATACCAAGCATCCTAATCTTATCCCATACAAAGAACATGTCCTAACATTGTTGCCTCATTTCGAGAAAATTACCTTCGAGCATTTCCCGCGAGAAGAGAATCAGCTAGCAGATGCTTTGGCAACAATGTCTTCCATGTTTAAACTCAACTGGGATAACGAGGCTCCCCAAATCACCATCGAGCGAATGGATGAACCTGCGCATTGTCACGAGATTAATACCGAAGAAGTAGTGGAACAACCCTGGTTTCACGAAATCAAAAGGTATCTCCAGACTAGAGAATATCCCGAAGGAGCTTCCGTAAATGACAAGAAGTTCCTAAGGAAATTTGCTGCCAAGTTCTTCCTGAGCAATGGCATCCTCTATAAACGCAACCATGATTGTGTTTTACTCCGATGTGTAGACAAAGCTGAAGCAGAGTTAATCATGACCGAGATGCACAACGGTACATTTGGCACCCATTTGAGCGGGCATACTATGGCTAAGAAGATCCTAAGGGCGGGCTATTACTGGTCTACCATGGAAGCAGATTGCCATCAGCATTCCCGTACTTGCCACAAATGTCAAGTCTACACTGACAAGATTCATATTCTTCTGGTTCCTCTCAACATGCTGACAGCTCCTTGGCCATTTGCGATGTGGGGCATTGACATGATTGGAGAAATCAAGCCCACGGCATCCAACGGACATCGCTTCATCCTGGTTGCCATTGACTACTTCACCAAATGGGTCGAAGCAGCTTCCTTCGCCTCTGTTACTAAAAATGTGGTTGCCCGCTTCATCAAGCAAAACCTCATATGCCGGTATGGTGTTCCGGACAGGATCATCACGGACAACGGTACAAATCTGAATAATACTATGATCACCGCATTGTGCGAACAGTTCAAGATTTATCATCACAATTCATCTCCCTATCGGCCGAAGATGAACGGTGTTGTTGAAGCTGCGAACAAAAACATTAAGAAAATCATTCAGAAAATGACAGTCACTTACAAGGACTGGCATGAAATGTTACCGTTCGCTCTGCATGGATACCGTACGACGACACGTACTTCAACCGGGCCAACCCCATTTTCTTTGGTATATGGCATGGAAGATGTCCTGCCCATGGAAGTTCAGATTCCTTCTCTAAGGATTATGAAGGACGCAGGTTTGAATGAAGATGATTGGATTCAGACCCGACTTGATCAACTCAATTTGATCGACGAGAAGCAACTCGCTGCTGTCTGCCATGGTCAAACGTATCAAAAGCGGATGATCAAAGCTTTCAACAAGAAAGTCAGACGTCAAGTATATCAAGTCGGAGATCTCGTAATCAAGCGGATTATCCTGCCTCAAAGTGATCCCAGGGGCAAATGGACTCCTACATACGAAGGACCATTTGTGATCAAGAGCATATTTTCTGGCGGTGCAATGATTCTGACCACCATGGACGGCGACGATTTTCCGCACCCTGCGAATGCAGACATAGTCAAAAGATACTACGCATGAAATAACCCGACAAGTCGAAAACCCAAAAGGGCGGCTTGGGCAAAAATGGGCATCCCGGTGGACCGAAAACCCGAAAGGGCGGTTCAGGCAAAAATTAGGGATAAAACAAAAAAATCTGTACACCCGGCAAGTCGAAAACCCGAAAGGGCGGCTTGGGAAAAAAGGGGTTTCCCGGTAGATCGAAAACCCGAAAGGGCGATTCAGGCAAAAGTTAGGGAATTAAAGCGTATGACTATGTCTCGTCGGATCACTTTAAGGACAATCTCTTCATCAACCAACTCCAAGCTTCTGATCAATCCAGTCATCAGCGGACGAAGCAGTGAATGGACAGATATTCAGAGTTGTGAAGGCTATAGCAGAATGAAATCCCATGGAATTGTTTCACATAGCCATCTTTCTTTTGTATAAATTTTTCAATATTTACGACGACATCCTCTTACTAGGATGACTGTCTCCTTTGTACAAATATACTCATAGAAAGTTAATACAAATACTTTTCCAAATACAGAAATTTGCGTTGTCTTCCTTTTCTCTTTTCTTTTGCAGTTATGTTTTATTTGAGAAGCGTCCAATGTTTTGTTAAATAGGCATATGCATTCGAACATAATCATTTCCTTATGAATCAAGAAAGATGATTACTGATAGGTTGAGGGTGCAGGTAGATATCTCGATGCCCTTTCAGAAGAAATCGCCAGCAGATCTAAAACTCCAAATTCTTTGATCCAGAATTTAATTCCCCAAACAGAGTTAAACTTCAGGATCCTCATCAGAGAAATCTTTCCCAACACTGATTTCCCCAGCCAGAGGGCCTTCTAGAACTCAGGTCCCCTCAGAGTTAAATTTCAGAATCCCCAGTGGAGTCTTAAAAGTCTGAAAATCCAATCCCCATCAGAGCTAAAACTTCCAACCATGAATCCCCAGCCGAACCAAACTAGTGAACCTTCTCCCCACAGAGATGCTTCCCACCAAACTAGGGATGCTCAGTCTTACTTCTCCAGCATGAGTCTATTAGGTTCTGAACTCCCCAGTAGAGATCATCAGAAATTTCCTTACCCTGCAAGTCACCAAGGAATTCCAATTCCCCGCAGTGGTCCTAAGATCCCTCAACGATTGAAGATCTTGCATTTCCCCAAGCAGAGTGAAGGCTCATTCTCAGTTCCTCACAGGATAATCAGGTGTTATCCATTTAAGATCTCCTCAAGACAAGGATCCCCAGAAGTTTGGTATACAATCCAAGCTCCTAATTCTCCAGCAGTAGTCAACAAGGATGTCTCATCCTCAGCAATCAAAATTCTTGTCTTCCCCTGCAGCAGTCAAGGATTCACTTTCCCTGGCAGCAGTCAAAATTCTTTATCTCCAGGATTCATCTAGCCACAGCAAGACAGCTCTTCAGCTTACATGCGCATTCATTTACATTCATATCATAAACATTGATATAACATATATTGCATCATACATATCATGCAACATAACTTTGTGTTTTAGCTAACATTTCACCCTTTACAGGATGAGATTAAAAGGCTATCGTTAACAATTATTCAGATACAGTATGGATACACCCCAGACACGGCGGTCATTCTATTACTCATTCAGAATTTCAAGTCAGATACAGTACAGATACACCCCGGACACGGCAGTCATTCTACTACTCATTCAGACTACAGCAATCAGATACAGACTAGATACGCTCCAGATATGGCGGCCATTCTATCTCTCATTCAGATTCATTTATCCACCTCAAGGTTCAATGCATTCCAAACACGGATACCATTCTGACCCTTACAACAGCAGTTTGATTCTCCCCAGTGCGTTCGCCACGAAAGTCATTATGTCATTTATTTAGATCCCAGTTACAGTTTCAGATACACTTCAAACACAGAAGTCATTCTATTACTCATACGGATCTCAATCCCAGTTACAGTTTCAGATACACTCCAGACACGGAAGTCATTCTGCTACTCATACAACTTTCAACTTCAGATACAGTCCAGATACGCTCTAGACACGGTTGCCATTCTGTCACTCATTCAAAATTTTTCCCCAGCACGCAGTTGCTCCATACAAATAATTCTCTGTTACCCAGATACAATACAGATACACTCCAGACACGGCAGTCATTCTGATATTCATTCTCCAAGCACAGTTACAGCTCAGACACGCCCCAGACACGGAGGCCATTCTTCTGCTCATACAAACTCAGTCCTTAGATGCAGTTCAAATGCATTCCAGACACGGATACCATTTTGATCCTCATTCTTCTGACCTATCACATCGCAGTTCAACAAACGTTCCAGATGGCATCTTTAAGCCCATCCCCGACAAGATTTTGTCACCCTTTCGGATGGCATCTTTAAGCCCATCTCCAAATGGCATCTCTAAGCCCATTCCCGCATCCATTGTTCTGACGAGTGCAAATTTAAGGGCACTCTAATGTCCAATCTCCTTTTACCTTCGAGACGCGAAAGGCAAACCTGCCAATCTAACTCTTCAGGTGCAAGAAGATTGAACAGGGGCAACTGTTGTACCCCAAAATTTTCCCTCTCATTTCTTCAACATTTTCTCATCACAAGACCCTTGGAGCTCAAGATCAAGTTAGGGTTTGCTCTGCTCAAGACTCCTCCTTGCACTGTTGACCCAAATTAGGGTTTGAGTTTGCACAAAGATGTTTTGACCTAAAATGCCCAAAATGACTTTCATGCTTCATGTTGGACTCACAAGTTTATCCATACCAAGTTTCAAGCCTTGATTCCCATCTTTGCCCAATCAATTGGACAGTTGACCTAGAAATCAGCTGTATTGGGGAAAAAGTCAATTGTGGTCAATTGAAAGTCAAACCTCATGATTTTTGACCCACATCAACATTATGAACTCACATGAATCATTTGGTCAAGTTTGGATCACAATTCCACAAGAAATTTGATCAGATCACCAAAAGGGCAAAATGGTCATTTTTAGGGTTTTGACTGCACAAAGGCAATTTTTGACTGTTTGACCTAACAAATGGCAAACCAAGATCCCTTATGGCCTCAAGGACTCAATGGAATTGTCTTGACATGTTCAACAAGTTCAAAAGATTCCAAATGCACAAGATTGACAGATGAATTTTCTAGTCAACTGATCAAAATTTGATTGTATACTGAAAAGTCAAACTTTGACTTTTTGGTCAAAATCAAGTGTCAAGATTCATTTTTCATCAAAACATGTCAAATTATGAAACTTGTTCATCAAGAAACCAAAAATTACAAATTAGGGTTTGAAATGAAGAAATTTCATAACTTAGAAATTTTCTAAGTTATGGAATTTCCTATTTTTTTCATAACTTTGTCCCATTTTTTCATCAAGATGCATTTGGATTCAAACAAAACTCAAAACATGAAAGTTGTAGTCCATTTCAAAATCTACAACTTTGATTCACAAAGTTTTCTCAAAATAAGCTTGTAGCGCAAGTTATGATTTTTGGAATAGGGGTGAAAAACATTCTTAACTTAGAAAATTTTTGACCTATTTTAGGCAGGATTTTTGCCCAACTTCATGGCCACTTTTCATATGCTTCCACTTGGAATTTCAATTTGAATTACAAAGATGGATTGTAGTACACATTCCAAGCTTTCCAAATTGTCCAAGAACTCATCAAACACCCTTGTGGTTAGGGAGATTCGAATTTGTCAAGATGGGCAAAAGTCACTTTGTTCATGGCCAAAGGCATGTTCATACACTATGCATTTTCAAACTCAGCTTGCACAAACTAGATTACAGGCCTTTTATCTCATCTACACTCAATAATTTAATGCATATCCTTTGTGTTCATGTCTTGTTTTGTGTATTTAACCATTACATACAAGATTAAGCCATATTTGGAAAAAGCATTTTAGCCATTTTTGAAAAGAAGCACTTTATGTCAAGATCAAAATCTAAGAAGTACAAAGCAGATCTTTTGGGCACAAGTTCATGAACTAATTCCACTGATCAAGAGTGATTTGTGCAGCACGCTTGAGGGGCTTGTAGGAGCCTATAATCCAACTTGCATTTTGTTTGCTTAGATAAGAAGAAAGCTTGCATTTTGCACCATAACCACACATTCCTGCAAGCAAGAGCCTAAACAAACTTTGCAAACACTTTTCACTTGATCCAACTAACCTAAAGCACGAATCAATCAGAGTTCAAACCTTCTCATTCATCAAAACACAGTTTTGTGGCAAAACAGGGTACCTGCTGCATTTTGATTTGGTCAGCTCAATCCATTCGTGCGCCTTGGCCAAAACCACTTCATACACACTCCATAAAATCCATACAAACTATCCCAAGCCTTAGAAACAGACTGTAACAGCCATAGCCAAGTGTGCCATTTTCACTTCTCTCTCTTGCAGGTTGACTTCCATAGCTTGATTCAGAAGGACTCAAGGCACACTAAGCATTGGAGGAGCATCCCTGGACCTCAAGCAAGCTGTACAAGTCCTCACATCCCATTGAAAGTGCCTCCATTGTTGTACACGATTCAAGCTGAACAGGTAAGAGTTTGAACTTCTATCTCTCTATCCAAGCATATTTAGGCTTAGGTTTGTGAAGAAGTTATGTCCTACTCATGGCCCTGAAGCTACCCATATCATTACTTTTCATCTATGTTGTGTGTACTGAGAGAATTTTGAACCTGAATATTGAACAAAAGTTAGGTCAGGAATTGGGGGAGAAGAAATTCTCTCTCATTTCTGAGAGTTAGATCAAGTTCTTTATATGTGTGAATTCGTGGTTTAATGCTCTACATTTTTTATGTTATAAGTTTTTGTTAAAAGTCAAAGGATCAAGAGATAGCAGGGACAAGAGAAAAACGCGTGTTTTGTGTTTGAAACTGGCTGGAGGTTGAAGACAAGCCTCCTTGGGCTGGGCCTGATCTATTTTTTCTATTTGCACCACATTTTTCCACATACACCCCCTTGGCCCATTGTGTGTTATTTTTATCATTTTTGATTTTTTCTTTTTGATTCTGACTTGTTATTTTTTGTTAAAATATAAAAAACATTAAAAATATTTGTTCACCTTTTTTTTGTATTTATTAGGCATTTATTTGTTTTATTTGGTATATGTATGTAAATAAATATATATATATATATATATATATATATATATATATATATATATATATATATATATATATATATATATATATATATATATATATATATATATATATATATATATATATATATATATATATATATATATATATATATATATATATATATATATATATATATATATACTTTTTATTTAAACCCTAGAAAATAATACCAAATATTCTTTTTTAGTCCTTATTTTTTATTTACCTTTTTAAAAACATTTGCTTGAAATACACTTTTTTTTTGTAAATAATGAATATTTTATTTTTTGTATATACTTAGTATAGTTAATATATAATATAAATACTTATATATTTATTAGAATATTTAGGATAAAAAATACAAATAATACTTTTTTTTTATATTATTAATAATTGACCTCAAAAATCACTTTTTCATAATATACTTCTCTTTTATTTATTTTTTGTGTATAAATAAATATTGTATATAATAAATAATAAATACTTTTACTTAGAAAATTAGGGTTTTGCCATAAAAATGTGAAAATATCCAAAATTAATCCTTTTTATTTTTGTTTATATGTCACATGAAAAATACTTTTACATACACATAAAAACATTTTTGTGCATAATACATTTTACATTTTTTATTTGTATTTATTCAATTATTGTACAATTAAATAACTTGTATATTCAATTTGGATGTAATAGTTTAGATTTAAATTTCTTGCTAAATATCCCCATTTGAACATTTGTACCCCCCATCCCATAATTATGTTGTAATAATTTAGGACTTTAAATTCCACATTTTAAAGCTTTCTAATTATACCATGATAGACTTAGGGTTTTGTATGCAAAAATCAAACAACAAATAGCTTGACTAAACAAAAGACAAAAAGCATGAAAATGAATAACACCAATCACACTTGCACCCTTTAGGGTTACTCCACTTGTTGCCTTCAATAATGGGCCATGTTGCATGTTGAGTTTCTTTGGCAAAATAAAACAATTCAAATGATCATAGTCTCTCGATGACGCTTTCGAAAGTTGCCTAAAAATGATCAAGTCCCTTAAAGGAAAAATTGCCAAAGACACTTGGCACTATTGCATTCATGGTCTAAACGATGACCCGCGCCTGTCCCATTAAAATCCTAACGCAAGATTGTCCACCAAATACAATGGTGGAACAATACTGTTAAAAGGGTTAAAACATAGGAAAGATCTTTGAGAAATTTAGGGTAGATAGCTCTTGGTTACTTGACCAATCTTGCAAAACAATCCTTGCCATTTTTCAAAACACACATCACAACACACTTTCAAAACAACTTTCAAAAACATTGAAAACTTTTCAAAAGACAAATACACCTTTGTATACATTCAAACATGGATCATTACAAAGGTTGCCACAACAATGGCCTCTTTTCAAAACATTTTCAAACCCACACACAAAGCACCATTTCAAACAATTGAAAATGCAAGGCAAGTGATCTAAGCAAGTAACTAAGAGCCCATGGATAACCATGGATAGAAAGGGTGCTAATACCTTCCCTTTCTATAATCTACTCCTCGAACCCAAGAAAACATCTCAAAGGTTTTTGCTTTGCTTTTTAATCTTTCCTTAGGATAAAATAAAAAGTCGGTGGCGACTCTTGCTCAACCGAAACATTTGCAAAAACAAACGCAAAACCTCAAGTTAGTTCTCCCACCGTATCATAGTAGGGCTATGAGAAGGAACCTGGGTTGTAGGGTTACTTCGAAATGAAAGCCTAGATAGTAGGACTATGAGAAGGAACCTGGGTCGTAGGGTTACTTCAAAAATAAAGCCTAGATAGTAGGTCTATGAGAAGGAACCTGGGTCGTAGGTTTACTTCAAAATGAAAGCCTGGATAGTAGGGCTATGAGAAATAAAGCCTAGATAGTAGGGTTACTTCATGATGAATTCGTGTGAAACTTTATTTGGAAATGTATGAGAAGGGACCATGTAAGATTTTTAAAGATAAACCCGTGTGAAGTTGTATTTGGTCACGCAAATGATTACTCTGTTTAGTTTCAGGAGCCAATCTTGGACCCGAGTCTGGAAAAATAAATCCATGACTGCTGCTGGAGAGTATTGGAAATAGCATTCCTGAATGTTGTAGAAAACTGTGGTTCTTCTACTTCCGCTAGGGAGAGACTCTGCTTGAGAATAATTCTGCAGGGAAGAATTAGGATAAATCATTGAGATTTAAACTGAACCGGCAGAGGTCTGAAGGAAATATTTTTTATGTAGATGGTCAACCAGTCCTTTCTCGGGAATTGATCTGTAATTGATTTGTCCACAAATAGTTATCCTGTCGGAAATTTGATGATAATTTCCTGTTGATTGATTTTTCCTGAAAAGGTGAAGGGTTAGTTGTATGTGATGCCATGATGTATGAAATGCATGGAATGAGATTACGCTATATGCATTTGTGTTGTCAATGCCATGATGTATGAACACAATGTATGAACATATTAATTGTTCTGCTGCAATGTTGCTGGACTCAGGGAAATTAAATCCCTGAGTACTGCTGGGAATGAGGAGTGTAAGTCTTCATATTTGGTTGAAGTTGAAGCATGGATGGATGAGTTTCCATTATTAGAGAAATAAACTCTATTGGGAAAGGGAAACGTCGTGCATTGCTGCTGGACTTTGTGAAATCCTGTTGGGGAATCCTGAGAAGTTGGGTGACTTTCACTAGGGAATCTCTGGAGTGGTAACTGGAATTTTTTTACTCCGTCGGGGATGTGAGAGAACCTGATACCATTAGGCTGCATACTGGAGACACGTTAGTGATCCTGTAGTAGGATGTCCTTGTTTCTGCTCCTGCTGGAGAAAGTACTTGCATGGATTGTAGAGCAGTCTGATGGGGAAGAGGAGTTGTGATCCCTTAATTTATGATAGTCTGGGAAGAAAATTCAAGCTGGGTAATCTTGCCTTTTGTTGGAGAAATAAACCATGTCGCCAATCTGCCGAAAGGGCGATTCGGACAAAAACTCCATAAGGCTTTTAACTCAATTAAGACCAGTTCAGCTGGGGAATGTCAGAATAATTCCAAGCTTTGATGGTATCTGAGGAGATATTGAATGAGTATCAGAAAGATATCCATATTTGGATCGTATTTGAACCGTATCTAAAAGAGAATTGTATCTGCAAGAGAATTGTATTTGCAAGAGAATTTTATCTGCAAGAGAATTGTATTTGCAAGAGAATTGTATCTGCAAGAGAATTGTATTTGCAAGAGAATTGTATTTGCAAGAGAATATGGAATGAGTATTAGAATGAATCTGCATGTAGGTTGTGTCTGAACTATATCTAAGAAGATGGTAAACTGTTGGTAATCACCCTCTGTTTGGGAACTAGTGGGATGTATGCGTTTGTTGGGAGAAGATTAAAACTCCTCTATTTGCTGGCGAGTTTGACTATGTCATCGGCTAGAGGATGCCCTATTTTTGTTTAAAGATGCTTCTGCGCTTGTCGGGGATAGGCTTGTGACTCTAACGAATTCACCGGGGATCACCTTATGAAGGTTATTTTGTGGGGATTTGTCACTGTCTAAAGTAGTAAGTTTTGTAGTAATGCCAGAAAATGTTTGCTTGGTCACTGTAGCGATAAAAAAATGTAGCGGGGTAAATCGGAGATCGAATTATTGATTAATTTGTCTCACAAAAGCAAGAGTCGCCACCGCGCTTTATTGTTTCCAAAGGAAAAGGGAAAAGAGCGAAATAAAACCCTAAATATGCAATGTAAATAATAATAAAATACAAAGCGTTTTGAAAAGAGATCTTATGGTTCGGGGGTTGGTTATACAATGGGAAGGTACTAGCACCCAATGCATCTATAGTACTCTATAGGAACCTTTTGAAATATCTATTTTATTTAAAATTGATTGCTTGATTGAAAATAAATCGTTTTGGCCGAAACAGGATACGGACGGGTTTTTTGAAGATGCGACGACCTAATGTCGAAGTTTTTGCTTAAAGGGCATAAATTTGAAAAGGGTGAATATTTGAGGAAAAATTATCCTAAGTTTTAATGAAATGCGAAAGTCCGCGCAGTTAGACTTGAGGACATGAAGTCAACAAATTTACTGTTTTTTTCCTTTGGATTTAAGCATAAACCGAATAAACAAATAAATACACGGACAAAATATGCGAATAACGATTAAATAACGATAATCTAAATGATGGAATAAATAATGCGAATAATGCGTTTTTTATGATTTTTTTGTTTAATGTTAACAGGACGAAAGTATTTTTACGCATTTTGATAGGGATACAAGCAAGAGAATTATTTAACGAGGACGCAATGTTTTTTTTTTAGTTTTAAGTTATTAAGTTTTTTTGATATATTTTGATATTTAATATTAATAAGACAAGAAAATGAGTTAATGAAATATTTTTTAGTTTTTTTTCTATTTTTATATGTTTTAGGATTTTGTTTGATAACGATGTAAGAGGAAAATTAATTAATTAATAAAATGTCTACAACCTTAAATTCTATGTTTTTTATGTATAAAAAATACTTATTTAAAAAATTAAGGGGGTTCCAAATTAAGTTAAAAAATTAACAATTTACCTTAATGAAATAAAAATAAAATTCTTAAATTAAATCCAAAATTAAACTAAGAGGTCAACTAATTAATAAAAACCTAGTTAGACATATCTTTGTTTGTTTTTTAATATAATTATCAATTAATTAACATAAATAATAATTCTACAAAAAGATTAGAGAAAAATAACAAAAGGTGAAAAAGAAAATGTATCAAAAAAACAAGCAAAAGTATATGGGCTAGGTGGTTGAAGGCCCAACGCAAAAATTCATAAGTAGGGGGGGTGCAGAAGCAGGTCGTGGGCTTTGAGGAGAAGAAATGGGATGAGGCCCATATATTACAAAGTGTTCTTTAGGGTTAATTTTGTTTAACATAATGAGATTAGGGTTTTGTTTTGTTAGGCAGAAACGGCGCGTCTCTTCTTCTCTTTGATCCTGTTCACGTTTTCTTCTTCACACTTGCCTCTGCAATTGCTAGCTCTTCTTGCCATGGCCACCCGCTCCAACTCCTCTTCCCTCCAGCTGAACGAGAAAAGGGACGGCTACGGATTCGGTAAAACGCTATTGATCTCGTTAACGCTTAATTCGTTTGCATGTTAATTTTGATTCCACAATGTTCATTCTGTTTGGTCTTTATTGTTGATTCTTATGTTTGATTGTTAATGTTGATTGAGGTTCCAAAGAAGTAAAAAGGAGAGAGGACCGTTACCTAGGTGGAGACGGAGGAGGAAGCCGGGAGCGAAGGAGGCTAGACGGCGAGGAGAGGAGAAACGCGAGCTCACCTCGGTGACCGGTATTTACGTGATTGTCTTCTTCTTGTTGAAACTGTATTGTGATGCTTCTTCTTCTTCGTTTGCCTTCGTACTGTACTTCTGTTCCTCTTCTTCTTCTTTGAACGTGCTGTTGTACGATGTGTATTGGCCCGTGATAATGTTTTTTTGAGGCTTTGAGTTGTGTGCTTGGTATGGCCAGTGATGGTAACTCTGAGGCCTAGCTTGCTTTAGAAATTGGTTCTGGCTTGGATCGTTTCAGGTTTGTGATTGATGATGTTCGGGCTTGAGTAATAGACTTGACATGGTTATGTGTATGGTGATTTCGTATTGGTTGGACAGGTTGATGGAAACAGGGGCATAAGTCTTTTGCTAGGCCATATTGATGGTGTGGTTTGAACTGGTTCTTGGTGTAAGATTATTTTTGATATCTCTTTGACGATAGGATGATGATGTTGGCTTGAATGGCTCAATCAGTTTTTTTTTGCAAAGTTTAGGCCATATGGTTGAAATAGTTTTTGACAGTGTTGGGATAATTATGCAGGTCTGCTGAGCTTTGTGTGTTTTTCTGATAACTATTTTTTTCTCTCTAAGTTTTTGAAGGCTTGGATATCTGATATCATATTGATTTTCTTTTGTTATTGTTGTAACAGTTTCCCTCTCTTGTTTACGTTACAGGCTGGAAGTTTTTTTTTGAAAGATGCTTTTCCTCTTCCTGGGCATTCTGCACTAGACTGTCCCTCCAATTTGTTTCTATTCTTCTTTTATGTTTTTATCTCTACTGGCTATATTTTACAGTTTGTCTTGTATATCCTTTTCCTGCCTATGCCAAGCCTGTAAAACCCACACTTCTCCCTCTCTTTTTCTCTCAGTATAGCTTTGACAAAAATGTGATAGGCTGTACTTTTCTGAAACTGCAAATGGCCAGAAAATGATGAAAATGGAATGTCCATATTGCTTGCATATGTAGTTAAACTGCATGTTTTCCTCTAATGCAATAGCTTGTTTTGTTTTCTGCTGTGTGGGCATTGGTTTACGTTAGCATGCTTGCATATGTAGTTCATGCAGGGGCTTTGTATGCTGTATGTTTTTTTGAAATATGCATTTGGGATTTTGAAAAATGTAGTTAATTTAAAACATGCAATTTTTGGACAAAATAAACTTGTGCATTCATTTAAAATTCCTTTCTTTTTTGTGAACCGAGAGAAATCCCGTGATTTGCAAAAAAGAGTAACTGATTCCGGCCATTGCTTTTAATGATGAACCTTAAATAATTTCGCTTTTTAATTATTTATTCGAATTCTAATCTCTTTTAATTTTGCAGGTAACATTAAGAGAGCAGACAAAAACGCATTGGATCGGAAGTTTTAGAATTAGGAATATTAGATTAGTTTTTTTTATTTCATTTTAGCTTTGTAAATTTATTATTGTAATTTTGTTGTAATAGATACAATGTTTACATAATAATTGTACAATTAGAAAAAATGAATAAAAAATCCACTATTCGCCAATTAAGCTCTTCTTCCTCTTTAATTATTTATTTATCGTTTACAATTCTTTAATCGTATAATAATTGAAAACGAATTTCAACTACCTACATTCAGAATAATAAACAGATAAATAAATAAGTATCATTGATCAATTAATAGCCTCAATTATTTAATTCATCATCCATAACTTTCTAAATTATAATAATTAAAATAGGGTTTCAATTATTTAATTTAGAATGACAAATGATTAAATAATCGTTATTGACCAATGAACTTTTCCGAATATTTATTATATTATTCATAAACCTTTAAATTATGTAATAACTAAGAATAAATTCCAGTTATTTAAATTTAAGATAGTGAGTAATAAATAAATACTGTCCGCACAATTAATGCGCCTCTTCTCTAATGTTTATTTTATTATCTATACATCTTTAAACTACATAATAATCGAAAACGAATTTCAATTATTTAGATTTAAGATAATAAATAATTAATAAACATCATTTTAGCACGAATCGATTAAATGATTTAATGTTCAACATAAATAGCTCTTGGCCTGAAAAAAAGTTATGAATTTTAAAATCGATGGATCAAAACACTTGTAATGTAATAATGCCGGTAGGAGACGATATCTTAGGTCAAAATTTGGGGTACAACAGCTGCCCCTATTTAAGTTTCTTCTATCCGGAGATATGAAGATTGAAATCTTCGTTTCGACGAGATTGAAGGTACTTAAATACATAACTACGCAAATTTTGTCCTAAGATGCCGTCGTCATATTTGATATGAATGCAGCAATCGAACTCACAGAGAAAGATATTGTGAAACGAGACAATGTTGGGGGAATCGAACACCAACAAAACACAGCGGCATGGATTATACATTACTGAGGAAACAAGCTATCGACTTCAAACGACAGACTCCTGACAGCGAATAAAATCGAGGGAATACAACCTCTAACCCTAACAAAGAGAGCATCTTGCATGGGCCATAACAGATCATTGATCCGAAACCGTGAGTTTGCAACTCAAGGTCGATGGTAGACAGAGAGTATCAAATTACTGATAACTGATTACCGACTTCTGGAGGTATAGGTTCGTAACAGACTTCTCTGCTAGATTTTCAGAGATATACTCATTAATGCTGAGGTAATACGAAGGTTGTTCAAATAAAGAAAACTGCCATTTGTTGTTGTCCAGAGAAAATACCGATAACATACAAGCTGCTCAAATAAAGAGGCTGCCGCTTGCTGTCGTCCAAAGAAAATACCGATAACATACAAGCTGCTCAAATAAAGAGGCTGCCGCTTGCTCTCGCCCAAAGAAAATACCGATAACATACAAGCTGCTCAAATAAAGAGGCTGCCGCTTGTTGTATTCCAGAAAAGTAATAACATACTGGTAACTCATGAAGAGTTTGCTGTTTGTCGCTTTCGAAAAGATAAAATGACGCACTAGTAGCTCGTGAAGAACTGCTGCTCGGTGCTTTCAAAAAGTAGATAACGCACTAGTAGCTCATGAAGAACTGCTGCTCGGCGCTTTCAGAAAAATAAAATGATGCACTAGTAGCTCGTGAAGAACTGCTGCTCGGCGCTTTCAAAAAGTAAACGTACAAGTTGCTCATGAAGAGCTGCCGCTTGTCGTTTTCCAACGGTGTCTATAACGCACAAGTTGCTCATGAAGAGCTGCCGCTTTTCGTTTTCCAACGGTGTCTATAACGTACAAGTTGCTCATGAAGAGCTGCCGCTTGTCGTTTTCCAAAAACAAACAGGAGGAAATTGCGATGATACTGGAAGAGAATAAAATCCTCGTCAAAGAGAACCCTGAATCAATCCTTCCCGAGGAGATCATATACTTTAACGTGCAAAATAAATGCACCAACTGTCTGGATCAATCTCACTGGGGAGAATCAAAGAAATAGCCTATGCAAGAGGCAGCAACTTCCTCTAGGAATACACCGGAGAGGAAATAGTCGAACAAGGCTCCACCCGATGAGAAAGTAACTCGATTGGGGAATTTATATAAAACATTTTCTGCCTAAGCTAACTTTCTACCTGGAAAGAAACATATGTACGTTATTTGAATAAACAAAGTACGACCCAAAATCAACGGCAAACGCGGGTATGCATGCTGATATAAGTGTAAATGAGTAAATGAATGTTATGCTGACAAAATAGACAGACGGAATAAGATGGAGATAACAAGACGTCACAGCAAAATAGATACTTGGCCAATCTTGAAAAGACGGAAGATAAACGGAACTGGAAACACAAAGCAACGTCGGAGGGTATCACGCTACAAGGTCCAAGTCTTCTGAGGAGAAAAGCATCCAAATCCAATCTTCTAACACCAATAGACCACGGTATGAGACAAAACGTACTAAACTTCAGAAATCGCCCAGATAGAGATAACCAAAACGATGCTCAACTGGAACAGCTGGGGAGTCACCAAACTTAGTACCACTAGAAACACAAGTTTACACAACCAACACCTCATGGCGATTGAAATAAAACATGTTCATCATGCCAGGATAAACTACTGTACTGCTTTGCAGTTCCTGGCTTGACCATCCTTGGAACAAACTGTTAATATTCCTTTCGTTATCCACGACACATATTTAAAATAAGAACACTTAAGTAAATTTGTTTCAAGTATTTCCATAGAAATTAAAATTTTGCCTACAAAAGGTAAATGCTCAAATTTCATTAATAAGAGGTAGTTCGCTAACAATGCGACTCCAACGGTTTACAAAAGCTTGGGGAAATAATACATGAAATAAAAGGTCATACAAAAACAATGATCGCTATTCTCCCTAACAACTTTGAATTCCAGAATGTGTTCAGATGCTGAGACTGATTTGGCCAGAAGTTTGCCTAAGCGAAATACTTCTTGACTGCATCAGCGTTCAAGGGACGTGGGAGTTCTTCACCGTCCATATTGGTGAGAATCATGGCACCCCCAGAGAAAACTTTCTTAACAACATACGGTCCTTCATAATTCGGAGCCCACTTCCCCTTAGAATCAGGTTGGAAAGATAACATTTTCTTGAGTACAAGGTCACCTTCTCTGAACTCGCGCGGTCGAACCTTCTTATCAAAAGCCTTCTTCATCCTTTGCTGGTACAACTGACCATGACACAATGCTGTCAATCTCTTTTCTTCGATTAAATTCAACTGATCGTATCTACTTTGACACCATTCAGCCTCAGAAAGTTTAGCTTCCATCAACACTCTCAGAGACGGAATCTCAACCTCCACGGGGAGTACTGCTTCCATACCGTAAACTAGGGAAAATGGGGTCACGCCCGTTGAAGTTCGAACTGAAGTACGGTACCCGTGTAAAGCAAACGGAAGTCTTTATAAGTTACCACCATCTTCTGGACAATCTTCTTGATGTTCTTGTTAGCAGCTTCAACAGCCCCATTCATCTTCGGTCTGTAAGGAGAGGAATTATGATGTTCGATCTTGAACTCTTCACAAAGCTCTCTCATCATCTTGTTATTCAAATTCGAACCATTATCAGTGATGATCTTGCTCGGGATACCGTATCGACAAATGATCTGATTCTTGATAAATCTGACTACCACTTGTCTGGTTACATTAGCATAAGATGCTGCTTCCACCCATTTGGTAAAATAATCAATCGCTACCAAGATGAAACGATGACCATTTGAAGCTTTGGGTTCAATCATTCCAATCATATCAATGCCCCACATAGAGAAAGGCCAAGGTGAAGATATAACATTGAGGAGAGTCGGCGGCACGTGCATCTTGTCCGCATAAATCTGGCATTTATGACACTTCTTCACATACTTGCAGCAATCAGATTCCATTGTCATCCAATAATAACCAGCTCTCAACATCTTTCTAGCCATTGCATGTCCATTGGCATGAGTGCCAAAGGATCCTTCGTGTACTTCTTGCATCAGCATGTCCGCTTCACGTCTGTCTACACATCTGAGCAAGACCATGTCGTAATTCCTCTTATACAAAACTTCTTCGTTGAGAAATAAACTGCTTGCTAATCTTCTCAACGTCTTCCTATCTTTACTGGATGCCCCAGGAGGGTACTCTTAAGTTTGAAGAACACGTTTGATGTCATAGAACCATGGTTTGTCGTCGGTGACCTCTTCTACTGCGAACACATGAGTAGGTCTGTCGAGGCGCATAACTCGGATTGTAGGCACGTCGTTCCAATCATTCACTTGAAACATTGAAGACAAAGTAGCTAAAGCATCAGCCATTTGATTCTCATCTCTAGGGATATGATGTAATTCCACCTTGTTGAAGAAAGTTAACAACCTTCTAGCATAGTCTCTGTAAGGGATCAAACCAGGATGACGAGTCTCCCATTCTCCTTTGATTTGATTAATCACCAGTGCCGAATCTCCGTAAATATCAAGAATTTTAATCCTTAGATCTACTGCTTCTTCGAGACCCATGATACATGCCTCATATTCCGCCATGTTGTTCGTGCAGTCAAACTTCAGTCTTGCCGTGAACGGGATATGAGTACTTCGGGGAGTAACGATGATTGCCCCAATTCCATTTCCATAGGAATTCACAGCTCCGTCAAATATCAAACCCCAACGGGATTCAGGATCAGGTCCTTCTTCAGGTAACGGCTCTTCACAGTATTTAGCTTTCAAGTACATAACATCTTCATCTGGGAAATCAAACTTGATGGATTGATAATCTTCAATTGGTTGGTGAGCCAAATGATCGGCTAAAATACTCCCTTTGATCGTTTTCTGAGTGTGATACTCAATGTCGTATTCAGATAACAACATCTGCCAACGGGCTATCCTTCCGGATAAGGCGGGCTTCTCAAAGATATACTTGATCGGGTCCATTTTGGAGATCAACCAAGTAGTGTGATTAATCATATACTGGCGCAGACGGCGAGCAGCCCAGGCTAAAGCACAACAGGTTTTCTCAAGCAATGAGTATCGAGACTCACAGTCTGTGAATTTCTTACTCAAATAGTATACAGCATGTTCCTTTCTTCCGGTCTCATCTTGTTGACCAAGCACACATCCCATGGAGTCTTCCAATATAGTCAGGTACATAATCAAAGGTCTTCCTTCCACCGGAGGAATCAAAATGGGAGGTTCAAGCAAATATTCTTTGATGCTATCAAAAGCTCTCTGACAATCTTCTGTCCACACACATCCTTGGTTCTTCCGGAGAAGCTTAAAAATCGGCCCACAGGTAGCAGTCATATGAGATATAAATCTAGAAATGTAGTTCAGTCTCCCAAGGAACCCTCTTACTTGTTTTTCTGTCTTGGGAGCGGGCATCTCCCGAATGGCTTTGACTTTATCAGGATCTACCTCAATACCTTTCTGACTGACAATGAAACCCAAAAGTCTTCCAGAACGAACACCAAAAGTGCACTTGTTGGGATTCAGACGGAGTTTGTACTTTCTCAAACGCTGGAACAGTTTCAACAAATGTTCCAAATGATCTTCCTCGGTCTGCGATTTGGCAATCATGTCATCCACATACACTTCAATCTCCTTATGCATCATGTCATGGAACAAAGCAGTCATGGCCCTTTGGTATGTTGCACCAGCATTCCTCAAACCAAACGGCATAACCCGATAACAGAAAGTTCCCCAAGGTGTAATGAAAGTTGTCTTTTCCATATCTTCTGGCGCCATCTTGATTTGATTGTAACCAGAGAAACCATCCATGAAAGAAAAGACTTTGAACTTGGTGGTACTGTCGACCAATACGTCAATATGAGGTAATGGGAAATCATCCTTCGGACTAGCTCTATTCAGATCTCTGTAGTCTACACACATCTGAACCTTACCATCTTTCTTAGCAACAGGCACTATGTTGGCTAACCATTGAGGATAGACCGATGTAACAAGGAAACCTGCATTGATCTGCTTCTGAACCTCCTCTTTAATCTTGTCAGCCATGTCAGGACGAGTCCTTCTTAACTTCTGCTTGATCGGTGGACACTCGGGTCTCAACAGTAAACGATGCTCCACAATGTCGTTGTCCAAACCTGGCATATCTTGGTAGAACCAAGCAAATACATCAACATACTCTTTGAGAAGCTCCAACATCTTCTCCTTAACTTCCGGGATAAGCAATGCTCCAACTTTGACTTCCTTTCTATCTTCTTCATCACCCAAGTTGACCAACTCTACAGGTTCTTCAAATGGTTGAATGACCTTCTCATCATGCTTAAGCAAACGGGAAATCTCAACAGGAATCTCTGCATCATCCTCTTCTTCGGCTCTGAACACAGGGAATTCAAAGTTGGGAGAGGGCATAGGATCATTGTTTTTGATGGTTAAGTCATGGAGTAATCTGCACACATGATTATGCTTTATTTTAGAAATCGATTTGTGCAAATAAAAACAAAATGTTATTAATTAATTTTCATTGTTATTTCTCAGAAAAAGTGAAAAATAAAACAGCAGTGGACAAAATAACATTTTTATTCATTAAAGGGGAAATACTTGAAACAAAAAGCCCAGACATTTCTCTTTTGCCTTGGGCAGAGCAAAAGAAGTTATTTTCATAGCCCGACACAAAATACGTTTCGCCTTGGGCAGAGCGAATTTTTCAAAGGAAAATAAACAAAACATTACTCGGAAATGTGCATGACCACAGGAACATCAACAGCTATCCAGTTTTGGCAAGCCAATCCAGGCGTCACAAACACAGGCAAATCCTCCTCGGAATCATCATCTATGATAGCATCAACCTCAGGATGCACAAACCCTGCACTTCGGAAAACCTCTTGAATCGGACGAACAACCACCTCCTTCTTGACCCTTGCAGATATTGGATGAAAACCCAGACCTTCCCCAGACTTGTTCTCGGGTAACGTCAACACCTGGCCCCATCCTTCGGCCGAACCACTTTCCACCACTCGCCGCGCATCCTCAAAAGAAGAGATGGATGCCCCTTGCTTCTTCACTGTATTTTTAGCAACAGATAAGCCCTGGAACTGGGTCCCAACATCCTCGTCAGCATCAATAAAAGAAAACGATGATAAATGGCTTACCACCATGGCCTGCTCTCCCCCAATCATCACTAGCTTCCCATGTCTTACAAACTTTAGTCTCTGATGGAGCGTGGAGGTGACTGCCCCGGCATCATGGATCCAGGGACGACCCAATAAACAGCTGTAGGCAGCACGGATATCCATCACTTGGAAAGTGATTTGAAAAGTATGGGGACCAATCACTATGGGAAGATCCACTTCACCAATAACTGTCTTCCTGGAACCATCAAATGCTTTAACAATTACTCCACTAGGCCTCATAGGAGCACCTGGATATGAAAGTCGAGACAGCGTGGTCTTGGGCATCACATTCAACGACGAGCCCGTATCCACCAACACACTTGATAAGGTATCGTTTCCACAACTTACTGAAATGTGCAAAGCCATATTATGGTTTCTCCCCTCCTCCGGGAGTTCTTCATCACTGAAACCCAGATTGTTACACGAAGTTATATTTCCCACAATCCCATCAAACTGATCAACTGTCACATCATGGTCCACGAACGCCTGGTCCAAGACCTTCATCAAGGCTTCTCTATGTGCACCAGAATCTCTCAATAAGGCAAGCAAGGAAATCTTGGAAGGTGTTTGCAAAAGCTGGTCCACAATCTTATACTCACTCCTTTTGATAAGCTTTAGGATCTCATCCTCTTCAGGGTGAGGGATAGGTTCACTGGATCGGCCTATCTCAACCCTTGGTTCAGCATTTCTTACGGGAATCTCCGCCGGTATGGGCCTCTTAACTTGAACTTCTGGTCTCCTCGACGGTACTGCTGCAAAAACACGCCCACTTCTTGTAACTCTACTCACATCGGCAATGTTAACAAAAGACGGTCTGGTTGGTATGGGGACTTCTACCCCATTCTCAATCATTGTGGCGTTATATTTGTACGGCACAGCTTGGTCTGAGCTGTAAGGCACAGGGCCAGGTGGGTAAATAATCAAAGGATCAATAGGCGCAACCTGACTGTTGTAAGCAATCTCTACTGATTCTGGCAAATTAAATTGTGGTGTGATAACATTCACTTCATCTTCCGGATTTCGGTCATAGGTAATAGTGATAATTCTCTGATCTAGCAACTTCTGAATATCCTCCTTCACAATAGGACAATCATCCTCTCTTGAACAAAACTCACAAACGTCATAATCATGCTGGTGCCTAACAAAGGCAAGTCTTCTCAAACTCTGATGTAACCTGATCAATGATTCTCTTATGTGCTCGACTTGAAAAACTCGGAACTTCCCCGGACAACCTTCCACCATATTCACTGAAGCTGTCCCATGTCGAGGTAAAGGATTATCTCTAACATTTGGATTAACATCCTTAAAAGACAAGACACCATTCTTAATTAATCTCTGCACGTCCGCCTTCAGAGCAAAGCAATTCTCAAGGTTGTGCCCCGGCGACCCTTGATGATATTCACAGAATTGATCCGCCTTGTACCACGGAGAAGCACTATTCGGTGCGACAGGAGGAGGCTTTGTTGTGATGAGATTCTTTCTGATGAGAGCAGGGAACAATTCAGTATACGTCATAGGAATAGCATCGAACTGCGGTTTTCTGGGTGAACGGTTCTGATTGTTGAACGGATAAGCCTGTTGTCGAGGCTGCTGCTGAAATGGCCGTGGTTGAGTTGGCGGGATTTGATGAGCCGGGGCCATCAAAGCTGGGCGGACAGCCGGAGTGACTGCCGCAACGTGAGAGTAACCTCTCCTAGGCCTACCTGGAAACAAAGCACTGACATCCTGCTCCTTTCTTTTCGGGAAAACACTTCCAAACTTCTTCGCACTGCTAGACGGACTCCCTTCTTTAACCAAACGCCCTTCACGAATCCCTTCCTCTAATCGCATGCCCATGCCCACCATTTCGGTGAAGTCACTGGGTGCGCTGGCTATAATTTTTTCATAGTAAAAGGACCCTAAAGTCTTCAAAAATATCTTAGTCATCTCTTTCTCCTCTAGAGGTGGATAGATTTGAGCAGCAATTTCACGCCACCTCTGGGCGTATTCCTTAAAAGATTCTCGGTCTCTCTGCGACATCGCCCGGAGTTGATCCCTGTCCGGCGCCATGTCAACGTTGTACTTGTACTGATGGACAAAGGCTTCACTAAGATCGTTAAAGTTGCAGATTCGAATGCTGTCTAAACCCATATACCACTTTAGAGCAGCATCCGTCAAACTATCTTGAAAATAATGAATCAACAAATCATGATCATCGGAGTACGTAGACATCTTCCTCACGTACATTGTCAAATGACTTCTAGGACACGAATCGCCCTTATATCTCTCAAAGTCTGGCACTTTGAATTTCGCTGGAATCTTGACATTCGGAACTAAACAAAGGTCATGCGTACTCTTCCCAAACAAATCCTTCCCTTTCAATGCTCTAAGCTCCTTCTGCATTTCCTGGAACTGATCCTGAAATTCTTCCATTCTATCAAAAAGACCCAAACTTTCAGCGGGCTCGGCAGGATAAATTGGTTCATTCAAGTATGGCACGGAGTGGACCACAGGAGCAACGGTTGTCATAACTGGTTGCGGAAAAGGTACTACAGACGGAATTACTGGCGGCATGGCAGTTGTCTCTGGTTGAGGAAGAGATAATGCAGGCTGAAATAGAGGTTGTACGGTAGGCTGATACCCTTCTGGCACAAAGTTGTAAGGCATTCCCCACGGAAAACCTTTCGGCATCTGATGTTGAAGCGGAGAGTTGATTTGAGTTACGGAGGCAGGAACTGTGACAATTTCAGAAACCACTGGAGTTGAAGTCTGAATCTCGGCAGCCGTAGTCGATGGCTGATTCTGAACAGCCACCAAACTTTCCACTAACGCCGTTAACTTTTCCATCTCGGCACGAAGTGTAGCAACTTCCCCACGAAGCTCGTGATTTTCCTGTTCCAAATCTTCCATTTTCCTCTGACGATTGGCCCGAGTGTCGTATCGGTGAGACAGCTTGACAACCTTCGGTGGAAAAAGAACAAGGATGAGACTCTAGAAAACATGTGAGGTGGAATGTGAAATGATGCATGATGGCGATGCAAATGATGACTCATTTTAAAAGTTTTTCAAGGAACTTTAGTAATTTTGCATACATCAATGGTAAAGGAATTTGGAACAACAAAAACTCAATCCGTTAATCAAAAGCGATAAATTACAACTTACAATTTGGAATAGTAAATTACAACCTTGGGATAACAAATCCACTAATGAAAGCAATAAATTACAACTTCGAAACATGAAAACTATAATAAAGTGATAAATTACATTTTTAAAACATGAAAGCAGTAAATTACAACTTGGAGCATGAAGCCCAAAATAAGACAATAAATTACAACTTCGGAGCATGAAGCCCTTAATAAAACAATAAATTACAACTTCGGAGCATGAAGCCCTTTTACATAGTTTTACAAAATGACATCAATAAAATAAACTAAAAGCTAAAGCTCACTCGGAATCCTCAGATGACGGACCAAACACCAGCTGTAATCGGAGCTTCTTGATCTTTTCTTCGTAAAAGTCTTCCATATCCTTCTTTTCCGCTATCAGTCGATCGATGATTTCTTCCTGCGGATTAGGACCGAGAGCCACACTTACCGAACCCTCCCTTTTTCTTTTCCTTTCACTCGCATACTTCTTCAGCAAGGCATCCTTCTGACGAAGTTTCTCATCGTGGTCGACGAACCGGCCGTCTTGAATAAGCAACAACTCCTTCTTTTCTTTCAGCTGTCGAGTCAGGACTCGATTCTCATATTCAGACATATGGTACTTTTCCTTCCAAGCATCCCTCTCGGACTTCATCCTAGCCAGGTTTCCTTGATATTCCCCTACATCCGCGATAGGAATAACAACTGATGATGGTGCGATGGCAGGGAATAAAGGTTTCTCAAGTTTATATGGCATCTTGAGAGCACAAGCCCTAGCACGGACCCACTGCAGGTAAGGTTCCAAAGAGACGGCACCTCTATGTCCCAGCATATCTCTCCCTTTCTTGTGGATATGGCGCCAAGCTCCTTCAATCTCCCTCTTAGCAGCCTGATGATCTTGTCCTTCCTGAAGAAAGAAACCACTCACATGGATACTGTTTGGCTTATCTCTCATCGGGTACCCGAACTGACGGCGCGCTAGAACAGGGTTGTAGTTGATTCCACCCCTCGTACCAAGAAGAGGTACGTTGGGAAAAGCACCACAGCTGTCAATGATTTCCACGTCATGGTAAACTCGATTGTACCAGTCAATATCGAAATGAGTGAGAGCCATAATCTTTGGCGCCCAACGCGGTTCTTTCTCGAGATCCCAGAAAGCATCGGACCCGGGTAAATGCGAGACGTACCACTGATACAGCAACGGCACACAACAAATAATCATCCCTCCTTGATAAGAGTTTCGAAGATGGATGGAGTAATACGTGTCCCCTAGCAGCGTAGGGACCGGATTTCCAATCAGGAAAACTCTGATGGCGTTGACATCCACAAATTTATCAACGTTAGGGAATAAGAAAAGACCATACGCGAGTAAAGCAAACACGTCCTCGAAGGCAACAGTATCCTTTGTATCAGCAAAGTAACGAGCTTTCTTCAACAGAAACTGTGCCGGCAAACCCCGGATTCCTCCTTTCGTAGTCATATTCTCCTCTATCTCTGACTTCTTCAGGTGGGTGATGGTTGCTATCTCATGGGATTTGGGCTCCTCTTCCAATCCAGAAAAAGGAACACGGTCGGTGATCGGCAAACCAAGAATATAGGAGTACTCCTCTAAAGTGGGCATCAGCTGGTAATCCGGAAAGGTGAAACATCGGTACAAGGGATCATAGAACTGAACCAACGTATTGAGGATGCCCTTCTTCATCTTGCGCTTCATGAGCGGTATGATGGACCCATATTTCTTCTGAAAATCTGTCGGACTCTCTATCTTCGGAATCAAACTCTTCAGTTCTTCAATCTCGGGCTCCTTGAAGCTAAAGCTTCGAGTATTTCTCCTTCCAAGTTCCATAATACCCTGAGACGTTTGCAAAAATCATTCCAAAGTTCCTTGAAAAACGAGTTTTTTACAAAGATATTGATGAATGCATGGATGAATGATAATGCAACAGTCACACACAAGTTTGCAAACATGGGGTTTAAAGGTTCAACGTTCAGCATGGAGTCGAGGGTAAAGCCCACCCAAAGGTATGTACTAACGTTTCGATCACACCTGTAAGACAAGGTTCTAAGAGTTCCCAGAGTCTACATCCCTCTTTCGGATATTACCAACGTCTTGATTACTCAATAATTAGCAATATTCTCAAGAGAAACTCGTCCGAGCGTAGCATCGCGTAACAACTACTTCCGAATTACTCCGTTATAGTCTCCGCGCTACACCTAAAAAGGCCAAGATGGGTTGGGGTTCTACGGTCCTCAACTTCTCGGGCTCCTAGGTCGAAAATAATAATGTCTTCCCGATTACTCGGTAAACAAATATTAAGTTCAAGAGGGCCTTCCATTGAGTGGGGGATCTCATGCCTCCTTCTTCGGGATTACTCCCTCAAAGTTAACATGACTATACCGTCCGTCCTATTCCTTAAGTGTTACTTAATCCGGGTATAGGATTCGTCCTTTGCAAAAAACCCAAACACCCCAATTTAAACATATAATCAAGCAAATCAAATAATAGTAAACAGATAAAACAAATTAGGCTTAACCCACTTAGGGATGGACCAGCAAGAGGTCAATCTGTCCCCAGCAGAGTCGCCAATTTTGTAGCGATAAAAAAATGTAGCGGGGTAAATCGGAGATCGAATTATTGATTAATTCGTCTCACAAAAGAAAGAGTCGCCACCGCGCTTTATTGTTTCCAAAGGAAAAGGGAAAAGAGCGAAATAAAACCCTAAATATGCAATGTAAATAATAATAAAATACAAAGCGTTTTGAAAAGAGATCTTATGGTTCGGGGGTTGGTTATACAATGGGAAGGTACTAGCACCCAATGCATCTATAGTACTCTATAGGAACCTTTTGAAATATCTGTTTTATTTAAAATTGATTGCTTGATTGAAAATAAATCGTTTTGGCCGAAACAGGATACGGACGGGTTTTTTGAAGATGCGACGACCTAATGTCGAAGTTTTTGCTTAAAGGGCATAAATTTGAAAAGGGTGAATATTTGAGGAAAAATTATCCTAAGTTTTAATGAAATGCGAAAGTCCGCGCAGTTAGACTTGAGGACATGAAGTCAACAAATTTACTGTTTTTTTCCTTTGGATTTAAGCATAAACCGAATAAACAAATAAATACACGGACAAAATATGCGAATAACGATTAAATAACGATAATCTAAATGATGGAATAAATAATGCGAATAATGCGTTTTTTATGATTTTTTTGTTTAATGTTAACAGGACGAAAGTATTTTTACGCATTTTGATAGGGATACAAGCAAGAGAATTATTTAACGAGGACGCAATGTTTTTTTTTTTAGTTTTAAGTTATTAAGTTTTTTTTGATATATTTTGATATTTAATATTAATAAGACAAGAAAATGAGTTAATGAAATATTTTTTAGTTTTTTTTCTATTTTTATATGTTTTAGGATTTTGTTTGATAACGATGTAAGAGGAAAATTAATTAATTAATAAAATGTCTACAACCTTAAATTCTATGTTTTTTATGTATAAAAAATACTTATTTAAAAAATTAAGGGGGTTCCAAATTAAGTTAAAAAATTATAAATTTACCTTAATGAAATAAAAATAAAATTCTTAAATTAAATCCAAAATTAAACTAAGAGGTCAACTAATTAATAAAAACCTAGTTAGACATATCTTTGTTTGTTTTTTAATATAATTATCAATTAATTAACATAAATAATAATTCTACAAAAAGATTAGAGAAAAATAACAAAAGATGAAAAAGAAAATGTATCAAAAAAACAAGCAAAAGTATATGGGCTAGGTGGCTGAAGGCCCAATGCAAAAATTCATAAGGAGGGGGGGATGCAGAAGCAGGTCGTGGGCTTTGAGGAGAAGAAATGGGATGAGGCCCATATATTACAAAGTGTTCTTTAGGGTTAATTTTGTTTAACATAATGAGATTAGGGTTTTGTTTTGTTAGGCAGAAACGGCGTGTCTCTTCTTCTCTTTGATCCTCTTCACGTTTTCTTCTTCACACTTGCCTCTGCAATTGCTAGCTCTTCTTGCCATGGCCACCCGCTCCAACTCCTCTTCCCTCCAGCTGAACGAGAAAAGGGACGGCTACGGATTCGGTAAAACGATATTGATCTTGTTAACGCTTAATTTGTTTGCATGTTAATTTTGATTCCACAATGTTCATTCTGTTTGGTCTTTATTGTTGATTCTTATGTTTGATTGTTAATGTTGATTGAGGTTCCAAAGAAGTAAAAAGGAGAGGGGACCGTTACCTAGGTGGAGACGGAAGAGGAAGCCGGGAGCGAAGGAGGCTAGACAGCGAGGAGAGGAGAAACGCGAGCTCACCTCGGTGACCGGTATTTACGTGATTGTCTTCTTCTTCTTGTTGAAACTGTATTGTGATGCTTCTTCTTCTTCGTTTGCCTTTGTATTGTACTTTTGTTCCTCTTCTTCTTCTTTGAACGTGCTGCTGTACGATGTGTATTGGCCCGTGATAATGTTTTTTTGAGGCTTTGAGTTGTGTGCTTGGTATGGCCAGTGATGGTAACTCTGAGGCCTAGCTTACTTTAGAAATTGGTTCTGGCTTGGATCGTTTCAGGTTTGTGATTGATGATGTTCGGGCTTGAGTAATAGACTTGACATGGTTATGTGTATGGTGATTTCGTATTGGTTGGACAGGTTGATGGAAACAGGGGCATAAGTCTTTTGCTAGGCCATATTGATGGTGTGGTTTGAACTGGTTCTTGGTGTAAGATTATTTTTTATATCTCTTTGACGATAGGATGATGATGTTGGCTTGAATGGCTCAATCAGTTTTTTTTTGCAAAGTTTAGGCCATATGGTTGAAATAGTTTTTGACAGTGTTGGGATAATTATGCAGGTCTGCTGAGCTTTGTGTGTTTTTCTGATAACTATTTTTTTCTCTCTAAGTTTTTGAAGGCTTGGATATCTGATATCATATTGATTTTCTTTTGTTATTGTTGTAACAGTTTCCCTCTCTTGTTTACGTTACAGGCTGGAAGTTTTTTTTTGAAAGATGCTTTCCCTCTTCCTGGGCATTCTGCACTAGACTGTCCCTCCAATTTGTTTCTATTCTTCTTTTATGTTTTTATCTCTACTGGCTATATTTTACAGTTTTTCTTGTATATCCTTTTCCTGCCTATGCCAAGCCTGTAAAACCCACACTTCTCCCTCTCTTTTTCTCTCAGTATAGCTTTGACAAAAATGTGATAGGCTGTACTTTTCTGAAACTGCAAATGGCCAGAAAATGATGAAAATGGAATGTCCATATTGCTTGCATATGTAGTTAAACTGCATGTTTTCCTCTAATGCAATAGCTTGTTTTGTTTTCTGCTGTGTGGGCATTGGTTTACGTTAGCATGCTTGCATATGTAGTTCATGCAGGGGCTTTGTATGCTGTATGTTTTTTTGAAATATGCATTTGGGATTTTGAAAAATGTAGTTAATTTAAAACATGCAATTTTTGGACAAAATAAACTTGTGCATTCATTTAAAATTCTTTTCTTTTTTGTGAACCGGGAGAAATCCCGTGATTTGCAAAAAAGAGTAACTGATTCCAGCCATTGCTTTTAATGATGAACCTTAAATAATTTCGCTTTTTAATTATTTATTCGAATTCTAATCTCTTTTAATTTTGCAGGTAACATTAAGAGAGCAGACAAAAACGCATTGGATCGGAAGTTTTAGAATTAGGAATATTAGATTAGTTTTTTTTATTTCATTTTAGCTTTGTAAATTTATTATTGTAATTTTGTTGTAATAGATACAATGTTTACATAATAATTGTACAATTAGAAAAAATGAATAAAAAATCCACTATTCGCCAATTAAGCTCTTCTTCCTCTTTAATTATTTATTTATCGTTTACAATTCTTTAATCGTATAATAATTGAAAACGAATTTCAACTACCTACATTCAGAATAATAAACAGATAAATAAATAAGTATCATTGATCAATTAATAGCCTCAATTATTTAATTCATCATCCATAACTTTCTAAATTATAATAATTAAAATAGGGTTTCAATTATTTAATTTAGAATGACAAATGATTAAATAATCGTTATTGACCAATGAACTTTTCCGAATATTTATTATATTATTCATAAACCTTTAAATTATGTAATAACTAAGAATAAATTCCAGTTATTTAAATTTAAGATAGTGAGTAATAAATAAATACTGTCCGCACAATTAATGCGTCTCTTCTCTAATGTTTATTTTATTATCTATACATCTTTAAACTACATAATAATCGAAAACGAATTTCAATTATTTAGATTTAAGATAATAAATAATTAATAAACATCATTTTAGCACGAATCGATTAAATGATTTAATGTTCAACATAAATAGCTCTTGGCCTGAAAAAAAGTTATGAATTTTAAAATCGATGGATCAAAACACTTGTAATGTAATAATGCCGGTAGGAGACGATATCTTAGGTCAAAATTTGGGGTACAACAGTCACACATGACCCTTTATATGTGAGATCCAGTTTGCCCCTAGATTTAATTTGGTGCACCTCGACGTTTGAGATTTTGATCACATTTCTGGTAGCCCTGAACTTTCTAGGGATATTTTCTAAGACGGTTGTGGAAGAAACCGAAGACCTGATACTGACACCATCTGGTACTACTTGCACAAACAAACAAATTGGTGGTACCCAAGATCTTTGGTCAAGTCTCAGAATTTTCTAAGAACTGTCATGGGAAGATCCGAAGACATGATACTGACACCATCTGATACTAAAGGTACAGACAAGTGATTTGATGGTACCGAAAGTCTTCATAGTGTATTTTGTTCAAACCCATGATCAACGTAACATTTCCCCTTGAGTGATTCAACATTTCTTTGAGAGATTCTTTGAATCTCGACTTGACTGCCCCAGATGTGTTGGACAATGGTCATGCTGTGCCCCTTGGTTATGAGAGATTTGTCATTGGAAGCGTCTTTCCATTTGAAGTGATTTTGTTTATTGAGAGAGTTTTCATTTGCTGAATATTCGTCGTGTGAATTTCTCTATTGTCAAATAATTAGCCATATGAAAACGGCGGTAATCACAATAACGCAAAATTTATTCTTGTCTTGAAGTTTTGAAAATGTGTTTTAATAGATAAAAGAGTTTTGTAAGTATGTGAGTTTAAATAGGGATTTAGAGTAAGCCTTATAGGAGTCAGGATACCTTTTGTAATAGTATGCTTTCGAACTAACCCATGCTTCAATTAGGACTTTGAAAGGTTGTATCGTGGTCTAGGTTCATGGTTTAAGAAACAAAGGATAAGGCTCAAAGTGTAATTGTACCCGCTCGTTCTTCATGATGTTCTTCAGTCCTAAACTCAGTTAATTATGCATTTGAACTCCAATTGAGTCTGGAATGATGCATTGGTGATGGCTCAGACAACTTAAGTTTGTCGGAAGGCATGCATTTTTGCAACATTTTTTCATGTTATTGAGGATTTGCAGTGACCTCTTTATTTTGATTTATTATCCCTAATTTTGCCTGACTGTTCTTACGGTCAGCGGGATGCCCCAGTTTTCCTTAGGTCTCCTTTGTAGGTTTTGACTTAGTGGACTTTTCTCTTGAGAGCTAATGAATTCCTATTTGGTAGGGAACCATCACTGTCTTTTGATTCCAAAGGAATATTTTTGATGTCATTCGTTGTATTACGAGATGAGAGTTTGCAATTTGAACGCGCATTTGAATTAACTGAGAGACTATCCTGCCCCAGGTTTTGATTAAAGGTTTCAATTTGTGTAAAAAGGAAACTTCTACTTATTTGGCTTGAAGGAGTTGACTAGGGATTATCTTCCTTATAACTCCAGTTTTTAGGATTTGAAAAAAATGCATGTACATCGTCAGCAAGGTCTGTCCAAAAGCATAATGTATGAGATGAAGGCACTGTTTTCGTCATCCTCCCTCTAAAGGCTTGCAACTTTTGAAACAAGAGTTGAATATCATAAAGGGAGTAAAAAGCCTAGTTTAAGGTATAATGGAAATGAACGGATTGATTCAAGACAAACATATTTAATGCATTAATGAGAGTAACCAAAGTCTGACATAAAGATAAGTGTTTAAGCAAACAAAGAAATTACAACTGAAAATTCGAATAAACAGAAATTTTCCTCGCCCAGATCGTCACTTCACATGGATGCCCTTTAGGGGTGATAGAAGAGCTCTAGTTGATTGTCTTGTGTAAATTCCAACACTCCTTTATTGATTAGGTCTTGAACTTTGTTCTTTAGAGCCCAACAATTGTTTGTATCATGCCCAGGACCATCAGAATGGTATGCATACCTCTCACTGGGAGAGTAATTAGGAGCAGCAGTATTAAGATTTTGGGGGGGCCTTTAATGTAATTAGCTCCGCCTTCAACATGTGTTATAGTACCTGAGCTAGTGACATGTTGATCCTTGTGAATTGTCTCTTAGGTGCGACCTCTTTGCACTGATTCCCCTGTTGTTGTTGGCGAGGTTGTTGTCAAACCCGTGAGTTAGTAGAAAAATTGGAAAGGTCTTCTGGCTTCTTGTCTCATGGGAGGCTAAGCAGTGACTTGATTTCCAATCCTGATTGTTTCCCCCATACGATTGCAACCGTCTTGACGAAGTTGGTTGACAAGAACTTTCAGCTCTTCTTGTCCTTGAGCCAGATTTTGGATAAGAGCCATCTGGCCCACCAGCTGTCCCATCATTTGGACCCTCATTATGGCTATTTCAGTTTGTATCCTTTTCAATTGATCATCCTTGTTTCCCTCAAGATTCCCCAAGATCATTCCCCTAGTGAGGAGAGCTTTCACTTCTTCTTGCCCCTTGGATAGGTTCAAGAACATTTCTCGGAGTTGGGCGTTTTGAGCCTGGATGTTTTTCACCATTTGTTCCATATCCATCTTACTGAAATAAACAGTAGGAAGATAAGGAGATCTGTATGGGAGAAACCTATCATGATATGATGCATGATATATGGATGCATGTTTTCAACGAATCTCGTGGGGTAAACACAAGAAAAAGTTAGAGATTGAACTTTGATCAACATTTTTTATTGGAGAACTTTGTACCGGTGGATGTCCTTCCACGAGAATCAAGCTCACCGTGTGAAGTGGGTCATAGCCCTTGACTTAAATTGTTTTACTTGATCTTTGACGACATTCCGTTAGAGGAAAATAAATCCTCTTGCCTCTGGATAGGCGTCTGGTTCAACATGACCCTGCATCATAGGACCTTGAGATCCTTGAAAAGGTTATTGAAAATGCTATGGTATGATGTCATGATGTCATGTACAAGTGTTCAAAGTAAGCAAGTTGTTATATATACACAAAGTAGACAAGTCCTTAGGTTTAGGCTTGCATGGAGTTTGTAGGTAAGTACCCTCTTGAAGTTTAGCTGGCTCAACCTGTCCTAGTAATAGTGATCGGGTTCTAAAGGATCTCAATATCACCGACCTTTCTCTTAGGCATTGTCCCAGCACAACAATCTTTTCTTGCAGCCGAGATATCCCAAAAGTCTAGCCTCAATGAGTGTAGTATCGAGTATCAACCAATTTTCAGCTCTACACCGAAACCGGTTATCTCACTACGTCCTAATGGCCAATTTTGTTCAATTAGGGTTCTAAAGTCAATTAGTACTTTATGACGCCACTCAGTGGCCCCGTATTCTCCTCGATTCACCACGAGGGATACTGATACCCACAAATGTGTCACACTAACATAGCCATTGTTTCAACCATATCGGTCTATGTCGTACAGTTTCAACAATCTATTGCTATTTACCTAAAGAGGTGTCCTAGATCTGGGTGGAGGATCAAAACAAATCTAAACAAGGAACTAATAATGTAAAGCAAGCCATTCAAACAAATGAAGGCAAGTAATTATGATCTAACCCTAAGCTAACCCCACTTTTAAGTAAAATCCCCAACAGAGTCGCCAGTTCTGTGATACGGTGGGAGAACTGACTTGAGGTTTTACATTTTGATCGCATTTGTGCGGATAGCAAGAGTCGCCACCGACTTTTCTTTTATCTAAAAGGAAAGGTAAAAAAGCACAGGAAACACCTTTCGAGATTATTTCTCAAGTTCATGGGGTAGATTATGAAGAGGGAATGTATTAGCACCCTTTTCATCCGTAGTTATCTACGGGCTCTTAGTTACTCGCTAGATAACTTACTTTTGCTTTGACAGTGTGCTTGTGGTGTGGGCTTTGAAAATATTTTGAAAATGTCTTTGTAATGGTTCTCGTAAGATAGTTGAAAGATGTGTTTGTGGAATGTGTTTTTGAAAGTGGTTTTTGGAAAGATGTTTTGCAATGGTTCTCGTCTCTATGAGAACGTATACAAAATTATTTATCTTTTTGAAAATGTTTTTGAAATGAGAGTGTCGGTGTAAAAAGGCTTTTTTTCGTGAGTAAGCGAGTAACTAGGAGCGAATCTACCTACTCGAAAGGTCTCAAATGTTCTTTTCTTCCTCCTTTAGATGTTGCTATCTTACCATTGATTTGGTAAGAAGCCCCGTCGTTGGATGTGAAGGGACAGGCGTGGGACAATCATACAGTCATCGAAAGCAACTTATGAGACGCTTTAGCAATTTTTCGTAAGGGACTAGATCATTTTACCAGAGGCAACGTCGAGGGTCATCGAGGGACTATGATCTTTTTTATCGAAGGGTCATTGCTAAAGCGTTCCATATTCGAGGGACATGACTGTGTTTCCGAGGCAACAAGCGAGGTTACCCTAGAGGTGCGTGTGTGAAAAAATGTGTTTGATTCAAGTTAATTTGTTCTTTGATTAGGTTATCTAGCGATTGATTTTTGAATCTTGCCATGCACACCTAATTACTATACAGCATAAGGAAAACAGTAAATTGCGGGAATTGAAATTCTACGCTATTACAGAGTTTCGGGAATGGGGGTACAAATTTACAAATGGGGATGAATCGAATGCGATTAAAAGTCTAAATAAACAATCAATACAACCCAATCGAAGTAAAAATAAATAGTTAATTAAACTAAAACAAAATATTAAAAAAAAATTAATTAGAAAAATAATTAATACTATTAAAATAATATTTTTGGTATTTTTTGTTTGTGAGAAAATTTGAAAAGAAAATAAAAATCTATTCTCTTATTTTTTAGAATTTTCATCATGTAGAAACTAAACAATTTAAAAGAAAGTTAACTAAACAATAAAATGTTAATTGACAAAATTATTCACAAAGTCCTAAACTAATAAAAATGTCTAATTTAATTAAACCTAAACTAAATTAATTCTAATGTTAATAAATAACATCTAAACTAAAAACACAAAATAAAAGAGGGATTTAAACAGAAAATAGGAGGAGTAGAGTGAGAAATATGGGTGGGCTTAAGAGGGTGATGGGAATTTGCTTGGCTATGTGTGGTATAAGGCCCAAATTCTAACAACAACAAAAATTATGGGTCTTAAAACAAATAAATGGGTCGGGTTTGGTTCAGAATTTTGGTGGGTTTTGTGCTAGGTCAAAATGGATCTATAATAAGAGTTCCAAGAAACCCTAATACTAAACCGGCCACTCACTGTCTTTATATTCCACGTTTCATCCTCTTTTTTTATTTCAATTTTAATGTTAAATACTTCCTTTGTTTTCACGATAAAAAACAACAACTCAATTCTAACTTTTTTGGTTTCATCTTCTTCTACTTCGATTCTTATCTCTTATTTTTTCAATATTCATGAACACCTAATAACAACAACTACACTCGGCCTCTTTCCCTTATCAAACCAAAATAACGACAACAAACTCATCCTCATCTCTCGGTTCAATCCTCTATTCTCTATGTTTGTTAATCGAACAACAACTTTTTTGGTTCAGTTTCGATGTGGTAAAAAAAAAACAACAACAACAACAACAATATTCACGATACAACAATAACAAGCCAAATCACAGTAGCATACACGCATAACATTTAAACAAATGATAACAACAGAAATAGAAAAAAAAGTAATAAGCGAGAGTACCAAATCGGAGATCCTCTAGTGGGTCTTCTAAGGTATATGATTTCTTATCCCATGTGGTTTGTTTTTGTCTCTTTCTTCTTCTCTCTCTGGTGTGGATTCGATTTAAAGTTCAGAAAATTGTGTGTTTGAGTGTTGTTATTGTTCGGATCTGGAACTAACAAGTACAGTTATGATTGCTTGAGTTATTGATGTTCTTGCGGACTCAGTGATGAAGATGAATGAGGGTGATGCGGTTTTGAGTTGTAGTGATGAAGTTTTATCAAATATTTTGGGGTGAGATTTTTTTATGTTTCCTTTGATTTCTGCATGTTGTAGTGTTTTGTTTGTTACTACAAGAAAATGGTTTCTAGTTTACAGTGAGGGTTTTTTTTGGTTTGGATATTGGTTGGCTTTTTTTGCTCTTACAGTGATCTCTCTTTTTTTCTTTGGCCCTCCTTGCTGGTATATAAGAGATGTCATCAATTGGCTTTTGGTTAATTTTGGCTTGATGACCTTAGCCTTTTAGAGTACAGATTAAGCTATGTCCATTTTAGTGCAAGTTTGGGCAGATTTTGGACTGTAATGCAGGCTGGACATGGCAGGTTTTTTTGGATAGTTTTTGGCTTAGGTGATACTTTTCTAACTTGTCCCTATCTTCTTTCCTCTTTCATCTTTTAATGATATAAAGCAGTTTTTTTTACTTATGATATATTTTTCTGAAGGGTTTGTGCTAAGGAAGATGATGATGCATGGTTTTGCTGGCTTGCCTTGTTACATTTGATGCTAATATTTTTTATGAATTGTTTTGGGCTGTGTTGCTGCTTTTTTCCCCTTTCGTGTATCTGCTGTAGGCCTGCCCCTTTTGTATTTGACTGTTGCTATTTGTAGCAGCCTCTGTTAGCTGATTTTGGTTGCTTTTGTTGCGCTGTTGGCCTGCTGTGCTGTTATTTTGTTGTTTGTTGCCTGTTATTTGGCTTGTAGTTTGGGTGTTGTATGTATAGCAGATTGGGCAGCAATGGACAGGGTTTGTTATTTGCAGCCTTGGGCTGCTGTGCTTGTGATTGCTGTTGGCAATTTTTTTTCTTTTGTGAACCAAGAAAGGCAATATTTTTTATGATTTTCAATTGGGGAGAGGGATTATGATAAAACAAAATCATACCAAAATTCTGATTCCTAATCACAAACCCTAATGATGAATTATTTCTTCTTCGCATATCACCTTTGATTGAATGTTTGTTAACTTTCTTTCTTCTTCTTTTTTTCATGTGATGAGTATTGATTTGGAAGTGAATAAGACAAGGGAAAGTTGAAGATTGATGCTAGGTTCAAAGAAGCATGAAGGATTGAAGATGAAAGGCCATGGTTGGAATCCAAATGGAGGATTTCAGAAGCAATTTAGCATATGCTTAGGGAAGACTTTAGGTTTCCATGTACAAAAGAACTTGTGTAATCTCCTGCAATTTGTAATTTGAAACTTTGGAAAACATGAATTGAATTTGCAATTTACAATTGTAACTTGAATTTGATCTTTGAAAAAAAAGTCTTGGTAAGCATTTGGATGAAACAAAATAATTCCCTTGTAGTTTCCTTTCTAAACTTAAAAAGTTTCTTCCATTTCGAATCTTGAACTAAAGACAAATTCAAAATAAATGAATTATGCCTTGTATGCTTGAGCTGAATTGAGATCAAAGGAATCATTTAAATGGATCCTCAAATATCTTTCACTAAAACTCTAAGTCACATTTTCAATTCATAGTAACTTGCAATACAAGTTAATGATACTCGAGTGAACAAATAGTGTCTTAAGAAAACTCGGTCAAAAATCCACTGTAACCTAATAAACACCAATGCTTCAACACCAATGACTTGAAGTCAGCGACAAACAAACAAGGAATCCCAGATCTCAACATAAGAATCAATATCCTTGAGAAAATAAATATGGCAGATGTTGAAATTAGAAGTTAAAAGCATTCTAATCAAGGAAATGATCTATGACAATTTGATAACTCCCAGAGTCTTCTAAGCACAATTTTCCTTTGATTCTTGAAGAGAACTTGTTGATGACATCACTTAAGACAATGTGCAAAAATAATCGTCTCAAAGTCTCGAAAATTGAGGAAATTACAATTCTTGGAAATCAGGCATAGTTACTTGAGATTAGGTCAAAATCCATGATGTGACTTCTACCGTATTCGAATTTTGGTGATCTTCCACGCGTAACCAGCTCTTGATTTGTGAAGAGAAAATGGAGATGATATCAAGGAGAGTCATACGTAAAAAGAACCATTCAAAAAATATATATTGAGTAATGAATAAGTTACAATCGTTTGAACTTGATACTGAAGAGGCCGACTTTTGCAGTTGATTTTTAGTCATCTGAACCATTGACCGAGAAAACTCATGATGCGAGGCTTGAAACTTGGCACAAACATCCTTGAGAACACATGAAGGACCATAAAGACCATTTGAAACTTTTGAAACTCTATTTTGCTTAAGAAATACCAAACCCTAGCTACTGACTCAATGCCTAGGAAGAGAATCTGCTTGATCAAATCTTGTGCCAAATTGAGTGTTTGAGGAACCCTGGGATAGCATCTTGAGCGGGGAAAAATGGGAGGGAAAATTTTGGGGTACAACAGCTTCCCCTGTTCAATATTCTTAAACTTGAAAAGTGAGATCGACATGTTTGTCGTTCATAGCTTGAAAGTGGAAGATGATTGAACACTAGAGTGCCCTTAAATTTGCACTCGATGATGTGTTGGTTGATTGTGTAGGGAATGGGCTTAAAGATGCCATTTGGAGAAATGATGGAGAGTTGTCGGAGATGGGCTTATAGATGCCATCCAAAGGTGATTGTTAACAGAAATTAAACTAAGTTTGAACTTGACTTCAACTGGGAAAAGAATTAGAGTAAACCTTTGGTTGATTTAAACTGAAACTAGCAGAAATCTTGAATGTTATTTGATTGGAAAGAGTCAGAATAAATCTTGGAGTGATTTATCTGAAACAGAGAAACTTATCTTTTTGGAAAGAATCCGGATAAACCGTTGAGAGATTTAAACTGAACCAGCAGGGGTCTGGGTAATAAGGTTATGAGAACCTGGGTAGTAGGGTTACTTCGAAATGAAGTCTGGGTAGTAGGGCTATAAGAAGGAACCTGGGTCGTAGGGTTACTTCAAAATGAAAGCCTGGATAGTAGGGCTATGAGAAGGAACCTGGGTCGTAGGGTTACTTCGAAATGAAAGCCTGGATAGTAGGGCTATGAGAAGTGTTGTACCCCAAAATTTGTCCTCCCATTTCTCAAGGGATTCATCTTGGACTCTCAGTTTTGCCTCTATCAAGTTCCAAGTCTTGGATCATCATTTTTCAAGGAAATCATCCATAAAGGCAAAATGGTCAAAAGTATACTGAAAAAGTCAAACTTTGACTTTTAAATCAAAATCGAGTTCAAAAAAATCACATTTCATTAAGGCATAAAATTGGTTCATCCAAAATCAGAAGTCAGAAGTTACTTTGAAAAAAAATCAATCAAATTTTCTAAACAATTAGAAAATTTTCTAAGTTTCTAGAGAATATGATATTTCAGAACTTCTGAGCTAGCCTTTATGCAAGTACCGTCAGAAGATTGCAAACACGGTCAGAATATTACGCTTCAATCAGAACATGCAGAAGCGTTGCTCTTTGGTCGGAACATAACGCTTCGATCAGAACGTGCAGAAGCATTGCTCTCTGGTCAGAACATAACACTTCAGTCAGAACATGATTCTTCAGCATATAGAGGCTATGTTCAATGCTCTGGTCAGAAGATGCCCCTTCAGCGTTTGGAGGTTACGTTTCTGATTTTCTGCAATTAGAACATCACCAAATCCCAAACCTTAACCTTCTGCCCTGCTATGGCACAATCCTGCAACCAGCTGCCACAACACTCCAAGGTGTTGCTGATCCAGTCCATGCCTGCGTTTTTCTTGCACCAAATTAGTCTATGAAAACTGTGATCTAAAAAAACAAAGGGGCAGTATGCCAAAAATGTTTAAAAACTCATTTGTTTTCCCCCCAAAACCACAGCAAATCCATCTATAAATATTTTGTTCCATCACACGTTCAAAGGGTTGGTTTTTGGAGAGAGAGAATCACCAAAAGAAAGAAAAAGGCCTTGAATATTTGCAAAATTCCAATAATCCAAAAAGCTGTAAACACCAAAATACCAAAACCTTAGCATTTGATTCTAGCATCAAAACTCCATTGTTCCTTGACTAAAACCATCCCCACATTTGTTTATTCATATACTAGAAGCTATTTCAACTTCTGTATTCAAAATGCCATACACTCTCCATTCACCTCCACCTCAAAGAATTCAGAGTATCACCCCTTGGCTGTCCCAGAAGTTGAAAACCTCAATCCAGTGGAGTACGTGAAGAAGTTGCCCAGAACATCACCAGAGTCCAAGACCAACCTCCAGTTTACAGACTCTTTTCCAGCTGCAAGGTAAGCTTTTGCTGACTCTTATCATGTTGCTTAATCATTATCTGATTTGCATGTTCAAAAAAAATACAATGTAGAAATCATGTTTCTGACGTTATACATATTCTGAGGCTTCACGTATTTTCTTGCCTAAGTATGGAATAAATCAGTTTCAGAGCTTCTGAAAGAAATTAGAACTCAGAATTAGGATTAGAAGATTCACACTTGCCTCTGATTTATGGTTCTGATATTTCTTATTTCTAAAATGCTATGAAACCTGCCATAACTGTCATATGCACATCTTCTGTTTTATGGAGAAATGACCAAAATACAGATGTTCTGACTACCATGAAGAGAGAGACCAAGTTCTGTCAGTGATATCAGAACCTATGAGATCTACTTTGTTGCTGGAGGTATCAGAACTTCTGAAAGCTAATGTGCTCTCAGTGGACTCAGAACTTCTGACTGTGCTTATGTTTTTTTTTACTAACAGGAATTCTGTTTTGCAGTGCACCAGAGTCAGAACTTCTGACCTCCCTTAATCAGCAACACGCTGATTCTTTTTTTACTTTTTCTCACTATCTTTGCTATCACTTTCTATTTCATTAATCAACACCACCAAAAACTTTTTTTCCATGCTTTGCTTTATTTCTTAAAACAAAAGACCAAAAAATATTTTCTTAAATAAACTTATTTCTTTTCTTAAATAAATAAGTAATTTTGTTTCTTGCACATTCTGATCCATTCTATATGGTTGTAATAATAACTTAGGATTTAATCTTACTTGCAACCCCCATTCATAAATATGTACCCCCATCCCCCTAAAGTGATGTAATAGCTTAGATTTTATTTTTTCGCATTTTATTCGCTTTTCATATATTGCTAGTAAATAGGATGTATGGCAAGACATGAAAACAACAAAATAGACAACCCTAATCAAGGTTAAAATGCATGCAATCAAACACACTATTCACACATGCACCCTTAGGGTAATCCCATTCCGTTGCCTATCAGAAAAATAGTCATGTCCCTCGAACATGGGCGTTTTATCAAAGACCCTCGATAAAAGATCGTAGTCCCTCGATGACCCTTGATGTTGCCTTCGGTAAACGATCTAGTCCCTAAAACGACATTGCTAAAACGTTCCATGAGTTGCCTTCTATGACTATACAAACATCCCTACACCCGTCCCTTCACATCCAACGATGGGGCTTCCTACCAAATCAATGGTAAGATAGCCACATCCAAAGGAGAAGGAAAAGCATGCTTAATACTTTTCGAGTAGGTAGATTCGTGCTTAGTTGCTCGCTTGCTCACAACAAAGCATTTTATACACCAACACTCTTATTTTGAAACATATTTTTAAAAGACAAACACTTTGTACGCGTTATCATAGAGACGAGAACCATTACAAAGAATACACTTTTTCAAAATCACTTTCAAAAAACACATTTCACAAACACCTCTTTGAACTATTTTCAAAACAACACTTTGTACGCATTCTTATAGAGACGAGAATCGTTACAAAGTTACATTTTCAAAATACTTTCAAAAACACACACCACAAGCCCATTCAAACAAAAGCAAGTGATCTAGCAAGCAACTAAGAGCCCATGGAAAACCATGGATGAAAAGGGTGCTAACACCTTCCCTTTTTATAATCTACCGCCGAACTCAAGAAAACATCTCTAAAGGTTTTTCCTGTGCTTTTTCACCTTTCCTTTTGGATAAAAGAAAAGTCGGTGGCGACTCTTGCTAAACCACAACATCTGCGAACACAAAACATAAAACCTCAAGTCAGTTCTCCCACCGTATCATAGAACTGGCGACTCTGCTGGGGAATTATCTTAAAAGTGGGGTTACCTTAGGGTTAGATCACATTTACTTTCTTTCATTGTTTGATTTGTATGCTTTACATTTTGTTCTATGTTTGGGCTTTCTTTGATCCTCCACCCGGATCTGGGACACCTTTTGAGGTAAATAGCAATAGATTGTGGAAACTGTACGGCGTAGACCAATATGGTTGAAACAATGGCTATGTTAGTGTGACACATTTGTGGGTACCGTTATCCCTTGTGGTGAATCGAGGAGAATACGGGGCCACTGAGTGGCGTCATGAAGCACTAACGGACTTTAGAATCCTAATTGAACAAACTTGGCCATTAGGACGTAGTGAGATAGTCGGTTTCAGTGTAGAGCTGAAAATTGGTTGATACTCGATACTACACTCATTGAGGCTAGACTTTTGGGATATCTCGGCCATAAGAAAAGATTGATTGTGCTGAGACAACTCCCAAGAGAAAGGGTAGTGATATTGATATCCTTTAGAACCGGATCACTATTACTATGACAGGTTTGAGCCAACTAAACATCAAGAGGGTACTTACCTATAAAGCCTAATGCAAGCCTAATACATAGAAATTTGTTTTGCATGTATATACTTGTACATAACATCATAAACACCATAAGCATCATGAGCATGCTCACTAACCATTTCAAGGATTTAGAAGTTTATCTTTGTTTTTGTTTTGTAGATCATGAATTATGTTCGAAGAAACACCATCAGAATCAGCTTCGTAAAAGCACGCCCTCAACTTCAAGAGTTAGCCTCAAGAGTTCCCGGGGATTCTCCTTTCACCAAGAAATACGGTTGACTCCTCAATTTAGCTACATCCAGTTTCCAAGAAGAGATGATGTGTGTATTGTTCCAATTCTTTGATCCCGTGCATCATTGTTTCACTTTCCCATGCTATTAGTTGGTACCTACACTGGAAGAGTTCTCTCTACTCTTAGGGGTGCCCGTGCTTGATCAGATACCATTCATCGGTCTAGAAGAGACTCTAGAACCTGAGGTCATTGCTGAAGCTTTGCATCTAAAGAGAGCCGAAGTCATAGCCAATTGGGAGACAAGAAGTGGGGTTAAAGGCTTTCTAGCTAAGTTTCTATTGGAAAAGGCTCGTTCACTCTGGGACGACATGGATTTCCAAGCTTTCGAAGACATCGTAGCTCTTCTCATTTATGGTTTGGTTCTGTTTCCCAATTCAGACCAATTCATAGACGTTAGTGCCATCAAAGTATTTCTCTCTCGCAATCCTATACCTACCCTACTATGAGACATCTTGCATTGCCTTCATACCCGCACCATGAATAAAAGAGGTACTCTTTTGTGTTGTATCCCCCTACTCGCTAAATGGTTCACTTCACACCTGCCTCAATCAGCCTTAAAGAACGAGCAAAGACTGACATGGTCTCAAAGGATGATGTCTCTCACCCATTCTGACATTCGTTGGTGTTCGAGATCCTTGGAAGATGTCTCTATCATTGACCGCTATGGAGAATTCCCTAACGTACCTCTGCTTGGTATTAGGGGAGGTATCACCTACAATCCCAGCTTAGCTCTTCGACAGTTTGGGTATGCCCGAAGAGACGGCCCTCACGAGATGCTCATCCAAGGTCTGGTGTGAGACTAAGACAAAGAAGACCAAGGTTACCGCCGGAGGTTTATACGTGCTTAGAGAATGGTGAACAAGGTGGACAGTAGGACTTTGGGACACAAAAATTATATCCCTCTCGAGCCTTACCTTAGATGGGTATTGGCTCGCGCTCAGAGTCTCGTGATGCCTTACCCATCCATCCTTCCTGTCATCATAGAGCCGTTTGTCGAAGGAGACGTCCCATACATTATCCTTCATCCTGACATGCCTACCTCTCTCGACGATTTGCAGAAAGCTTGGGTTCAATTGAAGGAAGAGCGAGACACCTTCGAAGCCCAGTTTTACGCCAGTGGAAAGAAGGTTCTGGAGCTCACCAAACTTCTTCATGAAGAGAAAAACCTAAATGCCTACATTTCTCCAAAGAGGATGCAGTCAACCTTCTTGTCTTAAGAGTTTTTGTTGTATTTTGTTTCTTTCATTGTAAGCCCAAAGAGGCATGTTGTATTCAAACTTGGATTTAATATAACGTGTGTTCTTTTTGGTTTGAACGAATTTAAATCTCTAAATTTCTCATAACAGGTCTCCTTATCCTTCTACTGTTTATTTCAGTGAGATGGATGTTGAGCAGACTGTGAAAGATCTTCAGGCACAGAACGCCCAGTTCCAACAAATGCTCTTGGCTCTGACAAAAGGACAAGAGGAGTTGAAGACTCTACTGGCCAAAGAGAAGAAGAAGAAGAAAGCGAAGAAGTCAACCGGTGTTGTGATCATGGGGAGAAGGTTCAAAGGTCAAACCAGACGGACTTTGGACTTTGCAACATCATCGGGTGATGGAGATAATCTAAGAGACGGGACCCAGGAAGTGAACAACGATCTAGCATCTGAGGAAGAGCCTGATTACTCTGAGGAACAGTATCCTCCTTCTGATGATAAATACAAATAGCTAGAGGATCGTTTGAATACTATGGAGATTCAGAGAGTACCCGGTTTGGATTTCGAAGAATTAGGACTTATCTCAGGGGTTGTCATCCCGCAGAAATTCAAGGTCCCCACTTTCGCCAAATATGACGGTGTTTCTTGCCCAAAGCTACATCTAAGATCATACGTCAGAAAGATTCAACCCCATTCGGCTGATAAGAATCTGTGGGTGCATTTCTTCCAAGAGAGCTTGTCGGGGACACAGTTGGATTGGTTTTATCAAATGGAAGGGATAAATGTTCGCAATTGGGAAGATTTGGCTTCCGCCTTCTACAAACAATATCAGTACAATGCTAATTTAGCTCCGACTCGAACGCAATTGCAAGGCATGTCTATGGGAACAGGTGAAGGTTTCAAAACCTGTGCTCAGAAATGGAGGGATCTCACAGGCAGAGTCCAGCCCCCTCTATCAGAAATAGAATTAGTGGATATATTCCTAGGCACTTATCAGGTCCATTCTTCAACCACCTGATTGGGAGTTCCTCAGCTGGATCTACTAAACTAATCATGACTGGTGAGCGGTTCGAAGCCGGTATAAAAAGTGGCAAAATTCAAAAAGATGCATCTTCGGGCACAACAAAGAAGCCTTTCACTGGTAAGAAGGAGGCCATTGCCATTTATGACCCGAGAAACCGGAGCAGAGCAGGATACCGTCCAACGGTAAGTGCTGTAATAATACCTAGGCCTGCGGTTGTCCCATAACGCAATAATCATCAAAGGGTAGAAAGACCACAAAGGCAGTTCACTCGGATCAATATGACATTGGCAGAGGTTCTACCCCATCTGCTGAGATCTAACTTGGCAACTTTAAAGGAGGCTCCAAAGAATCCTAACACCTCTTCTCCTTGTTACAATTCGAACGCTAGGTGCGCCTATCATTTTGGGAGTCCTGGTCACGACACTAATGATTGTTGGACTCTAAGAAATAAGGTACAAGACCTGATTGAAGCTAAAGAGATTGAGTTTGACACTCCGGAAAAGTCCAATGTCATAACTGCTCCCATGCCTAAGCACAACCATGGAGTTAACACCATTGATACTAATCCATTTGTAACCTCAGTGGACGAAGTTTCCACTCCTCTTATGACTATTAAGAGAGAAAAATTTGTCGGTCGATTTATTTTCGGGTTGTGGTAAAGGTTGCCACATATGTTCATTCCTACCTTCCGGTTTCCATTTGCTAAGGTCAGGTGTTCAACGCCTGATGGACAGTAAAGAAATTTTGTTCGAGAAAACTCTGGTTCCCGCTATTCCATCTGAAGACATTGCTATCATAACCATTTCCGCAAGTCCTTCCAAGGCCTTCTCGAGAAGACCTATTAGGATTACACCTGCTACGATATTTGATCCGCTAATAATCACATGTCCTGGTCCTATCCCGTACGCCTCGAACAAAGACGTTCCTTGGCATTATGGCGTCGATATTTACTATCATAGCGTTAAACAAAACTTGAAGGCCGAAGAAGTTGATCCTGATATCGGTAACATTGTCGGGACCAGCAAGATTACTAGAAGTGGAAGGGTTTTCTCTCCTGAGATTTCCCCTAAGACTGTCAACAAGCCTGTTATCATTCCATCTGGCATATCAATTACTATTCATGTTCTCACTCCAACTGTCGCCCCTGCCGATAAGTCATCTGGGACTCGCGGCAAAGAAGTTATAGGTGAGCCTGCCCGGACGGAGGCACCTAGAAAGATTGTTGTGGAAGCTCTAAGCAAGAGATAGAGGAAATTTTGAAAATAATCAAAAAGAGTGACTACAATGTGGTCGAACAGTTGGGGCAGACCCCCTCAAATATATCTATGTTATCCCTGATGTTGTGCTCCGAGGCCCATGCGAAGGCTTTGATTGCATTCCTAAAAACTGCGCATGTGCCGCAAGAGACTTCATCTGATCAGTTCAAGGATTGCGTGGCTAGCCTGACTGCCGAAAATGGGCTGGGTTTCTCAGATGTCGACTTAACACCGAAGGGAAGAAAGCATAATGATGCTCTGCATGTCTCAATTGAATGCAGAGGCACCACTATGGATCATGTGCTGGTAGACACTGGGTCTTCACTGAATGTCCTACCTAAGAAGGCTCTCGACCGACTAGATTGTGAGGGATTGACTCTAAAGCCTAGTAACATTGTGGTAAGGGCTTTTAACGGGTCGAAAAGAATGGTGCATAGGGAAGTGAACATCCCTGTCAAAATAGGCTCTCATACTTTTGAGTCCACCTTCTACGTGATGGATATCGGGCCGTCATACTCCTGTTTGTTGGGTAGTCCTTGGATCCACGAAGTTGGGGCTGTTACTTCCACACTTCACCAAATGCTGAAGTATCCAGTGAAAGGAAAGATTGTCACCGTACGGGGTGAGGAAGAATACATGGTGAGCCACCTCAATTCCTTCCGCTACGTGGAGATGGACAGAGAATTTATAGAGACTCCTTGTCAAAACTTTGAAGAGGTCCCCCAGACTTTGGCATCAACCGAGACTACTACCAGTACCAGATCTCCTCTGAAGATGGCTTCTCTCAGGGATGCAAGAGCAATAGTTGAAGAAGGTAGGAATACTAATTGGGGACAGCTTCCTGAGTTTATTCACAAGACTGATAAGTTTGGTTTAGGCTTTACTTTAGAAGCTCAGAGGGTTGTTCGACGCGCTCGAGTTGGAGGACTTCCCCTATGCATCAACAATCGAGAGGTCAATGCTATTGAGGATGGTGAAGAAGACTCTGATTTCGACAACTGGATTTACCCGACTACCAATGGTGGACCGAGTAATTGGACGACCAGAGATTTCATACCAGTTTCTTTTGTTCCACAGTAATTTGTCTTTTTTTTTAAAATTTGCAATGAACAATTTAAACTTTATAGCCTTGTGTCTTACCTGAGGCACGATGGCTCTATCTGTGAGGGTTATTATGTGTCATCTCATATATAATCAATGAAACATTGGACTTTCTTTGCATACAAATTTTGCACTCTCTGTTTTTCTTTTTTGTCTTTGCTTTATCAATACAGTTATGCTCTTACACACACTCACACTGCAGATCCATATCCACTCTGGATCCCATTGACAATAATCCTGCTATTGCCAGTTATGACTTTGAAAATCCGATCAACCAAGTCGAGGACGAAGATGAGGATAATTGTGAGGTACCTGGAGAGCTTGCTAGACTGCTACAGCAGAAAGAGAGGGCTATACAGCCTCATGAAGAGCCAGTTGAGACAATAAACTTGGGTACAGAGATAGACAGAAAAGAGGTCAAAATAGGTGCAAATCTAGAGCTTAGCGTCAAATAGAGGTTGATACAAATGTTGCACGACTACATTGAGATATTCGCCTGGTCCTATGAAGACATGCCTGGTTTGGACACTGATATTATGGTACATCGCCTACCGACTAAGGAAAACTGCCCGCCAGTTAAACAGAAGGTTCGCCATATGCGCCCTGAAATGTCAGAGAAAATTAAGGCAGAGGTCGTGAAGCAGTTCGAAGCGGGATTCTTAGTTGTCACCTCCTATCCGCAGTGGGTTGCTAACGTTGTTTCGGTGCCTAAGAAGGACGGTAAGGTACGGATGTGTATGGATTACGGAGATCTGAATAGGGAAAGCCCCAAAGATGACTTCCCACTTCCTCATATTGACGTTCTGATCGACAACACCACGTAGCACAAAATATTTTCCTTCATGGATGGTTTCTCTGGCTACAACCAGATCAAGATGGCTCCCGAAGACATGGAAAAGACTACTTTTGTTACGCAGTGGGGCACTTTCTGCTACAAGGTGATGCCTTTTAGGTTGAAGAATGTTGGGGCAACTTATCAGCGCGCTATGGTCACTTTGTTCCACGACATGACTCACCACGAGATTGAGGTTTATGTCGATGATATGATAGCCAGGTCTCAGACTGAGGAAGAGCACCTTGATCATCTTCAAAAGCTGTTTGACAGGTTGAAGATATACAAGTTGAGGTTAAATCTGAACAAGTGCATTTTTGGGGTAAGGTCTGGTAAGCTTCTAGGTTTCATCATCAGCGACAAAGGTATTCAAGTAGATCCTACAAAGGTAAAAGCTATACAAGAAATTTCAGCTCCCCGTACAGGGAAGGAAGTTAGAGGTTTCTTGGGACGCCTGAATTATATCGCCAGGTTCATTTCACATCTGACTGCTACTTGTGAGCCAATCTTCAAACTTCTGAAGAAAGATCAAGTAGTAGAGTGGAACGATGAATTCCAGACCGCTTTCGAAAGAATCAAGGAATACCTGCAAGAACCACCAATTATGATGCCTCCAGTTGAAGGGAGACCTTTGATATTGTACCTGACAGTATTAGACAATTCAATGGGGTGTGTGCTGGGGCAGCATGACGAGTCTGGTCGAAAAGAGCTCGCAATATACTACCTTAGCAAAAAGTTTACCGACTGTGAGACATGGTACTCACTACTCAAGAAAACTTGCTGCACTTTGGCATGGGCTTCTCGCCGACTGAGACAGTATATGCTGACTCACACTACTTTGTTGATATCTAAGATGGATTCGATCAAGTACATTTTCGAGAAGCCCGCTCTCTCCGGAAGAATAGCAAGGTGGCAAATGATCTTGACCGAATACGACATACAATATACAACCCAAAGAGCAATAAAAGGGAGTGTATTGGCTGATCATTTGGCTCATCAGGCCGTGGATGACTACCAGTCCATGAATTTTGAGTTCCCGGATGAGAATATCATGTTAGTAACCAACTGTGAAGGACCTGAACCGGATGAAGGACCTGAAGAAGGATCCCGATGGTCCATGTATTTTGATGGGGCCTCAAACGCACTGGGTAACGGCATTGGCACCGTAATCATATCTCCCAAGGGTTGTCATACTCCGTTCACTGCCTGATTATGTTTCAACTGCACCAACAATATGGTGGAGTATGAAGCCTGTATCGTGGGTCTTTGAGCTTCCAATGACCTAAGGATCAAGTTCTTGAATGTATTCGGGGATTCCTATTTGGTGATAAGTCAGATCAAAGGCGAGTGGGATACAAAACATCTGAATCTTATCCCGTACATAGATCATGTACTGACGTTGCTCCCATACTTCGAGGAGGTGACCTTTGAACATTTCCCACGAGAGGAGAATCAGTTAACGGACGCGTTAGCCACCATGTCTTCTATGTTCAAAATCCGGTGGGACAATGAAGCTCCCTGAATCACCATTGAGAGGTTGGATGAACCAGCACACTGCTGTGAAATCGATACCGAAGAGGTAACAGACAAACCCTGGTTTCACGAATTCAAAAGGTATCTCAAGGCTTAAGAGTATCCCGAAGGGGCATCTGTCAATGATAACAAGTTTCTAAGAAGGTTCGCCGCAAAGTTCTTCCTCGGTAATGGAATCCTCTATAAACGCATCCATAACTCTATCTTACTGTGGTGTGTAGACAAGAGAGAAGCAGAAAGGATTATGACGGATCTACATGAAGGTACCTTCAGAACCCATTACAGTGGACACACCATGGCTAAGAAGATCCTACGGGAAGGATAATACTGGTCCACCATGGAAGCCAATTGTTATCAGCACTCTCAAACTTGTCATAAATGCCAAATCTATGCTGATAAGGTGCATATACCTCTGGTTCCTCTGAACGTCTTGACAGCCCCGTGGCCCTTTGCAATGTGGGGCATCGATATGATTGGAGAAATCAGGCCCACAACCTCTAATGGGCATCGCTTCATCCAAGTAGCCATTGATTATTTCACTAAATGGGTGGAAGCAACCTCTTTTGCCACAGTAAATAAGAACGCGGTGGCGCGGTTTATCCGACATAATCTGATTTGTCGATATGGTGTGCCAGAGAGGATCATTACTGACAATGGTACAAATCTCAACAATACAATGATCACTGAGCTCTGTAAACAATTTAAGATACAGCATCACAACTCTTCTCCCTACCGGCCGAAGATGAATGGCATTGTCGAAGCAGCTAACAAAAACATCAAGAAGATTGTACAGAAGATGACGTTGACATGCAAAGACTGGCATGAGATTCTACCATTCGCTCTTCATGGGTACCGTACCTCAGCACGGATATCGATAGGGGAAACACCCTACTCTCTGGTATATGGCATGGAGGCAGACCTACCCATTGAGGTTCAGATTCCCTCCCTAAGGATTATGAGAGATGCAGGCCTAAATGAAGACGACTGGATCCAAACCAGACTTGATCAGTTAAATTTAATCGATGAAAAGAGACTTACTGCTATCTGCCATGGTCAGACGTATCAAAAGCGGATGATCAAGGCCTTTAACAGGAAAGTCAGGCGTCAAGAATATCGAGTCGGAGATCTAGTGATCAAACACATCATACTACTGCAAAGTGATCCCAGGGGCAAATGGACCCTCACATACGAAGGGCCATTTGTGGTTAAGAAGATTTTCTCGGGAGGATCTATGAGTCTAACCACCATGGATGGTGACGCCCTTCCTCACCCCGTCAATGCAGACATAGTGAAAAGATACTATGCATAATCAAAGACCCGCTAGGTTGACTGGCCTAGGCAAAAATAAGGGCTTCCCAGCGAACCAAAAGGGTTCGGGCAAAAATAAGGGATGAAAATAAAAAGATTGTACACCCGGCAAGTCGAAAACCTGAAAAGGCGACTTGGGAAAAAAAGGGTATCCCGATGGGCCGAAAACCCGAAAGGGCGGTCCAGGAAAAAGTTAGGGATGAAAAGCGTATCACTATGTCCCATTGGATCACCCTGCAATCTGACCTCAGTATTAACTGTCAAGCTCAAATAGCATCCCTCAATCTAATCAACTTCAGACAAGCAGCAAAGTGAGGAGACGCTCGAAGACATAGTGGCAATAGCGGATTTGAAACCCAATGAGATTATTGCACATAGCTATTTTCTTTCTGTTGTACACAAAATTGTATACCCTTCATTTTTATGGCGACACTCTCTTACTAGAGCATCAACTTCCTTGTACAAAAGCGCCGGTTATAGGCCAACTTCAAAGTTAATACAAGTCATTTTTATAAAACTATTTGTTTTCCTTTTTCTATTTTATTTTTGCAAGAACGTCCAATGATTTATTCTTGACATATGCATTTGAATATGATTGTTGGCACAAATATTTGCATAAAGAAACCAAAGACAATTGCTCATAACTTAAGAAACAGGAACAAAAGATCAGAAATATCAAAATCAATAGTTACCATGTCCAGCAGGTACCAGGGCAGAAACAGTTTTAGAGCACAGTCATCAAAACATGTGACCTCGTAACATCTATACTTCCCACAGGGTAGAAGTGATCAAAGCATCAATAACAGTCCTCTCGAAAAAGGAAGTAATCTCCCTATTCGAGGGTAATCCAGAAACCTGACACCTATGTTCCCCAGTCAGATTTCATAATCACGAATGGATCATCACAAATTTCTGATTCCCCAAAGAAGAGTTTATTTCTCTGGATACAGAAGTTCAACCCCCGGCAGAGCCCATTACTTCAGCTATCAGAAATTCAACTTTCAAGTGGTTCCCCGCAAAGTTATTCTCAAGAAGAATCTCTCCCCGATAGAACATCCATAAATAAGGAGCAAACCCCCAGCACAATCACTTCCATTCATCATCCCCAGCGGAAATACAAGAGCCACGGTTCTCTACAACAGTCAGGAATTCTTTTTCTCTCCAGCAGCAGTCAGGGATTTATTTTCCCAGACCCGGATATGTCACAACTACCATGCTCATACATCATGACACGCGCATACATATCACATACGGCATAATCACTCTTATTTTGAGAACATCATCTCACAATGCATTTCATGCATCACATATAACTAACCCTGTTATCTTTTCAGGAAAGACAGTTATCACCAACAATACCAGCAGTTATACATGTCATATATACAGGAGACCAAGGAAAAATCAGTTCCCAAGACCAAACGGGTCAACTAATCTACACGATCAAAATAAGTAACCCTACTATCCAGGTTCCTTCTCACAGCCCTATTACCCAGGCTTTCATTTCGAAGTAACCCTACTATCTAGGTTCCTTCTCATATCCCTACTACCCAGGCTTTCGTTTCGAAGTAATCCTACTATCCAGGTTCCTCCTCACAGCCTACTACCCAGGCTTTCATTTCGAAGTAACCCTACTATCCAGGTTCCTTCTCACAGCCCTACTACCCAGGCTTTCATTTCGAAGTAACCCTACTATCCAGGTTCCTTCTCACAGCCCTACTACCCAGACTTTCATTTCGAAGTAACCCTACTATCCAGGTTCCTTCTCACAGCCCTACTATCCAGGCTTTCATTTCGAAGTAACCCTACTATCCAGGTTCCTTCTCACAGCCCTACTACCCAGGCTTTCATTTTGAAGTAACCCTACTATCCAGGTTCCTTCTCACAGCCCTACTACCCAGGCTTTCATTTCGAAGTAACCTACTATCCAGGTTCCTTCTCACATCCCTACTACCAAGGCTTTCATTTCGAAGTAACCCTACTATCCAGGTTCCTTCTCACAGCCCTACTATCCAGGCTTTCATTTTGAAGTAACCCTACTATCCAGGTTCCTTCTCACAGCCTACTACCCAGGCTTTCATTTCGAAGTAACCCTACTATCCAGGTTCCTTCTCACATCCCTACTACCCAGGCTTTCGTTTCGAAGTAATCCTACTATCCAAGTTCCTTCTCACAACCCTACTACCCAGGCTTTCATTTCGAAGTAACCCTACTATCCAGGTTCCTTCTCACAGCCCTACTACCCAGGATTTTATTTCGAAGTAACCCTACTATCCAGGTTCCTTCTCATAGCCCTACTACCCAGGCTTTCATTTCGAAGTAACCCTACTATCCAGGTTCCTTCTCACAGCCCTACTACCCAGGCTTTCATTTCGAAGTAATCCTACTATCCAGGTTCCTTCTCCCTTATCTCCAGACAACAGGTTACAACATTGTAAAGCCTGGACCCGATCACATACGGTCGGTTTCACATTTCCCCAGCGAGTTGTTGTACAGCCTGGACCTTGACCAGGTATACAGTCTACTTTCACCTCTTCAAATCAAGAGTTAATTCCCCAGTAGAGTAATGGACAACCAAAATCTCCTAGACTTTACTTCCCAGTGCATAAATCAACATTCCTCGGCAAAAGGTATAGGAATTTCCACCCAGGAACCTCTTATGCAACCAATCTTTTCTGGATGGCATCTTTAAGCCCATCTCCTATGGTTTCTCTTAGCCTTTCAAATGGCATATGTAAGCCCATTCCCGACATTACCAATCAGTATTACTTCATGCGAGTGCAAATTTCTGGGCACTCTAGTGTTCAATCATCTTCCTCCTTCAAATCACGAAAGGCAGATCAGCCAATCTACACCCTCAGGCTTAAGAAGATTGAACAGGGGAAACTGTTGTACCCCAAAATTTTCCCTCCCATTTCTCAAGGGATTCATCATGGACTCTCAGTTTTGCCTCTATCAAGTTCCAAGTCTTGGATCATCATTTTTCAAGGAAATCATCCATAAGGGCAAAATGGTCAAAAGTATACTGAAAAAGTCAAACTTTGACTTTTAAATCAAAATCGAGTTCAAAAAAATCACATTTCATTAAGGCATAAAATTGGTTCATCAAAAATCAGAAGTCAGAAGTTACTTTGAAAAAAAATCAACCAAATTTTCTAAACATTTAGAAAATTTTCTAAGTGTCTAGAGAATATGATATTTCAGAACTTCTGAGCCAGCCTCTATGCAAGTACCGTCAGAAGATTGCAAACACGGTCAGAATATAACGCTTCAATCAGAACATGCAAAAGCGTTGCTCTTTGGTCAGAACATAACGCTTCGATCAGAACATGCAGAAGCATTGCTCTTTGGTCAGAACATAATGCTTCAGTCAGAACATGATTCTTCAGCATATAAAGGCTATGTTCAACGCTCTAGTTAGAAGATGCCCCTTCAGCGTTTGGAGGTTACGTTTCTGATTTTCTGCAATTAGAACATCACCAAATCCCAAACCTTAACCTTCTGCCCTGCTATGGCACAGTCCTGCAACCAGCTGCCACAACACTCCAAGGTGCTGCTGATCCAGTCCACGCCTGCGTTTTTCTTGCACCAAATTAGCCTACAAAAATTGTGATCTAAAAAAAACAAAGGGGCAGTATGCCAAAAATGTTTAAAAACTCATTTGTTTTTCCCCCCCAAAACCACAGCAAATCCATCTATAAATAGTTTGTTCCATCACATGTTCAAAGGGCTAGTTTTTGGAGAGAGAGAATCACCAAAAGAAAGAAAAAGGCCTTGAATCTTTGCAAAATTCCAAGAATCCAAAAAGCTGTAAACACCAAAATACCAAAACCATAGCATTTGATTCTAGCATCAAAACTCCATTGTTCCTTGACTAAAACCATCCCCACGTTTATTGATTCATATACTAGAAGTTATTTTAACTTCTGTATTCATATTGCCATACACTATCCATTCACCTCCACCTCAAAGAAGTCAGAGTATCACCCCTTAGTTGTCCCAGAAGTTGAAAACCTCCATCCAGTGGAGTACGTGAAGAAGTTGCCCAGAACATCACCAGAGTCCAAGACCAACCTCCAGTTTGAAGACTCTTTTCCAGCTGCAATGTAAGCTTCTGCTGACTCTTATCATGTTGCTTAATCATTATTTGATTTGCATGTCCAAAAAAATACAATGTAGATATCATATTTCTGACGTTATACACATTCTGAGGCTTCACGTATTTGCTTGCCTAAGTATGGAATAAATTAGTTTCAGAACTTCTGAAAGAAATTAGAACTCAAAATTAGGATTAGCAGATTCACACTTGTCTTTGATTTATGGTTCTGATATTTCTTGTTTCTAAAATGCTATGAAACCTGCCATAACTGTCATATGCACATCTTCTATTTTATGGAGAAATGACCAAAAATGCAGATGTTATGACTACCATGAAGAGAGAGACCAAGTTATGCCAGTGATATCAGAACCTCTGAGATCTACTTTATTGCTGGTGGTATCAGAACTTCTGAAAGCTAATGTGCTCCTAGTGGACGCAGAACTTCTGACTCTGCTTATGTTTTTTTTTACTAACAGGAATTCTGTTTTGCAGTGCGCCAGAGTCAGAACTTCTGACCTCCCTTAATCAGCAACACGCTGATTCTTTTTTTAATTTTTCTCACTATCTTTGCTATCACTTTCTATTTCATTAATCAACACCACCAAAAACCTTTTTTCCATGCTTTGCTTTATTTCTTAAAACAAAAGACCAAAAAATATTTTCTTAAATAAACTTATTTATTTTCTTAAATAAATAAGTAATTTCATTTCTTGCACATTCTGATCCATTCTATATGGTTGTAATAATAACTTAGGATTTAATCTTACTTGCAACCCCCATTCATAAATATGTACCCCCATCCCCCTAAAGCGATGTAATAGCTTAGATTTTGTTTTTTCACATTTTATTCGCTTTTCATATATTGCTAGTAAATAGGATGTATGGAAAGACATGAAAACAACAAAATAGACAACCCTAATCAAGGTTAAAGTGCATGCAATCAAACACACTATTCACACATGCACCCTTAGGGTAATCCCATTTCGTTGCCTATCAGAAAAATAGTCATGTCCCTCGAACATGGGCGTTTTAGCAAATACCCTCGATATAAGATCGTAGTCCCTCGATGACCCTTGATGTTGCCTTCGGTAAACAATCTAGCCCCTAAAACGACATTGCTAAAACGTTCCATGAGTTACCTTCTATGACTATACAAACATCCATACACCCGTCCCTTCACATCCAACGATGGGGCTTCCTACCAAATCAATGGTAAGATAGCAACATCCAAAGGATAAGGAAAAGCATGCTTAATACTTTTCGAGTAGGTAGATTCGTACTTAGTTGCTCGCTTGCTCACAACAAAGCATTTTATACACCAACACTCTCATTTTAAAATATTTTTTTAAAAGACAAACACTTTGTACGCGTTCTCATAGAGACGAGAACCATTACAAAGAATACACCTTTTCAAAATCACTTTCAAAAAACACATTTCATAAACACCTCTTTGAACTATTTTCAAAACAACACTTTGTATGCATTCTTATAGAGACGAGAATCGTTACAAAGTTACATTTCCAAAATACTTTCAAAAACACACACCACAAGCCCATTCAAACAAAAGAAAGTGATCTAGCAAGCAACTAAGAGCCCATGGAAAACCATGGATGAAAAGGGTGCTAACACCCTCCCTTTTCATAATCTACCCCCCGAACTCAATAAAACATCTCTAAAGGTCTTTCCTGTGCTTTTTCACCTTTCCTTTTGGATAAAAGAAAAGTCGGTGGCGACTCTTTCTAAACCGCAACATTCGCGAACACAAAACACAAAACCTCAAGTCAGCTCTCCCACCATATCACAAGAAGGAACTTGGGTTATAAGGTTACTTCGAAATGAAAGTCTGGATAGTATGGCTATAAGAAGGAACTTGGGTCATAGTGTTACTTCGAAATGAAATCCTAGAGAGTAGGTCTATGAGAAGGAACCTGGGTCGTAGGGTTACTCCGAAATGAAAGCCTAGATAGTAGGGCTATGAGAAGGAACTTGGGTTGTAGGGTTACTTTGAAATGAAAGCCTGGATAGTAGGGCTATGAGAAGGAACCTGGGTCATAGGGTTACTTCGTAATGAAAGCCTGGATAGTAGGGCTATGAGAAGGAACTTGGGTTGTAGGGTTACTTCGAAATGAAAGCATGGATAGTAGGGCTATGAAAAGGAACCTGGGTCGTAGGGTTACTTCGAAATGAAAGCCTGGATAGTAGGGATATGAGAAGGAACCTGGGTCGTAGGGTTACTTCGAAAAGAAAGCCTGGATAGTAGGGCTATGAGAATGAACCTGGGTCGTAGGGTTACTTCAAAATGAAAGCCTGGATAGTAGGGCTATGAGAAATAAAGCTTGGATAGTAGGGTTACTTCATGATGAATTCGTGTGAAACTTTATTTGGAAATGTTTGAGAAGGGACCCGTGTAAGATTTTTCAAGATAAACCCGTGTGGAGCTGTATTTGGTTGTGCAAATGATTACTCTGTTTAGTTTCAGGATCCAATCTTGGACCCGAGTCTGGGAAAATAAATCCATGACTGCTGCTGGAGAGTATTGGAAATAGCATTCCTGATTGTTGTAGAAAATTGTGGTTCTTCTACTTCCGCTGGGGAGAGACTCTACTTTAGAATAATTCTGCGGGGAAGAATCAGGATAAACCATTTAGAGATTTAAACTGAACGAGCAGAGGTCTGAAGGAAATATTTGTTATGTAGATGGTCAACCAATCCTTTCTCGGGAATTGATATGTAATTGATTTGTCCACAAATAGTTATCCTGTCGGAAATTTGATGATAATTTCCTATTGATTTATTTTTCCTGAAAAGGTGAGGGGTTAGTTGTATGAGATTCCATGATGTATGAAATGAATGGAATGAGATTACGCTATATGCATTTATGTTGTCAATGCCATGACGTATGAACGCAATGTATGAACATATTAATTGTTCTACTGCAATGTTGTTGGACTCAGGGAAAATAAATCCCTGAGTACTGCTGGGAATGAGGAGTGTAAGTCTTCATATTTGGTTGAAGTTAAAGCATGGATCGATGAGTTTCCATTATTAGAGAAATAAACTCTATGGGGATGGGAAACGTCGTGCATTGCTTGTGGACTTTGTGAAATCCTGCTGGGGAATCCTGAGAAGTTGGGCGACTTTCACTGGGGAATCTCTGGAGTGGTAACTGGAATTTTTTTGCTCCATCGGGGATGTGAGAGCATCTGATACCATTAGGCTGCATACTGGAGACACGTTAGTGATCCTGTAGTAGGATGTCCTTATTTCTGCTCCTGCTGGAGAAAGTACCTGCGGGGATTGTAGAGCAGTCTGTTGCGGAAGAGGAGTTGTGGTCCCTTGATTTATGATAGTCTGAGAAGAAAATTCAAGCTGGGTAATCTTTCCTTTTGTTAGAGAAATAAACCCTGTCGCCAATCTGCCGAAAGGGCGTTTCGGACAAAAACTCCATAAGGCTTTTAACTCAATTAAGACTAGTTCAGCTGGGGAATGTCAGAATAATTCCAAGCTTTGATGGTATCTGAAGAGATATTGAATGAGTATCAGAAAGATATCCATATCTGGATCGTATTTGAACCGTATCTGCAAGAGAATTGTATCTGCAAGAGAATTGTATTTGCAAGAGAATTGTATCTGCAAGAAATTGTATTTGCAAGAGAATTATATCTGCGAGAGAATTGTATTTGTAAGAGAATTGTATTTGCAAGAGAATATGGAATGAGTATTAGAATGAATCTGCATATAGATTGTGTCTGAACTATATCTAAGAAGATGGTAGACTATTGGTAATCACCCTTCGTTTGGGAACTAGTGTGATGTATGCGTTTGTTGGGAGAAGATTAAAACTCCTCTATTTGCTGGCGAGTTTGACTATGTCATCGGCTGGAGGATGCCCCATTTATGTTTAAAGATACTTCTGCGCTTGTCGGGGATAGGCTTGTAACTCTGACGACTTCAGCAGGGATCACCTTATGAAGGGTATTTTGTGGGGATTTGTCATTGTCTAAAGTAGTAAGTTTTGTAGTAATGCCAGAAAATGTTTACTTGGTCACACGTTACCCTTTATATGTGAGAGCCAGTTTGCCCCTGGAGTTAATCTGGTGCACCTCGACATTTGAGTTTTTGATCACATTTCTGGTAGCCCTGAACTTTCTAGGGATATTTTCTAAGATTGTTGTGGAAGAAACCAAAGACCTGATACTGACACCATCTGGTACTACTGGCACAAACAAACAAATTGGCGGTATCCAAGATCTTTGGTCAAGTCTCAGAATTTTCTAAGAACTGTCATGGGAAGATCCAAAGACATGATACTGACACCATCTGATACTAAAGGTACAGACAAGCGATTTGATGGTACCGGAAGTCTTCATAGTGGATTATGTTCAAACCCATGATCAATGTAACATTTCCCGTTGAGTGATTCAACATTTCTTTGAGTGATTCTTTGAATCTCGACTTGACTGCCCCAGATGTGTTGGACAATGGTCATGTCGTGCCCCTTGGTTATGAGAGATTTGTCATTGGAAGCGTCTTTCCATTTGAAGTGATTTTGTTTATTGATAGAGTTTTCATTTGCTGAATATTCGTCATGTGAATTTCTCTATTGTCAAACAATTAGCCATATGCAAACGGCGGTATTCACAATAATGCAAAATTTATTCTTGTCTTGAAGTTTTGAAAATGCGTTTAAACAGATAAAAGAGTTTTGCAAGTATGTGAGTTTAAATAAGGATTTAGAGTAAGCCTTACAGGAGTCAGGATACCTTTTGTAATAGTATGCTTTCGAACTAACCCATGCTTCAATTAGGACTTTAAAAGGTTGTATCATGGTCTAGGTTCATGGTTTAAGAAACAAAGGATAAGGCTCAAAGTGTAACTGTACCCGCCCATTCTTCGTGATGTTCTTCAGTCCTAAACTCAATTAATTGTGTGTTTGAACTCCAATTGAGTCTGGAATGACGCGTTGGTGATGGCTCAGACAAGTTAAGTTTGTCGGAAGGCATTCATTTTTACAACATTTTTTGATGTTGTTGAGGATTTGCAGTGAACTCTTTATTTTGATTTATTATCCCTAATTTTGCCTAACTGTTCTTACGGTCAGCAGGATGCCCCAGTTTTCCTTAGGTCTCCTTTGTAGGTTTTGACTTAGTGGGCTTTTCTCTTGAGAGCTAATGACTTCCTATTTGGTAGGGAACCATCACTGTCTTTTGATTCCAAAGGAATGTTTTTGATGTCATTCGTCATATTACGAGATGAGAGTGTGATTTGAACGCGCATTTGAATTAACTGAGATACTACCCTACCACAGGTTTTGATTAAAGGTTTCAATTTGTGTAAAAAGGAAAGTTCTACTTCTTTGGCTCGAAGTAGTTGACTAGGGATTATCTTCCTTATAACTCCAGTGTTTAGGATTCGAAAAAAACGCATGTACATCGTCAGCAAGGTCTGTCCAAAAGCATACTCTATGAGATGAAGGCACTGTTTTCGTCATCCTCCCTCTAAAGGCTTGCAACTTTTGAAACAAGAGTTGAATATCATAAAGGGAGTAAAAAGCCTAGTTTAAGATATAATGAAAATGAACAGATTGATTCAAGACAAACATATTTAATGCATTAATGAGAGTAACCAAAGTCTGACATAAAGATAAGTGTTTAAGCAAACAAAGAAGTTACAACTGAAAATTCGAATAAATAGGAAATTTCCTCGCCCAGATCGTCACTTCACATGGATGCCCTTGAGGGGTGATAGAAGAGCTCCAGTTGATTGTCTTGTGTAAGTTCCAACACTCCTTCATTGATTAGGTCTTGAACTCTGTTCTTCAGAGCCCAACAATTGTTTGTATCATGCCTAGGACCATCAGAATAGTATGCACACCTCTCACTGGGACGGTAATTAGGAGCAGCAGTATTAAGATTCCGGGGGGGAGCTTTTAATGTAATTAGCTCCGCCTTCAACATGTGTTGTAGTACCTGAGCTAGTGACATGCTGATCCTGGTGAATTGTCTCTTAGGTGCGACCTCTTTGCGTTGATTCCCCTGTTGTTGTTGGCGAGGTTGTTGTCGGACCCGTGAGGTAGTAGAAAATTGGGAAGGTCTTCTGGATTCTTGTCTCATGGGAGGCTGAGCAGTGACTTGATTTCCAATCCTGATTGTTTCCCCCTTACGGTTGCAACCGTCTTGACAGAGTTGGTTGACAAGAACTTTCAGTTCTTCTTGTCCTTGAGCCAGATTTTAGATAAGAGCCATCTGGCCCACCAGTTGTCCCATCATTTGGACCCTCATTATGGATAATTTAGTTTGTAGCCTTTCCAACTGATCATCCTTGTTTCCCTCAAGACTCCCCATGATCATGCCCCTAGTGAGGAGAGCTTTCACTTCTTCTTGCCCCTTGGATAGGTTCAAGAACATTTCTCGGAGTTGGGCGTTTTAAGCCTGGATGTCTTTCACCGTTTGTTCCATATCCATCTTACTGAAATAACTAGTAGGAAGATAAGGAGACCTGTATGGGAGAAACCTGTCATGATATGATGCATGATATGTGGATGCATGTTTTCAAGGAATCTCGCAGGGTAAACACAAGAAAAAGTTAGAGATTAAACTTTGATCAACATTTTTTATTGGAGAACTTTGTATTGGTGGATGTCCTTCCACGAGAATCAAGCTCACCATGTCAAGTGGGTCATAGCCCTTGACTCAAATTGTTGTACTTGATCTTTGACGGCATTCGGTTAGAGGAAAATAAATCCTCTTGCCCCTAGATAGGCGTCTGGTTCAACATGACCCTGCATCATAGGCCCTTGAGATCCTTGAAAAGGTTATTGAAAATGCTATGGTATGATGTCATGATGTCATGTACAAGTATGCAAAGTAAGCAAGTTGTTATATACACACAAAGTAGACAAGTCCTTAGGTTTAGGCTTGCATGGAGTTTGTAGGTAAGTATCCTCTTGAAGTTTAGTTGGCTCAACCTGTCCTAGTAATAGTGATCGCGTTCTAAAGGATCTCAATATCACCGACCTTTCTCTTAGGCATTGTCTCAGCATAAAAATCTTTTCTTGCGGCCGAGATATCCCAAAAGTCTAGCCTCAATGAGTGTAATATCGAGTATCAACCAGTTTTCAGCTCTACACCGAAACCGGTTATCTCACTACGTCCTAATGGCCAAGTTTGTTCAATTAGGATTCTAAAGTCAATTAGTGCTTTATGACGCCACTCAGCGGCCCCGTATTCTCTTCGATTCACCACGAGGGATACCGATACCCATAAATGCGTCACACTAATATAGCCATTATTTCAACCATATTGGTATACGCCGTACAGTTCCAACAATATATTACTATTTACCTAAAGAGGTGTCCCTGATCCGGGTGGAGGATCAAAACAAATCCAAACAAGGAACCAATAATGTAAAGCAAGCCATTCAATCAAATGAAGGCAAGTAATTATGATCTAACCCTAAGGTAACCCCACTTTTAAGTAAAATCCCCAGTAGAGTCGCCAGTTCTGTGATACGGTGGGAGAACTGACTTGAGGTTTTGCGTTTTGATCGCATTTGTGCGGATAGCAAAAGTCGCCACCGACTTTTCTTTTATCCAAAAGGAATGGTAAAAAAGGACAGGAAAGACCTTTCGAGATTATTTCTCGGGTTCGGGGGTAGATTATGAAAAGGGAAGGTATTAGCACCCTTTTCATCCATAGTTATCTACGGGCTTTTAGTGACTCGCTAGATCACTTACTTTTGCTTTGACAGTGTGCTTGTGGTGTGGGCTTTGAAAATATTTTGAAAATGTCTTTGTAATGGTTCTCATTTCTATAAGAACGCGTACAAAGTGTTGTTTCGAAAGATAGTTCAAAGATGTGTTTGTGGAATGTGTTTTTGAAAGTGGTTCTGGAAAGATGTTTTGCAATGGTTCTCGTCTCTATAAGAACGTATACAAAATGTTTTGTCTTTTTGAAAATGTTTTTGAAATGAGAGTGTCGGTGTAAAAAGGCTTTTTGTCGTGAGTAAGCGAGTAACTAGGAGCGAATCTACCTACTCGAAAGGTCTCAAATGTTCTTTTCTTCCTCCTTTAGATGTTGCTATCTTACTATTGATTTGGTAAGAAGCCCCATCGTTAGATGTGAAGGGACAGGCGCGGGACAATCATACAGTCATCGAAAGCAACTTATGAGACGCTTTAGCAATGTTTCGTAAGGGACTAGATCATTTTACCGGAGGCAACGTCGAGGGTCATCGAGGGACTATGATATTTTTTTATCGAAGGGTCATTGCTAAAGCGTCCCATATTCAAGGAACATGACTGTGTTTCCGAGGCAACAAGCGAGGTTACCCTAGAGGTGCGTGTGTGAAAAATGTGTTTGATTCAAGTTAATTTGTTCTTTGATTAGGTTATCTAGCGATTAATTTTTGAATCTTGCCATACACGCCTAATTACTATACAGTATAAGAAAAATAGTAAATTACGGGAATTGAAATTCTATGCTATTACAGAGTTTCAGGAATGGGGGTACAAATTTACAAATGGGGATGAATCGAATGCGATTAAAAGTCTAAATAAACAATCAATACAACCCAATCAAAGTAAAAATAAACAGTTAATTAAACTAAAACAAAATATTAAATAAAAATTAATTAGAAAAATAATTAATACTATTAAAATAATATTTTTAGTATTTTTTGTTTGTGAGAAAATTTGAAAAGAAAATAAAAATCTATTCTCTTATTTTTTGGAATTTTCATCATGTAGAAACTAAACAATTTAAAAGAAAATTAACTAAACAATAAAATGTTAATTGACAAAATTATTCACAAAGTCCTAAACTAATAAAAATATCTAATTTAATTAAAACTAAACTAAATTAATTCTAAGATTAATAAATAACATCTAAACTAAAAACACAAAATAAAAGAGGGATTTAAACAGAAAATAGGGGGAGTAGAGTGAGAAATCTGGATGGGCTTAAGAGGGTGATGGGAATTTGCTTGGGTATGTGTGGTATAAGGCCCAAATTCTAACAAAAACAAAAATTATGGGACTTAAAACAAATAAATGGGTCGGGTTTGGTTCAGAATTTTGGTGGGTTTTGTGCTAGGTCAAAATGGATCCATAATAAGAGTTCCAAGAAACCCTAATACTAAACCGGCCGCTCACTATCTTTCTATTCCATGTTTCATCCTCTTTTTTTATTTCAATTTTAATGTTAAATACTTCCTCTGTTTTCACGATAAAAAACAACAACTAAATTCTAACTTTTTTGGTTTCATCTTCTTCTACTTCGATTCTTATCTCTTCTATTTTCAATATTCATGAATGTAACACCCCAGTTTTAATTTTTTTGATTTATTTAATTGGGAAATTATTTTATTGGAGTTAATAAAATAAAAGAATTATTGATATTTGGATAATTGAAGGAAAACTAGAGAAAATAAAAGAAATAAGAAAATATTGGGTTTTTAAGTTATTGGGCTTGGATGTCGTTAGTAAGAGTGGGGGTGCAAAAGAAATAAGGATATATATTTTGGAACTTAAGTTATTCCTCACTTTTCACGATAAAACAGAAGTTGGAGATATTTGGGATTGGAGCTCTGAAGAACGAAGAACAATCGCTCAAGAGTTCAAAGCTGCAATTTGATAAGGTAAGGGGGGCTACTACTCAATTTATATTTGCTTATGGATTTAGATGAAATTGGTTGGGTAATCGTAGGATAATCCCATTTTCTCTGATGTTCTTAGTGATCGATAACTTTAGGGTCGAATTTCGTTAGAAAAGATTAGGTTCCCTTAAGGTTGTGAATCGATTAAGAAATTAATCCCTATTGTTGATTTAGATCGAAATTGTATGATCGGGAGTTTCCCTTAGGCGTTCTAAGAATAACCTTGATGTTATTAGATTTCCCCAAAAGGACGAATAATCACTTTTAAGGTTACTTTGATAATTGTTGGTGATTATAAAATTAAGCTTTTGGATTAAATGATTTGAAAAAGGAATTCTGCCTTCCAACGATTTTAGAAAACTATAACCTTGAAGGATTTGAGTTATTCAAGTTGTGGGAAATTGATGAACATAGGTCAGAGGCATAGGAAATTGATGTTTTGGAGACTTGTTGTGTATTTGGATGTTTTGTACTGCATTGCACTGCTGTGGAAATGTATTTTTCGTGCAAAAATGTGGGCATATGAGCTGCTGCAGGTACAGGAAAATTTGGCACGCGCTCATCAACACGGGCCGTGTTGCACAACACGGGCACCCGTGTTGATCTTCTGTATGGGCAACACGGGCCGTGTTGCTGCACACGGGCACCCGTGTTGACCCCCTGTGTTGATCGTCTTCGTTGGTAAAAATAATGTGTTTTCTGGACACATTACAACACGGGCCGTGTTGTACAACACGGGCACCCGTGTTGAGCCCCTGTGTTGGCTTCTGAATTTTGTTTTCTGTGCTTTGTTGTGATGTACAGGAATGATTTTGTTTAATGTGCAGTGTTTGTTAGTTTTGAACATGCTGCTTAATGATATGCATAGTGTTGTGGAGGCTTGTATCGAATAATGTTTGTATGTTATGATACCAACACTATGTGGATTTTATTGTCATGCTTTTTAGATGATGTTATCAAGCATGAATTATGATATAACTTGATATGATTGGTTGATGTTTAATAGTATGCTGAGTGATTACATGCTATTCATATCATGTTGTATTTGATATTGTTGATGTTACATGATATGGTTTATTGATGTTAATAGTATGCTGAGTGTTACATACTGTACATATCATGTTGCATTTGTTAATTCCCATTGTGTGGAATTAACATGGTGGCCAATATACGTGTCCGCGATTTAATGGAACGTTGAGGTGGTAGCCGTGTACGCGATATAATGGAACGGTGAGTTATCCGTGACCCGAGATTTAATGGGGCGGTAAAATGGTACCACATGCATGGGTGTGTTGCATTACATTGAATATAACATGAATGGATGATTTTCCAATGTTGTATTTAATTTATTGTATGCATGTATTGTTGCTAAATTGTTAACGATGTTTGATGTTAATTCTAAGTATGAAAAGTAAGATATTATGAATATATGAATTGTAAAGGTTTTCGTAAACTATGAAACATGCTAACTGTTTGGGTGATGCTTATGGTTTTTCTGAATTGATTGTTATGAACGTATAATCAAATGTATAGTTGAGATGCTCACCCTTACTGTTGAATATTTCAGATTGAGGAGCTTCGTTCAGGTGCTTGGCGAAGGCTTGTTGTTTCTAGTTTATTTCCGTTTAAGTATTGTCCGGGTCATGCTCTGATAGTTGTAACTCCGGGAACGTTTGTTTGTCGAGCTGCTTTAGTCAGACTCGTTTATTTCCTTAGTATTTGGTTATAATATGATGTTGATATATTCCAGGTGTTAATCCCTGATGATTGAAAATATTATAACTTTGGTTTTATTAAATTATTCCGCTGTGTAAACATGTATGAGTTGCTTCTATGTTATGCATGACAGGAACTTGTTTTTATTAAAAGAGAATTGTGACATCCTCGTTAATACATGTACTCTGAAAATATGATTTTAATTATTTGCGAAATTAAATGCGGGGTTTTAGAGGGTGTTACAATAGTGGTATCAGAGCATAGTCGGTCGTTGCGACCAGAGTCTTGAGTCAGTCATTCCTTTTGTATGCGACTAGTGCAAGGTAACACTGTCGATACTGTATTCTGATGAGGAGTATGTTTTAATTCTCAGGAATATGGCTGGAAGAGGTAACGGACGGAATGATGCTGCACTCGCTGAGGCTTTGGGGATGTTAGCTGGTGTACTTGCTGGAAATCCAAGTGGAGGCGTGATTGGTGCTGATAGGCAATTGGGGAACTTCCAAAGGAACAATCCTCCGTTGTTCAAAGGTACACATGACCCTGAAGGTGCTCAGAAGTGGTTGAAGGAAATCGAAAGGATTTTCCGTGTGATTGATTGTGCTGAAGATCTGAAGGTCAGATATGGTACGCATATGTTGGCAGAAGAGGCCGACGACTGGTGGGTTGCAACAAGGACTGAAATGGTTCAGGATGGAGAGGCACTGACTTGGGCTAACTTCAGAAGGGCTTTTCTGAGGAGGTACTTTCCTGAAGATGTTCGGGGAAGAAAGGAAATTGAGTTTTTGGAGCTTAAGCAGGGCAATCTGACTGTTAGTGAGTATGCTACTAAGTTCACTGAGCTGGCAAAGTATTATGCGCACTACAACAATGATGAGGCTGGAGAATTCTCTAAATGTATCAAATTTGAGAATGGTCTCCGAGATGAGATTAAGCAGGGAATCAGGTACCAGCGTATTCGTAGATTTTCTGATCTGGTGGATTGTAGCAGGATCTTGGAAGAAGATATTACCAAGACTAGGTCGTCTCACTCTCGTGGGGCTGTTGATAAAAGAGGAAAGCAACATATGGACCGTGGCAAGCCATATGGTAGAGGTAACCAGAAATCAGGTGGATGGAAAAGGCCTAGTGGGGGAGATTCTAAGGCTCCTATCAGATGCTACAGGTGTGGTGAGTTTGGTCATCATATTCGAGATTGCAAGAGTGATGAGAAGAAGTGCTATAAATGTGGGAAGACTGGTCATTTGTCTAGTGATTGCAAAGGGAAGTCTGTTACTTGTTACAATTGTGGTGAAGAAGGTCACATTCGTCCGCAGTGTCCTAAGCCTAAGAAGGATCAGTCAGGTGGAAAAGTGTTCGCTTTGTCTGGATCTGAGACTACTCCAGAGGATCGATTGATTAAAGGTATGTGTTTTATTCATGGCACACCTTTAGTTGCAATTATTGATACTGGTGCAACTCATTCTTTCATTTCTTTGGATTGTGCTGAGAGGTTGAAACTGGACATATCTGTTATGCGAGGTAGCATGGTTGTTGATACTCCTGCATCGGGTTCAGTGACAACTTCACTTGTATGTAGGAATTGTCCTATTGAGATTTTTGGTAGAAGTTTTGGTATGGATTTAGTGTGCCTACCGCTTGAACAAATTGATATTATCCTTGGGATGAACTGGTTGGAATTCAACCGGGTTCATCTGAACTGTTTTGCTAAGACGGTGATTTTTCCAGAAGCGGTTGGTGTCGAGAATTTGACTATGACTGCTAGGCAGGTACAAGAAGCAATGGAAGACGGTGCTAATGTGTTTATGTTACTTGCTTCGTTAGATGCAACAGGAAAGGTCAGGAGTGGGAAATTGCCAGTGGTGTGTGATTTTCCAGAAGTCTTTCCTGATGATGTTGGTGAGTTACCTCCTGAGAGAGAAGTGGAATTTTCTATAGATTTGATTCTTGGTACGAGACCGGTGTCGATGGCGCCATATCGTATGTCTGCATCTGAGTTGGCTGAATTGAAGAGTCAGTTGGAAGATTTACTGGAGAAGAAGTTTATTCGTCCAAGTGTTTCGCCTTGGGGTGCTCCGGTATTGTTGGTCAAGAAGAACGAAGGTTCTATGAGACTGTGTGTTGATTACAGGCAATTGAACAAAGTAACCATTAAAAATCGGTATCCATTACCGAGGATTGATGATTTAATGGATCAACTAATTTGAGCCAGTGTATTCAGTAAGATTGACTTGAGATCTGGATATCATCAGATTCGTGTGAAAGCGGAAGATATTCAAAAGACTGCTTTTCGAACGAGGTATGGGCATTATGAATATTCTGTTATGCCGTTCGGAGTTACTAATGCACCTGGTGTTTTCATGGAATATATGAACAGTATTTTTCATCCGTATCTGGATAAGTTTGTTGTGGTTTTTATTGATGACATCCTGATTTATTCCAAGAATGACGAAGAGCATGCGGAACATCTCAGAATTGTGTTAGGGTTGTTGAAAGATAAGAAGTTGTATGCAAAGTTGTCCAAATGTGAGTTCTGGCTGAATGAAGTTAGTTTTCTTGGACATGTGATTTCTAAGAATGGTATTGCAGTGGATCCTACAAAAGTAGAAGCAGTATCTCAGTGGGAAGCGCCGAAGACTGTTTCTGAAATCAGAAGTTTTCTTGGTCTTGCAGGTTATTACAGAAAGTTTATCGAAGGATTCTCAAAGTTAGCATTGTCGTTGACGAAGTTGACTCGTAAAGGACAAGCGTTTATTTTGGATTCTGATTGTGAGAAAGGTTTCCAAGAATTGAAGCGGAGATTGACTAGTGCTCCTATTCTGATTTTGCCGAATCCGGTGGAATCTTTTGTGGTTTATTGTGATGCATCTCTGATGGGATTAGGTGGTGTTCTAATGCAGAATCAACAGGTAGTTGCGTATGCTTCGAGACAGTTGAAGGTTCATGAAAGGAACTATCCTACTCATGACTTAGAGTTGGCAGCAGTTGTGTTTGTCTTGAAATTGTGGAGACATTATCTGTATGGTTCGAGATTTGAAGTGTATAGTGATCATAAGAGTTTGAAGTATCTTTTCGATCAGAAAGATCTCAATATGAGGCAAAGAAGGTGGTTGGAATTTCTCAAAGATTATGATTTTGGTTTGAATTACCATCCTGGTAAGGCAAATGTGGTTGCAGATGCTTTGAGCAGGAAATCCTTGCATATGTCTATGATGATGGTTCGTGAATTGGAGTTAATTGAACAATTCTGAGATTTGAGTTTAATTTGTGAAAGTACTCCGAAGTGTGTTCGTTTGGGTATGTTGAAACTTACTAGTGGTATTCTAGAAGAGATCAGGAGCGGGCAGAAATCTGATTTTAATTTAGTTGATAAATTGACATTGATCAACCAAGGTCAAGGTGGTGAGTTTAGAATTGATGAAAATGATGTTATGAGATTTGGCGATAGAGTTTGTGTTCCTGATGTTGCAGAAATCAAGAAGAGTATATTAGAGGAAGGACATCGCAGTGGGATGAGTATTCATCCGGGTGCCACGAAAATGTATCATGATTTGAAGAAATTGTTTTGGTGGCCGGGAATGAAAAAGGAAATAGCTGAATTTATGTATGCATGTTTAATCTGTCAGAAATCGAAGATTGAGCATCAGAAGCCGTCTGGATTTATGCAACCGATGTTTATTCCAGAATGGAAGTGGGATAGTATTTCTATGGATTTTGTATCCGGGTTGCCGAGGACTCCTAAGAATTGTGAAGCGATATGGGTTGTTGTGGATAGACTGACTAAGTCTGCTCATTTTATACCGGTGCGAATGGATTACTCAATGGAGAGATTGGCACAGTTATATATTGAGAAAATAGTGAGTTTGCATGGAGTTCCTTCTAGTATTGTGTCAGATAGAGATCCGAGGTTCACTTCGAAATTTTGGGAAGGATTGCAGAAGGCTTTGGGTACTAAATTGAGGTTGAGTTCAGCTTATCATCCTCAGACTGATGGACAGACGGAGAGGACGATTCAATCGTTAGAAGATTTATTGCGTGCTTGTGTTTTAGAGAAGGGTGGAGCTTGGGATAGCTATTTGCCATTGATTGAATTTACTTATAACAATAGTTACCATTCGAGTATTAGTATGGCTCCGTTTGAGGCATTGTATGGTAGACGGTGTAGAACGCCTTTGTGTTGGTATGAATCTGGAGAGAGTTCAATAATTGGGCCAGAGATTGTTCAGCAGACTACTGAAAAGATCAAATTGATTCAAGAGAAGATGAGAGCTTCTCAGAGTCGTCAGAAGAGTTATCATGACAAGAGGAGAAAGAATTTAGAATTCAGTGCTGGAGATCATGTGTTTATGAGAGTTACTCCGATGACGGGTATTGGTCGAGCATTGAAATCTAAGAAGTTGACTCCGCGTTTTATTGGTCCGTTTCAGATTACGGAGAGAGTTGGAGAAGTTGCTTATCGTATTGCTTTACCTCCGAGACTTGCGAATTTGCACGATGTTTTTCATGTTTCTCAGTTGAGGAGATACATTCCAGACCCATCTCATGTAATCCAAATAGATGATGTACAGGTGAGAGATAACCTGACAGTAGAAACATTGCCCATGAGGATAGAGGATCGGGAAGTGAAACAGTTAAGAGGTAAAGAGATAGCATTAGTGAAGGTTGTTTGGGGAGGTCCAGCAGATGGAAATATCACTTGGGAACTGGAGAGCCAGATGAAAGAGGCTTATCCGGAACTGTTCGTCTAAGGTATGTTTTCGAGGACGAAAACTCTTTTAGTGGGGGAGAGTTGTAACACCCCAGTTTTAATTTTTTTGATTTATTTAATTGGGAAATTATTTTATTGGAGTTAATAAAATAAAAGAATTATTGATATTTGGATAATTGAAGGAAAACTAGAGAAAATAAAAGAAATAAGAAAATATTGGGTTTTTAAGTTATTGGGCTTGGATGTCGTTAGTAAGAGTGGGGGTGCAAAAGAAATAAGGATATATATTTTGGAACTTAAGTTATTCCTCACTTTTCACGATAAAACAGAAGTTGGAGATATTTGGGATTGGAGCTCTGAAGAACGAAGAACAATCGCTCAAGAGTTAAAAGCTGCAATTTGATAAGGTAAGGGGGGCTACTACTCAATTTATATTTGCTTATGGGTTTAGATGCAATTGGTTGGGTAATCGTAGGATAATCCCATTTTCTCTGATGTTCTTAGTGATCGATAACTTTAGGGTCGAATTTCGTTAGAAAAGATTAGGTTCCCTTAAGGTTGTGAATCGATTAAGAAATTAATCCCTATTGTTGATTTAGATCGAAATTGTATGATCGGGAGTTTCCCTTAGGCGTTCTAAGAATAACCTTGATGTTATCAGATTTCCCCAAAAGGACGAATAATCACTTTTAAGGTTACTTTGATAATTATTGGTGATTATAAAATTAAGCTTTTGGATTAAATGATTTGAAAAAGGAATTCTGCCTTCCAACGATTTTAGAAAACTATAACCTTGAAGGATTTGAGTTATTCAAGTTGTGGGAAATTGATGAACATAGGTCAGAGGCATAGGAAATTGATGTTTTGGAGACTTGCTGTGTATTTGGATGTTTTGTACTGCATTGCACTGCTGTGGAAATGTATTTTTCGTGCAAAAATGTGGGCATATGAGCTGCTGCAGGTACAGGAAAATTTGGCACGCGCTCATCAACACGGGCCGTGTTGCACAACACAGGCACCCGTGTTGATCTTCTGTATGGGCAACACGGGCCGTGTTGCTGCACACGGGCACCCGTGTTGACCCCCTGTGTTGATCGTCTTCGTTGGTAAAAATAATGTGTTTTCTGGACACATTACAACACGGGCCGTGTTGTACAACACGGGCACCCGTGTTGAGCCCCTGTGTTGGCTTCTGAATTTTGTTTTCTGTGCTTTGTTGTGATGTACAGGAATGATTTTGTTTAATGTGCAGTGTTTGTTAGTTTTGAACATGCTGCTTAATGATATGCATAGTGTTGTGGAGGCTTGTATCGAATAATGTTTGTATGTTATGATACCAACACTATGTGGATTTTATTGTCATGCTTTTTAGATGATGTTATCAAGCATGAATTATGATATAACTTGATATGATTGGTTGATGTTTAATAGTATGTTGAGTGATTACATGCTATTCATATCATGTTGTATTTGATATTGTTGATGTTACATGATATGGTTTATTGATGTTAATAGTATGCTGAGTGTTACATACTGTACATATCATGTTGCATTTGTTAATTCCCATTGTGTGGAATTAACATGGTGGCCAATATACGTGTCCGCGATTTAATGGAACGTTGAGGTGGTAGCCGTGTCCGCGATATAATGGAACGGTGAGTTATCTGTGACCCGAGATTTAATGGGGCGGTAAAATGGTACCACATGCATGGGTGTGTTGCATTACATTGAATATAACATGAATGGATGATTTTCCAATGTTGTATTTAATTGATTGTATGCATGTATTGTTGCTAAATTGTTAACGATGTTTGATGTTAATTCTAAGTATGAAAAGTAAGATATTATGAATATATGAATTGTAAAGGTTTTCGTAAACTATGAAACATGCTAACTGTTTGGGTGATGCTTATGGTTTTTCTGAATTGATTGTTATGAACGTATAATCAAATGTATAGTTGAGATGCTCACCCTTACTGTTGAATATTTCAGATTGAGGAGCTTCGTTCAGGTGCTTGGCGAAGGCTTGTTGTTTCTAGTTTATTTCCGTTTAAGTATTGTCCGGGTCATGCTCTGATAGTTGTAACTCCGGGAACGTTTGTTTGTCGAGCTGCTTTAGTCAGACTCGTTTATTTCCTTAGTATTTGGTTATAATATGATGTTGATATATTCCAGGTGTTAATCCCTGATGATTGAAAATATTATAACTTTGGTTTTATTAAATTATTCCGCTGTGTAAACATGTATGAGTTGCTTCTATGTTATGCATGACAGGAACTTGTTTTTATTAAAAGAGAATTGTGACATCCTCGTTAATACATGTACTCTGAAAATATGATTTTAATTATTTGCGAAATTAAATGCGGAGTTTTAGAGGGTGTTACAATGAACACCTAATAACAACAACTACACTCGGCCTCTTTCCCTTATCAAACCAAAATAACGACAACAAACCCATCCTCTTCTCTCGGTTCAATCCTCTATTCTCTATGTTTGTTAATCGAACAACAACTTTTTTGGTTCAGTTTCAATGTGGTAAACAACAACAACAACAATATTCACGATACAACAATAACAAGCCAAATCACAGTAGCATACACGCACAACATTTAAACAAATGATAACAACATAAATAGAAAAAAAAAGGAATAAGCGAGAGTACCGAATCGGAGATCCTCCAATGGGTCTTCTAAGGTATATGATTTCTTATCCTATGTGCTTTGTTTTTGTCTCTTTCTTATTTTCTCTGGTGTGGGTTCGATTTAAAGTTCATAAAATTGTGTGTTTGAGTGTTGTTATTGTTCGGATCTGGAACTTACAGATACAGTTATGATTGCTTGAGTTATTGATGTTCTTGTGGACTCAGTGATGAAGATGAATGAGGGTGATGCGGTTTTGAGCTATAGTTGTGAAGTTTTACCAAAGATTTTGGGGTGAGATTTTTTTATGTTTCCTTTGATTTCTGCATGTTGTAGTGTTTTGTTGGTTACTGCAAGAAAATGGTTTCTAGTTTACAGTGAGGGTTTTTTTTTGTTTGGATATTGGTTGGCTTTTTTTGCTCTTACAGTGATCTCTCTTTTTTTCTTTGGCCCTCGTTGCTGGTATATAAGAGATGTCATCAATTGGCTTTTGAGTAATTTTGGCTTGATGACCTTGGCCTTTTAGAGTACAGATTAAGCTATGTCCATTTTGGTGTAAGTTTGGGCAGGTTTTGGACTATAATGCAGGCTGGTCGTGGCAGGTTTTTTTGGACAGTTTTTGGCTTAGGTGATACTTTTCTAACTTGTCCCTATCTTCTTTCCTCTTCCATCTTTTAATGATATAAAGCAGTTTTTTTTGCTTATGATATATTTTTCTGAAGGGTTTATGCTAGGGAAGATGATGATACATGGTTTTGCCGGCTTGCCTTGTTACATTTTATGCTAATATTTTTTATGAATTGTTTTGGGTTGTGTTGTTGCCGTTTTCCCCTTTCGTGTATTTGTTGTAGGCCTGCCCCTTTTGTATGTGACTGTTGTTGTTTGTAGCAACCTCTGTTAGCTGATTTTGGTTGCTTTTGTTGCGTTGTTGGCATGCTGTGCTTTTATTTTGTTGTTTGCTGCCTATTATTTGGCTTGTAGTTTGGGTGTTGTATGTATAGCAGATTGGGCAGCAATGGACAGGGTTTGCTGTTTGCAGCCTTGGGCTGCTGTGCTTGTGATTGTTGTTGGCAATTTTCTTTTTTTTTCTTTTGTGAACCAAGAAAGGCAATCTTTTTTGTGATTTGCAATTGGGGTGAGGGGTTATGATAAAACAAAATCATACCAAAATTCTGATTCCTAGTCGCAAACCCTAATGATGAATTATTTCTTCTTCGCATATCACCTTTGATTGAATGTTTGCTAACTTTCTTTCTTCTTTTTTTTTCATGTGATGAGTATTGATTTGGAAGTGAATAAGACAAGGGAAAGTTGAATATTGATGCTAGGTTCAAAGCAGCATGAAGGATTGAAGATGAAAGGCCATGGTTGGAATCCAAATGGAGGATTTCATAAGCAAGTTAGCATATGCTTAGGGAAGACTTTAGGTTTCCATGTACAAAAGAACTTGTGTAATCTCCTGCAATTTGTAATTTGAAACTTTGGAAAACATGAATTGAATTTGCAATTTACAATTGTAACTTGAATTTGATCTTTGAAAAAAAGTCTTGGTAAGCATTTGGATGAAACAAAATAATGCCCTTGTAGTTTCCTTTCTAAACTTAAAAAGTTTCTTCCATTTCGAATCTTGAACTAAAGACAAATTCAAAATAAATGAATTATCCCTTGTATGCTTGAGCTGAATTGAGATCAAAGGCATCATTTGAATGGATCCTCGAATATCTTTCACTAAAACTCTAAGTCACATTTTCAATTCATAGTAACTTGCAATACAAGTCAATGATACTCGAGTGAACAAATAGTGTCTTAAGAAAACTCGGTCAAAAATCCACTGTAACCTAATAAACACCAATGCTTCAACACCAACGACTTGAAGTCAGCGACAAACAAACAAGGAATCCCCGATCTCAACATAAGAATCAATATCCTTGAGAAAATAAATATGGCAGATGTTGAAATTAGAAGTTAAAAACATTCTAATCAAGGAAATGATCTATGACAATTTGATAACTCCCAGAGTCTTCTAAGCACAATTTTCCTTTTATTCTTGAAGAGAACTTGTTGATGACATCACTTAAGACAATGTGCAAAAATAATCGTCTCAAGGTCTCGAAAATTGAGGAAATTACAATTCTTGGAAATCAGGCATAGTTACTTGAGATTAGGTCAAAATCCATGATGCGACTTCTAACGTATTAGAATTTTGGTGATCTTCCACGCGTAACCAACTCTTGATTTGTGAAGAGAAATGGAGATGACATCAAGGAGAGTCATACGTGAAAAGAACCGTTCAAAAAAAATATTGAGTAATGAAGAAGTTACAATCGTTTGAACTTGATACTGAAGAGGCCGACTTTTGCAGTTGATTTTTAGTCATCTGAACCATTGAACGAGCAAACTCATGATGCGAGGTTTGAAACTTGGCACAAACATCCTTGAGAACACATGAAGGACCATAAAGACCATTTGAAACTTTTGAAACTCAATTTTGCTTAAGAAATACCAAACCCTAGTTGCTGACTCAATTCCTAGGAAGAGAATCTGCTTGATCAAATCTTGTGCCAAATTGAGTGTTTGAGGAACCCTGGGATAGCATCTTGAGCAGAAAAAAATGGGAGGGAAATTTTGGGGTACAACAGTTGTGAATAAACTGTCCCGGCATGAATATAAATTGGTTCTGATCTACAATGCTATTCAGCACCATTCCCATCCTCGTTGTGATGATTTTGGAAATAATTTTTTAGACAGTGGTACAGCACGAGATAGGCCGATAATCTTTAATTCTTCTAGCTTCTGCGTGCTTTGGAATCAACGTAATAAGTGTGCAGTTTGCAGCCTTATACATCCTGCCATTTTGAAGGAAATCATCAACTGCATTGAAAATATCTTGCTTCACTATTAGCCAAGCTTTTTTTATAGAAATATGCACCATATCCATATATTCTGGGGGCTTTTGTATTATCCATGCTTTCCAAAGCATCCACGGCCTCTTTCTCAGGAATGGGGCTGGTTAACATCTCTCTTTGTTCATTATTCAGTTGAGGACCATCCCTCATCACAGATATATCAATTTTGTTTCTTTCATCCTCTGCAATTCCCACCAATTGCCTATAGAATTGCATGATTTCATCTACCGTCTCAGCTTCACTATGTGTGACAATTCCATCTTCCTTTTGTAGGGCCAAAGTACTATTGTAATTGAAGCATGGAAATACTTATTATTTCCATCCCCCAGTTGCAGCCAATTCAACTTGGATCTCTGCATCAACACTTTCTCTTCTACTTCCTTCCAACCAATTAAGGCATCACTACACTTTCTATCCATATTGATTTTCATAGGATTCATCCTAGCATTTATAAGTTCCTCTTGAGCCTGCTTTAATTCCATTCTTTCCTGATCTATTTTCTTGTTTACATACGTAAGAGGCTTGGACATTTCCCTTAGGATAGGTTGTAGCCTTTTTTGTTTTCTCTAAACTACAACCATTGGTCGCCCTGCAAGAGGCTCCCTCAAGCTGAGATTCACTTTCGACATGAAGTGGTCCATGTCTGCAACACAATTTGTAAACTTAAAGGTGTTCTTCCTCCTTCCCCTATCATTCATAATTTTCTTCAAACATAGTAATGCATGGTCCGACACACTAGGCTGCATCACTTCAAGAGTATAATTCATATGGTCTTGAAGCCATTCTATATTACCAATTAGGTGATCTATCCTTGAATAGATGGGACATCCACTTTGATTATTTGGTCAAGTGAAGTTTTCACCCCTGCTGTCCATTTCATATAGTCCTTCCTTCTCCATAAACCCTTGCAAATCCCTGTAGTTTGCTTCCTTGATTTGTCTTCCACCTATTCTATCTGTGCACTTCAGAACATTGTTGAAATCGCCTAACAACATCTAAGATCCTTGTTGTTGCCTATAGATATTCACCAAGTTGTTCCACAATCGCTTTCTGTTTTCAATTTGATTATGGCAATAAATTGCAGTCATCAAGTAAAGTTAGGTACCATGTATATCGTATACACCACAATGTATCATTTGGTCTGAGCACTTGACCATTTGCACGTTCATAGTGTAATTATTCCAAAGTCATAGTGTAATTATTCCAAAAGATCCATATGCTTCCATTTGCGTGTTTATCATAATTCTTTTAATGCAAAATGGGAAAAATGATATAAAAGAAAAATAATCCAAATAAATTAATAAAATTTTAACAAAATGACATGGGGTGTACTTTATTTGCTTCAGTAAATTAAGGGTGTGTAAAGAGCAAGAGCTTAAACCCAAATATCATTTGGAACCCAATAACGGGGGTATATGTTTTAATTAGATTAGTAATTAGGGGGTGTCAATAGCGTTGGGCTTTGAAGGAGTGAAGAAAACACAAGAAAGGGGAGTTTGAATTAGGTTTTCCATTCTTAACATTGTTGTGTTAAGTGATGCTTTCTAATATGTTGTAGAAGCATTAACAATTAAGCATAAAGAAAAGTAAAGAGCACGTGATATATCCTGGTTCACTTGAGAAACACCCAAGCTAGTCCAGTCCACCCTACCAAGGTGATTTCACCTTGAACTCAAGAACTTAATCCACTATAGCCAAACTGATTACAATTTGCACGAGCAACCGCCGGTGACTAACATCCAATAACACGTCTAGGGATCCAAACTGGATATACCATTCATTTACCCAACAGAATCTGATTCTTCATAATCTCCTATCAGGATTTCCCATAATGATCGCAGCCATTATCTTCTTGAGATTAGACCTTCACTTAGTCTCTCAAGGAACCTCGCAATGATATGTTCAGTGATCCAACTGGATATAACAATCATTGACTCGATAGAATCCGATCCCACAGAATCTCCTATCTGTTTTTACAAGGTTTGTTTACAAAAGAATGCTTCTACACAAGAAAATGTAAACTCCATTAAGTACATCAGAAGATCCTAATACACACTAAAAATATTATTTTGTATTTTAGCTTTAATGTGTGGTCTTCTTTTCTTCAAGTAGCTTCTTCACAGACAACAGCCCAAGGCACTTGAATTGCTGAAGTCTTCTTTTTCATAAGCTTCTAAAAGCTTTGTTGATCTTGAGGTAAGGAATACTTATCTTTTTATGAAACTCCCCCTGAGTCAAAGACTCGACGAAGATCGAATATCCTGACTCTGAACCACTTAAGTACAACTCTCCCTGGTTCCAATAGATCGGATATTGAGATCTTAAGAGTCTTGACTCTAGATGCCAATGAAAATGAAATCAATTGAAATCTTGAAACTTTAATGTCACTAAGACAGCTTCCAGATTCTCAATTCTTAGAGTCTGATTATGAAATATATCTTTAGAGTCTGAAGCCAACAAATTAGACTAAGCCTTGCATGATGCTTTCAGATCTTTGTCTTTAATCAGAGTTCTCATGATTCCTAAAAAAGAAAAACAATTCTAACAGAAACAGAAGTTTAACTAGGTTAGAATGTAAGCATCTCTTTTCAGAGAACATTTTCCAGAACTTGATTATTGAAATCAAAATTACATTAATTTAATTACTCCCCCTTTTTGTCATAATCAAAAAGGTAATTATGTGTGAAAAACATAAAAACCAGAAGAATTAACAGAAAAAGATAAGAAGCAATTAGCCAAAATAAAACTTCATTAATTTCAAACAGTCACATAATAAGAAGTCAGTTGAAGGAAGTAGAACAAACTAAGATCCAAAAAGAACACTTGCAGAAATATCACATAATCAGAAGAAATGTAGTAGTCATAAAAAGTAAGAAGCAAGTAGTCATATGGTTTAGGAGCAAAAGGAAAAGGAAAATCCTAAGCCTAGGGTTCAGAAGCAGGAGCAGGAGCAGAAATCTTTTGCAGAATCAGCTGTAGCATGTTCTGAACATTCTCATTGACAGCCTTCTGTTCAATGATGATTTCTCTGAACACCTATTGTTTTCCTCTAATCTCACCAATTTCATTTTCCAGATGCACAATGTCAGGATCAGAAGATGAAGCAACTAGATCATCTTCTTTAGCCTTAGCAGCTTCTTCTGCTTCCTTTTCTTTTTCTGTAGCTTTAATTTTGGCTTCTTCTTCTGCTTTTCTAAGCTTTTCTTCTTCTGCTTCTCAAAGAGCTTTAGCTTCAGCCTCGTTTTGCTTAGCAACAAGCATTTCAAAGAGTATAACTCTTTCTCTTGTTTCTTTCCTTTCAGTTACCATCTGAACATCCCAAATTCTGGATGCTTCAGCAAAAAAATCCATTCATTCAACCTCAGAAGACATCCACTTCTAAAAAAGTTTCAAGGAACCATCCATGTCCTAAGGCTGCCTCTGCCCTTAACTTATCAACCTTTTTATTTTCCTTGATTCTAAAAATCTTAATGGATTCATCCAAGGTTCTAGGAGTAGGTTTTTCATAAATAACCAAATCTTGGGTAAGTTCAGGATGGTTTGCTTCAGAAGTTTGATCAAGAGGATTTTGTGATAATGGTTGTCCAGTCATATTGAAAAGTTCGGAACAAGTGAAAGGTTCAGTTGTGGAAATTTCAACAGCTCCACGATTATCAGAAATCATCCTTTCAGACATTTCGTGAACATAGGGACAAATTGGATCACGATGGATAATTTGTGAGTCATGGAGAGTGTTTTCTTTGTTAAAGAAGGAAAACTGAAGATTGGTATCAAAAGTTGAAAAATGAGAAGTTTATGAAAGTGATTGAGATGAGGTTAATGGAGATGTAAAAGTGTGGATTGGTTCTGATGAAATGAGGTAGTGAGAGACGGAATAGGATTTAGAGCAAGAGCTTGTGTAGTGGTGATGGATTTAGAAATAATTGTTGTTGATGGTGGAACAAACATATTTGTAGTTACTAAAATTTCAGTTGAAGTGGTATCAGAAACAAGTGGGATATTTGTGACAGAAACAGAAACAGAAGTGGTGATGGTGGATGATGGAACAGAAAGGATGAAAAGATAATGTTTGTGTGATGGTGGTTGGAATAGATGAGACTGCATTAATAATATTAGAAACAGACAATGAAACAGGTACAGAAGTAGCAATAGCAGACTTACTTATTGTTTTTGGATAAGCAGCTAAAGTCACAATCTTAGAAGTTCCAGACTTCTTCTTCTTTCCAGGTTCATGAGCTTCTGAATTCTTCTTCCTTTTACCTCTGGAAGAGTCAACATACTCTTGAGCAGAAGGTAAACCAGAATATTTGAAACTGGACATATGATATCCTTCTGCTTCCATCATTTTGATGTAGATAGCAATGCTAGACATGTTATCTCCCTTGGTAAACAAAGGGTAGTTATTCACAGGAATTCTTGAGATTATGATGCTTTCAGAGGGAACAAGTAGAGGTTTAGCAATGACTTCCTCTATTAGTCTCATATTCTTCAGAGTCTGTCCATTGAAGGAATCTCCAAGACTAGAAGTCAAATCCTCTGTAAACTTAGCTTCTTCTACCAGAATTTTCACCAAGCCACTTTCTACCAGGATGTCAGTGATGAAATGTCCAAAAAGAATATAGTTAGAAACCTTTTTTTGGGATCATCAGTGGTTTTGTTCTTTATAACAAAACCTCTTAAATAATAAAATATAAGAGCTGGAAGATACATCTTCTAATGGGTCGTTAAATAGTACAACATGTACTTCTGATTAACGTTGAAATAGTCTGAAGAACTGGACGGAGGTCTGGGGTTGATACAATTTAGAATGATTTTGTGTCAGATTCTGAGTTCATCATGGAGATCTTTACTATTATACTCAGTTTTCTCAAAAGACTAGTTCTTGAAGATGGCTTTGTTAATCGTCTCCTTCACATATATAGATTTTCTAGACTTGCAACATTACTCCATCCAAACAGTCCAGGAAAATGATTCAAAACAAAAACATAAATTGATTAAAACACTTACCGATCCGCTGCTACATGAGCATAATGGATTGCAGACGATATTTTGAACTCTTTCTCAAGAAATTCTTATCATGTTCCAAGTATGATTAATAAGTTTATGACTTGGTATTCGTGATTCATGAAGCATAATAAAAAACATCTCTTTATGCATATACATACACCTTTTCATAAGATAATATCTAATGATCTTGCAGTGTCCGAGTAACTTGTATTCTGTAGGAAGCAGTAAATTAATAATTGTATGTGTTTAAACAAAAAAGACAAATGATTCACAGGGTCAAAACTTCGTTGCTACGCATTTAAAGCACTTTATTGCAGTTCTTGTTTCTATTGCCTTTTCGTTGGAGGAAGGGGAAAACTTCATCAATAAATTCTTTAAATATCATGTAGATCTCGTCCTGAGATACCAGCTGCTTGTTTGAGAGCTTCCTTCCATCGTTGAACTTTCTCAAATTCTTGCAAACACCAAGTTGAGAAAGGACAATGATCATAAGATGAAAATGGAGAAAATAAATATTGAGCTTGCTTTCTAAGAAATTTAATCCTGTAAATGATCATGTAAGGTCTTTTTAAAGCAAACACCGCTGTTATTTTTCTTTTAATAAATGGCCTGAAACCCAATAATAGTCAATACAAATTATTGTTCGATCATTGCTACATTATTTTGCACGATACAAAGGCAAAATTTATTTCTCAAATGAGAATACCACAAACCATAAAGAACCACAAGTGGCCTTGTGTACAAACAAATTACGCAGCAAAAACTCAACTTACCCAGTATTGTTCTAAACCTAAAATTGTACATTGGATTGGATCAACATGATTGTCTATATACATGAATAAGGAGAAACCAAAGTTATAAAAAAATATTATACCTTTATCAAATTGTTGTCATTGAAAATACAGAGAACCAATTTAAGCCAAAGCACTTATCTGATCAAGATTAAACAAATGGGGCGTCAAGGAGTGGAACAGATGGTTCCTTCACATTGTGATACCAATATCATGATTGTATACTCACTTGTATAAACGTAAGTAGACCCCTATCACCAAGAACCATGCTTACCTGAAAAGGTATCGGCATTTTTCAGTAAAATTTAAATATCTGCAGCAAAAAATAGCATAAATGAAATTCTTTATCCTCACTATTGACGATATATTCCTAACATGATTTATTTGGTATACTATCAAACTTGTGCCCTATCAATTTACCCCTATTTCTAGTTATAAAACCAATATATATATATATATATATATATATATATATATATATATATATATATATATATATATATATATATATATATATATATATATATATATATATATATATATGAACATAAGAGAATTTCAAAAGTCAATAAAGTTAACTCAAATTTGGAACATTGGCAGCAAGACTGTTAAGAACAGCTTCAACATACCCACACACTTCCTGAGACATCTATCTCATCTCTTCTTAAAGACGCCAAAAAAGGTCATGTGTCTGTAAAAATCACTTCGCCTCCATCTTCAGATGGTGTAGATTCCACGACAACTCCATCCAAAGTTCGCATTCTGCAGTAATAGATAACCTAGAGACATCATATCACATTATATTGCACATATTTCTGTCAACATCAATACACTCTAATTAAAATAAAAATTAGTTTACCCGACAATTGCAAATTCATTTACGTATTTACCAAGATCTGAAGACAAATCTCGATTGAAAAATCATCACAAAAGAAACGTTTACTTTCTCGCCACAAAATGAGAACGATACTCTCTCGGAACGGTTTGTACTTGAAGATTACCCACTTTTTGAGCCTCTATAACTGTAATGGTATGCTTGCATTCTGCTTCCAGCCTTCCAAAGATATTACCTGAAATTGGGTTATGAATTGTGATTGCGTAGAAAAATAGTTACCTCAAAAACTACATTAATTGATTCATTGAATTGTCAAAACACAGAAGAAAACTTACCCGACAGTGACACTGTTGAACAAACATTGTGTCTAAAAACACTCAAGATGAAAAACAAAAAGCATTTGAAACTTGCACGACACAAACAATTCTTGTTTTTTCGTCTTACATTTCATACGAATAATTCAATCTCTACATAAAGTTTCCACCGTTAACATCTGAAAACTTCAAACAATAAATAAAATAAATTATTGATGGCACTTCCACATACACTCTCAGCTTTATCAAAATCCCTTCTCTTTTCATCCTTCACAAAAAAAGTCACCATTTTTGACAAAGTCAACAACACCCAGAAACAGAAATAGAAAAACCCTTTCCCTAACAGTTAGAAGCGTTGCAGCACCACCCACAAAAACTGAACCAAATCAACCCATTCCAGAAGCTGAAAGGAATAAAATTAATGATGAATTTGATGATGAGAGTTCTTCCTCCAAGTTTTCATGGAGAGATCATTGGTACCCAATATCGTTAATTGAAGATCTCAACCCTAATCTGCCCACACCATTTCGGCTTCTGGGTCGTGAGATTGTGATTTGGTATGATAATTCCAAATCTCAATGGATTGTGTTTGATGATAAACCATGAGTGAATCTTGGGAAAGGATGGGTTTGCAATGTAAACTTTGAGTTTTGTGTTCCAAGAACAAAACAATTCACCTGACTTTTCAATTTCTCATGCCACTGTAAATGCAGATTCGTTCAAGTAATTAAAGTAGTTAGAGGAATTAATAAAAAAATCAACAAAATTAATGTCAAATCAATAAAGCAAGTAATACATAATTAGTCAAATTTATTATTGAATTAAGAACAAATTAAACATTTAATCAGAAGATTTATCGAATAATTTACAGGTACTTTTGTTTTTACAAATTTATATACTTAAACATCTAACACTTTTTTGACACTCAAATTTAAGTGTTAAAATATAATTTCTCTTAAACAAACTTCACTCTTTTTGTATCCGCCAGCAATGTTATTATTCCAATGCCTAAATCAAAAAATGTCAACCCTCTATTATTTGCACTCTTTTTGTATCCGCCAACAATGTTATTATTCCGATGCCTAAATCAAAAAATGTCAACCCTCTATTATTTGGGCTTCACTTCGGCCCAATTCTTAGACATCTCAAATCCAAAAAAAAAAAATCTAAATTTTGACAACCCAAAAAACTAAAATTCAAAATGTATGGTATATGATTTGACCCAATTAAATAAAATTCATTGATAATAGATGATGAAAAGCTGAAAAAGAAACCAACAAACGTATGCATAAGAAGAAGAAAAATGAAAGAAACAATTGCGTGCGTGGGGTAACCAAAATATCAGTAAATAAAACCTGTATAATTTTTTTGTCCGTTTTGTAACATGTGCTGCGAATTTGAACACCAAGCATGAGCTGTACCAAAACCCATCTTGTGCTGTATCTGATTGTGATACTAATATAAAATATTCTGAAATCAAAACAGTCATAAAGTAAGAGTTGTCTCACCCTGGCCTGTACCAATTTTTTATTTCCCTCACATTGAACTCACCCAAATCCACCCATACAATCTAAGATAAATTCACTTTTTCTCATTCTCTCACTACCACGTAGCAATACCTTTAGATCACACACACAAATTTAAAACACAAATACTAAAATAATAATATAGACATGGACACATAAGGAGTGACCAGCACAAAAGACACACTCCCTCTTCTAGTGTCCTTCTTCCCTTTTTCCTTCCTCTCTCACTTTCAGTCAAATGTAACCTTTCTTATCCAAATACTATATTTCAAATCAAATCTAGAAACAACCATCTTGGGAAACAAACACCCACACGTGTCACGTCCACAATTTCTGAAAAGTTCAAGTTCCTTAACCGTCGTCCATACCGTGTGTAAATTCACTTAGCTGTCTTCTCCTTATTCACGGAACACTAACACCTTCTTCACCATGTCACTTTCTTTCAAGACACTTCACTTTTCACTCTTTATATATAACCACCTTCCAATCCATTATCCACACTTTCCATCAATATCAAAACCACACACAACAAAGATAACAGAATAACAGAAAAACTGCCAACTATTACTAGTTTTACTACTAACCAACTCTCATCCATACAGTGTTTTTTCTCCAACAGAATAACAAGCTTTTCTTCTATTATTATTATTATTATTATTGTTTTATTACAACATGGTTACCGATAATCAAATTTTGGAATATCATGATCCATGTTCATCTTCGGAGAGGTTTCTAAAGCCGAAAAAACCTGCGGGGAGGAAAAAGTTCAGAGAAACGCGCCACCCGATATACCGTGGTGTAAGAAAGAGGGATTCTGGCAAGTGGGTGTGTGAAGTGAGAGAGCCTAACAAGAAAACCAGAATCTGGCTAGGGACATTTCTTACTCCTGAGATGGCGGCGCGTGCGCATGACGTTGCTGCGATTGCGCTTAGAGGAGAGTCTGCTTGTCTTAATTTTGCTGACTCTGCTTGGAGCTTGCCGGTCCCGGCTACGTCGAATGCGAGAGATATCCAAAAGGCGGCGGCAGAGGCAGCGGAGGCTTTCCGGCCGGAGAGTAAGGTTCAGAACAGTGAGGATAGTGAGGAGAGGAAGGAGAATGAGCCGTCGAAGGTGACGGTGGCAGGGGTGGAGACGGTGATGGAGCAACGAGAGGAAGAAGAGGATAGAGTGCCGGAGTATTTGAGAAACATGGTTCTTATGTCACCTGCACGTTACTGGGGGAACCAGTTTTGTTTTGATGACGTGGAATTTGGTGATACTGAAGTTTCATTATGGACTTATTGAATTTAATTTAAGAAAAATGCTAGTACCAAATTGAGGAATAAGATTGGCCAATAAGTGGGAAGTATAGGATAGTATTTTACCAAAAACAATTATTTGTAGGATAGTATCTGTACTTATGATTTTTTTTATAGTACAGATACTATTGGTAGTTTGAAAAGATGTGAAAGAAGATAATGTAGTTCTTTTTTTGGGTGTTGATACATCATATGCGTTTACTGTACATTAATTTTGAGTGCGTACACAATCTTTCCTTGATTTTAATAAAAGTTTTGAATGTTGATGTACTAGGAGCATCTAAGCTTGTGATTATAGTATACACTAATTGACTGTAGTGAATTCATTTCCCTTGTTTAGTAAGAATATATGAACACAATTTATCTTGAAGGGCCCAATCATGTTGTTAATGCATATTGAAAAGAGTGGATGCTAATCAATATGATGTTAGAAGAGTTGAAAAATGCTTTTCTTAGAAAAGTAATATAAACATGATTTCTAGACTTGGGTCCAAAGAACTTGAGCTTGTTGCTACACGCCATAAGACATTAACAAGGAAGCCAAATATCTTAATTATAGTGGATTAATGTAAAATTGGCTTAATCATAGTGGATTAGAACAAACAATAGTAGATGCTAATCGGAAACGGATTCTCTGCAGTCAATTAGTGACTGCGGACACATCTCAATCATCCATTTTGATTATCAATTAAAATATTATTTTATTTAACTGCTAATCTTTAAATCTGAACCATCAAAATTCAATCCAAAGGTCTTCAACAAAGTGACTGTGTGACTGCGCCATCTCCTGACTGCAGGGGATTCGGGTCCCTCAACAAGGTCTTAACAATTCAAGGTTTATGCTGTAACAAGAGATGTGTCCATCTCATGACATTAGATTACCAAAATTTGTTTTTACTACGAAATCAAAAGTACAATGTAGGAGAGCCATAAAATTAGCCCATAGAATGTGTAGTTCAAACTAAAAATGGAACTTTCTGCCTCTGGAAGGAAAAATTAATCATCAACCAAGTTGAACACTTTGAAGCTAGAGATTTAGTCCAGCCGTTTCCTCGAGCAATAAACGCTCCTTTAGAGATACTAGCTTCTCCTCATTCTTTGATCGAATTTGTAGCGAAACCTTCTCTTCGTAACCTGGAGCATTCATAATCTTCTCTAATCTTTCTATTTGCCTGCATAATAAAACCTCAAGTCTATAAGTTCAAGTTGTGTTGAAACCACCACAGAAAGGAAAATAATAAAGTGTAGTTCAAAAATTTTAGCTACAACTTTGAAACTTCAAAGAAAATGTAAGTATGCTTAACTATCATATAGATCGATGTTGATTTAAGTCGTATTGCGAATAACATTATTTGCAACCTTTTCTTATTTATGACTTAGTTATGTTTAAAAATATTCTCCAAAATCAATGTGATATTAACATACTTGTTTAGCTCTTCTATCTTCTTTTTCCTTCCAAGCTCAGCTTCTGCGGAATTAACTCCTTGAAGCTCTAAATAAACAGAAATGCTTTCATTTACGACAGTAGTAGCGTATCCAGATGGAACAGCTTCATTTTCCCTGATTACCTGTGAATCATATCATCGGCATTAAAGGTGAAAATATGTAAATCAAATGAAGTGGACATGAATGAGATACATGTTTAACAAGAAAACGACAGCTTGCAACACTTACGGTCAAAGAGGATAGATTAGCTAGTGTTGTAATCTCTAATTGATGGCTGCTAATAATGTCTGTAACCGCCTGTGTTCGGCAGAGAACAAAAGCCGGTCGCCTGGAAACACTCATCATTGTCGAAATCAGCAAAGCACATTATATAGAATAACAATTTAATTAGTAAGAGTAACTAATATTTAACAGTAACAAATAAAAAGTGCCATGCTAAGGTCGTCGCCTCCGACATACCTGTCACGTCTCTCTTTTGCCAGTGACCTGAGAGACTTCACAGTAGATTCAATGAGGTACATCTTACTCTCCACCGTTTCATTATTCCAGCCCTGAGATTAAAAAAAATATAACAATTGTTGATTCGACTAAACAAACAATTATCTATTATTTTATTGACCGAGGAAGGTGCAAAATGTAAACAAACTAACCTCTATAGCTGATGGATAATCAGCTATCATGATAGATTCTGCTCTATTACATTCTTTGGGCGAAGGAAGGCGTTGCCACAATTCTTCCGTGACAAAAGGCATAAAAGGATGGAGCAATCGCAGGCCATTGTCCAAACAAAACCACAAAGTATCTTGAGCAAAGCGTCTTTCGGAAGTAAAGTTGGGACCGTTACCAGAAAAGTAAGGCTTGATCACTTCAATAAACACATCGCACAATTGATACTGCCACCAAGCATACACAGCAGTGGTAGCTTGTGAAAATTCATATGATTCTAGTGACTTGGTTGTTTTTGATATGGTTTTATTCAACACGGACAATATCCACTGGCAGCTAAACGGGAGAGCATCTGGAGACAAAGTTGCAGGAGGAATATAATCATCTCCCAGCTTGCTCATAGCAAATCGTACTGCATTCCATAATTTGTTACACCATTGGCGATACCCAACCACCCTTTGGATATCTAGGTTAATTTTGTCAGACTGAAATGAATGAAAACAGATGTTAATTATTACATTACAAAGTTAACTATGTTGGTGCAAAAAAATAATGTAAACAATTGGCAAGAGATTGACACCTGAGCTGTGTACGAGACTAGAGAAAAACGGAGAGCATCAGCGCCACATTCATCAATACCATTTGGAAAGTCCTTCTTCTGACCCTCTATAGCAACAGCTAATTCTTTAGGGTCAAGGTTACCACTTTCTAACCTCTTGTGTAGACCTTCCAGTGATATCCCATTTATGACCTCAATGGGATCAATAACATTCCCCAAAGATTTAGACATTTTGCGTCCATGTGCATCACGAATCATAGGGTGCAAATAAATCTGCATATAGTTGTAAGCAAAAATGACCAAAAATCACTGAGTAACACAAAATTCATTATGCATTTACAAGGATATAGAGCTCTCCCCAATTGATCGGCAAAAGATAGTAACCTCACCTTGCTAAAAGGCACATCACCACCTAACTTCATTCCTAACATCACCATACGAGCAACCCAAAAAAAGAGGATATCATGGCCAGTTTCCAAAACAGAAGTTGGATAGAATGCCTTCAGGTCTTCTGAGTCATCAGGCCATCCCAGCACTGTTAACGGGAATAGACCAGAAGAAAACCATGTATCGAGAACGTCAGGGTCCTGGGTTAAGTTAAACTTCTTTCCATTATACTTCTGGTTAGCCTCATCCCGAGCTTCCTCTTCGTTTCTAGCAACTATCCAATGGTCGTGGTAAGCACCCAATTCCTGCAGTGTATCATCTTCTAAAGTGACGTACCATGCAGGAATTTGGTGACCCCACCATAGCTGCCTTGAAATGCACCAATCACGTATGTTTTCTAGCCATCTGTAAAATTTTAAATCTTAAGAGCACATTCAGAGGACTACTCTGAAAAATAAGTTGGGTAACTATTAAATATAAGAAATTGCAAAAGGCAAACAATGAATATATAAGCACCTCTTCCAATCAGCCACATATTGTTTCGGAAAAATCTCTACCCTTTTGTTTTCCTCGTCTGTGACAGCATTAAGAGCTTCCTTTGCGATATCGCTGCAATTGACATACCACTGTGGTTTTATCATCGGCTCTATTACGTCATTGCTTCTTGAACAGACACCAAGGCGCATCTCATTGTTTTCAGAACCTCTATAAAGGCCCTACATGAAAGGAAGCAAATGGAACATTGAATGGCCAATTATTGTGTGCTTCATTAAACAAAGACAAACACAACTTTCCAATTAAGATAGAAATAAATACAAATATAATTGATTAGTACACCCCTCATCTGTTTTTACTTGCTGCCTCAGGCAGCTGCTGTTGAGGGTAGAGCTCAATGAACCTTCAAGTCTCTTCGTTTTCTTTTTTTTCCTTTTTCTCTTGAGTTTTTTATTGTTTACAATCTTTATCTAAGTTATTTTTATGCTGTGTGTAGGTATAATTTGCAGTTTCTGTGTGATCCATATGATGATCATCTGAGTTCCGAATTTTCACCCTCCACCAAATTATAGTTCAAGTTACATGTTTGACAACATTGCTAGTGCCGCTAGCTGGAACATACTAATATTATAATTAGGGGCCAAAAAAGAATACTGGATGCAGCATTTTCAAATAATAATAATTTAAATCACAATCCCCTACTTTAAGAGTTCACGCCCAAACTTTCCAAAACAAGTTTTCCACGTAACATATGTGTTTCCTAAACACCAAACGGTTTCATATGAAACAGACGTTAAATTAGTTGCCTAAACACCAGAGAATTCATATGAAAATAGTTTTCAATAACAATACCTTCTTTTGTAAAGCTTCTGTAATTGCTTCCCTGGCTTTAAACCGTGGCATGTTCAAAAATTCAGAACCTCCATTGGAATTTATTTCCCCATCATCAGTGAACACATTAATAAATTCAAGGTTGTGACGTTTCCCAACCTCAAAATCATTAGGATCATGGGCTGGTGTAATCTGCAAGCAATAAAGAAAGCATTGTAACATTTACAACATCTCTTGAGAAAGAACTTTGATGAAACTTTTAACCTTAAATAAACTAGAGATCACCTTAACAGCACCTGTCCCAAACTTTGGATCAACAAGAATAGCATCACAAATTATAGGAAGTTTCCTTCCATTAAATGGGTGAACAGCATATTTTCCATGAAATTGGCTGTATCGATCATCAGAAGGATGTACGGCAATAGCAGTGTCACCAAGCATAGTTTCTATCCTAGTTGTGGCAACAACAACTTCACCTAGGTTCCCTTCCAAAGTGTATGCAAACTTTGTTAAAACTCCAAATTCAACAGGTTTGTCGTATCCCGGAACCTTTAGTAGGGTCCTTTCTTTTATATCAATATAATCCACCTGCATGCAACAACCAATTACATTTTATTTTTTTCTTTAACTTTTGAAATGGAAAATTATAGTATTGTTAGTAATTGTAGTATTCAGCTGAGAGAGTGTGGATCGAACTCTCGACATCTTATTACTTCATTCCCTATTACTTATATACCATCACTAAGTAATTACATTAATACATTAAATATGTAACACAATAGATGAAGAAGCTAAGTACATCCGTCACATACCTCAATATCAGATATTGCCGTTCGCAACACACAATCCCAATTTACTAATCGTAAGTCCCTGTGACCAGGACAAAAGAGAGTAATATTAAGTATAAGTTGTGATATAAGAAGCTGAAAAATTGAGGGAGCCCCGAATCAAAATACGACAGTATCGGAAAAAAATTATTAAAAAAAGTAGCATATCAATAAAAGAGTCATTAGTCATAAAAGAATTTTAAAAAACTTGAAAGGGCACTCAGCTCAATAAACAGAATCACATCAGAATGAAATTTTAATTTGACTTATCAGTATCCTATATTGTTTCCAACAATGCATTGACTAAAACTTAATCTGATACAATCAAGGATCTCTAAAATTGAGTACTATAAAATTAAAATTGGAATCACCATCAACAACAACCTCAGAAATAAATGAATAAAAGCATTACGTAAAGACTATACATATTGTCAACATCCATCTCACCTATAGACAAGGCCTTGCTTGTAAAGCTTCACAAAAGCCTCTGTTACACCCTTAGATCTTTTGTCATCCATTGTGAAGCACTGGAAAGATAGAGTGAGACTTAGAATAGAGCATAAAGCAGATACATATGAAAGGCAGTTATCACACTACGAAGGCGCAATTGCACAACAAATAGCTATTAACTCCAATTGGACATGTGTTTTAGTTATCTTACTTCATAAGGGTCACATCGAGCACACACGCACACAAATAAAATTGGCATAACACTAAACAGGTTACTTAATTACCTCACGGGACCAATCCAAAGATGCTCCTAGTCGGCGTAATTGTTGCAAAATTGTGCCCCCATGCTTGTTTTTCCATTCCCAAACCTACTTTGACCAATATTCACCACAGCATGTCTCAAGAGCCAGAACTAACATCAAACATCAAATTATTAAGAACTTTGACTGCAAAGATTATTAAACATACCTCTTCAATAAATTTTTCACGGCCCAAATCATGCCTGGTTAGTTGCCTTTCACGCATTATCTTTTTCTCTACAACCACCTGCGCATAATAATAACATGATTTAACGACATTAAATGCAACCCTGAGCCAAACAAGCGGTCCTTCACCTACCACCAAATAACAAAAACACACAATAGATGATAAATAACAAAAGGCTGATGAACAACATCTCAATTTGCAAACAATACCTGTGTAGCAATTCCAGCATGATCCATCCCAGGAACCCACAGAGTATTGTATCCAGACATTCTTCGCCAACGAATCATTGTATCCTGCAAGTAATATATTACACTGGCATTACCTGTTTTAAACAGCAAAAATGAACTATGAAAAAGGGAATTCTGTGATACCTCTATTGCAGCTGTTAGAGCGTGACCAATATGGAGAGCACCTGTCACATTTGGTGGAGGCAAAACCTAAAATTAAAGCATAGTGAGATTATAAAGACAGAGAGAGCAAAAATAAAACGTAACTTTTCCATATCATTTGAGCTTGTACAGCCATTTGCATGTAGGAAGCAGAGACAAGATTACATAGTCTAAATCTTTTCGAGATTACAGCAAAAGCAATAAAATGCAATGAAGATAATCATTGATTAAGAGCAGAAAATTTTCGAATCTATTTGCGGCATTTCATCCGACACCGCCAAACACCGATAGGAATACAATTGATTTCTGAAAATTCTTAACCTACAGGGTAAGCCACTTTAACAAATGAACCGACACATTTTCATTTTTGATAAGGATTGCTTCCACTATACAGCAAAAGATCCCATCACACTCCATGAGCCAAATGTGAGTTGTTCTCACATTTAAATCTCGAACAATCCAGAAATGTCTTTAGTGAATTTTTTTACTCAGGTAGTAAAACCGAAACAACATAAACTTCACACAACATCATAATAAAGCTCAACAAGACACTCACAATAACAAAAGGTGGTTTGGTACTGCTAGCATCTGCCACAAAATACTTGGATTTCTCCCACCATTCATACCACCTAATAATACAAAACATAAAAGATAAGCAAGCATTTCATAGAATTGAATTCTAACAACTAACAACCACAAAAACTAAACCACCACTCACGATTTCTCAACCGCAGTCGGGTTATACTGTTTGGCCAATTGCCGCGACATTTGTTTCTTATCACCCAATGCAGTCTCGGGATCAATATAATCAGCCGGATTCTCATCGTCCGCACTGCGTTTCACAGTTTTCTTTTCACTCTTTTTGGAAACATTGGCAGCTTGTTGCGCTTGTTGTTGCTGCAACAAAAGCAATCAAATAAAAACATCACCAAACAATATAACAAGATCAAGTCAATAAAGAATGCACATGAATAGTCAGTTACCTGAGCTTGCTTCTGAAGAAACTTCTCTTTTTTCAATTGCTTCTCTCTTGCCTAAGAACAAAGCAACAAAATAAAATTGTCACGTCAAGAAAAAAAGAACGAAAACCCATTATTTTTAGCTGCAAAAAAGTATCATTTTTGCAAATCGAATCTTGAATTCTGAGGATTAAGATTATGGAGATGAGGGAAAACCTTTTCGTCTTTTTTCTTCTTCTTCTCGGGATCTTCGGGTGCGGGTGGAGGTTGGTCTTTCTTGATATCGGACGAGTCCATTGGTGAAGAGTGAGGGTTGTTGTGGGTGTTGAGTGAGCGAAGGAGGGGAAGGAGATAACGGCGCTGGAAAATGGAGGATAGAGTAAACAGAGTCAGAAATGGGACAACAAAGGAAAAGAAACCTAGGTAGCAGTAATGTCCAACAGGAACCTGCGTAGTGCGTACCTTACCTGGGTAAAACCTCTGTAAAAACGGGTCGGGTATCTTCATTTGTTTTTTTTAACTGGGGTAGATTGTGGTTTTGAGAAAAACTAATAAAGGTTCAAACGAATGCGTAAATTTGATATAAATATTAAATTAATATTATATAATTATATAATTATATAATTATAGTTAAAAATATATATAAAAATATATATGAATTAAGAGGGAAAAAAATTGTTTATTATGATTCTTACATAAATTTTAATTTAATCTATTATTTATTATCTATCTATCTATTATCTATCTATCTATTATCAATCTATTAAAAATAAAGTACCTGGAAATTCTAAGTCTAAACTTTTGATCAGATGTTATAACTTTTCTTATTCCAAGGGTATAATAGACTAATCAACACTATGCTGTTACCATATTCATTTGGCATTTAATTTTGCTGACATGTCAATCTATCATAATTTTACAATATTTTTTATTTATTTGATTTATTAATTTATTTTATTTATATTTGAATTTTATTTATATTTGAATTCCAATTCCAATGTTTCATTCACGGTTAATTTATTTATATTTGAATTCCAATGGTTTTTTTTACAGAATTTGAATTCTAATGTTTGACTCACGGTTAATGAGGAATGAATTGGAATGGCCAAATTAGATCTATTATAATTAAATGGAATATTATTCATTGCATGATTTAAAAATACCCATTATTTATCATTACACTTGTTTCCAGTGATTTCTGGTAAACAACCGCTAGTCTTCCAAACTATCGAATAAACTTTCTGACTGTTATTCAATTCCTCTGGTAACTCACAGGGTCGACTAGATTGATCCTAGGATTCCTTGGCCATTAGGGTAACTCTCATGATCGAACAGATATTCATGGCTGGTATTTGAGTGTTGTATAGGTGTTTGGTTTATTTCGATTTCTCTCTTAAAGGTCTAAAGTTGCAATCAAAATGTATGTGCGCGAAACTAACTTACATGAATAAATGTTAATTGTAAAGACATGTAAAATTGCATAAAAGGCAAGTAAAAGGCTTCGAATTATAAAAACAGTTAATGTAAAAGATGTTCTGGAACGTAAAAGATTTGAAATATGAGGAAAGCGTTTAATGCAAGAAATCTGTAAATGACTCTAAGTAAAAATAAGCGTTCGAAGGGTAAAACTTGAAGATAAAGGCATGAAAAGTATGACAGTTTTCTAAAATGTAAAATGCTTGAAATATAAAGAAAGCATTGAAATGTAAAGCTTTAATGAAGAGATTTCGAAGTGAAAAGACTTTAAATGAGAAAACTTATAAATGTTATTTGACAGAAAGATAAAGGAAAGTGCTGGAAATGATAAAAGGTTTTCATTAAATCATAAATATGTGGTGCTATCATACGTACATTGCTCTTGCATTCGTTTCCCTTGCCATGTGGTAGTTTGAATGTTACTGAGTATTTAGTACAATAGATATGACACACGAAATCCTAATACTAAGACTTCTATTTATACTATTTCGACCATAACGGTCTTGCTATAGGATTATGTCACGTTCATAACATGCAGAACAATGCCTCTCTCTTCTTTCCACGTGTCTCCAAATGCTCCAGCACATAAATTTCAAACTTCGAATGTCCCGCTTCCATTTGAATTTCAAATGCTTTGGTACTTCTCCGTTTCGAACGCACTTCCCAGACACAGCCTTGTTGATATTTCGAGACTTTTTAGATATGTTTCCATAATTGCCACTCGAAGCTTCAAGCTTTGATATGCTTATTCGAAACACTGCTTCTGCTACTTCGAAACATGACGCTTTGCTTCATTTCGATCGAAACGTTCAATTCACTTGGCTTCTAATAATATTATCAAAATCTTCAGCCAACAAAATGCCCCTTTAAAATATGTATTTCGATCTCTCTGAGAAATACCTATTTTAAACATCTACACAAGATTTTGATGCGACCTTCGAATCATCGTAACATTTAATGCATTTGACTCCAGTCACGTCAATCATAACACTTTTTGGATTCCTTAACCGCCTGGAGCCACTTCACAGTATGGTGCAGTTACAAACAATGATTATCTTTAAATCACGCCTATTACCCATGTTAACTTTACGCCACCTCTTCATCACACCAACCCATGATTTCCACGTATCACACCCTTATTCAGTGGATGCTTAAACTTCCCCATTATAAAACATCACCAACTTAATCTTTTTCTTTTCTTTTCACACTCTGAATCTTTTACCCTCCTTCTCTCGCCAAAAACCTAAGCTTTCAACATCCTTCAAAAATGTCTTCTTCTACTTCATCCCAACTCAAGAAGGTTTCCAAGAAGAAAGGAAAAACTGCAGGAACTACCATGGAAAGTAAGATTATCACTCACCAAGGCCAATCCGTTCTTGCTCCTCAGATGATCTCAAAGGAAAAAGAAATGTTGTATGCGTCACAGGTACTCATTCCTACCACCGTTGCTGGTAAGAGGTTAGCTTTAAATGGCCCTCTTACGGTTTTTGAAATTTTAAAAGATACCAGGACAATTTTCCCAGTTTGCTATAGTTTCAAACCTTTGTTTAACAAAATGGATGCCCCTAAGGCAATAGAATCTTCTGGCTCAAACACCATAGAAAATCCAATTGTTCCTCCTAAGGACCCCTTTGTATTGGATTATGTAAAAAGTAATTTTAAGCCATTTCGATCTTGCCCCACCTCTGATACTGCTTATCAAAACTGGTTCAAGAAAGTAGAAGCTAAGAAATCCCAGCAATGGGAAGAATTAGGTATTTATAACCTAATCAAGCTATCGAAGCCTGGTTTCACTTACAGCCACCCTCTGCTATTCGCGTCCCTCTATTTCTGGGACAATACCTATAATACTTTCCATCTCCCAGGTGGAATGATCACCCCCACCTTCTTCGACATAGCGGCCATCACTGGGCTATCGCCAGTAGGAGAAACATACATACCTGACAACGAAGAACATTCAAGCATAATTGACTTCGAAGTCAAGCTAGCAAGTTTTTCCAAGTTTATCAGTCACTACCATGCTGAGGGAGACAATGTGTCTGACGTAGAACACATTGCTTTCTTAACCCTATGGCTGTCAAGATACGTCTTCTGCAGTAGATCCCTACAAGTAGCCAGTAGGTTTATTCCTCTAGCTAGGGATTTGCATGAAAATCGAAGAGTATGCTTAAGTTAACTGCTCTTAGTTGACCTCTATGAAAGCCTAAGGTCAGCTGTTTCGAGCCTCAAGTCCCATACCTCCAAGAATATCCTGTTGGCTGGCCCTTTTTGGTTACTTCAACTATGGCTAAATGCCATGTTTGAACCCTCCTTGTCAACTGCCAACCAACACCATTGATGAACAAGATCCTGAGATAAATGATAGGATAGTCGAAGGCACTAGGCTTCGAAGATTAACTCCAAATGACGACAAAGACGACTTCAAAGTCCAATTCTCGAAGTACATCATGATATTCTCCAAAAGGCACAAGTTCGAAGAGAGCATGGCGCCTTTTGCTTCGAGGGCTCATGGACCTTCCTGGTTCACCATGGCTCTCTCGGAAGCTATCAAGAGCAAGGAGATTCAGGATGTATGGAGAGCCTTTTTGCTACCTAGACTCATTTCTTTAAGAATAACTCCAGCCAAGAACCAGATTTTTCTTTTTGCTTACCAGCCAAATTTTGTTTCGAGACAGTTTGGCTTATGCCAACTCATTCCTGAACCTTTATTCCACACTGAGAGTGCCATTACTTCTGGGCGAACTTTCAAGGCACGGGAAGCCAAAATACAGCAAGAACAATATCAAGGCTTTGCCCAATTTGAGCTGATAACCTTCGAACCTACCCATCTCACAGCTAAAGGGTTTCTGGAATGGTGGACCAAGTTTTATCAAACTTATATGTTCGATACACTTACAATTCAACAGAAACTAATTGATGCCTTCGATGTACAGGTACCAGCAAAGAAAGGTATGTTTACTCATGCCAAAGAGATTAAAGCTTTCCAAAATTATTTTGAAACTACTTATGACCCCACGCGCTTGGAATCCACTATGCATCAAGCGGCTGAGACCTTGAAGGAAAAATTCAAACAAAAAGTTTCTAAGTTAAAAATTCCTTCAGGGTTGTCACCTGAGGATAGGTATAGGTTGGCATTCGAAATGCATCCACCTAAATTTCCTAGATTACCTACCTCAGAACTGGCTCTGGCTTGGTTTCCCCCATATCCATGGTGGTTCACTTGCAAAGAGATGTTCAAACATCTTCAAAGGAAACCAAAGCCATCTGAGACTGTGACATGGGCTCAACACTGGCTTCATGATTTCCCAGGACACCTTCGATACGACCTTTCTGCCATGTCAATTAAATCTGATCAAGGCACAGGTGCGAATGCTTGGGAAAATCCCAAAGGTCTTTTATTTTCCATATCTTTAACATTTGCTTTAATTGTTTCGATTTTCAGCCATCAGGATAAAGACAGCCGCCTCGAAATCAAAAGAAGGGAGCGTCTCTCAAGCCTTCATCGAAACTACTGACAAAGTGACTCCACCCGAAACAACCACTATTGCCGCAACCACAATAACAACAACAATACCAACAACAACCAGTGTTCCAACTCCAATGGTAATCACTTAGCCTTGACGTTTCGAATTCACTCATATCTTATGGTTTGCATCTAACTCTTCGTTTGAATCTTTTCAGACCAACAAGCTTCCTCCTACTACTCCCAAGAAGCGGAAATCAAGCACCACTGGGGAAGACCCCAAGGCTGGAGGAAACTTAACAACTGCTTCGAAGAAGAAGCCAAAGAAAGATATTTCGAAAAGTACCGTTCCAACTAGTGTCTCTGGACTTGACTCCAGGGATGCTGCTCCCTCACCCAAATCCAAAATTCCACCTTCGACCTCCAACACAATGTTGGAACGCATAGCTAGTAACCTCTCCTCCGAGAGTCCACAGGTAAATTGAACTTTTAAAATCTCTTTGAAAATAATAATTTCTTATTACCTTGGTGCATGTTTTTAACATTCTGTTGCTCCTTGCAGAACATCTTGAATCCAGCTTCCACTACTTCGAACTCACCATCCAAAGCTGCTGCTCCACTCAACTCCTCTCCTCAAGGAGATTCCAGCAACCTTGTACAGAATAAAGGTTCCTCCAATATGGCGGTTTTGGCTGGAACTTCTGAACAGCAGGATGATCAAGGTACCTCCATTCCTCTAAAGGAGACAAACGAAACACCACTTCAAACATCTGCAGAGGATTTGCAAAGAGCTTCTCTTCAAAAGTCCCCTCTTGAAACTCTTCAAGAGGACCCAAAGGATACTCAAACTGAAGGAGAGAAAGCTGATTCTGGGCAAAGAGACGAAGAATCTGCAGACGAAGAGTCTGAGGAGGGGGGTGCCAATGATGGTTCGACTGTTGGGACGGAGTCCAACGCAAATAGCAATGAAAAGGAAGGCATCGAAATGGTGGACTTGGATGATGATGAAGAAGATCAAGAGCACAAAACGAATGAAGGGGATGGTGATGCAACCAACGAACCCATGGAGGTTGAAATGGACGTGCCTCCCCTACGTGTGGAACTCCCTCAATCCTCTTTGTCTCGAATGACTGACGAGGAGCTTGCACTCCTGAGACGAAATGACCCTATTGGGTATATGAAGGCAAAGTTGGCTCAGAGGGACGTCCCACTTGCTAGGGCTGGCACAAGTTCGACCAGCTATCCTCTTCCCACAGATGAAAGAATTGTACTTCTTAATAAGATTAGGAAAACAATTCTCAATGTGGATATATTCGAAGTGCTCAAGCAAGATAGTACTGCTTGCTATACTATGAAGGAGTTGCTTACAAAGGTCAATCTTTCTACCTACTCCTTGCCAGTTAGTACTCTCTTGTTCGATCTTCAGGCTTTGCTGGACAACGTAATTGGTTACCTTCTCCAAGACGAATCTGCTGCCAAGAAGGTTTAAGAGAAATGCATTGCCATAGATGCTGCTTATGAACAAGCTTCGAAACTCTCTCAAGAAGCTGAGGATCAAGTTATGCATCTGAAGCAGGCGAAAACTGATTATGAGGCTCGAGTTGAGTCCATACTTCTTTGGGAAAGGAAGATTATGGAACTTCAACAGAAGGTTAAGGAGGCTAAAGAACAACAAATAGCCTTCGAAACCAATACTGCTGGTAACCAATTCGAAGAGCTTCTCAACCAGGGGCTTGCAGAAATGGAGACTGCAGAACAACTTAAAGGAGAAGTGGCAACCTTGGAAGGAGCCAGGCGTTTCGCTCAGCAGAAACTCGAATCATTTCGAAGTACTTTCAACCGATTGAAAAATAACTCTTATTTCTAAATTTTAGTGTTTATTTGACTACAATTTTGGTTTCTTATATGTAATATTCGAACAACGCCATTTTGGCATCTTATCTTGCCATTTTGGCCTTTTTATAATATCTTGGTTACGTTGTTACTATTCGAATCTCCTGCAGGCGTGGCTTATATTTCTTTAAATATTTCCCATTAACCTTTAGGATACGCTTGTCATCCACCAGTTCTTCGATTTCATATGCATTGTTTGAGAATACTTTTAATATTCGAAAAGGTCATTCCCAATGAGGTGACCACTTACCTAATGCTTTATTTTTCTTGTCCATGGGCAATATGACTTTCCAAACTAAGTCATTAATAATGAATACCTTTCTCTTCACCCTTTTGTTGTATGTTCTGGCCACTCTTTCTTTTTGTCTCATCAAAATTTCCAATGCATGTAATCTAATTTCGTCCAACTCAACTAATTCATTCATCATCATTTCCCAATATAATGCAGCTGGGATTTCGTTTTGTTTCTGAATTCGAACTGATTGTAGATGAATTTCTACTGGCAACACTGCATCATGACCAAATGTGAGTTGGAAAGGCGTAGTGTTAGTAGCTTCCTTAGGAGATATTCTACAAGCCCATAATATTTGGTCCAAAGTTTTGTGCTAGTTTCTTGGCTTTTTGCCAATATGCTTCTTGATTAATCCTATTATCACTTTATTAGCTGCTTCGACTTGACCGTTTGCTTGAGCATAATATGGCGTTGACGTTAGCAATCTAAACCCTATTTCTTGGGCAAATTCTTGCATCTTTCTACCAGTAAACACAGAGCCTTGGTCTGTGGTTATGCTCTCTGGCAATCCGAACCTATAGATAATGTGCTTCTGTATAAACTCAATAATAGCCTCTTGATCAGCAACTATTAATGGTATAGCTTCGATCCACTTGGTAAAATAATCTATTCCTACCAAGATGTATTTATGTCCTTTGGACGAAGCAGGATTTATTTCTCCTATCAAATCCAATGCCCATCCTCTAAATGGCCATGGTTTGATGATCGAATGCAACTCACTTGCAGGGGCATGTTGAATCCCTGCATGTTTCTGACATTCCTCACATCCTTTAGCAAAGTCTATGCAATCTTTGAGCATGCTAGGCCAATATAAGCCGTATTGAAATAACAGCCATTTCATTTTATGGCCTGCTTGATGTGCCCCACATGCCCCATTGTGGACTTCTGATAATGCTAAATATGCCTCACTTTCTCCTAGGCATTTCAATAATACACCCTCTTGGGTCTTTTTAAACAATTCGTTCCCCATGAGGAGATATGACAATGCTCTGTATTTTGTCTTTCTATCCACGTTTAGAGTTGGGTCTGCTAAATAACTCTTCAGTGGACTTCGCCAATCTGCATCTGACAAAGTATTTATGGCTAATATTTTGAATCCCTGTTTCTCAGCATATCCCAGTTTCATACTTTCAAGATCCGATGGTGTGAATCTAGTAGCCATAACTCTACCCCTTAATTCAACTAAATCCTTAAAGTTCCTGATAGACACTTTATAACCCGAAGCCAACTGCGCTAAGTCATTTGCTTCTTGGTTCTCTATTCTTGGTATGTGTTGAATATCCATGTATTCAAATTTCCTCAATAGCCTATTGACTATGACGAAGTATACCATTAAGTTTTCCTTTATGCACTTATATTCCTTTGTGATTTGTTTGACCACTAATTCAGAGTCTCCTTTAATTTCGGCTCTGGTTGCCCCCAATTCCAACAAAGCTTCAAGTCCAACAATGAGCGCTTCATACTCAGCTTCGTTGTTCGAGCAACGAGGACCATCTAATTTATACTTGAATTTTGTTGGAATTCCTTCAGGAGAAATCATAAGGACTCCAACGCCACTTCCATTCCTGTGGGTTGAACCATCAAAGTACAATTTCCATGGTTGCATTTCGACGTAACTCATGACAATCTGCTCAACCAAAGAATGGTCCACAATGAAGTCAGAAATCACTTGACCTTTCATAGCTTTTAAAGGCATGAAAGTCAAAGAATATTTTGTTAAGGCTAAAGCCCATTTACCAACTCTGCTATGCATTATTGGTTTTGAAAGCATATGTTTAATGACATCGAAATGAGATGAAACATAAACATCAACAGGTTTTATATAATACTTGAGTTTCATACAAGAGAAATACAAACAGAGACATAGCTTTTCTAAATTGCTATATCTGGTCTCTGCATCATTTAGCACTCTACTTAAATAGTATATGGCTCTTTCGATACCATTGCTATCTTCTTGTGCTAGCATACTACCTATACTAACTTCAGAGGCAGATATGTACAATCTCATGGGCTTCCCCCATGAAGGTGGAAACAAAATAGGAGGCTGAGAGAGGTATTCTTTTATCCTGTCAAATGCCTCCTGGTGAGCTTCGTTCCATTCGAAGGCTTGGCCTTGCTTTAGACGAAGTAACGAAGAGAAAGCTTGGGTTCTTCCACTCAGGTTCGAAATGAATCTTCTGAGGAAGTTAATTTTCCCTAGCAGAGATTGCAATTCCCTTTTTGACGTAGGTGCTTTCGTCTCCATTATGGCTTTGGTTTTGTTCTGGTTGATTTCAATCCCTTTCTTGTGAACCACAAAACCAAGAAAATCTCCAGCCTGCACAAAAAATGCACATTTAAGGGGATTCATCTTTAAGCCATGTTTTCTCATTCGCTCGAATGATTGGCTCAAATGATGCAAATGTGTTTCTGCAGATATAGATTTGATGACTATATCATCAATATACACCTGCATGAAGGTTTCAATGAAATCATGAAAAATTGAATTCATTGCCCTTTGATAAGTTGCCCCAGCGTTCTTTAAACCAAAAGGCATCACCACCCATTCGTAGGTGCCTAAGGCTCCTGGGCAACGAAATGATGTCTTTGCAACATCTTCTTTAGCAATGAAAATCTGATTATACCCAGAGTATCCATCTAACATACTCAAGTATTCGAACCCTGCAGTAGAATCTACTAGCATTTCTGCCACAGGCATGGAATATTCATCTTTAGGGGTTGCAGTATTTGAATCCCTAAAATCTATGCAAATTCTTAAAGAACCATTTTTCTTAATAATAGGTACTATGTTTGCTAACCATTCGACGTACCTTGTTGTTCTGATGAATTTGCAACGCAGCAACCTTTCGATCTCAGCTTTAATTTTTGTGAGAACCGCTGGTGCGAATCTTCTGGGAGTTTGTTTGATGGGCTTCTTGCCATCTTTGATTGGCAGTCTGTGTTCGACCAACTCCCTCTTTAAACCAGGCATTTCGTCATAATCCCATGCGAAGCAATCTTTGTTTTTCTTGAGGACTTCGATTACTTCCTTCTTGAGGCCTGGGCTAAGTTTTGCACTTATGTAGGTTATTCTTTTCGTTTTTTCATCCCCTAAGTTAACTTCTTCGAGTGGATCTTGTGCCAACATTTTGGCACCTGAGTTTATGGGGTCCCTTTCGAAGCCTAAGGGTTCTTTATCATATATGGCATCCAACCTTTGATCCATCTCAAACTCTTTGAAGGGTGAGCATTTCGAACCATCCCCACTTACTTCGTTCATCTTTATAGTTGATTTATTTATTTCAGCCTCTAAGGCCGCTTTTGATTCGTTCTCAGCCATATAGGCCGAAATCCTTTCGAAAAAGGTGGACTCATTCATGGATAAGGTTGTCGAAGTCCCAGCCTGCTGGCCGTTTTTGTATAGTGCTTTCGACTCCCTCTTCTTCACTGATTATTGTTCTATCCCAGTAAAGGCCATCATGGCGAAGGGTCATGTAGTAGTGGGCGTTTCTGGTTTCATTAATCTCATCATTTGGAACACATGGAGCAATCTTTGCCAGATTTTTATCATAATCCCTCTTGTCAACTAAATTGACTGTTGACATAAAGTAACTCTGGTCTGCTTCGATGTTTTCCACGATTCCATCATCTCTCCACAGAACTAGTCGCTGATGCATTGACGAAGGAACTGCCCCCACGCCATGGATCCACTCTCTTCCCAGCAATAAGTTATAGTTGGCCTTGGCTTCGATCACCATAAACATGGTGGGCCTACAGCTTGAGCCTATTGTCAATTCCAACTGGACCACTCTCAGTGTTTTGCCCACTTTTCCCTCATAATTGGACAGAACCATATTATGGGGCTTGATGTCTCCTTCGCGGATCTATAATCTTTTTAGCATGAAATGGGGTATCAAATTGACTGCAGCACCCCCATCCACTAGAACTTTATTCACACCATGGACACCAACTTTTGCCCGAATAAAAAGTGGCTTAAGATGGTTCTTCATAGCAGGTTCTGGACGTTCGAAGAACGCATTTTGTTCCTCAACAGCCCCATTTTCCATCACATAGTAGCACACGGGCCTATGTTTCATCAAATCTGTGGTATCTTCTTCCTCATATTCATCAATTTCAGTTTCTTGCCCAAATTCACAGGGAAGCACAGATACCACGTTACAGTTCAGGTTGAATGAAGACTCCCCCTCCAATTCGAAGTTATCTGTTATCATATCTTCGTCCTCTTCTGGGCCTGGAGTGTATTCCTTTGGTTCATCCCATTGTACTTCAGAGAAAAGCCTCCTATTGACTGGAGGTTTTTCTTCAGTTTGATTCTTTGGTTTGTTGGTGCTAGATTCACCTTGGTTCTTTGTTAAAGTGACCCCTTTGTTTGCCACAACTTCCCTCTCAGCCTTTTGAATCCTTTGTTGCCTGCACCACTGGGATCTTGACGTGGGGTTCCTTCCCTTGTAATTTTCTAATCTTACCTCCTCCCTTTTTGCTGTGTTGAATTGCCTTTTGTATGTCACAGCATGGCGTGCATTTCGTTCGGTGTTTCTCCATATATCTTTACCTTTGTCATTTCTGACTTGCAACCATCTGTCGGTTGGCACTTCAGCAGGGAGTTTGAAAGTCACTCTTCGAGCAGCCTTGGGGTGAGGGCTATCAGGCCTTCGTTGTTTGTGTCTGATGTCGAAACGTGGGCCCATCTGGACAGTTTCTTGATGGTTCCAGCAAGGGGCGAAGGGAATCGTTTCGAAGGCTCTGGCCATGCTTTGGTCATACACAGCAGAACACCTTGGGCAAATCAAACACTTGGTTGCCCCTTTGTAGCAACGAAACACAAATTCCAGCAAACTTTCCCCAGCCTTGGGATAACACCTGAAAAGCTGGTTATCCTGGCGCCAATTGTTGCCAGTTCGAGTCCTCTGTACCCTTTCGAAATTCGCAACGATTCTTTGATTGCAGAGGATGCTGCACCTAGGGCACAATATCATGCATGAATCTCCTTTGTGGCATGTCATGAGGTAATCCTTGAGGCTAGCATATCTAGTGTGATTGTCCTCCATTCTATACTTTTCTTTTTCTAAGTATTTTTCTACTTCCTCCATCTCAGAGTGAGGCCTTTCCATATCCACCATATTTATCTCAACATCTTCCCCCTTAGCTTCATCATCGCCCCATCCTGTGGGCTTTATATCCTCAATCTGAACCTTTGAACTCTCTGGGGCAGAATATTTGACCAAATAGTCAAATTTTCCACTGGGTTCCCCTAGAGTGTCCCATATTTCCTTCTGAGGGGGAGTTGGCTTCGTGATTTGGACTTTCTCCAACTCCAGCCTCAAGCCTTCAGTGACCTGGGTTAGTTCTTGGTTTTGATTTCCCTGGCCTTCAGTAGCCTGGGTTTCTTTTGCAACAGCTACCGGTGCTGCATCAATCGAAGTCTCTGGCATCTTCTGGATGTCTTCAGTGACCTCCTTATCGACTTCGACCATCACCCAATTTTCAATTTCAGTACCTTTCTCTCCTGTTAGGGCATCGCTTTGTTCAGCTTCCACCATGTTAATCTCTCCAATGCATGCAGGCTCGGAGTAGTTGGTGTCTGCGATGTCCAAGGGATCTTCGTCCACTTTCATCTTCACCTTATCAGCAAACTTTAGTCTGCCATCTTTGATTGCATTTTGAATTAGGTCCCTGAAAAGAAAACATTGTGAGGTTTTGTGGCCTAGGAAACTATGGTATTTGCAAAACCCTCTCTTCTTTCTCTGATCTAAAGGAGGTATTTTGACGTTTGATGGCACAATGAGTTGGCCATCTTTGACAAGTAAATCGAAAATCTCGTCACATTTGGTGACATCGAAGGTATAGACCTTTTTTGGGAATTTGTCACTTTTCTCATTTTCAACAATCTCTTTCCCTTTTGTGGGGACCAGTAATTTGCAGGAGTAAGGTGAAGCCTGTTTTAATTCAGCGAGGTCGATTTCGACCTCTTCGAATTTGAATTCAGGATATTCTTCTGCTTCCTCAGTTCCAACATAGGAAATCCTTTCTTTCTTGCTATTCTTAAAGACTCTGGCTTTTTCGGCCTTTAGCCTTTCGACCTGTCGAACCCTATCGGCTAACTGAGCCATATCCCTCAAATATTGAGTGTCTAGTTTCTTTCGAATAGAGTAATCCAAGCCACCAACGGCCATTTCGACTAACTCATGTTCAGGCACTACTGTGTAACATCTGGATTTCAAAAGCCTAAATCTATTCAGATAATCATCTATGGGTTCGGTGAACTTTCTCTTGACACTGACTAATTCCTTCAAGCTTATTTTCGATTACCCCATGTAGAATTGTTCATGGAATAATCTCTCCAAGAGAGCCCAAGTGTCAATGGACCCAGGAGGCAAAGTGGTAAACCATGTGAAGGCGTTTTTAGTCAAGGAACTTGGGAAGTATTTGATCCTGAGATCTTCATTATTGGCTATATCTCCCGCTTCCGTTAGATATCTCGCTATGTGTTCGACTGTTGACTCATTGGTATCCCCAACGAACTTTGTAAATTTAGGGACTTTATATCCCCTTGGTAAATCAGTATGCATTATGCAATCTAAAATAGGGGAAGCGTAATTTGGCCTTCTCATTCCTGTGTTGAGGCCATTCTGGGCCATGACTCTCTCTATCATGGTGGTTAGATTGTTTTCTGCCAAGATGTTATCGTTTCGAATTCTATGTACGACAACATCAGCATCTTGGTTTCGACCAACCAGGACAACCCCCCTAGGTTGTTCTTCTCGAAACTCTAGGGCTTCTAGCCTTTCGACCCTTGCCTATGGTTCCATAATTTCTCTTTGTGGGCCTGGGATTATTGGAGTTTCTAACCTTGGTGCCCTGGCTCCTAAGTTAACTTCTTCTCTGGGTGGTCTATAAATTGGGTCGTTAGCAATTTGTTCTATAACAGGCATGTTTGCTCGAAATCCCGCCTGATTCTGCCTACGCCTTTCTGGGGGAGCAAAGAAATCTGTTATTCGACTCATGTTGTCAGCGTTTTCCCTGTTTGTCACAGTCACATTTTGCACTATTGGGGCAAATATCTCCTGCATGGTTTGTGCTAACACCCCTATCATATTATGGTAATGTCATCCATCAATTGCCTAAAAGCCAACTGGTTTTCTGTGGTTAAAATAGGCATTGTGCTATAACCCACTGACCCTTGGTTATTTGTCATAAACTGATTCGCCCCAGACCCAGACCCTAATTGTGGTGATGAATTCGATGTGGAATTGTGTAAACCTGCCATAAAGGAAGTTGGCATTCCATAAGAGGAGTTTCTGGTTCTATTACCATCGAAACCGGGTGGTCTAGTTAGTGGAGTGGCGAAATGGGATTGTGTCCCTGATGGTGGAACGAATCCCCCAGGGTAACCAATGGTTCCAGTATTTCCTAAGATCGAACTATTAGTTGATATGCCACTTACTCCATTGGTGGCTATATTACTGGTTGAAGATGCAACGGACTGTGCATTCGAAGGGATCACATTAGATGTTCCCATCGAAGTGGACACATTAGTGTTTGTTGTATGTGGGGCATTTTGTCCCACCAAGTGTGCCAATTTGTTTCCAGTGATTTCTAGTAAACAACCGCTAGTCTTCCAAACTATCGAATAAACTTTCTGACTGTTATTCAATTCCTCTGGTAACTCACAGGATCGACTAGATTGATCCTAGGATTCCTTGGCCATTAGGGTAACTCTCATGATCGAACAGATATTCATGGCTGGTATTTGAGTGTTGTATAGGTGTTTGGTTTATTTCGATTTCTCTCTTAAAGGTCTAAAGTTGCAATCAAAATGTATGTGCGCGAAACTAACTTACATGAATAAATGTTAATTGTAAAGACATGTAAAATTGCATAAAAGGCAAGTAAAAGGCTTCGAATTATAAAAACAGTTAATGTAAAAGATGTTCTGGAACGTAAAAGATTTGAAATATGAGGAAAGCGTTTAATGCAAGAAATCTGTAAATGACTCTAAGTAAAAATAAGCGTTCGAAGGGTAAAACTTGAAGATAAAGGCATGAAAAGTATGACAGTTTTCTGAAATGTAAAATGCTTGAAATGTAAAGAAAGCATTGAAATGTAAAGCTTTAATGAAGAGATTTCGAAGTGAAAAGACTTTAAATGAGAAAACTTATAAATGTTATTTGACAGAAAGATAAAGGAAAGTGCTGGAAATGATAAAAGGTTTTCATTAAATCATAAATATGTGGTGCTATCATACGTACATTGCTCTTGCATTCGTTTCCCTTTCCATGTGGTAGTTTGAATGTTACTGAGTATTTAGTACAATAGATATGACACACGAAATCCTAATACTAAGACTTCTATTTATACTATTTCGACCATAACGGTCTTGCTATAGGATTATGCCACGTTCATAACATGCAGAACAATGTCTCTCTCTTCTTTCCACGTGTCTCCAAATGCTCCAGCATATAAATTTCAAACTTCGAATGTCCCGCTTCCATTTGAATTTCAAATGCTTTGGTACTTCTCCGTTTCGAACGCACTTCCCAGACACAGCCTTGTTGATATTTCGAGACTTTTTAGATATGTTTCCATAATTGCCACTCGAAGCTTCAAGCTTTGATATGCTTATTCGAAACACTGCTTCTGCTACTTCGAAACATGACGCTTTGCTTCATTTCGATCGAAACGTTCAATTCACTTGGCTTTTAATAATATTATCAAAATCTTCAGCCAACAACACTACAAGATTAAATGTATATTATTGGAATTAGAATAGATTATTTTGATATTCCAAGATATCACAACTTCCCATGTATTCTAAACCCTATATATAGCCATTCTAAACCCTTACTCTTTCACTCCTCAATCTTCTTCGTTCTCCATTATTTTCAAAAGGTTACGTATTATTTTCCAATTGTTCTTCATTCCCATATTTTGATTCTCTGTGTCCATTTTAATACAGATTTTGTAACAGGTCTAAATAGTAACATCAATGGCGCGACCGATTGAAGCTGTGAAAGACATCAACGACTCTATTATCAATCTATTAAAAATAGAGTACCTGGAAATTCCAAGTCTAACCTTTTGATTAGATGTTATAACTTTTCTTATTCCAAGGGTATAATAGACTAATCAACACTATGCTGTTACCATATTCATTTGGCATTTAATTTTGCTGACATGTCAATCTATCATAATTTTACAATATTTTTTATTTATTTGATTTATTAATTTATTTTATTTATATTTGAATTTTATTTATATTTGAATTCCAATTCCAATGTTTCATTCACGGTTAATTTATTTATATTTGAATTCCAATGTTTTTTTTGACAGAATTTGAATTCTAATGTTTGACTCACGGTTAATGAGGAATGAATTGGAATGACCAAATTAGATCTATTATAATTAAATTGAATATTATTCATTGCATGATTTAAAAATACCCACTATTTATCATTACACTACAAGATTAAATGTATATTATTGGAAGCAGAATAGATTATTTTGATATTCCAAGATATCACAACTTCCCATGTATTCTAAACCCTATATATAGCCATTCTAAACCCTTACTCTTTCACTCCTCAATCTTCTTCATTCTCCATTATTTTCAAAAGGTTACGTATTATTTTCCAATTGTTCTTCATTCCCATATTTTGATTCTCTGTGTCCATTTTAATACATATTTTGTAACAGGTCTAAATAGTAACATCAATGGCGCGACCGATTGAAGCTGTGAAAGACATCAACGACTCAAACATTTAATTTTGCTGACATGTCAATCTATCATAATGTTACAATATTTTTTATTTATTTGATTTATTAATTTATTTTATTTATATTTGAATTTTATTTATATTTGAATTCCAATTCCAATGTTTCATTCACGGTTAATTTATTTATATTTGAATTCCAATGTTTTTTTTGACAGAATTTGAATTCTAATGTTTGACTCACGGTTAATGAGGAATGAATTGGAATGGCCAAATTAGATCTATTATAATTAAATGGAATATTATTCATTGCATGATTTAAAAATACCCACTATTTATTATTACACTACAAGATTAAATGTATATTATTGGAATTAGAATGGATTATTTTGATATTCCAAGATATCACAACTTCCCATGTATTCTAAACCCTATATATAGCCGTTCTAAACCTTTACTCTTTCACTCCTCAATCTTCTTCATAAGGTTACGTATTATTTTCCAATTGTTCTTCATTCCCATATTTTGATTCTCTGTGTCCATTTTAATACAGATTTTGTAACAGGTCTAAATAGTAACATCAATGGCGCGACCGATTGAAGCTGTGAAAGACATCAACGACTCAAACATTTAATTTTGCTGACATTTCAATCTATCATAATTTTACACTATTTTTTATTTATTTGATTTATTAATTTATTTTATTTATATTTGAATTTTATTTATATTTGAATTCCAATTCCAATGTTTCATTCACGGTTAATTTATTTATATTTGAATTTCAATGTTTTTTTTTGACAGAATTTGAATTCTAATGTTTGACTCACGGTTAATGAGGAGGGAATTGGAATGGCCAAATTAGATCTATTATAATTAAATGGAATATTATTCATTGCATGATTTAAAAATACCCACTATTTATCATTACACTACAAGATTAAATGTATATTATTGGAATTAGAATGGATTATTTTGATATTTCAAGATATCACAACTTCCCATGCATTCTAAACCCTATATATAGCCATTCTAAACCCTTACTCTTTCACTCATCAATCTTCTTCATTCTCCATTATTTTCAAAAGGTTACGTATTATTTTCCAATTGTTCTTCATTCCCATATTTTGATTCTATGTGTCTATTTTAAAACAGATTTTGTAACAGGTCTAAATAGTAACATCAATGACGCGACCGATTGAAGCTGTGAAAGACATCAACGACTCAAACATTTAATTTTGCTAACATGTCAATCTATCATAATTTTACACTATTTTTTATTTATTTGATTTATTAATTTATTTTATTTATATTTGAATTTTATTTATATTTGAATTCCAATTCCAATGTTTCATTCACGGTTAATTTATTTATATTTGAATTCCAATGTTTTTTTTTGAAAGAATTTGAATTCTAATGTTTGACTCACGGTTAATGAGGAAGGAATTGGAATGGCCAAATTAGATCTATTATAATTAAATGGAATATTATTCATTGCATGATTTAAAAATACACATTATTTATCATTACACTACAAGATTAAATGTATATTATTGGAATTAGAATGAATTATTTTGATATTCCAAGATATCACAACTTCCCATGCATTCTAAACCCTATATATAGCCATTCTAAACCCTCCTCAATCTTCTTCATTCTCCATTATTTTCAAAAAGGTTACGTATTATTTTCCAATTGTTCTCCATTCCCATATTTTGATTCTCTGTGTCCATTTTAATACAGATTTTGTAACAGGTCTAAATAATAACATCAATGGCGCGACCGATTGAAGCTGTGAAAGACATCAACGACTCAAACATTTAATTTTGCTGACATGTCAATCTATCATAATTTTATACTATTTTTTATTTATTTGATTTATTAATTTATTTTATTTATATTTGAATTTTATTTATATTCCTATTCCAATTCCAATGTTTCATTCACGGTTAATTTATTTATATTTGAATTCCAATATTTTTTTGACACAATTTGAATTCTAATGTTTGACTCACGGTTAATGAGGAAGGAATTAGAATGGCCAAATTAGATCTATTATAATTAAATGGAATATTATTCATTATTTATATTACACTACAAGATTAAATGTATATTATTAGAATTAGAATGGATTATTTTGATATTACAAGATATCACAACTTCCCATGCATTCTAAACCCTATATATAGCCATTCTAAACCCTTACTCTTTCACTCCTCAATCTTCTTCATTCTTCTGTGTCCATATTTTAATACAGACATCAACGACTCAAACATTTAATTTTGCTGACATGTCAATCTATCATAATTTTACACTATTTTTTATTTATTTGATTTATTAATTTATTTTATTTATATTTGAATTTTATTTATATTCCAATTCCAATGTTTCATTCACGGTTAATTTATTTATATTTGAATTCCAATGTTTTTTTGGACAGAATTTGAATTCTAATGTTTGACTCACGGTTAATGAGGAAGGAATTGGAATGGCCAAATTAGATCTATTATAATTAAATGGAATATTATTCATTGATTTAAAAATACACACTATTTATATTACACTACAAGATTAAATGTATATTATTAGAATTAGAATGGATTATTTTGATATTACAAGATATCACAACTTCCCATGCATTCTAAACCCTATATATAGTCATTCTAAACCCTTACTCTTTCACTCCTCAATCTTCATTCTTCTGTGTCCATATTTTAATACAGACATCAACGACTCAAACATTTAATTTTGCTGACATGTCAATCTATCATAATTTTACACTATTTTTTATTTATTTGATTTATTAATTTATTTTATTTATATTTGAATTTTATTTATATTCCAATTCCAATGTTTCATTCACGGTTAATTTATTTATATTTGAATTCCAATGTTTTTTTGGACAGAATTTGAATTCTAATGTTTGACACACGGTTAATGAGGAAGGAATTGGAATGGTCAAATTAGATCTATTATAATTAAATGGAATATTATTCATTGCATGATTTAAAAATACCCACTATTTATCATTACACTACAAGATTAAAACTTCCCATGCATTCTAAACCCTATATATATCCATTCTAAACCCTTACTCTTTCACTCCTCAATCTTCTTCATTCTCCATTATTTTCAAAAGGTTACGTATTATTTTCCAATTGTTCTTCATTCCCATATTTTGATTCTCTGTCCATTTTAATACCAATTTTGTAACAGGTCTAAATTTTTATACAATATTAAAAACAAATATTACAATTTTTTAATCAAATATTGGAGTACCATTTAATTCGATACTTTACCAATATATCTTTTGAATGGAGACATTATTATCATTTATTTATTATACTTATATGGAAATTATTCTTATATGGAAATTATTTTTGAATGGTGACATAAATATATTTAATTTTTATATATGATTTGATTCCATAAAATTTTATGATCAATAAAATTTGAATTCTCTTTTAATATTATAGGTTTGATACTTTTTATATCGTAGGAATATTATATACATTAGAATATATAAAGATATGAAAAAATTAAATCAAAACTTTACAAATATATCTTTTGAATGGAGGTATTAATATTATTTATTTTTATTATATATAGAAAATATTTTGAATGGTCATATTAATACATTTTATTTTTATGCATGATTTGATTTCAAAAATTTATGATCAATAAATTTTGAATGGAATTATAATTTAACCAATAAAATTTTCTACCGACTTCTAAATATATTTGTGTATATTTTTTGAAAGGTTACATTTATATTTTTGAAAAAAATAACATAGTTTAAAGGATGTATTGTTAACTATAAATATATTGTTAATAAAATTAACAAAAAAAGTATATTATAAATATATAAAAGATAAAGTAAATAAGAACTCTAATGTTTATCTTAAATATTTAATTTATCATTCTATAAATGTAAGAATAAATATTATTTTGTAATTATTTAGATCCTTATTTGACCTAAAATAAATTATTTCAATTTCTATAAAAAGGTTAATAAAATAAAACAAAATCAATTGAGATTTGATAATTTTTTTAAGTTTATGGAATAACTAAAATATATCATAATCTTTTCAAATTAACTTTATAATTGTAATCATGATAAAAAAATATTAAATGGTAATCATGAAAATTTAATGATAAATGATAATCATAAAAATTTATGATAAAATAAAAAATTATTGATACAATCATTTTAATAAATTAAATAATTTATAATTAATTTTATAAAGGTGAATAAATTACAAATAATTTTATAAATGTAATAAATTAAACTATTTATAAAATTATTTATATCAATAATAGTAAATTACATATATTTTAATAATGGACACACGAATTCAACATGCTTAAAAAACGGAAAAAAGTTACAATAATTTTATAAACAGGAATAAGTTAATATCATTTTATATAAAGTAATGGTATAATATAATGTATTAAATATTTATATAACACTTTATTAAATAAATTTATTTCATGAAATTAATTTTATATAATATCATTAATATTTAATTATTGAAAATTCGCAATAAACTGAAAAATATTTATTACAAATCGAATATAATAAAACATAAGAAATAAATACATAATTTTGAAATGTTATATATGATTCATTGTAATAATAAATGTTAAATTATTATTTAATATTATAATAAATTTTCCGATATTCTTAGATTTAATTTATTCTTTTTCCCGTATATAATAATAATATTATATTATTATTTAATATTATAATTTTTGATTGACAATAATAAATTCATTTTAATTAGTTAGACATTAAGATAATAAATTTAATATATATCACTAATACACGATATTTATTTATAAATGTAATTAACTAAGAGACACATATTTATCACTGTTGAATAAATAAATTTAAGATGATATGGTAAATATTTATTTTTACAATTATTTTTATAAACTTAAATAACTTACAAATATTTTTATAAACGAACAAAATTCAAATATTGATGTAATTGTTTTTAACATGAATAAGTTAAAATGTTTTTATAAATTGTCACACGGGTTAAAGACACTTATAAACGAGAAAAAGTCTACATATTAATATAATTAATTTTACAAACTAAAAATAAATTATAATAATTTTTATAAACATGAATAAATTATAAATATTTTTATAAACCGGAAAAATTCAATTATTGATACAATTATATTTATAAAAGAGTATAAGTTTCATATATTTTTATAAATAGACACACGCGTTCATTTTTATAAACGAGAATAATTTAAAATTATTTTTATAAATGAGAAATTCAAATTTGATAAATGATTATATATTGTAATTATATTAATATTAACCAACTGAGTACATGAAATAAATTCACGGGTAGAATAAATGTATCTATGACATACCAGATAATTGAAGTTAAAGAATTGAATGTACTGTTTTAGTTCGAGTCTGTGTGAGGCTTTTAGTTGAATCATGTGTGAGGCTTAAGCTTAGCATGTTCCACATAACCTCCACATCTTTGTAACCGCACATTTCCGCTTCATCTCGAAGATTCAACAACCCGCCAATGGCTCCGCCCATTTTATCTCGAAGATTCAACAACCCGCCAACTGACAAAATTGTAACCGCACATTTCCAATATCAGTTAAAATGATACGTTTAATTTGATTTTGGAGTGAGATACAATCAATATGGTATGGCTATATCAAAAAACGTTTCAAGCCTATCAAATGCATGCTTGAGTAGTTACTATTCATGATGCACTTCATTTTCGGTTTCCAAAGTGAAACTATAATGATTTTTTCTGACCATTACTTTTCTTTTCAATTCAAGATTAATTGGCAGAATGGTTAGAATCTGGAAAGTTACATTTTCTTATTGGTACTTGATTGTCCATAATTATAACATTTTTAATTAAATTTTGAAATAACACTTAACACTATTTAACGCTATTATTATTATTAATTATTATTATTAATAATTAAAATGGTTCACAAAAATAATCACTTGGTATTCTGTTGACTTCAGTATTTTACTTCAAAATCTTGGAACCGAACCGTGAATGTTGTATTAACAATTATATTTATTATCATATAACCAAAAACTTTATTCATTTTATGTCTACAATCATTTTATGTGGTTAACAAAAAAAAAATTGAATGACAACCATACAATCAAAGTGATTTTCTACCCATTCATTTTTGTATCACCTAACCAACACTATGGAACCACAAGTTGCAGCAATGGCAAGACGTAAAAGGAAGCAGATTCTTAAAGATAAAAGATTAAAAAAAGGAAGAACTGATGAAAACACAATCAATCCCATTGAAAACTCTCAAAGGTATTATGTTCCAACCATGGTTAATATCATAACACCATTATCTGATTTAACTTCATCAATCTTTAATGAAAGAAATATGAGTTCACCTTCACCAGCATCTGCATCAAGCAACTCAAGTACAATGAAGAGTTTCAATATTGTTTCTACAAATCAACTGGCTGCTTCAGCACGACAACAGAGGAAAAGTATTATGGAAGGTAAGATGCCCCAATCTTACAAACTTCATAACAACCTTAGCAATAACAGTGAGGGTCCTTTCAGGATAAATTCTCCATCCTTTTCGCATTTCAAAACACCATTTTCTGATATAGCTTCCTCATGTTCTAACCAAAGAAACATAAAACCTCATGCACCGCCAAGTTGTTCTATTCAAAAATCAAAAAAACAGTTGACTGTTACACCTCTTTCTGATATAACTTCCTCATTTTCTAATTAAAGAAATATGGATCCTCATGAACATCCAAGTAGTTATGTTCATAAATAAAAAAACAATTAAATGTAGGTGTTATTCAATCCATGACGGTCAAACTCTTCAATTATTTTGGAAATGAGAATCATAATCTGGCTTTTTCATCCACAAGCAATATTCCTATACAAGAACCCACAACATTCACTTCAACTCCAGATGTTAACATTGAGAGTGATTACTCTGGTGATGAGACGGTAACAGATGATTCTCTCAGTGATAGCTCATGTGAATTCAATGTCGCAGATGCAAATTATGACTCAAGTTCCAGCTATGATGACGAAGATGTATATGACTCCAATTCTACATCATTTGATTCTTTAAATATTGGTATTTATCATTAAAACCAACTTTATTTCTTCTTTAAATTCATTATACATATCAATTTGACGTTGTCCATTACATGTTGCACTTTGATACCTCCTATGATTTAATGTGGATTTTAGTTATAATTTTATTATTTAATATGAACGATTTTAGTTATAATTTTATTATTTAATATAAACCAATTGCTCAACTACGTTTCATTTAAATAGGTTATTCTGATATTGGTGATCCTATAGTTGAATGCACACAATGTGGGGCACTTATGTGGTATCAAGAAAAAACTGACAAGCGAAAACATAGTGTAGTTCCTAAGTTTCAACTATGTTGTGGAAAGGGGAAAGTTGTGTTGCCACTTCTGAAAACACCACCACTATTACTACAACGTCTTTTGTTTGATAATAGTGAGATAGACAGTCGAAATTATCAACAATTTTGTAGAATGTACAACATGATGTTTGCTTTTACGTCTCCGGGAATGAAATTCGACAATAGATTTTTTAGCTGGAAGTGGACCACCTAACATAAGAATTCATGGACAGACTTGCCATCGAATTGGGAGCATGTTACCTTTAACTGGACAATCTCCAAAATTTGCTCAACTGTATGTTTACGACACCGACAATGAGATTCAACATAGAATTAAAGGAATTGGGTAATTTTACCAAACTTTGTTTTCTTTACAACATATTAAATATTTTTCATTGCTGCATCATAGTATTTCCTTTTATATGCAGGAACAACCCCAATATTATTCCAGAAACAGTTAGTAGATTGAAGGACATGTTAGATGAGTTCAACACACATGCCAAATCTTTTAGGATGGCAGCAGATAGATTAAAGGATTGTCCTTTGTCTGATCTCAAGCTTAAGCTAATATCTGATAGATCAACAGATGGAAGGATTTATAACCAACCTACTGCTTCGGAGGTAGCCGCCCTAATAGTTGGTGATGTTGATACGGGTTCTAAGAGGGATATTCTTCTTGAAAGAAAGAGCGGAAGGCTAAAAAGAATAAGTGAGTTTCATTCAAGTTATCTGGCATATCAATATCCACTTTTGTTTCCTTATGGGGAAGATGGTTTTAGACTTGGAGTTCTTCTTAGAGAAACTAATACCAAAAAAATGAAGAGGAATAAGCTTACCATTAGAGAATGGCTTGCTTTTAGGATTCAATGCAGACATAACGAGGCACAAACTATATTGCGGTCAAGAAGGTTGTTTCAACAATTTTTGGTTGATGGATTTACTATGATGGAGTCACAAAGATTGAATTATATTCAAAAACATCAGAAAAAGCTGCGTGTTTCTAAATATTGCAATTTGAGCTCATCTGAACAGAATGCAAACACTCAAGGATCAAACAAAGTTAAAAGAGTGGTTTTACCTTCAACTTATGTTGAAAGTCGGAGGTTTATGGAACAACTCTATTTTGATGGAATGGCAATTTGTAGCCAAGTTGGATTTCCAGATCTTTTTATCACATTTACTTGCAATCCCAACTGGCCTGAAATCCAAAGGTTGCTTAGCAAAATTAACTTGAATTCTCAAGACCGTCCAGATATCATCTCAAAAGTCTTCAAAATTAAGTTCGATGAGTTGTTGTGTGATCTAACAAAAAAGCACGTGTTAGGGAGAGTGATTGCATGTAAGTCAATTTAATACCCTTTCAGTCGAGTTATATTTTTTGACATTAATCTTATTAAATATGTAATATGCATCGTTTTACTAAGTTTAAACTTACTTAATTTCAGATATATACACCATTGAATTCCAAAAGTGGGGTTTACCACACGCCCATATACTATTATTCTTGCATCCTTCAAGCAAGTATCCGACTCCAGATGATATAAACAAGATCATTTCAGCAGAGATACCAACGAAAGAAGATGATAGGCAACTCTACCATTTGGTCAAGACACATATGATTCATGGCCCATGTGGTTTAGCAAATGCGAATTCAACTTGCATGAAAAATGGAAAGTGCTCAAAATACTTTCCAAAGAAATATCAAACCGAAACCATTGTTAATCAGGATGGATATCTCGTGTACCGGAGAAGAGAAACTGGTAATACAGTGCTGAAAAAACACGTTCAACTTGATAACAGATATGTAGTTCCTTACAATCCATATTTGTTGAAGAAATTCCAAGCACACATCAATATGGAGTGGTGTAATCAAAGTACTTCAGTTAAATACTTATTTAAGTATATTAACAAGGGGTATGATAGAATTACTGCTGTTGTTGTCCAAACTGACGGTGATGGATCTCCCTCGGTCAGAATGGTTGACGAAATCAAGCAATATCTTTATTGCAGATATATCTCACCAAGTGAGGCATGTTGGAGACTTTTTTTCATTTCCTATTCATGGTAGATCACCCGCAGTTGAAAGGTTGTTCTTTCATCTTGAAGGAGACAACTCTGTTTATTATACCGATTATGAATTGATAGATGAGGTGCTTGACAAACCAACTGTGAAAGAATCTATGTTTACGGCATGGATAGAAGCAAACAAAGCATACCCAAAGGCAAAGAATTTGACGTACTCACAATTTCTTTCCAAATTTGTTTATGATAAAAGATACCGTCGATGGAGACCGCGTAAAAGAGGAAATACAATTGGCAGACTTATTTGGGTCCCTCCAAGTACGGGTGAGTTATATTTCTTGAGAATGATGCTAACAGTCGTCAAAGGTCCAACTTGCTATGAGGATATAAAATTTGTGGGTGGAAAAGTTCAGGATTCTTTTAGGGATGCATGCTTCGAAATGGGCTTTCTTAACGATGACAAGGAATATGTTGCAGCCATCGACGAAGCAAAGAATTGGGGTTCCGGGCATTTTTTACGAAAGTTATTTGTCACTATGTTACTATCCGGTACTGTCAATAGACCACGACATGTTTGGGAAAAAACTTGGAGGACGTTATCTGATGGTATCCTCTACCAACAAAGGCAAAAAACAAATAGAAGAGGTATGAACACTTTATTAAACTTTTTTAAGTCAACAAATATTATTTTCCGAATGCAAGCTGTATCTTTTTTTATTACAAAATATAATGATATGAACTTACTTTAAAATATAATTATTCTTCATCCATATGTCCCTTATTTAATATGTTTCATAAGGTATGTCCATTTACGTAAGAAACATTTTCATATTTGTCATTTGTCATGTATGTAAGTTATTTTCTTAACTTGCAGCTGCAACAGTGTCTTTGGTTCCATTTAATTTCACGCAGCCGCAACATCAACTGTTTGATTTATGTTCAATGTATTTCAACATCACGACAGCAGTTGAATCATACATATGTAATTATATAGAAAACTAATGAAATTTTTTTAACAGAATTGCAGCTATCGGACAATGAGTTGAAGAATCTCACACTAATTGAGATTGAGAACATGATGCAATCGAATCGAAGAAGTTTGCATGAATTTAAATGTATGCCGTATCCAGATTCATACATCACAAAACATGTTGGCAATATGCTTATTTATGACGAACTTAATTACGATGCCGATACCGAGAAACAGAAATTCCAAGAACTTTTTCATGCCCTTACAGGTGATTTATTTTCTTTATACTATGAATTACAAAAATGATTTTTATTGTCCTTGCACTTATAATTCTTGGTTTGTATTTTATAGATGAACAACGTTTGATATTTGAGAAAATCATGGATGCTGTTAACAAACAGAGTGGAGGAGTATTTTTCTTGCATGGTTACGGAGGGACTGGTAAAACTTTCATGTGGAGAACACTATCAAGTGCACTTCGTTCTCAAAAAAAAATTGTTCTTACTGTTGCTTCAAGTGGGATAGCTTCGTTATTATTGCCGGGTGGAAGAACAACACACTCAAAGTTCAAAATACCTGTGCCAACGCTTGACAACTCAACTTGCAACATCGACAAAGACACCGAACATTCTCAATTATTTGAAGCAACGGATGTGATAATATGGGATGAGGCACCTATGTCTCACAAGAACTGCTTCGAAGCATTGGATAAAACCCTTAAAGATGTAATGAGCAAAAAGGGTGTTGAGAATACTATTTTTGGTGGAAAAGTTGTTGTATTTGGAGGAGATTTTAGACAGATTCTTCCTGTTGTTCCAAGAGCTGGGCGTTCTGATATTGTTCATGCATCAATTAGTTCATCTTATGTATGGGATTATTGCCAGGTTTTAACACTATAAAAAAATATGAGACTTCAAGAGGGAAGAGACAACACAAGTTCTAATGAACTAGTGGAATTTTCAAAATGGATTTTAAATGTGGGTGATGGTAAGATTTGTGAACCCAATGATGGTTTGGTTGATATTGAAATTCCTCAAGAGCTATTAATATCAAATTTTGATGATCCTATAAGAGCAATTGTTGAAAACACATATCCCAATTTATTGGAAAAATATCAAGATGTTGAATTCTTACAAGGAAAGGCTATTCTTGCTTCAACCATTGAAGTTGTGGATAAAATCAATCATTATGTATTAGACTTGATACCAGGTACATGTGTTTTATATTTACTGTATTATTACATTCATAATATATATATATATATATATATATATATATATATATATATATATATATACATATATATATATATATATATATATATATATATATATATATATATATATATATATATATATATATATATATATATATATATATATATATATATATTTAAGAACATAGTTTTACTAATTTATTTATGTTTTGCTTTTAAACTTTTTTTAGGAGAAGAGAAAGAGTATTTGAGTTTTGATTCTATTGATAGAACAGATTCAAGTTATACTGAAGCATATGAAGTTCTAACTCCTGAATTTCTCAGTAAATTAAGAACGCCAGGGCTTCCCAATCATAGGATCAAATTGAAGGTTGGTACACCTATTATGCTAATGAGAAATTTGGACCAAGCCGATGGGTTGTGTAACGGAACAAGATTAATTGTTACAAGATTTGCAAATCATGTCATTGAGGCAAGAATCATGTCTGGAAAGAACATAGGTAACATTTTTTACATTCCACGAATGTCTATGTCACCTTCTGATTCACCTTGGCCATTCAAGTTGATTAGGAGACCATTTCCGATTATTGTCTCCTATGCAATGACAATTAATAAGTCACAAGGTCAATCTCTTGATAGTGTTGGATTGTATTTGCCTACTCCTGTGTTTAGTCATGGTCAATTATATGTTGCAATTTCAAGAGTTAAGAGCAAAAGTGGGCTAAAAATCCTAATTCATGACAAGGAGAATGTACCGTGTTCTACTACTACTAATGTTGTGTACAAGGAAGTCTTTCAAGCACTTTGATAGTTGGTAAACTTTATATCTTATACTTTACGATTCAAATTAAAAATCTATTTTGAATTAAAATATATAGTATGTACATTTTCCATGTATTTCAAGAAGTATATAATTTTTCCTATTTGTTCATGCAGACGTGATTTGTTGATAGGACCGACGCTTGCTACAAATATGGAGTTAAATGCCAACATGGTTTACATAAGACATATACTCAACTGAAAACATGGTAACATACTTAATAATTTAATAATCTATAAATGTAATGTGAATCCAGACGAGACCCGTGCGATAACACGAGTTTGTTACTAGTTTATTAAGTTATAATAATAGTTAGGATATACACAGAAATTATCTGTCTATATATTTATATGGTTGTGCAATATTGTTATAAATAGTAAATAAAAATAGTATAATATACAATATTGTTATAAATATTAAATAAAAATAATATAATGATGGTTAAGAAATGTATAGGACTAGTGCGTTCATACGGATCGCGTAAAGTCGATATAAATATTAAATAAATAGTGTATAATTATGGTTAAAAAATACATATAAAAACATATATAAATTAAGAGAGAGAGAAATTTTCTTTTATACATATTTTAAATTGGAGTAGTTGTGAGAATATACATATAAATTATATTGAAAAACATATGAGTATATGGTATAGTAATATGGTCGTGTAATATTGTTATAAATAGTAAATAAAAATAATATAATGATGATTAAAAATGTATATAAAGGATATACAAATTAAATAGTGTCGGTCTGTCAGAAAGGTATAATTTAGATATAATTTTTTATCAAATTTATGATAATGTTTTAAATAAATTTATAAAAAAAAGTCATACTTAATTGATTGAGTCATTTTTTATCAATCATAATTGTTTCATATTTTTTTATTAAAACATATACTTATAGTATTTTTTTTAGTAAAAATATATATTGAGGGATAAATTAATTATTGAAAGAGACACGTCGTATTTTTCACATCACACTAATATTTTAAAAAAATGATACATATTCAAATTTTTTATTAAAAAAAATGACACATTGTCAAATTTTTGATAAAAAAACTTTCAATTATTAAATCTTAATAATATTATATAAAATTAATTTCATAAATAAATTTATAAAATCAAATGTTATATAAATATTTAATACATTATATTATACCATTAATTTATATGAAAATTATATTATACTATGAATTTATATAAAATAATTGTAACTTTTTTTCGTTTATAAAATTATTGTAATTTTTTCCGTTTATAAGCATCTTGAACTCTTGTATCCATTTATAAAAATATAGTCAAAATATTTATTTTGGTCCCTTAATTATACCATTGGATTCACATTGGTTCCTTAACCTTTTTTTTTTTCGTGTCATTTTAATCTCTTAACTTTCAAAAAGTTTCATTTTAATTTTTTTTAATCTAATTAACGGCGGAAAAATTTTGAAACTCGTCGCTAATCAGACAAATAGGACTAAAATAAAACATTTTGAAAGTTAAGGATCAAAATGACACGAAAAAAAAAGAAGTTAAAAGACGAATGTGAATCCAAATGTATAATTAAGGAACCAAAATGAATATTTTGTCAAAAATATATGTAACTTATACAGTTATTTTGCTAAAAATAATTATATAAATAGTTGAATTTATTTTATTTATAAAATTATTTTTAACATATTCTCATTTATAAAAAGAATTATAACTTATTCAATTTATAAAAATGATTGTATCAACAAATTTTTATCTTTTATCATTAATTTTTTATGATTATCATTTATCATTGAATTTTCATAACTACCATTGAATATTTTTTTATCATGATTACAATTATAAAGTTACTTTGAAAAGGTTCTAATATGTTTTAGTTATTTCATAAATTTAAAAAAATTATAAAATTTCAATTGATTTTGTTTTATTTTATTAACCTTTTTATAAAAATCTAAATAAGTTCAAAACATATTTTATTTCAAATAAGGATTTAAATAATTACAAAATAATTTTTATTCTTAATTTTTTAGAATGATAAATTAAATATTTAATTTTGAAATAAAAAAAAAATTATTTTTATTTTTTTAAAGATAATTTTCTATTTTTTTACATAATTACCATTCTTTAATATATTATATAAAAACATTATAACATTGATTAGAATTGACATAAAACCTACCATTAATTTTCATTAATTATAATTCTAAATTGTAATTTTATATTATTTTATAATTAACTATAATCAAACAATCTTAAATTTTAAAATTGGGCACATATACTTCTATTTTAAGTCTAAAAAAAATCTAATGTTAAATCTAAAACAGGAAAGTAATATGTGTTTATGTAACCTATAATTATTTAAATAAAAAAGAATTTTTTTCTTATAATTACATAAATAATAAGTCTAAAAAAATATTAAAGATTTAAACTAAATAATAATTAATAATATAAAAATAATTAAAATTGTAAAATACAACTTTGACATTTTTATAAATTCTGAATATAAAATAATAGTGATACTATTTTTATGCGAAATTAATTTAGTAGTTTATAAATGTTAAAATAATCCTATAGATGACAATTCATATTCTTAACCATACAAATAGTTATAAAATTTTAACTGATAATTATATTTTCAAAAAATCATTAATGATGAGTCATTTGATTGATAATTGTATTTGATTGATAACTCTAGAGTTAATGACGTGTTTTTGTGAGTGTCGATTCATCGATAAGTTGATTTTGAAAAAACGAAGAAAAAAATATAATTTTAGTTAATACAACATTTAATCATCAATATGTTATTTTGGAAAAAAAAGAAAAAAATTGAAGTTTTAGTTCATATAATATTTAATATATTTTTAAATTATTTTAATAGATCGATTTGTAATGTCTTAAAATATAAAAAGATGTATTAAAGAGAAATAATTATTAAGCGTTCTAAATTATAAACTATTTAAATGATAAAATATAATAATTAACCTAATAATTTTATATAATATGCAATAATCCATTCAATTTAATTTGAGTATAGTCATCAACAATGATCATAATCCAATTCATCTCATTTGAATCCATCACATGAAGGGGATAAAAAAAATCCAAATATATTCTTTTTATTTATTTGTACGTTGAATTCTCCACACAAAAATACACCAGCATGCGTAGAAAGTAAATCTCAATCATAATTAAAATTAAAATATGACTATTAATAATATTGCGTAGAAAGTAAATCTCAATCATAATTAAAATATGATTATTAATAATATTAAAAATTAATGATAATTATACATGTGATTTGTCATGGAAAGACATAAAATAATCTATTCCTCATACTTCACATGACTAAGTAAGCTTATTTTTCTTAAGCTCTAGACTATTTGAAATGACTATTTGAAATCAAATTATTAATATATTCATTCAATCAGTAATAACTTAAATCAATAATAATATCAAATTATATTTACACTAACCAATTGTATTACGCAAAAGTTACTATAATTTTTTCTATCTCACTAAAATAAAAATAAATCACGAACAAATAAAAACCTCCCATATAACAAATATATAAATAAATAAATTATATCTCACTAAAATAAAAATAATTCACTATTTTCATATTATGAACAAATAGAAACATCTCCAACAAATATATAAAAAATAATAGAAAATTAAGTCAGTGCAAGAAAAACACCCCACATAAATGGAAATAACAACAAGTGATTTTGAGTGGCCTCCAATTCGGGTAGATAATAATAGATTGATAGTAAATAATAATGAATGACCAAATTTCATTTTTATCATGATAATAAAAAAATGTGTATAAAAAGAGAATACATCTTTTAAATTTGTTTTGACTTTTCAATGTGGGAACAAACAAAATCGTAAAGAACTTTCTTTTGTCTGAAAAAATGTTTTCTCTCTCAGCCATATTTCTCTCTTCCTCCAAACATAGAATCACACTCTTATTCTCAAAACAACAAAATTTTATTTATAAAAATCAAAATAAAATACTTCTTTCTCATGATCATCAACAACAATAACTCTAGTATCTCAAATACAACCATAAAAGTTTTCCTCTCTTAAAAATGGAAAATGGGCCACAAACTAAAATAAATAATATTTAAAGGAAAAAAGTGATACCGCATGATTTCAGAGTTGATATCTCATAATTTTATGATTTCAGAGTTGATATCTCATAATTTTATAGTTGATTCTGGCACATACTCCATGCATACCCTCAAAACATACCTCTTTGAACCTTCCCTCAACCATATGCATAGATCGTAACACAACAACATGCAATCACAAACTTGCAGCATTCAACACACAAACAGTATAACAATGAACCCATACTACCGAATTGGTAGAAGAATAGACTGAGAGAAACGGATCGAGAGAAAATCAGATCAGGAGAAAGAATGTGCTTGATTTTGTTTTTTCGTAGAATATTTTGTAGTTTACATTACCATCAACATCATACAATTTTCTTGTAAATATTGCAGAATATAACAAAATTTAGGGATTTGGGTGTTAAAGGGGTAAACGGTTTCGATTTGCTTTATGTTTTGTGGTTTTAATTTTGTTATGTGTTTCATAATGTTGTTTGTTGTTGTTTCATCGTAGAAAGCAGGGGCAAAGTAGAGGAGATGATTTCTGAGTGAATGAAATTAAGATTGAACGATGAGAAGATGAGAATATAAGGAGATTTAGAAAAGAAAGTGTTGAGTAGTTGAAGGGTAGAGAATGAATAGATGAATGTATACTGGAAAAGAAATTGGAAGGGTTGGTGTTTTAAACAAGATGATTCAAATTGGTGGTGTTTTCCGTGCTGGGAAGAAGAGAGGCTATGTATTGTAGTCTACAAAAGTAATTATTGCAATAAAGACAATATAATTAATTTGGGTTTTAGATGAATGAATGGTTATAGATTGTAATTACATGTAGGGACATGAAAAACAATCTTAAGAATGTTTTAGTTAGGATAATGACGTTACTTTTTACATATTAAAGTAGAAATGTGTTAAAAAGGTTTTTTTTTATAGAAAAACTAGTGGAATACTCATGCGTTCGTCGGGTACAGTTGTAGTACACACGTTTTTTTTAGAATGTAATAAAAATGTAAATAAGAAAAACAAAATTATTTTATCAAAAAAATTTATAATTTTTAAAAAAAAAAATCCAATTTTTAAAAGAAAACCAAAATTGTTGTACCAGAACTATTTTATATCAATAATATATATTTTAGTTTTTCATATATTATGTTAAAAAATATTATATTTTAAAATAAAAATATTAACAACATAAATAATTAAAAAACAACACATTTTTCTTATGTTTGAATTCATACATTATTTTAAATATAATTATTTTTATTTTTTTAATGGTACAAAAAATATAATAATCATTGAGTTCACACGAATTTTGGTAAGATTACATGAGCATTCACACCGCACTGGTGTGATATGTACGCTTTTGTTTTTGAAATGTAATAAAAATGTGATAAAATACTCATTTTGATCTCTTAGCGACGAAAAACTTTAAAATTAATCGTTAATTAGACAAAAAATTACTAAAATAAAATATTTTAAAAGTTAAGACAGTAAAATGACACCGAAAAAAATTAAGTGATCAATATGAACCAAATAATATTATTAAATGACTAAAATGAATATTTTACCTAAAAAAATAAATAAGAAAAATATTTTTTTTACTAAATTACAGTTTTTGTCCTTTATTTTAGTCTATTTGTGAAATCAGACCTCTTATATTATTTTTAAACAATTTTGCTCCCTCTTATTTTTACTTACAAGATTGACGACGTCGAATTTAAGCTGATGTAACATTTATATTTATTTATATAACTTAAATTTATTTTAAAAATTTTATATTATAAATACCAAATTCTTTAATTGAAATTGAAATGAATTTAATAATACAAAAATTAATAGTTTCATTGTCAAAATAGCAATATTCATCTTCATCAACAAATCAAGATATTAGTTCAAAAAAGTTCAATTATCCCATATTCATACATGAATAATAAACTTCCAAATAAGACGAAGAAGATTGCGATTTTAATATTTAGATGGTAATAACATCAAAAAGTTCATCAATAAATATTCTCAAATCAAAAACCCAATATTGCCAAATTAAAAACTCAAATCTATTAAAAAACCCAGCTAATCTTATGCTGTTTTTTCTTTTATTATTCCAAAACCCATAATTTCTTTATTTTGATTTTTTCTTCAACACTTCAGATTCAACTTTCAAGATGAAGAAGATTGGGATTTTTCCTGATTAGAAGACAATAGCAACAAGATCACAATACTCAATATTCATTCTTCAATAAAGATTCCCAAATAAAAAATTCAATATTTCCAAATCAAAAACTCAGATCTATTCAAAAACCCAACATCTTCATCTTACGCTATTTTTTCTCCTCTTATTCCCAAACCCAAAATTCCTTCATCAACCGAGACTCCCAAATCAAAACCCAGTCTCTTCTTCTCCTACTTTTTTAAAACCTATATTCCCAAATCATACATTAAGATGAAAAAATAGATAGAGAAATTTTAGATTTCGGAACATGCAAAATGAAAGAGTTACTGTTTAATTTTAAGTTAGAATAAAAGTCCTATTTTATAGGACTGACTTAGTCTTTTAGTTGTATTCTGCTTTCATTAATTTTAGGAACCACATAGCATTATTAACCTTTATTTTAGCATAGTTGATTGTTTCAGTTATTATTTCCATCTTGTATTCAATGGCTTATTTAAGCCAATACTACAGTTAATAAAGTGAGTCATTCAGTCCAATTTGTTCAGTTCTTACTTTTAGTTTCAATATACATAAAAGTTCTCAACAATTTGGCATCAGAGCCCCCACTGGGCCTGATATATCAAAGCGACAGTCTTTGATATCCTTGCAGCAGCAAAAGAAAAATGACTACAGAAGGGAGCTTTGTGCAACCCGCAATCCCGCGGTTTGATGGTCATTATGATCATTGGAGTATGCTAATGAAAAATTTCCTCAGATCAAAGGAATATTGGGAGCTAATCGAGCTTGGCTATGTTGAGCCAGCAAGTGGCGTGGAACTGACAGAAACACAACGAAAGAAGAACGATGAGATGAAGTTGAAGGATCTCAAAACGAAAAACTATCTCTTTCAGGCGATTGATCGAACTGTGCTTGACACCATCCTTAAGAAGGATACTTCTAAAGATATATGGGATGCTATGAAGAAAAAGTTTGAAGGAAATGCAAGGGTCAAAAGGTCTCATCTTCAAGCTCTCCGCAAAGAATTTGAAACTCTTGAGATGAGATCTAGTGAAGGTATAACATAATACTTCTCTAGGGTCATGGTAGTGGCAAATAAAATGCGAATATACGGGGAGAATATGTCAGATGTTAAAGTGGTTGAAAAGATTTTACGCTCTTTAACGGAGAAGTTTAACTATATTGTTTCTTCTATTGAAGAGTCAAAGGATATCGATGATCTTTCTATCGATGAGTTACAAAGCTCCTTAATAGTGCATGAACAGAAGTTCCAAAGACGCAGTGGCGAAGAACAAGCTTTGAAAGTTACATATGAAGGAGGAAGAGGTCGTGGTCGAGCTGGTTACAGAGGAAGGGGAAGAGGTAGAGGTCGAACGAATTTCAACAAGGCGACTATTGAGTGTTACCAATGTCATCGACTTGGACATTTTCGTTATGAATGTCCTCGCAACAATGAAGCTAATTATGCAGAATTTGATGAAGAAACGGAAATGCTTTTGATGTCTTATGAGGAGCTGTATGAAGCTAAAAGACAAGATGCATGGTTCCTTGATTCAGGATGTTCCAATCATATGTGCGGTGATCGAACTATGTTCAATGAACTTGATGAAAAATTCTGACATTCTGTAAAATTGGGAAACAACACTAAGATGGATGTGATGGGAAAAGGAAGTGTGAAATTACTGCTAAATGGAATGAACCTTATTGTTACTGAAGTATACTTTATTCCAGAATTGAAAAATAATCTCTTAAGTATAGGGCAGTTGCAAGAAAAGAATTTGGAGATTTTGATCAAGGGAGGAAGTTGCAAGATATTTCATCCAGAGAAAGGCTTGATTATTCAAACCAGCATGGGTGCCAATAGGATGTTTATCTTGCTGCCCCAAACTTAATCCTCTTCACTAACACAATCTGATAAGTGCTTTCACACTAAAGCTCAAGAATTGTCGCATCTCTGGCACCGAAGGTATGGACATCTAAGTTATAAAGGCTTGAAAACTTTGTTGTACAAAAACATGGTTCGTGGACTTCCTCAACTCTCCATCTCCACTGTGACATGCGCTGATTGCATCAACGGAAAGCAACATCGTGACTCTATTCCAAGGAAGAGTAATTGGAGAGCAACACAAAAGCTAGAACTCATTCATTCAGACATCTGTGGTCCTATCAGTCCCATATCTAACAGCAATAAAAGGTACATCCTATTATTCATTGATGATTATAGTAGAAAAGCATGGGTGTATTTCTTGGTAGAAAAGTCCGAGGCTTTAAATTCTTTTAAATGCTTTAAAATCATGGTTGAGAAGGAAGCTGGGATGCCTATTAAGTGTCTACGCACTGATAGAGGAGGTGAATTTAATTCAAATGAGTTCAATGATTTTTGCAAACAAAGTGGAATTAAGAGGCAATTAACCACTGCTTATACTCCGCAACAGAACGGTGTCGCTGAGAGGAAAAACAGAACTGTTATGAACATGGTTCGTTCCATGCTATATGATAAAAACATTCCAAAAACCTTCTGGCCGGAGGCTGTAAATTGGACTGTTTATGTTCTAAATAGGTGTCCTACTTTTGCAGTCAAGGATGTAACGCCAGAGGAGGCCTGGAGTGGAATAAAATCGTCGATTGACCACTTTCGGGTATTTGGGTGCATAACACACGCTCATGTTCCAGAATCAAGGAGGACTAAACTTGACAATAGAAGTATTACATGTGTTTTGCTAGGAGTTAGTGAAGAATCAAAAGGATATAAATTGTTTGATCCGGTTGCTAAAAAGGTTGTCGTAAGTAGAGATATTATCTTTAAGGAGGAAAAGAAATGGGATTGGAATGAAAAACAAACAGTACTAGATTTAGAGTGGGAAGAAATGGCAAGTGAAAATGAGAGTGAAGCAAATATTGACAGGGAGATTGGTGAAACCCGTGACGAGGGAGTTGGAGAAATTGTGAATGATGATAGTGATGGTGAAGAGAGAGTGAGGCGACCTCCTACATGGATGAATGATTATGTTAGTGGCGAAGGTTTGTCCGACGATGAAGCCCACTTGGCTTTAATGGTGTCAACCGATCCATTAAGTTTCGAGGAAGCCGTGAAGAGTAAAAATTGGAAATTGAATCTTGGATTCTTGCCGTAATCCATACCCCTCACGCAGTACCTAAAGGAAATGAAAAACATTTTATTCTTAGCATATATTTGGTGAAGAGATGAATAGTAATAAATGATATAACTTGATGACTTACTTTGTTGCGTACGGGAAAACGAAAGTGTTGTTGTTGACGGGGTTTAAGGACTCCATCCTCCACCAACCCCGGGCTTGTAGTAAAAAAGCGCATCCATAAAATGTACATTTTTCCTTGACTGCATTTTTTCACAAGGAACTGTATAGGTGGGCTAAAACTGCAGAACCCCAACTATATTTTCTTGTTTTTTCAAAATTTCTTAGTAAATGTAAATACATAAAATTTGCACTATTTCCCGTACTTTCGGGAAATAAAAAGGTACCAAATAATATCATAAGATAAGTTCTGGCTTTTACTACCCTGTCTTTCTCGGAGGAATTTTCGTTTAATTCCAAACTTGTATAATGACTTTTAAGCTCAGTGAGTAGTATTCCCTGACCTCTCGCACCACCACCTTCAACCATATCCCTGCCCAACAGTTCTTCACACTGAGAGTTGGGTTGTTGAACCGACCCGTTCACGGCCTTACCATCAACAGGGAGACCTAGTAGCATGTACACATCCTCTAGTGTGATGGTACATTCACCTATTGGTAGGTGAAATGTATGGGTCTCTGGTCTCCACCTTTCCAACATTGCAAGAATGAACTTCGAATCAATTGTGCAGTTGGAGATCTTTATGACATGTCCAAAACCTGCGTATTCCAGATATGGTACGATAAACGGGTCGGGAGCCAGGTAGTTGTGAGAACGGATTCTGAATCTTTTGGTGTCCTGAGTTCATAATGTAAAAGGTGTAAGATTAAGTAAGATGAACAAATCATTATTTGAAATATGAAAAATGTATAATCAAAATAGAAACTTACAAATGCGGCAATGTTTTCCCTTGTGCCTCTGTGAGAATCGCCCATTGTTAGAAGAGCCATTGTTTAAAATGCTTGAGATTATGAAAGACTTAGAAAGAGTAAGAGAGTATGAAAGACTTAGAAAGTATAAGAGATTATGAAAGATTCGTAGCAGAGAGTGAAACTTGTGTGGGTGTGAGAGATGTATGATATGGTATGTATTTATAGGCAAAAAAATTTCGTATAGTGGTTGCTGGTGCTTGCATGCATGCGAAGTGTCACTCTTGCAGGCTAGGTGGCAGCCTAGGGGGTTACATATATGCATGCATGTATAAAAATGAAAGATGTCACTCTTGCAGGCTAGGTGGCAGCCTAAGGATGTATCACGATTGGACAGTGAGGGAGGCGCCATTGGACTTGGCGAAAGAGTACAAAAATGAAAGGTGTCGCCATCCCAATTGGCGAATAAGTGGTGTCCTTGGTTGCAGGCTAGGCTCAGGCTACGTGACAGCCTTCGGGATGCCATGCCTGAATGCATGTAACCCTATTGGAGGTGATGGGAGGAGACTTATAACATACAATATAGGTTCAGAGTAGGCACATGCTAGGTGGCAACCTAGGGGGTTACATATCTGCATGCATGTATCACGATTGGACAATAAGGGAGGCGCCATTGGACTTGACGAAAGAGTACAAAAATGAATGGTGTCTCCATCCCAATTGGAGAATAAGAGGTGTCCTTGGTTGCAGGCTAGGCTCAGGCTACGTGACTGCCTTTGGGATGCCATGCCTGAATGCATGTAACCCTATTGGAGGTGATGGAAGGAGACTTACAACATACAGTATAGGTGCAGAGTAAGCACAGGCTAGGGGGCAGCTGTTGGCTGAAGATTTTGATAATATTATTAGAAGCCAAATGAATTAAACGTTTCAATCGAAATGAAGTAAAGCGTCATGTTTCGAAGTAGCAGAAGCAGTGTTTCAAATAAGCATGTCAAAGCTGGAGCTTCGAGTGGCAATTATGGGAACATATCTAAAGAAGTCTCGAAATAACAACAAGGCTGTGTCTGGGAAGTGCGTTCGAAACGGAGAAATACCAAAGCATTTGAAATTCAAATGGAAGCGGGACATTCGAAGTTTGAAATTTATGTGCTGGAGCATTTGGAGACACGTGGAAAGAAGAAAGAGGCATTGTTCTGCATGTTCTGAACGTGGCATAATCCTATAGCAAGACCGTTATGGTCGAATTAGTATAAATAGAAGTCTTAGTATTAGGATTTCGTGTGTCATATCTATTGTACTAAATACTCAGTAACATTCAAACTACCACATGGCAAGGGAAACGAATGCAAGAGCAATGTACGTATGATAGCACCATATATTTATGATTTAATGAAAACCTTTTACCATTTCCAGCACTTTCCTTTATCCTTCTGTCAAATAACATTTATAAGTTTTCTCATTTACAGTCTTTTCACTTCGAAATCTCTTCATTAAAGTTTTACATTTCAATGCTTTCTTTACATTTCAAGCACTTTACATTTCAGAAAACTGTCATATTTTCCATGCCTTTACCTTCAAGCTTTATCCTTCGAACGCCTATTTTTTACTTAAAGTCATTTACAGATTTCTTGCATTAAACGCTTTCTTCATATTTCAAACCTTTTACGTTCCAGAAATCCTTTACATTAACTATTTTTATAATTCGAAACCATTTGCTTGCCTTTTATGCAATTTTACATGTCTTTACAATTAACATTTATTCATGCAACTTAGTTCGTACACGCACATTTTGATTACATCTTTAGACCTTTAAGAGAGAAATCGAAATAAGCCAAACACATATACAACACTCAAATATCAACCATGAATATCTGTTCGATCATGAGAGTTACCCTAATGACCAAGGAATCCTAGGATCAATCTAGTCGATCCTGTGAGTTACCAGAGGAATTGAATAACAGTCAGAAAGATTATTCGATAGTTTGGAAGACTAGCGGTTGTTTACCAGAAATCACTGGAAACAAATTAGCACACCCGGTGGGACCAATAATTGGATATTAGAAATAAAGATTGTTGAGACATAACCATTATAAAAACGTTGGAACCTAAGAAGTTTGCTGTTTTATGAACCTGAGAAGTGGTAAAATAACCAACAACAACCAACCTTTATCCAGAAGAAAACGTTTGGACAAAATGTCTAATTCTGACAATCAACAAGGGGAACAAAATGCCCCACATACAACAGGCACTAATGTGTCCACTTCGATCGGAACATCTAATGTGATCCCTTCGAACACACAGTCTGTTGCATCTTCAACCAGTAATATGGCCACCAATGGAGTAAGTGGCATATCAACTAATAGTTCGATCTTAGGAAATACTAGAACCATTGGTTACCCTGGGGGATTCGTTCCACCATCAGGGACACAATCCCATTTCGCCACTCCATTAACTAGACCACCCGGTTTCGATGGAAATAGAACCAGAAATTCCTCTTATGGAATGCCAACATCTTTTATGGCAGGTTTACACAATTCCACATCGAATTCATCCCCACAACTAGGGTCTGGGTCTGGGGCGAATCAGTTTATGACAAATAACCAAGGGTCAGTGGGTTATAGCACAATGCCTATCTTAACCACAGAAAACCAGTTGGCTTTTAGGCAATTGATGGATGACAGTAACCATAATATGATAGGGGTGTTAGCACAAACCATGCAGGAGATATTTGCCCCAATAGTGCAAAATGTGACTATGACAAACAGGGAAAACGTTGACAATATGAGTCGAATAGCAGATTTCTTTGCTCCCCCAGAGAGGCGTAGGCAGAATCAGGCGGGATTTCGAGCAAACATGCCTGTTATAGAACAAATTGCTAACGACCCAATTTATAGACCACCCAGAGAAGAAGTTAACTTAGGGGCCAGGGCACCAAGGTTAGAAGCCCCAATAATCCCAGGCCCACAAAGAGAAATTATGGAACCAGGGGCAAGGGTCGAAAGGCTAGAAGCCCCAGAGTTTCGAGAAGAACAACCTAGGGGAGTTGTCTTGGTTGGTCGAAATCAAGATGCCAATGCTGTCGTTCATAGAATTCGAAACGATAACATCTTGGCAGAAAACAATCTAACCACCATGATAGAGAGAGTCATGGCCCAGAATGGCCTCAACACAGGAATGAGAAGGTCAAATTATGCTTCTCCTATATTGGATTGCATAATGCATACTGATTTACCAAGGGGATATAAAGTCCCTAAATTTACAAAGTTCGCTGGGGATACCAATGAGTCAACAGTCGAACACATAGCGAGATATCTAACCGAAGCGTGAGATATAGCCAATAATGAAGATCTCAGGATCAAATACTTCCCAAGTTCCTTGACTAAAAACGCCTTCACATGGTTTACCACTTTGCCTCCTGGGTCCATTGATACTTGGGCTCTCTTGGAGAGATTATTCCATGAACAATTTTACATGGGACAGTCGAAAATAAGCTTGAAGGAATTGGCCAGTGTTAAGAGAAAGTTCACCGAACCCATAGATGATTATCTGAATAGATTTAGGCTTTTGAAATCCAGATGTTACACAATAGTGCCTGAACATGAGTTAGTCGAAATGGCCGCTGGTGGCTTGGATTATTCTATTCGAAAGAAACTAGACACTCAATATTTGAGGGATATGGCTCAGTTAGCCGATAGGGTTCGACAGGTCGAAAGGCTAAAGGCCGAAAAAGCCAGAGTCTTTAAGAATAGCAAGAAAGAAAGGATTTCCTATGTTGGGGCTGAGGAAGCAGAAGAATATCCTGAATTCGAATTCGAAGAGGTCGAAATCGACCTCGCTGAATTAAAACAGGCTCCGCCTTATTCCTGCAAATTATTGGTTCCCACAAAAAGGGAAAGAGATTGTTGAAAATGAGAAAAGTGACAAATTCCCAAAGAAGGTTTATACCTTCGATGTCTCTAAATGTGACGAGATTTTTGACTTGTCAAAGATGGCCAACTAATTGTGCCATCAAATGTCAAAATACCTCCTTTGGATCAGAGAAAGAAGAGAGGATTTTGCAAATATCATAGTTTCCTAGGCCACAAAACCTCACAATGTTTTCTTTTCAGGGACCTAATTCAAAACGCGATCAAAGATGGCAGACTAAAGTTTGCTGATAAGGTGAAGATGAAAGTGGACGAAGATCCCTTGGACGTCGCAGACACCAACTACTTCGAGCCTGCGTGCATTGGAGAGATCAACATGGTGGAAACTGATCAAAGCAACGCCCTAACAGGAGAGAAGGGTACTGAAACTGAAAACTGGGTGATGGTCGAAGTCAATAAGGAGGTCACTGAAGATATCCAGAATACGCCAGAGACTTCGATTGCCGCACCTATAGCTGTTTCAAGAGAAACCCAGGCTACTGAAGGCCAGGGAAATCAAAACCAAGAACTAACACAAGTCACTGAAGGCTTGAGGCTGGAATTGGAGAAAGTCCAAATCACGAAGCCAATTTCCCCTCAGAAGGAAATATGGGACACTCTAGGGGAACCCAGTGGAAAATTTGACTATTTGGTCAAATATTCCGCCCCAGAGAGTTCGAAGGTTCAGATTAAGGATATAAAGCCCACAGGATGGGCCGATGATGATGAAGCTAAGGGGGAAGATGTTGAAATAAATATGGTGGATATGGAGAGGCCTCGCTCTGAGATGGAGGAAGTAGAAAAATACTTAGAAAAAGAAAAGTATAGAATGGAGGATATTCACACTGGAGATGCTAGTCTCAAGGATTACCTCATGACATGCCACAAAGGAGATTCAGGCATGATATTGTGCCCTAGGTGCAGCATCCTCTGCAATCAAAGAATCGCTGCGAATTTCGAAAGGGTACAGAGGACTCGAACTGGCAACAATTGGCGCCAGGATAACCAGCTTTTTAGGTGTTATCCCAAGGCTGGAGAAAGTTTGCTGGAATTTGTGTTTCGCTGCTACAAAGGGGCAACCAAGTGCTTGATTTGCCCAAGGTGTTCTGTTGTGTATGACCAAAGCATGGCCAGAGCCTTCGAAACGATTCCCTTCGCCCCTTGCTGGAACCATCAAGAAACTGTCCAGATGGGCCCATGTTTCGACAGCAGACACAAACAGCGAAGGCCTGATAGCCCTCACCCCAAGGCTGCTCGAAGAGTGACTTTCAAACTCCCTGTTGAAGTGCCAACCGATAGATGGTTACAGGTCAGAAATGACAAAGGCAAAGATAGATGGAGAAACGCCGAACGAAATGCACGCCATGCTGTGACATACAGGAGGCAATTCAACACAACAAAAAGGGAGGAGGTGAGATTAGAAAATTACAAAGGAAGGAACCCCATGTCAAGATCCCAGTGGCGCAGACAGCAAAGGATTCGAAAGGCTGAGAGGGAAGCTGTGGCAAACAAAGGGGTTACTTCAACAAAGAACCAAGGTGAATCTAGCACCAACAAACCAAAAAATCAAACTGAAGACAAACCTCCAGTCAATAGGAGGATTTTCTCTGAAGTACAACGCGATGAACCAAAGGAATACACTCCAGGCCCATAAGAGGACGAAGATATGATAACAGATAACTTCGAATCGGAGGGGGAGTCTTCATTCAACCTGAACTGTAACGTGGTGTCTGTGCTTCCCTGCGAATTTGGGCAGGAAACCGAAATCGATGAATATGAGGAGGAAGACACCACAAATTTGATGAAACATAGGCCTGTGTGCTACTATGTGATGGACAATGGGGCTGTTGAGGAACAAAATGCGTTCTTCGAACGTCCAGAACCTGCTATGAAGAACCATCTCAAGCCACTTTTTATTCGGGCGAAAGTTGGTGTCCATGGTGTGAACAAAGTTCTAGTGGATGGGGGTGCTGCAGTCAATTTGATACCCCATTTCATGCTAAAAATATTAGAGATCCGCGAAGGAGACATCAAGCCCCATAATATGGTTCTGTCCAATTATGAGGGAAAAGTGGGCAAAACACTGGGAGTGGTCCAGTTGGAATTGACAATAGGCTCAAGCTGTAGGCCCACCATGTTTATGGTGATCGAAGCCAAGGCCAACTATAACTTATTGCTGGGAAGGGAGTGGATCCATGGCGTGGGGGCAGTTCCTTCGTCAATGCACCAGCGACTAGTTTTGTAGAGAGATGATGGAATCGTGGAAAACATCGAAGCAGACCAGAGTTACTTTATGTCAACGGTCAATTTAGTTGACAAGAGGGATTATGATAAAAATCTGGAAAAGATTGCTCCGTGTGTTCCAAATGATAAGATTAATGAAACCAGAAACGCCCACTACTACATGACCCTTCGCCATGATGGCCTTTACTGGGATAGAATAATAATCAGTGAAGAAGAGGGAGTCGAAAGCACTATACAAAAACGGCCAGCAGGCTGGGACTTCGACAACCTTATCCATGACTGAGTCCACTTTTTTCGAAAGGATTTCGGCCTATATGGCTGAGAACGAATCAAAAGCGGCCTTAGAGGCTGAAATAAATAAATCAACTATAAAGATGAACGAAGTAAGTGGGGATGGTTCGAAATGTTCACCCTTCGAAGAGTTTGAGATGGATCAAAGGTTGGATGCCATCTATGATAGAGAACCCTTAGGCTTCGAAAGGGACCCCGTAAACTCAGGTGCCAAAATGTTGGCACAAGATCCACTCGAAGAAGTCAACTTAGGGGATGAAAAAACGAAAAGAATAACCTACATAAGTGCAAAACTTAGCCCAAGCCTCAAGAAGGAAGTAATCGAAGTCCTCAAGGATAATAAAGATTTCTTCGCATGGGATTATGACGAGATGCCTGGTTTAAAGAGGGATTTGGTCGAACACAGACTGCCAATCAAAGATGGCAAGAGGCCCATCAAATAAACTCCCAGAAGATTCGCACCAGCGGTTCTCACAAAAATTAAAGCTGAGATCGAAAGGTTGCTGCGTTGCAAATTCATCAGAACAACAAGGTACGTTGAATGGTTAGCAAACATAGTACCTGTTATTAAGAAAAATGGTTCTTTAAGAATTTGCATAGATTTTAGGGATTTAAACACTGCAACCCCTAAAGATGAATATTCCATGCCTGTGGCAGAAATGCTAGTAGATTCTGCTGCAGGGTTCGAATACTTGAGTATGTTAGATGGATACTCTGGGTATAATCAGATTTTCATTGCTGAAGAAGATGTTGCAAAGACAACATTTCGTTGCCCAGGAGCCTTAGGCACCTACGAATGGGTGGTGATGCCTTTTGGTTTAAAGAACGCTGGGGCCACTTATCAAAGAGCAATGAATTCAATTTTTCATGATTTCATTGAAACCTTCATGCAGGTGTATATTGATGATATAGTCATCAAATCTATATCTGCAGAAACACATTTGCATCATTTGAGCCAATCATTCGAGCGAATGAGAAAACATGGCTTAAAGATGAATCCCCTTAAATGTGCATTTTTTGTGCAGGCTGGAGATTTTCTTGGTTTTGTGGTTCACAAGAAAGGGATTGAAATCAACCAGAACAAAACCAAATCCATAATGGAGACGAAAGCACCTACGTCAAAAAGGGAATTGCAGTCTCTGCTAGGGAAAATTAACTTCCTCAGAAGATTCATTTCGAACCTGAGTGGAAAAACCCAAGCTTTCTCTCCGTTACTTCGTCTAAAGCAAGGCCAAGCCTTCGGATGGAACGAAGCTCACCAGGAGGCATTTGACAGGATAAAAGAATACCTTTCTCAGCCTCCTATTTTGTCTCCACCTTCATGGGGGAAGCCCATGAGATTGTACATATCTGCCTCTGAAGTTAGTATAGGTAGTATGCTAGCACAAGAAGATAGCAATGGCATCGAAAGAGCCATATACTATTTAAGTAGAGTGCTAAATGATGCAGAGACAAGATATAGCAATTTAGAAAAGCTATGTCTCTGTTTGTATTTCTCTTGTATGAAACTCAAGTATTATATAAAACCTGTTGATGTTATGTTTCATCTCATTTCGATGTTATTAAACATATGCTTTCAAAACCAATAATGCATAGCAGAGTTGGTAAATGGGCTTTAGCCTTAACAGAATATTCTTTGACTTTCATGCCTTTAAAAGCTATGAAAGGTCAAGTGATTTCTGACTTCATTGTGGACCATTCGTTGGTTGAGCAAACTGTCATGAGTTACGTCGAAATGCAACCATGGAAATTGTACTTTGATGGTTCAACCCACAGGAATAGAAGTGGCGTTGGAGTCCTTCTGATTTCTCTTGAAGGAATTCCAACAAAATTCAAGTATAAATTAGATGGTCCTCGTTGCTTGAACAACGAAGCTGAGTATGAAGCGCTCATTGTTGGACTTGAAGCTTTGTTGGAATTGGGGGCAACCAGAGTCGAAATTAAAGGAGACTCTGAATTAGTGGTCAAACAAATCACAAAGGAATATAAGTGCATAAAGGAAAACTTAATGGTATACTTCGTCATAGTCAATAGGCTATTGAGGAAATTTGAATACATGGATATTCAACACATACCAAGAATAGAGAACCAAGAAGCAAATGACTTAGCGCAGTTGGCTTCGGGTTATAAAGTGTCTACCAAGAACTTTAAGGATTTGGTTGAATTAAGGGGTAGAGTTATGGCTACTAGATTCACACCATCGGATCTGGAAAGTATGAAATTGGGATATGCTGAGAAACAGGGATTCGAAATATTAGCCATAAATACTTTGTCAGATGCAGATTGGCGAAGTCCACTGAAGAGTTATTTAGCAGACCCAACTCTAAACGTGGATAGAAAGACAAAATACAGAGCATTATCATATCTCCTCATGGGGAACGAATTGTTTAAAAAGACCCAAGAGGGTGTATTATTGAAATGCCTAGGAGAAAGTGAGGCATATTTAGCATTGTCAGAAGTCCATAATGGGGCATGTGGGGCACATCAAGCAGGCCATAAAATGAAATAGCTGTTATTTCGATACGGCTTGTATTGGCCTAGCATGCTCAAAGATTGCATAGACTTTGCTAAAGGATATGAGGAATGTCAGAAACATGCAGGGATTCAACATGCCCCTACAAGTGAGTTGCATTCGATCATCAAACCATGGCCATTTAGAGGATGGGCATTGGATTTGATAGGAGAAATAAATCCTGCTTCGTCCAAAGGACAGAAATACATCTTGGTGGGAATAGATTATTTTACCAAATGGATCGAAGCTATACCACTGATAGTTGCCGGTCAAGAGGCTATTATTGAATTTATACAAAAGCACATTATCTATAGGTTCGGATTTCCAGAGAGCATAACCACAGACCAAGGCTCTGTGTTTACTGGTAGAAAGATGCAAGGGTTTGCCCAGGAAATGGGGTTTAGATTGCTAACATCAACGCCATATTATGCTCAAGCAAACGGTTAAGTCGAAGCAGCAAATAAAGTAATAATAGGATTAATCAAGAAGCATATTGGCAAAAAGCCAAGAAACTGGCACAAAACTCTGGACCAAATATTATGGGCTTGTAGAACATCTCCTAAGGAAGCTACTAACACTACGCCTTTCCAACTCACATTTGGTCATGATGCAGTGTTGCCAGTAGAAATTCATCTACAATCAGTTCGAATTCAGAGACAAAACGAAATCCCAGCTGCATTATATTGGGAAATGATGATGAATGAATTAGTTGAGTTGGACGAAATTAGATTACATGCATTGGAAATTTTGATGAGACAAAAAGAGAGAGTGGCCAGAACATACAATAAAAGGGTGAAGAAGAAAATATTCATTATTAATGACTTAGTTTGGAGAGTCATATTGCCTATGGACAAGAAAAATAAAGCATTAGGTAAATGGTCACCTCATTGGGAAGGACCTTTTCGAATATTAAAAGTATTCTCAAACAATGCATACGAAATCGAAGAACTCGTGGATGATAAACGTATCCTAAAGGTTAATGGGAAATATTTAAAGAAATATAAGCCACGCCTGCAGAAGATTCGAATAGTAACAACGTAACCAAGATGTTATAAAAGGCCAAAATGGCAAGATAAAATGCCAAAATGGCGTTGTTCGAATATTACATATAAGAAACCAAAATTGTAGTCAAATAAACATCACAATCTAGAAATAAGAGTTATTTTTCAATCGATTGAAAGTACTTCGAAATGATTCAAGCTTCTGCTGAGCGAAACGCCTGGCTCCTTCCAAGATTGCCACTTCTCCTTTAAGTTGTTCTGCAGTCTCCATTTCTGCAAGCCCCTGGTTGAGAAGCTCTTCGAATTGGTTACCAGCAGTATTGGTTTCGAAGGCTATTTGTTGTTCTTTAGCCTCCTTAACCTTCTGTTGAAGTTCCAGAATCTGCCTTTCCCAAAGAAGTATGGACTCAGCTCGAGCCTCATAATCAGTTTTCGCCTGCTTCAGATGCATAGCTTGATCCTCAGCTTCTTGAGAGAGTTTCAAAGCTTGTTCATAAGCAGCATCCATGGTAATGCGTTTCTCTTGAACCTTCTTGGCAGCAGATTCGTCTTGGAGAAGGTAACCAGTTACGTTGTCCAGCAAAGCCTGAAGATCGAACAAGAGAGTACTAACTGGCAAGGAGCAGGTAGAAAGATTGACCTTTGTAAGCAGCTCCTTCATAGTATAGCAAGCAGTACTATCTTGCTTGAGCACTTCGAATATATCCACATTGAGAATTGTTTTCCTAATTTTATTAAGAAGTACAATTCTTTCATCTGTGGGAAGAGGATAGCTGGTCGAACTTGTGCCAGCCCTAGCAATTGGGACGTCCCTCTGAGCCAACTTTGCCTTCATGTACCCAATAGGGTCATTTCGCCTCAGAAGTGCCAGTTCCTCGTCAGTCATTCGAGACAAAGAGGATTGAGGGAGTTCCACACATAGGGGAGCCACGTCCATTTCAACCTCCATGGGTTCGTTGGTTGCATTACCATCCCCTTCATTCGTTTCGTGCTCTTGGTCTTCTTCGTCCTCATCCAAGTCCACCACTTCGATGCCTTCCCTTTCACTTCTATTTGCGTTGGACTCCGTCCCAGCAGTCGAACCGTCATTGGCATTCTCCTCCTCAGATTCTTCGTCTGCAGATTCTTCGTCTCTTTGCCCAGAATCAACTTTCTCTCCTTCAGTTTGAGTGTCCTTTGGGTCCTCTTGAAGAGTTTCAAGAGGGGACTTTTGAAGAGAAGCTCTTTGCAAATCCTCTGCAGATGTTTGAAATGGTGTTTCGTTTGTCTCTTTCAGAGGAATGGAGGTACCTTGATCATCCTGCTGTTCAGAAGTTCCAGTCAGAACCGCCATATTAGACGAACCTTTATTCTGAACGAGGTTACTGGAATCTCCTTGAGGAGAGGAGTTGAGTGGAGCAGCAGCTTTGGATGGAGAGTTCGAAGTAGTGGAAGCTGGATTCAAGATGTTCTGCAAGGAGCAACAGAATGTTAAAAAACATTCACCAAGGTAATAAGAAGTTATTATTGTCAAAAAATTTAAAGGTTCAATTTACCTGTGGACTCTCGGAGGAGAGGTTACTAGCTATACGTTCCAACATTGTGTTGGAGGTCGAAGGTGGGTTTTTGGATTTGGGTGAGGGAGCAGCATCCCTGGAATCAAGTCCAGAGACACTAGTTGGAACGGTGCTTTTCGGAATATCTTTCTTTGGCTTCTTCTTCGAAGTAGTTGTTAAGTTTCCTCCAGCCTTGGGATCTTCCCCAGTGGTGCTTGATTTCCGCTTCTTGGGTGTAGTAGGAGGAAGCTTGTTGGTCTGAAAGGATTTAAACGAAGAGTTAGATGCAAACCATAAAACATGAGTGAATTCGAAACATCAAGGCTAAGTGATTACCGTTGGAGTTGGAACACTGGTTGTTGTTGGTATTGTTGTTGTGGTTGCAGCAATAGTGGTTGTTTTGGGTGGAGTCACTTTGTCAGTAGTTTCGATGGAGGCTTGAGAGGCACTCCCTTCTTTCGACTTCGAGGCAGCTGTCTTTATCCTGATGGCTGAAAATCGAAACAATTAAAGCAAAGGTTAAAGATATGGAAAATAAAAGACGTTTGGGATTTTCCCAAGCATTCGCACCTGTGCCTTGATCAGATTTAATTGACATGGAAGAAAGGTCGTATCGAAGGTGTCCTGGGAAATCATGAAGCCAGTGTCGAGCCCATGTCACAGTCTCAGATGGCTTTGGTTTCCTTTGAAGATGTTTGAACATCTCTTTGCAAGTGAACCACCAAGGATATGGGGGAAACCAAGCCAGAGCCAGTTCTGAGGTAGGTAATCTGGGAAATTTAGGTGGGTGCATTTCGAATGCCAACCTGTACCTATCCTCAGGTGACAACCCTGAAGGAAGTTTTAACTTAGAAACTTTTTGTTTAAATTTTTCCTTCAAGGTCTCATCCGCTTGATGCACAGTGGAGTCCAAGCGCGTGGGGTCATAAGTAGTTTCAAAATAATTTTGGAAAGCTTTAATCTCTTTGGCATGAGTAAACATACCTTTCTTTGCTGGTACCTGCACATCGAAGGCATCAATTAGTTTCTGTTGAATTGTAAGTGTATCGAACATATAAGTTTGATAAAACTTGGTCCACCATTCCAGAAACCCTTTAGCTGTGAGATGGGTAGGTTCGAAGGTTATCAGCTCAAACTGGGCAAAGCCTTGATATTGTTCTTGCTGTATTTTGGCTTCCCGTGCCTTGAAAGTTCGTCCAGAAGTGATGGCACTCTCAGTTTGAAATAAAGGTTCAGGAATCAGTTGGCATAAGCCAAACTGTCTCGAAACAAAATTTGGTTGGTAAGCAAAAAGAAAAATCTGGTTCTTGGCTGGAGTTATTCTTGAAGAAATGAGTCTAGGTAGGGATAACAAGTAGGGATGCCTGACTTCAGCAGTGGACAACCGGTAGGGATAACAGCACACAGGAGGCAACCCTTACTACAACCTGGAAATAAACCGGCTAGTAGTAAGTTCCTCTTAACAGTCAAAAGAGGGGTAACAACTTCATTCACCGAAACAGCATACAATTCTTCCTCAATGGCATTTACCCTATGCTGGGGCATAGGAGCAGTTACAACATTCGGCCTCTCAGGCGCTTCAAACTGAATTTCCTCCGCGTCGATAAGATCTTGCACTTTGTTTCTCAAGGCCCAACAATCATCAGTAGTGTGCCCGGGACTATCAGAATGATAAGCACACCGGGCATTTGGGTTATACTTAGGAGACGCAGTGTTGACGACTTTAGGAGCTTCTTTGGTGGTCACCAAATTGGTTGATAACAGTTGGGGTAAAATTTGAGATAAGGTCATACTCAGCCGAGTATACTGCCTCTTGGGCCTTTCGTTTCTTTGTTGATTGTACTGCTGAGGAGCAGCAGCAGGTTTTGAAATGACCAAAGCGTTGACGGCTTGGCGACTTTCGGGCTTGACTTGTCGTCTAGGACCATAGACGACACTTGCTTCTTTCTTAAAAGGCCTTTTCTCAGTACTTGCAGCAACACCCTTCTGAATCTTTCCTGACTTGATGCCAGCTTCTATTCTTTCGCCCGTTAAGATCAAATCGGTAAACCCCGCGGAAGAGTTACCAATCAGATGATTGAAAAATGGCCCAGATAGGGTCCCTAGAAACATATCAACAAGCTCACGATCGGTTAAAGGAGGCTGCACCCTGCCAGCCAAATCCCTCCATTTTTGTGCGTACTCTTTGAATCCTTCGCCTGTTCCTATCGACATACCCTGAAGTTGGGTACGAGTAGGGGCAAGGTCAGAATTGTATTGGTATTGTTTGTAGAAAGCGGTGGCCAAATCCTCCCAATTCCGGACACTGGTTCCTTCTAGCTGATAAAACCATTCCAACTGAGCTCCAGAAAGGCTGTCTTGAAAGAAATGAATCCAGAGGTTCTTATCTGCCGTATAGGGTTGAATCTTTCTCACGTAGGACCTGAGATGCATTTTGGGGCAGGACAGCCCATCATACCTCACAAACACTGGCACTTTGAACTTTGGGGGAATCACAATCCCGGCAACCAAACCCAAGTCTTCAAAATCCAAACCCGGTACTCTTTGTAATTCCATGGCGGCTAATCTGTCTTCTAACCCTTTGTACTTATCATCAGCTGGAGGGTATTGCTGGTCAGAATAATCTTCATCCTCTTCAACCTCTTCTTCCTCCGCATCAGACTCAGAAGGCACCGCAACTCCATCTCTTTTACTGGTCCCTTCATCAGAAGTAGGAGGAAATTCAAGCACTCTTCGAGCTTCTCCGTCGAATCTTCTCCCCAAAGTAACCACCCCGAGTCTCTTTTTCTTCTTTTTCACTGGGTCTTTGTTCCCCAATTGAGTCTTGATATCCTCCTGACCCTTAGCCAAGGTCATCAGGAGTTGCTGGAATTGTGCATTCTGAGCCTGTAGGTCTTTGATTGTTTGCTCGAGATCCATCCTGCTGAAATAAACAGCAGACAGATAAGGAAACCTGGAATGAGACCTGCTTATGCACATGATGAATGGTATGCTTATGTATGCAATGCATTCAAGGATTTAGGACATTCAAAATTGTTTTAGACAAAGAAGAACACACGTCATATTATAAGAAGAAATTTGTCAGTACATAAATGCCCCATGGGCCAAATATTACAAAATAAACTTCTTAAGGCAAAAACACATTGCGCATCCTCTTTGGTGCGATGTAGGTGTTGAGGGCTTCTTGCTCGTGGAGTCGGCGGGTAAGCTCTAGAACCTTCTTTTCACTGGCGTAGTAGCTAGCTTCAAAAGTATTCCGTTCCTCCTTGAGCTGAATCCAGCTTTTCTGCATTTCCTCCCACGATGTAGGCATGTCTGGATGTAGGATGGTGTAGGGAACCTCTCCTTCATTGACGGGCTCTTTAATCACTGGGAGTACATGAGGATAAGGCATCATTAGACTTTGGGCTCGGGCTCGTACCCACTTGAGATAGGGCTCAAGAGGGATGGAGTTCTTGTGTCCCAGAGTCTTGCTATCAACCTTGTTGAGTTTTCCCCAAGCTCTGATGAATCTTTGGCGAAGTCCTTGCGCATCGTTGTCGAAGTCAAAAACTAGGTCAGGAATCAACATATCATGAGGGCCATCCCTCCGTGCATATCCAAATTGCCTCAAAGCTAGGCAAGGGTTGTAGGTGATACCTCCTCTTATTCCAAGTAAAGGAACATTAGGGAATTCTCCGCAACGATCGACAATGATGACATTTTCTCTGGACCGAGAACACCAATGCACATCAGAATGAGTAAGAGTCATCAACCGTTGGGACCACCTTGTACCTTGGTCATTCTTCAAGACAGATTGTGGAAGGTGTGAAATAAACCACCTTGCAAGGATAGGAGTACAACACATGAGAACACCCCTCTTTCTCATTGTTCGTGTGTAAAATGAGTGAAGAATGTCCCCAAGCAATGTCGGTATTGGATTTTTGGACAAGAAAATTTTGACGGCGTTGACATCTATCAATTGGTCAGGATTTGGGAACAAGACCAACCCATAGATAAGGAGTGCCACAATCTCTTCAAAGGCTTGTAGGTCCAATGAGTTCCAACATTCTTGTGCCTTCTCAAACAAGAACTTTGCTAAGAATCCTTTGACGCCGCTTCTGGTTTCCCAATGCCCTTTGATGTCAGATGGTTGTAGATGTAATACTCGAGCAACATCTTCCGGCTTTGGTTCCTTTTCCGTACCGTTGAAGGGTAGTTGATTAAGGATAGGAATTCTCAGGAGTTGAGAAAACTCCTCCAAAGTGGGTACCAACTGATAATCAGGGAAAGTGAAACAGTGGTGAAGAGGGTCAAAGAACTGGAATAGCACTTTCATCATGTCTTCTTCAATGTTGGTGTTGACTAGGCTGAGCAGTCTACCATTTCTTTCACTAAAGGATGAATTTTCCGGAATTCTTGAAGTGATCTCCTTGAGTTGAGGAGAGATTCTCACAAGGTTGACTTGAATGGTATTTCTGCGAGGAATTTCCATGTCCTACAAAACAAGAACAAAGATGAAGATCCAAAACCCTTGAAATGGTTAGAGAATGCATATGATGTTTCATGATGTTTATGATGTATGCACAAACATATGTACAAGAAAATCACACCAAACCCTAGTTTCAGGCTTGCATGGGGTTTCACAGGTAAGTACCCTCTTGAGTGTAGTTGGCTTAAAAACCTGTCCTATAAATAGTAACCGGGTTCTAAGGAGCTCAATATCACTGGATTGTTTTCATTGTTCATTGTTTTTGGTTTAGCCACTTAACTAGCGACCAAAATATTCCAAGAACACAACCCTCAATGAGTGTAGTATCGAGTATCTACCAACTTCGGACTGCACCAAAGCCGGTCATCTCACTACCCCTAATAAAAGGCCAAGATGGTCAAGTAAGGTTCTAGGTCATTAGTGCTTAGTGACATTGTTGTACCCCAAAATTTGCCCTCCCATATTCTTCAAGAGATTGCCATGCCAAGTCACAAAACTCCTCCAAGGGTTGCACAATGCAAAGGTCTCCTATACAGTCAAAACTAGGGTTTGGGTTCTGATCAAGAAAATGAAGTTTTCAAAGGCCCAATCAAGTCTCATATGCTTACAAACATGGTCAAGCATCCTCATATCAAGTTTCAAGGCATTCAGCTCAAAATTGCACAGTCAAAACCCTAAATTGCACTACAGTCAACTGTAGGGGCAAAATGGTCATTTGACAGTCAAAAGTTCAAATTTTTGGTCAACATATCATTTTGAAGCCACAAACATCATTTGATCAATGCTTGATCATGATTCTCAAAATTTGGCTCAGAAATCCTCAAAGATGCAAAAGTTGCTATATTTGGACAGCTGAAAAAGTCAACTGAAATTGACCAGAGCATAACTTTCACATGGATTATCAGAAAAATTCCATCCAAAGCTCATTTTGAAGAGAAAGACATTTCCTACAACTCATCTTCATACTTCAAGTCCAAGAAAGGCTCTCACAAAAAGTTATCAATTTCAACATTATAGGTCATTTTCAAAAGTCAACAAAAAGGGACTTTAAGTCAAAGGCCATAACTTGAGATTGGAAAATCAAAATGACATGGGACCAAAGGCATTGGTTAAAGGACTCAAAGACCTTTCCCAAATGTCCAAGAACATGAGAAAAGCTTAAAAATTGAGCAAGTTATGCCTTGTAGAAGTTGGGAAATTTTTGTGAAATGGCAAAAGTCAACTATCCTTGAAACTTCAATTTTTGACAAAAGGGCCCACTTTCTTCCACTTGATTCAGCCTTGTCATGCCACACACGTGTCCCATGATTAATTTCAAGACCAAATATTGATTTTTCTATTTTATTTAATTTTTGATAATTTAATTCATTTTAAATCTTTAAAAATTCAAATAAAATTCAAAAGTCAATGAAATAGTGTCATTTGAAGTGGGATAGCTTCCATATATCATGTGCCAACTCACCAACTCATGCTAGGGTTAGATTATACACTAAGTCTTGGTCTTGGCTTAAAAGAAGGAAAAGTTTGTTAATGAAAAAGACCTAAGACCAATTCTCTCATGGGCATGGATAAAGGCCAACTAATGACCTAATTTCCTTCCATCATAAGCACTGAGTCAAACCCTAAGCCTTGGACACCATATGCTGCGCTCAAAAGCTTATTGAAGACTTGAAAAATTGGCCATATAACTCAATTCTGAAATCAAGGTTCTAGATAGTTTTAAGCCCTAATACTGATTCTAATAGCTTCCTTGCCAACTCCTGATCACATTACAATCCCTAACATCCATCAATACGCGAAGAATTGGTACATAGAACCCTCCCTGTACAGCAAGAAAATGATGATCGTGTTTTCAATTTTAGATATCCCCATGGCATTTTAATTATACATTCATGTTCCTTGTCAAGTTTCCAAGCTAACTGATATGATTAATTTCGTTTTTGTGCCACATATGCAATTTTACCATGTTTGAATATTAGGGTTACAGGTTTTCCAGATTGGGGCTTTCATAACCAAGTGAAATTAGGACTCAAAATCACCACTATCAAACTCAGCTCAACGAGACGAAGAGATTCATGCATTCGCGATCAATTTATATACACCCAGCATCTAATCGTTATTTTCTTGTAGGTGGTCTATAGCAACGCGTGCAAAACCGTTTCCATAGGCTTGTGTTTCAGAAAAAGTGAAGAAGACGATGTGTTGTCCTTCACTGATTCGCTGATTTCAAATTCCGCGCGTTAATCACTAATGCGCTTATTCTTTCTTTTTGTTATTTGTGTATTATTAATATATCAATTAACTCAAACAGCTCAGCTGGCAGGCACCTCTCTTGGCAATATCCAAGACCTGGGTTCGAACCCCAGGTCTCATGCTATTCCAATATTATTTTTCAACGTGAATTCCCATGCAGCGTTATCATTGATGCCCACCATACACCTCAAAGCCTGATCGTCCACACGTCACACCAATCCAAATCAATGGCCAAGATTCAAAGAACACGTACACAATGGTCAACGCAGTAGCACACAATCTGGGAAAATCAGTGAATTTCAATGCTTAATGGGCCAGAATGCTAGGCCTTACCTCCTAATTTGGGGCTACCCCCCTGGTTTGCCTTCACTATTTTTTTTATTTTTTATTTTTTATTCTTGTTTTAATTGTTATTCTTACTTTAATTATTGTTTATTTAACTAATTATTTTTTTTAACAAAATACAAAAACTTAATTAAAAAATCAGAAAAGACCAAAAAAGAATAAATATTTTTATTATAATTATTTTCTTGTAAATAAATTAATGTATAATGAATTTAGTTTTAATTAGGATGTTTGCAATTTTAATTCTTTTCATATTAAATAAAAATAATTAGAATTAGGTTAATTAATAATTTCCACTCCTTTTAATTTTTCCTTTTTTTCCATAATATTATTATTTATTTATTTATTTTTTTTATAATTAAATGTATATAAATAACTTAGATTTAAATTAGGTTAAAAATTCAATCTTTTTCTTAATAACTTAAAAAACATTAGAATTAGGGTTTACATCCAATTTTTTTTGTTTTAATTAATTCTTTTTCTTTTAAATCTTAAAAAACACAAAGATACCAAAACATTTAATTTTAATTTTAATTCTCCATTAATTTTAATTTATTACAAAAGGGTCCAACGCCCATGTTCATAATTTATTTAATTTGCGCATTTATTTTATGTCATTTATTATAATTATGTACATGTCCCAAAGCCTTGTAACTTTATTTCTCGCACTTTTATTTTATTGCTTCTTTACTTTCAGTCAAATCGGGTCCGGTTTATTTTGGCGATGTGGACCCGCGCCATTTGTAATAGCCTTAGATTTATTTTTTCCGCAAATATTTAAACTGTTAAGAAGCATGCAAGAATGAATGTCTTAATTAAAATCAAGCGTAGAACACAAACAAACATGACAAGACAAATAACTGAAACATGACACACAATTCGCACACACCACCCCTAGGGTACGCCTCACTGTTGCCTTTCGAAAGGTGATCGTCGAGTAGAGGACGTCTTAGTAAGTCCTCATGATCCGGGAACCTGGCATGAGGGTAGCTTCTAAGGTGTCTTCCCATTGCTCCGGTGATCACCATGTCCCTAAACTCGAATTGACCCGAACACCTCCAACGGTGGTGCTACCTACCTCTCAATGGTGGGATGGCACTACTTTAAAGGACATCTACACAGACGAATTCCTTAGGGTAGGTAGGTTCTCAAGGATACTTGCTCTAATTTCAAAACAAAACAAAATACTTTTCATACCAACACATTTTCAAAAGCTTTCAAAGCAAATTTTTCAAATACTCTGACATACGAGTCGAACTGAAATTTTTCAAAGAAACTTTTTTAACCCACATTGAAAAGCAAACAAACACTTTTGAAAACACATTGAGCAAGTATCTAAGAGCCCATGGATAACCATGGATAGAAAGGGTGCTAACACCTTCCCTTTCTATAACCTACCTCCCGAACCGAGAACTAATCTCTATAAGGAATTTTTCTGTGCTTTTGTCCTTTCCATTTGGAGAAAATAAAAGACGGTGGCGACTCTTGCTTCCGCGACATTTCGCGAACCAGCATTAAACAGTCAGTTCCAGATCCACCGATCACAGAACTGGCGACTCTGCTGGGGATAAACTTAAAGTGAGGTGTACCTTAGGGATAGTTCATAACTGTGTTTTCAATTGTATTGACTTGCTTGCTTTAATTTGTGGGTTGCTTGGGAGTTCTATAGATCCTAAACCCAGATCTGGGGATACCTTCTTAGAAAGTAGCAACAAGGCTGTGAGGGAACTGTGCGGGGTATACCGACATGGTTGAAGCAGTCTGCTACGTTGATGTGGCACTTTGGTGTGTACCGGTAACCCTTGAGTTCAGTCAAGGAGAGTACGGGGCCTCCATGTGGTGTCATGAAGCATCAACAGACCTTAGGAACCTTAATTGAACCATCTTGGCCTCTTTAGGGTAGTGAGATAACTGACTTTGGTGCAGTCCGAGGTTGGTTGATACTCGATACTACACTCAATTGAGGGTTGCTTTCCTTGAATATTTCGGTCGCCAGTTCAGTGGCTAAATCGAAACGATGAACAATGAAAGCAATCCTGTGATATTGGGAACCTTAGAACCCGGTTACTTTGATTAGGACAGGTTGAACTCACCAACTTCAAGAGGGTACTACCCAGACCCCATGCTGGCCTTAAACCTTAAGGGCTTGTCTTGTGTGCCTTGTGTGCCTTACATGTTTGTCTTTGTACATATCCGTGGTGTGTTTAATCATAGCATCATGACATCATCCAGCATCATATGCATTAACTAACCATTTCAGGGGTTCGAATTTTCATCTTTGTTCTTGTTTTGTAGGACATGGAAACTGTTCGTAGAAAGACAATTCAAATCAGTCTTGTAAGGATCCCTCCTCAGCTTAAGGAGCTTATATCCAGGATTCCCGAGAACTCTTCATTCAGTGAAAGGCATGGAAGCCTCATCAGCTTGGTCAACACCAACATTGAGGAAGATATGATAAAGGTCCTGTTCCAATTCTTTGACCCTCTGCATCACTGTTTCACCTTCTTGGATTATCAGTTGGTACCTACATTGGAGGAGTTCTCCCGGCTCCTGAAGATCCCTATCCTTGATCAGCTACCCTTCAACGGTACAGAAAAGGAACCTAAGCTTGAAGAAATTGCTAAAGCCTTGCACCTACAGTCGTCTGACCTCAAGGGACATTGGGAAGTTAGAAGTGGTATCAAAGGGTTCTTAGCCAGGTTTCTGTTTGAAAAGGCCTATGAATGTTGGAACTCCCTTGACTTACAAGCTTTTGAAGAGGTTGTGGCCCTTCTTGTTTATGGGTTGGTGTTGTTCCCTAACCCAGACCAGCTCGTTGATATCAATGCTGTCCAGATCTTTATGTCCAGGAATCCTATACCTACGTTGCTGGGGGACATCCTTCACTCATGTTACACTCGAACCATGAGAAAAAGAGGTGTCCTTATGTGTTGCACTCCTCTCCTGGGAAAGTGGTTTATTTCGCACCTTCCACAATCAGTCCTGAAGAACGAGCGGGGTTTGAGATGGTCACAACGGTTGATGACTCTTACACATGCAGATATACATTGGTGCCCCAGGTCCAGAGAAGATGTCACTATCATTGATCGTTGCGGGGAGTATCCTAATGTTCCTTTACTTGGAATCAGAGGGGGTATTACTTATAGCCCATTCCTGGCTTGGAGACAATTTGGTTATGCTCGGAGGGATGGTCCTCATGACATGTTAATTCCTGACATAGTTTTTGACTTCAACAACGATACTCAAGGACTTCGCCAGAGATTTATCAGAGCCTGGAGGATGCCTAGTAGGATAGACAGCAAGACACTGGGGCACAGGAACTCCATCCCTTTGGAGCCTTATCTCAAGTGGGTACGAGCCCGCTCTCAGAAGTTAGTAATGCCTTATCCTTACATGCTTCCAGTAATCAAAGAGCCTGCCTTGGAAGGAGAAGTGTCTCACGTTATTCAGCACCCTGATATGCCCACATCCTGGGGAGAGATGCAGAAAAGCTGGATCCAGCTTAAGGAAGAGCGGAATTCTCTTGAGACTAGTTTGCATGCCAGTGAAAAGAAGGTTTTGGAGCTCACCCGCCTGTTGCATGAGGAAAGGAACCTCAACACTTACATAGCTCCAAAGAAGATGCGCAACATATTTTGGGATTGATTTGATCTTTTTGTACTTTTGCCCATGAGGCTTTGATGTATTAAACAATGATTTTCTTAATAATAACGTGTGTTCCTTTTGGTCTACAACAAATTTGAATTTTCGAACTCTTGAAGGCATTGCATAAACACATATCATTCATCATGTGCATCACAGGTACTCTTCTTTTCAGGTTGTTTACTGTTCTTCGCTGTTTATTTCAGCATCATGAACCCTGAATCATCAACCGAGGCATCTATCAAGGCTCTTCAGGCGCAGAATGTTCAATTTCAGGCGCAGAACGCCCAATTTCAGGAGCTAATCAAGGGCTTGGCTCAGGGTCAACAAGAGTTGAAGACCATGCTTCTGAAGAAGACTAAGAAGAAGAGGAGGACTGTGCTATTTAACACTGGGCGCAGACTCGGGAACACCTTGGTTGAGGCTGAAAGGGCTACCCCATCTGTAGGGGAAGGTAGTCACCAAGAAAGGGAGGTCCCTACTCCTGTGGGCTCTGATACTGAAACAGACTTCAACGACGAACAATACCCTCCTGCTGAAGACCGGTACAAGCAGCTGGAAGACAAATTAAAGGCTATGGAGGTTCAACAGGTACCTGGGCTGGATTTCAGAGATCTGGGTTTGTCGACTGGTGTGATCATCCCGCATAAGTTCAAAGCACCATCCTTCTCCAAATATGATGGGGCGTCTTGTCCCAAGCTGCATTTAAGGTCCTATGTTCGGAAAATTCAGCCGTACTCTGCAGATAAGAATTTATGGATCCACTTCTTCCAGGAGAGTCTTTCAGGGACTCATCTCGAATGGTTCTATCAGCTGGATGGGACCAAGGTTCGTAACTGGGAGGAGTTGGCTACTGCTTTCTATAAGCAGTATCAATATAATGCCGACCTTGCCCCCACACGTACCCAACTCCAGGGTATGTCGTTAGGTGCAAGCGAAGGTTTTAAGGAGTACGCTCAGAAGTGGAGAGACCTGGCTGGCAGGGTGCAGCCACCGTTGACTGATCGGGAATTGGTAGACATGTTCTTGGGGACTCTATCTGGTCCATTTTTCAATCATCTCATTGGTAATTCCTCTGCTGGGTTTACTGATTTGATCCTGACTGGTGAAAGGATCGAGGCCGGTATAAAATCGGGGAAGATACAGAAAGTTGCCTCCTCCAGTACTGAGAAGAAACCCTTCAAAAAGGAGGCTAGTGCTGTATATAGCTCCCGGAGACCAGAGCGACCTGAACGCCACCAATCTGTCAGTGCGGTAATGATTGCCGAACCTGCTGCCGCTCCTCGGCCAACTAATCCTTAAAAGGCTGAAAGACCCCGGAGAGAGTTTACCCGGTTAAGCATGACTCTGTCGCAGATCTTACCACAGTTGCTGTCCTCCAATTTGGTGACTGTCAGGGAAGCTCCAAAGTTCCCGAACACAACATCCCCCAAGTACAACCCGAATGCTCGTTGTGCTTACCATTCAGATAGCCCGGGGCACTCTACTGATGACTGTTGGGCACTAAGAAGCAAGCTGCAGGACCTTATTGACGCCAAGGAGGTACAGTTCGAAGCGCCTGCGAAGCCGAATGTAGTTACTGCCCCTATGCCTCAACATGGGGTGAATGCTATTGATGAAGACGTTTATGCCGTTTCTGTGGATGATCTAGCCACTCCTCTAAAGATTGTCAAGAAGAACCTACTGCAGGCCGGTTTATTTCCGGGTTGTAGTGAGAGTTGCCTGTTCTGCGCTGTGTCCCCATCTGGTTGTCCCTTGCTAAAATTAGGCATCCAAAGCTTAATGGATAGCAAGGAGATTCTATTCAAGAAGTCTGCTGTTCGGTTGTTTCCAGTGGAAGAAGTTTCTGTAGTAACTATCTTCAATAATCCGATCCCGGTTCTCCCAAAGAAGCCCGTTCAAAACATGACCGTTGCACCTGTTATTATCACCATTCCAGGGCCCCTGCCCTATGTATCGGATAAAGCTGTCCCTTGGCACTATGGGGCAAACATATATGTAAATGGGATTAAACAAGAGCTCAACGTTGGCGCCAGCATTTGTGACATCACTGGCCCAGCCAAAGTTACCCGCAGTGGCAGGCTCTTCTCGCCTGACATTGCACCGCCTGCTGCCCGAAGACCACTTCTCATAACCCCTGCAAGTATACCTGTTCCTGCTGCTGATCCGATTGTTTCTCCTGCTGCCGAGTCATCCAATGCTCGGGGCAAGGGGATTGCTGCTGATATGCCTGCCAGGACGGAGGCACCAAAGACCATTGTTGAGGCTTCCAAGCAGGAAATGGAAGAAATCCTCAAGATAATAAAGAAAAGTGATTTCAACGTTGTAGAACAACTGGGGCACACCCCCTCTAAAATCTCCATGTTGTCACTGCTGCTGTGTTCAGAGGCCCACGCAAAGGCTCTGATTGCTTTCTTAAAGACAGCCCACGTACCCCAAGAGACGTCTGCTGACCAGTTCACCGACTGTGTGGCCAACCTAACCGCTGATAATGGCCTGGGTTTCTCTGATGCCGATCTGACAGCAAAGGGGAAGAACCATAATGATGCCCTGCATGTCTCCATTGAATGCAGGGGCACTACTCTTGCCCATGTGCTGGTTGACACAGGTTCTTCATTAAACGTGCTGCCCAAGAAGGCTCTGGATAGGCTGGATTGTGAGGGTCTAGAGCTCAAACCAACTCACATTGTTGTCCGGGCCTTTGACGGGTCCAAAAGAATGGTACATGGTGAGGTGGATATCCCAATCAGGGTTGGGTCACAGGTATTTTATTCAAAATTCTATGTGATGGACATCCATCCGTCCTATTCTTGTTTGCTGGGTCGCCCGTGGATCCACAAAGCTGGAGCTGTGACCTCCACATTGCATCAGAAGCTCAAGTACCCGGTCAGGGGGAAGATCGTAACAGTGCAAGGGGAAGAGGAGTACATGGTCAGCCACCTCAACTCCTTCAGATACGTAGAAATGGATGGGGAGTTCATTGAAACCCCCTTTCAACATTTTGAGGAAGTACCACAAACCTTGGCAGCAACAGAAGCAGATGAAGAGGTTTCTCCCTTGAAGATGGCCTCCTTAAAGGACGCCCGGGCTGTGATCGAAAAAGGTGAATGTGCAAACTGGGGCAAGCTCCCTGATCTTACTCCTAAGACTAACAAGTTTGGGCTGGGTTTCACCACAGAAGCTCAGAAAGCAGTGCGCAAGGCGAGAATTGGAAGACCTCCTGTGCTCATCACCCACTCAGAAGTGAATGCTATTGGAGAGGAAGACAAAGTGGAAGAGTCAGAGTTCGATAGCTGGATCTACCCGACGACCGACGGTGGATTGACCAATTGGACTGCTAAAGATTTTACACCCATAACTTTTGTTCCCCAGTAATGAATTTCTTTGTTTTTGATTTGTAATAAACAATAATTTGAAACTGTATGGCCCGGTGTCTTACCCGGGGCACTGTGGATTTTGTTTATGAGGGCTTTTGTTTGCCACTGTCATATGTCATGAATAAAAGCATTGGACGTTTTTCACATTTCAAATTTTGCGCTCCTTGTCTTTCCTTTCCTTACATATTGCAAAACAGCTGTATTTACACACACTCACTCATACAGGTTTCAATCCACTCTGGATCTCACTGGTAACGACTCTGCTACTGCCAGTTATGACTTCGAAAATCCGATCAACTTAGCCGAAGACGAAGGTGAAGATGATTGCGAAGTGCCTGGTGAACTTGCAAGACTGTTACAACAGGAAGAGAGGGCAATTCAACCCCATGAAGAGCCAGTGGAAATAATAAACTTGGGTACTGAGGAAGACAAGAAAGAGGTAAAGATTGGTGCCAACTTAGAACTCAGCGTGAAGCAACGGTTGACTCAGATGCTGCATGACTATAAGGAAATCTTTGCCTGGTCCTACGAAGATATGCCCGGATTAGATACCGACATTGTGGTCCATCACTTACCAACTAAAGAAGATTGCCCTCCGGTTAAGCAAAAGGTCCGCCGTATGCGTCCAGAGATGTCTGAGAAGATTAAAGCCGAGGTTATGAAGCAGTTTGATGCCGGGTTTCTTGCAGTGACTTCTTACCCTCAGTGGGTTGCTAATGTGGTGCCGGTACCTAAGAAGGACGGCAAGGTCAGAATGTGTGTCGATTACAGGGATCTGAACAGGGCCAGCCCCAAGGATGACTTCCCTCTACCTCACATTGACGTCCTTGTTGATAATACATCTCAGCATAAAGTGTTCTCTTTTATGGATGGCTTTTCAGGCTACAATCAGATCAAGATGGCTCCTGAAGACATGGAAAAGACTACATTTGTTACTCAGTGGGGCACCTTCTGCTACAAAGTCATGCCTTTTGGACTAAAGAATGCTGGGGCAACCTACCAACGTGCCATGGTTGCTTTATTTCATGACATGATCCATCATGAGATAGAAGTGTATGTTGACGACATGATCGCTAGGTCCCAGACTGAGGAAGAGCACCTAGATCATCTGCAGAAATTGTTTGACCGGTTGAAACTGTACAAACTAAGATTGAACCCTAACAAGTGCACCTTCGGGGTAAGATCTGGGAAGTTGCTAGGCTTCGTGGTCAGTGATAAAGGCATTCAAGTGGACCCAGCTAAGGTCAAAGCTATTCAAGAGATGCCAGTTCCTAAGACAGAAAAGGAGGTCAGAGGCTTTTTAGGACGCCTGAATTACATTGCTCGCTTTATCTCACATCTGACTGCTACCTGTGAACCAATCTTCAAGCTGCTGAAGAAAGATCAGGTAGTACGTTGGAACGATGAATGTCAAGCTGCCTTCGACAGAATCAAAGAGTATCTCCAAGAACCACCTATCCTTATGCCACCGGTTGAAGGGAGACCTCTGATACTATATCTGACAGTGTTGGACAGCTCAATGGGGTGTGTGCTGGGGCAGCATGACGAGTCTGGCCGAAAAGAGCATGCCATTTATTACCTTAGCAAAAAGTTTACCGACTGTGAGACCCGATACTCACTGCTTGAGAAAACTTGCTGCGCTTTGGTATGGGCTGCTCGCCGGCTGAGACAGTATATGCTGACTCACACTACTTTGTTGATTTCAAAAATGGATCCTATAAAGTACATATTCGAAAAGCCTGCTCTGTCTGGGAGAATTGCGAGATGGCAGATGATCTTGACGGAATACGACATTCAGTACACGACCCAAAAAGCCATCAAGGGAAGTGTATTGGCAGACCACTTAGCACATCAAGCTGTAGATGACTACCAATCAATGAACTTCGAGTTTCCGGATGAAAGCATTATGATAGTAACTGACTGTGAAGTACCTGGACCGGATGAAGGACCTGAACCAGGATCCCGATGGTCTATGCATTTTGACGAAGCATCCAACGCTTTGGGAAATGGTATTGGCGCCATCATCATATCTCCACAAGGTACTCATACTCCACTTACCGCCCGGCTGTGTTTCAACTGTACCAACAACATGGCGGAGTATGAGGCGTGTATCATGGGTCTTCAAGCTGCGATCGACCCGAGGATCAAATTTCTGAGTGTCTTCGGAGATTCCGCTCTTGTGATCAATCAGATCAAAGGAGAATGGGATACGAAACATCCAAACTTGCTTCCTTACAGAGAATGTGTGTTGACCCTGATCCCCCACTTCACAGAGATAACATTTGAGCACTTTCCAAGAGAAGAGAATCAGTTGGCGGACGCGTTAGCTACAATGTCTTCAATGTTCAAGGTCAAATGGGACAACGAGGCTCCCCGGATCATCATCTGGAAACTGGACGAACCGGCATACTGTTGTGATCTCGAAACCGAATTGGTGACTGAGAAGCCTTGGTACCACGAAGTGAAGAGATACCTAGAAGCTCAGGAATACCCTGAAGGAGCATCTGTCAATGATAAGAAATTCCTGAGGAGGTTTGCAGCCAAGTTCTTTCTTAGCAACGACATCTTGTACAAGCGAAACCAGGATTCAACCCTACTGCGTTGTGTAGATAAGACTGAAGCAGAAAGAATCATGGAAGAGCTACATGAAGGGACCTTTGGTACACACTCCAGTGGACATACCATGGCAAAGAAGATCCTACGGGCAGGGTATTACTGGTCCACCATGGAAGCTGATTGCTACCAACATTCTAGGACATGCCATAAATGCCAGATCTACGCAGACAAGGTGCATGTTCCTCCGGTTCCCCTGAATGTCCTGACTGCGCCTTGGCCATTTGCAATGTGGGGCATAGACATGATCGGTGAGATTAAACCTACGGCATCTAATGGACATCGCTTCATCCTAGTGGCGATTGATTATTTTACGAAGTGGGTTGAGGCAGCATCCTATGCTACGGTAACCAAGACTGTTGTAGCACGGTTCATTCGGCACAACCTGATCTGTCGGTACGGTGTCCCTGAGCGGATTATTACAGATAACGGTACCAATCTGAACAATAAGATGATCGCTGAGCTCTGCGAACAGTTCAAGATACAGCACCACAATTCTTCTCCTTACAGACCGAAGATGAATGGGGCTATAGAAGCAGCTAATAAAAACATCAAGAAGATCGTGCAGAAGATGACAGTAACGTATAAAGATTGGCACGAGATGTTACCGTTCGCTCTGCATGGGTATCGTACCTCAGCTAGGACGTCAACCGGGGCAACTCCTTTCTCTCTGGTTTATGGCATGGAGGCAGTCTTGCCGATCGAAGTACAAATTCCTTCTCTCCGGATAATGAAGGATGCAAATCTGAATGAAGATGATTGGATCCAGACCCGACTTGATCAGCTCAACCTTATTGACGAAAAGAGACTTGCTGCTATCTGTCATGGTCAGACGTATCAGAAACGAATGATCAGGGCATTTAACAAAAAGGTCAGACCACAGGAATATCAAGTCGGGGATCTGGTGATCAAGCGAATCATCCTTCCCCAGAGTGATCCAAGGGGCAAATGGACCCCTACGTACGAAGGGCCATTTGTGGTTAAGCATGTGTTCTCAGGAGGAGCAATGATATTAACCAACATGGATGGTGACGACCTTCCTCACCCCGCCAATGCAGACATAGTTAAAAAATACTACGCATGAAAAAAGACCCGCTAGGCTGACATGTCTAGGCAAAAATTAGGGCTTCCCGTCGAACCAAAAGGGTTCGGGCAAAATGAAGGGATGAAAATGAAAAATCTGTACACCCGGCCAGTCGAAAACCGGAAAAGGCGGCTTGGGCAAAAATGGGTATCCCGGTGGACTGAAAACCCGAAAGGGCAGTCCAGGCAAAAGTTAGGGATAAAAACGTAATACTATGTCTCATCAGATCACTTTGCATCCAGAATCCGGTATCTACATCAAGTTCAGACGGCATCGATCAGTCAGCTTCACCTTCAACCAAAGTCATCAAGTGATGAGACGCACGGAGTATAAAGGCAATAGCAGAGTTGAAACCCAGTGGATCATTCATCTTTCACACAGCTGTTTTATTTTCTTTTGTACAAAACTTGTATAAACTCTTTTGCTCGGCGACGTTTCTCTTACTAGTATGTCAACCTTTTGTACACAAAACGCCTATTCACAGGCTATTCAAAATCAATACAAATATACTTTTCAGTTAAACGTGCCAACTGTTTTTCTTTTTTCTGTTTTGTTTTGCGAAGAACGTCCAAGGTTCAATTTGTGATATATGCATTGACAATAATTTGCTAGCTCATAAATATTTGCATACGAAACAAAGAATTAATTGCAGGTGACACTAGAAACAGGGGCAATAAAGAGTTGTCTGAGCAGTCTAATTGTTCTATCCTCCAAGGTACCAAGGTAGGTTCAGCTAAAGAACCTAACCAGGTATCTTAAAATTCTCCAGAGAGTGAGACAGCAAGTCAGTGCATTCTTCCCCAAACAAAGTTAACAAGTCTCAAGGAAATTGGGTATCCTCCAGTAGATCCCAATATTCTCCAGCAGCATATATTCTTAACAAGCATCCCCGGCAGTCTTGGTCTAAAGATTGTTCCCCGGCGGCATACATCAACATTCAAAGGAATCACTTCCCCAGCATATCAAAACTTCCCCAGGAGAGTCCCATCCAAGTTCCCCTGGAAAGATGGAATTCATCTCCCCAAGCAGTAAGCTTATCCCCAGTAAATCCTGGAAGCTTATCATTCACAGAACACGAACGCGTCGCCTGGCTTGATTTAAAGAGTTATTTCCTCAACAGGATATAACTGGGTTATCCTCAGCCAAAAGCCACAGAAAGAGCGTCCTCGACGAAGTCTTCTCACCCCAGCGAAGTCTATCAACACTTTCAGTACAACAAGGATATCGCCAGCAAATTACTACTATCAACACTCAGCAAAGCATCTCTATCCCCACAGAGTATTGCTTCCCAGCATGATCGCTAGAGTATCTTTTCTCCCCGCAGAATCCTCCATTTGCCAGGTTTATTCCGCAACGGAGTCATCTTCTCCTACCGGTATTCTTGCAATTATCATCCCCAGCGGAAGCAAAAGCTTATTCTTCAACATCAGCCCAGGATACGACTTCCCGGCATCCGTCAAGGATTTACCTTCCTAGACGAAAACATACATAAAACATCACAAATATCATTATAACATGCATAGACACATCATATCATACAAGTCTCATTTATATTGAGAACATCATTGCTTGATCCATATCATGCATTGCATATGACTAACCTTTACCTCTCAGGAAAGATGCAGTTGAAATTCTCAAACATATTTCAAGGCATTATCTAGTCCAGCTAAATCGACTCCCAACAGGTTTTTCTGATGAAAACTCAATAGAAGTTATCAGGTTATAAATTCCTATTGGTTCTCTCTCCGACGGCGCATGAGATTTCCATTTTAGTTTTTCTTTAAGATTATTGAAAATTCTGGCTACAGATACCCAATGTCACGTCCAATGTTATGACACTGTATCTGACTTACTATATGACAGTAAATGCAAAAGCAGTAAATAACACAGTCAATTGTTTACCCAGTTCAGTGTGCAACAACACCTACTCTGGGGGCTACCAAGCCAGGGAGAGAATCCACTATAAGAGATGTTAATTCAGGAATAAACCAACCAGTTTATCTCCTTCACTTAAGACCTACCCAATGCAATTCTAATCTAAGTACAACTTAAACCTGAGTTCCTACTCACTCCCCCTCAATCACAGCAGTGATACATAAACCAATTTGACTTGAGAATTGATGAAGACACTCTTCAAAACACACTCTTGATTATGCTTCACAGCTTTTTAATCAAGTAACACAATCACTCGTGCTTCACAGCTTTGAGTGATGTACACAACTAACTTGACTCTGCTTCACAGCTTTAGTCAAGTAACATTCAAACACTCTTGCTTCAAAGCTTTGAGTGCTACACAACCCTTACAATTGAAACCTATTCCAAGACACTTATCACAATGATAATTGCTTGGAGTACAATTAAACAAATCTATACAGATTACAAACTCGATCTTCAAATTACTCAGCAGGGATGATTTCAAAAACCGCAGCTCTGTTGAATATATAGCAGCTGCAACTTCAGTTAGGGTTTCCAAAAACCTAGGGTTGATTCCGTTTGACTTAAAGTCCAGGTCACAGTACTTTGTTGATCAGGTTAGGATTGAGCGAGGTTACTCCTCAGAAAACGCAGGATTCTGTTTAGGAAGGACTGAGTTATTTCCTGAAAAAACTCAGACTTATCCAATCCTGTAATCCTGCTAGTTCAGAACAGGATGTCATAACATCTGTTATGACATCTGAGAAAACCTGTCTACTGATTAGCTAAATGTGATCATTTTGCAAACATGCTCAGATACACACTTATGAACATCAGTATTTGAGTTACAATATTTTTCTGCATATGTACCTAAAGAGTTAGTACAACCTGAACTAGAATGTTATGACATCAGTCATGACATTCACACATACACTTGGAATTTACCAAAAATACAAGCCAATACCTAAACACCTACAAACTCCCCCTTTGGCAGATTTTTGGCTAAAGTCCCTAAACAATCAGAGATAGCAGCAGAAATAAATGATGACAGCAGAAAAATATAGTGTTAAGTACTAATTAAGCAGTACCAAATATTCTCCCCCACTTTAGCCACAAATGGGCCAAAGATTACATGTTTATAAGGTAATACAGTTATCCAAGACAAAATAATGAGATCAGCAGCAGAACACCAGACACAGCAGTAGACAACAGCAGGACATTCTTCCAAACTCCACCACCACGCAGCAATCATCCTTCAAGTACTGTCATCAGACTCAGAGGAGTCAGGCTTCTTTCTTTTCTTGTCAGCATTTCTCTCTTTGTTTGATGTCTCAACATTCTTAGAGACATTTGGATTTGTTTCAGCATTTGAATTTTCTTGGTGCAGAGGAACAGAAATGCCAGGAACTGAGTGGTTCTCGTTCAGAATTCGGGAAACAATTTTTGCTATTGCTTGATTAACATAGGCTGTCCCTTCCCTATTTGTAATTTCAGGGGGTACTGAAGAGGAAGGATGAGATGGATTACCTGTATGTCTTGTTCGCACCTCTTTGGCCTTGGTGGAGTTAATTCTATGAGAACAGATCTCCAGAACATCAGAGTCCAGACAGGAAGAGATTGTCCCAGAATCTTGATCAGATGAAGAGGTTGAGATGGTCGTATTGGATGATGATGGCGTTTGAGACATTTTGTCAGTTTTGAAGGACAAACAGCAAATGAGAAGAATTTCTGATTGATGTGAAGCACGAGAGAGGAACAAAGCAAAGGAGTGCCTATTCAACTTCTCAAAACAGTGGTAGGAAATGAGAAAATACAATTTTAAACCAATCAGAACAGGCAGAAGTCCTTTGGTCTTTGTTTTAAGCAAAATTAATTGCTACAATTCCTCATGTTGGCAAATACCCAACTTACCCCTTAAGTTTTCAAATTGATTTGCATCCAAAGCCTTGGTAAAAATGTCAGCCAGCTGTAGCTCAGTGGTAACATGTTCCAACTTGATGATCTTTTCTTCTACAAGGTCTCTAATAAAGTGATGTCGTATGTCAATATGTTTGGTCCTGCTATGCTGAATGGGATTCTTGGATATGTTGATTGTACTCAGATTGTCACAGTATAATGTCATAACATCTTGTGTGACGTTATACTCAGTGAGCATCTGTTTCATCCATAACATTTGAGAGCAGCTACTGCCAGCTGCAATATATTCAGCTTCAGCAGTGGAAAGAGACACACAATTCTGTTTCTTGCTGAACCAGGAAACCAGATTACTTCCCAAAAAGAAACATCCTCCAGAAGTGCTTTTTCTATCATCAGCACTACCAGCCCAATCAGCATCACAGTAGCCAGTCAGAGTCGGTTCACAGCCATGAGTATACAGCAATCCATAGTTGTAAGTACCACTTACATACTTCAAAATTCTCTTCACTTGATTGAGATGACTGACTTTGGGATCAGCTTGGTATCTAGCACAAACTCCAACTGCAAAGGCAATATCAGGTCTGCTGGCAGTTAAGTACAGCAGGCTTCCTATCATGCTTCTGTACAGACTTTGATCCACCTTAACCCCACTTGAATCTTTGGAGAGCTTTAGATGAGTAGGAGCAGGAGTCCTTTTGTGACTTGCATTCTCCATTCCAAACTTCTTTACAATATTCTTAGCATACTTGCTTTGAGATAAGAAGATTGAGTCCTCCATCTGTGAGACTTGTAGTCCAAGAAAATAAGTTAGTTCTCCCATGAGACTCATTTCAAATTCAGCCTGCATCTGGTCAGCAAAGTGTTTAACCATATGTTCTGACATTCCGCCAAACACTATATCATCAACATATATTTGGGCAACCATCAACTTCCCTCCTTCAGTTTTGATAAATAGAGTTTTGTCCAAGCCTCCTTTTCTGTAGCCTTTGTCTGAGAGAAACTTTGTTAACCTGTCATACCATGCTCTAGGAGCTTGTTTCAGCCCATATAGAGCTTTTCTCAATTTGTAGACATGATCAGGATGGGTTGGATCCACAAAGCCTTTAGGTTGTTCCACATAAGCTTCCTCATTTAAGTACCCATTTAGAAAGGCACTTTTCACATCCATCTGAAATAACTTGAACTTCAGAAGACAAGCAATTGACAACAAGAGTCTGATTGATTCCAACCTGGCTACAGGTGCAAAGGTTTCATCAAAGTCAACCCCTTCAACTTGGGTGTATCCTTGAGCAACAAGTCTCGCCTTATTTCTGGTGACAACTCCTTCAGCATCTGACTTGTTCTTGAATATCCATTTTGTCCCAATGATGTTAGTTCCTTCAGGTCTAGGAACCAGTTCCCAGACTTCATGCTGCTTGAATTGGTTCAGTTCATCTTGCATTGCACCAATCCAATATTCATCAGTCAAGGCTTCCTTGACATTTTTTGGTTCTATTTTGGACACAAAACAAGAATTTGAGATGATTTCTCTTGATCTTGTGATGACTCCACTATTAGGATCTCCTATGATGAGCTCTTTTGGATGATCCTTCTGAATTCTGATGGAAGGAGTCTTGCTAGCTTCCTTTGATTCTGATTCTGTTGTGGTGGAGTTGGGTAGATCATCCTGTTGGGTTGAAGTCTCAAAGAATGTCTCAACAGTACAAGGAACATCTGTTTCTTCATGATAGTCATCAATTATGACATTTATTGATTCCATCATGGTTTTGGTTCTGGAGTTGAATACTCTATAAGCTCTGCTGTTTGAGGAGTATCCTAGAAATATGCCTTCATCACTTTTGGAGTCCAGTTTTCTTCTCTGTTCCCGATCAGACAGGATATAGCATTTGCTGCCTGTGATCGGTGGATCTGGAACTGACTGTTTTAAAGCTGGTTCGCGAAATGTCGCGGAAGCAAGAGTCGCCACCGTCTTTTATTTTCTCCAATAGGAAAGGACAAAAGCACAGAAAAATTCCTTTAAAGAGATTGCTCTCGGTTCGGGAGGTAGGTTATAGAAAGGGAAGGTGTTAGCACCTTTTCTATCCATGGTTATCCATGGGCTCTTAGGTACTTGCTCAATGTGTTTTCAAAATTGTTTGCTTTTCAATGTGGGTTTCAAAAATATTCTTTGGAAAGTTTCAGTTTAACTCGTACGTCCGAGTGTTTTGAAAAGTTTGTTTTGAAAGTTTTTGAAAGTGTTAGTGTGAAAAGATTTGATTTGTTTTGTTTTAAAGAGAGCAAGTATCTACGAGAACCTACCTACCCTAAGGAATTCGTCTGTGTAAATGTCCTTTAAAGTAGTGCCATCCCACCATTGAGAGGTAAGTAGCACCACCGTTGGAGGTGTTCGGGTCAATTCGAGTTTTAGGGACGTGGTGGTCACCAGAGCAACAGTAGGATACCTTAGAAGCTACCCTTATGCCATTGATCCTTTATTTTCCGAGGCAACCGTTTCGAGGCAACTGGATCATGTCATGGACATAAGGACTTACTAAAACGTCCTATACTCGACGACCACCTTTCGAAAGGCAACAGTGAGGCGTACCCTAGGGGTGGTGTGTGCGAATTGTGTGTCATTTTCAGTTTATTGTTTGTCTTGTCATGCATTGGTGATCTAACGATTCGATTTTATTTTTGGGCATTCATTCTTTCATGCATATTTATTAACAGTTAAAAGTGCGGGAATTTAAAGCGCGGAAAAGATAAAAGTCCTACGCTATTACAAAGGGCGAGGGTCTACAACGCCAAATTAATCCAGACCCCTTTTAAAATAAATTGCAGAAAAGAAATGCCTAATAGCTATTACATGGCTTTGGTACATATACATAATTATTTACAAAAGAAATAAATGAAACGCGCGAAAAAAAGAAAAATAATCAAATGCGAGGGCGTTGGACCCTTTAAAGGAATTAAAATAATTAAGTTATCTAAAATTAAAATTAAATGAAAAATGGTATTTTTGTGTTTTTTAGATTTAAAAGAAAAAGGAAAAATTAATTAAAATTTTAATGCTAAACCCTAGTTCTAATGTTTTTTAAGTTATTAAGAAAAAGATTTAATTTCTAACCTAATTTAATTCTAAATTAATTTATGTACAAATTTTGATTTATGAAAAATAAAAAAATAATATTATTATTCTGAAAAAAAGAAAATAAAAAAAAGAAAATAAAAAGTTATTAAACCGAAACTCTATTTTTTGGATTTTAGTTATTAAAAGAATTAAAGTCTAACCTAAAATGCAACCCTAGTTTAATTATGAAAAACACTAATACTATGGCAAAAAACAAGGAAAGCTAAAAGGAAAAAGTCATTAACCTAATTCTATGTTTTTGTTTTGATTTTTATTAAAAAGAGATTAAAATTGAATACCTAATTAAAACTAAATATTTACATATATTTATTTAGAAAATAATCATAATAAAATAAATATCATATTTTTTTATATTTTCTGATTTTTTTGTGATGTTTTTGTGTTTTTGTAAAAAATTTATTAATTAAATAAATAGCAAATAAAAGAAATAAAAGAAAGAATTAAAGAAAGAATAAAAATAAAAATGATAAAGCAAACCAGGGGGGTGTGGTCCCAAACTTGGAGGTGTAGGCCTGGTGATTTTGGCCCATTTGCATTGTGAATTGGTTGACTTTCTAAGCCACGTGCACGCCTGTTGACTTGTCCTCATGGTATCCCTTGATTCTGAGCCCTTGGATGATCATCTGGGACACGTGGATGAGCTGATTTTGAAGTGCATGGTGAGTCTTCAATGTTATGCTGCATGGGAATTCAAGTGAAAAAATGATATGGGAAATGTGTGAGACCTGGGGTTTGAACCCAGGTCATGAGAGTCCCTAGCGCACGTCCCTGCCAGCTGAGCCACGTTGATTTCATTTAACATATAATAGTCAATAAAAAATATAAAAGAAAAAGGTTAGTGCTTATTTAAAACGCGCGCAAATTCAAACTCCTCCAATCCACTTGTGCCACGCCATCATCCCTTCCATTTTCCTGAAACACAAAGAAAGAAGGCAACGGTTTTTGAAACGTTGCATTAGGGAGCTTTTGAGAAAATAGCGATTAGGTCCCTGTAGCTCATAAATTTGTCGCGAGCATATCTTCTTCTTCGTCTCAGAATGCTGAGTTCAATCATGGTGGTCAGGAACCTTAATTTTTCCTCTACAAAAAAACCCTAATTTAAGAAAGCTGTAACCCTAGGATTCGAAAATGGTGGATTAGCGTATGATTAGCAAAAATGAAATTAAACACCATGAATAGTTTAGAAACTTCACATGGAACAAGAATATGCTATTGGAATGCAGTGAAGATGCTTAGAATTAAGAATACGATTTCAAAAAAATTTATGTACAGCTTGAGTTGCCACCACTGTTTCTTCACGTTTTGATTGATGTTAGGAAGTGGGATCCCTTCAGAATTGCCTCAGGATGCTAATGGTATATGAATCAAGGCTTAAAAAAATTCCTAACTTTGAAATCAGTTTTGACTTATATGGCTCATTTTTCAAATTGCCAATCCACTTTTGAGCGAGCCTTTTGCTGCACTATGGTTAGGGTTTGACTCAATGCATCTCATGGAATGGAATTGGCTAGTTTTTTGGCCTTAATTCATGCTTGGGAAAGAATTGGTCTTAGGGTTTCTTCCATTAACCATTTTCCTACTTTTTAGCCAAAACCTAGACCTAGTGTGCAAATGAACCCTAGCCTGATTTCTTGAGTTGGTTCATGATACATAGAAATTGTCCAAGTTCATTTGACACTATTCCATTGGTTTTTAAATTTTATTTGAATTTTCAAAGAATTAAAATGAATTAAATCATCAAAAATTAAATAAAATAAAAAAATCAATATTTGGTCTTGAAATTAACCATGGGACACGTGTGTGGCATGACAAGGATGAACAAAGTGAGAAAAATGGGGCCCTTTTGTCAAAAATTGGATTTTCAAAGATAGTTGACTTTTGCCATTTCACAAAATTTTCCCAACTTCTACAAGGCATAACTTGCTCAATTTTTAAGCTTTTCACATGTTCTTGGACATTTTGGAAAGGTCTTTGAGTCCTTTAACCAATGCCTTTGGTCCCATGTCATTTTGATTTACCAATCTCAAGTTATGGCCTTTGACTTAAAGTCCCCTTTTGTTGACTTTTGAAAATGACCTATAATGTTGAAATTGATAACTTTTTGTGAGAGCATTTCTTGGACTTGAAGTATGAAGATGAGTTGTAGGAAATGTCTTTCTCTTCAAAATGAGCTTTGGATGGAATTTTTCTGATAATCCATGTGAAAGTTATGCCCTGGTCCATTTCAGTTGACTTTTTCAGCTGTCCAAATATAGCAACTTTTGCATCTTTGATGATTTCTGAGCCAAATTTTGAGAATCATGATCAAGCATTGATCAAATGATGTTTGTGGCTTCAAAATGATATATTGACCAAAAATTTGAACTTTTGACTGTCAAATGACCATTTTGCCCCTACAGTTGACTGTAGTGCAATTTAGGGTTTTGACTGTACAATCTTGAGCTGAATGCCTTGAAACTTGATATGAGGATGCTTGACCATGTTTGTAAGCATATGAGACTTGATTGAGCCTTTGAAAACTTCCTTTTCTTGATCAACACACAAACCCTAGTTTTGACTGTATGGAGGCCTTTGCACTGCACAACCCTTGGGGAATTTTGTAGCTTGGCTTGGCAATTTCTTGAGGAATATGGGAGGGCAAATTTTGGGGTATAACACTGCCAAACACATGGAAGTACTTCACAGTTGGTTTTCTTCCTTTCCAGAGTTCATATATGGTGGATGAGGTTCCCTTTCTCAAGGTGACCCTGTTATGAACATAACAGGCTGTATTCATAGCTTCAGCCCAGAAATACATAGGAAGTTTTTTTGCATGTAACATTGCTCTGGCAGATTCTTGTATGGTCCTGTTTTTTCTTTCCACAACTCCATTTTGCTGAGGTGTTATGGGAGAAGAAAACTCATGACTGATTCCTTCTGAAGCACAGAAGTCATCAAACCTGCTGTTTTCAAATTCCTTGCCATGATCACTTCTGATTCTGACAATACATACTTCCTTCTCTCTTTGAATTCTTTTGCACAGTTCTCTAAAGACTTCAAATGCATCTGATTTTTCTCTAATGAAATTAATCCAGGTGAATCTGGAAAAATCATCCACAACCACATAGGCATATCTTTTACCACCAAGACTTTCTACTTGCATTGGTCCCATCAGATCCATATGGAGGAGTTCTAGAACCTTAGTGGTGGTCAGATGTCTTGACTTTGGATGTGACATCCTTGTCTGCTTGCCCACCTGACATTCACCGCAAACTCTTCCTTCATCAATTAGCAGTTTTGGAATTCCTCTGACTGCTTCCAAGGAGATGATCCTCTTCATACCCCTTAGGTGGAGATGGCCAAGTTTTTGGTGCCACAGTTTCACCTCTTTCTCTTCTTTTGCAATGCAACACACAGATGAGAAATTAGTATTCTCAGCCTCCCATAAGTAACAGTTGTCTTTGGATCTGACTCCTTTCATTACTGTCTCTTGTTTGTCATTGATTACAAGGCATTCAGATTTTGAGAAATTGACCTTGAATCCTAGATCACACAGTTGACTGATACTAATGAGATTAGCAGTCAGTCCTTTCACCAGCAGTACTTCATTTAGACTTGGAACTCCAGGGCAGTTCAAATCACCAACTCCTTTGATTTCACCTTTGGCCCCATCTCCAAAGGTCACAAAACTGGTGGTGTGAGGCTTAACATTATTGAGGAGGTTCTTGATTCCAGTCATATGTCTGGAACATCCACTGTCAAAATACCAGTCTTCTTTTGCAGAGACCCTCAGGGAAGTGTGAGCTATCAGTGCAGTAGCCTTTTTCTTCCATTGAGGAGCACGTGGTACCTTTTTAGACTTAGGTTTGACACCTGAATTCTGATTAGGGTATCCATGTAATCTGAAGCAAAAACGCTTTATGTGGCCATATCTACCACAATGATGACATTTCCATCTTTGGTACCTTTTCCTCATATGTTTCTGTTCCTGATGTCGAGAGTTGTGTTGAGACATCTGTTTTGGCATTTGCCTACCAGAACCAGATTTCGTTGCTTTCATAAATCCTAGACCAGATTTATTTCCCACATTTTGTCCAATCTGTAGGATCTCTTCCAATTTGTCAGTTCCATTTGTCAACATCTTGACAGATTTTGTCATTTGATCCAGTTGTGAATTCAGCAATTGAACTTCTCCTTCTAGAAGACTTATAGTTTCAAGGTTTTCCCTTTTTTCAGCCTCCATCTTCATGATGAGTTTTGATTGTTTCTTATTCTGCACACAGACTTCAGTACTTCTGATACACAATTCCTTGTATGTTTCAGCCAGTTCTTCAAAAGTCACCTCTTCATCACTTTCAGAGGTACAAACACCAGTTAAAGCAGTAACTCGTTTGGCAGTCTCTTCTTCAGAATTACTTTCTGAATCACAGTCGGACCAAGTAACTGTCATTCCTTTTTGTTTCTTAAGAAAGGTAGGACATTCAGCTCGAATATGCCCATATCCTTCACAACCATGACATTGAATTCCTCTGCCTTGAACTCCCTTCCCATCTGACCTTGATCTTTTGCTGGAACTGTCAATGTCAGAGGAGATGTTATGAACATTAGACCTTGACTTTGGATCTATTCTTTTGATGAGTTTGTTGAATTGTCTTCCTAGCATGGCTATAGCTTCTGAAATGTTTTCTTCAGCATCAGTGTTGGACATAAGTGCTATGCTCTTGTTCTTTTTGACATCATCATTAGTGATTCCCATCTCAAAAGTCTGAAGAGACCCAATAAGTTCATCTACTTTCAACTTGCTGATGTCCTGGGCTTCCTCTATGGCAGTCACCTTCATTGCAAATCTTTTAGGCAAGGATCTGAGAATCTTCCTCACCAGTTTTTCTTCTGACATTTTTTCTCCCAGTGCTCCTGAGGTGTTGGCAATTTCCAAGATGTTCATGTGAAACTCATGAATGGTTTCATCTTCCATCATTTTTAGATTCTCAAACTTAGTGGTCAACATCTGAAGCCTTGACATTTTTACTTTGGAAGTTCCCTCATGAGTAGTTTTGAGAGTGTCCCAAACTTCCTTGGCCAGTTCATATTGATGAACTAATCTGAAAATATTTCTATCAATCCCATTGAACAAGGCATTTAAAGCTTTGGAATTTCCCAGGGCTAGCTCATCTTCTTCTTTACTCCAATCTTCCTCAGGCTTCAGACTGATTGTCCCATCTTCCTCAGTTATGGTGGGATGAATCCATCCTTTGTCAGCAGCTCTCCAAGCCTTTTTGTCCAGAGATTTTAGGAAGGCAATCATACGAGGTTTCCAGTAGTCATAATTAGTTCCATCCAGAATGGGTGGTCTATTTCCAAAAACTCCTTCTTTGTCCATAGTGCCAGAAAGTGATATCCCTAGATCTCACCCAGTGATACAGGCAGGGTGCCTGCTCTGATGCCAATTGAAAATTCTGGCTACAGATACCCAATGTCACGTCCAATGTTATGACACTGTATCTGACTTACTATATGACAGTAAATGCAAAAGCAGTAAATAACACAGTCAATTGTTTACCCAGTTCAGTGTGCAACAACACCTACTCTGGGGGCTACCAAGCCAGGGAGAGAATCCACTATAAGAGATGTTAATTCAGGAATAAACCAACCAGTTTATCTCCTTCACTTAAGACCTACCCAATGCAATTCTAATCTAAGTACAACTTAAACCTGAGTTCCTACTCACTCCCCCTCAATCACAGCAGTGATACATAAACCAATTTGACTTGAGAATTGATGAAGACACTCTTCAAAACACACTCTTGATTATGCTTCACAGCTTTTTAATCAAGTAACACAATCACTCGTGCTTCACAGCTTTGAGTGATGTACACAACTAACTTGACTCTGCTTCACAGCTTTAGTCAAGTAACATTCAAACACTCTTGCTTCAAAGCTTTGAGTGCTACACAACCCTTACAATTGAAACCTATTCCAAGACACTTATCACAATGATAATTGCTTGGAGTACAATTAAACAAATCTATACAGATTACAAACTCGATCTTCAAATTACTCAGCAGGGATGATTTCAAAAACCGCAGCTCTGTTGAATATATAGCAGCTGCAACTTCAGTTAGGGTTTCCAAAAACCTAGGGTTGATTCCGTTTGACTTAAAGTCCAGGTCACAGTACTTTGTTGATCAGGTTAGGATTGAGCGAGGTTACTCCTCAGAAAACGCAGGATTCTGTTTAGGAAGGACTGAGTTATTTCCTGAAAAAACTCAGACTTATCCAATCCTGTAATCCTGCTAGTTCAGAACAGGATGTCATAACATCTGTTATGACATCTGAGAAAACCTGTCTACTGATTAGCTAAATGTGATCATTTTGCAAACATGCTCAGATACACACTTATGAACATCAGTATTTGAGTTACAATATTTTTCTGCATATGTACCTAAAGAGTTAGTACAACCTGAACTAGAATGTTATGACATCAGTCATGACATTCACACATACACTTGGAATTTACCAAAAATACAAGCCAATACCTAAACACCTACAATTATAATTCCATTTTGGTTCTCTCTTCGACGGTGCATGAGATTTCCATTTTAGGTCTTTCTTTCAGATTTCATTTTCCTATTGGTTCTCTCTCCGACGGTGCATGAGATTTCCATTTTAGGTTTTTCTTTAAGATTATAATTCCATTTTGGTTCTCTCTCCGACGGTGCATGAGATTTCCATTCTAGGTCTTTCTTTCAGATTTCATTTTCCTATTGGTTCTCTCTCCGACGGTGCATGAGATTTCCATTTTAGGTTTTTCTTTAAGATTATAATTCCATTTTGGTTCTCTCTCCGACGGTGCATGAGATTTCCATTTTAGGTCTTTCTTTCAGATTTCATTTTCCTATTGGTTCTCTCTCCGACGGTGCATGAGATTTCCATTTTAGGTTTTTCTTTAAGATTATAATTCCATTTTGGTTCTCTCTCCGACGGTGCATGAGATTTCCATTTTAGGTCTTTCTTTCAGATTTTATTTTCTTATTGGTTATCTCTCCGACGGTGCATGAGATTTCCATTTTAGTTTTTCTTTAAGATTATAATTCCATTTTGGTTCTCTCTCCGACGGTGCATGAGATTTCCATTTTAGGTCTTTCTTTCAGATTTCATTTTCCTATTGGTTCTCTCTCCGACGGTGCATGAGATTTCCATTTTAGGTTTTTCTTTAAGATTATAATTCCATTTTGGTTCTCTCTCCGACGGTGCATGAGATTTCCATTCTAGGTCTTTCTTTCAGATTTCATTTTCCTATTGGTTCTCTCTCCGACGGTGCATGAGATTTCCATTTTAGGTTTTTCTTTAAGATTATAATTCCATTTTGGTTCTCTCTCCGACGGTGCATGAGATTTCCATTTTAGGTCTTTCTTTCAGATTTCATTTTCCTATTGGTTCTCTCTCCGACGGTGCATGAGATTTCCATTTTAGGTTTTTCTTTAAGATTATAATTCCATTTTGGTTCTCTCTCCGACGGTGCATGAGATTTCCATTTTAGGTCTTTCTTTCAGATTTTATTTTCTTATTGGTTCTCTCTCCGACGGTGCATGAGATTTCCATTTTAGTTTTTCTTTAAGATTATAATTCCATTTTGGTTCTCTCTCCGACGGTGCATGAGGTTTCCATTTTAGGTCTTTCTTTCAGATTTCATTTTCCTATTGGTTCTCTCTCCGACGGCGCATGAGATTTCCATTTTAGGTTTTGCTTTGAGATTATAATTCCATTATGGTTCTCTCTCCGACGGTGCATGAGATTTCCATTTTAGTTCTTTCTTTCAGATTTCATCTTCCTATTGGTTCTCTCTCCGACGGCGCATGAGATTTCCATTTTAGGTTTTGCTTTGAGATTATAATATCCTATTGGTTTTCTCTCCGATGGTGCATGAGACTTCCATTTTAGGTCCAGCTTTCAGGCTACAATTTCCTTTGGTCCTCTTCCCGATGCTGCGAAGACGGTAATTCCCATCAAGATTTTCTCAACGAGCGTTGTTGAAGTTAAAGTCACTCAAGGTTCTCTTACCATTCATGCTAAGGCAGTAACCATCTATGGTTCATTCATCACCGTTTGAAGCTCCAGACTCAGCTCCTATAACCAGTCAGGACATATCTATACCAAGCATCTGAAAACCAGCTCCTGCGACGTGTCAGGTACTCATTTTCTTTTGCAGGTATGCAGGTTCTCGCTAAGGAATCTCTTACGCGATCAACATCCAGATGGCATCTATAAGCCCATCATCCTACCCATCAATCTCTAAATGGCATCTATAAGCCCATTCCCACCACACTGCTACCATGTGAGCGCAAATTTCTGGGCACTCTAGTGTCCAATCATCTTCTACCCTCGGATTACGAAAGGCACGTCCGCCAATCTGCATCCTTAGGTCTAAGAAGATTGAACAGGGGCAACTGTTATACCCCAAAATTTGCCCTCCCATATTCTTCAAGAGATTGCCAAGCCAAGTCACAAAACTCCTCCAAGGGTTGCACAATGCAAAGGTCTCCTATACAGTCAAAACTAGGGTTTGGGTTCTGATCAAGAAAATGAAGTTTTCAAAGGCCCAATCAAGTCTCATATGCTTACAAACATGGTCAAGCATCCTCATATCAAGTTTCAAGGCATTCAGCTCAAAATTGCACAGTCAAAACCCTAAATTGCACTACAGTCAACTGTAGGGGCAAAATGGTCATTTGACAGTCAAAAGTTCAAATTTTTGGTCAACATATCATTTTGAAGCCACAAACATCATTTGATCAATGCTTGATCATGATTCTCAAAATTTGGCTCAGAAATCCTCAAAGATGCAAAAGTTGCTATATTTGGACAGCTGAAAAAGTCAACTGAAATTGACCAGAGCATAACTTTCACATGGATTATCAGAAAAATTCCATCCAAAGCTCATTTTGAAGAGAAAGACATTTCCTACAACTCATCTTCATACTTCAAGTCCAAGAAAGGCTCTCACAAAAAGTTATCAATTTCAACATTATAGGTCATTTTCAAAAGTCAACAAAAAGGGACTTTAAGTCAAAGGCCATAACTTGAGATTGGAAAATCAAAATGACATGGGACCAAAGGCATTGGTTAAAGGACTCAAAGACCTTTCCAAAATGTCCAAGAACATGAGAAAAGCTTAAAAATTGAGCAAGTTATGCCTTGTAGAAGTTGGGAAATTTTTGTGAAATGGCAAAAGTCAACTATCCTTGAAACTTCAATTTTTGACAAAAGGGCCCACTTTCTTCCACTTGATTCAGCCTTGTCATGCCACACACGTGTCCCATGATTAATTTCAAGACCAAATATTGATTTTTCTATTTTATTTAATTTTTGATAATTTAATTCATTTTAAATCTTTAAAAATTCAAATAAAATTCAAAAGTCAATGAAATAGTGTCATTTGAAGTGGGATAGCTTCCATATATCATGTGCCAACTCACCAACTCATGCTAGGGTTAGATTATACACTAAGTCTTGGTCTTGGCTTAAAAGAAGGAAAAGTTTGTTAATGAAAAAGACCTAAGACCAATTCTCTCATGGGCATGGATAAAGGCCAACTAATGACCTAATTTCCTTCCATCATAAGCACTGAGTCAAACCCTAAGCCTTGGACACCATATGCTGCGCTCAAAAGCTTATTGAAGACTTGAAAAATTGGCCATATAACTCAATTCTGAAATCAAGGTTCTAGATAGTTTTAAGCCCTAATACTGATTCTAATAGCTTCCTTGCCAACTCCTGATCACATTACAATCCCTAACATCCATCAATACGCGAAGAATTGGTACATAGAACCCTCCCTGTACAGCAAGAAAATGATGATCGTGTTTTCAATTTTAGACATCCCCATGGCATTTTAATTATACATTCATGTTCCTTGTCAAGTTTCCAAGCTAACTGATATGATTAATTTCGTTTTTGTGCCACATATGCAATTTTACCATGTTTGAATATTAGGGTTACAGGTTTTCCAGATTGGGGCTTTCATAACCAAGTGAAATTAGGACTCAAAATCACCACTATCAAACTCAGCTCAACGAGACGAAGAGATTCATGCATTCGCGATCAATTTATATACACCCAGCATCTAATCGTTATTTTCTTGTAGGTGGTCTATAGCAACGCGTGCAAAACCGTTTCCATAGGCTTGTGTTTCAGAAAAAGTGAGGAAGACGATGTGTTGTCCTTCACTGATTCGCTGATTTCAAATTCCGCGCGTTAATCACTAATGCGCTTATTCTTTCTTTTTGTTATTTGTGTATTATTAATATATCAATTAACTCAAACAGCTCAGCTGGCAGGCACCTCTCTTGGCAATATCCAAGACCTGGGTTCGAACCCCAGGTCTCATGCTATTCCAATATTATTTTTCAACGTGAATTCCCATGCAGCGTTATCATTGATGCCCACCATACACCTCAAAGCCTGATCGTCCACACGTCACACCAATCCAAATCAATGGCCAAGATTCAAAGAACACGTACACAATGGTCAACGCAGTAGCACACAATCTGGGAAAATCAGTGAATTTCAATGCTTAATGGGCCAGAATGCTAGGCCTTACCTCCTAATTTGGGGCTACCCCCCCTGGTTTGCCTTCACTATTTTTTTTATTTTTTATTTTTTATTCTTGTTTTAATTTTTATTCTTACTTTAATTATTGTTTATTTAACTAATTATTTTTTTTAACAAAATACAAAAACTTAATTAAAAAATCAGAAAAGACCAAAAAAGAATAAATATTTTTATTATAATTATTTTCTTGTAAATAAATTAATGTATAATGAATTTAGTTTTAATTAGGATGTTTGCAATTTTAATTCTTTTCATATTAAATAAAAATAATTAGAATTAGGTTAATTAATAATTTCCACTCCTTTTAATTTTTCCTTTTTTTCCATAATATTATTATTTATTTATTTATTTTTTTTTATAATTAAATGTATATAAATAACTTAGATTTAAATTAGGTTAAAAATTCAATCTTTTTCTTAATAACTTAAAAAACATTAGAATTAGGGTTTACATCCAATTTTTTTTGTTTTAATTAATTCTTTTTCTTTTAAATCTTAAAAAACACAAAGATACCAAAACATTTAATTTTAATTTTAATTCTCCATTAATTTTAATTTATTACAAAAGGGTCCAACGCCCATGTTCATAATTTATTTAATTTGCGCATTTATTTTATGTCATTTATTATAATTATGTACATGTCCCAAAGCCTTGTAACTTTATTTCTCGCACTTTTATTTTATTGCTTCTTTACTTTCAGTCAAATCGGGTCCGGTTTATTTTGGCGATGTGGACCCGCGCCATTTGTAATAGCCTTAGATTTATTTTTTCCGCAAATATTTAAACTGTTAAGAAGCATGCAAGAATGAATGTCTTAATTAAAATCAAGCGTAGAACACAAATAAACATGACAAGACAAATAACTGAAACATGACACACAATTCGCATACACCACCCCTAGGGTACGCCTCACTGTTGCCTTTCGAAAGGTGATCGTCGAGTAGAGGACGTCTTAGTAAGTCCTCATGATCCGGGAACCTGGCATGAGGGTAGCTTCTAAGGTGTCTTCCCATTGCTCCGGTGATCACCATGTCCCTAAACTCGAATTGACCCGAACACCTCCAACGGTGGTGCTACCTACCTCTCAATGGTGGGATGGCACTACTTTAAAGGACATCTACACAGACGAATTCCTTAGGGTAGGTAGGTTCTCAAGGATACTTGCTCTAATTTCAAAACAAAACAAAATACTTTTCATACCAACACATTTTCAAAAGCTTTCAAAGCAAATTTTTCAAATACTCTGACATTCGAGTCGAACTGATATTTTTCAAAGAAACTTTTTTAACCCACATTGAAAAGCAAACAAACACTTTTGAAAACACATTGAGCAAGTATCTAAGAGCCCATGGATAACCATGGATAGAAAGGGTGCTAACACCTTCCCTTTCTATAACCTACCTCCCGAACCGAGAACTAATCTCTATAAGGAATTTTTCTGTGCTTTTGTCCTTTCCATTTGGAGAAAATAAAAGACGGTGGCGACTCTTGCTTCCGCGACATTTCGCGAACCAGCGTTAAACAGTCAGTTCCAGATCCACCGATCACAGACATCACTCAGCGGCCCCGTACTCTCCTTGATTGAACTCAAGGGTTACCGGTACTCACAAATATGTCGCACTAATATAGCTATTGCTTAGACCGTGTCGGTATACCCCGCACAGTTTCCACAACGTATTGCTATCTATGAATGTTTCCCAAAATCCGGGTGTAGGATTTGCAAACCCAAACAATAGAGCCAAAGTATAAAGCAAACAATTCAAACAATTAGTCATGCAAGAGGGTGATCTAAGCCCTAAGGTTACTCCACTTTTTAAATTTCCCCAGCAGAGTCGCCAGTTCTGTGATACGGTGGGAGAACTGACTATGGTTTTGCGTTTGTTTTCGCAAATGTTTCGGTTGAGCAAGAGTCGCCACCGACTTTTTATTTTATCCTAAGGAAAGGTTAAAAAGCACAGCAAAAACCTTTTGAGATGTTTTCTTGGGTTCAGGGAGTAGATTATAGAAAGGGAAGGTATTAGCACCCTTTCTATCCATGGTTATCCATGGGCTCTTAGTTACTTGCTTAGATCACTTGCCTTTTGTTTTAAATTGTTTTAAATGGTGCTTGTGTGTGTGGGTTTGAAAATGTTTTGAAAAGAAGCCAATGTGGTGGCAACCTTTGTAATGATCCATGTGGGGATGTATACAAAGATGTATGTCTTTTGAAAAGGTTTTCATTTGTTTTTTGAAAGTTGTTTTTGAAAGTGTTGTGAGGTGTGTTTTAGAAAATAGGCAAGTGTTTTGTTTTTGCAAGTTTGATTCAAGTAACTAAGAGGTTATCTACTCCTAAATTTCTCAAAGTTTATTGCTATGTTTTAACCCTTTTTAATAAGTTTGTTCCACCATTGTATTTGATGGACAATCTCATGTTAGGATGTGAAAGGGACGGGCGCGGGTCATCGTTTAGACCATAATTGCAACGGTGTCAAGTATCTTTGGGCATTTTCTTTAAGGGACTTGATCATTTGTTTGGCAATATTTTGAAAAGTGTTATCGAGGGACTATGATCATTCAATTTGTTTGTTTTGCCCAAAGAGACCTAACATGCAATATGGCCCAATTTTGAAAGGCAACAAGTGGAATACCCTAGGGGGTGCAAGTGTGATTTGTGTGTCCATTTTCATGCTTGTTTGTCTTGAGATTAGGTCATAACTATTTTGTTCATTTTATTCGCATATAAACCCTAATTCTAGCATTGTATATTTAGAAAGCGATAAAGTACGAAATTTAAACTCCTACGCTATTACAACACAATAATATAGGGAGGGGGGTACAATGTTTCAAATGGGGATTTTGACAAGGAATTTAAACCTAAAACTATTACATCAATTTTGAATTTATACAATTTAATTAATGTACAATAATTAAATAAAAATGGAATAAAATATGCAAGATGCAAAAATGTTTTGTATATGTATGAAAAAAAGTATTATTTATGTAAAATAAAAAGGAAAATAAAAGGTGTTATTTTTTTGAAGTATTTTCAAATTTAGGGCAAAACCCCAATTCTATTAAATAAAAGGTATTATTTATTAATATATACAATATTTATCATTTATACACAAAAATAAAATAAGAAAAGAAATATATTTGTAAAAAATGATTTTTTAGTGTTTAATATTAATAAAATAAAATATGTATATTTTTAGTATTTTATTCTAAGTATATTAATAAATATATATATTTATGTATTAAGTTCTAAATATGTATTATATATATAAAAAATAATAATATTTAATATTTAATAAAAAAAAGTAATTTTCCTATAAAATATTTTCAGAAAGTAAAACAACAATAAAAATGTATAGAAATGCATTTGTACTATTTTTTTAGTATTTTAAACAATATATATATATATATATATATATATATATATATATATATATATATATATATATATATATATATATATATATATATATATATATATATATATATATATATATATATATATATATATATATATATATATATATATATATATATATATATATATATATATATATATATATATATATATATATATATATATATCTATTTATGTATAAACTAAAAGAAAATTAAATAAATGCCTAACAAAAATAAAAAATAGTGAGAAAAAATATTTTTATATTTTTTATGTCATGAGAAAAAATAAACAAAGTCAATCAAAAAAAGAAAAAGTCAAAAAGTCAAAGAAATAAGCAAATGGGCCCTGGGGGTGCAAAACAAAAATCATGGTGTGAATAAGAAACATGAGGCAAGCCCAGCCCAATGGACATCTTCTTCAACCTCTGAACAAAAACTTGTTCAAAAACGCGCGCCAGAAGCTTCATTTGAATACCCTGATTCTTTGATTTTTTGAACAAACTTCCAACACAAAAAATGTTAATCATGAAACCACGATTCCAAATATATAAAGAACATCTCCTAACTCTCAGAAATGAGAGAGAATTTTAACAATCCCAAATCCTGACCTAAGTTTTCTACCATTTTCAAACCTTAAATTCTCACAGCTCAGGCAAAAGAAATGAAAAGTAAAAGAATGTACATGTTCAGTGGCATGAGTAGAACATTGTTTATTCACAAACTTAAAGCTAATGATGCCTAATAAGAGAGATACGAATTCAAAAACTTACCTGTTCAGTTGAAGTTCTATCTGGAAATGTAGGAACTTTCAGTGCAAGGTGATGATTGGAAAAGCTTCCTTGAGGTCCAGGGATGCTATTCCAATGTTTACTTTGTCTTGAAAGCTTCTGAATCGAGCTAGAGAACTTCACCTGCAAGTCAAAAATGTGAAAATGGTGGAACCAGTTAGAGGGATTACAGATCGTGTTTTTGCTTTTGGTTAGCTTGCATAGATGGTATGGAAGGTGTGTGAACTGGTTTTGGCAAGAAAGCTTGAGAGAAATGAGAGATGGTACTCAAACTGCAGGGCCTGCCCTGTTTTTGCAGTTTTAGAGTTATTCTGAGATTGAGGGTGTTTTGAAGGCTAAGGGCTCGTGCATTAGCTTGGTTGTGTTGTGTGGAATGTGTTTGATCAGTTTGTCTAAGTGTTCTTGAGCTGATATGGTAGTTGGTATGTGTTATGGCACTTTTCTTCAACTTTAAGCAACAAATGCCAACTTGTGTTTCTAGGCATGTAGAGGGTCCCTAATGTGCTGCATAAACTCTCCTTGATCAGAGTGATTTGTCCATAATCTTGTGCTAAAGAGATTTGATCTGTACCTTCTTGATTTACCAATTGACATAAAGTATGACTTTTCAAAAATGGCTATTTTGCTTTATCTAAAAATGGATTAAACCTTAATACAATGCTTTAGCTCAAAGAACATGGTCTTGGCACAAAGAATATGCATTAAATTATTGAGTGTAACTTGGTTTAAGGACCTGTAACCTAGCTTAAAGCATGCTGAGTTCAAATTGCAAGGTTATGGACATGTAACTTGGTCATGAACAAAGTGAGTTTTTGCCAAATTGTGAAATTCGAATCTCTCAAGTCATGAGGTTGTTTGATGAGTTCTTGGACATTTTGGAAAGCTTGGAATGTGTAATACAATCCATCTTTGAAATGCAAATTGAAATTCCAAGTGGAAGTGTATGGAAAATGGCCTTGAAGTTGGGTAGAAAAACTTGTCAAAATAGGTCAAATTTTCACTAAGTTAAGAATGGTTTAGTGCCCTTATTCAAAAATTTGTAACTTGAGATACAAGCTTAAAATGAGAAAACTTTTTGAATCAAAGTTGTAGATTATGCAACAAGCTACAACTTTCATGTTTTGACTTTTGTTTGAATCCAAATGAATCATGGTGAAAAAGTGGGGCAAAGTTGGGGAAAAATTAGGGTTTTCCATAACTTAGAAAAATTCTAAGTTATGAAAAATTCCATTTTAAACCCTAATTTGCATTTCTTGGTTTCTTGGTGAACAAGTTTCATGATTTGGCATGTTTTGATGAAAAATGAATCTTGACTCTTGATTTTGACCAAAAAAGTCAAAGTTTGACTTTTTAGTATACAGTCAAAATTGATCAATTGACTGGGAAATTCAACTGTCAATCTTGTGTACTTGGGATCTTTTGAGTTTGTTGAGAATGTTAAGATAATTCCATGGGGTCCTTGAGTCCATGTGTAATCTTGGTTTGCCATTGGCTAGGTCAAACAGTCAAAAATTGCCTTTGTGCAGTCAAAACCCTAAAAATGACCATTTTGCCCTTTTGGTGATCTGATCAAATTTCTTGTGGAATTATGATCCAAACTTGATCAAATGGTCCATATGAGTTCATAATGTTGATGTGGGTCAATTTTCACGAGATTTGACTGTCAATTGGCCACATTTGACTTTTTCCCCAATACAGCTGATTTCTAGGTCATCTGTCCAATTGACTGGGCAAAACTTGGAATCAAGACTTGAAACTTGGTATGGATAAACTTGGGAGTCCAACATGAAGCATGAAAGTCATCTTAGGCTTTTTAGGTCAAAATATCTTTGTGCCAACACAAACCCTAATTTAGGTCAACAATGCAAGGAGAGGTCTTGAGCAGATGAAACCCTAACTGGATCTTGATCTTCAAAGGTCTTGATGAGAAAATGTTGAGGAAATGGGATGGCAAATTTTGGGGTACAACAGTTGCCCCTGTTCAATCTTCTTGGACCTGAAGAGTTAGATTGGCAGGTTTGCCTTTCGTGACTCGAGGGTAAAAGGAGATTGGACACTAGAGTGCCCGGAAATTTGCACTCGCATGTTGGATTATCAACAAATGTGATGTCGGGAATGGGCTTACAGATGCCATTTGGAGAGATGGTGGATAGGGAGATGGGCTTATAGATGCCATCTGAAGATGTGACAGAACCTTGTCGGGAATGGGCTTATAGATGCCATTTGGAAGTGTTGATCGCATAAGAGATTCCTTAGCGAGAACCTGTGTATTTGAGAAAGACAGATGTTTTCCTGGCTTGTTACAGGTGTTTGATCTTCCATCTCTTTATGTAGATATGCCCTGGCTAGATACAAGTGTCGAGTCTACAAATGGTTGCTCATAGATGTGCCCTGGCTGGATACAGGAATCGAATCCGGAAATAGTTGTCAAAAGATATGCCCTGGCTGGATACAGGAATCGAATCTTCGAACTCTTTAGACGTGCCCTGGCTAGATACAGGAATCAAGTCTGGAAATGTGGTCAATAGATATGCCCTGGCTGGATACAGGGGTCGAATCCGGAAATAGTTGTCAACAGATATGCCCTGGATGGATACAGGAATCGAATCTTCGAACTCTTCAGACATGCCCTGGCTAGATACAGGAATCGAGTCTGGAAACTGATCACTCTCAGATATGCCCTGGCTAGATACAGGTATCGAATCTGGAATTTGTGACAGTTGAAGGAAGTTGTCTTTAGGATTGTCTTTTTTCCTGAAAAGGCAAAAACATAAGTTGTATGTAATGTCATGATGTATGATATGCATGGTGTCATGATGTTCAACATGAGATAGTGTTGTATGCACTTTATCATGTACGTAAGCAAGATGTATGAAATGTGAAATGTTTATGAGCGTATTTTTGTCTTAGGAAAATGAATCCTTGACGATCGGCCGGGGAATTGCTCTGTGGAAGAGATACTTTGCTGAAGTTTGACGAGGGGCCTGCTGAGGACTTCAATGATGGATTCCGCCGGGGATAATGATGATAAACTCTGCTTGGGGAATACCAAAGACAAACTCCTGCCGGGGACTGGACTTCAATGATGGATTCCGCCGGGGATAATGATGATAAACTCTGCTTGGGGAATACCAAAGACAAACTCCTGCCGGGGACTGAAAGAACCTTGCCGAGGGCGATCTTCCATGGCAATTAGCTGAGGATAACCCAGTTATAAGCCCTTGTGAGGAATAACTCTGAATAAATCTCGGAAGAGACGTCCGTATTCTGCCGGGAACAAGCTTCCAGAATCTACTGGGGATAAACTTTAAGACCTGCCGGGGAATGTTGTGCCTTTTTAGGACTTATGGGAGACCAACTCCGCTTGGGGAAAGTATTGCTGAATCTTGTCTTAATCTGCGGGGAGGGAAATGATTTGGTCACATTCTTCAGTCGAATCTACCTTGGTACCTTGGCGGACAAAGCAACCAGACTGCATCAGACAACTTCACATTGCCCCTGTTTCTGATGTCACCTGTAATTAATCTTTTGTTTCATACGCAAATATTTATGAACCAGCGATTTTAATGTCAAATGCATATATCAAAAATGAACATTGGACGTTTTTCGCAAGACAAAACAGAAAAAGGAAAAACAATGGCAATTTGTATGGACAAGTGAATTCGTATTGATTTGAATTTTGCCTGTGAATAGGCGTTTTTTGTACAAGAGGCTGACATCCTAGTAAGAGGACGCCGCCGAATAACACAGAATTTATAATTTTGAAAACAAAACAAAACAGCTATGTGAATAATCCTACTGGGTTCCAACTCTGCTATCGCCTTTATGTCTCCAGGCGTCTCATCGCTTTGCTGCCTAGTTGAAGATGAAGCAGATTGGTCGATGCCGAAGTCTGAGCCAGATAATTGATGCCGAATTCCGGATGCGAAGTGAACCAATGAGACATAGTGTTACGCTTTATCCCTAACTTTTGCCTGGACCGCCCTTTCGGGTTTTCAGTCCACCGGGATACCCATTTTTGCCCAAGCCGCCTTTTCAGGTTTTCGACTTGCCGGGTGTACAGATTTTTTCATTTCATCCCTTATTTTGCCCGAACCCTTTTGGTTCGCCGGGAAGCCCTAATTTTTGCCTAGGTATGTCAACCTAGCGGGTCTTTTATTCATGCGTAGTATCTTTTCACTATGTCTGCATTGGCGGGGTGAGGAAGGTCGTCACCATCCATGGTGGTTAGGATCATGGCTCCTCTTGAGAACACATGCTTAACCACAAATGGCCCTTCGTACGTAGGGGTCCATTTGCCACGGGGACCACTTTGAGGAAGGATGATACGTTTTATTACCAGGTCCCCAACTTGATACTCTCGTGGTTTGACTTTCTTGTTAAATGCCCTGATCATCCGTTTTTGATATGTCTGACCATGATAGATAGCGGTGAGTCTCTTTTCGTCAATCAGGTTTAATTGATCAAGTCGAGTCTGGATCCAGTCATCTTCACTCAGATCTGCATCTTTCATTATTCGGAGAGAGGGTATCTGGACTTCAATTGGAAAGACTGCCTCCATGCCATAGACCAAGGAGAAGGGAGTTGCCCCGGTTGACGTCCTTGCTGAGGTACGGTACCCATGAAGAGCGAACGGTAACATCTCGTGCCAGTCTTTATAAGTCACTGTCATCTTCTGCACAATTTTCTTGATATTTTTATTAGCTGCTTCTACAGCCCCATTCATCTTCGGCCGGTAGGGAGAAGAATTGTGGTGCTGTATCTTGAATTGTTCGCAGAGCTCAGTGATCATCTTGTTGTTGAGATTGGTACCATTGTCCGTAATGATTCTTTCCGGGACGCCGTACCGACAGATCAGATTATGCCGGATAAAACGTGCCACGACGCTCTTGGTTACCGTGGTGTAGGAAGCTGCCTCAACCCACTTCGTGAAATAATCGATCGCCACCAAGATGAAGCGATGCCCGTTGGATGCCGTCGGTCGGATCTCACCGATCATATCAATCCCCCACATTGCAAAAGGCCAAGGTGCCGTCAGGACGTTCAGAGGAACTGGAGGAATATGCACCTTGTCAGCATAGATTTGGCATTTGTGACAAGTTCGAGAGTGTTGGTAACAATCGGCTTCCGTTGTGGACCAGAAATATCCTGCCCTAAGGATTTTCTTTGCCATGGTGTGCCCACTGGAATGTGTTCCAAATGTACCTTCATGCAGTTCTATCATGATCTTCTCTGCTTCGGCCTTATCCACACAACGTAGTAGAGTTGAATCATGATTCCGCTTGTAGAGAATGCCGTTGCTGAGGAAGAATTTTGCCGCAAACCTCCTCATGAACTTCTTGTCATTGACAGATGCACCTTCAGGGTATTCCTGAGCCTCTAAGTACCTCTTCACCTCATGATACCAGGGTTTTTCAGTCACCTTTTCAGCCTCGAGCTCGCAGCAGTATGCCGGTTCGTCCAACTTCCAGATAATGATCCGGGGAGCCTCATTGTCCCATTTAACTTTGAACATTGAAGACATCGTAGCCAGTGCGTCCGCTAGCTGATTCTCCTCTCTTGGGAAGTGCTCAAAAGTTATTTCTTCAAAGTGGGGAAGCAAGGTTGACACATACTCCTTGTAAGGAATAAGATTTGGGTGTTTCGTATCCCACTCGCCTTTGATCTGATTGATCACGAGAGCGGAATCTCCGAAGACACTCAGAAATTTGATCCTTAAGTCGATCGCAGCTTGCAGACCCATGATACATGCTTCATATTCTGCCATGTTGTTGGTGCAGTTGAAACACAATCGGGCGGTGAGTGGAGTATGAGTTCCTTTAGGAGATATGATTACAACGCCGACGCCGTTACCCAAAGCATTGGAGGCTCCGTCAAAATGCATAGACCATCGGGATCCCTCCTCAGGTCCTTCATCCGGTCCAGGTACTTCACAGTCAGTTACCACCATGATGTCTTCGTCCGGAAAATCAAAGTTCAATGATTGGTAATCGTCCACAGGTTGGTGTGCCAAATGATCTGCCAGTACACTTCCTTTAATTGCTTTCTGAGTTGTATACTGGATGTCATATTCTGTTAAGATCATTTGCCATCTCGCTATTCTTCCAGACAGAGCAGGCTTTTCAAATATGTACTTGATGGGATCCATCTTTGAAATTAATAGAGTAGTGTGAGTCAGCATATACTGTCTCAGCCGGCGAGCAGCCCATACTAGAGCGCATCAAGTTTTCTCAAGCAGTGAGTAACGAGACTCACAGTCGGTAAACTTTTTGCTCAAGTAATAAATAGCATGCTCTTTTCGGCCAGACTCGTCATGTTGCCCCAGCACACACCCCATTGAATTGTCAAGTACTGTCAAGTATAATATTAGAGGTCTTCCTTCCACCGGTGGCATAAGAATGGGTGGCTCTTGGAGATATTCCTTTATCCTTTCAAAGGCAGCCTGACATTCATCATTCCAGCGTACTACTTGATCTTTCTTCAGTAATTTGAAGATTGGCTCACAAGTAGCAGTCAGATGTGAGATGAATCGGGCAATGTAATTCAGTCGTCCCAGGAAGCCTCTGACTTCTTTCTCTGTCTTTGGAGTTGGCATCTCTTGAATGGCTTTAACCTTGGCAGGGTCCACTTGAATACCCTTATCACTTACAATGAAACCTAACAATTTTCCGGATCTTACCCCAAAGGTGCATTTGTTGGGATTCAACCTCAGCTTGTATAACTTGAGTCGGTCAAACAGCTTCCTCAAATGATCAAGGTGTTCCTCCTCAGTTTGAGACCTTGCAATCATGTCATCAACGTATACCTCAATCTCATGATGGATCATATCATGAAATAAAGCAACCATGGCACGTTGATAGGTTGCTCCAACATTTTTCAATCCGAATGGCATGACCTTATAACAGAAAGTGCCCCACTGAGTCACAAAGGTAGTCTTCTCCATATCTTCCGGAGCCATCTTGATCTGATTATACCCTGAAAAACCATCCATGAAGGAGAACACCTTGTGTTAAGCAGTATTGTCAACGAGGACGTCAATGTGAGGTAGAGGAAAATCATCCTTGGGGCTGGCCCTGTTCAAATCCCTGTAGTCGACACACATTCTGACTTTACCGTCCTTCTTTGGCACTGGCACCACGTTGGCAACCCATTGAGGATAAGAAGTTACTGCTAGAAACCCAGCATCGAATTGCTTCATAACCCCAACCTTGATCTTTTCAGACATCTCTGGGCGCATACGGCAGACCTTTTGCTTTACCGGAGGGCAGTCTTCCTTGGTCGGCAGGTGATGAACTACAATGTCGGCATCCAAACCAGGCATATCTTCATAGGACCAAGCAAATATCTCCATGTAATCACGTAGCATCTGGATCAATCGTTGCTTTACGCTGAGCTCTAGATTAGCCCCAATCTTGACCTCTTTCCTATCTGTCTCAGTACCCAGGTTAATTGTTTCCACCGGCTCTTCATGTGGTTGAATAGCCCTCTCCTCCTGGAGTAGCAGTCTCGCAAGCTCACCAGGCACTTCACAATCATCTTCACCTTCGTCTTCGGCCAAGTTGATCGGATTCTCGAAGTCATAACTGGAAGTAGCAGAGCTGTTACCAGTGAGATCCAGAGTGGATTGAAACCTGTATAAGTGAGTGTGTGTAAATATAGCTGTTTTGCAATATATATAACACAGAAAGAAAAAGGAGCAGAAGATTTGAAATGCAACAAACGTCCAATGTTTTGATTGATGATATATGGAAATGTCATACAAAAAGCCCTCACAAATGGAGCTACGATGCCCCGGGTAGGACACCGAGCCAATAAAAGTTTTAACACATTGTTTGTTACAAATTGGAAAAGAAATTAATTACTGCGTGACAAATGTGATAGGTGTAAAATCCTTTGCCGTCCAGTTGCTTGGTCCGTTGCTGGTAGTCGGGTAGATCCAACTGTCAAACTCTGCTTCCTCTACATCCTCCTCGATGGCATTCACCATTGGGTTGGAGATAAACACCGGAGCCTTTCTGATCTTTTCCTTGCGCACAGCCCTCTGAGCCTCTGTAGTAAAGCCCAGCCCAAACTTGTCATTCTTTTGAGTGAAGTCAGGAAGCTGACCCCAGTTTGCACAATTGCCTTTCTCGATTACAGCCCGGGCATCCCTTAAGGACGCCATCTTCAACGGAAAATCTTCTTCAACCACTGCCTCAGCCGATGCCAACACTGGAGGTACTTCCTCAAAATGCTGAAAAGGGGTTTCAATAAACTCCCCGTCCATCTCGATATACCGGAATGAATTCAAGTGGCTCACCATGTATTCCTCCTCACCCTGCACAGTAACAATCTTCCCTTTGACAGGGTATTTGAGCTTTTGGTGTAGAGTGGATGTTACTGCCCCAGCTTTGTGAATCCAGGGTCGACCCAACAAGCAGGAGTAAGATGGACGAATATCCATTACATAGAACGTTGAGTCGAAAACTTGGGAACCCACACAAATAGGAATGTCTACCTCACCGTGCACCATCCTCTTAGAACCGTCGAAGGCTCTAACAATGATGTTACTAGGTTTCAACTCCATACCCTCACAATCCAAGCGATCCAATGCTTTCTTGGGCAACACATTCAGGGAAGAGCCGGTATCCACTAACACGTGTGCGAGAGCAGTGCCCCTGCATTCTATGGAAACATGCAGGGCATCATTGTGATTTTTCCCTTTGGCGGTAAGGTCAGCATCTGAGAACCCCAAGCCATTGTCAGCCGTCAAATTAGCCACACAGTCGGTAAATTGATCCGCGGAGGTCTCTTGCGGCACATGGGCCGTTTTCAGAAATGAAATCAGGGCTTTTGCATGGGCCTCCGAGCATAGCAGCAATGATAGCATAGAGATTTTGGAGGGAGTATGCCCCAATTGTTCAACAACGTTAAAGTCACTCTTTTTGATAATTTTAAGAATTTCCTCCATTTCTTGTTGGGAGGCTTCTACAACAGTCTTTTTTGGTGCCTCCGTCCTGGCAGGCGAATCGGTAGCAACTTCTTTGCCCCGAGTATCAGAGGACTCAGCGGCAGTAGTAGACACAGGAACTTGAATTGGAACATGCACACTTGCGGGTGTGATGGCGAGAGGTTTTCGGATAACTGGCGGTGCAATGTCAGGCGAGAAGAGCCTGCCACTGCGGGTAATCTTGGCGGGACCAGTGATGTTACTGATACTGGTATTGGTGTTGAACTCCTGCTTCACCCTAAGCACATACACGTCGGCTCCATAATGCCATGGAACAGCTTTATCAGACTCATACGGGAGAGGCCCCGGGACAGTAATAGTGATGGGTGCGATAGACAAAATTTGGAATGGTTTCTTTACGGGAGCTTTGGCGGGATTGTAGATTGTGACAACAGATATTTCTTCAACGGAAACAGACGGAACAACAGTTTTCTTGAATAGAATTTCCTTGCTATCCATCAGGCTTTGGATGCCTGACTTCAGCAGTGGACAACCGGTAGGGATAACAGCACACAGGAGGCAACCCTTACTACAACCCGGAAATAAACCGGCTAGTAGTAAGTTCCTCTTAACAGTCAAAAGAGGGGTAACAACTTCATTCACCGAAACAGCATACAATTCTTCCTCAATGGCATTTACCCTATGCTGGGGCATAGGAGCAGTTACAACATTCGGCCTCTCAGGCGCTTCAAACTGAATTTCCTTCGCGTCGATAAGATCTTGCACTTTGTTTCTCAAGGCCCAACAATCATCAGTAGTGTGCCCGGGACTATCAGAATGATAAGCACACCGGGCATTTGGGTTATACTTAGGAGACGCAGTGTTGACGACTTTAGGAGCTTCTTTGGTGGTCACCAAATTGGTTGATAACAGTTGGGGTAAAATTTGAGATAAGGTCATACTCAGCCGAGTATACTGCCTCTTGGGCCTTTCGCTTCTTTGTTGATTGTACTGCTGAGGAGCAGCAGCAGGTTTTGAAATGACCAAAGCGTTGACGGCTTGGCGACTTTCGGGCTTGACTTGTCGTCTAGGACCATAGACGGCACTTGCTTCTTTCTTAAAAGGCCTTTTCTCAGTACTTGCAGCAACACCCTTCTGAATCTTTCCTGACTTGATGCCAGCTTCTATTCTTTCGCCCGTTAAGATCAAATCGGTAAACCCCGCGGAAGAGTTACCAATCAGATGATTGAAAAATGGCCCAGATAGGGTCCCTAGAAACATATCAACAAGCTCACGATCGGTTAAAGGAGGCTGCACCCTGCCAGCCAAATCCCTCCATTTTTGTGCGTACTCTTTGAATCCTTCGCGTGTTCCTATCGACATACCCTGAAGTTGGGTACGAGTAGGGGCAAGGTCAGAATTGTATTGGTATTGTTTGTAGAAAGCGGTGGCCAAATCCTCCCAATTCCGGACACTGGTTCCTTCTAGCTGATAAAACCATTCCAACTGAGCTCCAGAAAGGCTGTCTTGAAAGAAATGAATCCAGAGGTTCTTATCTGCCGTATATGGTTGAATCTTTCTCACGTAGGACCTGAGATGCATTTTGGGGCAGGACATCCCATCATACCTCACAAACACTGGCACTTTGAACTTTGGGGGAATCACAATCCCGGCAACCAAACCCAAGTCTTCAAAATCCAAACCCGGTACTCTTTGTAATTCCATGGCGGCTAATCTGTCTTCTAACCCTTTGTACTTATCATCAGCTGGAGGGTATTGCTGGTCAGAATAATCTTCATCCTCTTCAACCTCTTCTTCCTCCGCATCAGACTCGGAAGGCACCGCAACTCCATCTCTTTTACTGGTCCCTTCATCAGAAGTAGGAGGAAATTCAAGCACTCTTCGAGCTTCTCCGTCGAATCTTCTCCCCAAAGTAACCACCCCGAGTCTCTTTTTCTTCTTTTTCACTGGGTCTTTGTTCCCCAATTGAGTCTTGATATCCTCCTGACCCTTAGCCAAGGTCATCAGGAGTTGCTGGAATTGTGCATTCTGAGCCTGTAGGTCTTTGATTGTTTGCTCGAGATCCATCCTGCTGAAATAAACAGCAGACAGATAAGGAAACCTGGAATGAGACATGCTTATGCACATGATGAATGGTATGCTTATGTATGCAATGCATTCAAGGATTTAGGACATTCAAAATTGTTTTAGACAAAGAAGAACGCACGTCATATTATAAGAAGAAATTTGTCAGTACATAAATGCCCCATGGGCCAAATATTACAAAATAAACTTCTTAAGGCAAAAAGACATTGCGCATCCTCTTTGGTGCGATATAGGTGTTGAGGGCTTCTTGCTCGTGGAGTCGGCGGGTAAGCTCTAGAACCTTCTTTTCACTGGCGTAGTAGCTAGCTTCAAAAGTATTCCGTTCCTCCTTGAGCTGAATCCAGCTTTTCTGCATTTCCTCCCACGATGTAGGCATGTCTGGATGTAGGATGGTGTAGGGAACCTCTCCTTCATTGACGGGCTCTTTAATCACTGGGAGTACATGAGGATAAGGCATCATTAGACTTTGGGCTCGGGCTCGTACCCACTTGAGATAGGGCTCAAGAGGGATGGAGTTCTTGTGTCCCAGAGTCTTGCTATCAACCTTGTTGAGTTTTCCCCAAGCTCTGATGAATCTTTGGCGAAGTCCTTGCGCATCGTTGTCGAAGTCAAAAACTAGGTCAGGAATCAACATATCATGAGGGCCATCCCTCCGTGCATATCCAAATTGCCTCAAAGCTAGGCAAGGGTTGTAGGTGATACCTCCTCTTATTCCAAGTAAAGGAACATTAGGGAATTCTCCGCAACGATCGACAATGATGACATTTTCTCTGGACCGAGAACACCAATGCACATCAGAATGAGTAAGAGTCATCAACCGTTGGGACCACCTTGTACCTTGGTCATTCTTCAAGACAGATTGTGGAAGGTGAGAAATAAACCACCTTGCAAGGATAGGAGTACAGCACATGAGAACACCCCTCTTTCTCATTGTTCGTGTGTAAAATGAGTGAAGAATGTCCCCAAGCAATGTCGGTATTGGATTTTTGGACAAGAAAATTTTGACGGCGTTGACATCTATCAATTGGTCAGGATTTGGGAACAAGACCAACCCATAGATAAGGAGTGCCACAATCTCTTCAAAGGCTTGTAGGTCCAATGAGTTCCAACATTCTTGTGCCTTCTCAAACAAGAACTTTGCTAAGAATCCTTTGACGCCGCTTCTGGTTTCCCAATGCCCTTTGATGTCAGATGGTTGTAGATGTAATGCTCGAGCAACATCTTCCGGCTTTGGTTCCTTTTCCGTACCGTTGAAGGGTAGTTGATTAAGGATAGGAATTCTCAGGAGTTGAGAAAACTCCTCAAAAGTGGGTACCAACTGATAATCAGGGAAAGTGAAACAGTGGTGAAGAGGGTCAAAGAACTGGAATAGCACTTTCATCATGTCTTCTTCAATGTTGGTGTTGACTAGGCTGAGCAGTCTACCATGTCTTTCACTGAAGGATGAATTTTCCGGAATTCTTGAAGTGATCTCCTTGAGTTGAGGAGAGATTCTCACAAGGTTGACTTGAATGGTATTTCTGCGAGGAATTTCCATGTCCTACAAAACAAGAACAAAGATGAAGATCCAAAACCCTTGAAATGGTTAGAGAATGCATATGATGTTTCATGATGTTTATGATGTATGCACAAACATATGTACAAGCAAATCACACCAAACCCTAGTTTCAGGCTTGCATGGGGTTTCACAGGTAAGTACCCTCTTGAGTGTAGTTGGCTTAAAAACATGTCCTATAAATAGTAACCGGATTCTAAGGAGCTCAATATCACTGGATTGTTTTCATTGTTCATTGTTTTTGGTTTAGCCACTTAACAACGACCAAAATATTCCAAGAACACAACCCTCAATGAGTGTAGTATCGAGTATCTACCAACTTCGGACTGCACCAAAGCCGGTCATCTCACTACCCCTAATAAAAGGCCAAGATGGTCAAGTAAGGTTCTAGGTCATTAGTGCTTAGTGACATCACTCAGCGGCCCCGTACTCTCCTTGATTGAACTCAAGGGTTACCGGTACTCACAAATATGTCGCACTAATATAGCTATTGCTTAGACCGTGTCGGTATACCCCGCACAGTTTCCACAACGTATTGCTATCTATGAATGTTTCCCAAAATCCGGGTGTAGGATTTGCAAACCCAAACAATAGAGCCAAAGTATAAAGCAAACAATTCAAACAATTAGTCATGCAAGAGGGTGATCTAAGCCCTAAGGTTACTCCACTTTTTAAATTTCCCCAGTAGAGTCGCCAGTTCTGTGATACGGTGGGAGAACTGACTATGGTTTTGCGTTTGTTTTCGCAAATGTTTCGGTTGAGCAAGAGTCGCCACCGACTTTTTATTTTATCCTAAGGAAAGGTTAAAAAGCACAGCAAAAACCTTTTGAGATGTTTTCTTGGGTTCGGGGAGTAGATTATAGAAAGGGAAGGTATTAGCACCCTTTCTATCCATGGTTATCCATGGGCTCTTAGTTACTTGCTTAGATCACTTGCCTTTTGTTTTCAATTGTTTTAAATGGTGCTTGTGTGTGTGGGTTTGAAAATGTTTTGAAAAGAAGCCAATGTGGTGGCAACCTTTGTAATGATCCATGTGGGGATGTATACAAAGATGTATGTCTTTTGAAAAGGTTTTCATTTGTTTTTTGAAAGTTGTTTTTGAAAGTGTTGTGAGGTGTGTTTTAGAAAATAGGCAAGTGTTTTGTTTTTGCAAGTTTGATTCAAGTAACTAAGAGGTTATCTACTCCTAAATTTCTCAAAGTTTATTGCTATGTTTTAACCCTTTTTAATAAGTTTGTTCCACCATTGTATTTGATGGACAATCTCATGTTAGGATGTGAAAGGGACGGGCGCGGGTCATCGTTTAGACCATAATTGCAACGGTGTCAAGTATCTTTGGGCATTTTCTTTAAGGGACTTGATCATTTGTTTGGCAATATTTTGAAAAGTGTTATCGAGGGACTATGATCATTCAATTTGTTTGTTTTGCCCAAAGAGACCTAACATGCAATATGGCCCAATTTTGAAAGGCAACAAGTGGAATACCCTAGGGGGTGCAAGTGTGATTTGTGTGTCCATTTTCATGCTTGTTTGTCTTGAGATTAGGTCATAACTATTTTGTTCATTTTATTCGCATATAAACCCTAATTCTAGCATTGTATATTTAGAAAGCGATAAAGTGCGAAATTTAAACTCCTACGCTATTACAACACAATAATATAGGGAGGGGGGTATAATGTTTCAAATGGGGATTTTGACAAGGAATTTAAACCTAAAACTATTACATCAATTTTGAATTTATACAATTTAATTAATGTACAATAATTAAATAAAAATGGAATAAAATATGCAAGATGCAAAAATGTTTTGTATATGTATGAAAAAAAGTATTATTTATGTAAAATAAAAAAGAAAATAAAAGGTGTTATTTTTTTGAAGTATTTTCAAATTTAGGGCAAAACCCTTTCTATTAAATAAAAGGTATTATTTATTAATATATACAATATTTATCATTTATACACAAAAATAAAATAAGAAAAGAAATATATTTGTAAAAAATGATTTTTTAGTGTTTAATATTAATAAAATAAAATATGTATATTTTTAGTATTTTATTCTAAGTATGTTAATAAATATATATATTTATGTATTAAGTTCTAAATATGTATTATATATATAAAAAATAATAATATTTAATATTTAATAAAAAAAGTAATTTTCCTATAAAATATTTTCAGAAAGTAAAACAACAATAAAAATGTATAGAAATGCATTTGTACTATTTTTTTAGTATTTTAAACAATATATATATATATATATATATATATATATATATATATATATATATCTATTTATGTATAAACTAAAAGAAAATTAAATAAATGCCTAACAAAAATCAAAAATAGTGAGAAAAAATATTTTTATATTTTTTATGTCATGAGAAAAAATAAACAAAGTCAATCAAAAAAAGAAAAAGTCAAAAAGTCAAAGAAATAAGCAAATGGGCCCTGGGGGTGCAAACCAAAAATCATGGTGTGAATAAGAAACATGAGGCAAGCCCAGCCCAATGGACATCTTCTTCAACCTCTGAACAAAAACTTGTTCAAAAACGCGCGCCAGAAGCTTCATTTGAATACCCTGATTCTTTGATTTTTTGAACAAACTTCCAACACAAAAAATGTTAATCATGAAACCACGATTCCAAATATATAAAGAACATCTCCTAACTCTCAGAAATGAGAGAGAATTTTAACAATCCCAAATCCTGACCTAAGTTTTCTACCATTTTCAAACCTTAAATTCTCACAGCTCAGGCAAAAGAAATGAAAAGTAAAAGAATGTACATGTTCAGTGGCATGAGTAGAACATTGTTTATTCACAAACTTAAAGCTAATGATGCCTAATAAGAGAGATACGAATTCAAAAACTTACCTGTTCAGTTGAAGTTCTATCTGGAAATGTAGGAACTTTCAGTGCAAGGTGATGATTGGAAAAGCTTCCTTGAGGTCCAGGGATGCTATTCCAATGTTTACTTTGTCTTGAAAGCTTCTGAATCGAGCTAGAGAACTTCACCTGCAAGTCAGAAATGTGAAAATGGTGGAACCAGTTAGAGGGATTACAGATCGTGTTTTTGCTTTTGGTTAGCTTGCATAGATGGTATGGAAGGTGTGTGAACTGGTTTTGGCAAGAAAGCTTGAGAGAAATGAGAGATGGTACTCAAACTGCAGGGTCTGCCCTGTTTTTGCAGTTTTAGAGTGATTCTGAGATTGAGGGTGTTTTGAAGGCTAAGGGCTCGTGCATTAGCTTGGTTGTGTTGTGTGGAATGTGTTTGATCAGTTTGTCTAAGTGTTCTTGAGCTGATATGGTAGTTGGTATGTGTTATGGCACTTTTCTTCAACTTTAAGCAACAAATGCCAACTTGTGTTTCTAGGCATGTAGAGGGTCCCTAATGTGCTGCATAAACTCTCCTTGATCAGAGTGATTTGTCCATAATCTTGTGCTAAAGAGATTTGATCTGTACCTTCTTGATTTACCAATTGACATAAAGTATGACTTTTCAAAAATGGCTATTTTGCTTTATCTAAAAATGGATTAAACCTTCATACAATGCTTTAGCTCAAAGAACATGGTCTTGGCACAAAGAATATGCATTAAATTATTGAGTGTAACTTGGTTTAAGGACCTGTAACCTAGCTTAAAGCATGCTGAGTTCAAATTGCAAGGTTATGGACATGTAACTTAGTCATGAACAAAGTGAGGTTTTGCCAAATTGTGAAATTCGAATCTCTCAAGTCATGAGGTTGTTTGATGAGTTCTTGGACATTTTGGAAAGCTTGGAATGTGTAATACAATCCATATTTGAAATGCAAATTGAAACTCCAAGTGGAAGTGTATGGAAAATGGCCTTGAAGTTGGGTAGAAAAACTTGTCAAAATAGGTCAAATTTTCACTAAGTTAAGAATGGTTTAGTGCCCTTATTCAAAAATTTGTAACTTGAGATACAAGCTTCAAATGAGAAAACTTTGTGAATCAAAGTTGTAGATTATTCAACAAGCTACAACTTTCATGTTTTGAATTTTGTTTGAATCCAAATGAATCATGGTGAAAAAGTGGGGCAAAGTTGGGAAAAAATTAGGGTTTTCCATAACTTAGAAAAATTCTAAGTTATGAAAAATTCCATTTTAAACCCTAATTTGCATTTCTTGGTTTCTTGGTGAACAAGTTTCATGATTTGGCATGTTTTGATGAAAAATGAATCTTGACTCTTGATTTTGACCAAAAAAGTCAAAGTTTGACTTTTTAGTATACAGTCAAAATTGATCAATTGACTGGGAAATTCAACTGTCAATCTTGTGTACTTGGGATCTTTTGAGTTTGTTGAGAATGTTAAGATAATTCCATGGGGTCCTTGAGTCCATGTGTAATCTTGGTTTGCCATTGGCTAGGTCAAACAGTCAAAAATTGCCTTTGTGCAGTCAAAACCCTAAAAATGACCATTTTGCCCTTTTGGTGATCTGATCAAATTTCTTATGGAATTGTGATCCAAACTTGATCAAATGGTCCATATGAGTTCATAATGTTGATGTGGGTCAATTTTCATGAGATTTGACTGTCAATTGGCCACAGTTGACTTTTTCCCCAATACAGCTGATTTCTAGGTCATCTGTCCAATTGACTGGGCAAAACTTGGAATCAAGACTTGAAACTTGGTATGGATAAACTTGGGAGTCCAACATGAAGCATGAAAGTCATCTTAGGATTTTTAGGTCAAAATATCTTTGTGCCAACACAAACCCTAATTTAGGTCAACAGTGCAAGGAGAGGTCTTGAGCAGATGAAACCCTAACTGGATCTTGATCTTCAAAGGTCTTGATGAGAAAATGTTGAGGAAATGGGAGGGAAAATTTTGGGGTACAACAGCGTGATTTAAAGATAATCATTATTTGTAACTGTACCATACTGTGAAATGGCTCCAGGCGGTTAAGGAATCCAAAAGGCGCTATGATTGACGTGACTGGAGTCAAATGCATTAAATGTTACGATGATTCGAAAGTCACATCAAAATCTTGTGTAGATGTTTAAAATAGGTATTTCTCAGAGGAATCGAAATACATATTTTAAAGGGGCAATTTGTTGGGTGAAGATTTTGATAATATTATTAGAAGCCAAATGAATTAAACGTTTCGATCGAAATGAAGTAAAGCGTCATGTTTCGAAGTAGCAGAAGCAGTGTTTCGAATAAGCATGTCAAAGCTAGAGCTTCGAGTGGCAATTATGGGAACATATCTAAAGAAGTCTCGAAATAACAACAAGGCTGTGTCTGGGAAGTGCGTTCGAAACGGAGAAATACCAAAGCATTTGAAATTCAAATGGAAGCGGGACATTCGAAGTTTGAAATTTATGTGCTGGAGCATTTGGAGACACGTGGAAAGAAGAAAGAGGCATTGTTCTGCATGTTCTGAACGTGGCATAATCCTATAGCAAGACCGTTATGGTCGAATTAGTATAAATAGAAGTCTTAGTATTAGGATTTCGTGTGTCATATCTATTGTACTAAATACTCAGTAACATTCAAACTACCACATGGCAAGGGAAACGAATGCAAGAGCAATGTACGTATGATAGCACCATATATTTATGATTTAATGAAAACCTTTTACCATTTCCAGCACTTTCCTTTATCCTTCTGTCAAATAACATTTATAAGTTTTCTCATTTACAGTCTTTTCACTTCGAAATCTCTTCATTAAAGTTTTACATTTCAATGCTTTCTTTACATTTCAAGCACTTTACATTTCAGAAAACTGTCATATTTTCCATGCCTTTACCTTCAAGCTTTATCCTTCGAACGCCTATTTTTTTACTTAAAGTCATTTACAGATTTCTTGCATTAAACGCTTTCTTCATATTTCAAACCTTTTACGTTCCAGAAATCCTTTACATTAACTGTTTTTATAATTCGAAACCATTTGCTTGCCTTTTATGCAATTTTACATGTATTTACAATTAACATTTATTCATGCAACTTAGTTCGTACACGCACATTTTGATTACATCTTTAGACCTTTAAGAGAGAAATCGAAATAAGCCAAACACCTATACAACACTCAAATATCAACCATGAATATCTGTTCGATCATGAGAGTTACCCTAATGACCAAGGAATCCTAGGATCAATCTAGTCGATCCTGTGAGTTACCAGAGGAATTGAATAACAGTCAGAAAGATTATTCGATAGTTTGGAAGACTAGCGGTTGTTTACCAGAAATCACTGGAAACAGCAGCCTAGGGGGTTACATATCTGCATGCATGTATCATGATTGGACAGTAAGGGAGGCGCCATTGGACTTGGAGAAAGAGTACAAAAATGAATGGTGTTGCCATCCCAATTGGTGAATAAGTGGTGTTCTTGGTTGTAGGTTAGGCTCAGGCTACGTGACAGCCTTTGGGATGCCATGCATGTAACACTATTGGCAGCCTTGGGGGTTACATCCTTACTTAATTGAAATTTTTAGTCTTACGTTTATCATAACATTGATTCACTTAATCTGTCAAATCTTCCAACCTTCAAACGTTTTTACAATCAAACCTTCAAACAATCAAACATACAAACCTTCGAATAACTCATAAAGTTCAAATCTTCCAACCTTCAAACCTTACAACATTCAAACCTTCATACAATCAATAAACTTCAAACATTCCAACCTTCGAATAACTCATAAAATTCAAACATTCCAACCTTCATACCTTCAAACCTTCAAACAATCCTACGCAATGGCCTCTGCACCAAAATTTGTCGTCAAAGCACATTTCAACGGTGAGACATACATTTGTCCCACCGCTGGGTTTTTGTTTAGAGACACAGACAACATCTGATTTCTCTTAAATGGGAAAGCCAATTTCTCGTACTTTAAAAAACGATTGGAGGCCAAACTTGGACGAGGCACGGTGACCCAGATATTTTATCAGAATCCAGTTTTTTTTGGAAACAACCAAGTAATTTTTTATAAGGTTGAAGTCCAAGATGACGAGGATCTCCAGAATATGTTTTCCAGCCATGTGTATTCTGGGTACGACTCTATTGAGTTGTACGTTATCCTGCGAGAGCTTTAGGTGACACAAGTGGTTGATCCTTTGGAGAATGAACAAGTTGAGGTAGATGCAGTTGATGAAGAAGAAGAAGATGACGAGTTAGAGTTTGATGAAATGGTGAATGATGATTCCGACGATGATGGCATACCTAGTATTCCTGCAAACGAAATCTACATACCACCTCCGCACATGACAAACTTCAACATGGGCGGAGATGAACCTTCTACTGACTTATTTTTCAATCCGTATATGCAGTCGGATGAAAATTTAAAAGAGAAGGACAAGTTTTGTAACAGAGAGGAATGCATCAGAGCCATAAAAAAATTCCACATGCTCAACTCGGTTGATTTTAAGGTGGACCGTGTCAACCCGGAAAGGTACAAGATCAAGTGTGTCCACCCTGATTGTATGTTCAAGTTGACCGCATCATACATATTAAGAGGTGACTGTTGGGTCATAGGTTCCATGACTACCCACACTTGTGTAAGTTCCACTCAATCACAGGACCACTGAAAACTTAACTACGATCTCATCTGTCAAGAAATCCTATCCCTGGTCAGCAACGACCCATCTTTGAAGGTGAAAACAATTATCTCCCACATCACCACGGTTTTTAACTACACTCCGTATTACCGTAAGGCGTGGTTAGCAAAGACTAAGACGATTGAAAGGGTGTACGGAAACTGGGAGGAGTCATACCAAGAACTTCCCCGCTACCTGAATGCACTCAAGACGTATTCTCCGGGTAGTGTTTACGTTCTGGAAACAGTGCCAGCATACACCCAAGATGGTAGTCTACTAAACGGTAACGGAATATTCAGTCGAGTGTTTTGTGCATTTCAACCATGCATCACAGGGTTTGCATCATGTAAACCAATTATACAAATTGATGGGACTTGGTTGTATGGGAAGTACAAAGGCACGTTACTGATGGTAGTTGCACAAGATGACAACAACAACATTTTCCCCATTGCCTTTGCCCTTGTCGAGGGGGAGACCAGTGGTGCTTGAAGCTTTTTTCTGAAAAATCTGCGGACACACGTGGCCCCTCAACCAGATCTCTGTTTGATCTCGGACAAACATACCTCCATTGAAAGTGCCTACAATAATCCTGCAAATGGTTGGCATGATCCTCCTTCTACGCATGTCTATTGCGTTAGGCATATCATCCAGAATTTCACGAGGGAGATCAAGGACAAAACATTAAGGAAAGCGGTTATGAATGCGGGATATGCATTGACACAACCCACATTCAAATATTACCGCAACGAGATCCGTTTGTCAAATCCAGAAGCCGGTAGGTGGGCCGACAATATTCCGGTGGAAAAATGGACTAGGTCATACGACAATGGCCAAAGATAGGGGCACATGACAACGAATCTTATTGAATCAATGAATGGGGTATTCAAAGGCATACGAAATCTCCCGATCACTGCTTTGGTAAAATCTACGTATTTTAGGATGGCTGCGTTATTTTCCAAAAGAGGTGAAATATGGAATGCGGTGTTGCAATCTGGACAACTATGGAGTGAAAGTTGCATGAAATACATTAAGGCAGAAAGTGCTAAAGCCAACACTCATATGGTTATACGGTTTGACCGACACAACCACAACTTCATTGTGAAATAGACAATCGACCACAACGAAGGCCTGCCAAGACAAGAATATAGGGTCATGCTACCTTCTCGTTGGTGCGATTGTGGCAGGTTTCAAGCATTTCGTATGCCTTGCTCTCATGTCATTGCCGCTTGTGCTCATACCCATCAAGACGCGATGCAACTTCTGTCAAACATTTACAAATCTGAAACGTTGCTCAACGTTTACAACAACAACTTTCCTTTGGTAGCAAAACCAAATTATTGGCCTGTATACAACGACGAAATAGTGTGGCACAATGACCAAATGCGAAGGAACAAGAAGGGTCGTCCCAAAAGTAAGCGCATCACAACAGAAATGGACGATCTTGACAAGTTGGAAAGAAAGTGTGGTTTATGCCGTCAGGTCGGACACAATCGCAAAAATTGTCCGAATCGGACGTCTGCCTCGATCACATAAAAATTGTAATACATAAAATCTTTCCTTAATTGTGTTGTAAACATTAGGGTTTTCCTTTAATAGATTTTGCTACAATTAATAAAACGCGTACAAGAAAAATTAACGATATTCCGTCTACGAAATTACAACTGTTAACACAATTTCATCTGACCCATGCATCATCAACATTACATCGCTGTCTGTTTTGACTTCCTCCAACCATACATTAGATCTTCCTGTCGCATGTGAGGTTGTTGTTCATTTTCGCTGGATCCTTCGAATTTTCCCCCCTCCGCAATGTCTCCATCTAGCCATCGCATCAACTCCCGTTTCAGACGCTCCATGGAGTGAATGTGCCAGAATTTCATTTTCATCGCAGGTTTCGTGGCGGAGAAGATAACGTAACCATCTCTGCTAAAAATCATGGGCGACGTCATGACGCAAATAACAGAGTAAAAAATAAAAATACAGTGCGAGAAAGTGTGCGAAATTTCGGAGAAACGGACGAATTATTTATAAAACAACATTTTGCCCTAGTTTTACCCTAGGAGCCAAGTGAGATGGCGCCTCCTCTCACTTTTAAGGAGCATGCGCCATCTGACTTGGCTAAAAGTGAAGGGAGGCGCCAAGTGAGATGGCGCCTAGGGCAAAAGTATGGGTGGATGCGCCAATTCAGATGACTCCTCATTTGGGGAGTCATCTGAAACATGGTTATTTGCGTAATTTTTTCCGAAACCCGGTTATTTGCGAAATATTATTTTAATACATGGTTATTGTAAAAAAAAATTCTAAAGTTTTGATGTACCCTCTTAAGAAATTTTTTTGTGATCCACCCCTTATCTTTTTCATATTCCCTCCAATTTGATCCTGATGAAGCAATTTTCATGAAGATTCTCTCTAGCTGTCAGCGTGGCAGCCTAACTGGATTTTTATTTTATTAGTAAGAAATTCGTGTCGTCGCACGGGTCCCGTCTAAATTCATATTACACATATCAATGACTAAATTGTTAAGTATCGTACAATTATTTTTATAACTTCAATTTTATAAAACAACAAAGAAATAGTTAAAAAATATACATTAAAATAATCAATCAATAGTTGATATCTCATAGATACATTCACATCTACTCGTCAATTCAGATGAGATAACAAACCCCAATTGAATTCAAATGAGTTAATTATAAAAATTTATTAAACCTATTCGAGATATTCGTCCATTTTTTCAAACCTATGTATGACAAAACTTAATGAGTTAATTTTAAAAATTTAAAAATTTAATGTATATTATAAAAAAAATTCCGTCCATTTTTTCGTCCATTTTTTCAAATGAGTTAATTATAAAAATTTAATGTATATTATTATAATAATTACAGTTATTACAATTAATGCATATTATTTTTTATGTTTTTATAAAGAGACAAAACTTACTTTTGATGCGGTGATAAAACTTTATATTATGTGTACTAATTAAATAAAATGATAATACATAACTGTAAAAATATAAAAAAAATATTAAATTTATCTCTTTCATAACAAATTTATGTATTTTACTATCATAATTGTCTCATGTTCTTTTATCATACACAAATATTTATAATATTTTTTTTTAGTATAAATGACACCGTTTTATCATAAAAAAACACTAACATTTTTTGATAAATTAATTTTTTTAAATATAATTTATTATATTTTATAATAGTAGTTTTAATTATAATTAATATATTACTAAATTTTTAAAAAAAAACTTCAATAATTTTAATAACAACAACCAATGTAAATTTTGAATACTAAAAGTAAAATCATATTTAAAAAAATAATTTTTTGAACATTAAATATAAATCATGTTTAATATTAAATAATATTTGCTTTTATTTATTAGTTTTGAAAAAAAAGTCATATTAAATTAGAAGGAGTTATATATATATATATATATATATATATATATATATATATATATATATATATATATATATATATATATATATATATATATATATATATATATATATATATATATATATCCATAAAAATCACTTTTAATTATTATTTCTATATCAATATTTTTTTTCATTATCATTATTTATTTTCTTGAATACCATTTAACATATTTTTTCATGAATATCATCTATCATTTTTGTTTATCATCATTACCATTATAAAGTTAATTTGAAAAAAATTTATTTTGTTTAAGTAATTTTATAAGTTTAAAAAAATATAATTTTAAGTAAGAAATTAAACATAGTTAGAGAATACAATTTATTAAATTTAATATTAGTCCATTTTTATAAATCTAAAGTATATGTCAACTTCCGTCAAATGCTTAAAAGTTTTATTTAATATAATATATAATTGTAGAAATATAAAAAGAATAATAAATTTATCTTTTCCATAACCAATTAATATATTTTTCTATCATAATTGTCTCATATTCTTTTATGTTAGGCAAATATTTATAATGCTTTTTAGTATAAACGATACATTTTTATCATAAAAAAACACTAACATTTTTTAATAAATAGAAATTTTAATATAATTTATTATATTTTAATAGTAATTTTAATTATAGTTAATATATTACTAAATTTTAAAAAGAGGTGTGAAATAAATTGGCATATATAAATTGAATATACAAACATCAAAAATAAATTGAATTTTAAAAAGAAGAGGTGTGAAATAAAAATATATTGGCATATATAAATTTTAATTATGGCATAACATTGGTATTCCACTCTCCAATTTGGTTAGGACTCAATGTACCTTTCTCTAATTATAGAATAAAATATATTTTAATTGAAACAAAAATTATTGGCATATATAAATTTATTCGATACAATATAAAATTTAATCAAACGCATTTATAAATTTAAAATAAATATTATTATTTAATCTAAATAACTTATTGATGCTATTTATAAATTTTTTTTTTTGTGTTATAAATATTATTTGTGTATAGATTGACCAAAATTCAAAATTAATCTTTTTTTTTATTGTACAAGGCTTACTTATTGGGCATCTTAAAAATTATAGCCAAACTTCAATATTTCATTTTTTCTTTAAAATTAAAATTATCTAAAATGTTGATTAAGTTTAAATCTATCTTAAAATTATTTTAATCAAAACAAAAATAAACATAATAAATACACAATTTAATGAAATTTAAATCTAGTATTATTACAAATTTCAATAATATTTTCTAAATATTAAATGTAGTTTAAACACAATAATATGTTAAATGTAGTTTGTCCCTTCTACATAAACTCTGATTCTACCTGTGAAAATTTAAACACAATAATAAATTGCTAATGAGGATGATTATTAACTTTTTAAAATTTCATTAACATCTATTTAAAACAGTAACAAAATTAGATTGAAAACAATAAACTGAATTATTTCAATTTAATTAGTGACTTAATAAAAGACAAAAATGATTATGATGAATAATTAAATAATTAAATTCTTAAGTGATTATAATACAAATTTCTTTAATAAATAACTAAAATATTTATTTTAATAGTAAAATCTATGTACAAATATCAAAATTTTCAGGTATGTAAGAATTATGTACGAGGCAATGTAAACTATGCATCAGAACAATAGGCTCTACACTTTTCCTTAGACTTAAGAATTGCAATTTTGTCAGGATGTATATTCAATGGAACCACTTCAAGCCACTGTCCTAACTGTTCTTCGCCTTTTTAGCAAGTAACTCGCCGAACAAGTCATTAGCTAAATTTTTTTTTTGTTTAGCCTCTTAATTTCAATTCCAAATTCTCTTTCCTCAAGAATATAATTTTAGATTATTTATGTAAATATATATCATTTATTAAAAATTAACCTCAATTTATTTTAAATATATAAAAATTATCATAGTTTAGTGCTAAGAATATTGGTGTTCACAGTGGTAGGACATGGATTCAAGTCTTAAGACAAATATTTTAAAAAAAAGCTAAAGGTTGTAATGCTACTCTTTCATCTTCAACTTGTAGTAGAAAAGATAGAAATTGAAAACCAACTTCTCAAAAACATGTCTCGCTACTATTCACTTAAAATCTCTTCTTCATTACCTCAAAACACCATCTTCCATCACACCATAATGGCATCTTTTCCATTTTTAGAGATTGCCTCCATTGTCATCTCAATGTTTATGATTTTTGTGTTGGGATCTGTTCCTGTATATGTCAACTAACTCTAATGTTTGTCATCTTAAAAATAGCATTTTGTTTGTTTTACACAAATTGAAACAACTAACTCTAATGTTTTATTGAAACAACTTTATTCTTTGCATAGTAGTATGTGAATTTCATGAGAAATTTTTACATGAACATTGTAAAAATCTGCATATCATGATTAATGTCTTCAATTTGAGAGGATTTTATTCTAGCATTATTTGAGATTTTCTTATATTCCCGTTACTATTAATTTAACTTTACGTGTCATTGTTTTATGTAATGTTTCCAAGATCCTTCAGTTTATAAGCAACTATTGCATCTTTCTAATATTTGAACTTATGTTTGAAAAGTTTATAAGCAACTATTGCATCTTTCTAATATTTGAACTTATGTTTGAAAAGTAAGTATTTGAATTATTGTTTTGGATTTCTATTATTCATCAAAGTTTATTGGAATATGTGTCAGTGGAGATAAGAGAGTTTGGTTTCCTTTTAGCACCATTGTTAGTCCCTTTTGCTTCAGATAACAGTGTAACATGCAGAGTTGAATGTTACAGTGTAACGTGCTTCAGGTAACATTTGTATGCTCCTACATATATTATAACTATTTGTTTTGATATAACTAATATATTCAACTTGATATTTATAGGAATCATACTGCAACACAATTGGAGAGACCAAACCGATTCAAGGCCAATCAATTCGGATGGTATTATGAAATTTTCCACACATGTAACAAAACCAACAAATCACCTGGTGAAAAATTTCAATGCGACAGCTCCGAGACCGCATCTATACCTATAACCAAATAAAACGGGCTTCCTCTTTTGTTGCAGCTCGTATTTTTCTTATCATTTTTAATATACCTTATGTCATTCACATTTTCTTTGTATTAGATATAAGATAGAAATAGAAGTTGAGCATGAAGGAAGGGTTGTCCATTTCGTATTCTGGGACAAGGAGTGCATACCAATTGTTGGTATGCAAGCTCATGAATTACCATGATCTCACTGCACGAAACCCATTTCTCTATTCAGGATCAACACTCCTTATTTTTGGCCTGGTAACCTGACATAATTAAATATCTCAACTTATATTGTTTAGTCTTTGCATGGTTACAAACATGCCTGCGATTTCAATTCCTAATTCTACCATTCATGCTCAAATTGATATGTCCTTCAGAATAACCTTTACTCTAATTCTACAGTATATGCTACAAATATTGTTACTCTAATTAATATCTCCTACAAAATTATATATTTCATTGCAGCCGCGTTTAAATAAATCAAATTACTATCCTGCTAAACAATGCTTAATACTCTACAAAACAATTGAGGCACAATCCTTATCAAATTACTATGCAATCTAATATTATGCAATCTGAATACCTGTGTATCAAATTACATAATAGTTATTACATCTATATTATGTTTGATAATCCTTTTTTACGAATACTATATTTAGAGCAATGAGGATCATCCTTTGAAGTATCCTTCACATCTTGACAATCTCCATGATAAGCATTTTGTGTTTTGTGTCAAATACCAACCCTACTACAAGCAGGCGTCTATAGTAAAACTTACACAAGACCCGGACGTCAGGCAAATGATTGAAGATGTCATTGCTCCAACAAATGTATGCTTTCAATTTATTACTACTTATATCCATAACCTGATTTCTTTCTATGGCTTTAGTGTTTCAAATTATATAGATAATATAAACATCTGCGATCTCCATTTAGCATCTGCAACCAACCCTACACCCTCTGCAACTACTAAGTGAAAAGAAATAGTTTCCACACAAGAAGTCCTTATCCCAAAAGCCATATCTGCCACTTCTAATCAAATTGTATGTCTTTATTCTTTACTTTTCCCACTTTTCATCTAAACTTCTACAATATTATTATTGATATATATTATCTTATAGAATATCGCTTCTCTTTCTGCTTTCCAGAATTGGAACCCCGAGACTAGCTTGAACAATACTCCTTCAAAGAGGTTACTCGGAGATGATACAGGACATGTATGTTTTTTTTATCTCATAAGCAATTTGCTACAAAGAATTCAAGAACCAAGAGTGCAAGGCATTCTGTAAGTGTTTGTTGGCAGCAATTTTGGTAAAACAATGACTTGTTAATGTTTTGCTAAATGTCTTAATATTTAGAATAAAACTGTTTTGAATGATGTCAAATCAGATGTCTTGACATCTGCCTACTGAACTGATCTCAGCCCAAAATCAGTTAAGTCTTTTGTTTTCTGATTTCCAGCATTCTATAATTTAGGATTCGTGAACTACAGGTTGCGAAAAATATGGAGGAATATTTTTCAAATTGCATAATTATATCTTGGCCTGTTTTTATGGAAATATTCAAAAGATTTGAATATTTGTTTTCAAGCCCAAGCCCAAAGTTGCGCATATATAAGGATTCGCTTCTTTATTCAAAGTTAAGCAATTTTTGAAGAAGAATACTTTCTTTTTGATTAGAAGTTTAGGCTTGTTATTTATAATACGCTCTAAGTATTAATTTAAGTACTTGAGTTGTTATTTGGGTTGTTAATTGTGTATAATTCATAAGCTTTTAAGTATTGAATGTAACTGCTATAGAAGAAGCCCAAGACATTGACAAAATGAAGGTGGATTAACTTATTGGACCCCTTCTAACATTTGAATTGAGTATAAATGAAAGATCTGAGAAGAAAAACAAAAGCATAGCCTTTGTATCTAATACTGAAGATGAAGAAGAGGATTGTGATCTGAATCCAGATAGAGGAATATCAAATTCCCTAGCTATGCTTGGAAGAAAATTTAATAAAGTGATAAAAAGAATGGACATGAACCAAAGGTCAAATGTCAAGAACATCCCATCTGACATGGGAAGAAAAAGGGCTGAAGAAAAAACTTCTCAAGGGAAAGGAATACAATGTAATGAATGTGAAGGCTTTGGTCACATTAGGGCTGAATGTCCTACATATCTAAAGAAGCAGAAGAAGAATCTATCTGTTACTTGGTCTGAAGAGGACTCAAAGAGTGATCTTGAAGAATCTGTCAAATATGTGAAAACATTGACAGATAAATATGTATATGATGAAGAGTCTAGTGATGGGGAACTAACCTTTGATGAGTTAGCCGCTTCATCAAAGAATTATGTCTCAGAAGTGCAGAAGTATGTCTTGAAGGGGAGAAACAGAAAGCTCTTATAACTCAGCTGAAGGAGGAAAGGGAAGAGCATCTTAAAACTATTTATGATCTGGAAAATAAAGTGTCCTCTCTAAATTCAAATCTTGATAGAATGGTCAAATATCTCAAGATGCTGAATAATGGGTCTGACACATTAGATGAAATTCTTCAAGCAAGAAGACTGACAGGAGATAAGAGTGGTTTAGATTTCAATGAGAAAAAGGAACCTAACTCAGAAGAGCCTTCATCTGTTTCCACTCATGCCAAGCCTAAACCAAAGATGTCGAATCAAATGTCTCAATATCATGGTAAAAAAGGACATCCTGACAGACATCATATAAAGAATAAACATCATGGCAAACAACCTGCATTTGTTTCCACACATGCCAAGGCTAAACCAAAGATGTTAAATCAGATGTCTCAACATGTGGGCAAACATCATGATAAGAAAGGACATCAAGGGAAGAAAAAGCTTAATTACACCAGAGAGAATTCACAGCCTTGGAAATGTCATTACTGTGGAAGGCTTGGACATATAAGGCCCTTCTGTTTCAAGCTGTATGGGTATCCTAAAAATTCTCCTCCTCCCAAAAATGATAAGATTCCCCAAAACAACAAAAAGAAGAAACAATGGGTTCCCAAGTCCAATGTTAGAAGTCTCATTGCTCACACCTCTCTCAGAGTATCAACCAAAGATGACTGATACTTTGATAGTGACTGTTCTAGACACATGACAAGTATCAAGAATCTGTTAGTGAATATCAAATCTCATTCCATTAATTATGTGACTTTTGGTGTTGGAGCAAAAGGAGAAATCAAAGGTGTTGGCAAGCTTGACTGTTCAGGAGTTCCTAAGCTTGATAATGTGTTACTTGTAAAAGGGTTAACAACTAACCTAATAAGTATAAGCCAACTATGTGATCAAGGATTCAAAGTTAACTTCTCCAAAGAAGAATGTCTTGTGTGCAATGAAAAGAATGAAGTTGTCATGAAAGAAATCAGATCTAAAGACAATTGTTATCTATGGGTTCCTCAAGAGTTAAACCTCTCCTCAACATGTATTTCAGCCAAAGAGAATGAGGTTAAACTATGGCATAAAAAATTGGGGCACTTGCATCTGAAAGGTATGGAGAGAATTATATCTGAAGAAGCAGTGAGAGGGATTCCTAAGCTCAAGATAGAAGAAGAAAGGGTATGTGCTGACTGTCAAATTGGAAAGCAGACTAAGATGTCACATCAGAAGATTCAACATCTTACTACATCAAAAGTATTGAAACTTCTTCACATGGACTTGATGAGACTTGTGCATGTTGAAAGTCTTGGTGGTAAGAAGTATGTCTATGTTGTTGTAGATGACTTTTCTAGATACAGATGAATAAGCTTTATTAGAGAAAAATCAGAAACTTTTGAAGTGTTCAAAGATCTTTGTTAAAGACTTCAAAGGGAAAAGGAAAGTCATGTCATAAGAATCAGGAGTGATCATGGAAAAGAATTTAAGAACAACAAATTTGCTGAGTTTTACTCCTCTGAAGGAATCAGCCATGAATTCTCTTCTCCTATTCCTCCTCAACAGAATGGGATTGTAGAACACATGAATATAACTCTCCAAGAATCTTCCAGAGCCACGATTCATGCTAAGAAGCTACCCTACCACTTTTGGGCCGAAGCTATGAATACTGCATGCTATATTCATAACAGAGTCACTCTAAGGAAAGACACTTCATCCACTCTATATGAAACATGGAAGGGAAGAAAACCAACTGTAAAATACTTTCATGTTTTTGGAAGTAAATGTTACATCTTAGTTGATCGTGAACAAAGGAGGAAGATGGATCCTAAGAGTGATGAAGGGATATTCCTGGGATACTCTACAAACAATAGAGCATACAAAGTGTTTAACTCCAGAACCAAAGTAATGATGAAGTCAATAAATGTTACTATTGATGATAGAGAATGGAATGTTGAAGAAGATGTCTCAGAAGATGTTGGAACATCTTTGCCTGATAGTCCAACTGAATCAAATGACACAAGTATTGATTCTAATCCTCCTCAAGAAGATCCCCAACCAAGTCAACTCAATAAAGGATCTTCAATCAGAACTTAGAAAGATCATCCTAAAGAACTCATCATAGGAGATCCAAACAAGGGAGTTACTACTAGATCAAGAGAAGGGATTTCTAAATCTTGCTTTGTATCAAAAATTGAGCATAAGAATGTCAAAGAGGCCCTAACTGATGAGTTCTGGATTAATTCTATGCAAGAGGAGATGGAATAATTCAATAGAAATGGAGTTTAGGATCTGGTTCCAAGACCTGAAGGGACAAATGTGATTGGAACTAAATGGATATACAAGAATAAATATGATGAAAAAGGGGTGGTCACTAGAAATAAGGCAAGGTTAGTTGCTCAAGGATACACTCAAATTAAAGGAGTGGACTTTGATGAAACTTTTTCTCCTGTGGCTAGACTTGAATCAATCAGACTACTGTTAGGAGTTGCATGTATTTTGAAATTTAAATTGTTTCAAATGAATGTAAAAAGTGCCTTCTTGAATGGATACCTGAATGAAGAAGTTTTTGTTGAACAACCAAAAGGATTTGTTGATCTAAGTTTTTCTAAACATGTTTATAAACTGAAGAAAGCTCTGTATGGATTGAAGCAAGCTCCAAGAGCTTGGTATGAAAGACTGACAAAATTCCTTGGGGGGAATGGATATAGGAAATGTGGCATATATAAAACCCTCTTTGTCAAAGAAGAAGAAGGGAAGATTATGATTGCTCAAATCTATGTTGATGATATTGTATTTGGAGGGATGTCAAATGAGATGGTGGAACATTTTGTCAAGCAAATGCAGTATGAATTTGAAATGATTCTTGTTGGAGAATTAACCTATTTTTTTGGTCTGCAAGTTAAACAAATAGAAGACCCCACAATTTTATCTCAGAGCAAGTATGCCAAGAATATAGTGAAGAAGTTTGGGATGGAGAATTCCAGTCACAAAAGAACCCCTGCTCCCACACATCTGAAGTTGACTAAAGATGAAAAAGGAGTAAGTGTAGATCAAAGTCTCTACAGAAGCATGATAGGCAGTCTTCTATATCTCACAACTAGCCATCCAGACATTGCCTCTGCTGTAGGGGTGTGTGCAAGATATCAAGTTGATCCCAAATTTAGTCATGCAAACCATGTAAAGAGAATTCTCAAATATGTGAATGGGACAAGTGACTATGGTATGTTATACTCTCATGGATCAAATTCTGCCTTAACTGGCTTTTGTGATGCTGACTGGGTAGGGAGTCCTGATGATAGAAAGAGTATATCAGGAGGATGCTTCTTTCTGGGGGATAACCTTATATCTTGGTTCAGCAAGAAGCAAAATTGTGTGTCTCTATCCACTGCTGAGACTGAGTACATTGCTGCAGGAAGCTGTTGTTCTCAATTGGTCTGGATGAAACAAATGTTAACAGAATATAATGTCAAACAAGATATCATGACATTATTCTGTGACAATTTAAGCGCCATAAACATTTCAAAGAATCCTATTCAGCATAGCAGGACAAAGCATATTGACATTCGTCGTCATTTCATAAGAGGGCTTGTTGAAGAAAAGATTGTGGCCTTAGAACATGTAGCCACTGAATTGCAACTGGATGACATCTTCACAAAGGCTTTGGATGCAAATAAATTTGAGAATTTAAGAAGAAAATGAGGGATATGTTTATATGAGGGTTTGTAGCAATTAAAAGTGTGTGGGAATATCATTATAGTGATATTCTATTGTTTGTGTTTCCAACAAATAAATTTTAGAAAACAATCATTAGAAGACTGCCTAAAATTGTTTCCCACATGCTACTACATTTCTTCTCTCTACTTTCACAAACTCTTCACTCTCCTCAACAGAAGAAGAACCCTTGCCATTCCTCATCTCCTTGCCAGAAATTTTTCAAACATGTCTCAACATCACACATCATATTCCTCAAAATCTACAACTGGAAATCTTTCTCTTGACAAAGTACTAGATGTTACCCCCCATCAACGATCCCTCCGCTTGATAAAAAGGTCAAGAAACCTAGATCATCACCAACTAAGAAATCTAGGGATGATAAAGGTAACTCCTTTTCTACTACTGACAATAGAACTGGAGAAGAAATTATCAATGTTGATAGAAGCATCAGAAGGCTTGTGGACAGAGTTTTAAATGAAGAATTTGCTATGCCTGAGATTTCTACTCCCCTTGCTCGTATGCCTCCTCCTGCTGAAAAAGGAAGTAATCCTAAAAACGATGCTACTGAATCATCCAAGAAAGATGTTGCTGATAACAAACTTGAGAAGCTTGCTACCTCTTCCCTAAAAGAAGTGGAAGAAGAAGATGTTGATCAAAATGTTGAACAAAATGTTAAAGAAAAATCTCCCTTTAAAGAAGATGTTGTTTCCCCTAAGGACGGAGAAGATCAAAATACTAACAATGTAGTCAATGTAGAAGAGCTCTCTGACAATGAGCTCATCACTAATATTGTACCTAGTATTTCTAGAAGGCTAAAGTCCAGGAAAGTGAAAAGTACAAGTGTCACACCCCCTCCCAAAATAGTCAAGAAGAAAATTATGTATGGACCCTCAAAAGCAGGAAGTAAAGTGGTCCCTCCATCTAGCAAGAGAAAAGCTAGACATATTAGCTCTACTGATGATGATGAGGATGCTGTAAAAAGGTCCAAGAGTAAGAAGAAAGCTGCCCTAATTGAAGAGACATACTCTGAGTATGATGTGGAGTAAGATGTCCTGGACATGTCTCCTATCAAGAAATCTTCAAGTAAGAAATTGTCTATTAGGGTTCCTGATGCCCCACTTGACAACATCTCCTTTCACTTTGTTGGGAATGCTGAAAAGTGGAAGTATGTGTATCAAAAAAGGATTGCCCTGAAGAGAGAACTAGGAGCTGGAGCTTTGGAATGTAAGAAAATCATGGAGCTGATCTCCTATGCTGGACTGATGAAAACAGTTACCAGGTTTGCAAATTGCTATGAAACTCTTGTTAAGGAGTTCATTGTTAATATTCCTATTGACTGTGTTGACCATAAGAGTAAGGAATATAGAAAGGTTTTTGTTAGAGGAAAGTGTGTAGAATTTTCTCCTGCCATTATAAACAAATTTCTAGATAGGTCTGAAGATGTATGTTGTGAGCTAGAAGTAACAGACAATCAAATGTGTAGAGCCATTACTGTTAATCAAGTAAGTGAATGGCCAATGAAAAACAAACTTCCTGTCAGCAAACTGAGTGTAAAATATGCAATTCTATATAGGATTGGAGATGCAAATTGGGTTCCCACTAATCACACTTTAACCATCTCCATTGGTTTAGGAAAGTTCATCTATGCTATTGGAAACCAAAAACTTTTTGATTATGGGACTTATATCTTTGATCAGGCCATCAAACATGCAGGAACTTGTGCCATTAAGATGCCAATTGCTTTTCCTTCCCTCCTCCGTAGAATTATCCTAAATGAGTATCCTGGAATTCTAAGTGAAAATGATGTTGTGTGCAAGAGGGAGTCTGCCTTGACCCTCCATTTTAAGCTCTTTTCAGGAAAATATGTCCCAGATATTGTTTTAACATCTGCTCCTGCTGAAAAGGCCTCCACTAAGGATGAAATGACCAATGAACTAAGAGAAGCCTGCAAAGAATTAGATGATGTGATCAGAGTGAGCTCAGCTAGGAAGCAAATCTTTGAAAAGATGACCAAGGACCTGCAAAAGGATAGCAACTTTGATGATGCAATGAGCTATGAAGGTGAAGACTCCAGTATGGAAAGAAGTTCTGGTTCAACCAAGTAACCTGGTCCGGATGACAATTATACTACCTGATGTTTCTCTGAACACCTTGTTTCTTTTTTTTTGGCACTTGCATGTGCTTGACATTTGAATTTTATGGTCTGTACCCTAATACCGATATTCCTTTGATTGCATCTTTTCTTTGGCATATTATAACTAAAAAAGGGGAGAGAAAGTGAGTGACTGAAACTAACCACTGACCATTGATTGAGGGGGAGCTCAATACTTGAGGGGGAGCCTCATGTCCCAGAAGATGTTTTGACATCTTCCTGTGCTAACAACTAATTGCTAACTGATTGTATGTCTTGATTGCCTTGCTTTTGCTGCTTCCCTGATAATGCTCTGATAATTATGCTATTGCTATGATAATATGCTTTAACAATGTTTTAGTCAAAATTTGCCAAAGGGAGAGTTTGTAAGTGTTTATTGGCAGCAATTTTGGTAAAACAATGACTTGTTAATGTTTTGCTAAATGTCTTAACATTTGTAGCAAAACTATTTTGAATGATGTCAAAACAGATGTCTTGACATCTGCCTACTGAACTGATCTCAGTCCAAAATTAGTTAAGTCTTTTGTTTCCTGATTTCCAATATTTTATAGTTCAGGATTCGTGAACTACAGGTTGCGAAAAATATGGAGGAATATTTTTCAAATTGCATAATTATATCTTGGCCTGTTTTTATGGAAATATTCAAAAGATTTGAATATTTGTTTTCAAGCCGAAGCCCAAAGTTGCGCATATATAAGGACTCGCTTCCTTATTCAAAGTTAAGCAATTTTTGAAGAAGAATACTTTCTTTCTGATTAGAAGTTTAGGCTTGTTATTTGTAATACACTTTAAGTATTAGTTTAAGTACTTGAGTTGTTATTTGGATTGTTAATTGTGTATCATTCATAAGTTTTTAAGCATTGAATGATTGAAGTGTTTCAAACTTATTAATTCTGTAAGTAATTGAAGAGATTTGAGGATGGCCTCATACCTAGGTGAGTCTTAGGTAGAAGTTTAGCTTGGGTAGTGATTAAATGATTAGGTCGTAAACTGATTATTTACTGAAGGTCTATGAATTGATACTATTTAATGAACTTGTCCCTGACTTGGTAGCCCCCAGAGTAGGTGTTGTTGTACATTGAACTGAGTGAACAATCTCTTGTGTTTTACTGTTTTTGATTTTACTGCACCTTACTTACTAACAGATATTTGTGTAGTGACATCTCTTTCGACATCACATATCTGATACCAGAATTTCACACTCCAAAGCAAAGGGATTGTGACCTTCAAGCTACCAATCAATGTTTTCCAACTTCAATTTACAAGCATATCTATTTGTCTTGGTAATACCTAAGAACATTGCTCTACTAGCAAGCACCTTTTTGTGTAATGATGTTGATGTTTTCAAACATAACTTCCTTTGTAGAGTTGGAACCTTGATGTTTTTTATTTATGTCATTTATGTATGAACAAGTAGCCTATATTTATACTAAGGCAACAATTCCCATGTTACTCTGGCCTTTGACATCTGTATGAAAATCATTGCTTTCCCATGTTACTCACCTGATCTTTTAGGCAAAACATTGAGAATATATTCATATTTCATGTCTCTACATTTTATCAATTGTTGGTTTTCATATTTCAGCATTGCAACTTATTTTGAAATTTCAACATGATTTCATAACAAAACATTCAGTTTGTGTGGCAATACAAGTTAATCGACAACTGATTTCAGTGGATATATAAATTCTTGAATCAAACAGTTATGCATCCAAAAAACAGTTTATTCCAGCCCCTTTACAATTTGCACCAATGAATTGTAATTCATTGTCTACTGATATAATAATGTACTGATATAAATCTAATCTTTAGCCATTATCTGTTATATTTAATGTACTGATATATATATATATATATATATATATATATATATATATATATATATATATATATATATATATATATATATATATATATATATATATATATATATATATATATATATAATCTTTATCAAATTAACCACAACCAAACCAATTTACGCATGCCTTTTCATTTTGTTATTCAAAAATAACTATGAACATTTGAATTAACACGGTTGAGGCAATTGGTTTCTCACTTGGCAAATTGCAGAGTAGTACTATCCATACTTATCCCATCTATATTAAATTGCAAATAACAAACCAGCTCTGGATATTGTATGCACCTAAATTGCTTTTCTATAGTTGCAGACCCCATATTGAAAGGATGGTATTGAGTCCCTACAACCACCTACCTCTCAATACATGCGCTACTGCTGTTTGGCACTGCTGATCGTACGGGTACAATTGTTTTATTTTACACCTTAACATAGGACTGGACAACGGTCTGATTGGATTGGATCCGGCCTCAAAAACTCAATCCTGCTCAAACCGCAGATCCAGAATTAAAGCCCATTTTCAACCACTTATCTTATCGGTTTTGTCGGTCCATAATTAAAGCCCATTAAGCATGTGACCCATATAAAAATTATTGGAAATCCACCAAAATCTATGATGAATTCCTATCAATCTTGATGAATAAGATATTATCACCACATGTTAATTCTCTATTTTTGTAATTAGTATTAATTTTGGTAAAACTAACTTGGCAGCAACATGTTGTACAAGACGTTTCAACTTGCAGTTTCAACATGTCCAATGCGATGTCCTAACCAGAAGAGTAGGACATTTGGCCTGTTATAATTTTTACAGTTTGGATACAATTGATTTAAATTACTGAATATTCTGTGAATATTAAGTAATCCTATGTGGTGTCCAAGATGGAGGAATAAGAGATTTTGTTTGACACCAACATGTTGATCAAGATGTTCTATCATGCAGAAAAACATGTTGAATAACATGTGTGATCGGTAGATCTGAAACTGACTGTTTAACGCTGGTTCGCGAAATGTCGCGGAAGCAAGAGTCGCCACCGTCTTTTATTTTCTCCAATATGGACAGGACAAAAGCACAACAAAAATCCTTATGAGATAGTTTCTCGGTTCGGGAGGTAGATTTATAGAAATGGAAGGTGTTAGCACCCTTTCTATCCATGGTTATCCATGGGCTCTTAGATACTCGCTCATTGTGTTTTCAAAAGTGTTTGCTTTTCAAAGTGTGTGTGGGTTTGAAAAAGTTTCGTTTGAAGATTTCAGATCGACTCTTGTATCAGTCTTCAAGAGTGTTTGAAAAATTGTTTTGAAAGCTTTTTTGAAAAAGTGTCGGTGTGAAAAGAAGTTTTGATTTGTTTTTGAATAGAGCAAGTATCCATGAGTCATCTACCTACCCTAAGGAATTAGGCTGTGTAAGAGTCCTTAAGGTAATGCCATCCCACCATTGAGAGGTAGGTAGCACCACCGTTGGAGGTGTTCGGGTCAATTCGTTTGTAGGGACAGTGTGGTCACCAGAGCAACAGTAAGACACCTTAGAAGCTACCCTTATGCCATTGATCCTTTTTTAATTCGAGGCAACTTTTCCGAGGCAACTTATTTTGAGGCATATGGATCAACGGACATAAGGACTTACTAAAACATCCTATACTCGACGACCACGTTTCGAAGGTAAGGCAACAGTGAGGCGTACCCTAAGAGTGGTGTGTGAATTTGTGTGTTATTTTCATGTTATTGTTATCTTGTACATGTATCATGGTGAGCTACGCATTGTTTTTAATTAGCCATACATTCTTCCATGCAAAGTTTAGAATTTAAAAGTGCGGAAAGTAAAATCCTACGCTATTACAAGGCGCGGGTCTATACATCGCCAAATTACAAAGACCCGTTTTAATAAAAAATGCGGAAAATAAAATAAATTCCTAATTAGTATTACATGGCTTGAACAGTTACATAATATTCACAAAGGAAATAAAATAACGTGCGAAAAGAATAAAAATAGAACATTCGAGGGTGTTTGACCCTTTTGAAATTAAATTGGATTAACAGTTAATTAATTATTAAATAAAAGGGAAGAACTGTTTTTTTTTGTTTTTTGATATTTAATGAAATAAGAAAAGAATTTAAAATTAGAAGGAAACCCTAGTTCTAAATATTTTTTAATTATTAAAGAAAAGGTTAAAGTTTAAAACCTAATTTACACTAATTAATTATTTTACATGTTTATTTACAAAGATATTTAATAATTAATAATAATAATGAGAGAAAATTATTTATTTAAGAAAAAAGGTGAGAATGTTAAAAACCCTCATTTCTACATATTTTAATTTATTAAGAAAAACATTAAAATTGAAACCTAAATTAATCTAAATTAATTATTAAAGTTTATTTACAAAATAAATTAATAGTGAATTAAATATTAATTAAACATATTTTTAGTTTTTGATTTTCTGGTTTTATTATGAAAATTAATTTATGAAATTAAATAAAACAATTTAAACAACTAAAAGAAAAGCAAAGGAAATTAAAAAAGAATACAAACATTGGGGGTGTCTGGCCCATTTAGGAGGTGAATTGGAAGCAATCTGGCCCACTGACTCAAAGCCCTTTTTGACTTTCTATGCTTGCGTGTGGATCCATTGACTGAGGCATATGGTAAGCCTCTTTTGTGGCCTTCAGATTGACCACCAAATCCACTTGGCAGACTAGCGTATGAGTGTGCATGGTGGGCCTTCTGATGGACGCTGCATGGAAACGTGTTAAGGAAAAAATTATGAAATATGAGAGGGGACCTGGGAATCGAACCCAGGTCCCAGTACCTGCAGGACACCTCAACAACCATCCAGGCCAACGCGTTTCTTTGTTAATATAATGGAATACAAATAATATATATGAAAAAACAACATTATGCTGAAACAATCAAAAAACGCGCCAACGTTCAAATCATCCAACCACGCTCAGACACCTCAGCGTCTTCTTCATATTTGTACCTGTAACATAAGCAATTAGCGGGGGTTTTAAACCCCCACTAAACAAGACCTGCAAAAATAGCGAATAGCACATGGAAAAATATAAAAAGGGCGCGAGGTAATTGTTTGTCTCGTCTTGAGGTCACGAATCCATTGGCATAGGTTTGGTGGTCCAATTTTTCCATATGGGGAAAGCCCCAATTTGAAGCTCTAAAAAACCTAGCTTTTTGACAATGGTGGATTCTGATACACGCATCGTTAGTTCAATCAAATATCACCAATAGCTTCAGAACAACATTGTTAGCAAGAATCAACACTTTAAAACTCATGAATAATGCATGTAAATTAAAAAACGATTATGGACATGTTCATGAAGAAGACGATTCTGTTCTACCAATTCTTTGGGCGTGGAGACTGGAAAGGGATTGAAACACGTTCAAAGAAGTCCCAGCAAGCGTTTGGAATAGGTTTTAGGCTTTGAATCGCGCTGTAACTATGTTTTCAGTTTCCAACTTTTTGTGAAAATTTGGCAAATTGGTATGCAGCCTGTGTGCAGTTTTTTGTCTCCAATGCATTAGGTTTTTTCTTGTATATGTATCTGAACGTGATTAGGTTAAGAAAACAAGCCCAAGGTCCATCCATTCATGTTTTGAAGATTTGATTTTCAATTATATCAATTTCAATCTTTTTGCCATGAAACCATTGCCAATCATATAGAATCTTTCCTTTTTGAATGAGAAACGATTTGCCACCTTGCCCTAGTTTGATTTGCTGCACAAAAAAGATTTAAAAAGCATGATTTGATATTTTCTCATATTTAAATCTAATTAAATGAATTAATATGATTAAAAATTCAATTAATTAATTAAAAATAGGAAAATAAATCCCTTTGAGCTTAATGGGTCGTGCATATGCTTTGGGTAATGATTCATGGAAGAATTTGTGGCCCATTAGCAATTTTGAAGCCTTTTGTGCAAAGTTGACTTTTCAAAATTCCCAAAAATTTCCCAACTTCTATAAGGTATATCTTGCTCAATTTTGAAGCTATGATCATGTTCTTGGACATTTTGGAAAGGTCTTGAAGTCCTCTAACCAATGCCTTTGGTCCCATGTCATTTTGATTTACCAATCTCAAGTTATGGTCTTTGACTTAAAGTGCCTTTTTGTTGACTTTTGAAAATGACCTATAATGTTGAAATTGATAACTTTTTGTGAGAGCATTTCTTGGACTTGAAGTGTGAAGATGAGTTGTAGGAAATTTCATTCTCTTAAAAATGAGCATTGGATGGGATTTTTCTAATGAATCATGAAAAAGTTATGCCTTGGTCAAGTTACAGTTGACTTTTTCAACTGTCCAAAAATAGAAACTTTTGCATCTTGAGACTTTTTGAGCCATACTTTGAGAATCATGATCAAGAATTGATCAAATGATGTTTGTGGCTTCAAAATAAGATGTTGACCAAATTTTTTGACTTTTGACTGTCAAATGACCATTTTGCCCCTGCAGTTGACTGTGAAGCATTTAGGGTTTTTGACTGTGCAATTTGATGTTGTGAGTCTTGAAACTTGGCATATGAATGCTTGATAATATATGTGGGCATGTGGGACTTGATTGGACCCTTGAAAACCTCATTTTCTTGGCCAGAACCAAAACCCTAAATTTGACTGTGTTAGGAGGCAATTGGACTGTGCAACCCTTGAGAGATTTTGAATCTTTTGGAGCTTGATCTTGACAAGTCTTGAAGAATATGGGAGGACAAATTTTGGGGTACAACAACATGTCTTATCTAGAATCATTTGACATTGTAACTGGTATAGTTGGACACTTAGATTCTTTTAGTTTGTTATAGATGCAGAATATTATGGGAATATTATGTTATCCTATGTGGCGCTAAGTTTAAGGATTAAGAGATTCATGTTGAATTCAAGGAGTATTCTTAGTTTCTAATTATGGAGATAATTTAGGAAACTAATGATTGATGTCCTATCTTGAGGAGATAAATCTGCAGCTTTATTTGCAATGTCCTACTGCGTTTTTAAAGCCCAATCCAGTCCAGAAGATTGTTTTAAATAGAAGGATACAAACCTAATTAGTGTGTGGAACTTAGTGTGTGTTAATTGTGATTGTTTAGGGCTTATGCAGTTGTGCTAATTGTGAGCATCTCTAATATCATCTTGGTACAAGAGTAGGACTATCTATATTGAGTTATAAGTATTGTCAATCACTCTAAAGCTTCTAAGTATTGAGTGATTGTGTGTTTTTGAAGTTTTTCTTCTAATTCTTTTGAATTGTGTTCTTGTCACTGTTTGTGACTGAAATAAAAGTGAGATGGGTCACATACCTAGGTGCGTTTTAGGTTAGAAGTATAGCACAAGTAGTAATTAAGTGATAAGTTGTAAACCATAGAGTTTGGCTTTGAATTGATACTATTTATTGGACTTCCTTCATGACTTGGTAGCTCCCAGAGTAGGTGTTATTGTACACCGAATTGGGTTAACAATTAAGTGTGTTCTTTACTTTTCTGTTCTGTTTTAATTGTTATACCTTTTCATTGTGTTTTTATTCAGAGATCAGTGTCTCGACATCTCTTAGGACATCTGAGATTTAACTACCAGAATTTCAATTGATATCAGAACAGGCATCCTGCTTTGTATCTGGGTGAGATTCAGGGATGATACTTTCTGGTATAATGAACAAGGAAGGAGGATTTATGAACAGACTACCCATTCTTGATGGAACCAATTATGACTAATGTAAAGCTAGTATGGTGGATTTTGTTAAATCCATGGACAACAAGGCTTGGAAATATGTTGTCAAAGGATGAGATCTATCAATGGCTAGAGATAAGGATGAGAAGATTACTGATGTGTTGGAGACCGAGGAAGGCTGGAATGATGAAGATGATAAGTTAGCTGAAGGAAACTCTAAAGCATTGAAAGCCCTATTCAATGAAGTGGAAAAAACATCTCCAGACTGATAAGTAATTATATTGTTGCTAAAGAAGCTTGAGAGATTACTGTTCATGAAGGAACCTCTAAGATGAAGATGTCAAGACATCAACTTCTTACCACCAAGTTTGATAACTTAATAATGAAATAGGATGAAAACATTCATGACTTTCATATGAATATTATTGAGATAGCCAGTGCCTCAAGTGCCTTAGGGGAGAAGATGTCTGAAGCTAAGCTGGTCAGGAAAATACTCAGATCTCTTCCAAAGAGATTTGATATGAAAGTGACTGATATATAATAAGCCCAAGATATAGATAAGATGAAAGTGGATGAGCTTATGGGATCCCTTCAAACTTTTGAATTGGGGATCAGTGAGAAGTCTGAGAAGAGGAAAAGTATAGCCTTTGTTTCCAATACTGAAGATTCGGAAGATGAAGGTGACCTGGATAAAGATGAAGGGTTATCTAAAAATCTTGAGTTACTTGAAAGATAATTCAACAAAGTGATGAAGAAGATGTCAAGATCAAATGTCAAGAACAAGTCATTTGACATCAACAAAAATCAGGATTTTAGGAGGAGGTCTAAGACTGAAGAAGAGACTAACCAAGGAAAAGGAGTCCAATATCATGAATGTGAAGGCTTTAGACACATAAGAGCTGGGTGTCCCACTTATCTCAAGAAGATGAAGAAGGGTATGTCTATGTCTTGGTTAGAAGAGGATTTTGATAGTGATCCTAAAGTGGAATATGCCAAACAGATTAATACAGTGACTAAAATTTGTGATTCTGATGAAGAATTAGACTGTGAAGAACTCACTTTTGAGGAACTTGCTGCCTCATACAATGAGTTGTGCCTCAGAAGTGAAGAAGTTTGTCAACAGGGAGAAGACCAAAAGAAAGTCATTGCTCAACTATAAGCTGAAAAGATGAAGCATTTGTCTATTATTTCTAAACTGAAGAATGAAGTTGTATTGCTCAACTCTAAACTTGATATGTTTGTAAGAATGCTTAACATTAGTTCTGATGTGCTGGATGAGATTCTTCAGTCTGGAAAGAATTCTAGAAATGTAAAAGGTCTTGGTTATGATAATCAATGTGTGAAGAACAAAGGAAATGAGTCTGAAGTGAAGTTTGTTCAACCAAATAAGAAACTAGAACAAAAGATGTCAAATCAAATGTCCCAACATCAGAAAAATCACTCAGGAAATAAGGCTCAAAGATGGAGATGTCATTTTTATGGAAGGTTTGGTCATATAAAACCCTATTGTTACAAGTTATATGGCTATCCCAAATATGTTGCTCAACCCAGAAGAGAACACGCCGCTGTTAAAGCAAAGAAACAATGGTTTCCCAAAAATGGTATTTCTGGATTCATAGCTCATACTTCTCTCAGTGATTCTATCACAGAAGATTGGTACTTTGATAGTGGTTATTCTAGACACATAACTTGAAAGATATTAAATCACATTCCATTAGTTATGTAACTTTTGGAGATGGAGCAAAAGGAGAAATAATGGGTGTTAGAGAGCTGGACTATGCAAGACAACCTAATCTTGGTGACGTGTTGTTTGTTAAGGGGATAACTGACAATTTGATACGTATTAGTCAACTATGTGACTAAGGTCTCAAAGTTAACTTTAGTAAATCTGAATGCTTGGTAACAAATGAGAGGAATGAAGTTATCATGAAGGGAACCATATCAAAAGATAATTGTTACATGTGGAGTTCTCAAGAAACAAATTGTTTCTCTACATGCTTAATGAGACAAGAAGATGAAGTGAAGTTATGGCATAAAAACTTGGCCATTTACACCTAAAAGGTATGAAGATAGTTTTGTCAAAGGAAGAAGTCAGAGGTATTCCCAAGCTGAAAATTAAGGAAGGAAAAATCTGTGGTGAGTCTCAAATAGGGAAGCAAACCAAGATGTCACATCCAAAGTTGCATCATCAAATTACTTCCAAGGGGTTGGAAATTCTTCATATGGCGTTAATGGAACCTATGCAGGTTGATAATTTTGGTAGAAAGAGATATGTCAGTGTGGTTGTTGATTTTTTAAAATTGCTCGGATGAACTTTATCAAAGAAAAATTAAATGGCATTGAAGTCTTTAAGGATTTATAGCAATTATAGATGCAGAGGAATTCAATAGATTCTCTATCTTTCCTCCATGTTGCTATGGTTAAAACTGTTAAAGGATGCAACAATTATCTATGCAAAGGACTGATTTGAAGAAGACATATTATGAGGTAATAACAAGGGAGGTTAGTGGTAACAATAAAAAAACATGTGATAGATTCAAGGAGTGCAAGAGGTTATCTAACAGGGGCAAGAGGTGGAAGACCACCTGAAGATGATCAAGATTGTTTTGTTCCCAATGTTATAGTGTGCTTCTGATGCTGCTACTGCTAATGGTGGTATGTGTGTGTGTGCTCGATGTCTTACCAAATGTTATGACATCTTTCCTGATGTGTGAACTTGGGTAATTTATATTTGTCTGATTTTTTGGATTTTCTTGTGTCTTGGGTTTTTCTATTGAGAGGGGAGAAATTATTATATAAAACAGGGGGAATGACGGTCCTATTTTTGTAACTGCATTGACATATCATTATGTTTGCAGTTTTTTTATCTCCAATATATTTATGCACTTGATGTGTGCCTGTTGTTCTGTGGTCTGTCTTCTGTGCTAATTTGTTTTGTGGTTAGCTTTCCTTTGTCATATTTGGCTAAAAATGGGGAGTGGTTATATGTGTGGCTAACATATATGTTAACTACTAACCATTGAAAATGGTTGTCTGCTTACATGCTAACTACTATCTTGGAGCTCTTGAAGTATGTTGATCTAAGCACGAGTTAAGGGAGAGTATTTTGATATTGGGATTGTGAAAATGTCAGACAAGATGACTGGCCATTGTTGTGATTGAGAAAAACTAAAACTTTTCTGTGTGTGGTTTATCTGTGAGGTTTTATTTATCTTCTGCTGATGATTCCTTACTGAAGCGGTAAAGCGGAAAGCAAAAGTAAGTATTTTTATAAGGGTGATATAAGTTATATCTATCGTCTCCACAAAGATTAGTGACAGGGAAAAACTACCGTTCAACAGTTTCAATCCTTCTAAGTTTGGAAAAGGAGTTTGCGGAAAAAGTGAACGGGAAGTAAATAAAGCAATAAATAAAGCGATAAACAATCATTTGTAGCCTAAGATGATTCATTCTGGAACCATATTTTGCTCTACCCGTCAAATACTTAAACTTACGGATCAATTGCACGCAACCTAATTTACTCATCAATACCATCACGTATCGCTCACACTAAGGTTATCTCTAACGCAAAGTGAGACATCACCTGTATTACTCTCATCGAAGATCTCTCAACCGACTCAAACAACTTGGATGTGTGATACAGTGGAAGAACCGACTGTTTAATACTGGTTTTGTGTTTGTGTTTGCAAATATTGCGGTAAGCAAGAGTCGCCACCGACTTTTCTTTTATCCAAATTAAGGAAAGAGTGAAAAGAACAGAAAAAGATCTTTTCTAGATTTTCTGAGTAAGGGGTAGATTATGGAAAGGAAAGGTGTTAGCACCCTTTCCATCTGTAGTTACCTACGGGCTCTTAGAGGTTTTCTCATTTTTGACATACCTTTGTGCTTTCTGTATTTTGAATTTTTTTGGAAAATGCCTTAGTGCGGCGATTTGTTTTGCGTTTAACTCTTGTATCAGTCCTCAAGAGTGTTAACAAAGTAAATGTTTTGAAAAGTAGTATTTGTGTAAGTGTAAAAATTTTTTGAGCAAACTTCTAACAACTATCTACTTTTATACTCGAAAAGGTAGTTCTTTTCCTCCTATCCTTTAGACAGTGCTATCCTACTATTAGTGAGTAGGTATCCCTATCGTTGGATGTATGAGGGACATTCGAAGGGACGTTATAGTCACGAAGGCAACTTGTGGAGACGCTTTAGAAATTTTGTTTAGAGACTAGATCATTTACCGAAAAGGCAACTGTAGGGTCATCGAGGGACTATGATCTTTTTATTTATGGGTCTTTGCTAAAGCGTTCCTGCCTCATGACTATTTTATTTCTAAAGGCAACCAAAGTGGGGTACCCTAGAGGTGTGTATGTGAAATTGATTCAATTCAGTTATTTTTGTTTTTTTGTTAAGTTTGCTAGCGTTTGATTATTAGTCTTATCATACATGCCTAATTACTAGCAGTCAATATATATTGCAGAATATTAAAGTGCAGGAACTTAAAGCTACGTTATTACAATGCTTTGGGGGAGGGGATTTACATGTCTAAAAATGAGGGGGATAAAGCAATAAATATCCTAGTTTTAATCTAATACATCCAGTGAGCAGGTACATTAATAATAAAAATGCGAAATTAAATAAACGCGCGTGAAATTGAAAAATAATGTCTAAAAATATCCTAAGAAATAAAAATCTTTTTGTTTTGTTTTTATTTTAAGAAAATATAACCTAAGTCTATTTAGTTTTAATTTCAAGAAAGAGGTTAAAATGATTAATTAATTAATTTACAAAATTAATTTAATTAGAAAAACAACTAGCCTAATATATTTTTTTGTGATTTTTGGTTTAAGGTCAATTTAAATAAAAGAGGGTCAATAAAAAAATGAAAACAAAAATAAAAAATAGAACAAGAAGCATCCTTCGATTGCAGGGAGATGGTGTCTTTCGATTCTATGAAGGGAAAATTATCTTCAATTATCCTTTGATCCAGTGACAGGATGTAGCTTTCGATCCAGAAAGCGCTGTTGGAATTGCCTGATGGATCACTTATGAGGGCATTACATTTGCAAATATGTTGTCAAAAACGAAAAGCATGATATGAGTGCCAAACCCAGGTCTTTCTATTCTGCACTCATTGGGTCTATTCAGGCTACATCTGCAGCAAGTGTTAGCAACCAAGCAAATGTAGACCTGGGTGTCGAACCCATGTCCTTAATCTTGAATATAGATCGAATAATATTATAAATGCAAATATGTTATGAAAATGTAGAGATTGATCTTTTTACCAATTCTTACCAATGGTTAATGGATGAATATGTGATGATGGGTGTGGGTACCCTTGTTTGATGATTGCTTCGATTTGGCTTCTGGACGTGGGTACCTTTGTTTAAGGGTTGCTTTGATTTGGATCACTTATGAGATTTTTGATAACTTTGATGGGTTTATGGGGCAGCGTATCTCTAATGTGTGTGTAACTGTCCATTTGGCTTGCAAGCACGCTGCTTATATAGAGTATAGGGGAGGGGACAAGAATTTAATAATTTAAACTGCCATAAACAAATATTTTCAAGGCCATGAATGAAGTTTTGTAACATTGCAAAAGTCATGGAAACTTGTCCTTTTTTGAATTTAAATGAACCTGGACATGCTTTGATTCCTTCGAATGCCTTCTAGTGTTGCTCTTCGACTGGCCTCAAGTTGCCTCTTTCGACTGGACCCATTGTGTAGCCTTCGATTGGCCTTATGCATGCTTCTTCAAATGTCCTTCTTGTGTATCCTTTGATTGGCCTTCTGCATGCTTCTTCAAATGTACTTCTTGTGTATCCTTCGACTGGCTCTAGTATTACTTCCTTCGAATGGGTCTTTAGATGGTCCTTTTGGTGTACCCTTTGAATGGGCCTTTGGTGTGTTGAAGTGTTTACAATTGTTTCACAGGAGGGTCAGCGCCCAGTTGAAACTGGAACAAAGGCAGCCTATGCCTTGTGGATGCTAACATGAAGCAAGTCAAGGCATGTGTGAATATGGCCATTGCCTAGGCGAAGCTGGCACAATGGTGGCCAGTGCCTTGTGGTCGAAGGAAACCTTATTCCCTGGTGCATCAAAAGAATCTTTTTGCCTGGTGGGTTGAAGGAAAACCTGAAGGAGTCTTGGCCTTAGGTGCCGAAGGCAAGCTGAAGAGGCACACGTGCACTGATGACACACTGAGGGGTCTTTTCCCAGTGGGAGCTTTGTGAATCAAATACCAGTTTGGAGAGGTTCTTGCTTTGTGCGCTGAAAGCACGCCCAGAGGGATAATTTGCCTAGTAGAAGCAGGAAACAAGCCTGCTCCAAGGAAAACAAATGCTCAATCAAAGCAAGGATCCAGCTTACATGCAGGTAGCCATTGCATTTATGAGTCAAGCCAGCATGCAAAGACAATGGTGCAATTGAAGGAGCACTGACAATAATCCTTTCCCCTTTGGATCGAAGGAAGTTGTTTTAAAGGGAAAATATGCCCAGTCAAAGCTGGTGTGCAGCAAACAAGCTGAAGACCAAGGTTTCAATCGGAGCTTGGAAATTTGAGGCAAACTTGGAGGAGGTTAGGCGCTCAATCGAAGCCTGTCCAAATACCAAATCGAAAAGCCTTTTAACATGCCAATCGAAGGATTTTGTCAAAATGCCAATCGAAGACTCCTTGTTTATCTTCAAAAGAAAATTTTATCTTTCCTTTAATCAAATGCTTGTGATCACCATATAAGAGAAAGATCTTGGGAAAATATGAGAGGGCAAATTTTAGGGTACAACAGCTGCCCCTGTTCAATTTTCTTGGGAAAATAATTGTTAATCTTCAACATTCCCAACATCACACTCTGCGGTGTCAACTTGCAGACTAAGTTCATATCTCTGAATTGCTCAATTAATTCTAGCTCTCTAACCATCATAGAAGACATATGAAAATATTTCTGACTTAAGGCATCTTCTACAACATTAACTTTATCTGGATGGTAGTTTAAACCAAAGTCATAATCTTTTAACAACTCTAACCATCTTTGTTGCCTCATATTCAATTCCTTCTGGTCAAACAAGTACTTCAAACTTTTGTGATCACTAAACACTTCAAACATGGAGCCATAGAGGTAATGCCTCCAAATCTTTAACATAAACACCACTGCAACCAGTTCTAGATCATGAGTAGGATAATTCCATTCACGAATTCTCAATTTCCTAGATGCATAAGCCACCACCTTGTCATCCTGCATAAGCACACCACCTAAACCCAATTTAGATACATCACAATACACAATAAAAGATTATTCCGGGTTAGGTAATATCAAAATCGGAGCCGTCGTCAATTTCTTCTTCAGCTCGGTAAAACTTTCCTCAACTGAGTTAACGGAAGTGCTAACTTATAAAAGCCTTTAATAAACCTTTTGTAATAACCAACTAAGCCTAGAAAGCTTCTAATCTCCGTAACTAATTTTGGAGCTTCCCACTGCAACATTGCATTTACCTTGGATGGATCCACCGCAATAACATCACCTAAAATGATGTGGCCAAGAAAAATAACCTTTTCCAACCAGAACTCATACTTTGAAAACTTAGCATATAATTTCATCTCTTTTAACACTTGAAAAACAATTCACAAATGCTTAACATGCTCTCCTTCTTATTTAGAGTAAATCAAAATATAATCGATAAAAACAACCACAAACTTGTCCAGGTACTCATCAAAGGTTTTGTTCATGTATTCCATGAATACACCTGGTGCATTAGAAACTCCGAGTGACATCACAATATACTTATAATTCCCATATCGAGTCATGAAATCCATCTTCTGAATATCATCATCTTTTACTCGAATATGATGATAACCTGACCTCAAGTCAATTCTGCTAAACACGCGTGCACCCACTAACTGATCCATTAAGTCGTCTATTCTTGGAGGTGGATACTTATTTTTTATCGTCACTTTGTTCAATTGCTGGTAATATACACATAGTCTCATACTACCATATTTCTTTTTCACTAGAAATACCGGAGCCCCCCATGGCAATACATTTGGTCTCATAAATTTCTTTTCAAGCAAGTCTTCTAATTGTTTCTTCAATTCTGCTAATTCAGATGTCGACATCCTGTATGGTGCCCTTGAAACGACTCTGGTACTAGGAACAAGATCAATAGAAAATTCCACATCTCTTTTTGGTGGCACGCTTGAAATATCATATGGAAAAACTTTAGGAAAATCGCGCACCACTTGCAACTCTTCACTTGCAGCTTGACTTTCCATCGATAAAGACGCCATCAATGAAAAGAATTGAGGTTCATCTTGCTTCAACTTGTTCAACTGCCTAGCAGACACAAACCCCTCCTCATCAGGAGTAAGAAACCGCACAAATTTTTTGTAGCAATTAATATGAACATAATTGAATCCCAACCAGTTTATACCTAATATTACATCCAAACCACTCAACGGTAAACAAACTAGATCCATAGCAAAATCTCTGTAATAAGTTGACAAAGTACATTTCAAGAACACTAGAGAAGTAGTCACCAACCCCTTAGCTAGAGTCTAGATAACCATTTCCCCATTCATAGAAGACAACACAAGATTCAACCTTTTCACACAATCAGCAGCAATAAAAGAATGTGTGGCACCCATATCAATAATAGCAATTAAGGGAGTAATATTAATGAAACATATAGCTCTAATCAGTCTGTCTTCACTAGATATCTGCTTTCCTGCTAAAGCAAACACCATCCCACCAAATTGAGCTTGCTTTGGCATTTGATATTGAGTAATGATATGTCCCTCTTCAACGCAATTGAAACATATCACTGACTTGTGTTTGCAATCAGCTACTACATAACCATCTTTCCCACAACGGAAACAGTTATTTACATCGCCCGGACATTCACTGATTCAATGTCCCAACTCACCGCATTTGAAACATATGAGGTTAGCAGGAGAACCCCCTCCCCTTCTTGGCCTCTTACCATCATCAACTTTCTATTTACCCTTGTCAACTGGAGCATTGTAAGATTCCTATTATTATGATGTGGCTTGCCTCTCCTCTCGCTCATAATCATGTAATGAGCCTTGCTATCCTCTTCATAGATTCTGCAGATGTTCACCAACTCCAGAAATTTATGAATCTGTTGATATCCAATGGCCTTCTTGATCTCTGGGTGTAAACCATTCTCAAGCTTGATACATTTCGAGAACTCAGTAGTCGCTTCGCTGTAGTGTGGGTAGAACTTTACCAGTTACACAAACTTAGTGGCATACTCAGTTACAAACAAACTTCTTTGTTTCAACTCCATGAATTTTATCTCTTTCTTCCCGTGCACATCTTTTGGAAAATACTTCCTCAGAAACTCCCTACTGAACATAGCCCAAGTAATAACCTCACTTACACCTTCCAGCCTCTGATGGGTGCTAATCCACCAATCATCAGCCTCTTCATCCAATATATGTATACCAAACCTCACCTTCTGTGCTTCCAAGAAGTTCATGACCCAAAAGATCCGCTCAATCTCCTTGAGCCAAACCTACACTCCATTAGGATCATACTTGAAGCAACTAGAAAAATGAACAATAAAGTCTCCATCGAATGTTATTTATCCCAAAAAAGGAAAGGAAAACATCGAGTAAACCTAAGAAAAAACAAGGTATTGCGACCAAGAGAAAGATAAGGAAGTCGATTACGCAAGGGGAAGGTATTATCACCCCTTACGACTGTGGTACTCCATGAAATCCACTCTTGTTGTTCTAATCGAAGAGTGTGTCGATCTAAAATTACAAGCTAAAGGAATGCATGAATGCAAAAGAAAATTACAGGGAAAACAAATATTTTAAATAGTTGTGCTCGCTTAGGCCCTACAACCCAATGCTTATGTATCCTTTTTAAGGAATCATATTGTTGTAGTTCGACTCACAAGTTTTGGTCTGTTTGTGTTTTTTATGAACAATATTAATTTCACATTCTATTGCAGCTCGAACTTTAAAGACTCATGCGTTGTCATAGAAAGGAATTACCTTTTTCTCACCAGAAAAGGTTTTCTTAATAGAAAGGCCTGGAGGAAGACCGAAGGTAATGTGTTTGAATTGGTTTAGTCTTTTTGTTAGGAGAATATATTAGATGGTCTCTCAGAAGGTGAGGGTATCTAAGTACTTCTCCTTAATTTTTGAAAGTGTTTGAGTAATGTTAGATGTTTTTGTTAGGAGAATACATTAAATGGTTCCTCAGAAGGTGGGGGTATCTAAGTATTTTTCCCTTATTTTTGATTAAGAAAAAGTTTCAGTCTTAACGGATGCAAAAGGGGAATGAAAAATCTAAGGAAAATTTTATTCCTAATGTTATCATACAATGATGGTCCTAAAGTTAGGATTAAAAGGGAATTCTACCTAACGTTATCATGCTCGGATTAAAATCTTAATGTCTACCTTGGTTTAAAGTGAACCAAATGAACCTAAGGGGGCATACATAGGCAAGAACAAAGATGTAAGCAACAAAACAGGGATGGCTTACAAGCCTACCAAACACCTAAGTGTTAGAGCATAGTTTGGTTATACATCCTTGTAATAGTTCTAATGATAAAAAATACATGATATTAATAAAGAACAAACATGCTATCTAATAATTTAGTTAAATATGAAAAGAAGTTCTGATAAAGAAGCATAGAAGTTGGCGAACAAAATTGAACTAAGAAAATATGATAATAACTTATGTACAACTACATTTAATGTATCACACTCAACAGAATAAGTTCTAATGTTATAAACTTCTGAAGCACCAAAGCTGCAAGCTAAACTCTGACGAAGCAATACTCTGATTATCTAAAGTCTCAACGATTAATATTCTTATTCTGATCAGATTTCAAAGAAGCAAGTTTTGACGTGTTATAATTCAATCGTTACAAATCAAAAAGTAACGGCTGGTACCAGACAAGATCTGTATTTTTGGAAAGTGCATTAACAACATTTTATCAACCTTCCAAAAACATATTCTCATGTCTCAAATGCTTCGCCTATATAAATGAGTCTTGAAGATTGATCAAATACACTTGCGCACATACAAAGAAATATTCGTAAGCTATTTTATCTATTCACTGTGGCTTACTATTGTGTAAACATCACAATTGTGATATAGTTTTCTAGAAACACTTTTGTACACATTTTGATTTACATTTCGTAATTCCTTGAGAAACCAAGTTGTGGTTTAGTCTCAAGAAGACATTGATGGTAGTCTTTGTGAATTTGTAATCAAGTTTCGATTAATGGATTAAGACCTTGTTTGAGAGAGCCGAAATCACCTTGACTGGTGGGCTGGAGTAGTTTGAGTTCAAATGAACCAGGATAACCAAATGTGTCATACTGTCTTTATTTCTTTAAAAGCCCAATTCAAACCTCCTTTCTTGTGTTTTCCTATCCTTCAATTGACATTAGGGCACCTGGTTCTGGGTGCTAACACTTAACTGTGTCAGAAAAAGATCTAGCAAGAAAAACACTATGGTGGGACCAGTTTAGAACAACAACAATGATAATTATGATGAGAAAGACAAAATTAGCGGCAAACCTCCAATTTTTGATGGTGAAAACTTTGATTACTGGAAAGACAGAATTGAAAGTTTTTTCTAGCTCATGACATTGATCTCTGGGATATGGTAATTGATGGCTACATTTATCCAGGTGATGCAATCGGTCAGAAGATCGATATAAAGAAAATGATAGATCAATAAAAGAAAGAATTCAGAAATCATCACAAGGCTAGAACAATCCTCTTGAGTGTTATCTCGTAACCGAGTATAAGAAGATCACAAACAGAGATTCAGCTAAAAACATATTTGACTCTCTGAGAATGACGTTGTGATACGGTGGGAGAACTGACTTGGGATTTTGCGTTTATGTTCGCAAATGTTTCAGTTTAGCAAGAGTCGCCACCGACTTTTTATTTTATCCTAAGGAAAGGTCAAAAAGCACAGGAAAGACCTTTGAGATGTTTTCTTGGGTTTGGGGAGTAGATTATAGAAAGGGAAGGTATTAGCACCCTTTCTATCCATGGTTATCCATGGGCTCTTAGTTACTTGCTTAGATCACTTTCTTTGCATTTCTATTGTTTGAAATGGTGCTTTTCAATTGTTTGAAATGGTGCTTTGTGTGTGATTTTGAAAGATGTTTTGAAAAGAGGCCATCGTTGTGGCAACCTTTGTAATGATTCTTGTTTGAATGTATACAAAGATGTTTTTGTCTTTTGAAAAGTTTTCAATTTTTGAAAGTAGGGTTTTGAAATTGTGTTGTGAAGTGTGTTTTGAAAATAGCAAGGATGTTTTTGCAAGATTGATCAAGTAACTAGGAGCTATCTACCCTATTCTACTCAAATATCTTTCTTATGTTTTTTTAACCCTTTTAACAGTGTTGTTTCACTATTGTATTTGGTGAACAACCTTGTGTTAGGATGTTAACGGAACAGGCGTGGGTCATTGTATAGACCATAATAGCAATGGTGTCAAGTATCTTTGGCAATTTTCTTAAGGGACTTGATCATTTTATTTAGGCAACTCAGATAGCGTCATCGAGGGACTATGATCTTTTGTTTTGTTTTTGTTTTTCCAAAGTACTTGACATGCAACCATGGCCCATTTTTGAAGGCAACAAGTGGATTGTAACCCTAGGGGGTGCAAGTGTGCATTGTGTTTGTTTTTCATGCATATTTATCTTGGATTAGGTCAAACTAATTGTTGATTTTATTTGCATACAAACCCTAGGTCTAAGCATGGCATAATTGAAAGCTTTTAAATGCGCGGGAATTTTAAATGCTATACTATTACAACATGATATAGGGAGGGGGGTACAAATTTGAATTGGGAGTATTTGACAAGAAAATAAAATCTAAGTTATTACAACCATATCGAATGTATAGGCAATATTTAAATGTACAATAATTGAAATAAATACAAATAAATAAAAGTCAAATAAAATGTACTATGCAAAAAAAAGAAAGTTTTATGTATGTAAAAAGTATATTTTTTTTAATGTGAAATATAAATAAATAAATAAAAGTTAATTTTTATTATTTTTCTATTTAGGGCAAGAAACCCTGATTCTTAATGAATAATATTATTTATTAATTATATACAATAATATATTAATTTATGCATAAAAATAAAAGTATATTATGAAAATGATATTTTTTAGTACAACATATTAATAAAAATGAAAATGTGATATTTTTGTATTTTTTAACCTAATTATTTAATAATAAGTATATATATATATATATATATATATATATATATATATATATATATATATATATATATATATATATATATATATATATATATATATATATATATATATATATATATATATATATATATATATATATATATATATATATATATATATATATATATATATATATATATATATATATATATATATATATATATATATATATATATATATATATATATATATATATATATATATATATATATATATATATATATATATATATATATATATATATATATATATATATATATATTATTATTAAACATATTAAATATACAAAGATAAAAATTAATTATTTACAAAAAATGGGTATTTTCAAGAAAATGTTTTCAAATGTAAATAAAAATAGTAAATGAAAATAAGTATATTTTTTGTATTATTTTTGAGTTTTATTAAGAAAAGAAAATAGTTTATTTACATATATATACTTAGTAAAATAAAATAAATATCAAATAAATATGAAAAAATATAGAAAATTATTTTTGGCATTTTTTATACTTAGACAAAAAATAATAAAGTCAGAATAAAAAATAAAAATGTCAAAATGATAAGTATTTAAATAAATGGGCCAGGGGGTGTAAATTGAACAAAAGGGGTGTCAAAAGCAAAAGGACCCAGGCCCAGCCCAGAATCACTTCTTCTTCTTCCTTGGAACAAAACCTGTGCGCGTGCTATGTCCAAAACCGTAACTCCTGATTCTTTGATCTTTTGACAAAACTCATAACATGAACATTGTAGAGAATTAAACAATGAATTCAACCATATAAAAAACTTGGATTAACTCTCAAAGACCAGAGAGAATTTCTCTGGCCCTAATTTCTAACCTAGTTTTTTCAGAAAGTTCATGAGTGAAATTCTCTTAGCACGATTAATGTAAATGAAAACTAAGCATATGTATGGCTTCAGAGCTATGGGTACAACATATTTCATTCACAAACTTAAGCCTAACCATTCCTAAATAGGGAGATAGAAGTCCATGAAATACCTGTTTCAGTTGACTTCGAGTTGGACAATGCAGCAACCTTCAATGGTGTTTGAGCTTCTTTTGAGCTTGCCTGAGGTCCAAGGAAGCTTCTCCAATGCTTGGCTTGCTTTGAAACAACTTGAATCGTGCTGTAGAACTCAACTTGCAGAGCTTTGAAATGAAAATGGAAAAGTGTGTTAGAGGTGTTACAGCTTGCAATGGGGGCCTGGGATAGTTCAGGTGAGTTGATTGGAAGGTGTTTGAACTATCTTTGGACAAAACGCATGATGGAATTTGGTTATGGCTTGCAAAATGCATAACCTGCCCTGTTTTGCAGAAAAACAGTGATTCTGAGTATGAGGAGGTTTGAGTGATGAAAGGGTCGTGTTTCAGGCTTGTTGGGAGGTATCGAACTTGTCTACAATGTTTGTCTAAGCTTGTCTTAACAGATATGAGAGATGGTATGTGTTTTGCCCCTTTTCTTTCTTTTTCAAGCAAGCATGTGGAATTGATGTTATAGCTTGGTACAGACCCTCCTATCATGCTGCATCTTTTGCTCTTGGTTTTTGGAATTGATAGCTTCAATCTTGCTTCAGAGATATGGCCCCATACCTCAAGGATTTTGGTTTGACATAAAGTGTACTTTTACAAAAATGGCATTTTACCTTTTTCCAAATAAGGGTTAATCTTGTATGTTATGTCCAAATGGCCAAGATAACACCTTAATTCAATGGTTATGCATTAAATTATGAAGTGCAAGTTGGTTTTGAGGCCTTCAAGCTAGCACCAAACATGCTGATTTGAAAATGCAAGTTTGTATGAACATGTATTGGTCATGGACAAAAGTGAGTTTTTGCCAACTTCAAGCATTCGATTCTCTCTAACCACAAGGGTGTTTGAGGAGTTCTTGGATAATTTGGAAAGCTTGGAACATGTACTATAATCCATATTTGAAATGCAATTTGAAACTCCAAGTTGAACTATGTGAAAAATGGCCAAGAAGATGGGTCAAAATCCTGCCTAAACTAGGGCAAAATTTCCCTAAGTTAAAAGTTTTAGGTACCCTTGTTCCAAAAATCATAACTTGAGATACAAGCTTCCTTTGAGAAAACTTTGTGAATTAAAATTGTAGACTTTGTGATGGACTACAACTTTCATTTTTAAAGTTTTGTTTGAATCCATTTGCATCTTGGTGAAAAAATGGGACAAAGTTAGGAAAAAATAAGAAAATTTCATAACTTAGAAAATTTCTAAGTTATGAAAAATTTTCCATTTTAAACCCTAATTTGCATTTTTGGATTTCTTGATGAACAAGTTTCATAATTTGACATGTCTTGATGAAAAATAACTCTTGGCACTTGATTTTTACTAAAAATTCAAAGTTTGACTTTTCAGTGTACAGTCAAATTTTGATCAGTTGACTGAAAAATTCATCTGTCAATCCTATGCAATTGAGATCTTCTGAACTTGTTGAATGGTTCAAGACAATGTAATTTAGTCCTTGTGTCCATAGTTGAGCTTGATTTGCCATTTTTTAGGTCAAACAGTAAAAAATTGCCTTTGTACAGTCAAAACCCTAAAAATGACCATTTTGCCCTTTTGGTGATCTGATCAAATTTCTTGTGGAATTGTGATCCAAACTTGATAAAATGACATATATGAGTTCATTATGTTGATGTGGGTCAAAAATTATGAGGTTTGACTGTCAATTGGCCACAGTTGACTTTTTCCCCAATACAACTGATTTCTAGGTCAACTGTCCAATTGACCGGGCAAAAATTTGAATCAAGACTTGAAACTTGGTATGGACAAACTTGTGAGTCCAACATGAAGTATGAAAGTCATTTTGGACATTGTGGGTCAAAACATCTTTGTGCAAACTCAAGCCCTAATTTAGGTCAACAGTGCAAGGAGGTGTCTTGAGCAGAGCAAACCCTAGCTTGATCTTCAGTTCCAAGAATCTTGTGATGAGAAAATATTGAAGAAATGGGAGGGCAAATTTTGGGGTACAACAGACGCATGAAGGCAACATGCAAGTCAAAGAGACCAAAGCTCATGCACTCATCCAGGAGTATGAGGCCTTCAAAATGTAAGAAGATGAAATAGTTGAGACAATGTTCTCAAGGTTTCAAATTCTGGTCGTTGGGATAAAAGTTCTGGACAAAGGATATAAGATCCCGAAGATAGTGTTGAAGGAAATGATTAGGATTCAGATGGAATTTATATGGTGTGGTGGAAGGATAAGAGAGGAATATCATGGGTGAGTTGGGATAAGGTTTATAGAAGTAAGAAGCAAGTTGGTTTGGGAATCAAAAGCCTCGAGGATTTCAATAGTTCACTCCTAAGCAAGTGGAGATAGAGGTTTCTTATTGACAAGGAAGCCTTTTGGAGGCCATTGTTGGGGCATAGATACGGTACTTTGGAGGCTTGTGTTTTCAATGGGAATGTGTATGCTAGAGAGAACAAGACTTCGTTATGGTGGAGAGACATAAAAAGCTAGGGTTCTTTGCAGGGGGCTTCGATAGATTGGTTTTTCAAGGGTATCTCGTGCAGACTGGGTAAGGGTGACAAAATTTTATTATGGAAAAATAGGTGGCTCGGCGGTGAACAATTACAGGTTTTGTTTCCTCTACTTTTAAACTCATCTCAACATCCGCTCACAACAGTTAGAGATATGGGTGAATTCGTAGATGATACGTGGAGGTGGCACTTCAAATGTGACTTTACGAATCTGATAGGGGAGACATTGGAGGAAGAGATGTTACTAGAAGAAATTTTGTCACATTTCGCCCCTACTGTCGATGGGGTTGATAAGTTCTTATGGTTCATGAGCGCAGATGGTAAGTATGTGGTTAGTAAAGGTTATAAAGAAGTGGAAAAGTTGGTTTTTAATACGGATTTAAGATCAGAACAATTGAAACTTTGGATGTGTTATCTTGTTTGTGGGATTCAAAAGTCCCGTCGAAAATATCGGTTTTTGCCTGGAGATGTTTGAAATGGTTGAACTTGCCACAAGGAAGGGAATCTTCGTTGGAACGCATATGTTGTGGTTCATGAATTCGCTACCAAGAAAAGTGCCAAAGAACAAGAAATTGTTGTTCTGGTTGGCGACTTGTTGGGCTTTGTGGATTTTTAGAAATGCCACCATTTTTAAGAATGAATTGTTCAAGGTTAGAGTGGTTGTCAATCAGAATTAAATCAATGAAAAAAGAGAACCAATCATAATGATTCTTCTAAATCTATTATTATTATTATTATTATTATTATTATTATTACTATTATTATTATTATTATTACTATTATTATTATTAGTATTATTAGTACTACTATTATTATTATTATTATTATTATTATTATTGTTACTATTATTATTATTATTATTATTATTATTATTATTATTACTATTATTACTATTATTATTACTATCATTACTATTATTATTATTATTATTATTATTATTATTATTATTGTTGTTGTTGTTGTTGTTGTTATTATTATTATTATTATTATTATTATTATTATTATTATTATTATTATTATTATTATTATTATTATTATTATTATTATTATTATTATTGTTATTATTATTGTTGTTCTTATCATTTTTATTGTTATTATTGTTATTATTATTGTTGTTGTTATTGTTATTGTTATTATTGTTATTATTATTATTGTTATTATTATTATTATTGTTATTGTTATTGTTATTATTGTTATTGTTATTGTTATTGTTGTTGTTATTGTTATTGTTATTATTGTTATTGTTATTATTATTATTATTATTATTATTGTTGTTGTTATTGTTATTATTGTTATTGTTATTGTTGTTGTTATTGTTATTGTTATTGTTGTTTATTGTTATTGTTATTGTTATTGTTGTTGTTATTATTATTATTATTTATTGTTATTATTATTTTTTTGAATAACTCAATATTGATTAATCAAAAAACCAGTATTACAAGGCAATAGCTAGGATCCAGCCCAAGAAGCGACAAAAACTTACTAGTTCAACATCAAGTGCACTATGTGAGGCCTGAGCCTCTTACAAAACCAGGCCCTGTAGACTATTTTATCTATAACATTGTTAGCTACATTAATACTAGCATCTTTCTTGCCAAAACACAAATTGTTTCTATACAGCCAAATCCCATAAACAGTTTCTGCGATAGCTAGCTTGAACAACGAAGCGCGACAACCCTTCCCTTTGCACTTGGACACAATACTCTTCATTTCAGCATTCCAACTTATTGGCATGTGCACCACCTGCAACCAATTTAACACTGAGCTCCATATGGCTTGAGTCTCTTTACACGCAAACAATAAATGATCAATAGATTCTTTTTCCTTGCAAAAGATGCAGCTGTCTTCAACAAGCAAACCAAATTTTTTCAATCTATCTTTTGTGGCTAGCCTCCTATGGCATGCTAGCCAAAGAGTGAACATGGCTCTCAGTCTAGCTGTGTTATTGAACATAAGAGCCTTCCCATTTACATGTTGATCATCCTTTCTCATGCTCAGGTATACTCTTTTCATTTGGAATTTTCTATTTTGAACCATTAAATTCCACAGCCCCTGGAAATTGCTAACATACTCCCTGTGCTGCAAAATCTGAGACATTAACCATGTATTGTTGGATTTGATCTCTACGTCCTTAATATCATGGTTCTTGATGTAGTAGGCGTGCACCCATTTAACCCATAAGATGTCAGATTTATTACTGATATTCCATAGCAGCTTTAGCAGTGCCACTTTGTTTCAAATGGAGAGGTCAATAACACCCAAACCACCACAACTTTTGGGGCTGCACACTTTTTGCCATGAAACTGGGCTCTTTCTGCTGATAATCTCCTTTCCTGTCCATAAAAAAGATCTTCAAAAATTTCCTCAATTTTCTTTATGACAAACTTCGGGAATGGGAAGCACATCAGCCAGTAATTCGTCATAACAAAGGAGATGGTGTTTATCAATTCCAGTCTCCCTGCATAGCTCAACAGAGCAGAACTCCAGTGCTTCATCCTACCAGTAATTTTTTCCACCAAAATCATGTAATGGTTAATAGACAATCTCTTGCAAGTCAGGGGTACTCTAAGATAGCGAAGCGGCAGGGAACCGTCTTTAAAATCTGTCAATCTCATAATTTGATCCTTAATTGTTGTCTCCACTGCACCAAAAAACATGTTGCACTTGTTAGGATTTATACTCATGCCCGTTGAGGATGTGAACACTTGAAACACTTCCATCATAAGCTCCATTGATTTAACAACCCCTCTAGAGAACAGCAGGATGTCATCTGCAAAAGCCAAATGAGTAATCTCCAGCTTTTCACATTGCGCATGGTGGTTATAATCAGGATTTTCCTGCATTTTGTGTAAGCACCTATAAAGATATTCCATCACTAATACAAATAAAAAGGGGGACATTGGGTCTCCCTGTCTAATTCCTCTCTTAGCTACGAGGGCTTTAGAAAGCTCACCATTAATATTAAACTTGTAGGATACTGAAGAGAGAGTAGACATAATCCATTTCACAAACTTGTTAGGCATACCCACTTCCAGCAAGATACATTCTAAAGCATTCCAATCAACCATGTCATAAGATTTTTGAAGGTCGATCTTAGCCAAGAATCTGAGAGTACCCCCCTTCCTAGCGTAACCCTTAATTAGTTCATAAGTCATAATAACCTGATGATGAATATTACGCCCAGGGATGAAGGCAGCTTGGCTGGAACTAATGATGTTACCCATAACAGTACTGAGCCTAGATGCCATAATTCTAGAGATGATCTTGTAAAAGGTTGAGCAGACATAAATAGGCCTAAAGTCCTTGATATGCTTTGTTGTTTCAAGTTTAGGGATAAGGGAGACTATCATACAATTAAAGGCTTTGAATAATCTGCCATGTTCAAAGAAATCCTACACAGCAGCTATCACATCACCCTTGATAATGTCCCAACTGTATTTGAAGAACCAGGCCCCATATCCATCTAGCCCTGGAACCTTCAAATCATTAATTCCCTTTATAGCATTGCAGATTTCATCCTCAATTATAGGACTCACAAGATTATCTCTTTTCTCCCTACTAATTTGAGGACCCTTCCGAATTGCATCTATGTTAATATGCTTCAATTTCTTTTCCTTCTTCCCCATGAGATTGTTGTAGTACTACAAAACTTCCTCCTCAATCTCCTCAAAAGTGTTAGAGCATGTGCCATCCTCTCTACATAAGGCCATCAAATTATTAGCATTGTTCCTGACTTTAACTAAAGCATGGAAAAAGGAGTTGTTGCCATCTCCCAGTTTAAGTAACTCCAACTTAGATCTTTGTCTAAGGATGTCTTCATCAACCTCATTCCACTTAATCACTTCAGTAGTGTATCTATGGATCTCATTAATAAGTTGTTTATTCATTCTATCTATGGACAACTTAGTCTGGGATTTATCCAGGGCATCCCTTGTTATGGCAAGATGCTGCTTCGAATGCAAAAAGGATTTGCTCAAATTCCTGATAATAGGTTGTAGCCTCTTTAGTTTGCTCCACAGAACGTACATGGGCCTACCCCTACAAGGCTCATTCCATCTGTTTGTTAAAGCCAAAGAATAACCTTACATAGATGTAACACAGTTAATAAACTTTAATTGGGTTCTTCTGATTTTCTAAATATGCTCTATAACAAGCAGCAAAGCATGATCTGAAACACTAGGAGGCGAGATTTTCAACACCATGTTACAACGGCTTTGGAACCAACCAACATTACCCAGCACCCTATCTATCCTTGAATAAACGGTACCCTCTCTGTGCTTGTTATACCAAGTATAGTACTCCCCAGTGATGTCTATCTCATACAGACCCTTATTGACCATCATATCCTGCAGATCTTTGTATTCAGTCTCTGTCACAATTGCTCCTCCAATCCTATCAAGGGCTTTAGTCACATTATTAAAGTCTCCAATAAGCATCCAAGCTCTCTGCTGCTAGATATTAGCAATGTCTTTCCATAACTGTCTTCTCTGATCAAGCTTATTAAGGGCGTATATGGTTGTCAGCCAGAACCTGAGCTTACCTTGTCTATCATAAATACCACAATGTATCATCTGACTCGTGCAGTTAAGGACTTTGAGATCAATAACAAGGGGACTCCATTGAATCCAGATTCTCCCATTCTCGTGGCAACTATAATTATCAACATACTTCCCACCTAAACTAAGCTTATTCCTAATAATCATAGCTTTGTCCCTTTAAACTCTAGTTTCAATCATAATGTTAATGCTTGCCTTAAGCCCTAGGATACAGGAGTGAATATCTATGAGCTTACCAGCTTTATTGAGCCCCTGATATTCCAAGCAGCAATCACTGGCCCGAGTTTTACAGCTCTAGGAGGTCATTCAAAACCCATAGGGCGTCATACCAATTCTCACACAACAAATCTTTAGGATGGCTATCCTTTACAATCCCCTTACCTTTGTTACGAACACAGTTGTTGATGGATGTCCAACCCTCCTTTGCTTGCTGGACTTCTTGCTCATTAGCTGGCCCCGAAGAGGGTGCTTTCCTGGGACTAGTGACCAGGCTTCTATTTTCAGGGGGCTTAGGCTTGGGTTTCCACTACTTCTCTTTAGGTTTAGACATATCACATTTATGGCCTGCTACCTGACATTTATCATAGTAAGTTGGCTTCCATTCATACTCAACCTTCTGCACCATCCTCTTGCCCTCCTTATCCCTGATAGTTATCTCTTTTGGAAACTCCTTTGTAATATCTACTTCTACTAATATCCTTGCGTATGATATTCGTAATCGATTCGTTGTGCATTCATCCGTTACCACCGGGTTCCCCAGGGCGCTGCCAATTTTGTTGAGGCTTTTTCCACTCCACAAGTACAAGGGAAGTTGAGGGAGCTTCACCCAGATTGGGAGTGTGCGAAGCATATCGTTCTTCAGATTGAAATCTAGAAGCCATTCATGAAGGAGCATTGGCATATTTCTTATGGTATAAGGGCCATTCATCAGGACTTCATCTCTCTCTCTTAAGGATTTGAATTTCAGGAGGAAATACCCCTCCTAATGATAGAACATGTCTGGAAATTGAACAAAATTCCACATCTTCGTCATGAAATGTTTCACCGTGTTCATACTTAAATCACCCCCTAAAACATACATTATTAGGGAGGATTTCCAAAATCTGATTTCAGAGATTATGTCTTCCTCTTCGATAGCAACTTCAATCTCACCATTAACAATGGAAGGTGCTATATACTCTATCTCCACCCCCTTGTTGGATTCCTATTTTCCGTCAAGATGTCCACCCATAGCTTCCGTTGAGAATCTTCCACAATCGGGGCTTTTAGGGTTCCTGTTACTTTTGTAACCTCTGTAAATTGTACTACAGAGGGACTCACTGCTTGAGAATCACCACCAGGATCCAAAGGAGTTGTTTCTACCACCTGAGCATCACGGTTGCACGAAGACGGAGGCACCGACTTTTTCGGCCGCCCTCGTCCTTTCCTTGAAGCCATTGATTTTTGTTGAAGATAAAAAAACAAATGATTATTGTTATTATTTTTTTTTATAATAATTATTATCATTTTTATTATTATTATTATTATTATTATTATTATTATTATTATTATTATTATTATTATTATATTATTATATTATTCTTATTATTACTATTATTATTATTATTTATTATTATTATTATTATTATTTATTATTATTTTTTATTATTATTATTTTTTTTTTATTTTTTATTTTTTTTTATTATTTATTTATTATTATTATTATTATTGTTATTATTATTATTATTATTTCTTTGGTTGGCAACTTGCCGTGACAAGTCAGACACAAGTTCAAAATCGTGTGGGGTCTAACATTACTCTTACTGATCAAATGTCTCCAAGGAACTTGATTTCCATCATCAATCACAGCTCTATACATCTTGTTTATAGAGAACTTGCTACTCTGTAGCATTTTATCCCAGATTATCAGCATGCTAATTGGTTATCTCTCTTTGCTTCATGATATATTTCATCACCTACGACCAGCTATTCTTATCAGTCATATCCATTACATTACCACCTTTTAAGTAATACATGTGGATTCACTTAACCCAAAGATTATCAGATTTGCGACATAAGTTCCAAAGGCACTTAAGCATGGTAATCTTATTCCAGATAGACAAATTAATCACATTCAGACCTCCTTGATTCCTAGGGCTACAAACTTTCTTCCAAGCCACATGACTCTTCCTACTAATCTCGTGAGTACCATTCTAAATGAAAGTTCTACACAACACATCAATCTTGTTTATCACAAACTTTGGTAGAGGCAGGTATTGTAACCAAAACATACATTATTAGGGAGGATTCCCAAAATCTGATTTCAGAGATTATGTCTTCCTCTTAGATAGCAACTTCAATCTCACCATTAACAACGGAAGGTGCTATATAATCTATCGCCACCCCCCTTGCTGGATTCCTATTTTCCGTCAAGATCTCCACCCATAGCTTCTGTTGAGAATCTTCCACAATCGGGGCTTTTAGGGTTCCTATTACTTCTGTAACCTCTGTAAATTGTACTACAGAGGGACTCACTGCTTGAGAATCACCACCAGGATCCAAAGGAGTTATTTCTACCACATGAGCACCACGGTTGCACGGAGACAGAGGCACCGGCTTTTTCGGTCGCCCTCGTCCTTTCCTTGAAGCCGTTGATTTTTGTTGAAGATAAAAAAACAAATGATTATTGTTATTTTTTATTTTAATTATTACTATTATTTTTATTATTATTATTATTATTATTATTATTATATTATTATTATTATTATTATTATTATTATTATTATTATATTATTCTTATTATTACTATTATTATTATTATTATTTATTATTATTATTATTATTATTATTTATTATTATTAATATTATTATTATTATTTTTATTTTTATTTTATTATTTATTTATTTATTATTATTATTATTATTATTATTATTATTATTATTATTATTATTATTATTCTTTGGTTGGCAACTTGCCGTGACAAGTCAGCCACAAGTTCAAAATCGTGTGGGGTCTAGCATTATTCTTACTGATCAAATGTCTCCAAGGAACTCGATTTCCATCATCAATCACAGCTCTATACATCTTTTTTATAGAGAACTTGCTACTCTGCAGCATTTTATCCCAGATTATCAGCATGCTAATTGGTTATCTCTCTTTGCTTCATGATATATTTCATCACCTACGACCAGCTATTCTTATCAGTCATATCCATTACATTACCACCTTTTAAGTAATACACGTGGATTCACTTAACCCAAAGATTATCATATTTGCGACATAAGTTCCAAAGGCACTTAAGCATGGTAATCTTATTCCAGATAGACAGATTAATCACATTCAGACCTCCTTGATTCCTAGGGCTACAAACTTTCTTCCAAGCCACATGACTCTTCCTACTAATCTCGTGAGTACCATTCCAAATGAAAGTTCTACACAATGCATCAATCTTGTTTATCACAAACTTTGGTAGAGGCAGGCATTGTAACCAAAACTGGGTTATGGCAAAAGAGATACTCTTAACAAGTTGAATCCTCCCTGCATAGCTCAGCAGCCTAGAGGACCAATGTCTTATCCTGCAGATAATTCTATCAATCAGGGGTAAGTAATGGGTGATGGGGAGCTTCTTACCAGTAAGTGGACCTCCTAGATATTTAACAGGCAGTAAACCCTCTTCAAAACTGGTAAGCCCCTACAGCTCCAGTTTTAGATCATTCTCAATACCCCCAAAAAATGTTTACACTTGTTGGGATTGATAACCAAACTTGTAGATGCAGAAAAGATGTGAATATTCTCCATTAGTAAGCCCACAGAGTTGGTATCCCCTATGCAGAATAGAAGGACATCATCTGCAAAGTTGAGGTTTATGAGGTCAATCTTGTCACATTTAGCATGGAATTTGAATTTAGGGTTCTTCTACATTTTAGTCAACGGTCTGTTCATGTAATCCATAACCACAATAAAAAGAAAAGGGGATAGGGGATCCCCTTGTATAACCCCTCTACAAGCCTGCATAGATTCAGTTAGCTCACCATTCACATTGAACTCATAGGTAACTATTTTGACAGCAATCATAATCCAAGTTATAAACTCAGTTTGCATACCAATCTCATTCAAAATTACTTCAAGAGCCCTCCAGTCAACCATATCATAGGCTAGAATAAGGTGGCTATGAATACTTTGACCAGGAGCAAAGGCAACTTGGCTAAGACTCAATGTCCTCTGGAGAACTACACCCAATCTGGCAGCTAGGATTCTAGATATAATTTTGTAGAAAGTAGTGCAACCTGCAATAGGTCTATAATCCTTCACACCTTTAGCTTGGTCATGTTTGGGAATCAAGGTAACAACTGTTTTATTGAATGTGATAAAGATTATGTTCTTTTCAAATAATTCCATCACAGCTGCAATGACATCAACCTGAATAATGTGCTAACAAGCTTTAAAAAACTTAGCACCAAGCCATCTGCACCATGGGCTTTTAGATCACCAATACCCTGCAAAGCTTTATCAATTTCAGTAACAGTTACTTTACTATTCAAAAACTTCCTCTGGTTCATGCTAACCTGCTTCCCCTTTCTCATGGCATCAATGTCAACATGAATCAAGGCCTAAGTTTGAGCCCCCATAATCTTAGCATAAAAATATTTAACCTTCTGCATAATATCTTTTTGGTTGGATAGAATGGTACTATCATCTTTTTGAAGGAATATCATGTTTCTATTGTTGTGCTTGGTTTTTAGGTAGGCATGGAAAAATGCATTATTTCCGTCCCCCAACTTTAACCAGTTTATTTTTGTTTTCTGCATCATCAGCTTCTCCTCCATCTGATTCCAATGAACAACTTCCTCACTCAGTCTTTTAATCTCCTCAATTTTTTACTGTCAAATCTATTAAGCTGAAGATCATTTTGAGCTGAAAGGAGGTCTTGCCTAGTTTTGACAATATTCTTCCTAATATCATTGGTGTGGCAGTTCAATCTCTTTAAGACAGGCTTAAGTCTATGCAGTTTATGCCACAAGATTTGCATAGGGGTGCATCTCATAGGCTTGCTCCATTTTATCTTAACAACCTCCTCAAAACCCTCGATCTCAGCGAAATAATTATTAAACTTGAAGTTCCCAATAGGTTTCTTAGGCTTATTATCAGTTAGCAGCAGCAAGGCATGATCTGAAACACCAGGGGGGGGAATGTGCAAAGTCATTGTACTGAAATGATGAAACCAGTCCACATTGGCCAACAACATATCAATGCGAGAATAGATAGTCCCCGAGCAATGTTTATTAGACTAAGTGAAATAATCACCAATAATATCCATTTCACTTAGCCCGGTAAGATTCAACATATCTTGGAAATCCACATATTCATTCTCAGTAACAAGATTGCCTCCAACTTTGTCTTGTGCAGTAGCCATATTGTTATAATCTCCAAACAAACACCAAGGGCCCTGCACGGATCTATGGATGTTCTCTATAATCTTCCACAACCGTTTTCTGTCATCCACGCGATTATATGCATAAACAACAGTTAGCCAGAATTTGAAACAGCCCCTAAAGTCATAGACCCCACAATGAATGGACTGACTAGTTTTATGAACACTTCTAATGTCAAATTTGGTATTGTCTCAATTGATCCACAATCTGCCATTAGCATGTTCAAAATAATTATCCAAGTATTCACCTTTAAGGTGAAGCTTATCTCTAATAACTACAGTTTTATTACTTTTAACTCGAGTTTCAATCAAA